>CM044050.1:14817500-17317500 GCA_024086825.1 Abrus pulchellus subsp. cantoniensis
CTTGGATTAACTTATTTTGTGCACAAAACAACTCGTAATATTAAGCAGAGATTATAGCAAAAACCAACCCTGAGGAATTAGTCTAAATATTTAGAGATCAACCAAAATTAGGTAAAAGAATTCCAGATAAATATTTTTTCACTAAAGAAATTTTAAGAACAAACTTATATAAATAAGACACAAGTTCTATGAATTGCTTAAGCAAGACCACTCAGCATCCTTGTTAGCTATATACATAAAAGAATAAATATAATTCACATTTATACAAACAATAATAAGGAATTGAAATATTTCCTATAACTTAATATTTTACAATTATACATTAACTCCCACAAGCAGGCAAACAACTGTGTGTCAAGGCTGTCTGATACCCTTGGCCCAATACTGGAATGTTTCACATTGATTTCAGTGAAACTGAATGCCCCATTCTCTAAAGAGTAATAACATTCCAAAGAATAAAGCATTCCTATTTAAATTTTATCATATTATACATACAAAAAGTGAAAGTCCTAATCACTTTAATCTAGAATAAGCAGCATTCATGCTTCAACTGCTTTCTGTGCACCCCAGGCCAATTTTTGCAATGATATAATGAAACAGGATACTGAAAACAAATGCAAATTTGTTATTTCTGATGATAAATAATTGGTTGCTGACATAAGTGGAGTTTACCTGACTGTATGGCCCAATGCAACTTGGTGCCCAACCGGAAATACTCTGCACATGCAAAACCTTTTTATCTTTATTTTTTGCTACCAGAACTTCAATGTATGCTCTGCTTAAACCCATTTCTACAAGAGGCATTTCAACAGTACTACGGGATGGGACACCAAATAGACACTTCTCCTGTGTTATAAACTTCACATATGTTTCATTTGCCTCAGAGAACTTATTCATGTCATCAATGTATAGGTGAATATAGAGGACATTCTCCCAGCCAAAACCAAAGCCCAATAACTGTGATTCAATTTTCCCCAAAACAATCTTCAAATCTTCCTGCAAACCTGCTCTAAGGAAATAAGATAAACAGTGTCAGAACAAAATAATGTGCAAGAAGTAACACAAGTCATTTAAAAATAAAGCATAAAAAGTAAGAATGATTATGACCATTGCATGAATCTGGCAACCAGCAACATATGGAGAACGTGTTCTTGTTATTTGTTCTTGAGATGTTAAATTTATGTTCTATGTCATCAGTTGAATCAGTGCTATAATCCACAGGATTGCATGTGGCTTCACATCCTTCTAGACTGTCCTGCACTTCAAACACAGATCCCAATTTCTGCTTACAAATCTCATGTTTGTCTTGTGATTTTAAAGACTGAGCATCTGCCTTATTTTCCAAATGAAATGCCAATGGATGAATGATTCCAACAGGAGCTATGGAATCAGAAGAGTGCATCACAACTTGATATTCATCAAGCACAATGCGAGCATTCTGAAAAATTTAATGAATTACAGATAACAGAAGAAAATTGAAGAAAATATCGATTATAAAGTTGAAGCAAAGCAAGTAATCAATTTACAAGATTGAATTCTCAATATTGGTATTTGGTAGGACCACAAAACTGCCATCAAAATGTACAGTGGACAAGCCAAAGCGTAAAGAAAAGTTAATCAATGGTAGACCCAAAGAAGGTTAAAAAATTAGTTAATCGCAACAATGGTGGTGGTATCAAACTTACAATAAAGAGTGGGCAATCAAGAGTTAATGTTTCATATTCCCCTCCTTCACCACAAACATTGATTCCATATAACCTGCAAAATAGAGTTACAACGAGGGATGGGGTGACACGAAATTGTGAAAACACCATAGAACCTTGATACTCTAAACTTTGAAGAATTTACACAGTTATTACGCAAAGAAAAAGGAGGGCGAATAAATTTTGACATACTCTTTCAATTTATGCAAATAAGCATTTAAGAAGGCTATTTCTTTACCCAAGTGCTTTGAAGGATCCAAACCCATGGCAGCTACCTTGCAACATAGATAAAGCCAAACAATTATTCAAGTAGATACAAAAATAATTTAAACATAATTCCAAGGTAGAAGGAAATGTTTTCACTTGTATAACTCTTTCTTTGTTGGCTACATGTATTGTATGATTCACCACCATATATTTAAAGCAACCCTCAAGTTAAAGATTACATGAAATCATTAAATTAGCATCATGGAACCTATGAATGGTGTAAAGTGATCAGACAAGATGCTTAATATTATCAAAGCAATAGTAAGATCTCTCTGCATGGATAATAAGAACCACCCAGTAATAAGAGCAAAGGAATTCCCTCACATTTACAAGTGAAAAAGAAAAACCATAAAGTGCAATAAACATTAGAAGCAAAGTTATGCAAGTTATACCTTCACTGTTACAGCTACAATTCCATTTGAAATCTGTTCAGGACCAAAATGGTGTTAGAATTATCTGAACAGTGAAGAAAAAAAATTAAATTCCTAATACACAATCACATACATGCATGCTATCAATTACGGTGACAATAGTCCAAAACTATTTACCATTTCCTGGAGGAGCAATGATTGATCTTGTTTCCACAAGTATGCCAGAGAAACAAGGCCTAACCTTGAACAAACACTTTCCACCCGCAATCTCTGATAGTCAGATGCAATGGCTCCAGAAGACACTGCAGTAACTGAGGGTATCTGCCTTTTCACTTCACGTAACAAAATGAACAGGTCTTCAACTTCATCACCTTGAGTTGCTTTGTAACCAAGTTCCTGATGCCTGTCAGGTAAATATCATTTGAAGGTTAAAACCAACCATTAAATGAAGTAAGATGGTATGACTATAGTTACAGGTCATTGCTTCAAAGGTTAATCAATCAACAGTCATCACAAGACAGTTCTGAGAAAACAGATGGGAGGGGGTTGAAGTCATTCAAGAAGATGATCTAGAACCCACTAGGTAAAATAATTAGCTTGAATTTCATAATCTATGTAGAGTATGTCACATAATTGCTAATAATGAACTTTAGCGGCAGAGTGGCCTCCAGCCACTATTCCAAATATGTAGCTGGGCATTTTCATGTAGCAGGAGTTGCAGCCACTATCCTGGAAAATTGCAGCCATTTCAGCTGCTATTGTTGGCAGAGGGGAATCCCCTCTCACCCTGTCTATTGCAATGCTGAACTTCTTTTTCAGGGAATATTTTTGGGATTACAAAAAACATTGGAAACATAGTGTTCATGACATAGCATTCACTCTGTTTCTGTCACAAGAATGAACATGAGAAACAGCATAACTATTTGCAACAATCACATCTTGTTTACAGCAAATCCAAACTCAGGCATAATTTCTGGCATTATTTCTGACTTTCCAACTAACACACATTTGTTCTACATCTTCTGTAGTTCTGTTCTCTGCCCAGTGCACCTCTCTTTCACTCTTAGAGGCTTAAAGTTATTTGATTCCGTGATGTTAGTTGTTACTGTATATGTATGTTAGAGCTTCAAATTATGACTTTTGATTATTAATTATGAATATTACTTTCACTTTGGGTATTATTTTATTTTTGAGAAATTATGTATTTGTAGTATAAATTATTTAGTATATGATGCATAACTTCAGAATAGCAGCCATCCCACTAGTACTATTTTACCCCACTATAGCAGTTTTGCGGTCAGCCACTCGACACAGCTATTTGGGATTGATAACTATGGTATGTCAAAACAAGAGTTGAATCACATTGTAATTTCCCTTAATTAACTAAATAACCTAACCTACTGATTTCTCTAAAATAAATTAATTGGTTATGTATAAAAAAAATGTTTAGAAGGCTTGCCTTGAGGATCCTTGTATTCGCCTCCTGAATAATGGCAGTCCCATGCATTCAGCATAGCTGATGATAATTTGATGCCCAACCTGTGGAAAACCATTGAGCAGCCCATTTTCATTTCCATACACGAATGAAAAAACACTATCCAGTAAATAATTAAATATAAGCAGAGGTGTAAGGTCTAAGATGCAAACTCTTTTAACAGTTAAGTTCATTTCTTAATTACCAAAGTAAAATCCAAATAACAAAAGCTTATCAGGAAGAAATGGTCAACAAAGAGCAAGATAGTCAAATTGGCTGCAACTCAAACTTAAGGAGAGTCAATAACCATAACCAGCCATCTCACTCACCCTTTACCTTAAAGGGGGAAGGAATTCCATCAGGTCCAAAGTTCATTTCGCTCCAAACAGCTTCACTTTCAAGGTGTCAGATGAAATTTGAAATTTTTGTTACCAATAAAAAATATTTAAATTTCTAATCACAGTCATCTTGGTTACTTTAAGAACACTAGAGCAGTAATAGACAAAACTTATGTAATGTTGCTTACGTGTTGTTTACTAATAAAAAATAGATTTTTATCTCAATAATCTATAATAACATTAAATGAAAATGTTTTACTAAAATAAAGCTCTAATTTTAATTAGTAAACAGCACTAACAGCACCTTCAAAACAACAGTAATACCGATATTCTGTTATTACAGAAATTTATTGTTTCTTCAGTAATAAAACGCATTTGATAAAGAAGTCCATTTTCGTTTTCAAATTTGATCAAAAAATAACTTGAAAAATAAAAGGAAAATGGAAAAAGAGACGTACAGTTTGGTACATGTAGCTATCGAGCTCGTCTACAGAATCATCAGCGGGCATCAAATTGGCCAATGCAACAATCTATGCAAAACCAGTCAGAATAAGTAAATAATTACTACGAAAATGAAAAATTATTCTGGAAAAATAAAAACGAAAAAGAAGAAACCTGGTGACCATAGTGAATGGACTTCATCATAGCATAGCAGCTGTCTTTGCCGCCGCTAACGAGTGCTACCACTTTCATCTTCCTCACCACTTCCAACCTCAACTGAGTAGTGTTGCTGTTGCGTTTAGGTCTTGCACCTAGATCAAGAAACAAAAAATCATCAACCAAAACGTTGCGTTTTCGTTTCTGTTGTCGCCGTTGGCTTGCTTAATTATTTTTATACCAGAATTTGTTATAAATTTCATCGTCAAATTTATTAAAGTAAGATAAAAAAAAATTTATTTATATATTTTGTACAAAGAAATATATTAAAATAGAAGTTATTTAAGTTATTTTTTATAAATAGTAATATTAACAACATATTTTTTTAATATATTTTTTATAATACATATTTTATTATTGACTAAAATTTATTTAAAATTATAAAAATTATGTAAATATTACTTTAAAATTAATATTTTTTTTTGCTTTTTTTAAATTCTCAATGAATTTTAATAACAATTAAAAGTTACAATTTTAAGAAAAAAATGATATAAATTGAGTTTAAAACTTTGCAATTAGTTTAGATGAGCTTGAGCATAATTTTATACGCATCTATTGCACAAAATAGTATTACATATATCAATAAAATCTATGATACACATATCTTAATTATATTCAATAAATTGAAAACCGATATATCAACTTTAAAATTATCAAAACTATCTACGAGTCTCCCAATTATCATCTTGTCTTAGTCGAAGAACAGGGCTTCAATGAAGCAGCGAAAAAAAAAACAAATAGAATTTGTTAATGCTCAATGTTAAATTTTAATATTTATATTATCTAATAATTTTTATAAAATATCAAAATTAATTATTTCAACTGTTATTTTAAATATTTTTATTAAATAATTTAATTTTATAATATTTCATATAAAATTTAACAAAAAATTTATTATATTACTTTACTTTAACATATTTTTTTAAATATAAATAAATATTAAAATTTAGGTAACATGTATAAATATCCAAAGTTTAACAAAAAAAATAGTATAAATATATAAATAATATAAAATTTAATATACATAATCATGAAAATAATCAATAGTTAAATTACTCAACCTCTCATTTTATAAAAAAGTTAAGTTTTTAAGTTTAATATCCACTAACACAAGTTGTCAAACTTAAATAATGACATAACTTGATAATTTTTTTATAGAATCAAAATTAATCAATCCAATCATTAAATTATTTTATATTATCTTTCATATTATGCATATCAAAATTTTAATATTTGCATTATTTAATAATTTTTTATAAAATATAAAATAAATAAATTCAAATATTGGTTTGAATATTATTACAAAGTAAATTAATTTTATAATATTTCATATAAATAAAAGATTATGACAAGCTTTTTTAATTTAGTCCCAACATTAAAAAAATTAATAAAATTTAATCTTTATATGAGTAAATATTTTTAGAGTAGTCCTTCTTGTTTAAATTCTTATTGACCACATTAGATGGAAAGGATAGAAATGAAAAAAGTATTTGTATAAATACTAAAATGTGAATTTTAATTATAAAGACTAATTTGTAAATAAGTGTTGACTATAGAGATTAAATTTAAAAAGTGTTTTAAGTATAAGAACTAAATTTAGAATATTTCATACAAAAAATATATATATTTTTATTGTATTTTTTATTTTAATAAAGAATATATTTTTACAAATACAAATAAATATCAAATTTTAGATAATATGTCTATAAATTTCTAATTATGTAAAATTTGATATCTATTATGATGAAAACAAAATAAGATAATTCAACACTTAGATTGATCAATCTCTCATTCTATAAAAAGTTATCAAATAATATAAGTATTTGTCACAAATAGTGAAATGTAGTTGCAATCAACTTAAAAAAAAACAAATAATGATTCACTATTAAAATTTATTAAAAAATATTACAAAAATTTAATTTAAAAATATATAATCTGCGAAACTATATTTAAATTTGGAAGTCGTTGATGCATAATGAAGGTGTTAGCATCTTACGTGTCTATTAAATAAAATTGTTACATGATAAGTCCATATTTTGACATATTTTTTTAGCATAATCATATGCATAATTTAAATGAATTTTTACACTAATTACTCTGTTAATTGTTATAAATGAGCATGTGTGAGGACTTACGGGATTTATGAACATTTTGGACGTAATTTCAAGAGAATTAAGCTATTAAGGATAAAGTACGCTCAATTCTTTATTTTTAGCACGCCCTTGTTTCATTAGCATGTACAGCTATACTGTGATCAAGCACACCCATGAGTCCAAAATAAGCACAGTGACCATGCATTCATCTGGCACAACTATGCTCACTTACACAATTCACAAATTCTACATGATTTTAGAATTTTTAAAATCTTATAAAAGGAGGAATGGAGGTAGCAGTTCAGCATTTCATTCTATAGACTTAATTCCTAAGTTTTTAAGTAACTGTTTCTCTTTCTCGCACGAGATCTCTGACACATTTCTGGAGGATTTGGATCTTTAAGTGACCGAACTTGGAGAATAGGATCTTCCCTTTTATTTGTTTTTCACCCTTATTTATGACTTTGTTTATGGTTTTATTTATAAATATTTTGGTTCTTTTCTTAAACATGAGTAACTAAACTCATAGTTAGGGTTATGAGAACTCTTCATCATGACTTTATGGGGTTTTTATAATTAAATTTATACTTGATTTTCGTTGTGATTAGTGTTTCTCATACTGTGCTTGATTGTGTGTTATGAACTGGCCACTTATAATATAATTCTAATTAATTACATCATTGGCGACCATACCTCAATTAAATAATAGATCTGTAGAATAAAATAAGATAAAATATTATGTGGATAAAATTGATCTTTTTCTTTTAATCGTTATTAGATTAACAAGTTCATAGATTCTTCATGCTTCCCTTAACTGATCTTGCATGACCATTAGAAGTGTTAATTTAGAGAAAAGAATGTTAATATTATATGACCATTGGGTATTAATAGCAATAGTATGAATTATTACTGATCACACGGACGTTAGATCTAGAGTTAATTAAAAAAAAAGTTATAAAAGATTGAATGAGTAAACACATATGCCCTAGATTTTCCTCTTATAATTTTTCTTAAGACGTGTGTCATGATTTCTGCTTTGAGATATAGTGATAATTGTTCTTTGATGTGCAATTTCGTATCTATTACATTCAAACAATTACACAGAGAAATTCTTAGTAATTAAAAAATAATCATTGTGAGACTCATTTTTAAAACTCTTTTATTACTTTTCAACGGGTATACTTGCCCACTAAACATTACCATATAACTAATTATGCAAAATTATTTTTTAAAAATATTTATTTCACTTCAAAAAACAATAATTCATATTTTTTGCTATGTTATAATTTATTATTATCTTTTTAGTTTCATATTTTATTTTTATAATTTATAACAAATTTTATTTTTTATATTTTTAAAATAAAGAAATACAATTTTTAAAAGAATCTTTTTAATTTTAATTAAAGCAATGAATTATTTCTAAAAAAATATTACTTTTTTGCATAAAAATAAATTTAAAAAACTTATTTCAATACTCTATTTTCTAATGAAATTAAGAAAAAGTAACAATTTCATTTTTATTTTTTTAGAACAAAGGAAATTTTGAAATTATTTTTAGTCTTTTTAAATTCAAATTTAGATTAAAAAATATAAAAATAATACTTTTTAATGTTTTAGAATTAAGAAAAAAGTTTAAAAAACTTAAATTTGATGTTCACGTTTTGGTATATTCTAAATATAATAGAGAAATCAAAATCACGTGATTTTTAAAAAAATTAAATTTAAATAAATTTTAAAGATGGATTCTTTCTTGCTTTCAAAAAGATTAATTTTGATTTTTTTTAATGCTTGATTCTAAAAAATTTTCATATTAAAGTGTTAGAAATATTATTTAATTTAAGATTGTTTTTTATTTTGAAAATATTAATTTCATTTGAAAGAGATCTTTTTGTTTAATCTTTCATTTTAAATTTTGAAAAGAAATTTTTAAAAAAATGTATAATTTGAATGATAAGTTGAAATGTTTTAAATTTTGAAAGGTCACTTCCTTATTTTAAAAGTAAATGTATTTTTGTATAAGATTTAAGTTAAGACATAACTATTTAATAAAAGCTTGCAACTTAAATAATATCAAAGGTAGATTCACCTCTCAATTAACATTATTTGATCGTTATGTAGATTTTAAAATAATGAACTCACTCTTGTACAAAATTCAAGTTAACATTGATTAACATTAATTAGTTGTTTTGTAAATTCAAAAGTAATAATTATTTTTTTTATAAAAAATAATTTTCATCTTTTCCACATCCATTACATTTATAATTTTGCATAGAAATCATTGACACAATTTATTTGCAATAATAGAAACAATAATAAGATAATAACTACAATGATAAAATAAAATACAGAAATAAATTATTCTACACAAGACTTTATATATATTTTTTATTTTATCATTATCAAAGAAATTATCATTATTGTTAGCAAATGAAATTATTGTTATCATTATCAAAGAAATTATTGTTATCAAAGAATTTATTTGCATCATCATTGTTATAAAAGAATCAAATGAAAAAGAAATTAAAAAAAAAAAAAAACTCTCAAACCTAAAGCTCCAAAAAGAAATTAAATCAAACATTTTTTTCAATTTCTTTTATTTTTCTTTTTTTAATAGATTGTAAATCTAAAAACAAAAATATGAGCACTCACAAGATTACAAGATGCAACAATAAAATAAAACAAAATGACATATAAAAAAAATTGGAGTAAATTTTAAAAGATTATTTATTTAACCGTAATGAAAAGATTTTATTTTATTTTTTGAAAGAGTTCTTTAAAATTTCATTTTTAAATTTTTTTTTTGTTTTATTGTGCCTAAGAAAAGATCAAATAAAGGATAAAAATAATATGTGAAAAAATTGTTGAAACATCATGTAAAAAGAAAGACAGACAATTAAAATATTAAAGAGACAGAAAAAAATATTATTTTATGTATTTTTTGTTAGGATTATTATTTATTTAAAGAAAAAAAAGAGTGAAAGTGCAAAAAATAAATAAAACACCAACACAACAAAACAAAATCAACAATATAACCAAAAGTGTAAAGGAAAAAAGAGAACCTTACTTGATATACTTTTGTTAGGTACTTTTGTTCAGTCTCTAACATTTGATCTTTGTTCCTTTTTTTGTTGGCTTTTTTTAGTTTTAAATTGTGTTACTTTTTCTTTCTTAGTCCAATGATCCCAAAAGAAGACACAAAAGAATACTCTTTTTTTCTTGTAATTCTGTTATAAGTTTTTCCTATATGTTCCATAATACAATCACTAAGATAATTATAGGAAAAAGAAACAACAATCAAATCCTAGAAAAAGAAATAAAAATCAAATCATATAAAAAGGAAACAACAATAAGATCCTAGAAAAGAGAAATAGACATGAAATCATATTAATTAAGGATAAATTAAGGAGAATGATTTGGAGAATAATTATTGTCGTAATATTTCCTTACTCTTGGAGAATTGGCCATGTGTGCAAGGTTGGAATTCTAGAAACTTTTGTGTTATCTTCAAAGCATCTTCTCAGGTTACATCTTCATGGAAGGAATCACTCCAATATATTAGTCATTGTGCAATTGGTCTATCATTCCTCTTAACCATGCATTTGTCTAAGGCTAAAACAATTGAGCTCCCTGTAAATTAAAATGTTGCATCCAAAATTGATTGATACAAATATGATCCCTATCACTTATACTGGTTTGTTGTAGCTCGTATAATTTATAGATATTATCTAAGAACAATTTAGCAACCTCTTAGTTGTAAAAGGGTGAAACAAGGCAAAAAAATTGAGCATACTTAATCTATCCATAACCACTAAGATAACTTCTTTGCCATAAGACTTGAAAGGCCTTGTAACACCTTAATTTTAATTTCTAAATAAATAAATTTTACAAAAATGAGAATAATAAAAGTTTTCATTTAAATAGTTCCAGTGCATATAGTTTAATAAGGTATTTCAAAATCAAGGAAGGGTTACAAGTTTGCATCAAATAAGTGCTACAGGACCAAATTAAATACATCAAATTTTAAAAGTCAATTTTCTAAGTCTTATAGCAATTTCATCCCTTCCGTTTTCACTGAGTTTAGTGCTGATCGTCTTGGTCACCTAAAAAATAAATGTAAAGGTGAGTATTCTACATTATCACACACAGGCACAGAGACTCACTTTGCACATTTCACACATTTACTAACATAACTCAATCGTGCATCAAACAGGGACAAAGCAATAATTTTAACATTTTATTCTCATTCACACACAGGTACGCTCACTGCACCATCAAATAATCCACACACACATGCGATCATTATACGTCAGTCACGCTCACTGTGGCACTGTGATCACAGATTTTTGATGCCCTCAACTTCAGAGACTTTTTCAGTTCACACCATAGATAGTCACCGAATAGCTCCTGCTCCACGGATACAATGTGTGCAGTATTGAGCCTCCAAGCAAAGGTGTTAGTTAAAGGGCGAGTCAAGAGGAGAGTGTGTGGCCTGTGATGCACCCACACTCATGTTGATGTTACCACTACTCTCTCTTCTCCAAGGTATTTCTACTGCCCTTATCTGTCACACCTATAGTGTATCGTTGAACCATTCATAGCTTTCCAACATTCTAAACATCATCACAATCACACCCAATATGTCATTCATACATATTTTCAACATTTCACATTATTCAACATCAATCAACAACATATCTAAGCATTTCAACTACATACTCAATCACATCATGATATTCAATTTCACACATGGCACGTATGTCCATATTCAATCATATTACACTTAAACATCAAATCCTCATCAAAACTTTATCACAATCAAAATACATCTCATACATTATGCTCAATATTCATTTCATCATGCTTAGTCAAGAATCTTCTATCAAAATATGTCTATCCCTACATTCTATCTCAACCACATTGCAACCTATAGTAAATAAACAAATTCAAAACAAAATGAGATAGGGTAGAGTCCCTTTTACCTCAGAATGAAGACCCAACACGAAACTCAATAATAAAAATGCTCTCTACACGGATTTTGTCCTCCAAATGCTCCAAACGTGATTCTAACCTTCAATCTTGTTTCCAAACGGCTTTAGAAGTAGTTTAATCAGTGAAAATGAGTTAATGGTAAAGAGAATCGAAAGAAAGATGAGAGAAAGAGTGGGAAATGAGTTTTTCCAAACCCTAAACCCCCCCCAAATACACTTCTAGTCACGATATTTTCACTACAGTGAGACATCTCTCAATGCAGCGAGGGAACCTCGCTGCTGAAATACTCCCTCTTACTACAACAAAAATCTCAGACAAATTTGCATTCTGGTTTCTGTAAAATCTCGCTACAGCGAGACCCTCTCGCTACAATGAGACTGCAACCCAGAATGAACCCTTTTCTATTACCTTCTTGCTACAGTGAGACACCTCTCGTTACAGCGAGAACACAACAGAGGCACACCCTTTGGCCAAGACCTTCTCACTATAACGAGAATCCTTTTGCTACAGTAAGATCGCCCCTACAGTACATACTTACCCTATATCTTAAATAATTCCAACTCAATTACAAGTCTGCATCACATTTTAACCACACTATATATATATATATATATCTTCACGATTATATTCACATCTAAATTATCACACAATCAAATGTACATTTAAACATCAATTCACACATTTATATTAATAAATTAATATATATATATATATATATATATATATATATATATAGGTACAAAATCCAAGACGTTACAGGCCTTCTATAAAATTCATGGATATATCAAAATAAATCTGCTTTGATATAAGAAGTGGCTGCAATAGCCTAAAAGTTGCTACAATTTTAGATTTATTCCTTTGACAAGTCTCACATTCAGCCATAAATCTACAAACTTCTTTCTTCATCTTTTTCTAATAGAAAAACTTATCTTATCCTTTCTAATATTTTTTAGTTCTCAAATGTCATCCCTCAACCCCTTCCTAAGCATCTTGTAATATTTTAAATTTTAGAATAGATCTTTCTCCTACCTATAGCCTCCCTTTATACCTCAGTTAATTGTTTATCCATGCAAATTTAATGTGTGAATTTGGATAAGTCATTAACTCTTAAATTAGTTGTTGAATCTTCTCATTACTCCTCTATTTGTCTTGAACGATGTTCAACCACTCAGCTACAGGACATAATATAGCCATAATAACATATTCATCTGTCCTTTTCACCAATTTAGATAAGGCATCTGCTACCTTATTTTCTTTGTCATTGCGATAAATAATTTCATAATCGTATTCTAGCAATTTAGTGAGTCATTTCTACTACATCAAAGTTGAAATTCATTGCTCTAATAAATATTTCAAGCTGAGGTGATCCGCAATTATTTGAAAATAATGCCCCACCAATTATGGCCCACCTCCATTTTTGTATAGCCACCATAGTTCCAACAACTTCTTCTCATAAGCTAAAAGGCCTAAATTTTTAGGTGAAAAGACCTTGTGATAAGTTTGTATTTTAGCATGTTTTTACAGCCTATATCTACACACATGACCATTGTTTTATTAGGATTTTACACTGATATTTATATTAATTATGTAGTTTAACATGAGAATATCACAATTGGGTCTTGGATGCATTTTTGGCCTAAATTGAATGAAAAATAGGGTCTTGCCACAAGAAGCACTTCCATGCTTTGAAGCATATGCACGATCCTGCTTATTGGTGTGCACAACCATGTTCTTTATTAGGAGAAACAAACTTAGAAGAACTCTTAGGATTTTTGAATCATATTTAAAGAACCTTAAGGACTATGAGTTGATATCTTGGTTTTGGCTAAGTGTTGACGACTATTGGAGCTTTGAAAGCGTGTCTTGGATCAAGAACTCTACTTGTCTCGTCTCTGCTAGGGACTCCTCAAGTTTTCATTTACTCTTTAAATGATTATAAATTGGTTTATTATTGTTTTAGTTTCCTAATACATTATAGCTAAGGCAATGATGAATCCTTTACATAACTCTGTGTTCTTTGTGATTAATGATAATTTCAGTTTCCTTTCTTGATTGATATTTATCTTATTGTGCTATGTTTATATATTCAAAATTAAAAAACTCTTAAATATACTATAATTAATTATATTGTAGGCGACTGTGCCACATATAATTAATGGATTTATAGAGTATAACTAGACAAAGAATTAGATGGACCAAATTTAGTTCTTTTCTTTTAATAATTATTAAATTAATAGTTTGAAGACTCTTTATGCTTTTTATTCCTTTTATCTTGTATGACTATTAAAAGTTAACAACTTTTGTATGAAGAGTTGATAATCATAAAAGAATCAAAATTAGAATTAATTTAAAAAGGAACATAGAAAAGTGTAAAGGTGGAACTCTATACCTAGAATTCATCTCGAATAATTTATTGTCATAGGTTGGGCTACTTTCTTTATTCTTTAATTTCTCTTGAATTTAAATCCTTATTTTATTTAATTTCATATCCCTTTAATTCAAACAATTGAATTAAGATATTATTCATACTTAAAAATAACTTTTATAGAATAATATTTTGAGAACTTATTTTATAATCCTTTATTACTTTTTGACGAGTGCACTTACCCACAAATACCTTGTTAATGTATGCTATAGGTTAGCCTCTCTTGTATTAATATTGTGCCCACCCCAATTTCGGATGCATTACACTCAATCATGAATTTTTTTTGAAAATTTGGCATTGCTAACATTGGTGCTTTACACATCATCTGTCTGAGTTTTTTAAAAGAAACTTTAGCTAGTTGAGACTACAAAAAGCCAACCTTCTTTAATAACATAGTGAGTGGTTGACTGATTTTTTTATAGTATTTAATAAATCTTTGATAGTACTTGGTCAACCCTAAGAATCCCCTTAAAGATTTGAAGGAATTGGATTTAGGCCATTAGAGCATAGTATAAATTTTTACAGGATTAATGACAACTCCTTCCTTTGAAATAATGTCCAAGATATTCAACTTGCATTTTGCCAAAGGCACACTTCGACTTCTTAACATATCGTTGATGTCAAAACAACACATCTAACACCAATCACAAGTGTTCCAAATTTTCCTCCCACGTGCAGCAATATATTAGAATATCATAATAAAAAACACTATAATGAACTTCCTCATAAAAAACTTAAATATGACATTCATCAAACCTTGAAAAGTTGCTTAGTTAACCCAAAAGGTATAATGAGTTTATAATGTCCTTTGTGAGTCTTAAAAACAATTTTAAGAATATCAATAAATGCACTATTATTTGATGAAAATTTGATTAAAGATCTAATATAGATATTTTTTTGCTCCATTTAACTCATCTAATAATTTGCCAATAATAGGAATAAAAAACTTATCTTTAATAGTAATTTTGTTGAGTGATCTATAATTCATACATATCCTCCACAAACCATCTTTCTTTCCAACCAACATTATTAGAGAAGAAAAAGGGTTTATAATTCTTTATATCATTCTAGCTTTAAGTATTTCTTGTACTATCTTTTCAATCTCTTATTTTTCACATAAGAATACCTATATGGTTGAATATTGGGTGGAATTGATCCTACCACAAGAGGTATTTTATGGTCATAC
Source organism: Abrus pulchellus subsp. cantoniensis (assembly GCA_024086825.1). Taxonomy (NCBI): domain Eukaryota; kingdom Viridiplantae; phylum Streptophyta; class Magnoliopsida; order Fabales; family Fabaceae; genus Abrus; species Abrus pulchellus. The sequence continues at coordinate 14,833,004 of CM044050.1, forward strand.
TCTCTTTGGAGAGGTAATCCCTTGGGCTTAGCAAAAACACTAGAGTGTTGTTGTAGTAATTAAACAAGTTCCTTTGAATGTGAGTTATATATATAATCTTAATATGAGCCATAATAGCACCTCTCAGAATGAATTTTCTTTCCATAACAGAAAACTTCATTATTGTATTTTTGAAATCTCATAACATCAACCTCAACTCAGCCATTGAATTTGCAAGACCATATCACAACTGCTACTTTTATAGGGCTAACATGTTGGGTTGAATAACCTGTTCTTTTGGCAACATTTGGGTCAAGGAAGTTGTGGGTGCATCCTGAGTCAATTGGTATAGTATTAACATTTTTCTTGATGTTCCCGTAGATTCTCATAGTTTGATGAGTGGCTGAACTAGAGATTGCAAGAAGAGAAACAATAGGATCAACACCTTTCAATGCATCTCGAACTTATTTCTCACTGTCATCCACTTCTAAAAGATAAATTTGTTTCCTTTTACATTTGAAACTAGACTCGTATTTCTCATTGCAATAATAGCATAGTTTTTTTGGTTTATTTTTCTTGCATTTAAGTGGTAGAAATTCTCCTAATCAGAGACAAGTAATCATCAATCTTTCTATTGGTTGGAGGATTAATGATATTGCCACTGTTATTATGTACCCCTTTGGCTTATTTAAAAATGGCCTTTATTTTCCCTTCTTGTAGTAGTGTTAACCCAATGGTCTTGGTTAAGATATTTGGTTTGAATATTGTTACTTTATTCTTGATTACATCCCTCAACTCACTAATGAAAAATTGCACAAAAAAATCTCTAGGTAAACGACCAATTTTGGCTATTAATATTTCTAATTGTTCTTGATATGCCTTTACAGTTTTACCATAGTAATTTGTTTTGGTTTTGTTGATTGTCCCACTAAGTTTTCGTAGAGATTAGGACTAAACTGAGAAACCACATCAACTGAAAATTTTCTCAACTAGCTTTTGGATCACTCATTATGTATCCTTGAAACCAGTCAAGAGCCTTACCTTTCAAATGAATTGAGGCTATACTCAAACTCTTCTTCAATTTCGTTAGGTGAAAGAATCAGTTGCATTTGTAGATCCAACCACATGATTTTCATCATTGAATTTTGGAAAATTTAATTTAGAAAATCAAGTTTGGACAAAACCATTGTTATTCTGAAAATTGAGCACAATTTGACTGTTCTCGCTATAGTCTGTTGAATCTCTATTTATAGCGGTTAATTGATCAAATTTTAAACTGATAACTATCTTCACATTTGTTAAATTAGACAAGGAGGCACCTTGTTTCTCCATTGTCTCTTTCAATAGTTTCATTGTTTCTTCCATATATTTTAGCCCTATTTGCCATAAGAATGTTTTTTTTTATTTCTATGTTCCTGTTTTGTGGGCAAGTGTACTCGTCGAGAAGTAATAAAATGATTCTTAAATTAAGTTCTTAAATTATTGTCCCACAAGGATTGTTTTCCAATTACTAAGAATTTTTTAATTCAATTGTTTAATATGAGATTAAATTAAAAAGAAATTTAATTATAAAATCAATTGTAAAAATTAGAACAAGAAACATAATACACGTCTTGGTTGAACTTATAAGAGAGGAACCTAGGTTATATGAATTTTCTCATTCAATCATTTATGTTATTTTTCTGGTTAATTCTAAATTCGACTTTCTTGTGATTACTAATAATTCATCCAATTACTATCAATACTCAATGGTCATGAAATATTAACATTCTTTTCTCTAAACTAACATCTACAATGGTCACGCAAGATATTAATTCAAAAAAGCATAAATCACCTATGAACTTATTAATTTAATAATGATTGGAAGAGAGATTGATTTGTTCTATCTAATTATTTGTTTCATTTTATCCTATAGATCCATTAACTAATGGAAGCACGATCGTCAGGCGATATAATTAATTAAGATTATACAATTATACGTAATAAGATAAACACTAATCACATACGAAAATCAAACACAAATTTAAACTTCAAAATCCCATAAATTTATGAATGAGTATTCCCATAGCCCTAGCTATGCATTTGATTACTCATGCTAAAGAGAAAAACTAAAACAATCATAAACAAAATCATAGAAAAAAATAAACTAGAATGAAATGAGTTCTAGTCTTCAAGTATAGTCGATCGAAATTTCAAGTTCTGCTAAGAATATGCCAAATATATTGTGCAAGAGAGATGAGTTCAAAGGTGCATTGAAGAACAAAAGACAAGATGATAAATTTAATGCCTGAAGTCTCTCTTTAATAGGGTTTGAAAACACTAAAAGCTCTTTATTAATTAGGCTTGCGATAGATGAGTGTGATCATGTATGGGCTCGAAGCACTCTTATGCTTGTTGAAAGGGTCTGGGCGAGTTGACTGCTTGAGCTTGAGACAATGTTGGCATTAAAGTCTATTAGATGAAGTAGGTGCATGGTCTTCTAAAGTGAACAAGTATGAACATGAGGCTATGAGGTGAGTAGCTATGGGAGCCTATGAGATACAATGAGCACAAAGACCTATAAGATTCAAAAAATATGATAACCTATGATAAATAACATATATAAATGTTTATGAGATGAGAAAGTGCAAGACCTATGAGATATGGCAAGCTTATTAGCCATTAAAAAGAAATAAGCACAAGAAGTTAAGAGATGAAGTAGGCACAAAAGCCTTTCAAGAATTAATAATAAGGGCTTATGAGAGCAAGTAGGATTTTTTGTGAACTAATAATCATCGGTGTCCTCAAGAGGAAGTGGGCACAAGGGCTTGAGCAGATATGGAATCTTATGATATGCAATAAGTGTGAGTTTGTGCAATACGTTTAATTTTTAAGTCACCAACAATAATACAATAATTCCAACACGCAAGAATAATTTTGAAGTTTCAACAATTTAAGATAGTGAAACTTTATTTATTCAAAGTCATAGAGAATTAGATATATTTTTGTGCACTTAATATTGTGGAACAAGGCCTTCCTAATGCTGGTTTTGGCGTTGCTGGTTTCGGCACTTAAGATTTTCTTCATAACACTCAACATGTATTATCTTTATCTTTTACCTACCACTTAATTTTGTACTTGCAAGACTTATCTAAGTTAGATTTTTTAATTTTGTGCTTTTGTGTTTGTTCCAAGCCTTGCGGGTTATGATGCACACTAATCCACAAATACTGCAGGTTTTCTTATTTTCTTCTACAACTTGATAGTTTATGTTCTGTTTATTTACTCTTTGCTTCCTAATTCCCTGAATTTTGTTGTTCTTGTAGCCTATGTTGCAAGAGCTTGGCAAACCAAATCTTCATCTTATTAGATTGATTCAAGAGTATTAAGTTGACTTTCTTCGCTTGATTAATGAACCATCTGAAGGTGGTGAGGGGTGAGTGATGATCTATAATAGTTTTTTTAATTTTATTTTACATTGTTATTCTCTTAAGATAATGAAGGAGCTATCCTCATAGTTTAGCATGCACTTTGAGAAAAAAAATATATTAAATGATATGTTTATTGAATAAAAAACTTATACCTTGCTATTTAGGATAGAAAAAGAAATATTAAATAAAATTAGTTGATAATTTGGTCAGCAACTTTACATTGTAAAACGTTTAAAAGAAATTTTATATAAAAATATAATAAATCATTTTTATTAATTTAAAATTATATAATCTTAAAGTTAATTTTGAGCCTAAATAAATATTAAAGTGGTCTTAAAGACTTATTTAGTGAACAAAATAAAAAATATAATAAAAAATATTTTTACATATTATTTTATTTCTAACATTTATTTAATCAACATGATATATATAGTAAGTTTATTACATGAGTTTATCATATCTTCTTCCTCTTTATTATAAATTTTATCACGTGAAGAAATTGTATTAAAAATAGATAAAATAAGATATTATATATATTTAATTTATTATTTTAACATACATCAAAACTAAAATAAAATAAGAGGTTTTCTCCATCTTATCTTATCTCATTTTTATTTTTGCATTCACCAGATGGTATGTGTTTCCAACGATAATACTTGGCATGTTTTATATCCATTAAAATATAAAAGAGATAGTCTGAGTACAACAAATCGAAATAAAGATTATATATCTCATTTTTTAAGTGTAAAATATGGGAAGATAAGTATCTTATTGGTTTTTACCTTTTGTTTTATCAGCTATATATACACAGCTATCTGTATCATTTTATCCAGATTAATCAATCAATTTTCTTCATATAAGGAAGATAATTCAAATTTCACCACTAAAACTTCAATCTGGGCTCATTCATCTGTTGCTGGTTCCATCTTCTGCCCAATTATTTGCTCTTTTTTGGTTCTTCATGATATCTATGTCCCAACTTGAAGAAGGATCTTATCAGTTTCGACATTTTGTTTGTAGTTAGGTTGTTTCTGTTGGGTTTTCTGTTCTCTCTTTTTTCCTATATCTATTATAACTTACCAGCCAGATGTACATAGCTGCTTGTATCATTTTTCTTAGATTAATCAACCATCATTTTTCTATTTCAGACAAAATAAAATATAATAAATCATGTTAGAAAAATAAGAAAATAAATAAATAGGTTTAAAGAAGGGTGAAGATAATTTTTACTGTAAAAATGTAAAGATAATTTTAAGTCTATAAATATTATCCAGACATTGATTAATCTTCAAAGAAAAGTTAAGAGCTGCATTTTTTTATTATTAACTAAAATTTATTTTAAATTTAATTATTATTTTATATTTTTATAATTTTAATAAATTTTAATCAATAATTTAATTTTTTTTTTAAAAAAAAAAACGAGTTCTTCAAACCGGGGTTGAGATTTGACATTAGAGAGAGATCGAGATGAGAGAACAGGATCCGGATATTTTCAACCAAAGAGGGTAAAGTTGACCCGACGAGATATCGTGATCTAGATATTTAACCAAGAAGGTTGAGACAGCACTAATCTATATAACGTTATACTTTATTAATATATTTATTATACATTAAATAAGATTTAAAATTAAAAAAATTATAAAAATAAATACGAATAATTAAAATTAAGAGACTAACATTATATAATTAAAATATAAAAACAAAAGGGTAACATTAATGAATAATTATAAAAGGAATAATTGTAATTAATAATAGCATTATCTTCCCAAAAAATCTAGAGAAAAAAGCATAAATTTGACCCTATCTCCAAAAGTGTTGCCCCCTTGTCCCTATGGATGGTTTTCCTATGCGTACAAGACAGTCAAGCTAATTCATCGCTTTATTCAATAAAGTTAGTCTTTACAAACTGTAACCAATCTTTACAAACTGTAACCAAACCAAATGATATATCATAAATCGAAGTGATTGACATATGAACAAACCCAAGCCCATGGTTTTTCTTTACCTGACAACGAGTCTCATAATGTTGTATATTCCAACATGCAAAAATGAAGGAATTATTATAGCTACACTTTCAACGAAATATTTAAGCACACTAAAGAACAAAAAGCTAACACGTGCATTCATTCCTTGAATATGGACACAAAGGTTCCGTGTTGGAAATTTTTTGTATATTATGTGGGTAGAGAGTTAGTACACAGTAGAATACATGTTTGATTGAAACTAAAATGTAGTCTCAGTAATGGGAGGACCCAGATACTCAATGCCATCCATTTGAGAATTCTCTGGCATCTCAATTACTTCCAACCATGCGTAACTATCATTTTCCTCTTTCCCCTCACCAATCCTTTCATCTGCAGGATAAACCATTAATGGTCAGAGACACACAACAATAATGTACAATTGTACCTCCTCAGACACTCAAATAAAGTCCTGACCAAAAAATTTAAAACTTGAAAAATAAAGTAGACAAGTGGAGGTGCCACCTCATCAAATATGATCCCTGATGCCCAAATGAAGTCACCAGACTTTATACCTATATGGAAAATATTTTTTCTTTTACCATGAACTGAGATTTTTTTATGGTGTTTTTATTTTGACAAATATTTTAAAGATATGTATATAGAAAAAGATTTAAAAATATAAAGATAATCGTGTGTGTATATACACAGGATCAAATTTTGATATTAAATAATACATCGGTATAATTATTATTTGTAAATTTTTAAATGTCATATACATAATATCAATTTTTAGATATTGAAATAACATAACTGTAAGAACGTACTGTGTATGCACATTGGAAAACGGATGTTGTTCGCTTATGAAGGCTATATATTTGTAAGAGATAAAAAAAATGATAAATGATGTGATATAATAAAAATAATAGTTTAAAAATTCTCTACAAATAAATATAAATCAAAACTTAACCATGTATATTCAGGACACTTTTATCTTTCTCATATTCAATATTGAGTCCACTTAATAATTGAATCAGTATGTTGATATAAGAATCTGCATAGGTGAAACTTGAAAAAGGAATGAAGAATTATAAGTAAAGGAAACATTTGAACACCATGGTTGATTGTAACAAAAAAAATTATTGTTATGAAAAAATAGCAAAATGACATGCTAGGAAAAAATATAAATGTGTTTTGGTAACAGTTGCTGATAGAATGGTTGTGTACAAAGAGAGAATGTTGCTTACTAAGAAAAGAAGCATAAGGGTGATCTCTGTAATAGGAACAGTCTCGGCCATCTTCTTTGGAATAAGGAGGACCAATGACATCAAGCACAGCACATGGAGTTATGGCTGTGAATTCATGGATGTTGCCTCCTGTCGTTGGATACAGCACAGAAGTGTCACAAGGTGCTGTGAACACCTTATCAGCTTTTAATTTCGCCAATCTCACTGCAAAATCATAATCTCTGTGGGTCAACTTTCAAAAACAAAAAATGCTAATCGATACTAAAGTTAAAATATTAAAATGTAAATTATTTCATTACAAAATATTATATAATATTTAATGTATCTCAGAGTGATTCTTAATAAAAAAAAAGTTTTCTTTTAATTAGGACTAGTTTGCAAGACCCTTCATAAACTAAGTACACACACCCCATCAATTAACTGTCATTCTTAAAGTGATAAAAGAGAGAGAACCCACATTTAGATGGTTGTTGCAACGTGTTGTCAGAGGATTCAGGATCAACCCAATCGTAGGATTTAATGTGCATTACTCCTAATAGAAGCTTGCTGAAAACAGTCATGCCCGGGTGGTTATGAAGAGGAATGACTCCTCTTTCAGGTAGGAAAAAGATGCAGAGCTGTACATATACAAAAGGGGAAAAAATGCACATAATAATTAATCACACTAGCAATATTTGCATTGTGGAGTAGTGACTAGTGTGCAATGATAATAAAATCAATTAGAGCTTGCAACACTTACCGAGAAATTGTCACACTTGTACACGGTTGTGTATGTGACCCTTTGGTTCTGTTTGATTATATTTCCAGGCTTGAAAAATTGCAGATCTCTACTTAGACCCACATCTTCTGGCTTCATGTTATCTGAATTGTATTAAAGAATCAGAACAACACTTCAAAATATATAAACAACCAGAGATTAATCCTAAGTACGCAAATTCTAATTAAGAGAAAATAAATTGCAAATCCACATTACTTATAGAATATAAGTTCATATTATTTATGCACTTATAGAAGGAAGGAAACTGATCTATAGTTTTCAAACTAGCCTAAGGGAATGAAACTCTCAATTCTATAGACCTTTAAGACGCAAATATATGCACGAAAAATATAGCTGAATTGATATTATTAATTCCTTCAATTCGGAAGGAAACAAAAACAAAATTAAACAATGAATTTAAAAACAAAACACCTACAACGGAAAGACAACTAGTTGGGGACCATCTAGCTTATAATCTTATGCAATGCAATTCGGGGAAGTTGAGGTAAAATGCACAGCCACAACATGCAACGAAAATCACCAAAGAATCCAAGCATATCTAAAAACTGACCCCAAAACTTGGATAAGCATGCGACTAAATAGATCAGAGGAGACACAAAAATTTTTCTCATCCAATAACCAAACTATTATATACGATTAATCATACCAAGGATGTTGCACATTTTCTGAACATGTTGTGGTGAAGGAACAGTGCCAGCCGGGCCCCGGAAGGTTTCTCTGCATGAATCAAATAGCTCCCTAAGTGCCTTTGGAACGGTCAAAACTGGCCTCTTAACCCTGCGATAAGGTTTCCTCTTCTTCGCAATGACCCTTCTCACATAACCAACTTTGTTAACATGCCCAACTCTTTCTCTACCCTGATCCACCAAACTTGCCTCCATTTTAGTCCCTTAAAAATGTGAATTAACCAAACGAAGCCTTCTATGTGACTCCTCAATAAGCCTATATATAGTCCTTGACATGAACACAATTTTGCTTCAAGTGATGGAATGAAATAGTTAAGTAAGGTTGAAGAAGAGTGAATTGATATTTGGAGACAACAGTGCAAAAGTATGTGAAAGGCAGATAAGATGAAAATGTTGGAGATGATAGTTGTAATATATATTTATAGAGAGGGAGGGAATATTGAAGGGTTGAAAACTAGGGGCATGTGGCATGGTATTGTGGTAATGTTTTGTGTGTAAGAGTGGTGTAAATTAGAGGAAAGAAAAGAAAAAGCAAAAGCAGGGTTTTTGGTGCAGTTCCCTCCCGCCCCCATAGATTGTTTGGAAACTGGCGGTTAAAGCGACCCCTGTTTTGTGGGTCAAGATGGTGAACTCAAAATCCATTTTACAAAAATCTCCACTTCCTTTCAACGTGTCAGTGTCTGTGGATCACTTTCCTTTATCCTCTGCTGCTTGGTTAAATTGTTAAAAATAAATTCTTTTTTTTTTTTACTTAATTTTTATATTTATATTAAATTTATTTTTTTTCTCTCAAACTGTGTATAGACTCTCAAAGTGTAAAAGAAAAATAATTCTATTATTTAAGCATATAATGTTATCTGTTTTTTTTTTTATTTTAAACTTTAATTTTTGTATATATCATTCTTCAAAATAAAAAAAAAAAATTAATCATGAATGCTAATTAGCGCTAATTAAAGAATTAGAAGTAAATATTTTTAACTAATATTTGAATATATTAATTAATAAGTTCTTTAATTTGATTTAAAGTATTTATAAAATATTAGAAAAAATATTTAAAATGTAAAACAGGTGCTTCTAGACTTTAGAAATGTAAATAAGTGAATCAATGAGATTGGTCTGGCCACAAAAATCAGCGTGCACTTGGGGTTTACAAAAACTGAAAAAGAATAATGAAAAGAAGTCACAAGTGTCACCAATTTGGTTCCACACTTCATAGACCAATTACGCCAAGTGCCCTATTCTCTCCTACCTACAGAGACTGACCTTAAAATAATCATAGGAACGTTTTAGGAGATTGACCTTAAAATAATCATAGGAACGTTTTTCTTTTTTCCTGTTTATAGTTTGGCACTGCCATTGTTGTTTTTCTTTTAATAACATCTTTATATATCTATTCGGAAATAAAGAAGTTACACTGTTCACTGTGTAATTAATTTTAAAATAAAAAATCAGAATAGCAAATTAGATTTTTTTAATATTTTGAGAATGCATCTATATTTATTTTTATTTAATTATTTTAAAAATTATTAATAAAAGTAAATTAATATATATATATATATATAAAAGCAACGTTTAAAAGTGTTGTAAGTATGAATATTTTAATGGAAATGATAGTAAACACGTTACATTATGCAAGTCTACGGTCATTTTTCACCAAAACATTTAATTGAATGATACATGGACGTTGCTATCATTCACATAATATTCTCTTCTTAAAAGGGTATGATTTATCTGACTTCGGAAAACCAAAATAAACGTGATAGGATTTGTAGGTTATTTACTTTCTTTCATCGCTTAAAATTGTAACGCAAATTTACTTATATATAGTTGGAAAATTTTAAAATAATTTTTTAATTAAAAAAATTATTTGTGAATATTTTTTCATAATTTTAATATATATGTCTATTTTTTTAATAAAAAAATTTATGTAACAAAAGATAAATAATAACTTTTTAATTTCTTAGTCAATACTTAATTAGCAAGTTTCTAATTATAAATGTGTAAAGAGGGAAGCTTGGGATGGGAAGTGGACACGTGGAGTCAGAATCAGAGGAAACGGTAGCAGGTCTTATCTAATTTTCTGTGGATGGAAACTTTGCAAGTAATTATAGTTAACAGTTTTATTATCTCCCTACGTCAAATAATTATTTTTAACAAAATAAAAATTATCGCAATTTAAATATAAAAAATTATTTTTCAATATCATTAAACTTCGACGTTCCGTGCTAACATATCATACTGCATGAAACATGTGCATTGATGGAGAATAAAAACATAACACATGATATTTTATATTTGTATATATCATTGTTGATCCTATATTAATAGACAAGTATTTTTGCCCGTTTTATTGCACGTCCTATTTTAGAATTTAATTTAAATACATTAAATGTTATACTCATGTAATCATAATTACTATATCATTACAAATTATTAAATTTTAATATAAAAATTATATTTATGATTTATTTTAATTAATTGAGAGTACATTCAAATTATATTATTTTATTTTTCAAAATTTAATAACAAAAATACTCTAAATTGGTCTGAATAGAAATTTATTTAAATAAAAAATTATATATATATATATATATATTTTAATTATAAACTATGATGAATTTTTTAAATTTCAATAATCATATAAATTTAATTTTTAGTTTTTATTATACTATTTTTATGTATTTTTATTTAAACTTATATACATAATTTAATACTTTCAGGTAAATAGAAGTAGTAATTAAAATTGTTATCAAGTACTTTTAATTTTTAATATTTTTTTTGCTAATGAACAGGACTAATCAGCCAAGATGACTTACCTAAAATTATAATAACAAACTCCTAAAGAGTTCATACTAAGAAAAGGAAGTAAACTAAGGAGGGACCTGATCAAAGTAAGAAATAATTTGGACAGAATTTAAGTCAATTTTGGCAAGTATTCCTAAAAACAAAAGGTATACCCTTTAAAGTATTCCTAATTGTTGAAATTAAGAAAAAAAATACTTACAACTTTGAATACTTAACACTAATTGTAAGGCTTTATTAGAGTTCGATTCAATCCAAACAGCAAGAATGTTTCTCAGATGAACTAACTATAGACCAAGAAGTAATCCCTAAACTTCAGTATCAATGGAAGCATAGATTCAGACCTTTATAGAAATCCAGCAATAACCAGTCCCTAGCTATCTCTTATTAGACCCCCACAATCAGCACTTTTAAGGATATGGGATACAGCTCCATCAGTATTCAGTTTTAGATGCCCCAAGTGAGGGATACCATCTATCCTAAATCTAGACATCCTGCTGATGCTTAGTTGATTTATCCTTGCCCTTGAAACATGAATTCAAGTACTCAAATTCACAGCAAATTTTGTGATAAAAGAAGTTAGGAGAAATAACTGACTTTTGAAATATGGAATTATTTCTTTACTTCCAAATATACCAAATTACAATACAAATAAATTATGAAAATTGTTATAATGAGGATTAGATAAATTGGAGAAAAGTCAATCACAAAAATCCAAACTAAAAATGAAGCCCATTTTTTGGGTAGAATAAAATAATTCCAGATTTTTCTAGTAAACCAACATTGAAAAGAGGAGAACCAGTCATTTTTCTCTTACATCTCTCCTCATTAGTTAAAAGTCTACCATGAACCACCTTTCATAAGAAAAGGGTAATTTTAGGGGCCCATCCTAATTCCAAACAGTTTTAAAAATATCATTAGTTAAGTTAGGATGGTGATAAGGAAAATGATATAAGCTACAAGCAGATTTAATGAAAAATAAGTCATTTTTCTAGAGATTCCAAAAGACAATGTCCTAGCCTCTGCTTTTATAGGAGGCTAAATCTGAGCAATGGAATCACAAATAGGGGTAGGGAGTAATTTCCTAATCCTATGCTAGTCCTAACTTCCTTGTTGAGAGGAAAGAGTAATTAGAGTGTCCAGCTCCTCCTCAAGGACAGGCCTTAAAGCAAAGTTAGATAGATTCTGGACATAAGGGATCTATCTCTCCTTGAGAAGCCTTTAAGTTGTTACCTAAGGATTCTTACCAATGTTAAAATTATACTCTGTATACATAAACTGGGCCCATAACTTATTGGGAGATTGAACTAATCTTCAAAGAAGTTTCATCATGTAGGTTTTATTTAATAGAGATAAATTCTTAAAACCCAGACCTCTTTTATTCTTAGGCTGACATATTGTCTCAGTTAATTAGATGACATTTTCTCTTCCCTAAAGAACCCTAAATGAATTTTTTTTGCAGATGTTATGGATTTCCTTACACATAGAATTAGGGATGAGCATGCTTTGCATGATGTAGGAAGGAATTGATAAAAGGCAAGATTGAGCTAAAGTGACTATTCCATCAAGGGATAAGGTGTACATCTTCCATAAGGCCAACTTTTTCCTAATTTTCTCCATAAGTGTGCAAGCAATCAAGGTTTATAGCTCCATGAGGTCATTTATGACTTACATTTTTTTTAATTTCTAAATTTGAGACAAAAAAACATGTACCTATAACATTTGTTTCATGTAGATAATTATTTGAATTTGGATACATGTTCAACTTAAACTCCTAATTTCTAAGAGTTCAATTTTGTAATTGCCTGACTTAGAATTGGACTCTAAAATGAACTCCCAAGCACATGAAAGGTTCCCACTTGTATCTATGTATACTTTGACTATGAAAGAGGGTTAGACACAAGAGCCTAAACTCTTGGTATTCTAAGTAACTTTACATGTTTTGTCTTAGTCTTGTACGTTAAAGGATGTCCCTCATATTTTCATCTTTCAATCACCAATTTCAAGCCCTCTCTTAATGTTTTTATATAAGCTCTCTAGGTACTAAGCCTTGTAGCTCCTCACAATCTCAATCCTTTACTTCCTCTCAAAACTCTCTTTATTTTTTGACTTCTTCCTCTTTAGTTTGGTTCAACAATTTCATGCTCACTTTTCATTGTTGAACCAAACTTCCCTTTCTTCTCAATCTCATCCTTTTCTCCTCTCTCTCACCCAAAATTACTAGTAAACAACAAGAGGCAATGTCACTTATTTTATTTCAAATTAGAAACAATTATCATTACTTTTGGAGGAGCTCTCCCTCTCATATTTGGAGCTGGTTTAGACAAGCTTGAGTCACTCTCTGTGGGGCTAATCAAGTGCATGCAAGGTAAGATTAAGATTTTTCAATCACTCAAATTCTTCCTTTTTAATTTTTTTTTTCTCACAGTTCAACTATTTTTTTCACTACTTTTTGTCTTTGACCTCTTTGAATGTGACATGCAATAACATTTTTATCATCTATACATCACAAGGCTTCCAATGCATTTTTTAAATTATCAATCAAAGTTTGTTTTGTTATTTTTTATTTAAAGTTGCAAGTATGATAAAATACAAAATTTCCTTTATACAGTATTTATTTTCATGTTTTTGAACTTTTACTCTTGTTAGAACTAACATGCAATTACATTTCCTTCATCCTCACAATGAAAGCTTTCCAACATATTTTTTGAATTGTCAATTGGACTTTGCATAATTAATTTAGATCTGAAATCATAAGTATGCTAAAAAAAACTATTTTTTTCAGAATAATTGTTTCTATATTTTCATAATAGTTTCTCATGAGAGCTTCCAACACATCCTCTTGATGATTAATCAAAATTTGTTTCACCCATTTTCTTGTGTACACATGGCCATTTTTGTGTTTTTTTATGTATACTTCTAAAAAAAAATTTACATGCATTTGTGTTTTTTTACGTATACTTCTAAAAAAAATTTATATGCATTTGCGTTTTTTTACTATATACTTAAGTTTTTCAATGTATCTTTTTTATTATCAAAGATTGTTTCATATGTTTTTAGCTTGAAATCGTAAGTAACTTCAAATATGTAGATTTTGTTGCAAGTATATTAGTTTCCTTTGTGTTTTCTAGTCTATACTATCCATTAAGTTGACATGCTATCACATATCATTCATGTAGTAAGCACTTTCTAACAACATGATTTTATTATTCATCTAAAATTGTTTAGGTCTCCACAACTCCACTTTAAAAGATGTTGGTAAGAGATTGATTTATATTTGCCTCTTTCTTGTTACTATTGTTTCTAGTTTGAACTTAAGTGACTTCTTTTAATATTCAACTATATAGTCTATTCCATTATGTGTGCACGATTTAACAAAGATATTATTCTAATTGATAGGACAAGTGTCAGTTTCATCAAAAGAAACCTGAAGTACAAGTTGAAATAGATTAAATGTGGGAGTGCTTTTATTTAATGAGCAAAACTGTACTTAAGAATTATTACAAGATTTCATCAATATAGAAATATTATGTTTAGGAGCATAGTCACATATCATGATCACATAAAGAGATTTTCTACTTACAAGTGGAACCCCATAAGTCATATATGGTGTGTAGAAATTAATATTGTATGACTCTTATGTTAGGTTTATTTTGTATGACACTATATAAGGATTTAACATTTATTTCATGTAATGTGATATGAGAAGTATTAAATTTTGGAAGATAAAGATGTAAGGTGGTATAGAACATCTTTATGTTATATTTGAATGTTAAGACAATTTTTAGAATATATTAAAAAGAAAATCTAAAAAATTGCATGTAACTTAATTGTACAATTCTATTAGATTGTGTATGTGGTGAATTGTATAAGGGTAATTCACCTAAATAAGAATGAATTTTTTTAGTACTACATTAGAAATGAAGCACACAAAAGAAGAATCTTTTGTCAAGGAATGTAGCTATGTATACGGGCTTTAGTTTAGTATCAATATATATTTCAAAAATCAAAATTCTTACTATCAAAAACTAAATTTGGTCTCATCATGTATAATTTATATATAAAAATATATTCTACAATTTAAAAATACAATTTATAATTCATCTTAGTAGCAAAAAAAAAAAAATACCACTTTTAAATTTTATACTTGTCCTAAAAAGTAAACATTAAATTTAAATCCAAAATTTTAGCATAAATTAATCTTGGACTTGTTTGATTCAATTATTCAAAATTTCTTTGTTTAAATTTAGATTAACTTGACATATTTAAATATAAAATACATATTTCAATCAAGATTAGAATTATATTTTGTGTTTCAAATAAAAAAATAAATTGTATACTTAACATAATAGAACTTGAATTAAGTCGAATAGCTCATTTTACCATATCTAATAAACATATGTCATATATTCAATATTTATATAAATAATATTTTTTAATAATTTTTATATTCATCATTGTTTCATGAACTTTAACATTTTTCATGTCTATTAACTTATTAAGTCATTTATCAAGTATAGATATAATTCAATTACTTTTTATAGAAAAACTTTAACAGTTGTTATTTAAAGTCTATAGGTGATATCTTCTCCTCTAGTGAGAAATCTTTTCTTTTAAGGGTAAGTTATATGATAAGTCTATATTTTGAGATATATTTATAACTTATTTTCTTATGTTTGGCCTTTATTTGATGATGATTTTGTACTAATTTGATGATTAATTATTGTAGTTTAGCATGAATTGATAACAAGTGAATTAGAAAAGTAGTTTGGTCACAATTGAAAGAAAGCAAGGCTACACACAATAAAAAGTACAACTTTGTTTAACAACCAACCTATGAGTGTTCTGTGATCATGCACGATAATGCTGAAGGGCATGCATGATTGTGCTTTTTTTTTTTTTTCTGGTATAACTGATTTATAAATTTTCAAAGAGCCTGTGAGAAGGAATTTGAACTTTAAATTTTATAATAGAAAATCATATTTTTCCTCTATTGATAAATCATATCTTTGTTAGAGATAAAAATATATCTTTTGGAAGCCAAATCATTATCTTTTCTTGGATTCTACATCATATATAAATGGCCTTACACATTGATACAAACAATTTTTTCTAGCTGACTTTTGACAACTATTGGAGGCACTTGAGAGTAGAAATCAATGATGAAGATGAAGAATACATTTTCGAAGCTTGAGCGAGTGATCAATAGTGTGTTTTGAGAACAAAAACTCTTTTCATCTCTTTTTCTTTGGATTTTTCTAATTTGTGTTTCCTTTTTGAATGAATGAGTTTATTTATACTTGTTTTCTTTACCTATTTTATCGTGAGTAGTTAAATCCATAATTAGGGCTATGGTGGATAATTTGCACATTTTATGTAATCTTTTTGCTTGGTGAAAACTCGAGCTTATGCTTCGACCATATCAATGAGCAAAAACAAGCTAAGTTCACCTATATCTTAGGTATTTATTTTACTTTTTTCCTTAATAAGTATTTGAGCTTTTCAATAATGTAAGTAGAGTGAAAACAAAACACATTGACTTCATTATGGAAAAAATTCAACATAGACTTCCTAATTGGAAGTTTAATTTCCTTAATAAAATGAGACATTTAACTCTAGCTAAGCAATTATCACCGTGATCCCAACATACTACATACAACTATATTGACTGCTTTAATTTATTTACTATTCAATTGATATGCATGTGTGTGATTTTTTTTTTGAAAAATAATGATAGAAAGAGAATTAAAATGATAAATTGGGACACAATCACTTGTAAGACCCAAGATGATAGGTCTTGATCTAAGAACAACTAAGGAAGCTAATATAACTTTGCTAAGTAAAAAAGTTAGGGATATGATGAACAAAATAGCCAAACTCTAGGTTCAACTACTTGTAGAAAAATGTGTAGAGGAAAATAATTTGTTAGATCGTTATAAAGATGAAGAGTCTCACTCTTGGAAAGCAATAAAAAAGGCTAAAAATAAAAATAAATGAGTTCATTTTTTGACTTGGTAATAGGCAAGTTTTCTTGTAGTATCATGACTAGTCGAGATATAAATTATGTGACCACACTTTCTATGTCAACATTCAAGATATAAAGATACAAGTTAAGGACATTTTGATCTAACATGAGTGATTTTTTTTTCAAATTGACACTTTGATATCAATATCAATTACTTCACTCATTCATTAATCTAATTGGTCAATTAATAGTTATGTTGAGGACAAGTTTATTTAGTCAAACAGTTTGGAGGGAAGATATATATAGTTAAATATATTTTTAGTTGACTCATTGGTAGGAGAACTCTATACCAGTGTATTAGTTGGAGGTGAATTTGACACTTTCTTTGTGCACAAAAGATTAAATTCATAGTTTAACTTATTTGTTGTGATGCCCTTTCTACAAATTACTTAAGGTATTATAAGAACTTGGTGTTGTTACTCATTTGCTCAAGATGTCACACTTACACTGAGGATATTCTCTATTGTGTCAGAGATTGTCCAATAGCCAAGAAAATATGGGTTCGCATAGGTCTATAAAATGAAGAATTTGCAGCAGCTGAACTATGATTCAATATAAAAGTAACGCTCCCTTATTTTTAGCTACATTATGGTAAGCATGGAGGATTAGGAATGTTGATTGCATTGCTAAAATAAATATCTCAATTTATAAAATTATGCTTGATGTTATGAACCTTATCAACCAGCTTTATTTATATGAACAAGTGCAACAATCTTAGACTTGCCTAGAGCAATGGGTTTGTTGGGAGGCTGATCAAAATTTTAAATTCATCCTTAATGTTGATAAGAGTGTTTAGGGAGCCTAAGAGAGCTAGTTTCATGCTCTTATTATAAATAAGGATGAAAATTAGCTTAGAAAAATTTCTAGATTTATTGGCATTTTTTACAATACCCATGTTGAACTCATAGTCATGCTTCAAAAATTATAAATTACTTAGAATCTAAATATCAAACATCTCTTATTCTACTTTTCTATAAGTATGTTAAACTCATTTCGAATATAAAGGAGTGATTAAAAAAGACTAGCTAATATATATATATATATATATATATATATATATATATATATACAAGTTTTTTTTAGTTAAATTGATATCTTCTTGATATTATAATTTTAAAGATTAGGTCTAACTTTCTACATACTAAAGATTACTTATTCAGGCATATACTAAGAGAGTCTTATATTTAAAATTATAATTTTTTTAAAATTTTTTACTTTTCTCTACTTAAAAACAAAAAAAATCAATGTAATATTTATATATATATATATATATATATATATATATATAATATGACAATATTAATAATAATTAAATTTAAAAAATAGAATGATTATAAAATACTTAATTTTATTTGCTTCATTAGTTTATTATTTTAAACTAATGAATATACATAAAATATTATTTTTTTATTAAATTATTGTATAGTTAAATATATTTATTATTAATTCTTAATTAAAATCATAAATTATTAACATAATATTTTAAATTTAATTGAAGAATTTAAAAATGCAAAAGCTAAATTTTACTTTATTTTATAATATTTTTTTATACAATTATATTTGATAATATTTTTTATAATAAAATTTTAATATATTGAATAAATATTTATTTTATTTTTGAAATATTTTTATATTTAAAATATAATTTTGAATTTATTTAAATAAATAATTTAATAAATATAATTTTGAATTTATTTAAATAAATAATTTAATAAATATAATTTTGAATTTATTTAAATAAATAATTTAATAAATATAATAAATAAATAATATAATAGTTATTAATTTCTTTTTAAATGCAAGTAGACTAACCTACCTCTAGTCTTGATCCGAGCCCACCATTTATTTTTATATTGGAACTTAAGGTTAAAATAAATTTACTAAATATAAGACTTTAGAAAAATAGACATGATAGGTTAAGTAAAGTGAGACTTTAACCCATTTTTGTAACTTTAGTTTTAACTGTAAGATAAGTAATTTATAATAATTATAAATAAAAAAATTAAAGCAAATTTGACCAAAGATTTTGACTATAAGATAAATGAATAAACTTAAAAAAAAAAAGAGTTTCTACTACTCTTTCAAATAAAAAAAAACATATCCCTTTTGATCTTTTTTAATGTGTAAAATAAAAATTCCAATTCTAAAACTTTGTCTTCTTACAGCAATCTTTGTAACCACATTAAGATACAGTGAATTCTTCGCAATCGATTTTTTTTATAACGTGACATGAATCACTATATCATTTTTTCAACTTATTTTGACTTTTTTATTTTGATATTCATACATAACATTTTTTTTTCATGTCAGCCCTAGTTATCCATAAATATCACATATTTTTTAATTTGATTCCTATAAAAAATATATTATGTATAAAATAAAAATAAAAATTATTATATACAAGGAATAAAGTAATAAAAACGTTTAAATATAGTATAATAATATTATAACAAAACATAACATCAGACCATTTTTAATTATTTTTATTTAAAAACTTATTTAAAAACTTTTTTATATGAAAAGTTAAATAAAAAAATTCAAGTTTCACGTAAGAACCAAAATATTACTTGACCCAAATAAGATTCCGCACTCAAATCCTCTTAAAATACTATTTTAATAATTTTCTAATTATTTGATAAACGTAAAATTCGTATTGCGCTAGTTAGCACAAAATCAACTTTTATTGAAATATAAATTAAATTTTAACATGAATTTTTCCGTGAGAATTTCTTTTTTGAATTACATGCAAAACTTTCGTATTTGAAGAGCTTGTTTACTTTCAGTGAAAAAAAAAAAAAAACGTGTATCTTGATCAAACTTGAATGAAATTTAGATTATAGATTTCAACTAAAGGAACATAGATTATCTTCAAGTTGCTCAATTTGGATTCAAATACTCTGACTGAAATGCAATATCTTGCTGTCTCTAATTCTATACATAGCACATAGTCAGTCTAATCTATTTCCATTCTATCACCAGAAGGTCGCACCTCAATTCCCAGAAGCTGGACATACCTAACATTCTCTACCTTGTTGCAGTCATTTTTTCAAATAACTTGTCCCCAACGTTTGATGGTTGAAGTTTTCTTTTTGCTACTGAATCACGTACCACCTATCTGAGAAGATGCATTTTCATCTTTTCCAAAGCTAAACTTGTTTCCTTGTCACTTCAAAATTGAAAGAGATGCACGGCACTGGATTCTTCTCTGGCTTTGTAGTTTTGATTGTTTGACTGAAAGCAAAATGGAAAGCTTCATGGCATTGCTGACCAAGATAATGGCTCATCTTCACCCTCTTTTCCGCTGGTGGACACTGGACACAACAGAATTTTCCCCTTGGCGATAGTTGGATCTTTCTAGGTTACTCTGTACCATGTCCTCCAAAACAGATTCGGTATCTACCGTTACAGTCCCAACTGGGGTGGAGGTGGAAACTAAACCTGAAACAGGTTTCTGTGGATCTGATGTTTCATATGCTACACTTGGAATTTCTACAGCATGTTTTGACTTCTCACTGTTGCCCAAAATGGAATGGGAAGATATAATCTGTTCACCAATCCCGCCAAGCAGTTTTGAAATAAGGAGACACAGAAATAATGGTTCGAACATACAAAATTCAGAGGGTACAGTAATCATGCATGCCACATTAGATAATTCAACATCGGCGAAGTTATACAAGCTGAGGTTTCACCAGAAGGCAAAGTGGATCTTTAGACTGGCTTATTTTGGGGGAATTTTTTTAACAGCTTTCTGAGATTTTTGGAAAAAATAAAAACAATTATTTCTCTTTAAAATAAGTTGATACCAAACATGCTAAAATCGAAAATGACAGTAAAAAAGGAAAGGCAATCAGTTTACACTTTGGAATAGCTTCATTTTTCTTGTCTCTTTATTTTTTTAGTGTTGGTTAAGCCATGTTGGAATAGCATTGGAAAAAGGTGGAATTTTGTTTTTCAACCTTCACTGTAGAGGGTGCACAAAGCTACTAGCATTTGCATCCTCCCTATTCCGTGTTGAATTTAGAGATTAAAAACAGTTACTATTCAAAAGAATGTAGTCTAATACACAGGATTTGCATATTATCCATATATAGCCCCTAGGTAAGACGATCCAAAGTAGAACGAGATGATCTCAAAGTTATAAATCCATAATAAAAGGAGAATCTTCTTATCCAGATAAGTACGTAGAGTGAAAAAGGAAAAAGCTCTACGTGCTTTGCTTAGAAGGTTGTTCAATTACATGGCTGCCTTTTGGGAGATAGACTTGCACAGAAAGCTATCCGTTCCAGGAGAAAAAGTTGCTCGAGCAGGAGTTTATTAACAGCTGAAAAACGGAAGACTGGGGCCCTTTACAAAAAGTCTGGGGCAACCCTCGGGTGAGAAGTGAGAGCTGCTTGAAGTCATTGAAGTAACTAGTCTTACTAAAGCTAAAGAAGGAACTTTGAGTGAATGCAACTTCGTGTGGACACTAATACCCATCAGTACTTGCTGCATTTTATCCTGTGATAGATAACAAACTAGAAAACAAACATTTTCCTATGATACATGAACATACTACTTCTTATGTGTATCAACTATCATTATATCCGATACTTCCTCTCATGCTTAAGCTGACCATGCTTTAAGCTTGCCACAAACAAATGCTTTCGTATAATATGGGCTCCACCAAACATGGTTGCAAAGGAAACAACAGGCACGATTAGACCAAAAAAGGACCACTGAATACTCTAACACAAGCTGGAGATTGATGCAGCTGGAGATATCCACACCTAGAGATTTGACACAACTGATGTTTGGAATAAATCGGGGTTAATGTGTCTGCAAAAGCCACAGCCCAATTTCATTTTGGGAAAACCACGGAGCCAAAACCTTTCTCCCCCTTTATGTTATGACAACAAAACAAAGCCCAAAGAGGAGCCAAACATTCATAGGGCGTGACAGGTAGCAAAGAAACAGCATTGAATAGAGGCTACTTGAGCAAGACAGTGGTGTAGTACTAGACCCAAAAACTGTAAAACAAGGACATGTATGAAGAGAGCAGGCTTCAGTGATCCAGGCTCGGCAGAAACAGGTCAGAAGATAAGTCAAATGACTGGAAGGCAGCTTTCCAGAGGGACACACCAACTGCATGCTGAACTGAAAAATGAAACCAGTTCCTGATAGAGAAAGGTGACACGATCCTGGGGCTCTCTGACCAGAAGCTTGCTTGAGGTCAGCAGACAGTGGCCGTAACAGCTGAAAATGATGGCTGGAGATGCATTTCAGATTGCTGAAAGGAGGACTTCACAGCAGAACTAAAATTGTGGTTGTAACATGAAGTAGAGTAGGAAAAAGTTGCTGGATGTTTGTCGGAGATGTCACCAGAAAATAAGAAAGGTTTTGAATGAACAAACTAACCTCAAATGTAGGAATATATTAAAAAGTATGGCCAGAATGCTCCTTATAAGGCTTGAGCAATCCTTCTCCTATAAGCTAGTTTTGAGGTATAGTTATGCCTAAGTCCAAATTCAAGAAGCCTATTTTGCACCAGATGTCCAGGTGTAGACATGAGAGGAGTGTGTTAAGATGTCTCCATCAGCTCTGAATATGGCCAGAATACTCCTAATAAAACTTGATTCAATCCTGTTCCTAAAAATTAGCTTTTGATGTTGAGTTAGGCCTAAGCCCAAATTCAAGAAAAACAAATTGGCTACATATTTTATTTTAGGAGTTTAGCAGCAAAACTGAAAAGACAGGTCAGTGGATGATACCGCTCTCTAATTACCATGTTGAATTTGGGGGGGGGGGGGGGGTGGTTAGAGGGAGGAAGAGAGAGAACAAAATCTTTTAGAGAATATTTGCAGAATAAAACAGATTTCTTGTTCAAGAGAACGTAGTGTTGTACACAGGTTCTGCATATCATTCATATACATAGTCTCTTAATAACAGACTTGGTGAAGACTATTTCCTAGGTTAATAATAATCGAGTGCAACTTCCTTGACACAACTGATATCCATGAGTCCTAAATGTATTTAATCGTGCTGTGCATGAACATACAATTTGACATCTGTATCATGGTAATACAATTTATCAACAAATAAAAACCAGAATTTAAAACCAAGTAAAAATCATAAAATATATACTTACTAAGCAGGTTCCAGAAAATTTGGTCTAGATATTTTTAAATAATTCTAAAACCAGTTTTAAAAGTTTTGTTTTTTGGTTCCCCAAAAAGTCAATAAAATTTTAGAAATAATTATCTTGAACACAAAAAAAAACCTTCACCCAAACACAGTGTCATCCAAGCTATCTCAATTAAAAGCACATTCACAATTTACTGATATCACATCATCAGATGTGTAGTGAGATAAATTTTTTAAAACTATTGTGGGCAAACTTCATCCATTTTAGAACAACAAAACACAGCATTCATAGATTTTATCAGACTTCGAAAGATGTACATTATTGATTATGGTTAAAGATTTGCATTCTCTTCTTAGTTGAACACTATATAAATACAGTAAGATGACAGACTACAGCCCACAGATTGACGTTGAAATCACATTAGCCTAGTTCATCTTGATCAAAAGAATAAGCGGAGGATAAATCACTTGCAATAGTTCAGATTTATGAAGCACCAAGAAGACATGCCACCAAAAACTCCTGTCAATCATTCTAGCAAGGTCTAAACTGTTAAACATATTACTTACACTTGCCGCATGTTCTTTCAAACGTAGTGCAGCTTCTTCAAAGGCAGCACCATTTTGCATAGAACGTCTGACAATGTTGACAATGATATCAAGGCTGCGCTCAACATATGGGAGCTTTGACTTCCCTACCAATCGCCGTAGATTGCTTGTAATGACTGGCATCTTCTTAGCTTTGAAATGGATAAACATATACTAAATTAATGTGAGGTGTACAAAGGAGCTAATTTTTAAACAGAAGAATATAAAAGTGCATAAATTTCATTTACCAATCTCGAGAATAATTTTATTTGGCAATACATAGCCAGGACTTTCGTCCTCTGCACGAGCAAGAATGTCACGCCATTCAAAAAGCCCCTGCCAGCCATGTACAGAAATAACATAAGGGTGGACCATTCATAAATCCAAAGTGGAAGCAATTTATGTTGTTCTTTTATAAGTTTAGAAGTTTGACATTCTTCATAATAAATTCCTGACAATATAGCTGGTTCATGCAAGGTTGGATGCGATACTCGATTGTGTTTATAGAAAAGCAAGTATTATGCAATATGCTTAGGAGGCCAATAGTTTATGGATGTCCAACAAAAACTGTTTCATGAAAGAAACCAATATTTTTCAGCAATATAACTATTCAAGCTACTAGTGATGATTGAGTCATTGAGACAAAGCATAGTGAAAAACCGAAGCAGTATTATAAAAGATACCATAGCAAAGGTAACAAATAGTTATGAACAATGACAGATTGACAGTAATATGTTGGCAAGCAATGACAAATTGTAGCTAGAACATATATTTTGGAAGGGAAGGTGGTTGAAGTAATACAGAGATGAACGTACATAGTTAAAAATGTTGGATATACCAGTACTAGTATGCCAAAGAGGACGAAAATATTTATGCAGTATTCTGTATCTTCATATTCATATTGCATAGTATACTCATAAATATAGTGATACTAAATACTATAGGAGCAGACCTATGATTTCTTAAAACACATAGAATTACCAAGAAAGATTGATCCACCAAACACCATGATACTGGGGGGGTGGAGGGGAGTGAAAGAGAATACCTAGGAAATCCTCTTCTTGAACAAATACAGAATTCTAGATTATGAAGTTAGGGTTAGCAAAATACAAAATCTTTTACCCAAAATTTATCTGAGGCCTACCCATATGCACAACAGAAATTATTCAACAGAAGAAGCAATGCTATCATTCTGTGTAAGCAATCAAAGATAAAGGATGGAAATAATAAGTCAGAGAAACTTACTGAAACAACAGCAAGCTGCTGAGCATTGAAACCAGCCCCTCGCAACCTGTATAGAAAACAGTAATTGGTTTTTTGTTCACACCTCTTGGTAGATATTAAATGCAAAGCAGAAACTTTGAAACACACGCAACACTCTACATAGATGAGGCTGAAACTACATATTGTTTTGAAAACTTGCTAAGTATAAAATGCTGAAGTAACGAAAGATTTACAATTGAAAAAAGGTAACAAACCCATATATTTGAAGGTATGAGTTTTCTGTCAGAAGCTCTTTCTCATATAGTTGCATGCATATATCATAACTGCGCTTGTAAACCTATGAGTGACAGAGAATTTTAGTTAAAAGGCTAAAAGAAGAGACTCTCCAAACTATCCATTCAGTTGTGTTGTTTTTCAATTTGATTAAAGATTTTATAATTGAAATATTGGCTAGCAAGGAAATGTTTGCAAAATGCTTAAAAGTCAAGCAGTTATGAGAAAATGACCAAGGGAACAAATAAGCACCTAGTGGCCAGAGGAATGGTTGATATATTACACATTCATTAAATTAGTTTGATCTCAACTTACCTCCACTAGAGGATTATCAGAACCTTCAGATTCCTTAGACAATGTAAATAATTTGATCCTCATTAAATCATATATATAAAGCAGATAGTGTGTATCTTCACGGCCATATCTATCATCAGAACAACATTTCATTAGATTGAACAAATTCAAATTGCTGGGACAGTATAAAAGTATAATCACATAAACCTTAGATTTATAATCAGAAGTCAGTAATAGATGTGTGTGTGTGTGTAGGAAAAAAGATGAAGTATACACAATTAGATTTGTCATGAGAGAAGAAATCAGAAATGCTTGAGACCAGTTCATTTTGCTCAAATGTAGTTATTATTCAGCAAATAATCCATTCTAAGATGCGCAATATTGGTCGATTCGTGCCGCTCCAGCTTCTACACTGAACCACAACTCTATGCACTAAGAATAGCTGCAGGGAGTCACTTTGCGTTGTGCTATGTTGCGATAGCGGCCGCTATTGACTACTATGATTAAAAGTCTTTTTTACCCTTAAAAAATCCTAAAATTCCTTTGTTTTGAGGATAGAAAAGGAAAGTTGGTAACTTGGTATCTTTCCCTATGGTGGTGCTATTGCGCTGCGACAGGCTGCATTTTGGGCCACAAATACAGCTGCAATGCCCGTGACAACAAAAATGCTCTGCTATGCCAGATCTTTAGCGGCCGAAGGACGCTCTGCCATGCACCACTGCTATGTGCACTATTGACAACAATGATCCTATTATTTGTTTCCCACATCACATTATTCCCTTGTCCATCATGATGCCTTCAGTGTAAGCAAGCAGCCAAGTAATTGTATGGACAAAACAGTGACTTTATAGAAAATGAATCCTGTATGAATGACACCTCTATTCACAAATTTTCAAACAATGAATGTCAAATGAATGACTTACAGTCAGCCCAATGGTGCTCAAGTTCAAGTCACTAGCTCACTAAAACTTAAGCCTGTATGATAAACACCGATTTTGCTTAAAATATATGTCAAATTCTTAGTCTAAGCTGAACTTCAGTGATAAACTTGGAATCAGGAAAGTACACACAGCAAGATCAACTCTGAATCTTTATCACGAAACTAATGAATTGGAAAAACAGAGTACAATGCAATTCCCTGGAATTTTGAGAGTTCCAGGTCTCTCCCACTCTTTTTTACTTGATGCCTAAATTCTGCCTCTCCTACTATTTAAGTGTTTAATTAACAATAAAGTCAACTAACTAACTGTAGTTAGTTATTCCTTGAACCCCTTTCTTATTACATCTCACATAAACCTGTGATCTGTGGTCTTTACCTATCAAACAGATAAGCCCCAGCTGAGTACAAGGAACGTGGCAACTGATAAAACGTCCACAGACACCTGGATCAATACTATCAGAAGCTGGAACTATGGAAAGTATAGAAGACAAGCAGAAAAATAACCACCACAGAAAGAATCAACAATGGATCAAATTGATAAGTTCAAAACACAGTTGCACCTTAGCATCACATCAGGAAGAGGGCGGATTCTCCAATCTGCATTTTGGTATCTGCAAGGAGTTGACTTGTCAACCTTCCAGAATATTAGTAAGAATAACAGGAATAGTTATGCCATAGGAATGATAAAGTTTCCGTGCTAAGACAATTAAAGGATGGGGTAATTCCAAAAAATAAAGACAGCATACTCCTTGTTTGCCGCAACACCACAAAAGTGCAGCAAAAGATATTGCAGACTATATCTCCCCAATTTTAACACTCTGGAGGCCTGACAATGCAATCAAAATACACATTAGTCTTGTTTGACAAAAAGAAGAGAAGATTAAGATTATAGAATGAATCCCTAACATGTGATCAAGCAACATGGATTATGACAAAGATAATCAAAAGCAACAGAACAAAGCTTGTTCATCATTTCACAATGCCATAGAACAGATTAACACATTATTGAAGCATGAAAAGCTGACACTGAAATATTTTCAGGTTTATGCCAAACGAAAAAATGATTCTTATTCAATCTTGCAAATGAGGTAGCATGAGGATAATAAATAAACATGGAAATGTCAAATTCTTACAGAAAAATGTCCAGTACAAAAGTAACTGTAAAATTCAAGTGCAGAAGCCAGAAACCCAATCATGAGGTCAGACAAGCAAGCCAAAGGCTCAAATAAAAGCAAAGCCAGCATAGTCTCTCAACAGGGCTTATTTCCAGCATTCTTCTCCAAGGATACATCAAAACAATTATATCTTATCACTCTAAGAAGCAGACTCAACAGCAAACATGATGCTTGAGTATTACTTTATGAAGCCCATGCTTCTTGGATGACTATTTCAAGGAAAACAAAAAATAGCAACAACCATAGAAACCTGGTATATATAAAACAAATCATGTGCTGTCACCTAACAAATTAAGCTTTTGGGATTTTCTTCATTACGAACAATTTCCAGGCTTAATTCATCAGATACATAAATTAGTTCCACAAATATTTTCACATTTTCTCAACATGAAGAACAGTATCTACTG
Organism: Abrus pulchellus subsp. cantoniensis; assembly: GCA_024086825.1. Taxonomy (NCBI): domain Eukaryota; kingdom Viridiplantae; phylum Streptophyta; class Magnoliopsida; order Fabales; family Fabaceae; genus Abrus; species Abrus pulchellus. The sequence goes on from CM044050.1 coordinate 14,860,910, forward strand.
CTTTAAGAACTATTTTGCACAAGAAACAATGTGGTGACAAATATATAACTCTACAATTTTCTTTCCTTGATAAATAATAAGGGAGGTAATTTCAATATTGAACATCAAGGGTTTTCAATCAAACCTGGCCAGTATCAAACAAATTACAAACATAAATGCCAAAATCCCGCTGAAGCCATATAATGTCTCGATCTGCTCCATGCATGACCTAATTAACCACAAATAGTCAAATAAATACGGTCAACATAAAGAGGCAAATCAACTGAATTAAGTAAACATCAATCATAAGCGTCTGACCTTCTTCTTGGTAGGATCCTTGAAGACTTCCCTCAGGTACGGCCCAACATGAACATGGAGTTTCAGAGTATCTATTACAAAATCTTCAGTCCTGGTTGAAATTTGCATCAAGCATGTCAAACCTTGGAAAGACCGATATTGATTATGTTCCAAATCCACCTAAAGATTCCAAGTCAAGATGAAAACATCAAAGGAATACAAAGAAAGAAAGGAGCAGAAGAAGTAACTAAAAGGGAGAATATTGTGGCAATAATTAAATTAAATGCATTGAAAACAAAAGCACTCAGAGGACAACAACCAAAAAGTAAAAGAACTCCATAGATAGAAAACAAGATCAAAATTAAAAAATAAATTCACGATCAGCAAAAGAACAGCTTAACCAATATAGGTATGATCCCGGGGAGATGTAAAACTAAACAGAAAATGAAGCAATCATATCTGTGATAAAAGTTGAGCAAACACGATATTAACTTTAATAGCTCATCTGCAAGGAGGCCAAGAGCAAAATATAGGAAAAATAAAAGAGCACAATAATGTTACTTTCATCTATGACACATGCCAATAAGCTTGAAAAGCAAGAATTTAAGATTTGTACTGTAGTTATGTATGAAATGTTCAACTTGAAACAATTAGTGCATAATTTATTGAGCCAAGCGATGACAATGACTACTAATCAACATAATATCAAATGTTTCAATAGCAGTTAAAGAAAAGGGCACAAATTTAATTTCGAAATATGATTCTTAATCAGGTTCCAACATTAAATATAAGAAGATCCCAGTAAAAATGAAGGGAAGATGCAAAGAGCAAATAGTTAATCAAATATGATATTAAGTGTTACTGCACAAGGAAGAGTATCACTTATGGTCCAATTTACATTAAATATCCAAAACTTGAGCAATATTTTGTTGTTGCCTGTCAAGAACTGTTGAAGAGGCAACAGAACTGAAAATCTATTCATTGGATTTCTTTTCTTTAATCTGAACAGAAATAAAATAGAGGTAGATATCTGAATACCAAGGGATGCATCAGGTTTTGTGCAGCTTAAGATAAAAATTTTAAAGTGAATGAACGAATTTTGATTTTGCATTATGAACCACTGTAGTTGCACACATCAGAGACAAAGAATAGGGTGTTATAACATGTTCCAACTTATGAGTATGACTAATGGGAAAGCAAGCTCTAAATGAAATGTACAATCAGACCACAGAAAAAAGAATCTAGTGTTATAAATGAAGTAAAACATAAGGAATGCATTCAAGTCATACAGCAAATTCATTAACAGAAGACAGCTTAGCAGCCAACTCCTTCAGTCCTTTGACATCCTCCACAAGCTTGAAAGGGGTGCACTCTATTGTGGAAGGCTTTACTGGCTCAAGATTCTCAAGATTTACTTTATCAACAAAATCCCAAAAAGAGAGTTTCTCCTGAAATATAAATTAGTTATTGTACAATATAATATAGAACCAATAGATTATGAACTATGCTATATATTTTGAAGCTTTTGACACACAAATTTGGTTCAAATCTATTACATGGACTAATAAAATTAAAGAACAGAAAATAGAAATCAAGGTGGCTTAAAAGCACAAGAGGTGGATATGTAATAAAATTGTCTAATCAGAATTATGATTTAGTTTTCATGCAAAAGATCATTAATCCAGAATTAAAACAACCCAGCTGAAACAAACAAGAAAACATTAGCTAAATTATCAAATATTTTTTGTTAGCACACTCGTAGGCAAGGTTGTTAAGGTCACAAGTTTACTCATAGGATCACATGATACTAAGTCTTCATCCTTCTATATGCTCAATCACAGGCAGGATGGAAGACCAGTGGGATTGTTTTGGGACAGCCAGGGAAGATTATTGGACTTTAAAATCAGTGAGCTTTCACTATTTGCAGAGGTCAGGTTCGAGAAGGGAGAAAACTTGATTTTATTGGTTTTTAGGCCCTAAATCTTTCTTCTCTTCATGCAACTTCATGAACCTTTCTATCTGGTCTGTTCTGATCTCATGCCACCCACCACCAGTGATTTGAGAACTTGTAATCCCTACATCCCCTCCATCTCAATCTGTAAGAAACACTTGAAATTCCCCTTCTAAATCATTTTATTTTGTTCATGAAGCCTCAAATTGAGCTGCTTTTGGGCTTTCATTTCAAATTAAACCTCTCTTAGATGTTGGAGCTGGCTGCTGTCGTGTTCCCTTTTTATTCATTTTCTCTTTTCATAATTAGTATCAAATATTAAATAAATTGAGATATTAGTAATACAATAACTTTATATAAATATTAGAAGTATTGCTTGAACTTTAGCGCCAGTGATATTATTAGGTGTTAGTTAATTATATTATAATTTTTATATTAAAAAATATTTTATACTTTTAGTAGAATTTTGCAATCTGTGTTATAATCCCATGATTTATGATCTTTCATCCCTTTCATAATCCTAGTCATGATCTTTATTTTGACAAACTTGCTAGAAATACTCCATTTATTTTGCAATGTTCCTCTCAATTCGAAAGGGTATTCTGGATATTAGGATCAAAGGTAAGAAGCAGATCTGTATTTTGTCTCTCTATTCATTTTACCACTGTGTTGTCCTGTAGTTTATTAACGAATGTTATTCTCAAATGTGAAGCCCGATATTCTAGCTGAAACAAGAACTTCTATTCTCAGGGGTCAATCTTACTACATGCTGTTTGAAGAACCAAATAAAATTAACAAGACAAAATGACCAGAAAACTACAGGACAACACAGTGGTAAAATTGGACAAGTATATACTAGAATGAACTGCAAATAAAACCACTTTTTTTCATTTTATCCTTTAAAATGTAAATATAAGATAAACAAGGTTTCAAAAAGTTCTTAGCTTCTAACAATATCATGGATAGTTGGATACCATATATTCCTGAAATTTACGCTGCATTTGCATGAAAGGGAAATAGAAGGTGAAAGGGTTGAAAGATCATGCATATGTGTGTGTGCATGTCCATGCACCAGAGTATCAAAGCACTTCATATAACAGAAAAATGCTTGTGATCATCCCAAAATTTCAACTTTTCAATAGTCTTGCTGTGTCAGAAACCATTTGACTATTACTCCATAGAGTGGAATAAAGTCCAAGACATCTATAAGACCATGGCACAACTGCATGCAAGCTAGACTTATTAGATACTCCAGCATTACTATGCCTACCATGAAATAACTTCATAGACTGTTAAACATATATAATTATAGTAATAAGGCAACTTTATCTTTGTAATTACATTAATTATGTAAATAAATATTTTGTAAATATTCTGCAATTATTGTTATCAATGTTGTTAAAATTGCGATTGAAATCGCAAGATCGCACAATTTTACGACCCTAAACCTCCCTCGCGATCTTGATCGGAACTGGGATCGCAAATCTGTAAGATCGGCTGAGATCCCAATCTTTTCCCATAAGATCGTAGGATGAGAGATCCAATCCAATCCTGGGCATGGACTTCTGGATCAAATTCTGGCCTGGGATTTCTGGGTCGGGTTTTTCTGACCTGGTTTTTAAAAATAGTTCTAGGGTAATTTTTTTCTCAATTTTTTCCCATTCTCCCATCTCTCTTTCGTGCGACCCATTCTCTCATTTTCTCCCTTTGGTGCAACATAGTCTCTCATCTTTCTCTCTTTCATGAGACCCAGGCTGGTCTGGTTGGTCGCTGTTTATTGATGTTTGTTGTTGGTTGGTGCTTGCTGTTCTGGTTTGCTATTGGTTTTGTGTTGGTCGCTGTTTGCTGTTCTGATTTGCTCTTCCTATTGGTTTCATGTTGATTGGTGTTTGCTGGTTCGCTGATCCATTTCACAATTCTCGATGGGTGTGGCTGGTTCTATTTGGGTGAGTCTGTCTCAGTTCTGTGTGGGTCTCAGTTCTTCGTTTCCCCTCTTTTTTTGTTTTTTCATTGCTGCATGGCGAATAATATTAGGAAGGAAGTTGATGGCTGTGGAAACGGAAAAGGAATTCAATCAAGTAGAGCTAGAGCTACAGGGAGTGGTATTGTTGGTAGAAGTGGAAGTTTAAGATCAAAATCAAATAATACTGCTGGAACAAGAAATGATGTGACGTGGAACCATGACATTTCTATTTTTGGAGATGCTAAAAAAATCAAATGCAAGTATTGTGAGAATGAATATACTGGAGGAGTTTATTGTTTCAAACATCATTTGGCAAGAACAAAACAAAATGTTGGAGCTTGCATGACTATCTCTGATGATGTTTGAAAACAAATGTGGGACATAATTGTTAAATTGCAAGAAAAATTCATAAAAAAACCAACACACAGCAAGAGCTTGAAGGAAAGGAAATAGAAGGTGATGTTGGTGAATTTAAAAATGTGGGCAAAAGAAAAATACAAAGTGATGTTGAGAGTCCAGCAACTCTTTTCAAGAAAAGAGGAGTGACCACCCAATCTACAATTAATTCAATTTTTAAGTAAGGTTTGAGAGAGGATGCATGTTTAGAAATTGCTTCATTTTTTTACAATAATGCAATTTCTTTCAATGTTGTGAAGAGTGAAGAATTTAAAAAGATGTGTGAGGGATTGTTCGGCATGGTATTGGATTTAAGCCACCATCCTATCATGAGATTCGGATAAAATATTTGAAGCAAAAAGTTGATGAGACAATTTTTAAGATAATAGATGATGTTGTTGAAGAAGTTGAAGAAGCAAATGTGGTACAAATTGTGATGGATGATGCTGCAAATTATAAGGCAGCAGGAGAAATATTGATGGAGAAGAGGAAAAAGCTTTATTGGACACCTTGTGCTGCATATTACATTGATCTTATGTTGGAAAATTTTTAGAAGATATCGTTACATAAAAAAAACTATTGCAAACGGGAATAAAATCATAACTTACATCTATTCTAGAACTGGTCTTATATCATTGTTGCATAACTTTACTCAAGGTACAGATTTAATTAAACCTGCAGCTACACGTTTTGCAACTTCTTACTTGACTTTGAGATACTTGAATGATAATAAAAGATTATTATTGAGAACGTTTACATCCAAAGAATGGAAGGATAGTAAGTTTGTCAAAACAAAGGATGAAATAGTTGTAGAAAATCCAGTCATAAATAAGGATTCAGAGGACAAGTTTCATTTATGAGGAAATAGATCGAGTCAAGAAGAAGATTCAAACCAACTTCAATGGTGTTAAAAAAAGGTATATTAAACTCTAGTTTAATTTGATAATTTATAGCTTTGGTTTAAAAATTCTTTTTTTTTTCAATCTTTAATCTCTAGTTTTATGCCACTATGGAAAATAATTGATGAAAGATGGAACAATCAATTGTATAGACCTTTGCATGCTGCAGGCTACTATCTTAATTCAATCTTGCATTATGCTCTAGATTTTGAAGCTGATTTTGAAAAGTTAAGCGTGAATCATATGAATTTTTAGAAAAAATGGTACAAAATATGGATGAAGTGAATAAGATTGATGGTTAACTGGAGTATTTCAAAGCTAAAAAGATATTTTGGTACAAAACTAGAAAACTCCACCACAATGCTGGAATCTTACAGTGGATGAAAGATGTTCATCCAGAGTTACAAAGATTTTGCATTGAACTTGACATGTAACTTATTGAAATTCATTCTTTTCAACATAAGAAAGTATGTGAGACAATATTTCACAAATAAATTAGTACCCCTATACCATAGTCAAACATTAATTAGTTTAAAACAACACAGTTTTTTTTAAAACTGAAACACATTCAAAATGTTAAGGCCATACGAGATACAAAAATAAATCAACACATTATCAAGAAATTCAGTACAGTGATCGAACCAGTGGATGAATAAACCTCTGACCATCATCACTCTTCTCCAACCCAACATGCTGAAAAGGCTGGCTTGCATTATTAACCACAATGTTGTATGCATACTGCGGCTTCGTAATCGTTGGTATATGAAACGGTACCTTAGGCTTCGCCCCCAACATCTCGCTATCAACTCTATTCACCGGGTCAATGAACTCCTTTCTCCTCTTCACACAACCCGACCCGAACCCGTTTTCACAATCCTCTTCCTCCACCTTCGCAACCTTCCGCAACTCATCCACCAACTCCTCAACCAGCTCCAAAACGTCTTCGTTCGCATTCACGAGCCATTCGTACGCGTCATCGATGTCACTGGGAAATGTCGTGCCTCTGCCCCATATATGCTCGGCAGCGCCGATTGTGTCGAGCATCGAGTGCGTCCTCCTCGCGATTTCTTCGATCGGGCGTCGGAATTCGCCGAATTTGTAATAGAAATGGAAGTCCTCGCCGGAGGGAATGCATGGCGAGGAAGCGGAAAGCTCCGAGAGGTAATGATCGAATTCCATGGCGTCGTGGCTCGTGAAGATAGCAGATAAATGGTAAGAAAAGGTTTTAGGCTAGGGTTTCAGGGTTTTCGCCATTGTCGTTGGGAAATGGGAACTCTCGCTACTCTGCGTTTTGGTTTCGAAGCATTTTGTTTCAGAACAGTGTGAGAGGAGAATGTCACGGGCAAGGACATATACATACGTTCATGTCACGTGCGGGGCAACGTTGCACGTGGACATGGTAACGAAGTACTTGTCTCCAGAGTGAATAAGGGGAGGGAAAAGCGTATCGAAAGTCATTTGTTACTACTTCTTTGTTTTGATCTATGCCATAATAGAAGAAACGTGTCAATGGTTGATTCCAATGTGATGACGAGGCACGAAACGATTGTGATACATCATCATCTAAAATATAATTGTGTAATTAATCTTCATGTTCGGTTACTGCCACAAGATTCAGGCTTCGTTTTAATTTTGATTTTTTTTTTTCTATTCAAACGGGCTAAAATCATAAGAAACAAAAAGTGACTAAGGAATAAATTTAAGAGATCAAATGTCTATAACATCAAGACATAAAAGGGGAATGAAAAATAAAAATGTCTATCAATTCATGAATTCTCTGCAGTTTTAGCGAAAATTGGACGGGCCTGGTTAGCGAGGAAGCATTCTCTTCACTGTCTATCATTCAGCAGAGGCGAGACAAGATCTTCTTCATTCTTCTTCTATTCTTCTTCACTGCATTTTGCAATTTAAAACATATGGCAGAAGAAGAAGAAGAAGAGGTTCCTCCTCAACTCTCCCCCTGGAGAAATCCAATACGTTGCCAAAGGTTCTTCTTCCTCCGCATTTGCTTCTTCCTTTTTGTGATTCGCTCTCTGATCTACAATTCAATCCCCCAATCGTTTCTGCAGACGTCAAATCCATTCTCAACAACGACGATTTGTACAATGAGGCGGCTTCCGAGGCATTTCCCTTTTACAACAAATCCCATTTGATTTCCCTTCAAATGCCCACCCGAAGCGGAGACGTAACTATCTCTCGCCAAACACCCTACTACTCATTTCCTAGGGTTTCTTTGGTCGATTTTTAATTTCGAATTCATTGGATCGATTTTGTTTATGCTTTTATTGTGATGTATACTATGCTAAATCAATTTCTTCTGGTAAATACCTGACTTAACACGTGCATGCAGGTACTGGTTACATCGTTTGGTGAGCTCGAGGGGAATGCATTTCTTGATCCTAGGACTACCCAAGTGGCAGTAGTTGATCATGTCAAACAAGTTAGTCCTCGCTCTTTCTCTCTCAGCCTTTGTGGATCGGCCAAATACCGAGACAATTTCTTAAATACTGTTTCAGAAACTAATTTTTTATTTTTACATTTTTAGTGTTCATGGTTCTGCTTAGCTTTTCGTTGTTTCTTAAGGAATGAATAAAGTAACTACACCTTCTAGTACTCACTGCTCTTTTTTTTTTTTAACTCTTTTAATTTGTGTAAACGTGGAGCAAGTTAAAAATTATATTAATTTTAGTCTGTGACTTCGAGCATTGAGTTCGGTTTTAGTATTTATGTGGCTTAACTTCCTGCTTATAACTTGCTTGTTGGAACTTGCGTTTTCTGTGAATATCTCAAGATTACATTGAAACTTCATTGGTAGGGATAAAGCAAATCATGAAAATTTTGTTATTGCAACCGTGACTTCTTTTGATAAATAGGAGGAAGGGTCTAGCTACGTTGTATCGCCTGTTGTCTTATTGTAGTGTGATAAATGTCTCAGGTTTGTACAAAGGTGAGACCTGCACTGGATGAAGAGCTTCCAGCTCCATACATTGAAGAATTTCGGTAATGCTCTGCAATTGTCATGATTAAAATGTTGTGTGTTTGATTGCCCGATGTTCTTTTACTAAAGTGAGCTTCACAATCTATTGAGGGGGATGCTGTTTCATGTTACATTTCAATGAATTTATTCATTAAAAAAAAAAAACTATGTTGTTACAGTAATTTATTATTCATCAATTTTTAACAGTGTGAACTCAGCGAGTGTTAATTGTTTACTGTAGATCAATCAACTGAAGGAGGTTTATTCTTCAATTTTAAATCACAATCCTTTTAATTGTTAGCTCTAATTTGTGGTTTCTGTGCAACTGTTTTATTGAGAATATGTACTGTATTCTAGTTTGGAAGCAGAGCAGACTCGCACGAGTGATTGTTAATATCTGGCTATCTTTTTTTCTTTTTAAATAAAACACTATATTCATCAGCATTTCAGGATCAGAACATCAAATAGAGATCCACCTCTTCAATTAAGTAAATTGAGTACCACACTTCCATATCTTTCTCCTACTAAATAGTATAGCTTGCATAACACTATTTGTTTACTGCAGATGCAGTCTGGACGCTGAAATACTTAAGTATGTTGAAGAAGCCTATTCAAAAGGTGTATCTTCTGTTCTGTCCTCCAAATAAGCATCATGTAGTTCTTAAAATATTGTAAAGCTAAAAAAATTTGTCTAGTAAAATTTAATTGATTATATTAATTTTCATCGGTTCCATAATATAATTGTCTCAAAAATATATTATTTTATATTTAGCACTAGTTTTTTCTTTTTTATTTTTCTTGTACTCTCAAAATTTTCTTCTACATCTAACAATTCAAGAAAAATATTAAACAATTTATTATACAATTAATATAAACAATATTATTTAGGGCAAATTTAGAAGATACATAATAGCAATACAATATAGTTTGCAATAAGTGTAAAATAAGAACATGATACAGTAATATAAATATAATAAATATGTAACAAATGTAAAAAAAGAAGAAAGAAAAACGAAAGAAAAAGATATAAAAAAAGAATAGATAAAAATTATTTTTTTATTAGTAGTCAATGTAAAACACAGAAGGAGAGAATAGAGAAAAATAAGTGATAATAATAATAAATATAATAAGTTAAAAAGAGAAAAAAATACAAAAAAAAAGTATTTGAAAAAAAATAAAAACTACAAAGAGAAACTACGAGATAAGGAAGAAGGATGATACGTGAAAGTGAAAGTGTAATGTGAATTATGAAATTATAAATTTAAAATCATAGGGTATATATTATGAATTAAAGTTGATCAAATTTAATTGTCACAAAATTTTATAGAAGTAGTCTATAAAATTATAATCTTAATTATAAATTGACATTCAAATATGATAATTAAAATTTTGAGGTTCAGTTTCAATTCCATACTCAGTCTTAGGCACTTAAAGAAATTGACATAATTAAAAAGTAAAGTTGGTAGAATTTCATACTTTTCAATATGTTTCTTTTATAGTTAATCGAGTGTTGCTTCATAAAAAAGAGTTGAAGTGTTTCAAGTTTAAAAGCATTTAAGTTCGAATGACAAAGACATGTTATAAAATGATGAATTTATGTAAAAAAAAAGAATTGAAATATTTTGAGAACGGTCATTAGGACTAAAAATTAATACAATAATAAAGATTGTGAATAATATGTAAAAATGATTACAAAAATAATTGTGTTTTTAGATTAATGTATCTTTAGATAATTAATAAAAATTATATTTATAAACCGTTTTTTCTTTTAGTTATAAGTTTTAGTTGCAAAGACTCTATACAACTTAGGCTCGATAACAAAAAGATCAACGATTCTCTGTATTAATTATTTTTTAAGTTATACATATATATTTTAAAAAATTAATATCAATTCTAGTAATTTACCTTAACATTTTATTGATTTTGTTTACAGTTTTTGTGTAATTATTCTTCTTATACTTTTTTTTGTTTTCATTTAACTCTTTTTATAACATTAAGTTAAAAATTACATTACGAATCAATGGAGGTTGGTTCGAATGACAAGCGGCTCAATATTACTTAAGTAAGATTTTGAGTTTGAGCTTTTATGTATACAAAAAATCTTCAGTAGTAGAATTATCCGCTACATTTAAATGCGCAAATCTCCAAATTAAACAAAATGAGAAACAAAATGAAAATACATTAGAAACTCATTATAAAAAAGTATATAAAGAGAATATATAATTTAATATTTTTTATATAAATATAAGAAAGTAATATAAAGTATTTAAATTATTTTAACATTAGAATGTTCTAAAATAAAAACCTTTTAATTATATTTAAGGTAGCATAATAAAATGTGAATAAATAATATTTTTTATTAAACTTATAATATTTAACATTACTAATATATTTATTTTTGTAACTTTTTAAATATTTTTATACAATTCATTTTATAAATTTAATTTAACAGTATAACAATTTTTATATTATTATTTAATTATAAATTATAATTTTATTAATAAAAAAATATATTTTTTAAGCATTTTAATATAAAGTTAAAATTTATATTTTTAACTATACATTAAAATAATGCTTAAAAAAATATAAAGAGTTATTCTAACATATTTGAAGGTTGTATCTAATAGTCTTTGTCCATTGAACAGAAATTCTTGCTGTCTAAACAAATAAATTATTTTGTTAATTAATTTTGTATAGTAATGTTGCATTTAAAGTTCAGGAGAATATTGAAACTGAGGTTGTGGGGACTTGGAATCTTTTCCAAATTTGTTTAATCAGTTTGTGAGTGGGTAAGAACCGTCAAGAGGGGTCACGTGAGAAACACAGACATTTTGAGCGGGGAAAAGTACAATTTATGGCTGAGAGAGTAGGTAGGCATAGGAGTGGTGATTTACGAAAAGAGGGACAACTTTATTGAATGTGTATTAAACAAAAACTTTCTGCATTTTTATTTAAAAATAAATAAATAAATTTTTAAATTAATAAAAAATAATTATATAGTATAAATTTATATTATATTTTTAAAATACAAATAATTAAAAAATAACACGTCACTTTTTTATATATTTTTTATGTTGAAAATAATGTTACGTTGATTTTTGTCGCTTGTCACTTAAAAAATTGTAAATTGATCTTATTATATAAGTTAATATTGGTTTGTTTGAAATAATTTTTTATGAAATAATTGTGTTCAAAATATATCTTTTTTTATGTTTGCAGAAATTCTATGGTACATATAACATACTCAATGTTTTACCAAAAAAAACATACTCAAATGTGTGGTTGTTTACCCAAAACAGTATCGAGTTAATCACGGTCACTATATTCTACCACAGGAAGGAGCTCGTTTCCTTTTAAATTCATTGGAAAATGGAAAATATTTTTTTAAATCTGTGAACTTATCTTTAGTCTCACTTTTTAGTCATTATCTTTCGTTTGGATGTAGGAAGAAAATAAGAAATACAATGTTTTAAAAACAAGGAGAAGATACGTGGTCTCCACCCTCCTTGCCACCGCAAATTGGGCCCCACCGAACCAACCGGCCCAACTCAGAGAGATGAGAACGAGCTCATTTGGTGGCCGCCTGGGCGATTACACAGGTAAGGAAGATGGATGTGAACTCACCAGAATCCCCTATGGCAGATGCTTCATTTGTGAGGTTCGCTGCTCCACAATAAGAAGAATAGGTCACGGGAGAGAGAGAGTACTCAATTGCCTATGTATTGTTTCATTTCTCTCTGAAATTTCAGGAACTGAATCTGTATATACGGTTTTTGTTTGAACTCATTGTTGATTGAGGTCATCTGTTGGGTTGAATGTTACCTTGAGCCGGTTTGATCTGTTCCATGGTCACCTCTTTCTAGCCATCTGGAAGACTGGTATCTTGTATGTTTTATATATTTTTGTTAGTTTCGCATTCTGCTTTTTAAGACTGTTTGAGTTTGTCACAGTTAAAAATGTAACAATTTCCCATGCAATATGGGATTTTGTCGAAGAGGTAGGTACATAACCATCATCACCTCTATAAATGTTAATCTTCCTGTCCGTTGTAGGTTTTCTGTTATGAAGTTATGTACTATTTATTCTCTAAATCATGTGTTTTTTAAATTTTGTTATGTGTGTGAGGGAGGAGACATGAGACAGTGAGAGAGGACAGAACCTTGATGATGCTAAGTTTTAAGTTTTAAGACCTCTTTGTCGGTGACAGATATTTGAATGTTGGATTGTCTTCTTTTTCTGATACTCAACTTTTAATAAGACATTTTGTTTTTACAATTCTCTGCCACATTCAGGATCCAATGTGACATATGATGATTCAATGAACCTGCGAAATATTCTTTGGCTGGCTCCATTGCCTGGCGATTCTGCGGAATCTTCGTGGAATTTGCTGCATCCCTTTCTTTTCTCCTTCTACACTCGCGCTTTGCTACTTTATCTGTGCAACTAACTGCACCCACCATTTCTCGATACTCTTTTTTTCTCTTCTATCTCCATTCTTTTCGCCGATGCCTCGTCTTGATCGTGTTGATGTTTGGAAAAGCAACGCTCGACACCTGCAGCTCCAGCTCCGGGACCGATTCAGAGTCGCCATTGACCGCCATTGGCGCTGCCGCAACCACCATACCTTCATCCCTTCCGCCGATGGCTACTTTTCCTCTACGATTCAGCGCTGACTTAGCAGATTTCGTGATTTTCGGAGGGACTCTTTGCCTTCATCTACCTCTTTCTATCGCAAACGAGGTACTCAATCAATTACCTCTCTCGTTGCTTTTACATTATGATCTCTCTATGCCGTAAATCCACATATATTAATGCTCGTGAATGTTGTGATCAAATGAAATTAAAATATATCATAGGCATCGGCTAGGTTTTTCACTTTATGATTGTCGCGTATGTGTCTACAGTGACTAAGGATTTCAGTTCCGAAGAGGATTCAACTCTCTTTCGTATGATGCAAGCTGTTGCTGTTCCTATTCTTGGAAATGTATGTCACGTTTTTATGAATGGATTGAACCGCGTTCAGGTATGAAAGATATGCCGACTATATGGTTTAGATTATCTTCTCTTGCCTTTTGATATTTTATCTGACTCGTGTTTATATGGAAGAACAGGTTTATGGTTTAGAAAAATTACACTCCGCGTTGCTGCACAGACCTAAAGGCAAGTCTCTTCTTACGGTACGTGCTCTTCCGAGCTATGCAAAAGGAATCTGTGTGGGGATGTAATTCTTTGACGATGCTTGCTTTTGATTTTTTATTCAGGTTAGCAATCATGTGGCTTCCATTGATGATCCGTTTGTCATTGCTTCGCTGCTTCCTCCTCATGTTCTTTTGGATGCTAAAAATCTCAGATGGACGCTTTGTGCAACCGATAGGTGCTTTAAAAACCCTGTATCCTCTGCATTCTTTCGATCTGTCAAAGTCTTGCCAGTTTCTCGGGGTGATGGGATTTATCAGGAGGTATGGATCCAACATACAATAGCTAATGACGTTTAACAATATTTGATCATTTAATTTGAGGCATTGGAGTTTATGATAATAGTTGATCTATGCTGAAATTTGTGGCTTTTCGTGAATTTTTCTTAGTTCTTTTTTTGTCTGTCATGACTTGAATTATTCAATTTATATTCTTGTTATGTCTTGAAAACGATTTTCTAAGTCCTTCATGTCGCAACTGTTCTAAAGGTGCTTGTTTTTGTAGTGTTAAAAAAGGAGTGTCTCTGTCTCTATCAATTTTTAATTGGTTTTTTCTTACCTTCCATTTGTCTCTTGCTTCCCCTGCCCTCTCTAAAATGGAATATCTTATGGATGATTTTAATTTCAACTACTTCCTTTGCCCTGCTGTAGGGAATGGACATGGCCCTTTCAAAGTTGAACCATGGTGGTTGGGTTCACATATTCCCAGAAGGTAGTCGTTCCCGGGATGGAGGCAAAACCATGGGCTCTTCCAAGAGAGGCGTTGGCAGGTAACAAACTTTCAAAGTATTTTCAAGTAGAATACTAATTAAAGGTTTTGCTTTTCTTGTCATATAAACCAGTTCTTAAATGTTTCCATATTTCCTTGAAAAATTATTTTCTTATTCTTTAGAGTATTATAATTAAAATCATGACTAAAGAAATAGTTTCCTCTATAGAAAGCTATTCCATTCGTAAGTCCAACATGGCAAAATTTCACAGTTGTTTCTAAGTTCTAACTTGAGTATTATTCAATTATGTATTTCACAGTTATTCTTCACTTATAAATTATAAATTATTCAATTAATCCCTAGGGTCTCATTTTCTTTTCCTTCTTTGTTTCTTCATTATCATCCTTTTTTTGGCTTGAGTTTGATTGAAATTTAGATGATAGAATTCCTGAAATTCATAATTTATTTGTTACCTATTGGTTTTACCTTTTATTCAAATCGGAACAACTTCTGTTGTCTCTACACTGGTAAATTCTGAAAATGAAGTAGTTTACCATTATCATTACTTGCAAAAAAAAGTGTTATTTGCTTAATGGCATTGGTCTTAGCGATGAAGCTGAAGGGAAGCAGAATCTTTATGAATTTGATCCTTTTCAAAGTTTAGGTCTGGAATTGATAATGATATGTAAAGTTTGTTAATTTTCTCCTTTAAAACTTTAATATTGGTTTTCAGACTCATGATTTATTGAGAAAGCATGATCGGTTAAATTTGAATACATTTTATCATTAAAATGATGAGTCCTGTTCATATATAACATGAATTTTAAGGATATGCTTGTATGGTTTTATATCATATATCTGTCTGTTTTTATAGTACGTTTCAGTCAATATATTGGATTAGATAAGATATTATTTATTTGCGTATGTGTGTGTGTTGTTGGGATAATGTTATGGTAATTAACCACATATTTATGCCTTATTACATCTGAAACTCTTGTTTCTGTTTCACCCCCAGCCATTTCTTTATGG
This sequence comes from Abrus pulchellus subsp. cantoniensis, assembly GCA_024086825.1. Lineage (NCBI taxonomy): Eukaryota > Viridiplantae > Streptophyta > Magnoliopsida > Fabales > Fabaceae > Abrus > Abrus pulchellus. The sequence goes on from CM044050.1 coordinate 14,876,306, forward strand.
GGTCAATATTATATGTTCATCGATTATCTTTTACTTCTCTATATTTCTATTATTTCACAATTTGTTAAGAGAAACATTTTTCCTGATATAAATTTCTGTATCAGGTTGGTTCTGGATGGAGAGAGCATGCCCCTTGTTGTCCCATTTGTACATACAGGGATGCAAGAGATTATGCCAATAGGTGCTAACTTTCCCAGAATAGGCAAGATGGTACTGTTCTTGATATGTTTCCAAAAATATCAATGACATGAAGAATTAATGAAATTAGTCCAGTTTTATTCAATCTATGCTCCTTCAAAGGTTTTAATTGTGTTGGATGGTGTTAGACTGCTAGCTTTAGTGGAAATACTGCACTCAATGCTCCTTGAATTTGGATCTCTTTTTTTCTTACTCAAAAGATCAAGATGTTTTAATTACATAATAAAGATTCTGTATTGCATGGCATGTCTTTTATTGATGTGATTAATTTTAATTATTTGTAATTTTCAGTTTAAATTATCTTACACTGATTGGTTTGACCTGCTTGGGTTTCTAGGTAACAGTGCTCATAGGCGATCCAATCAATTTTGATGATATACTCAACATGGAAAAGGGCCCGGATGTGCCAAGAAGAAGACTATATGGTGTAGTAGCATCGAGAATTGGTGATCGGTTACATGAGTTGAAAGTCCAAGTTGACACCCTAGCAATTGAACAAGAAATGCAGCTACAAGATCACTCCTCACAGAGCATGGAACGAACATCTGGTATCTTGCAGCAGGTTGATTGGGAATTGTTTGGAATGGATAGTCTTATGTCTGTAGATGATGATCCCAAGCAGAGACATGAAACGGTTGCCCTCGCAAATACATGCGTTTCTCAACATCAGCAGTCTCATAGTGATCAAAGTTGGAGAATGAGTTTCTCATACAGGATGCGTGGTTATATAATAAATCAGATGGAGCTCAAGTCTTTTGCGGCGAGAGGCTTACTTACGAATAATGAAACTAAGAACTCTGTTGGCTGTAGTAGACAGATAAGCCCCTTGAGGGCATGGAAACAGTTTTTGGAAGCTAATCTATTACGGCAGCGGAATTACGTCCATTGCTGAAAACATAGCTTTAGATGGTGTAAATTCAAATCTTTGCTTCTTGATTAAAATAATTGAGTTTTTGTTAGACCAATGGATAAAATTCGTAACTCAACTCAATTAGCTAGTGCACCAGTTAATTTGTTTTAGTGGCAGGGTGTAATTATTTAGTGGCACTCGGTTATTTTTCCTTTCATATAGTTAAAAAATTATTAAAGAATTAATAAATAGCTTCTTTTCTCGAAAACTGCGTTGGAGTGGGTATATTAAAAGTTATGGAAAGTGTATTAATAGAATTTTTTACTTAATTTCATTTTTGTATTGTTTGAAAAGCACTTAGGATGCTGTTTAGTAATTATTTATTTTATATCAAGAAACTTTTTATCTATTTGTAGATTGCTCATTTTATGAAATAGATTTTTCCATTTAGCAACCAAAATGTTGTGTTTTGAAGAAGTTTCTACTTTTGTGTAAATTTTGTACGTCTAGCGTAAGCTATAAAAATACTGTTATTATAATGAATTGATAGATTAAACAAAGTAGCTATAAAAATAATTGCCAACATTATATAAAACCTATTCACCTGTTGATCAATAAAATTGTCTTTCTAGTAGTCGATGGTAGAAGGGAAGATTTTGGAGCACGAATATTATTAAGTGTTGGATTTTCTTTTGCCTTTTGAAGCAAATTATTCCACAGGTAAATATCATCGATAATGCTGAGCGTGATTGTCGACCAAAATCATTTGAGCTGATACCGGGCGCCATGGGCTGTACTGTACTGTACAGATCAGTCGCTAACGCCACACACTACTCAACGATGTATTAAGTATGATTATTAAACGAGTTGGGCCCTTTTATGTTTCGATTATGTTGCCCACAGGGTTTAAGTTTATTTAAGCAATTTTGTTTTGCTTAAATAAATTTGAAAAAAGTAATTTTTATTTAAATAAAAAAATTCCCTTAACTGAATTTGATAAATAAATAATTTTTACTTAAGTTAAAAAATTTATTTAAACTAAAATTAGAAAATTTTTTAGAACTTCATCTTCTTTTCTAAACTACAGAAAATTTGAAGAACATTTATTTTTTATCAATAGTTATCAAGTTACCAAAGACTTTTACATATATCATCCATCAAATATTTCAAATATATTGTCTAGTGTGCTATTTGGGTTAAGTATTAGTAAGATAGAACTATTTAAAATTACATATATCATTCACTAAATATTTTAAATATATTATCTAGTATGCTACTTGTGCTAAATATTAGTAAGATAAAGCTATTTGAAATTTAGTTAAATTGTTGATAATGATGACTCTAGAAAATTGGTTAAAAAATAATTACAATATTACATGTTTTGAAACCCTTAAGTTTTTGTGACATGACCATAAAGTGTAATCATATGATCTTATACAAAGGTTTCTCAAATTTTATGGAGTTTAGAGAAGAAAAAATGAAGTTTTAAATTTTTTTTCAATTTTAGTTTAAGCAATTTTTTTATTTAAGCAAAAATTACTTTTTTATTAATTTACTAAAGTAAATTTTTTTAGTTTAAGTAAAAATTACGTTTTGGTCAAATTCACTTAAACGATTTTATTTTATTTAAATAAATTTAAACAAGGTGCAGTTCTCACTTACAATGCAGAGGATCCAAATCCTTAATTTAGTGCCTTCTTTTGCATATGTCAAAAATCACATTGACTGATTTTGTCATATTTTCTTCAATAAGTATCACCTTAATCTTTTCTACACAAATTTAACCTCTACACAAATTTAACCAATAATATATATATATATATATATATATATATATATATATATATATATATATATATATATATATATATATTATTATTTGGCACTTAGCATCCCGAATATGCCAATGGATGGAGTCTTTTATTGTCGGATTTTTTTAATATCAATTTGCGTGCCTCGCCCAGTTTTATAAATCTGTATTTTGAGATTAAAACTATATTTCATGAATAAAGTTGTAAACAGATATAGCATCGATATCTAGAAAAGCAAAAATTTGTTTAGAGATGGCTGAATAAATATTTAAGAAGGCATGATTTCCTTGTTCACTTTCGTTTAAAACGGGATGTGTCTTTTCTTTCATTTAATAAGACGTACATAAAATTTACCTAATATCGAGTTTAAGAAAATGCCAAAATGTGTAGCGCTAAAATTTCTCATTTTAATGTTAATCCAATTCTCCAGAAAAATGCTTTTGAAAGACCCTATCCAAATGGACTTGAAGTTCAGTATGACACGGTGGAACCATTTTCACCCATGTCAAATATCAAATTACATTAATTAGTAACAAAAGCAGGATATAATATTTTTGCGAGAATATTATACAGTCACTGAATCGATCGACCAGCAAACAACAGAAGGAATTCAGCATATTTAAAGTTACCACTCCTTAATGGTAAGCACCAAACATGCTCATTTCATTTGGCAAGTTTCTAAACGTTGTTCTTCATATCTCCCCCAGATAAATCTGCTTGTCACTACCGCAAGATCCAATAATAGGTTCATTAGGATGAAAGGCACTCTCATTAACAGACCCATTGTGACCAGGAAGCTTATACAAGATGCGTCGAGAAGTGGTATCCCAGATGTAAACCATGCGATCAGAACTACCAGCTGTGACCTTACTTCCATCAGGAGACCAACTACATTTCAACAAGTTCTTTTCAAAGTTGTGTTGGTGCCCTTCCAACACCTTCACACAGCGATTTTGTGGAGCATAAGGGCGCATATCCCAAATGCAAAGCTTGCAATCCATGCCATTAGTAAGAAGGTAGGACCCATCAGGACTCAATTGCATACCCGTAATCATATCTTGATGACCTTGAAGTGTCATGGTAACCTCACCTTTACGCAAATCCCATACCTTGATATCATTATCAATACCGCCAGTGAAAATCTTATCCGATGCATCAGAGAAGCTGACAGCCGTAATCTGATATTTATCTGGGAATGTTTGGATAGAACCCCTTTGACGCATATCCCATAGTTTAGCAGTTCCATCATCAGAGCCACTGACAAGAAGAGGTGGCCCCCTCCGGGAAGGACAACATGAATTAACATATGAGAGATGCTCTACCATCTTTTTGATTTGTTTTCCTGTTTCCACGTCCCATGCCCTCACTGTTTTATCGGGGCTGGCAGAGACTATCTGTGTCCCATCTGTAGTCCAGTGAAGATCTAAAACTGCATTCTTGTGACCTTTAAGAACCATAAAGTTCTTGCAATCCCCATGCACATTCCAAAGGAAAATTTCTCGATCATGAGATCCAGATGCAATCACTGATCCTGCTGGATTGAACTTCATGGTATATATAGCACTCTGGTGGCCAGTCAGCACCATGATTGGTGATTCCAAACTTGAGGTCCGCTGCTTCCCATTTGATCCAGGACCCTGAGGGGCACTATACGGAACAGTAGACCATTCCATTGGTCTTGGACCAACAACTGACAAAGCACTTTCTCCTTCGCCTGGAAAACCTTGCATGATGACCTTTGCTCAGTTAAATTTAAACAACAGTTTCTACAAGCTCAAGTCTTCAACACTGAAATAGAATCATAAGAATAGCAGTAAGATCTCAAAAATACTACATGATATCCTTTTCAAATTCTAGGGCATTTAACACAATTCCATAGGTTTTCATCTACCATTGCATTTAATAATGGAATCAGAAAATGATCTCTCTCATGCGTTCCCCCCCCCTCCCCCCAGTTCTCCAAGACAAAAACACAACTGAGAAAGATAAAATTATAAAACAACATTTGATAAAAGATAAAAAAATAAAATATTACAAAAGTGAAGGAACTATTCGTTAACTACTACATGAACATTAAAAAAACCAAGTTGGACATATACCAACATATAAATAATGCAGAAAAGGAAGCAACAAATATCAAGGGTTAGTTCTGAATCACTCTTCAGCTTTTCATTACAAAAGCACACTTGATCCTCAAAGCAATCCACCAAAAAACGATTTTTCTGTGTATTAATGACATAGTACATAAAATTCAGATAATTTGATGTCAATTTACACAAACCAAAGAAGGGGGAACTACCTTCCAGTTCATTAGAAGTAATTCCGTGACCTATAATCTCCAAAACACACACACACACACACAGAACAACTGCTCTTCAGCAGAAATGATGTAACATGTAGGAGTGGGCATGGATAAAAAACAATTGAGCTAACAACAGAACTACAAATGTGTTTATAAAACTGAACTATAATTGTTATTGTCTAGCAAGGGTAAAACCAAATTATTTGAACAGATTTCAGCTCAAATGTCAACTAAATTGGCACCAGAATTGTTTAACCAGTGCTTCATGGCTGATGCATAGCTCCATTTTCCATTCCTGTGATTATTTCTCTTCCTACTTTCTTCAACTGTTGAATACATCACGAACACTTTATAGTAGAGCTAAATGAAACATCATCATCACCCAAATCTTGGGTTGAAGCATCTCTTTCTTATTAAAATCCTGGATCTCTAATACCTACTTGAGAAAGAGGCCAATTTGCAAGCCCACCAGGCATCCTAGCATGATTAGCCACCAGTTGCTGTTACAGAGAACTTCAAAACCACTCTCAGTCTTCTGCTTGATTTCATTGAGGTTAAAAGCTTTGATTAAGGCATTGGCAGAAGGTGGTTCATAGATAAGGAACAACGCCATTGAATGATGACAACCAAATATTGAGAGAGGAAGTGAAAACAGGGCATTTGAATGTTGTGCGCTACTATAGTCGGTTAAAGTAGTATTTTTTAATTTTTTAATTTTTTTTTTCTAAATCAGACAGTTCAGTTTGGTCATTAGGGAATCACTGAACTGCACACAAACCATACCCATTTAGTTATTTGTTGTTCTATTCAGTTCAGTTCCAATGTTTATGTTTGGTTCAGTACACAAAATTCTTTTCCCCAGCCCAATCAAGTAGAGCAATCAACAATGCACCACACATAAGATTTCCACGTCGTTGACAATAATAGTTAAGGACTTCCAAAGAAGATGTTCAAAATAACAACACATAAGTGATAGTAACATATAGACTACCGAAGGGTTTCTCAAGAGCAAAATAAAAGTTGTACACAAATTCAGGTTATTAATAAAATCCAAAGCACAAATACTAAAAAATACAACTTCATAAAAAAAATATATATATGAAAGGATTAGGGTTGAGCATGTGGGGGAAAATGAAAATGATTTTGGAAGGGAAAAAGGAAAAAGGGTTCGAACGAAGCATAAGTTTGTATGGTAATATGAAAGGAGAGAGTGTGAATAAATGGAATTAAAGAGAAGAGAGAAGAAGCGGTGAAGTAAAAGGAGAAGGAAGAAGAGAGTGATACCTGAGATTGAGACCGAGAGGAAAGGAATGCACTCGATTCCGGAAAAGCCCTACAGATTCTCAAGTATAAACCCCACGCAGATCCATTCCCACCCTTTTCCAGATCTTTTTTCTTTTTCTTTTTAATTATTACTAGTTGAATGCACTATATAACTTATATTTTTAAATAATAATAATAATAATAATAATAATAATAATAATAATAATAAAAAAATTATTTTAAAAAATAACGTCTTTTACAAAATTATTTTAACATAATTTCGAAACTACAAAAGTTATATATTAAAATGCCAAAAAAATTATCAAATTAAATAACTTAAATATAATTTATTTAAAATAATATTTTATTTTATCAATTTTTAATTTAAAAATCAATATATAATTTATATTAATAATAATACTTTTAGAAAGGAAATTTTTCTTTAAAAAAAGTTAAATTTAAAAATTTAAATAATTTTTATAAATGTACCGTATAAAGTTGTTTTACCTAACTAAAAAAAATTATATACAGTAAAAACAAATATTAAAAGATCTGAAAAATTTTATAAGCCACTATAAAAAAGTTAAAAATAATAATTTAATTTTTAAAATTTAGAATAAACTTGACAAAAATACGTGTAATATATGTGATAAAATTGTGAAAAGAAAACTCCATTGATATTTAATTTCTCAAATTATCAGAATGAAATATTAAATGTATTAACATTTTAATTTTATTTTTAATTTAGAGTGTTACACTATAAAAAAAAACAATAATATATTAATGTATAAAATAAATACATCAATTTTAATAATATCTAATTAATAAAATAAAAAAAATATAAAATTTAACAAAAAAATATCACCAATAAAATAAAATAAAAGCTTCTAAAAGCATATTTATTTAAATTCAAGTTAAAATAAATTTTAAATTTGTATATTTTTATAAATTTCCCCTTAATATGTACTTTTTAATTCAAATACATTTAAATGAATTTTTCTTTAGAACAAAAAAAAGAAATTATTTTTAGTTAAACTTTAATGAATAAGAAATTAGTTAATTTATAGCAATCAAATTTTATTATTTTTTTATTATTTATGATAAAAATTATTATTTCATCCTATAAATTATTTCAACATCTATAAAATTAAAAATTATATTAAAATAATTACAAGTATTCTATTTAAAATATTGTGTTATGTATATTTATATAAGTTAAGTGTATATTTTGCTAATATTATTGGCATGAATAATATATTCTCAATTGGAAATTTTATATCTTAAAAGAATAAGCTTAAAAGAAAAATCAATTTACAAATAATAAAAGTTAATATTTAATGAGTATCATTTTTATTTGAAATCAATATATTTGCATTAAATAAAAATTAATAATTTATAAAAAAAATTAACATACTTTTAATTACTATTTGTTTATGTTTTTCTTTCTTAATAAATAATATATATTATAGTATATTTTAATATAAATAAGCTGATTAATAATGGTAAACAAATATGAATAATCTTTCTAATAGTTTTTTTTAGTTCAATTTTAAATGTCACTGACAACTAATTTTAAATATTATATTAATAGTTTTTTTACTTAAAAAAATAATAAATATTATTTTCAATGCTTGTATCATTAAATTTGAAACTTTAGTTTAAATCTTTAAATAGTGTGTATGTGTTAGGGAACTTAATAAAAAAAATAAGGGTAAAATGGAAACATTATGATATATGTAAAGAAGTGAAGAAAGAGAAAGGAACTAAGGTGCCTTTCAATACAATGAAGTAAGAAGTGGAGCACTCATATAAGTAAGCAGCGTCCAAAAGAGCTAAAGTAAAAGATCGATCTTATGCACAGGTAGGAAGCCGTCATATAAAGCTGAAAAGTTGAACATGGTCTTGTTAATTGAAGACAAGGAGTCATTATGAACAAGAGAATAGGGAGAAAGACATATTCGGGCAAAATAAGAACATCACTCAGGTAGCCTAATCCTGACTATACACCTAGAACTGGACGAGGGAGGTTAGGCTATAAGGAGAAGTAACGTCCAAAAACAGGAAAAGATAAAAAAAAAAATTATGAAGATTAGGGCAAAGCAGTCTAAATAAGGAACAAAAGAATAAGAGATGAATGAACTTTTTTACTCTTTCACATTTTGATACTTTAGAAGTGGGATAACCTTCTCCAGAGAATAACAAAGAAGAATGGAGGAACCCTTCTCAAAAAGGCCTTCTCACAAGTGCGCTCCCTAAGTTCACAAACCCAAAGCATGACAAAGAGAGAGGATGAAACTTCATAATTTATTGATGTTGCAAAGTACAAATGATTGTATTTAGATGAGCATTCCTTGATACGTTTGAGCGAAGGAACGACGCTCAGGCAAAGTTGAAAGAGCGCTTTACTAAATGGGAACTCATAGGCAATATTTGACTTGGAAAGCTTTTAGGCGCACTTTACTCTTTACTAAATGGGAATTCATGGGCAATATTTTACTAAATGAGTTTACCTTTACAAGAAAGAGATATGCCAAGATATAAGGGTAAATTCATTCCCCCAAAAAAGCGTATATTATGCTTACTTGGTTCACCCCTACAAGTTGAGCGTCTATAAGCTCTCATTCTTTCTTGTGTACTTCATACGTTTATGAACTTATTCCTTATAACATTTCTATTCTGAAATAGTATATTAGAAATTTAAAATTAAGACTAAACCCTCAATTTAGTTCTCGAGAGAATTTGAGTCCAGCATTTTAGTCCCTGAAAAATTTAAAATGTCAAGTTAGTCCTCAACTTCTTTCTCTGTCATTCATTTTATTCCTTAATCTCAGATTCTGTTAAAAAACAATAACAGAAAGTTGACTTGTCACATTAAGTGCCATGTCAGAAGCTTTTTTTTTGGCAAAAATGATGTTGTTTTGGTAAGTAAACGTGGCAAAACACATTTAATTATAAAAAATAGTATCGTTTTGTGAAATTTTGATCCAAGCACCCCTTTGCCCAAACATATCACTATATATATTATAGGTTATGCACTTTTTGTCTTTCATTGTTAGGGTTATTGGCTATCAACTGAGTTCAAAATGGCATCTGAAAAAATTGTAGCAATAAATGAAGAAAGGAATTCTCTGCTGCAGGATCTTGAACGATTAGAGGAAAAGATTGCCATGCTTAGGGATATATTGTCCATGGCAGTTAAGAAAGGAAATGACTAGTTCAAGATAGAGACAATCTAAAAGGACTTAGAGATTGAACAATTGAAGGTTGATTTGCAGAAGCAAGAATTTGCAGTTTCTAAATACAGGATAAGATCAACAAACTGTCTAGGGACTTGGAAAGCATTCCTAAGCAAGAGGCTAATCTGCTAGAAATGAATGTTATAGGTTGTTTGTCATCCCAAAAAGTGTAAAGTTAGGGTTTGTCATCCTTTAAATAAAAAACTCACAGGATGATTAAGAAAAAAAACATACTGAATTTTCTATCTAATTCTACTTCTTCCATTATAACAAACTTCAATATCTAAATATTCCACCATCAAACACAACTTTGAAGATGAATTTGGGTAAGATTTTGCATATATACTTAAGGTTCTTCTCCGAGACAAATGAAAAAAAATGTAATTATATTTGGGCAAACAAGACACTTCACAATTTTGAAGAACAACGTTGTTTTTAACAATTAAAAGTGTTTTGCCACGTTCACTTTAATAAATAATGTCATATCGGCCAACTAGGCTTTTGACATACCACTTAAAGTAACAAGTCAACTTTTTGTTACTATTTCTTAATGGAATCTGAGATTATGAATTAAAATGGATGATGGAGAAGGAAGTTAGAGACTAACGTGGCATTTTAAAATTTTCAAGGACTAAAATGTTGGACTAAAACTCTTTCAGAAACTAAATGAGAGTTTAGTCTTAAAATTAATTATCGATCATATTCATAATGATTATAACTAAAAATGACCTTAAGGGTTTTGGAAGGGTAAAGCCATTTGTGGTATTTAAATTAATCATAGTCATAAAAGGGGGGGGGGGAATTATGGCCTATGTTTCCTATTAATTTGCTACCACAATATGATGAGAGAAAAATCATGCCAAAAAGTCCTATTTCTATGGAAGAACTAATGGTCATAATGATACACTTATAAATAAATACATGCATCCTTGATGACTTAATATTATTTCATTTTAGAGTGTTTTTCCTAGAGAGAATATATATATATATATATATATATATATATAGAGAGAGAGAGAGAAAGAGAGAGAGAGAGAGGAAGAAAGAGAAATAATAATAATAAAGTTTCTCGTGTCAAGTTCTGCAAGTATTTTTTTTCTATTATTAAGAGATAATATTATTGGTATATCCTTGTAATTAAAGAGAAATTGTACTTTTCTTCCACATAGTACAAATTTAGTTCCAGTATTTCTCAGCTCTATTTTAGTTGTAAATTTTTCTTTACTATTGTGCAAGTTGATATAGTTGAAAAGAATATTGCAACAAAATTTGAGAATGAAAAGTTTAATGAGAATAATTTTTCATTATGGAAATTGAAGATGGAAGCAATTTTAGAGAGAAATATAACTAATGATAAGCGGATGGAGGTCGATAATAACGTTATTGCAAATTTAAATTTGGTAATAACTGATTTTGTCTTGTCAAGTATAGAGAAGAAGACAAATGCAAAAGAAATTTGAAGTACTCTTGTTAAATTGTACGAAGCCAAGTCCTTTCACAATATAATTTTCTTAAAGAAAAGATTTTATACTCTTCAAATGAGTGAAGTCTCATATGTGACTAACTATAACAACAATTTAAAAACATTATTTTGTCAACTCAAGATATTAAATTTCAAAATAGTAGAAAATGAGCATGCATAGCTTCTCGTTCAAAGTATACAAGATTCATATGATTAACTCATCATCAATATTACAAATAATAATATTGTTGACTCTTTAACTTTCGATGTTGTGGCCAACATCATTCTTGAAGAAGAATAAGAAAGATAGAGTGGAAAGTTCAAAGCAAATAAAAGTTTTAGCAGTGATAAGAGGAAGATCAATGGAGCGTGGCTCTAATAGGAGTCAAAATCATGATAGATTGAAATCCCAAAGAAGGAAGAATGCAAGTGCTACTATTGTGGTATGAGAGGACACTTAAAGAATGATTGTTGGTATAAGAAGAAGGGTATATAAAGGAGCTCTAAAGCAACAACATCTCAATGTTGTGTTGCGAGTACCTCTGGTGATGAAGAAATACTATACAACAAAGCAGTAATTAGTTCTAAAGGTAAAAAATAACTTAGTGATATTTAGATCATGGATTTTGGTGCAACATGGCACATGACTCCTTGCCAAGATTGGTTTTGTACCTATAAGCTTATCTCAAAAGGATTTGTTGTTCATGTGAAATGATCATGCTTTAAAGATTATTAGAATTAGTACTGTCAAATTAAAAATGTATGATGGTACTGTTCATATTATTCAAGAGGTACAACATGTGAAGGATCGAAAGAAGAATTTATTGTCTATTGGACAATTAGATGACCTTGGATGCAAGATTCATACTAAAAGAGAGATCTTAAAGGTGGTTAAAAATAATCTTGTAATGATAATGGCAAAGAAGATCATAACTAATTTATACATGCTTCTAGAAGATACATTGTAGGAGGCAGATGCATAAATTGCAACTACTAGTTAAAAAGAAACAACAATGATGTGACATCAAAAACTAGGCCATATGTCAAAATAAGGATTGAAGGTCCTTAAAAATGTAATCTTTTATCCAAGCTGAAATTAGTAAGTTTATATTTCTATGAGTACTGTGTGATAAGTAAGCAGCATATATTAATATTTAGTAGATCGATTGCTAGAAATAATCACATACTATCTAATTCATTCTGATGTGTGGGAGTCACAAAAAATGTCACTAGGAGGAGCAACATATTTTGTGTCTCTCATTGATGATTATTCTAAGAGACTATGGGTGTATTCGATCAAGAAGAAACTATATGTGTTTCCAGTATTTAAGGAATTCAAAGCATATGCAGAGCTTGAATCTGGAAAGAAAATTAAGTGCTTAAAGACAGACAATGGAGGAGAATATGTAGAGGGTGAATTTTTTGTATTTTGTAAGAGAAAGGGTATTAAGAGGCAATTCTCAGTTGCTTATACACCTCATCAAAATGGTATAGCAAAGTGGGTGAATAGAGCTCTCTTAGAAATGACAAGAGTTATGTTGAGAACAAGTTTGGTTAAGTCTTTATGGTCAGAAGCAATGATATTGTTTGTTACACGATAAATCGATAACCATTAATTGCAATTGATTTCAAGAAACCAATAGAGATGTGGAAAGGAAAATTAGCATATTATTCTTCTCTACATGTGTTTGGATGTCTTGTGTACGTGATGTACAATTCTCAGGAAAGAACAAACCTAGATCCAAATCCAAGAAGTTTATATTCTTGGGGTATACTGATAGTGTCAAGGGGTATCGCATGTGGGATCACATTGCATGCAAGGTTATTATCAACAAATATGTGATATTTACTAACAATCAACTACAAAAGAAGCAAGAAAGTAATAGCATTACAAAGAGACTATTATTTTACAAATATATGAAAAAACCTAGATAGGATTTTTTTTTTCTTCTGAAGTTAAACCTGAGTATGAGGAATAAGAACTAGATGAGGTAGAATGGTGTAATTGTTCGATGGAGTACATGTTAGACACGCATACCATCTCGATTCTCAGACTATGTGATGGTAATTCATGACACATATTGTCTTCTTACAAACGAAGGTGAACTGTCACCTTTTAGGAGGCCAAGAACAGTTCATATGTTTTTTTGTAGATGGCAACAATGCATGAAAAATATAAGCCTTACATTAAAATGAGACATGCGAACTTGTTACACTCCCACATGGTCAAAAAGCCATTGGAAACAAATGGGTCTACAAGATCAAATGAGATGTCAATGATCAAGTGGAAAATATCGTGCAAGATTGGTATTTAAAGGATATGCTAAAAAAAAAGGCATTAGTTTCAATTATATGTTCTCTCCAATTGTTAGACTTATCACTATCAGAGTAGTCTTGGCTAAGTATGCTGCATTTGGCTTACATCTTGAACAGTTAGATGTAAAGATTGCTAAACTTGAAGAAGAAATATATATGCTTTAACCAGAAGGCTTTAAAAAAAAAAGAAAAGAAAACTTGATTTGCAGATTGTCCAAATCTCTATACGGCTTAAAATAGTCACCAAGATGTTAGTACAATAGATTTGATTCCTTCATTATTAGCTTTAGATAAAACAAATTGAGTTCAAACCATCGTACATACTACAAGAGGTTTGATGATAATGATTTCATTATTTTGCTGTTGTATGTGGATGATATGTTGGTTGTAGGTCCCATTGAAGATCAAGTCCAAGAATTGAAGGTAAAATTAGCTAGAGAGTTTGATATGAAGGACTTGGTACCAACAAACAAGATTTTAGGGATGTAAATTTATGAAGACGTGAAAGATAAGAAAATTTGACTTTTTCAAAAGAACTATTTAAGGAGAGTCTTGTGGCACTTCAACATGCAAGATTGTAAGCCTATTTTTATCTCACTTCCTATCAATTATAAATTATCCTCAATTATGAGTCCTGGCAATGAAGGGAAGATGATGGAAATGTCTCGAGTACCGTGTGCATCAATAATGGGAAGCTTAATGTATGCAATGATCTGTATGAGACCAGATATTACTCAAGCAGTTGAAAATGTTATTTGTTTTATGACATCCTGACTAGGAATATTGAAATGTCGTCAAGAGGATCCTGATATACGTCAAAGAAACATCAAATGTTGCATTATATTTTGGAGAATCATAGTTTATTGTCAAATGATAAGTTGACTACAACCTATGTGTTTACGCTTACAGGAGGAGAGGTAAGCTAGTTATCAAAGTTACATACTATTGTAGCTTTGTTTACTATAGAAGTTGAATGCATGACAGTTACACAAGCATGCAAGAAAGCAATTTGGATTTAAAGGTTAATGGAAGAACTCGAGCATAATGTAACAAAAAATTCTTGTGTATTATGACAATTAGAATGTCTTGCATATCACAAGAAATTCAACCTTTCATTCCAAGATGAAACACATAAGTGTTCAATATCATTTTGTTCGAGAAATAATAAAAGAGGAAGTATGGATATGCAGAAGATCTATATTAAAGAAAACATAACAGATGTCATGATGAAGCACATCAACACTAATAAGTTTACATGATATAGATCTTCATATGACTTATTAGAAATGTAAGCAGCATGGAACTGCCAAGAAGAGAAAGATTTGTAACCTTGTCAAAAATGACTTTAAGTAGGAGATTGTTGGAATCATAAAGCTATTTTTTGACATTTGAATTAGTCATAGTCATAAAAGGAAAAGTAAAGAAATTTATGAGTTATGTTCCTATTAATTTACTGCCATAATATGATAAGAGGAAGATCATGCCAAAAAGTCTTATTTTTATAGAAGCATTAATGGTCATAGAACGATACACTTACATATAAATACATACATCCTTGTTAACTCAACATCATTCCATTTCACATTGTATTTCCTAAAGAGAAAAATACAGATAATAATAATAATAATAATAATAATAATAAAGTTTCAAAAAATTTATTTAGATAATGCCATTTAAAAACAAATTCTCAAATAGATTTTTTTTTAAAACAAAATCTCTGTCTAGTGCGAATTTTGGCCAGGTAAGCACCTGTATCTCACCTGCATATATGATAGACTATTTTGTCTTAATTTTTTTAATACTCTATCAGTAATCCCCAACTGATACTCTCTCATAGTTGAACACGTGGAGGCAAAGATTTTTGAGTAATAATTTTTTTTTTACTTGTATCGAACAAATAAAGGCGATAACTATCACGTGTCTTATGGTCAACAGCGACGATAGACTTTTAAAATCAACGGCTACGGAGAATCGGGACATGTGTTAAAATCCTATGCTGTATTGACTCTGCCTCATCAACTAGCCTATCAATGCGTTAGTGGCGATAGTGCTTCTTATTGTGACACGTGGCATGGTCAATAATGGTGCTGCGGAAGCCTTCTTCTTCCCCTTCCTGCACTTCGTCTTCCATTAATGCCAACCAAAAGCATTTTCTCCATTACTAGTGTGAAATTTCAGAGAATGATTTGTTGATTTTGCAGTGTTATTCTGAATGAAATTCAAAGATAAAAATAAAATTTGTCAAAAAAATAAGTTTATTTTATTTGTAAAAAAATAATAGTTCGTTATATTTTGAATATTTTTAGGTGTCGATACAGGAGAATATAGAAGTGGAACTTCATTTCAATCAGCAAAAGAGGTTAGTTAAAGATAAAAATTTCATATATAATTTTTTAAATTTATTTAAATATTTTTGCATAATTTAATGTAAAATTAATTGAAAATATAATATTTGAATTATATTTTTTTCTTAAAAAATAGATTTAGAAGTTGATTAATTGTTATATTTAATCCTGAAGTTTAGCATTAAATTAAACAATTTATAATATGTTTATGTTTAAATGCAGTTGTGAAAAAATTGTAAATTTTGTGTAAAATATTTAGTAAAGTGAGTAAAAAGGATTAATATTTATTAATTGTGAATAAAATAAATTTTTGATTTAGTGTTTTTATAAAATAGTAAATCAAAATTTCACGTAAAAAAATTTAAAAATTAGTAATAAGTAATTTAAAACTTTTTACCAATAAATTAGAAATAATAGAATTTTAAATGATTAAAATTATAAATAAATTCATTCTTAATGACAGTATGAAGACGAAATTTAAAATATAATTAAAATGAAATATATGTATATTCAAAATATTAAAAATGTAATATTGTTAAAAATAATAATTACAACAAATAATTTTTTTAGGATAAAAAATCTATATAACTAATTTGAATTATATTTATATAAAATTAAAAAATAAATTTTTAGGTTATTATAGACTAATATAGATTTTATATTGGTAACATTTAGTAAAAAAAAAATGTAATAACGTGATTTTATAATTATCTGTAATTTTTAATAATTTTAAACTTGACCTCTATTATAATAGAAATATTAAACAAAATTATTTACAAAACATATTAAATATATTTCTATACATAAATATTAAACTAGTACAATGTAACATCTTTAAAATTTTATTTAGTTTCTAAACTATAGTCTGCGAGTGTATGCTACTTTAGAAATGAAGAAATTTTTTTTCTTTGTTCTCTTATATTATATTTTCTCCTACTATTTTGATGTGTTGTTATATATTACAATAGATTTTTAAGTCTTTGACACTTTATTGTTTGAATTTTTGCTCCGTTGAGAATTATTTTGTTTAGTTTACTTGTTGTAGACATATGAACTTGCACTCAATATATTTTACCTTCCATTTGTGAATGAGTTGATCATCTCTTTCTTTTTATTATCTTTTATTTACCTAGAGATACAACATAGGTGTGAAAACTAAAAGTCTATTTTGACTATCTTTGACTTTTGAACTTTGTTTAAAAGGGTACAGTTGGCCTATAACTCTTTGCCTACCCTCTTAGCCTCTTTAATCATACATGCTGCTCTTTGACCTTTTGTATTAACACCTTTTAGAATTTTGTGAAGCATGAGGAGAAATATTGTTTGTCATAAATGATGTGTGTTCATTAAATGCCACGTTGGTTTTCAAGAAAGGGAGAATTAACTCTCCCTTGTGTCTAGTTATTATAATGGCTGGAGTCTTTAAGTTCTTTTAATTAGGAGGGCTAATAATGAGTTATCTTCTTATTAATGTGCATTAGAGACCACTAAGGGGAACATTAATTTCCTTTCTTAAATTTCACTAAGCCATGCTTTTAAAGCCTAGCACGTAAAATCAAGAGGTTAGTGGAGGTTGTAGACAACACTTTGTGTCCAACTAGTCATTTAATGAGCATTAAAACCTTTTCTCGTTATTTCAAACTTTATATCTAGTTGGCATACAAATATTAAGTGTAGTGGCTTTAGAAAATGGAAAGACATTAGAATGGAGAGAGAAGATTGGACTTGATGCGTAATAAATGCATTGTTGTCTCATTAATTCAGACTTTTATTAATTATGTTTCTTAATGTATTATGTACACGTATGTCCTTTTATCTTCCTTGAAGACTCTTAAGATTCCTTATCTCTAAATATTTCACTAGATATTTCTATTAGAACTTATTTATTTCTTAATTAATGTGTCTCGAGACACCTTGACACTAGCCATTAAGGATGTTTAATGACCCACCAACTCGAGTTATAAAGAGAGAGAAAGAAACTCATGAATAGAACCTCCATTAAGTACTATTATTCTCATTTAATGTCATTTTAATGACACCTTTTCATCTCCATGACATTATTTGGGGGAGAGAGAGACAAATACGTTATGGCCTTGGGAATATAAAGAGACACTCAAGTTAGGAAGAGAGAGAAAGTGGAAGACATAGAGTCATAGTGGGTTTTTAATTATATCCATCCTCATTATTACTACCTTTTTCTTGACCAATCAAAACACATGCATGCCTGACCCCTAAGACACACTTTCTCAACCCTTCGTGTATGAGAGATAACCATCATACCTCCCTCTTTCATCCTATGTTCTGAGAAGTTGAGAGTTACGCACAAACCCTTAATGCTATAACACTTTTAAAAAGATCTTAAAACTCCTTTTCCTTTCAAATCTTTGGCACCCTTAAGGTATATCCTTTGGACTTTTCTTCCAAAATGATAACCACGAGCTCAAGGCTCTACTACGCTTTTTCCATATTTGGAGAAAAGAAGACCATGAATTTGATAAAGGGAAGCTTCTACACAATAAACTAGCCTGCAACTTCTGCATGTAACTGCATTTGAGGTAAGGGGGAGTCCAAAGTTTTCTGTTGTGATTGTGGTGATGTAACTATGTGTGTGTTTGGTTTATTACCTTGTTTGAATTAATGATCACTGTGCATGCATGGAGTCCTTTTCATTTTCTTCCATCTCTTAAATGAATTAATGAACTAGGAAGCATTCTGGTAATTGTATAAAACATAATTGAGTGTTTGATTTGATTGCATGGAGCTCTACCTCTTCCTCCCTCATTGGTGCATTTGATTTTTTGTAAATGGACCTAACTGCAATGCTATTGACAATGAGAATTTTGTTACCCTTGATCTGAGGTTGATTTTCTGAATATGTTATTCTTCGATGTCCAAATCTTATGTTTATTTTAGTGTTCTATGGTGTGACACATTTGAATGAGTATAAGAATCTTACTACCTTTGTATAGGTATTAAACTACACCCATTGCATGATAAATTTCAAAAGTTGCATGCGTAATCACTGTATGTGTTCTTTACTTACTGTGTAATTTTCTAAATTGTTCTTCATTAATAAATTTTCAAGATAAGAATTCTAATTTGCAATCAGTGTTTTGTATGCAACTTGCTATGTTTCCTTCAAAATAAAATATGTAACACTTGCTACGACGTAGAACGTACACTTGAAATTTTACATTTATTCTGTGCAGATGAAGAATTGAATGAACTCGACCTTTAGGTATCTATAAACTATAGTATTTTGTATTATTGCCTTCTACATTTTTTTTTATGAATCACACCCACTAAATTGATAAAATTCATATTAAGCTAAAATTGTAACACTAGTTTTAATCTTGCATTTCAATGCTTCAAAATATTACATACTAGACAGCACACTACAACACCACTTTAAAATACAATTACTATATTTTTCTGTTAACATTTCTTTGAACTTGAACACTGAACTAAAACATACACTAATCATTTCCTTGATGACTGGTACACTTTTTCTCATTCTATTAAATTTCATACCACGAAATATTGAGTCTAAACAAATACTGAAACCCTGTGTGTTGGTAGGATTCTTACTCTTCTTCTTTTTGTGTGTTGTTATAATCATATTAACATTAGGACTTATATATTTTATGAATGTAGCGTGTATTTTAATAAAGCTTTGTCTCAGCCTCTGACTCTTTCAAATCATTTTAGAACTGCACTTATGTACTTGTCTATATTAAGATTTCACTATATTAATCGTGATAGACCCTCTATGTTGCCTACATTTTATAGCATTTTGCATGAGTGATACAGTGTTAATTGAAAAACTATCATATTCCTACATGATTCCACACTCTTATTTCTCTAAAATTACCTCCATTTTTCTGAATGATTCAACAATGGAATTTCTTGGGTTTATTAGTACATCTCTGTATAGTTTACTTTACTTTTTTTAGAAACTCGCTAAATTTTTATACTGCAAATTACACTCTTGATTTGTAAATTCTATGCCATATATTGAGGTATGCCACATTATTTGATATACACTTCGACTTTTGAATAGTCCACTTATTAGAGGGGTGCACTCTTATATTTCTTTGTGTTCTATACATTGCACTCTCTTACTAATTATTTTTATACTGATGCATACTGTCTTTTACTTCAGAAATTTTGTTTCATGATTATTTTGAGTTAAGAAGTGTTACTTTACATTCTAGTATAATCTACAAAATGCATCAGTACTACATGTTATTTCTGCATCAAACATAAGAAAACATCATCCTATGTGTAAGGAAATCTCGCACTACATTTTGTTGCATGATTTTCTTTGCATGAGGCTATTATTTTTATATATTCTCCTGCCTAGTTATCTATGCATCAAAAGAAATATCAATTTGTCTGTTGCACCTTACTGCCTAATTATTTCTAACATGAAGGAAAGAACTATTTGACACATTACTATATTTTGCATACTACACCCTATTGCTCAACTATTTTACATCAAAAGATGTACTCCCTTACATTTTCTACCTTATGTGTATATATATGGTTTTGCCCTTAGAGAGGGCATTTTCAGTACTTATCTTATGCCAAAATCTGCATCAAAAGGAGCATTTACCACATGTCATTGCATCCATATGTTTCTGCATCAAAGAGGGTATTTTTCTACACTGAAGCATATATGAATTTTGCATTAAAAGAACTATTTTCTACACCCTATCATGTACATAATTTCGTATTAAAAAAAGTATTCTCCACACTCTATTGCACACAAATATTGTCAGCATTAAGGAAATAATTTTCTACACTCCAGTAAGTATATAGTAGTAATGACCCTTATGAAAGTCCCTAAGCCATTTGCAACCTTTAATAAAATGAGAATTCTACATTGCACCGTGAAAATGAATGCTTTTTTAGTATCACTTGGTTGATGTATTTAGTTGGATTAGATGAATATAATTATATGGTCTATCTCAAACTCATTGAATTAGCATAATCAATTGAATAGGTGTAGGTTAGTCCTGCCTTGCAGTATGTGATTGCCACTCTTAGAATGAGTTCTGATTTGAGTATATAAGCCCGTGCACTGGTGCATTTAAAACGAAAGTATATAATTTCAAAAGAGAAAGGTCTTTTGACTTTGAAAATATGGTGTGATGATAGTTTGAGATCTCTACAGAATTGTGTTGAAGTTGAATGTTTAAAGTGTCACACTTAACTCGGTGAAATATGCTCAATATCATTAGTTCCTAAACCACTGGTTGGATTATAAATACACACATATATACATAGACATTTGCAATTGCTTGAGCCACAATCTAGTTTTGAAATGATTGGTTCTTTTTACTTGTGTGCGACTTAATAAGCAATGGAGATGTTAAAAGTGTTGTGTATTACCAACTCATTTTATATGTTATGAACTTGATGCTTGAACTTGTGACAAGGACTTAAAACCTCAATGTGAAATAGATGGTGGTGAATGTGTACGATTATCAATGAAGAAGTGTGTGTGATAATTGACACCCAAATGGGTGATGGTGTGCCTGAATGTGATATCCTTTGAAAGAAAGAGGAAGTTGAATGAAGAAACAGTAATGATGAAATATGGAAGGTTAATTAATTAAATTTTTTATCCATGCATCCTGACATGAGTTAAGGAAGTCGTCGAGGCTACAGTTTGGCACAACTGCGGGATGTGGGGTGTTTAGGTTCAAGAGAGAACCTTGGGAGTAGTGAGGGGGGTTGCTCCAATGGCACAAAGTAGGTACCATGACTGGGACACATTACTAGTAAACCTTCACTAATTTCGACGAGAGCAAGCATTACTAAGGTCGTGGTAAGTTCATTCCTAAAAAATGCCCTTGAAGCATGGGTTGTCGACAATTATTTTTTATGAAACTTGTGTTGTGATGTGATATGGAGTAGGAAATTGAGTCCTCTGACCGCCTCTAACGTTAAAAGAAATAAATTGTAATGATGACGATGATGTTCTGAGTGACTGGGATCCCTATGCATTGCATCATGTGATTAAATAAGGAATGAATTTCATAAAGAACTTGCATCATGCATCATCCAACATATGTTTGGCTATATTATGTTGTTTGATTTGTTGGATTGATTGGTATTAGGTGTTATGGATGTGATTGAAAATAAACCCATTGTATGGATTGTTGTGTGACTTGACTTATTCTATCTGTTACATGGACTCACCCTCTTATACGTTTTATGTCTTTCTTTATTTGCTTGTTTGTTGTGTGTGTGTAGATGAGTCGAGACTAAATCAAGGCGTGGACCCTAGTATTAAAGGAAGACATGTGATTCTACAATCTAGCCTTGTAATAATGTATCTTCCATGCGTTGGTGACCTTGAGCCCAACTTGTCGAGTCCTTGAAGGCGTATGGTCGAATTCTTCATAGGGGTTCACTCCCTCTAATTGTTTTCTTTTATGAGCTTCATCTTTGTATAGTTATAGTGTGGAGACTGCTCTTATCCTTAAATAGAGTTAATAACTATTTTGAGTTGTAACTTGTGTTCTATAAGTATCAATTATTGTATTTTTTATTGACAACAAGATTAATTTATAACAACTGATTATTTACATATTTACTTATGATGGTGTTATTTTCAAACCATGGTTTACACTTGGGAAAGAAGAGGATTTCCATATATATTCTTATGAATGATAAGAGTTGTTAAGTATTCATGTACATATATATGTATGATTTATAATTTATGATTAAGTGTCAGTTGTTAAGTATTCATGTACATATATATGTATGATTTATAATTTATGACTAAGTGTCGTATACCAATACAACAAGCATATACTTTGTATACATGAATACTAAGATGATTTATTAAGTGCAAATATGTTATGCACGTTAATTCTCTTATTCACCACATGTAAATTACCTACCTAAGCATGCATATATGCCACTTCCCATGTGAAGGTGCGAAGCGCCTAGGTGGGCCATTGAGTCTGTATTAGGGACGTTACATACAACTCTAATAAAAATTATATATAAATAAATAAATATTTTAATATGAATATTCTGGTAGGAATAATTTGTATTATTATAAAATTAAACAAAAATGAATTCTACATGTAGTAAAATATTAAATCAGCCATTAATGTAAGTAATTATATAATAAAATTTAAATATCCGGTATATGATATTTAAAGTATATTATTATAAGTGTAATAAATATTAGGTATAATTATTATCTTTACAATTTATTAACACAAAACTTACTATGTAACTTGGTTGAGTAAATTTGTAGTTGTATATATAGATTATTTAAATATTAATTTTACCATTTTATGGTCATGTTTAATAGGTTAATAATACTAACATTTTTTTCAAATTATCAAATGGTGTCATTTTTTTCATAAGGTCTAGTGATTAATCCAAGGTCAGACGATCCATCATTGTTGCGTTTTCAAAATATACATATGTCTGAACACATTTGGGATGGTCGAGAGCATCCAATGCTGAAGGTTATGAAGTATTAGTTTATACTAGCTGGCCTAGAGGGTGTTCCAACAGAGATTCTACCACATTTGGAGTTGGCTAGCTTTGCTGGAATGGCACAGCTTACCAACTTTCTATTGGATAGGCATTTGATCACTGCATTGGTTGAAAGATTGTGGCCTGAGACACACACCTTTTATATGCCACCAAGAGAATGCACTATAATGCTTCAATATATAGCTATACAAATAGGTCTTTGAGTTGATGGGCTTCCAGTATTTGCAGCTACTGGAGGTAACTAGCCACAGATAGTTGAGGATAGTCTAGGTGTTAGGCCATCACCAGAGGTATTTGTGGGGAGCAGCTTGAAGCTTACTTGGTTAGACCAACATTTCTCTGACGTGGCTATACATAATCAGAACGAGCTTCAATTGACAAGATTTGCTAGAGTGTATATTATGAGATTGGTTGAAGGGTTTATGTTAGAAGATCAGTCTAGCAGTAAAGTCACAGTCTAATATTTACCTTACTTAAGGACTTCACCATCACAAGACGGTATAGCTGGGGAGGAACAGCTCCTAGTTTTTTATATAGAGAATTATGCATGTCGACAAACATTGACAGAGTTGCCATTGGGGTTTAACTCCATTGTTGGTTATGTGGGCGTGGTATAGAATTCTGTGTTTGGCTCCTTTCTCACCTCCACATTTGCGGCTATGATATTTCGTATGGTGCTAGGTATGCAATGATATTACTTTTGTAGTTTTATAAATTATTATATATAATCAAATATTTTTATATTAACTTAGTTTACTTTGTTATTGTTTAGATGGTTAGTTAATTGGGTGCCCAGAAAGGCGAAGAAGGATGTCGCATATTATAGATATAAACTTGATCATCTTAAATAAGACAAGGTATTATTTAATTTCAAACACTTTAATAAATATTATAAACATTCAAATGTTTGTTTTTTAATGAATCTTATTAATCATTTTGCATATTGTTTAGCAGCCTTATAGTCAGGATATACTTGAGTCATTGCCCCCCATATACTTGCAAGAGATAAACATTTGAAGGTCAATCATGCCCTTGATTTGCATTCAGGTCTATGAGTGACACCAATCGAACCGTGTAATGTGTCAGTTTGAAATGGTGCAACATATTCCTCATGCTCCATACCAACTTGATGCATTACATGACATCACACTTAGAGGAAAGATGAAAGAGAATTAGAATGATAAGTTTAGACAGGTTCTAGCAATATGGGAGAGGCGTATTGTTTGAGTTTTCAGTAATGGCCCTCAAGAGGGATTATTGAGTTCCAATTCAGAGTACATGCGGTGGTATATGACAATTACCAGAAGTTGGATGATGAGAGATGCAACAATTTTTTCACTTTTGGTGTGTATTTGCATGTCCTCTCGTGCTATGTATATATAATATGACGACAATAATTTTTAGAAATGTACAATTTAATGAAACATATACTACCTCCTTATGCAATGCAGGGAGATGCACATGTGAGGACATACTACTTGGCTACTGATGGCCAACAATCATTCACATTTGAAGAGTTGCGCACATTAAGTGAGACCATGTTGTCTTTACAGAGTGAACAAGTACTATCTTAGAACCATTCTCGTCATTTGACCAAACTATTCAGAGTGGACACACAGAGAACCCTCATATTGATCTTGGATAGGATGAGGGACGTAAAAAAGGGAGAGGTCTAGGACACAAGTGTAAGAGGCAACATCGTCTATACCCCTTACTAGTTTGAAAAAAAGGGTTGTATTATGTCCCTTTACATGTTCCATTTATCCTTTCTCAATCTACGCAGAGTTTATATTTTCACTTATCACAACCTACAACACATGTTGAGTCTAGCAGTGGGTAAGAGTATGTTCCTGACTGCCATCATTTCATGACTTTCCCTCCATATGATCCACCATTGTTCACACCATCCGCATCAGGTCCATTATATGAGACAAGCGGAGGGTCTTATGCAGAGCCATGGGGGATACTGGCATTGATCTCAATGAGCAGTTTGGAACAGTTGCAGATGTTGGGGAGCCACATGTGCGACGTAATTCTCATCGAGAGGCCAGAGATCGACCTCGACATTGCATCTTGACTACATATGAGGATCATGATCAGCACAGAGGACAACAATGATATTACAGTCAAAATGTTAATTATCTTTATATGCAGTTATGTAGTATAATGCATCATTTATCTATGTTATATATTCCAACATGTTTTGTTGCAGGAATTAGGTGAGAATCTTATCAAATATTGACTCATGCCACTTATTTTATAAAAATTATCAATTTATATTTATAAACCATTTAAATTATTTAAAATGCTTAAAAACATAATGACCTTATTTTTAATTTAATATCATTAAACAAAAAAACATAATTAAAATCTTTCCTCATTTGTTAAGAAGTGGCAATGACAATGACAATGACAATTACTAAACACTTTGTGTTTGACAATGACAATGGTTGTGACCAATTTGTTTACACAAAAAGCATCGTTGACGTGGTTGAGAGTCCACCCAGTCCATTTCATTCCTAATATGTGTGAACCTTGGTCGACCTTTTCTCCTGATTCTTTGCACGTCAAGTAATAACTTCCATTTCGTTGGACGTTAAAATGTTATTTTTATTTCCAAGAGGCCACCATTGTGATGAGTATGCATTAACAACATACTGAATTGAATATACAGGATCAACCCAATGCCAATAATCTATACTAACTGATGCATAAGTAGTTGTGACATGTGAGCATAAAAACTGATACGCTTGAAACTTTCCTCATTGACAATATTGATTGAATAATATGACAGTCCTTTATTACCACCTCATTGCGTAACAGGGTTAAATGCATCTTCTACTTCAAACCTTATTCTTTCAATGTCATATCATCGAACTTGATGTGAAGATGCTTCCTCTTGATTTTTTTCCCATTTGTTGCATTATTGTACGACAAAATCTTTTACCATTATTCAATTTTGTTGTTGCTTCTTCACCATGCTTAACAAAGTATTCAACTAAACGCAAATATGTACATTTTACCAGTGCAGCTATTGAAAAATTCTTTGCTCCTTTAAAAAAAATTTTAACTGCTTCTGATAAATTGGTTGTCATATGTCCATAACGCCTTCCTTAATTGTCATAGGCCAAACTCCACTTATCTTTGGAGATACAATCGATCTAGCTTTTTATGTCCTCTGACTGATTACGAAATCATTGCAGTTTTTCTTCAAATCTTTCTTTGCATGCTGTGTATGCTATTAAACCCAATGACATAATAGTATTAGTCAAAATAATATTCTTTCCACCCAGTCCATGTAAATAAAAACAACACAGTACATGCTTAATTTTTCAGCTCTTTCTTCAAAGTAGGATTCTTGAATTGTTGATTAAAATTGCTTGCTCTATGAAGAATGCAATACACATGATATGCATTAGGAGGTTGTCATCCAATATGTGGATTAGATACTGCACCTTTGGTACTTTGATATCTATCAAATATTAAAGAGATACATGCCTTTTCTGTAACATGAAGATGAATGAGAGCCAAAAACCATTCTCATGCTGACAAAGTTTCCCCTTCCATAATTGCAAATGCAATTGGAAGCACACAGTTATTTCCATCTTGAGTGGTAGCAATCAATAAAGTTTATCAGTACTTACTATACAAGAATGTACCATCAACTTGTATTAATGGCTTGCAAAAATTGAAAGCACTTATGCATTGTCTAAATGACCAAAATAAGCGATGAAATACTTTATATCTATTGTCAACTTGGTGACCCCTCACATAGTCATTGGTTTCAATCTTATAAACAGACACAGGAGCATGTAACTGCATGTATTCTAACCATATAGGCAATATCACATATGATTCATCCCAATCACCAAAAACCTTTACTATAACTTTTTGTTTTACCTTTCATGTTTTCTTGTAAGAAACTTGATAACCAAATTGACCATTAATTCTTTCTTGAATTAATGTGATTCGCACCGATGATTGTTCTTTTACCATATCTACAACATTTAAGAATATCAAATTCAGTAACATTCTTGAATAAATTTTACAAGCTTAAAATAAATAGCTATATTTAGTTAAGTAAAACTTACCAAGAATACACAGCTAATGAAGTTTGAATCAAATTTTGTATGGTCTAGAGACATCATTAGATTAATACATGTATATGTTCCACCACATCTTGTGATTTTTCACTTGTGGTCATTTTTGTCCAATGTTGCTCTAACTCTCCATAAGCATCCACTTATATGATTTGGACACTTTACATATAACTTTGTTGGTTTTGATTCCACCATAAAATAACTTTGATATGCCTTCATTGTAAAATGTTTAATAGCCATTTTTGCATCATCTTTAGAGTCAAACACTTGGCCAATATATAATGCATCACCCTCCTTGCATGCTTCATCTACATGAACATCTAAATTTTTCATTTCTTGATCAGCATATTCCTAATTAATATAACTATAATTCTAACTTGAATTCTAAAAAGGAGTTTCAATCATGCCTGCATTAAATGAAATGCAGCAGTTAATAAACTTTATTCATGAAACATATAAATCAAACCAAAAACATTACTACAACTTTGTATGTGTTCCACCACATCTTGTGATTTTTCACTTGTGGTAATTTTTGCCTAATGTTGCTCTCATTCTCTATGGGCATCCACTTGTATGATTTGGACACTTTACATACAACTTTGTTTATTTTGATTCCACCACAAAATAACTTTGATGTGCTTTCATTACAAAATGTTTAATAGCCATTTTTACATCATCTTTAGAGTCAAACACTTGGCCAACATATAATGCATCACCCTCCTTGCATGCTTCATCTACATGAACATCTAAATTTTCTATTTCTTGATCAGTATGTTCCCAATTAATATAAGTATAATTCTGACTTGAATTCCAAATAGGAGTTTCAATCATGTCTGCATTAACGAAATGCAGCAGTTAATAAACTTTATTCATGAAACATATAAATCAAACCAAAAACATTAATACCTCCATGTTGTGCATTTTCATGACTAGTCAATATTGAATTAAATTCACCTTTCACGTTAGTATTAAATGAACTATTTGTTGAGAAATCCCATTCATTTTTGTTGTTATCACCTTCTTCATCCTCATATTTACTTTCTACATATGTTATAAGAAATTTAATATCATTTTTCATCAAACCAAAAATATTACTATACCTAATCCAAATTGAGGTTCATCATTGTAACACCCTCTTTTCATTATTTAGAAAATTATATTTTATTTTATATTAAATAGTATTATGATATATTAAGAGTGTATTATGAAGATATTAGAAGAGGTAAGTACAGAGAATCTCGCTCAAGTGAGATTGAGCATCCAGAAGTATCTTATTTCAAAGTAATCTCGCTCAAGCGAGATGATTCTCACTCAAGCGAAATAGGATTGAATTTGCCTAACTATCACCTCACTCAGGCGAGATGAAGATCTCGCCCAAGCAAGCTGTGTCGCTCAGGCGAGGACTCACAGGTGAAATATCTCTATCTCTGGTCGCTATCTCGCTCAGGCGAGATGGAAAAACATTGAAAAAACCATTGTCTACATATCTTGCTCAAGCGAGATGTTTCTCGCTTAAGCGAGAGCGCGCAGGACTGAGAGGTATTTAAGAGATTTTCAGCATGGAAATTCATTTCACTTTCAAAACCTATGTTCTTCTATCATTTTCTTTGAGCTCAAATTTTGACTCTACGGAATCGTCGGTGAGTATCTTAGAGCTCGAACCTCTTATTTTCACTTCTATTTTCTTTGTTTCCTCTTTTCTCAAAGAATCTCTTTTTTATAAGGTGTAAAACTACCTTGGTCCGTGAATCAACCTTCTCTTGCTTTCTCATCACCAAAACTAGTTTTTTAAGGTAAGAGAGCTCTATCTTATTACTAAGAACTATTGTGTTTGTATTTATAAAAATGTTGTGATAAAATGTTTGATTTGAGTATATGCTGGATGATAATATGTTTTTGTTATATTTGGAATATGTTTTATTATGTTTAAAGTATGTTTTGTGGTGTTGATGATGGGTATGATCTGTATTTTGAATATATATGCATGTATATGATGGATTGAGTCTGAGAGAATTAGCTCTCGACAATGAATGAGTGATGTATGATGTAATAATAAACTAGAGTAAAATATAGAGAGATGAGATAGAAACATAAAAAGAGAAAGGAATATAATAAGGACGAGTATGGATAATTTAGAGGTACACTGGAGTGTGGAAGATGGAGAAGATTGAAAAGTCTTAAGGAAATAAGGGTTGTGGGTGCTCCTCTTGAATTGCGTAAGACAAATGAGAGTAGGAGGACACAAGCCTCACACTCGTTTCCTGACTAATACTTCTGACCATGCTTTTGCTAAAAGAGGTAGAGTCGGCACATGTTGTATTCGTGTAACTATGGCTATCTAGCAATTATCTATGCTAAGAAAGATCTCGAGGGATCCTAAGGATAGTGAAAAAGAGAAATGAAAGTTTAAAGCAACAAGTGACCTAATTAGGATAAGTTGGGTAATTAATGATCATGGTATATGATGATTGTGTGATTTCTTTAATTATATCATTGATTTATTTGTGATGTATGCTTGGTAATATGAATAGAGACTCATCCTTACGTAAACATTTCAGGGAATCAGGATGACAACACCCAGAGAGAGAATTAGGCATGTAGATAGTTCTGTAATAAATAGACTTAATTATGTATTTAATGAGCATCGGAGAGTATGTTACTTTAGGATTGTTGTACATATTAATGATATATGTGCCTAGAGATATTATTATGATGAAAATTGAATTAGCTTATAATGTTCCTTTTGATTTTCCTGTAAGTAGAATCCATCACACTCTTTGTGTATATATATTTCCTGACACTATGAGGACCCCAGCTGCCTTGACTTATTTGTTTACATACCATGATCATGACCACCTTGGAAGACCATCTTGATGATCCAAGTTACCACAGACTCGAGTGATTTGTATCTGAATCTCGACTCTGAAGATATCGTGATGATAGAGGGATGGCACGGCGATGACTAGTGTCTTTTAGTCGTGTAATGGATAAATTACTCATTAGGACTTATTATATTTTGTAAATGTTGGAAAAGAGTCCTAATGTACTTTAATGTATTTTAATGAATATTTTGTAAATGTTAACATCTTATATATTATGAGAATAATATATGTTCATATTATTTTAATGTTTCCTCTTCAAATTTTGTTTTATTATTGCTTTGACATTCAAAGTTCTTATATGTTTGAGCAAAAATCACATAATATGTTATGATTTCACTTATTATATTCGATTGGTAATAAATTTAACTAATTTTTCATATTATTCTGAAATTATATTATTATTAAGTTGAATAAAAATAAGGATATTACAATTATCATCACTTGTAATGTCACGTAAAAATGAAACATTTAAGTCCATACCTTTTGATCGAATACAAGAACTTTCATAAGATGCAATATCTGCATATACTTCAATTGCACTACTCTGATTTTGTTGCAAAAAAATACTTAACATATAATTAATATCTTCATCGTCACATATATTCATAATCGTGTATTGTCTACCAATTGAGTCTACTAAAAATTATTAAATTAATCTAGATATAATCTGATTAGTAGACAACTTTAATTTTTTATGAATCTTTCCTTTCAATGTCTCAAAACAAATTCCACATTCAATTTTAATTATTTTATTATTTCCTTCAAAGGTAATACCCTCATTACTGGAGAATATTTGATCATTCTAATATATTATTATCACAAAATCAGTCATTCCACATTAACAAATTAAATCCACATACAATAAATTAATCAATCAAAATTAACAATTTAAATATCAACATAAATTAAACATTAAATTGTTTAAATTTTTTGTATCAAGAACAAAGTAACCTATCACACAATAGTTTATAATAAAATTTATTAAACATAACTTTATATGACAAATTTTATTTTATAAATATTATAAATTTTTACTCAAATCAGGCATATTTTTTACAACAATTTATTTTAAAAAGAATTGTATTACCTTTGTTATATTATTTTACATCATTTTTACATTTATTCTCACAGTTTTTTAATTTTTTCAATAACATATACAAAAATTTAAATTATTAATACATAATAAGATACTACAATTATATTGAAATAAAAACTTAATATTGTTTATATAGATTATTTTCTCTAATAATAAAATTTCTATTACACTATACAATTTTATTTTAACTACTAAGTAAAAAAAATTATTTCCATAAAAATAACAAATATAAAATTTTATCTAAACCAAAAATAATCAAAACTCATAACAAATAAATAAACATAATCACTGAAAAAACTAACTAATTTGGGCTATCCAAACAATTTTCTTTCGTCGGGAACATAAGGCAAAATGCAAAGAGTGCAATAAAATGGCAATAAAACTCATATATATACCACTGCAATTACATGATTTTTTAATGCATTCAATTAATAACTAACAGTTATTGGGACGTGTCAATTACCCACTTGTATCACACTCTATAGCCCAATAAATCTGACACAGTTTGACCAGCGAAACAGCAATTTTTCAAGATCGGCCGATACACCTATGTATTTGACACGTGTCATTCATCCACGTGTATCGTTGGTTGACAACCGATAGAGTTAATGCTCTTTAACCAACAACTTGTCTATTATTTGAGGATGGACGATACACCTATGATTTTGACACGTGTTTAACTTTAAGAGAGTATTGGCTGGAGGTTACCAATAAAGTATTAAAAAATTAAAAAAATTTATCATACATGCAAGTACAACAGGGAATATGTTTAAAAAAAACTCTAATTTAAAAATTTATTTTTAAAATAACATTATTTAAATAAATTTGCATAAAGTTTCTCTTGTAAGATTCTTTTAATGTTACTTTTTTCTATTATTAAAAAAGAATATTATTGATTTCTTCTTATAATTAAAAAAATTAACTTTTTTTTACGTAATATAAGTTTAATTTTAATATTTTTTATTTTATTTTAGTTGCAAATATTTATTATATATATTTTAATGCTTAACAAAGAGATATGAAAATTTCCTATTTGTAATTTAAATAATAATAACGTTACCAACAAAATCTCTTAAATAATATACAAATATTTGAACATTTATATGTTACAAAAAATATATTAATATATTAAAAAGCATGAGAGGTGGGAGAAGTGTCTTTGATTTCACTAGACATTACCAAAAAAGAAACTATTTATGGAGATATTGACATATAAAAATGAAGTGCAGAAACAGTGGTATTAGAACATTGTCTATCATACATAAATATAAATATAGATACGGATATAATTCAATTAATAAATATATGAAATCATTGATGGAAAGTTTTTTTTTCTTTTTCAATTGTAATTTGATATTTTGATTAGATACATTTTAGTAAAAGGTAATTTAATTTATACATTTTTACTAAATATAAAATAATTTTTGAATTTGAGATAAAAATAATAAAAGTTAAATTTACTTAATTTTACAATTAAATAAATTTATTTAGTTAAAAAATTCAAAGACCAAAATTACGCATAATTTTTAAATTAAAAAAAATGTAATTAAGTTTAAATACTATATATATATATATATATATATATATATATATATATATCATAAATTCTCAACCTAATAAATATTTGTTTTTAATAAAAGTTTAGTATTTCTGCCAAAAATTGTCAATTCTAAGGCAGCGAAAGCCAGATAAAGATGGTGGAATTTCTGTGTGGTACCGGAAAATTCTAACGAAAGAAAACTAGGCTTGTGCCGCTACGTAGAATGCAGATGGATGATGAAGCACCGGAGGAACCAACACGATTGCATTGCATGAACGTTACCACGTGGCGACTACCGAGCCTTCCACGTATCACCCTCTCTTCTATTACTATTACTATTACATCCATTTCGTTTCGGTGGTGCCTCGTTAGTCTGTGTGTGTTTGTGAAAAGAGAGAAAGAAACCGCGACGTACATACGGTTATGGCGACGAAGCTCAAGTATCTATCCTCCACTGCCGAGGATGTCATCCAGAGATGTGCACAGTAATCCCTGTCTACTATTAACCTCGTACATTGCTAACATACGTGACTACGTAATAATATATCACAATAATTTTATACAAAGTTGTTAGAACTTGAATCATAACACGACACAGATGTTTAGTGTTAATTTTCTTTTGAGAAAGTAGCTATTATTTTAATTTTCTTGTTTTTAAATTTTCTCCGTGATGGTTTAGTTCTATGCATATGTTGGTTGGAACTGATCATGACATGCAATCATATTGATTAACTATAGTATTAAACTTTGCCTGATTGCAAAAATGTGTTTTGAACAACTTTTGGGTGAATTGTCCCCTTTATTTTTTGAGTATATATTTGGTATTTTTTAATGTTTGTGTATTAAAAAAATAAGGAAGTAAAAGATAATAATAATTATATATGGTATTACATACGATGTCAATTTTCACTTGTTTAAATACCAGAAGTGTACTTTTATTTATGACATAGGAAACTGGAGACTTGGGTAGAGAGATTGGTGGAAGATTTTGAAGGAGAATGGAACCCTGATACGGGAAACTACTGTAGAAAATTAGTTGAATTTTGCAGTGGGAAGGTTCTGAGTAATATGTGCCACAACATAGAGGAAAACATCAATGATGGCTCGTTTAGCAGGTTGACATATGACATGATGCTTGCGTGGGAGAGACCTAGCTACTATGATGAAGAAGAGCCCTCGGTGTGAATATTCTCTCTCTCTCTCTCTCTCTCTCACACACACACACACATACATACACACCATTATTTTTTCTTTACAAGGAATACTGGTGATATTTGATGAACATCAAGATCATGGTAAAATATGTGAATCTAATTTTCTTGTGATAAACTGATATTGATATAGTTCATAAGTGTCGCAACTGCATTAAAAGTGCAATGAGGAATTTTTTTTTGTTAGTGTTGTTGCTGGGAACGTCAAAGGAAGCATTTTATCAGGGCTAGGTAATATGCGTGGATATGAGTACCATTCTTTTCTCTCTCCCGTTTTCAAATTTATGGTGGCAAAAGCAATAGAAAAAATTGGATGTTGTATTGCAATGATTTGTTGCTGCTTCATTCCTCAATAACCGTTGTAGAATCCTTCTCAAAATCAAAAGATTAAGGTCTATGAGCCTCTGGCAAATCTATTAGACGTCCAGATTATCTTGCAGTAATTGACCATGGTCTTATTCTTCAGACATAATGAAGTTTAATTGGCAATCAGTTAAAGCATCTGCTGCGACTTATCAAACAAATTCTGTTGCCATAAGATAAATGAAATTATATTTAGAATCTGAAATAGACCATGCAAGACTGCATGGTTTGAAATTATGGGTAAGAAAAGGTGCAAAGAAGGATCTGGTCCTGCTTGATCTGAACTTCAGCATTTTCACCTTTATATCTAAATAAAATTTTATCTAAAGCTTTTTGTGTCTTTTCTTGTCATTGATCAGATGAGGCTTTTTGATGTTTGCAGGAGCATGTAGCAAAGGAGAAAGAAGAAAGGAAGATAACTGTGAATACCAATCAAGAACTGGATGATATCCCTCTTTTTTATTCAGACATCATGCCCCTCCTTGTAAGAGCATCTTTTCACCTAATTTTTTTTTATGTTATTACAGAATACAGATGATGGGTTTATAAGCCCCATTCCCACTCCGTTTTCTTAAGTTTGAATTGCAGCCTTCCGTAGGTCTTGTCTTCCTAATGTGAGTCAGTGAATTAGTCGTTGAATATTCTCTTTAAAATGGATGTCTGATGTTTATAAGCACAAGGAATATTTGTGATTTAAGAGCTAGATATTTTCAACTGTACCTGGTCACTCTTTGTACATTTTGTTTCCTAATCCTAATTTCTTAAACTATCTTGCCAGGTTAATGATGAGCCCAATGTTGGAGAAGATGCATTTGTATGGCTGGGATCATTAGTACCATTAGTTGCTGATGTAGCAAATGGAAGGTTTACTTTCGAAACTCTAACAGCACCAACAGGCCTCCGACTACATTTTCCAGCATACGACATGTTCTTAAAAGAAATAAACAAGTAATGCATTGATCCTGATGAAAGATATTTTTCTGGTCCATTTGCATGCTTTTGGAATGCTGTTTGACAATGTCTCTGATTTAGAGTATGATGGATATCTTGGCTTTTTTGCTACATGAACATATAAAATATGCAGGATACAAATTCTCCAAGTTGTCTGGAGATCTACAATGCTATCAAAGCATAAGGGTCTACACTAGTTTTAAGGTGGAATAAAATATATAAAATAGAAAGATAATAACATAACTTGATTAGGCAACTTAATATTGTTAGGTTTATAAAACCAACCATGTATATTTAACAAATAATTTTAGCTTTTAAGAGAATTGGGTTCTCAACATTTAGGAATTCAATCCTCATTACCATCTTTAGTTTTCTAATAAAATTTTAAATTCAGCAAGGTATAATTAACTTATGCATTATCCATGCTTTAGAGATATAAAACCAATCATTTGCCACTATAA
Organism: Abrus pulchellus subsp. cantoniensis; assembly: GCA_024086825.1. Classification (NCBI taxonomy): domain Eukaryota; kingdom Viridiplantae; phylum Streptophyta; class Magnoliopsida; order Fabales; family Fabaceae; genus Abrus; species Abrus pulchellus. The sequence continues at coordinate 14,912,220 of CM044050.1, forward strand.
TAATATACCCATAAAACTCTGAACTGATATAGAACTTCGTAATGACTGTACGGTAAACTAAACAATAGTTTGAAGTTTGTAGTCTATTGAAGGTAGGATTCTTCAAGAAATTTGACATTTAAATGTTCAGCCTCTTAGGTGGGGTTTACTTTAATACTGGAACCAGAGCATGCCTCTTGATATAAATCAAAATTCATATGTAATAGAAATCTTATTTTTCATCCTTTATTTATGAATTCATGATCCCATAGGTGCATAAGACATTTGCAGAAACAGGCAACACCAAATGGTGTGGAACTGGCTGATGATGAATATATATTACATGTAGATGGAACAGCCAGCAGTCAGAGAGTAGTTCGCCACATTGGATCAACAAGTTGGCCTGGTCAGTAATTTGGGGTAGCTGATCAGTAATTTTATTAATGCATTCATATAAAAGTTTAAATGATGTTTTGGTTTTAATTGCCAGGTAGGCTTACACTGACCAATTACTCTCTTTACTTTGAGGCTTCTGGAGTAATAAAGTATGAGGATGCTCTCAAAATAGACCTCTCCAAGAATGTTGAGCAGCGTGTTAAACCTGCTGCAACAGGTCCATGGGGAGCTCAACTTTATGACAAAGCCATAGTCTATGATTCTACTGATTTGTAAGAATGCTAGCATAGCAGTTTTTGTCATTATCAATGCCTATTCTGGAGTAATGTTAAAAATGCATATTAAATTATCAGATAGGGATTAAATATGCACAGAATATATCTGCAACTGTTGTTTATAGAATGACTTGGCTTCTAAAATTTCAGCAACATAATCCTTATTTCTGACTGAAACTCAAACCTCAAGCTGCAAATTTCTACCCCCACGATCTTTTAAATGAACTCAATTCCTGAAGGATCGTAGACTTGGAGGAATTCTATATTTGACGTGTACCAAAATGATCTGAACTAAAAACTAATGAATTGGGGCAATCAATATCCCGTTCTCTAACATCTTGAATGCTATTGTTTTTCATGGCTTCGATGTAGTCATATCTTAATTCTGATTTAATGTTATTGGTACCACCTCAATGTAAATCAAATATATAGAAATATATCTAATCTTCACTTCTGTTGCTAATATGAATAAAATTTTCTTCTCAATTTTCTAGATCAGAGACAATTGTACTGGAGTTTCCAGAGCTTACAAGTTCCACAAGACGTGATCATTGGCTTGCACTAGTAAAGGAAATAATGTTTCTCCACCAATTTTTATCCAGGTACAAGATAAAATGCCCAATACAAACATGGGAGATGCATACAAGGACAATATTGGGAATAATAAGGTTGCATGCAGCAAGAGAAATGCTAAGAATTTCACCTCCTGTCCCAACAAAATTCTTAATATTTTCCTTATATAATGAGATACCAAAGGGAGACTTTGTGCTAGAAGAGCTTGCTGGTAGCCTCAAAAAGGTCAATAGTGAACAGAAATGTAGTGCAAGTTCTATCCTTAGGAGTATGAACATTTCTAAGACTATAGTTTCTGATGTCATAATTGAAGCAGCAAGTCAAGAAGATGGAAGTGTTAATGTTGTAGATGATAGTCCCTCATTGGAGACTGCTATCAAACAATCTAGGGAGGAAGAAAAGGACTTTCTCATTGCTGAAGCTACCACTGAAGAATTAAAGGAGGAAGGAGTCACTGACAGTGTTTTGGTTTTAACGGTAAGGATTGAACCTAAACAAAACTCAAGTTCCCTCAATTTCTGTTCTCTTTTGGTCAGTTATATGTGACACATGATTGTACAAAATGGAGTGGTATCCTTGTATCAGACAGTACACTGTTATACCTTTCTATACATCTTTTATACTCTGGGCAATGGGATGTTCTCAGTCAACAACTTGATAGAATAATTGATATCGTAAGTTATGGTATGCCTGAGAAGTGCTTTAAGATGTTTTTTAGTTAATCCTTCATTTGAGAATTAGATTTTGGATTGTCCTAAAATGGAAAGAAAGCATGGCATGTTTGGAGTTGAGACTAAACCATTTTTTGTTGATTTTATTGTATAGGAACTACTAAAGCCACTTAAAAATGTGGTCCCTTGGTTTCAAGAAATCTTCAACTGGGAAAGGCCAATAGTTACTCTTGCTGTTCTTGCTGCATCCCTGCTGATCACCTATATGTACGTTGTTTTTTTTTTTTTTTTTTTTTTTGCACTTTCTTTTGCTTATATGCATACCTGTCAAATTGCGTCCAATGCTTAAAATTTCCATGACCATGAGTGAATTGTGCTGGAACCGAAAGTATATAACATCGTGTAGACAATGCAGGGAATGGGTTGGCAAGGCATTTGCAGCTTTCTTGATTTGGATGATAATGAAGATGATTGAGGCAAGACAGAAAAAGATTAACGAGAAATGCAATGAAATAGTAATCAGTAGATCCAGTATGGGTTCTGACCAGTCAACGATGGAGAGCATCGTCTCAGCCCAGCATGGATTGTACACTGTTCATGAGATGATGCAGATAGCAAACATAGCAATGCTAAAGATATGGTCAATACTTATTTCAAAGGCTGATAAGGTACTTTCTTGTAAGAAATTATTTCCCACTGTTATCAAGATCTAGGTGAAGATTGGTCCTAACATATTTGAATACTCTTTAGAATGATGTTTCACATAGAACAAATGTTCATTGATCAATCCTTTCTTGCCAATGACTTAGATATAAAGGAGCCAGGGGTTTACACATTGAATCTTGTGGTAATTTGTATGATACAGCTGCTGCAGCTCTCTTAAAAATGGGCGAAAGGAAGTGGAACTGCATGTTCTGCATGATTTTGTTGTATGAATTTTTTATGCGTGTAACATCAGCACTCTCAGATATATATTACCTGTGACCTAACAAGCAGTGAGAATGTGATTTAAATAAATATGCCAAAGTTTCTCTTGTAGTTATGATTTCTTCATAAACTGATTCTCGCCGAAGAGACTAAGGGACCTGTCCTTTGCATTGAATTCATTTTAGTTTGCTTTTGCTTCCATTACAAAACTATATACCTTTACAGGTATGCAAGTGGATAATGCACTTGATAACTAAGAGAAATATTAACATGTTATTTGACACACTCATTTTCTATTATTAGGTTAGTTTTATGTGGGCTCCACTAAAACTTGAGACCACAAACTATTTAGGGACCCATAGGAAATTCACCTTATTATAGTGTGTGTGGAAAAGTGTATGCCAAGCAGTGCATTCTTTGCATTCCTCTCGTAGTTAACAACCTATGAGGAATGAGACTGAGGAGCAGATGTAACATCCAGAGGCCATATTAATCAAGCTTCTGTTCTTTTATTTTGTATATGAGATTGTTCTTGTCCTTCTAGGCTGGAATACGATTACACTTGCAGAATTTGTCATTCTTTATTGAGGTAGTATGGTATGATTTCTTTAGTTGAAAGTGATAAATATGAACTAATGTCTTATGTGTTTTGCCCCTTCAATTCTGCACTATTTTCAGTTAGAGAAATGGAAGCAATTGGTGTCTAACACATTCTTTCAAATATACTCTTTATTATAAGCTGAAATTTGACGGAAATCACAAAAAATATGAGTCTCACTTCTAATTCAACGAACCTGAGTAAAGTTTTCAATGAATGGCAGAACATTTGTTATTTTTGCTCATTCTATCCTCCTTATCTATAAATGCTGGTTGTTAAAATTTACAGTTATTTTTGTCACACGGATTTTTTTTAACACGAGTCCTTGTTCTGATGGCAGCATGCAAATTTAGTGATGGTGGCAATGAGTGGGTTGGCAGTCTTATTGGCAGTAATTCCATTCAAATTCTTCCTTATGGGTCTCATTTTGCAAAGCTTCACAATGACATTGAAGATAGGAGAGTCATCTGGAACAGGGAATAGACGTTTGAAAGAATGGTGGGACTCAATACCAATCGTCCCTATTCGTGTAGTAGACGAGGTTCCCAAAACTGATGATGCTAAATAGTTTTTAGTCACCCTGGCTTATTAGATTGTCTACTATATGAGTTTAGTACATGTAGCCTTTGCCTCACAACAGACTTGGATATGACTACAATTATGATTATAAAGCTGCAATATCTTTGGTGCATTTTTAAGTTGCAGTAAACCAATATCTTCCTACTTGTGGCACCCTTAGTATTAGACCACACACTACCACACTTTGTTTTATGCATGCCAACGATTTGGCTTGGAAAGGTATCACTTTACTTCTATAGAATTGGTCTATCTTTAGTAACTGGCACTTGACAAGCAACTTGAACAACAGTATAAATGCCCATCAATTGTTCTGGCATATAAAATTACTGGGACCTCCACATAACTGCTACAAAATTTAAAGCAGCATGGAAATCTCCCTGTCATTACACAACGTATTAGAATGTGATGAGAAAGAACAATTTTCGTCATTGAAGATCCTTGATAATGATTTCTGATGGAAACAAAAGCATTCTATTGCATCCTCGTACAAGGATGATATAACTGAAAAATAAATGAGATAAAATAAAAGGCGTAGGTAGCACTCCAAAGTAAGAAAAAGGGAATGGCTAAAAAGTTTTAAAGTGATACTATATTGCCTAAATTCCATAAAAAAAAATTCGAGAACAGAGTTTAATTTCAAGATCCATGCTTAGTTTAAATCTCAATGTGTCTTCCGTTTAGGCCAATTCTATAATTTATCTCGTTCCAAAGTTCCTTGAGGACAAGCATCAGTTTCATTTCGATGTATTTTCCTTGAGGACAAGAAAAAATAGTGAAATGGTAGTTCAAGGACGTGAAACCTGCACAAAATTATGGCCCAATATTGGCTTTCCATTTTCATTAAGGACACGGTAATTTGGTATTCTCTCTTTGAGGTGATTCTATAATATTCACTTCCTTGCTCCCTTTCCTCTTTCCTAATGCAGACATATAACATTAAGAGTTATGATAGGAGTATTTGCACTTTGTTGACCTAAATAGATGAATTTTTTTTAAAATTAGATTAAATTATAAACATATTTTTGAAATAGGTAACATATTTGCAAAACAGAGAATTAAAATGTATTACCTATTGATCGCGAGTGTCGCGCTCGAACAAATTATTAAAAATTAAATTGCATAAAAATTATGTAGTAGGGAAATGATAATGAAATGAGTTCTACAACTCAAGATATGGTCCAGAAACCAAAACAGTATCAGAATTTGCTAAATACTGAAAAAATTAAATAAAGCTCAAATAAAATTTAAACATCATAAAATGATCCAATTCAAACTAATTAGGCACAAAAGAGGATTAATGAGCTAGGAATGAGAGGAAATAAGGTTATAAAAATTCAATTGATCAAATTCTCCCACACTTAGCTCTTGCATGTCCTCATATAAGATATAGTCAACCAAATAGAAACATGTAATCTAAAAATCGTAAAATAATCAAAATAAATAAATTCTCCAATAAATCCTTAGAAGTGCTGAACAAAGGAACATAAGATCAAATAAAACATCAAGAGTTATACAACAATCAAACATCCAACTCCCAACCTTTCAAAAAAAAAAAATGCAAGCCAAACAATATCATTCAAAGTTTATAGATCAAGCATGAAAGATCTCACGAGATGGTGTATATAACTCAACTCTCAAGTGTATGGTTAAAAGTGTTTCAATCAAGCCACCTCAAAAGACAATGCATTACCATAAGCTTGTTAATCTTCTACTTCTCCACTACTTACAATCATATGCAAATACAAATCAAGAGGACTTTATTCAATGGTTGTAATGGAGCTAAAGTAAGGGTAGGAAAACATGAGGATATGACAAGATACAACCGAAGAGAATAAGAATAAAATTGGTCCTTAGACAAATCAAGCCATAACACACATTTACTCTCCTTGGAATTTTTTTTCCTTTATCGAAAATTCTCATTTTCTTTGTAAATTTTTTTTTTGTTATTATTTTTTTTTCTTTTTTCTTTTTCTTCATTTTTTTTCTTGCATTCTTTTCGAACCCCTACACTTGAAATACAATAACATTAATAAAACCAATGCACTCCCTATTCCCTAAGATTAGGTATAACATGATTTTCCACTTAAAGCTTATAATGTGCTAGAAGTCAAAGAATGGTCAATAAGGCTCAAAGGAACTAAAAAAAGGACAAAATACAAGGTAAGCTATATGGCCAAGTGGGTACAAATTTAAAAGAAATGTCTCTATCATGTTCGTAATTGCATATGAAAATTGTAACTTCAAAGAAGAATCAAAACAAGTTTTAGAATGACAAAATCTAAGAGAAAAAACACACAAGAAAGAAAACAATGGCAAGAATTTCAACAATCCAAAAATAAGGCTCAAAAGCTCACAAAGGTAAAGTCCAACATACTCAATCATACAAATCAAAATCAATCACCCAATTCACATATATCAAGAGGAAGAAGCAAAAATAAAATCATGTAGGAACTTTAACCTCCTTAATGACTAATGCCTTAACTCAACAACTTCCAATTCAACAAAGAAAAATAAAACAAAACAAAAACAATGCTAAATAATAAAATTATTCTCCTCCCATACTTCAACTTTACATTGTCCTCAATGTAATGTATAATGGAGATGTAAGTAAAATGTAGTAAGGAAAGGGAAAGTGAAACTCCCTAATCAAGCATAAGTAGCCGCTAGCAAGTGGACCTCCCCAATGGTCTCCAAGGGTATGTCCTCATGAAATGGCTTCAAGTAGTGGCCATTCACTGTGAGTACTTTATCCGTTCCAGGCTCCAAAATCTACACAGCACCATAGGGAAAAATATTAGTCACGATATAAGGACTAAGTCACTTAGAACGAAGCTTACCAGAAAAGAACTTGAGACGAGAAACTCAAATGCAAGACCATTATTGAATATAGAAAATAAATTGAAAACTTCTAAAAGAAAAAAATAATAATTGTGAGTTGTCTCTCACACAGCGCTCTTTTAACGTCACTAGCTTGACGCCTTATGATCTTTAATTCTATGAGATACTTTTATTAGTAGCATTTTCATTTGTATCCCTAGATATTTCTCCTTTTTCTCATAAATTTGCAGCACTTCATTTAATTAGGAACATGGAAGAAATAGCTGCGAAAGGATTTCCAGCTGCTTCATGAACTTAATAAGCTTCTCTTCATGCTCTTCATTTTCTTGATGTGCAAAACATCGTGTCTTGCTGCTCTACCTAGGCTGCTCTCTTGAATATACAATGATGTAATATTTATATTTCAACTGCTCAGAAAATGACTTTAACTCATATGCAGGGGGCAACTTTAGAGAAGAAGGCAGTGTAAAAATTGGAGCTGAATCTGCCGTGGATGCATCATGATTTACTTTTTCAGAATCTGCAATAGCTGCATCAAAATGACCATAAACATATGTATCAATCTCAACACAGATGCTACATTTTGCAGAATCATTACATACATCACAAGTAAAAGAATTAGGATAATTGGCTAGGCTAGGATAATTAATACAATCTGAAAAGTGTTAATTATGCAGAATCCTAATTCGATAAAAAATGCTAATTATGCAGAATCCTAATTCGATGAAAAACGCTAATTATGTAGAATTCTAATTCGATAAAAAATGCTACATAGTGCATGCAATGCAATCACACCAACACAGAATTACTGAATCAAATAACATCATCATCCCCGGCAACGGCGCCAAAATTTGATCGCGAGTGTCGCACTCAAACAAATTATTAAAAATCAAATTGCATAAAAATTATGTAGTATGAGCTACAATCTAAGTCATCTCCCAATGATGATAATTCTATACGATTATAAATTTAGATGGAGTTTGATTTATAAAATAATGCTGATTAGAATAAAAATTTAACAAGAATTTAAAACTCTAATCCAAGAATTTAGAAGAACTACGACCACTCTATCACTGAATTCTAAGAAGATGCATCAACCAACAAATTAGTGATTAACATTAAATTCGAATGAAATCTCAATTCAAATTAAGCATTCACAGGAGAACCCTCATGCATTCGATTAACACACAATTCGCTCAAAGTTCAGAAACCTATAGAACTTAATCGATTTGTGTTAATTTAATTCACCAATGCCATTAATCTTAGATTTCAAACCTGAAAATCTAATTCACACTCCTTCAAGAATTAATTACATGCATCAACTAAATAATATATAATCAAACAACTGCACAATTATCAATCCAAACGAAGAACTTTAATTCAAAATCATAATTAGCAAAAGGAGAAAGAAGGAAGAGATGAAACCAAATTTGTTGTTGAATAAATTGCGAAACCGATCCTCAAGAGTGTCTCAATCCTTTTTCAATCCTTGGACTATATGAAATTCTAAGCCTCCATTAATGGAAAAAAATGAAAAGTAAAAACAGAAGAGAAAAAAAAAGAAAAAAACAAAAACTTTAAAACATAAACCTAATCTAACATAATGTCTCCCGTCATAACCTGCTGCCCTAATTTAAATATAGGCTCTTAAGGGTCAAAACGTAAAACTTAATTAATAATTATTCAATTACATTAATTATCTACTCAATAGTTATCTTTAGAATCCTTATTTGTTCAAATTTGAATTCTGGAAGGAAAGTTATGCTTGTAATTGCTGCTCAACATCCATGCTGAATCCGAGAAGCTATTGTGTGGCATTTTTTGCTGTGAAGATCTGTCCGTTTCGATTTATGATCTGAAGAGAAATTGTAACCCTGGATGTTAGCTTCAAAATGCAACTGGAATGGGCTTAAACGAACATCTGTAAACTGAGATATGGTCCAAATACTGCACCAAGGTCAAAAATTTCGACTACAGCATTTTGACTTTTTCTAGGCTCAGTTTCAGCTTCTTATCATCAGAATTAGTTTCTGACCTCTCATAAGAATTGTGAACCTTTCTCTAAGCTTTCCTACAAATCAAAAATCACAATGAAATGAGTTCTACAACTCGATATATGGTCTAGAAACCAAAATAATATCAGAATTTGCCAAATAATGAAAAAATTAAATAAAGTCCAAATAAAATTCAAACATCATAAAATGATCCAATTCAAACCAATTAGGCATAAAAAAAGATTAATGAGCTAAGAATGAGAGGAAATAAGGTTATAAAAATCCAATTGATCACATATACATTTAGTACATATGTCACTTTTGCAAGTGTTTTCAAGGGATAAAAATGCATCATAAGTCATGTATACACGTGTGTCTCTTCCTGAAGTGAGAGTCATTCCAAAATACATTTTGCTCTTTTCTCAATAATATAATAATATCATATCTAATATGTTCTATTTTCTTACTTATTAGTTATTAAGACTCACAGTGGTATTAATTTATTTTATTATTAGAGTTAATGATCACCTAAAGTAATTGGAGTACTAATTGGAAATAATTGAATTAAAATTGTCTTTATTTCACTAACATGAAAAATTTCACCTTCATCAAAATTATTATTGTTTACGATGAAAAATGACAATTTTGTAAATAAATAATCCAAGAATAATTTGGGGATTGGATTAGGTCCTCTTTAGGTTCTTTTAAGTGTGTTGTTAACGTAATAGTAGGATTGACGTTATAAAGTAGAGGATTAAACAGAAATAGCAACTAATAGTGAAACAAAATTTAATCAACAGTAGATGTTTTTACAGAAATGTGCTGAATAGGAAAACAAATTACAGAAAAGAAATAAGCAGCAAACTGGAATTAAAATGCGGAAGGGTAAATTTGCAAGAATGTAAAGGTGCGTGACTGTAAACGTACGACTCCTCACAACAGCATAGCGGCCACCGTGAGTCTCCTTGTATCTGGTGTATAGCGCGGTGCAAGGTTTCAGCGTGCAGAGGTTTTAGGGGCAGTGTCAGGGTACAAAAAGTCGTCCTCTGTAAAATGACGCTTTGGAGTATTTATAGGCAGGAGAACCATCACCGTTCTCCTCCTTTTGCGGGCACTTCTTAGTAACTACCTTCAACTGTTGATGTCCATTATCCACGATTGCTTGTGATCGTGCTGTTGGTTGGGGCTTCTTTCGTAACCACTATCGCCCATAATCTCCTTTGCCTAGTAGTAAATGATGACTGCTGGTAACCGCTTTTGGATTTTGCAATGACTTGACCTATCAAGACTTTTATTTTTCTATCTTTCGAGTATTTCTGGGAGAAATCTAAGAGGCTCATTTAGTGTTATGGCCTTAGAATAATTTCTTCTTGACTTCTCTTTTCGACTAATTTTGGGGTTTTGAGAGCTTGTCTTGATCTCGTGGACTTAGAATATTTTCTTTATTCATTCCTATTTTTCGAGCAATTCTGAAGGGACACTAGAGATCAACCTGATTTGTGGACTTAAAATATTTTCTTGTCAGTCATTTTTTTTCGAGCAGTTTTGAGTGTCAGGTGCTTGGAAACTCTTCAAAACTCCTCAAAAAAGCCTTCAGTTTTATGGACTTGGAATATTTTCTTGTCAGTCCTATTTTTCGAGCAGTTTTGGATGTCAGGAGCTTGGAAACTCTTCAAAACTCCTCGAAAAGCCTTTAGTTTTGTGGACTTAGAATATTTTCTTGTCAGTCCAACAGTTTAAAGTAAAATCAACAATGTGACAAAAAAAATCCCTAAAATAGCTCAAAATATATCCCTTAAAAGGTCTTGGATAATCTTTCAATACTCTTTTAGGTTTAAGCTTATTTTTTGTCTTCTTCTTGGTCCTCTTAAACTTGTTAAAATGTAGTTTCTTTCAAGATGATTTTTAACTTAAAAAAATTTTCTTATCTCAAACAATTATAGATGGTTTTACACATTGACTTAACTGACTAACATGTGTTAAGTGTAAAATATATATAATAGCATATCATATTATGTAATATAGACAAAGGGAAAATTAGAATGAGTTGGGAGACCAATTTGCTAGCTATGTCTTAGAATTCGAGTTTGGCCATGGCATAAGACATGCACATTGTATTAGGGGACTAGAATATTTTTATTAGTGAAATGCTTACATAAGACTCACATCTAACCATGGGCGTTAAAGTGGGCTGGCCATTTTAGCGGGTTAAGCAAGTTGACTCATTAAGTTTGCTCCACTTTGACATCTCTATATTTAACAATCTAACACTAATTATTAATAAATATCAATATTAGTAATATCATGAAGTTTAACTATTTTCTTTTTTTGTAGTTAACCTATCACAATTACTCTTTTTCTCTTCAACATAAAATAAATAAGCCCTTCAAAATTGATTCAAATATGCATCATGTATGTATTTATATTTTATTGTGCTCAATTAGATAACGGATATTAAGCAATATTGGCTTAAATAAAGTAATGATTTAAAAAAATTAAACTTTTTATAATATAAAGAAATAAAACAGAGAAAAAAAAACACAAACAAAAAATAAAAATATAGAAATTAATGCTGAAAATTTATTCACAAATAATAAAAATGTTGAAGGTAAGTCAAAAGTGCCAAAGGATATAAAAATTAAAATATTTATAGTAACTCTAAATAGATTTAATCTTATCAATACAAATTCAAAATGTAACATACTCTTAATAATAGAATAAATTAGGCTCAATAAAATTATTATTTAAAAAAAATTATCAATTATATTGAAACTTTAAAAATAATTTTTAGTGAAATAAAAATCATTTCAAAATTCATCCTATAGTTCAAAATATCATCAAAATTATAAAAATTAATTAGAGATAAAATTTAAAATTAGAATATTTTAATATTTTTCAATAATATAACCCATTTAAAATAATTAAATATTAGTATTGTATAATTAAAGTACATGTAATTTAACAAGTATGATTAAATATAATCAATTAGCGTGTATAAATATAACAAGTACGTTGTTGAAATAGTCGGTTTGGGTGTCGACAATTTTAAATTTAAGAACCTGCACTCTACGATACCAACCCATCACTAATAAAAGAAAGTATCTAAATAATCGGTGACCCTCCCAATACATAGCTTTTAATATTTTGGTCTGCTCATTGCACCAAATCGATGCATGCAATGGAAATAAAGCAAATCAAGAAGAAGGAAGAAACTTAAGAATGATATTATGCTTAAGAATGCAATACTTGAATTTATTTAAAACCTGTGTGATTAAGTGATTAAAAAATATTAATTTTTCATTATTAAATTTCAATTTGAGATGACATAAATGTTTAAAGTATTTTCAGCAAACATTGAATTTCTTCTTTTCAAAGTAAGTTATCCCTGAACTTTAGGTTCATTTCCACTTTAATCACTGATTTCCTTTATCCTCTGTTACGTTCTTTCTAATACTTTCGTTAAAAATATTTAATATTTTTATTTATCGTTAGAGTTTTATTTTTAAAAAAAACAAAAACAAAAAGTATAGTCATCAAATACAAATATTAAGAAAGTTGTTATCTTCTATGTTGTCACTGTCGGTGGTGCCTCTCAGCTTGTCGGCAAGTTTATATCCATCCACGCGTCAGATAATCAACGAAACCACGGAGTAGTCTCTTTTAATAAAGTTGTGGGTATAACGGTGCTGTAACGTGATTATAATTAAGTTATCAATATTTTTTATTATTTTTATGAATAATTAGTTTTTACTTATTGTTTGAAAAGCGAATACTTATAATTCCACTAAATAAAATATATTTATATAATATATTTACATTTCAACAACCATCTTAATATTTATGTCGGTAACAAAAAAAATATCGGATTTTCTTTTTTTTTTTTTCTTCTTTCGTTTGATTCAACAAGACATGTAGAGTTCTTTTAATAGTTTCTACTTTCTTTTAAAATTACATTTATTCAGACCAATAAAAATATATTATTTATGACTCATAATTTCGGTGGGCCACTCTCCTCCTCATTCTGCGCCACGCTGCTTTAAATAATTTTTCAAAATGGTACCCTCAATTTTCTTTTTTCTTTTCAAATAAATTTGATATTTAAATTATTAAAAAAATATAATAAAAATTATTTATTTATTAAAAATAGGTAAATACTATTTTAATGTACTTTCTAATATATTTTAATATAATATTTTATTTTCTATTTCATGTTTTTATGTGATACATTTAAAAGTTGTATTTTAAATATTATATTAATAAAATTTAGTTTGCGTGAAAAATAATTTAATATTATTTAAGTAAGATTTTGAGTTTAAATTTTTACATATATAAAAGATCTTCCAGTGATAGACCTACTCATTATTTTTAAGTGTGCGATTGAAATTAAATTTAAATTAAATCAAATAAAAAACTAAAAAAATATAAAGATAAAATTTCCATATAAAAATAGGATTGTCTTCACCCTTTTTTCCTTCACTTTTTTATTTTAAAATTAGAGGGAACAGAAGACAAAGGAAGGAAAGCAAGTTATCGATTTCAACATCATTATGTCCCCATATCTTGCGAGTTAGTTATTCTTCTTCTCTTTAGCTATCACGAATCAAATTCCTGCACAGGCCCTTCTCTTTCTCTCTTTATATCTTAAATTTAGACAGTATTTATAAAATTGAAATGATATTTTATATCATTTAAATTAATAACTGATTATTTCAATACTTTAAGAATTTTAAACTATTTATATATTTTTATGATTAATCATAAATTTTTATTATCTATTATATATATTATTTAATTTTTAAAGAGATCCGTTGAAATTATCATTTTTATAGTTAAAACGCGTCCTTAAAAAAAAAAAGCAATCTAACAAGTTCGAGCAATGCATTAGAGTTAATGACATTAGTGTTTAACGGCGGATAAATACAATAAAAAAAGTTTTTAGGTGTTTGTTATAGTATTTTTAAATTAGCTTTAAATACTTTCTTTGAATTAAAAGTTTTAATTTTTTAATATTTAAAAAAAAATAAACTACTAACTTTACTATTTAATGATATAAAATTAATAATTATAATTATTTTATGTATAATGAAACATAGAATATTTTTTTATTTTACATAGTATCATAAATTTATTATGTTTTATTAAAGTAAACTATTTTTACATGAACGAATTTAATTTAATTTTTCTAATTTTAAAATCGTTAAATTTGAATCTAACGGGTCAGTTTAAGACGAAGAGTAGTAGCGTGGTAGAGGATATGATTCGATAGGTATGGCAAGGTTTATACTTTTCCGTTACTTTTGAAATGAGGAAAGAGAATATATACGAAAATGGAAATGGATAGTCGAAAGGTAAAATCTAGAATACATAGCATTATTCGATTAAATTAATGGACCTAACATTTTGGACAGACATTGTCATGGTTTGTGGCCATATCTCAACTTAAATATTTTATATATTTTTATTCAACATTTATATTTTTATATTTTCATTTTTCTCTTTTGTTGTTTATCTTTCCTCTTTCAATGTACAAAACTTCCCCAAAAATACAAGCATAGATAGATTCCAGCAATTCGTATGCAGCACCCCCTTCACTGAATAGACAATAGGTTCCGTAATACGAAAGACACAGTTAGGTTCCAATTTTCAATTGCCAAGTTTTTAACAACTCAATCGTCTGATCCTTAATCACTTGACACCTGTTTGCTTTTAAGCCTGAAGCCTCTCCAAGGTCATTGTCTATTAACTGATTATTTATATTTTAATTTCACATCTCCAGAACCTAATAAATATATTATTTCTATATTTTATTTTCTTAAATAAAAAACCAAGAAATAGAATACTTAAAATAATTATTTTTAATTCTTTAATTTATTTTATATAAAAATAAGTTAAATTAAATTAAATTTTATATAAATAGATCTGAATTATTTAATTATTTTTTATTAAATTTTCACTTTTTAAAACTTTATTTTAATTTATTATTTTTTAATAATTTACTTCATATCAAGACTTTCAATAAATTTATATAAATATATGTTATAACATAATATTAAGAATTTATAATTTAAATTTTTTAAAATAATACAATTTAAAAGATTATGTCGGATATAAAATTATGGTTTGTGCATAAATTTTCTATGTATTTTAAGTAAAATTAAATGTTTTAGTTAGTAAGTTTTAAGTAAAATAAGATTTTAAAAAATAATTGAATCAATACATAAATTTTTAAGTAAAAAGCAAGTTGAATTAAAAAAATTTAGGTAAATTATATTAATATGATTAAATTTGCTTAACTTTAAAAAAATTAATTAAAAAAATTAAAAACTAAAATTACACATGATTTAAACTAAAAATGAAACATGAATAAATCTATTAAAAACCACATTCAACATCAACTAATTTAAAAAGCAACGTTAACAATGTTATAATTGGATAAAAAAAAATATAGTTAATTTAATAATTTAAATTTCATATTTTTATTTAGTATTATAGTTAATTTAATAATTTAAATTTCATATTTTAAAATAATTTTATCTAATATAGTAATAATTTTATTTTTAAAATATAAATAATTTAATTATTTTATCTAAACAAAAATATTTAAAATAATTTTTTTAATTAAAATAAAAAAGTGATAAATTTATTTTCATTCATGCGATCACAGCTTGGTAAATGTTAAAAAAAAAGTCAATAAAAAATTAATAATATAAATATTAATAAATATCCAATTTTCAGATTAAAAACGTAAATCTTATGATGCCTATTTCGCACCAAATCATTTTTAGAATAAATAAATAATGATTACACGTAAAGAACACGCCGATGGTCATTCCAGTAATTTCATGATAAACAGTGGATAACAATTTTCATACATATAATAATGAATAGTGTTTCCACTTTATCCCTCACTTCCCTGCCTATAAATACCATTCATTCCTCCACACTTGGATCACATCAAATACAAAACTTGAGTGAAAACATAGTCAAAGAGAGAGAAAAAAAAAATCATAGACAATGTCAGGGATCATGCACAAGATTGGAGAGACCCTTCATGTGGGAGGGCACAAGACAGAGGAGCACAAGGGTGAACACCAAAGTGGAGAACACAAAGGAGAGGCTCATGGCTATGGTGAACACAAAGGAGAACCACATGGGTATGGTGAACACAAAGGGGAGCAACATGGATATGGGGAGCACAAGCCAGAGCACCATGGTGAAGAGCACAAAGAGGGTTTTGTAGACAAGATCAAGGACAAGATCCATGGTGAAGGTGCTGAGGGTGAGAAGAAGAAAAAGAAGGAGAAGAAGAAGAAGGAAGGCCATGAGCATGGCCATGATAGCAGCAGCAGTGATAGTGATTAGATCTTTCACTATGCTGCATCTTCTATGTTAAGGTTAACTTTTTATTGCTTTCTTCAATTATTATTATCTATCAATTTTTTTCCCATGGTTTTCATTATTTTTCTTTTGGACATGGGCGATGAATTATAATTTTGTAATTGTCTCTTCTTTGACTTTTGAGCTGATAATAGGAAATTATAGTACTTTTTATTTAAATATATTTATAGTTTAATTTTTTATAAAATTTTAATGATAAATAAATAATTACTAGATATAAAAAAATGCTTTGCTTCATATATCTTCTATTTTTAAAATAATGACTAACATTTCCATGCATATTTACTTTTTGCAGGGTTATGGATCATGGTAGTGAGGGGCTATGCTTTACCTTTTTCTTCTTTCTTGTGATCTATATTTATGAGTGAAAAAAAAAGAAAAGGAAAAAAAATGCTTGTTTCTAGTTATTAAGTCGAGTGCTTGTAGTCCACGTTTTGGTTGGATTGTAACCCCACTACTAGGGTTGTTTTTGATTGTATATTATCTTAAAGGAAATAATGATTTAAATTTATTAGTATTTGTATTTTGTGATAACGAGATATTATGACTACATTGCATATTCCTGCACCATAATTTAAGTCAAGCTTGACTATAGCAGGACGAATCACGTTTGGTAAGATTTTGATATTGGATTTGACATTATAATGATTTTAAGATATCATTTTCATTTTACCCCAAATGTAAACATTATTTACGAGGACACTGATTAACAAAATAAAAGTTAAAAAGTGTTTTATCATACAAAAAGTAAAAAAGGTATTTATTTTTTAAATAAAAAATTTAATATGATGAATTTAATGTATTTTAACCAATATTTTCATTTTTCAAGACACCTATTAGAAACACTAAATAATATATTTTTTTAACTAATACTAATAGAAGCTTTCATATTAAGATCGGATAGAATCTAATGAAAAAAAAAATCAATATAGTTAAAACGATGGAGTACTTTATTAGAAACTGATTAGTTAATTTTTAATTATTACAGATCTAATTAGATCAAATCATTCCCAACCAATTTTTTAATGTGTTATATAAACATTAATAAGGTGTCAACAGTTAAAAAAAAGGTTTAATGAAAGCAATTTGGATCGCAGTAAACGATCCCCGTGAGGTCTAACCTAAAATGCTATACAAGTTGCTTTTTGTAAATTTTTTTTTCTCTCTTTACCCGGTTATCATTTATATTAAAAATATCCTTATTAAAATAATAATAAATCTTTTCAACGTAACGATGATAATCTCTCATAGTCACATCGCAACATATTTAAATTTTTTTTATCAAAGTTAAAACTCTGGAATAATAAAAGTTGTTTGAAGAATTAAAGTTTAAAGATTTTATTAATCGTTGTTCCAGATGCTTACAGCAAAAAAGCTCCATCTGTGACATCTAAGAACTCAATTTATAAATTGATTAATAAAAAAAATTAATAGAAAATGGACTTGACCCAATCCACCAGGTCAACAAGGAAATGGTTCCTTCGCTGGAAACGTCCTATAATAACATTATCTCCAAAATTATGTTTCTGGAATTACAGCAAACAAGTCCTTTTCATCACAGATTTTTGGAAGTGTCACGTACCAGAAATTAAATTTTGAAAGTTTTAAAATTGAATTTAATTCCTAAAAATATCTCTAACATAAATTTTACAACTTAAATTGATAAATAAAGTATTTAAATGAATAACGTGGTGAAAAAAAATCTCAATCATATAAAAATATTTGTAAATTGGTAAATTTTAATTTATTAAAAATTAATTTAAAAAATTTATAAATTTATAATTATTAATAAATTTTAATCAATATTAAAAAGTAATAATTATTAACATTAATCGTCAACCATCACATGCTCCCAGAAAATAAACGTCTTACTGTTGGGATAAGCTTTGCTGTACTAATGTTGACTTTCTGCCCACAAGAACCGCTATTAAAGTAACGGTTTCTCTGGTTCAATGCCCTGTTACCTTTTTAGCATAACAGAGCACCGCCCATTAGATTTTTTCTTTCGGTTCCAATGCTTTTTCTTCACTTTTACTTGTAATCTACATCAAATTTTTAACATATTGAATCTACTATTCAAATATATTTACTTAATTTCATGTAATAAAACATAAATATAATACTTTATCGTAAAATTTTCTAATATAATTAATGTTTTTTGTGTATAAAAATGATTAATTCCGAAGTACGAGGAAAACAGAGACAGCGAAAATCAGCGGCAACAGCTACCGATCCACTGTTTTGTTTGGCTTTGCCTCTTTGAATCCGAGTCACATAAACAACAGGCTCCACCAGAAAACCAACTTCAATCCGTGACCCCTTCACTCCATTCTTCTCTATATATTAACGTTCGCATTTTTTCTTCTCACATAAATCATCAATCAATTTCAGATCCATCGTATCCCACAACATAAAAATTCAATCTTTTTCTTCATCGCACAACCCCAATGGCTTCGCTTATACTTCTCTTTTCGGAACTCGTTCGGAATCATGAGTTTGATACTGCAGCTCTCATAGCAGCATACCCTCCCTCTTCTACCTTGCCTTCATCTTGTGCCGCTGCTGTCAGAAAACCGTTGAAAGATGAACGTGTTATTCTCAATGAATCCCTGAGAACTGAAGATTCCGTGGTGGAAAATCCATTGGAATCGAGGGTGTGTGTGGATTTTGTTGTTTGGCCTTGAATCTTGGTTACTATCATGTCTCACTCTACATTGTAAATGTATCTTTTTTTTTATTTCTTCTTGTTTGAAGACTAAGTTTCGGTGTTGTAAATTATTAATCTTTACACCCTTTCTTGCTAATTTTTTGTTTGTTTGATTAAACGGTGAAAATGGAAATCGTCACGATTTTGCTCTGTTCCTTTAATAATGCGTCTTTGAGACTTGTTTTAACATTCTGTCTGCCTTTTATTATATTCGGTTGATGATAAACAAAATGAAGAAAGAGTACTTAATTTTAAGTATTAGTTAATTAAATTTTTTACATAAAAATAATGCTTTGCATGTTAATTTTATTAAAAAAGGTTCTTGTTTTATATTTTATTATTATGATGTTATTTGTATAAATTACGTTTTGTAAAGTTAAAAATTAAAGTAAAGAATTATAAAATTAGAATACTAAAATGGCTCGAAACTTTAAAAATTAGAGTTGGATTATAGTTAATGGAAATAGCAAATCGAAGCTTAGAGTTTAGGGAAACCTTCTGTTTTAAAACAAAACATATAATTCATGGAAGGAACATATGTTTTGTTTCTCATGCATGCACCTCCCTTGCTTGTATTGTCTAGGCAATACTTCATCTTTCTCGAATTCGTTTTCTGGGCAATCTCACAAATAGAGCACAACAAGATGAACTTAGAGGTACAAAATGAACAATCCACAATGGAGCATGAAAATGAAACCACCCTATTGCAACCACAAGACCAATGAATATGAAACCACCCAATTCACCACTGATTCCTCCCTCAACCTTTGTGATCTATAGTTGCATTAAACAGTGAACAATGACTTGGCTAAACAGAGGACACTTTTAAGGTATTCACTTTGGCACGTAAATTCATTTTGAAAAAGCTAATTTTATCTTATTTAATCAATTTACACTCGATGAAAAAAATTTGGGTGACTAAGAGACATCTATTAATACATGATCAATTAGTAGTTATATAATATTGCGCAAAATAGAAAGTCACTTTGATTATTTACAGAAACATCATAGAAGATAGATAGAATAAGAAATGCGTGCGTGGAGATGTATCCTTCTTTGTTCTTTTGAGTTTATTTATATTACATTTATTGCTTGGTGTAGATATAAAATATTTCAAGTATACTCCTACTTGTTTTTAATGTTTTATATTATATATTTATGTTCTGCATAAAAAGATAAAAAGGTATACGAAATCAATTGATTAAAATATGTTTAAAAGTTGACAAGATAAACTTCAATGAGATGTAAGTATGTCACCTAGAATGCGAATTGATGCAAGCAAATTGGTTCCTTGACCACATCGTCAAAATAGTTACATGTTTGGTATGAAAAACAGTGGGAAAATAGTAGTTGTTTTACATTCCAATACTGTTGTTTCAAATAATAATAATGGCTTACACTGTATTGTGTAATTATAGAATAATGACTATATGAATTTTGTGCTTTTGAATAGAAAAATAAGAAGTCCAATCTTTTCTATGGATAATTTTTTATTAATTGTCTCAGAATCATTCGACATTTACAAATAATTATATTACATCAACGTAATTAATAGTTGCATTATAGATTTGTTTAACATTACTTTTTTTTCTTACCAGTAAATGAATGGATTCAAATTGTGAAGAATTAAAGCCTAATATAACACAACTGTTTGATATATTAAAATATGGTAAAAAATTTTTATAAAAGGTAAGTATAGCGTTAGCTTTAGATTTAGATTTAGTTTGATTAAACTTTCAAACAAGTTTTTTAAGAAAAAAATTAGTATAAAAAATAAATAATTTTTTTTTATAAGTTAGAAATATCTTATGGTTTTCTATTTTTTATGAAGTGTTGAAAGTATTCCATTTTCTTAAAAAAAAGGATTAAATAAATAAGAAATTTGAACTTAAAGAATAAAATGGTGTGAAATGTTGAGAATATTTTATTTTCTTAAAAGAAGGTTACAGATAAAAAAAAAATGTGAAATACATTATCTAGAAGGAATTTTATAAAAGAAGTCTTAAAATATGACTTGACTCAATTTTAAGGAAGTTATATACATGTATTTGCTTCACCTACAAACAAACAATTTCTAAGATAAAAAAGAAAGTACCTTCCAAAACCATTTCTCGTGATAAATTCATTTGTCACCAAATTCACTAAAAATATAATTCTTTTTTATGCCCTAAACTATAATTATTTTATAACAAAACTAACGTCTTTCTTTCTTTTCCACACTAATTTTCAACACTAAAAGACTCATGCTATAAAACATGCATAAATATTTTAAATGTGTTGTTTAAACGTTTACTTTATTAATATTTTTTTTTAATCTTTTTCAGTCACATATAATGTTCATCATCATCTTTTTTATATTTTCGTGCATTGTTTATTTATTGTCTTCTTCCTTAAAGTTTCGCTTTTAACTTTTTTCCCACCTCTTCATCTTATTCTCTTCTTTTTTGACAAACATTTGTTAATTATCTTGTAACTAAAATAAATAAAAAATATTGAAATAAAATGTTGGTTCTAATTAAAAAATAATTGTTATGTATTCTCTTACTGGCTAACTAAATTTGTTCAAGAGTTTGGCTATGGAGTTTATAAAAGGACAAAATACACAGTTTTTGTAATTCTTTTCTCTTTCAAATAAAAACTAGTCAAAGCCACACATATATTGCAATGGAGAACTAACGATGGTAAATCTTTTATCCCACATGAACTTTAGGAAAATTTGGTGATATCTTTCATGATACATGAACTTTAGGAAGAATGGTGATAGCCTTCCTTTTGTGCCTTTGAGAACAATGTCATTCTCCTCTTAGGGTCACAATGCTATCTTAGGGTGACAACCACCACCTCCACCCTTGTAACGTGGAACTTTGAAGATAAAGAAAAAAGATAAAAGATGAAGATGAAGGGAAGGAAGAAGTAAAGGATAAAGTTAAAACTAAATTTAGAAAGAAGGCGATGAATATTGCATGAACACGGCAAGAAAAGGAAAATAATATTAATAAAATTAACAATTTAAAAAAAGATTTATTTGAAGCATTTTTTAAAATTAGATAACTCAAATAAATTAAAATAAAGTTGAAAAATAAAATCAATTTTGACTTTTAAGTTAAATGACAAAAATACTAATTTAACTTAACAATTTTTTTTAATTTACGTTTAAATATTTTTTATAAAAATTTTATTATATTTAAAATTAGTCCCTAAACAAATTATTAATTTTTTTTAACCAATTAAGTGAATAAAAATATCCATATCATTAACCTTTATTAATTAAGTGCTGAGTTAAATAATAAAAATTTTAATTATCTATTGTTATAAATAAGTGACAGAGCTTTATCCTAATAAATATACAATATTTAAACAATTTAAAAAAAGTTAAAATGAATCTTTAATGTCTATGAAAGTTATTACATATAGAATTAGTTCTTAAAGTCTTTTTGTTAGGATAAATTTCCTAACAAATTAAGCAAGTAAAATAATAATCTTTGTTATTAACTTCTCTATGAATTTAATGTTTTTATGAATATACTATTATTCTAATTAGCACAATATTATCTACCTCGGTCTATCATTACCGTAATCATCAACTAAATGATATCATTTTGTCATTGTTCTTTTTCTATAAACTGTTTTTCTTTACATAACTCACCTGCAAAACATTCAAACCAAGAAATTCTTGTACCCACATATCTTATTTGACCGCATATAAATTTGAACATGGTCATTAGAGTTTAAGGTTTGTATTATTAATAATAATTGTATACTAATTAGAATAGAAGTATGTTGAGTACTTTATGTGTGACAGTGCAAAAAAAATTTAATTAGTTAACTTAATTAATAAAAGTTAATGAATGAATCTTTTACTAGGTTAATTAGAGACTAAATCAACAGAAAATTTTAAAAATTTAATTTAAAATTTAAATTTTTTTATAAAAATTAATTTTTTAAATATTTATTTTAAAATATTTTCAAATAATGTGTTTTAAATAAGATAAAAATCTACCATGTGTTAAACACGTGATAACACTAAGTTAAATCTTTTAACCAACTCAACTTTAACTGATGGAGGTTACCAAGAGAAAATTTTTTACTTGTTTAATTTGTTAGGACTAAATTAAATAAAAAATTATTTAAGACTAAAATTTATATAATTAAGTTAATTTTACTCTACGTTATATTTTTTAAATGTTATAATTTGAAAAAAAATTCACATATGACGTAAATAATAACATATTATTCATCACTTTTTTTCTTTGTTAAATTTTATTGATATCGGGGACAAGAGATAAGACTTTTTTTTTTCTATCGTTGTTGATTTAAGTAATTATATTTACACATCTATTTTTGTTTTCAGTCATTCTCCCTTTTCCTTTTTACGTTATTTTTGCTCTTGTTCGCAAGAC
Organism: Abrus pulchellus subsp. cantoniensis; assembly: GCA_024086825.1. Classification (NCBI taxonomy): domain Eukaryota; kingdom Viridiplantae; phylum Streptophyta; class Magnoliopsida; order Fabales; family Fabaceae; genus Abrus; species Abrus pulchellus. The sequence continues at coordinate 14,935,555 of CM044050.1, forward strand.
AATTTAGCTCCGCCAAAATATTCGATTCCATATCTTTTCCACGACAAGAAAATACAAGCTTCGTTTTCTTAATTATAGAATTTTCCATTCTCTGTAACACACAAATCCATACAATACGTCAAAACGAACACTACTAATCAAAACAAAACAGTTACATACACAGTATCACTCCATACCAATGAAATGGATATTGAAAAAATATATTATCTAATTGGCTAAATAGCCGGTTCCCCATTATAATTTGTTGAAATTTGATAGCCTCCATAATGTGCATTGGAAGAGCACAGAAAAAGAAAATATCAAATGACCTTAAGCCCGTTTGAAAGAGTGAAGGGAAAATCATTTTGTAGGATACCCAAGAGAGTATGCTGTATGATATTGGTCGTTCGTGTTTTCTAATTTATTTGCAATATATCAAATTTGAGATCTCTGAACACACTTTTACGGCTAAATATACTAACTTACCTAACATTTTTTGGAAGAAAATTGTTAACTATACTCGCCCCTTATCTATCAAATTAAAGGGGCAACTGAAGCATAATGCATCAGCATGTTAAGAACCAGAAAGCTATGAAAAAGAACCGATCAACATTTTCTTAATTAACCATCGTCAAGAATTGAAGGTTAATTAGGAGAGGAGTGGTCACAACTGCCCACAATTTTGAATTGCAAAAAATGTGATAGCTAGAGAGAGAAAAACTCTATTTAATTTGGTCATCCCAAACCAGATTTTAGGCTGCTAAATTCCACCATAGTACGAAAAAGACAAAAACCCAAGTTGTAATACTAGGACGAAGAAAGCAACGTTACGGTATTTATTAATTTAACGATGTCAGTATAGTTGCCCAAGTAAACCAATGTACCACCAAACCTCTACCTTGCGCTCTCAGACTTACAATATAGAATTCATGTTTCTTGTTTGTGACACTAGAATGCTCTTCCAAACGGCCAAACCCAGTATCATAAACAACTGCATTTGTAAACGTGACTTTCTCGGAATCCATAGAGCAAAGAGTAAAAGCATCTAAGCATCGTTAGAATTTTATTCAAGGCAACAAACAGCCATATTATATTAGGGTAAATTATTTTAATACTTTTTCAGTTTAGCAAAATTTAACTTGATATTCTTTTTTGTTTTTTACATTATCATAAAAAACTAAGAATAATTTGTATAGTAAAAGAAATATACAATAAATTAAGTTAAAAAAATATAGAATAATACTTCATTAAACCTTAAAAGTGTAATTTATACCATATAATAATATTATCAGCATGCAACTCTTAATGAATGGCAAAAGTCTCATTAAACAACAAATTGGCCTTTACACAGAAAGTGATGCGCTCAAAGAAGACAAGGATTGGTTACCATTCTTTTAACTTACACAACTGTGCTTTACTTAGGCACTCAATTAAGACGCCGAATGGAACAAGTCACCATTGTTTTTTACAGCACCACTTGGCATGTTCTTAATAAAGGTAGCCGGCCCCTAATACCATTTCTTTCATTACCCCTTCCATAAAACTAAAACACTGCCCCCAAATAAACAAACCTTCTTCGTCACTTTATTTTCCTTCGGTTTCTCTTCCCCTTCATGGGTTATCCTTAATTTTCCTTGAAAACCCACCAACAATTAATCTTTCATAAAACATTGATCAAAGTGCCATCAAACATGGACAGGCTCATAAGAGTAGACCCATCAAACACAGTCCCAATAAGAGTTGAACCAGGCCAAAAATGCCACGGTGAAATCACCCTACGCAATGTTATGTACACCATGCCAGTGGCATTCAGGCTTCAACCACTAATCAAAACCCGTTACACAGTGAAACCCCAATCAGGAATCATATCCCCCTTAGCCACACTGACCATAGAGATCCTTTACCACCTCCCACAAGGCTCCAATCTCCCTCACTCTTTCCCTCACTCAGAAGACTCTTTCCTCCTCCACAGTGTAGTAGTTCCTGGCGCTACCATCAAAGAACCTTCCTCTATGTTCGAATCTGTCCCCAGCGACTGGTTCACCCCAAAAAAGAAACAAGTGTTCATTGACAGTGGGATCAAAGTCATCTTCGTTGGGTCACTCATTCTTGCCCAACTAGTCTCACACGGTTCCATGGATGAAATCAGAGAAGTGCTCGAACACAGTGACCCCTCATGGAAACCCGTTGACTCCGTTGACCCACAAGGCCACACACTCCTCCACTTAGCCATTTCACAAAGTAGACCAGACCTCGTTCAGCTACTCCTAGAGTTCAAACCGGACATAGAAGCCACAAACCGTTCTGGCTCTACACCACTTGAAGCAGCATGTTCTTCAGGAGAAGCATTAATAGTTGAGCTTCTCTTAGCTCACAAGGCCACAACAGAACGAACAGAATCATCCCCTTTAGGACCAATTCACCTTGCAGCAAGAGAAGGACACGTGGAGATTCTCAGGTTGATCTTACTCAAAGGTGCTAAAGTTGACTCACTCACAAAAGACGGAAACACAGCGTTACACCTTGCAGTTCTAGAAGGTAAAAGAGAGTGCGTTAAACTCTTGCTAGCAAACGCTGCAAGAACGGATATTCGTGATTCAAGAGACGGTGACACCCCTTTACACATAGCAGCAACAAGCGGGGATGAGAACATGGTCAAGCTTTTGCTCCAAAAGGGTGCAAACAAAGACGTGAGAAACATGTTGGGTAAAACAGCTTATGATGTTGCGGCGGAGAATGGACACGTGGGCATCTTCGATGTGCTGCGTTTTGGGGACAGTTTGTGCGTTGCGGCGAGGAAGGGTGAGGTGAGAAGCATTCAAAGGTTGATTGACAGTGGTGCGGTTGTGAATGGGAGAGACCAACATGGTTGGACTGCGTTGCATAGAGCGTGCTTTAAGGGCAGAATTGATGCGGTTCGTGCTCTGTTAGAGAAAGGGGTTGATGTGGATGCTAAGGATGAAGAAGGGTACACTGCGTTGCATTGTGCAGTGGAATCAGGGCATGCGGACGTGGCAGAGCTTTTGGTTAAGAAGGGTGTGGATGTTGAGGCCAGGACGAACAAGGGTGTCTCTGCTTTGCAGATCGCTGAGTCACTGCACTATGTTGGGATCACTAGGCTGCTGCTTCATGGTGGGGCTTGTAGGGATACTCTGGGACACGTGGCGGAGTCCCATGGTAGGGTGGTTCCTGTTGTGGAGATGAAGATGATGATGAAGAAGAAGAAGGTGGGAAGAACAAGAGAAATTCGGGGTAGCTTTGATCGTTCCACTCCTTTGGCTGTGCTCTAAGAATGGTCATGATCAATCACTATACACACGTGACAGTCTTGGACTAAATAATTTCTCCTGCTTGCTGATGATTTGGTAGGGGGAACCAGTGTTTGAATTGAGGTTATTGTTGGGTATACTTTGTGCAGGAAATTTGTAGATTTGTCAAAAGTGTTTTCTTGCTTGTTATTATTATGCATAATGTGCTGAGTCTGTGAACATATACTAGAGAGGTAAATTGAAGATAAATGACTCTGATGACATAATTCTTACAGTGAAACTTTTTTTTTTTCTGTTGAACTCTACGTTTAAAGTGAGGAACGAGGAGAAACATATATAAATTGAAGAATCGGTATTTTTAAGGATAAGAAGAGAATGATGTTTAATAGAGTTAATTCCAATGTGTTGCGTGGCACGAGAATCGGGTTGAATTTGAATACGATATATTATGTAAATATATTGAAATTTCGTGATACAAAACTGTACTGCATTTTTTAAATAACAATGAAACATTCCGAATAATCATGAGTGTTGAGAAACCAATATGATCACATGAGATGCTGCATTTTAATCTGTAAGAAAAAACGCAGCATCAGTTCAAAGACAGGTAGCAAGACCTGAAGTTGAAGTAACATGGATACGACAATCTGTCAAACTAATGGGCCGCAAGAGTAAAGCCAGACCAACATAGAAACCAAGCATAATCACAATCATCTCACCAAATTGTAATGAGTATATTAAGGGGAATGATTTTGCTAATAATATTGATGAGAAATTTAAAATAAAAAAAGACTTATTAAAAATATTATATTTAATGCTACTAATATCTTGTTATTGTAATTTTTAATAATGTTACTTTGATGTTTCTCTTTATAATTAGATATAAGTATTTTTTTAATTACTAATTTAAATTTAAAAGTATTTTTAAATTTAAATTCTTTTATATTTGATCTCAACTAAAAATTACATTACTCTTATATTTAACTGTCATAATAACATTATTTATTATCTATCAAATCACTATAATAATAAAATAATTTAAGTATTTTTTTAATCACTAATTTAAATTTAAATGCATTTTTAAATTTAAATTCTTATATATTTGATCTCAACTGAAAATTACATTACTCTTATATTTAACTGTGACAATATCATTATTTATTATCTATCAAATCAACATAATAATAAAATAAAATATTTTACGTGAGACAGCATATCTATGTTGAATAGTTAGAAGAGTTGAAAAAGTAAATGAGAAGAACATGTGGATAAAAGAAAGAGAGCATAAGAATGACTTAGGTGAAAAAGAGCAAAAAACTATTAGTGGATTAAATTGGAGAGTGGATTGATGAGTGAGAGTCGATTCTAATAAGATTTTAATTGAGATTTCTTGGTGTTTTATCTCTCTCCGATCATTTTGTACCAAAGTTTTAATCTAAAAGCATATTTAACCTTTGTCCAATCTAAAAGCATATTCAAATTTTAAATGAAACTTTGTAACTATTGTGCTTAATCGAACATTTTCATCTTTCTTTTAAACTTTATTGAAGTTTGTAGTTAAGTTACTCTCCTCTACAGCTAAAGAAATGCTAAAGAGCGAATGTTAGTAAGATGCTAGTGCTCATGTCAAGAGAGACTACCAATAGTTAATGTCTCAAATTTCATGTAAGTGCTAGAATTTGATTTGACTCCTCAAGGTTATATCTATGGTTCCTAAGCCTACTTTCTTCCATTGTCTTTTAGTTGAGAAGATGCATCTGCTTCTCAAAATCTAAGGTACAAAGAATATTCAAGTTGTGCTTTAGTAAAATTATTTAAATTCACCCACTCAATCCACTCACCATCTTAACAGAGACCTGCCCAATTCAATTGGTGTCTTGAAAAGAAATAGGTCACTTACAAATTGATTTGCTTCGATTTTGAAATTTTTGAACCAAATTCAACCAAGGCCCACCCCTCACTATCATGAAGTGAAAAGAACAAAAAGACAATGGGACTAAAATTTTAATCATGAAAAATGTAAGTTGTCTTTTAAAAAAATAAAGGATAAAATTGTGATAGAAATATTAATAGTTAGATTTTAAAAGTTAAAAATTTCGTTATATGGCATTAGAAAAGTTAACTTTTAAAAATTACAAGTTTTCTTTTATTTATTTTATTTAACAAACTGTGCAAAAAAACTCTCTCCATTTTATTTTTATTTTGGTTGCAAATGTAAAATATAATTCAATTAAAAATATAGTCATTAAATTATTTAACAACATTTTAATGATCATATTTTTCAATTGCTCAAATAAAATATAAATTCAGTTACTAATTTAGTTTCTTAAATGTTAAACATAATTTAGCAACCGTGTGAAATAATGTAAAATACATACTTTTAGTCACTAAATTGAGTGCTCAATCTTTTTTAACTATTTTTGCAAGCCAATTAATGATATGTTATTTCGATCACAAATGTAGAATACAAATTCAGTTGCTAACATGTTCATTTGAATATTAAAAATGATTTAGCAATTGACTACTTTTGTTGTAAATAAATATATTAGTTATTAAATTAATTATATGTTTTAATTTAGACAATATATGTTGCAATTAAGAATATAAAATTTAAATTTGTACTTTCATAAAGGAAATTTAAAAAATGAGATGAATCATAATCGTAAATTAATACAGTAAAAAATTATAAATTCAAATTTATTTTATTTATTCAAGATAATAATATATTAAAAATATTTAGTATAAACATTATGCATAACGAATAAACAAAAGATGAGTGTTTGTCTAAATAAAAGCATAAAGATAATTGAAATAAAACCAATAAACAAAATTATAAATCAAATATTATTGTTTTAATCGAATGTTATATTATTTATTGAAATAATTGATTTCTATGATACATATAATTCTTTTTATTTTTTTGATATAATGTATAACAAATATTATTTTTATGTTTAATCATATATGGTTAAATAAAATAATAATAATGATTTCATAATGATTTCAAATGGTAAACTATAAAAAAAATTTATATTTTCTTTATGATTCATCATTTAATTAAAGTAAATAAAAAATTTGATGGCATTAGATTAATTGAAGGGGATGTTGTCTCTCTTTAAAATAAACCAAGACATATAAGATATTTAAAAAATAAGAAGAAAATAATAACTCTTAGAATAAAAAATTTTAGAAATACTTACAATTATATAAAGATAATTTACAAAAATTTATTGATTAACAAACATTTATATTATTGGTAATCGGTCTCTTGATTGTGTCATCTCTTTTATCAAAAATTTTATTTCCTTGTAAGACTAGAGTATGAGGAGGACGATTGGCTCCAAATGTGAGTCTCATGGCCTTTATTAGCTCAACAAGCCCACTTTTGTTGGTTCGACAGCAACATCCCCACTTCTGGTTCATGCTCGATTAGGACATTCAGGTCTTGATAAGTTGAAACAACTATACCATAATCTTTTTAAGTTAGAGTCTTTGTTTCATATATCAATTAGGCAAACATGTTCGTAATTTATTTTCTAGTCGCACTATAAGTCAGGTTTTATCCCCTTTTGTTTTAGTCCATTCAAATATTTAGGGTCCAAGTCGTATTTCCTTTATATTAGAATTCAGATATTTTGTTACTTTTATAGACGATTTTTTCCGTTGTACTTGGTTATATTTAATGAAAGAACGCTCAGAAATTTTTTTAATTTTTTAATCTTTTTTTATGAAATAAAAAACCAATTTGGTATCCTTATTTGCACTTTATAAAGTAATAATGCATGTGAGTATCTGTCTACTCAGTTTCAGACCTTTATGGCATTTCATGGTGTGTTACATCAAACATCTTGTCCTCATACTCCCAACAGAATGGAGTTACAGAACCCAAAAATAGGCATCTACTTGAGACCACTTAGACTCTTCTTTTTCACTCTATGTTCCTCATTAGTTTTGGGGTGATACGGTACTTACTGCGTGTTATTTCATTAACTACATGTCTTCTTCTATTGTACAAGGTAAAATTCCTCATCAAGTTCTATACCTCCACCACTCTCTTCATCCTTTACCACCTCGGGTCTTTGAGTCTTTGTCAAGCTATCTCCTCCATCTCATAAGTGTGTTTTCCTTAGGTACCTACGATTTCAAAAAGGATACAAGTGTTATTCTCCTACTCTTCGCAGGTATTTTATCCCTGCTAATGTTACTTTCTTTAAGTCCATTCCATTTTTTGAGCTTAGAACATCTACATTCGAGTCTTCCCTATCTATGACTGCTCCCATTTCAATCATTTTTGGTCCTCCAGAGGAGTCTTCATCCCCTCCACACCCATCTTCTCCATCTTTGCAGGTCTATTAGCATCGTACTCGTCCTATATTGCAACAACCAAGCACTAACAACACCACCCTCTGAACTTGACATCTCTATTGCCCTTCGAAAAGATATATGTTTCACTCGTAATCATTCTCCTCATTATATTTCTTTATGTTATCATCGTCTTTCTCTTTTCTATTATTCTTGTCTTTCTTCTTTGTCCTCTGTTTCTATTTCTAAGAGTGCAAGTGATGCATTTGTCCATCCAAGATGGCAACAAGCTATGCTAGAAAACATGTGTGCATTACAGAACAGTGGAACTTGGACCTCGTTCCTCTACCACTAGGGAAGTCAATTGTTAGTTGTCGGTGGGTGTATAAGGTCAAGGTTGACCGACTTAAGGCCCGTCTCGTCGCCAAAGGCTATACTCAAATCTTTGGGTTAGATTATGGCGAAACTTTTTTTTCCGTGGCCAAATTACCCTATGTGCGACTATTCTTGTCCATTATTGTCATACTTCATTGGCCTCTCTATTAGTTGGATATAAAAAAAATACTTTCTTACATGGTGATCAACTCAAGGAAGTCTACATGAAGCAACCTTCTTGCTTTGTTGCTCAAGGGAAGTCCTCTAGTCTTGTATGTCGACTGCATAAATCTTTATATGACCTCAAGCAATCACCTAGAGCATGGTTTAGCAGATTCAGTACTGTGATTTAATAGTTTGGCATGACTTGAAGTGAGGCTGACTATTCTGTCTTCTATCGTCACTCACCTACCAGTTGCATCTACCTTGTTGTTTATGTTGTTGACATTGTCATCATTGATAGTGATCATCGTGGCATCACACAGGTTAAGCAGCATCTCTTCAAATATTTTCAGACAAAGAATCTTGGCAAACTCAAATATTTTTTTAGATATAGAAGTAGCACAGTCCAAAAATGGGATCATTATTTCCCAAAGGAAGTATGCAATGGATATTTTAGAAGAAACAGGAATGTCAACTTCCAATCTAGTCGACACTCCTATGGATCCCAATATCAAGCTCCTGCTAAATCAAGGGGAGCCTCTTCTAGACCATGGAATGTAATCATTACCTTTAGATGTTATTTTTATTATTATTTCACTGTTTTAGGATAAATTTATTAGTTTGGGCCTTAATTAGTAATCCTACATAATTATTATATTTTAATATTTGTTTACTTCTACTTAATATTTTGGTGATTCTTATTGGGTTAGAAACTTAACCCAAAGAGCTTCAATTTAACACCTGGATTTGGAGTATCGAGCTAAAAGTTATGGGTATTTGAAGTTGACTCCCTCATGTTGTTACAAGAATTAAGTGTCCATTAGTAATTTATTATTAAAATTTTAGTCTAATTAAGCTTTATGACCCATCTTACTTTTTGAACTTACTAACTTAAGTTAAATCTAGGGTTAGTCTCTATATAAAGAGATGTAGTTAGAGGAATTATGGATCTAAATCTTTCTAACTTTTTTCCTTTTTACATTTTTTTTATTTTTCAACTTTGACTTAATTTAAGTTCTTTCTTTTTTCTTCTTTTTTTACAAATTCATTTTAACTTTTTCATGATAATTACCTTAAATCTATATCTGTGTTTACAATTGTGATAGATAGTAATTTTATAGATCAATATGTAAACTTGATTTCGCATAGTGATGAGGTAAGTTAGGTAATATTTTCTATTTTTTCTAATTCAAAATCTTATTTTTTTATTTTTTTTAATTATGTCATAAATACTTTTAATTCAATCTCAGATTCCATTGATACGATTTTGAATAATTTGCGCATGTCAAATTTATTACTTGTATGATATCAAAACATCTGTTCACATAGTTCAAACTTTTGAAATCAGGTTGAGAAGAATCGTATTAAACCAATTAGAGACGCATGTTTCTTTAATTTGAATTCAAGAATTGAATTGAGACTGATTTTAAAATCAAATATACTTTACAAAGTAGAAATCATAGGTAAATTGCTTTTAGTTTATTGAATTTTTGTGTGTCTTAATATTTTAATTATGTTTTTGTTTGCATTTAAAATCCTCCTAATTTTGTATTTCATTTTTAACCTTTGTAACTAAAGTCTTCGAGAGAATGACATAAATTTATCTCTTAATTTATTATATTTAATTTTTTTTTATTTGACATCCATCAGGTATTCTATTATTTGAATAGTATTTAGATAGTGTCGATATTAATGCAAAAAAAAAAAAATTACTCATAAATGATAAGCATATTAAACTTGTAAATATTATATATATATATATATATATATATATATATATATATATTGGGAGAGATTAAAATTAATCTAATGCATGTTACACTTACTTTTATATTGTTTAATAATTTTTTATTAAATAATTTATTCTTAAATTCAATCATTAAATTAAAAGTTCTAATTACATTTTGATATAGATTCAAATTATTTGATACCTTATTCTTATGCACCAAATTTAATGTAGTATATATATTTAAAATAAATGAAAAATAAATAGTTTTATATTATTAATAATCTTTTATTAGATATTTTTTTTATAAAATCAACAGTTAACTTAAAAGTTCTAATTACATAGATCGTATCTATAAAATTTGAGATTAATTCAAATTATTTGAGATCAAATTACACTGCTACAAGTTAATTTACTTTTACATTGTTTAATAATTTTTTTGGACAAATTAATTATAAAATTGAATATTAAATTAAAATTTCCAATCATATAATTATATATTCAAAATTTGATATTTATTTAAAATTATTCAATATCTTATTCATATACATCAAAACTAACGTAATATATACTATTAAAATTTATAAAAAAAAAATCATTTGATAATAATCTTTTAAATAATCAATTTTGATAAATTTTGACATAAATAATCGAAGTAATTTTTAATTATAATTGAATTGTTAGATTGATAAAAAAAATGTTTTTTATATTAAATTGTTAATGGTATAAAAATAAGTGTAACTTACGACAATATAATATAATTTGATCCCTCCTTTTTAACACAAACTAACAAATATTTATTGACAAAATATTTTTATTTTATCTGTAATTTATATGATATTTCCTCGACAAACATATACAAAGTATATGCAAACTAAGATTCGAGAGAAAATATGAAAATCAACTCCTAAACACTTACACACACATTTGTTTACTATTTAAAAAAATTAGTCGATATATAAAATCTAATTTTAATTGTTGTGTTAATTTATAGTATTTTTTTTAGTACCAATGCACCAGCTACACCAATGGATAAATTAAACAGAAATAGTTTACATATCTAGTTAGCAAGTTTATTAGAAGAACTTAAAGTTTATTAACTTTACTGAGACTTTGTTTAGGAGGAAAAAGAAAATTTTGTTTAATAACAACTTTTATTTAAGAATTTTTAGAAGATTATTTATAATCTAAAAAACCTTCCTAAACTTATACCAAAGAAAAAAAACTTTTAAAATCATATATTCTAGTTTTCCCAATTTAAAGTATTTTTTATTAATCATTTTTCTTCCTCCCTTCTTTACTTCACCTCATTCTTCAAATTATTTCTTTCTCATTTCTTCCAAATCTCAAACAAAGTCTGAGATATTAACTTCTTAAGTTGATATATATGACTTTGAGAATTTGACATGCAACATAGTTTATGAAGTCATATTATTATTATTATTATTATTATTATTATTATTAAGTTGTTTCAGACTAATATGAACTAATTTTTTATTTATCAAGAGAAAAAGACTATAAATATAAGATATAGAAGAGGAATAGATTTTTTTCATTTTCATCTTTAATCAACTCAAATTCACCTCATTCGTGAAACTATGATAATAATCTACTAAAAACATTTCACCGAAAAGAAATAACACTAAAAAACAATGAGATACCAAGCGAAGGCCTGTTTATTATTCTTAGGCCGCCAACGAATACGGCCTACCACAAATGCACTTTATTTGGGCTTTATAACATTCTAAGAAAACTAATGGCCCGTAAAATAGGTTACAAATTATAATTTCTTAAGCATAGTGTATAAATTAACCCCCACCACCCCCCCTCCAAAAAAAAAAAAAAACCAGGACCGTGAGCATTTACGGGTCTACCCACAAACTCCATGGATCCAATTCAAATCAATAACAAAATAATGAGTTGATTTATGTAATTGGATTAGTTCCAATTTTCAAAGTAAAATATTATTTTAATCGGTTTAATATTGCATTTAAACATTTAAAAACCAAGCTATCTAAACTAAACCCCTCTTTCTCTCTCTCTCTCTCTTTATATATATATATATATATATATATATATATATATATATATATAAACATTCAATTCGATGTAAGTTTTTTATTACAAAGATGTAAATTAAATAAAAAATTTAAATTTAAGTTATAATTAAATTAAATAAAAAATTTAAATCGAGAATAAGAATTTTTAGATTTATTATAATGTTAAAACATCTTGTCCCTTTATATATCTTTTACACATTTAAGTTGTCCTTTTTGTGTGTGCGGAACTGAAAAATATTTTATTTGCTTTTCCCCATTCTCCTTTTTTCTCTTGGCATCACTACAAGTAAACAACTCTTATATCAACTTGACAAGAAAAGCATAGTCAAATACGTGGAAGAGACAAAAAGGCATCAAAAATTTAGCTGGCTGACAAATTGTCTTGGATTTATAATAAAAACAAGGTGTAGCATGAAGTGTTGGTTGAAGTAGTAGTAGTAAAACGTTACAATCAATGGTTGGTGTCAATTGTGCAGTAAGAGCTTAGCCACCATGACATGTACATGATCACCAACCGCGCTACAAGCAAAGCCTAATTCTATTCAAAGTTTGGGTTGGTGACTTTAGGTACCACTGATGTATGCCAATTGTACACCAACACTTGAATTTTGATCTTCAATTTTTGCATACCTCTCATATGCTCTTACCTACTGTCCGGTCACAAACTTGAATTTCCAATTAGTTACAAAGCTTGTTCAAGGTCTACATAGTGGGTTGCGTGACACTACCCTTTGCCCATTTTCCTTTTGACTCAAACGTTATCTTTAAAAAAATTAGGGATAGTGTCAAATCGTACTATGCATTTATAATCTCATTTTGACAACGTTTTAGTCATTCGTATTAAAGTCCTTCAAGATCCCATCATAAAGCAAAAAGATGAGAATGATATATTATTTTATGATAAAAAGAAAAGTAATAAAAGTAATTAAAAATTCCATTTCTCCACTTTAAACTTTGGATATCAACGTTGGAGTTCCATTGAGAATCCCCCACACCCACCCCAAACTTCTCAACCAGGTAAAACACAGTGAACTAGCCAATTAAGAAGAGAATCGAGATCAAATCTTTCTATCAAGTTCCATCATTTTTGTTCCTATTTTTTGCTTCAAGCAAATGCATGGGTGTTTCAACAAAATAAAGATCTCTGAGTACGAATTCTCATCTATAAACGAGTAAGTTGTGAACGATTTTCTGTGCCCTTTTTGAAAATCCCTGGACACACACTGTTAACTGCTCTGTAGCCCAATAGCACATTATGGGTCATGATACCCTATAAAATTCCAATGTTTATTAAAATGTGCCTACTTCCTCACCCTAAACCAAGCTACAACCATATGAATCAGAGGGTTTGGTGAAATCCATTTTCTAGGCCCTCATAAAACGATTTCACGAATTTTCTGCCTAATTAGGCCATTGGTTTACTTATGTGAAGGGTACGTTTCGCCATATTTATTATTTAAGAAATTGTTAAGCATATGGTTGGAGCAAGAGATTTTTCAAGCTAAATCATACTCAGATAAAGTCAAGTGTGCATTTCTATCATTGTTCATATCTTCTCAACTTTCTTGAAAGTAAAACAAATTATACACATAAACCTTAAAATGGATGTTTCCTGTCTCTAACTATGATCTATATGCTTCATCTTTATGTCAATGTTTTCTAAGACGAAATGTTCATGAACACACTAGAAAATCTATTCCAGTGTCCTTTTCCGTGATGAATAATCCATGTCAACAAGCGATTTTTTACTTTGTATATTATATTTTCTACCTTGATTTATTTACTTAATTACATTTCTAAATTTACAAAATAAGCTCATTTTTGTAATGACTTTTGAATAATTTTTTTGTATATTATATCATGAATTTATGTTTATTTTCATGATACAGTGTTACTAAAAAAGTATTAAATAAAAATGATAATGTCAATCATTAGAGAGGAGGTGCAATGGTGCAGTGTCCAACTCCAATAGCTAGATTTTTTTGGTTTATATTTTTGGAATGGTCAGCGATTGATTTTTCAAGCAGTTGCAAGAGAGACAATAAATAAAATAAAATTAGAATAACGTCTATAACACCTTTGTCAGCAAAGTTGACCAAGCAAGAAAGACGAATTTTGTTTTTTGACACGTAAAAATTTGGGAAGAAAACTTTTCCGGTCTTCTCCAAATGATAGTTGTAAAATTCAGTTTTTTTATTGAAATTTCTTAAATTAATATTGAGTTAATAAAATTTAATATTTATGAACAATTATTGAATAAAATAATTCAATTATGACATGCTTTTAAAGTAAGTAACTTTTTATATTATTGTTGTTGTTATCATTATGTATAAATGGTAATATTTAAAAAATAATTTCTGCAAGTACTGTTATTAATGACAGCTTAAAATTTTAATAGAAATTTAAATCATTTAGATTAATCGATACCTTATTAATTGAGTCAATGATCCAAACAAATTCGATAAAACCTCATTAGCCGAGGACTATTCATAATCTTAAAATTAACATATTATTATATAAAATTAGAGTATAATTTAATTTAAAATATTTACACATTTAAAATATACTTTCATATATAAAATGCATTGAAATAGTTGAAATTACAAACAGAGGTCAATTATCTATTTTTAAGTTAAATAAAATTAATTTTAAATTATTAAAATAATTTATATATATATATTAATTTTATTCATAAACTTTATATTATAATGTGAGTGAAAAAAACGTGAGTACTTATTTTTTGCACAAACGATAAATGTTTAAATACTCTTAAAAGAATTTATAAATTTATAATTTATTTTAGTAATTTTTTATATAATTTAATTAATTTTATACTTAAAGAGTGAATACTCAATTTTTTTCCTCAATTTGTGTATGCCAATCAATTTAGTCCTTCAAATTTATAAAATAACATTTTGTTCTTAACATTAGATGTCATTAATTATATTAGTCATGGTAATTAAGTGAGATTAAAAAAATAATAAAATAATGAGTTAGCACGTTAAATACACATGAACTTCATGTCAAATGACAAAACCTCATATTTTTTATTGTCTTTAATCGTAATTTTTTACTACAAAATACTGTTTACTAATGGAGTTCGAGCAATTAACAATGTTGTTTTGCAACACACAATCATACTATCATCTTTTCAGACCTATCATCCTTTTTCATATTCCTTGCAATGAACATTTAAAATTGCACCCTCTTCTTAAGCTCCTCATTCGCCTCTTGTGCTTCTTTTTCTTCACGTTTTTTGTCATGTGTAACTTAACAGCAAAGATTAATATAATAAATAAAAGCTAATGTTAATTATTAATGTGATATTTTAAAAATATTAAAATATAAATTGATGAAAATTAAGGAAAAAATTTGAGTCGTCACCACTTTTTTCTGACTTATGATGGGGGCCACGTCACGTGCGATGCGAGTTCAGACACTCAGATTGCTGGGCTACCACCGACAGGTATTGCGATGCCGACATCATCGAATATAAAACCCCAGTTGAATCCACCCACCTTTGCACCGCTTATTCAATTTCTTCACACAATTTTTAAATTTGGCATCTTAAAATTTTAGATAATATTAAATATATTTTATAAATTATATCTTCAACTTAAAATAAATGATTACTTAACTAATAAAAAAATAAAGAATTAGATGGAATTTTTAATTAAAAAATACGAACATTAAATTTATTATACAATACCTTAAAGTGACAGATAAAAACAATAAATTGTAAATATAGCACTAATTGTGAGTAGAAATAGTATATGAAAAAAAATTAATAATTATATATGCCTTAAAAATTAGTTCTATTCAACAAAAATGGAAATTTGAATTTTAATAAAAAATAATATCTTAATAATTTTATAAATGAATACAAAGTCTTATTTCGGTAATCAATTACTCATTTAAAGGAGTAATAAAACACATATTATGACTTAGTAGGTAAATGAAGGTTTATTTCTCACCATTTTATTTTATTTTTAAAATATTAAGCACCGTAATGGAAATAAGAATTGCAATAACAGTAAACGTTAAATTATTTAAATTCTTGAACAAATTACGAACACACAGTATTGATTTTTACGACTAACAACAATGTTCACAAATCTTTAATTTATTTATAATTAGTATTGGACCACAGTGTCATGTGGTATTTTTCGTGTATTTTTATTTTATTTATGGTTTATTAAATTTTCATTTATTTCATTTCTTTTTTATATTTCAACATAATTTTATATTTATATTCATTTTTATTATTTTAAATATATAAAAATACATTAATTTTGATAAAGTATAAAATTTTTATTATATTTTTATATAGAGGAAATAAAAATATGCATTAATTCAATACTCGTCATCATCAAAATTATTTAATTTGATAATATTTTATCATAAATAAATATTTTATTTGATTAAAATTTTAAAACTTATGAATAGTAAAAGTAAAAATATTTAACTTCAAACTCTTTTAATTTTTTTCCTATGAGATTAAAACTATAAAAAAAAAAAATAGGATGTTATAGTTTTTAGGACAACAATATGAAATTAGAATCCATATTTTGAATAATTTTTTTTAGGATAAGTAGATATAATTTAATTTGTCAATCAACCAATATATGGATATATTAGGTGATTATTGTAATATAAAATATTATGACATAAAAATAAGTTTATAAATTAAATACTTTATTGTTTTAGTCCTTTGAAAAACTGTACATAACGTCAATTTAATCTTCTAAATATTTAGGATATTAGGTCTCTCAAATATTAAAAAATATGAAATATTTTTTATTTGGACTTATAATTTAATAAAATACCATATTTAATATCATTTACTACACTTAATTAGTATCATAAATTTTAATTCCTAAATTAATCTCAAATGATGTTTTTTAATATTAAATTATTCTTTTACATTTAAAAATAAATTATTTATTAAATTTTTAAAAATATTTTTAAAATTTATTAATAATATAATTTAAATTATTAATAGTATAAAAAAATTACTAACTTTATCCAATAGATAAAAATTCAGACTGTAAATAAAATTTCAATTGGTTGTCGAAATGAAAAAGTAGCATGCAAATAAGCAGTACTACCTTGTGAGCTCAATATGGCAGCCAATGTATTAGTACATGTAAATAAATTAGTAATTTTTTTCTCACACTCATGAATACAAATAAATTAAATAAAGAGTTGATTTTTTACATAAAATATTGAATTACAATAAATAAAATTTAAATTAATGGTAAATTAGAAAAATAGATGTTTAATATAAAAAAAATATTTAATGTATTGAGAAAATAATCAATTCTTAAAATATTCTTCTTTGAAAAACTTGTAAGAAAACACTCATTTTAAAATTATTATTCAGAAATCAACTTCTATATATTATTTATCAACTATATTTTAACGAGGGTGGATCAAGTTACATCAAGAGATTTACTCTCTTTATTATCTATATGTAACCATTAAATTTTATCAATTCAATCCTTAAACAAAGTTATATATTCATGTATATTAGATATTGGACAAAATAAGCATCACATATATGTAATTTCATAATCAAAATTGACTTATATTTAAAAAAAAATAAGACATTAAAATAAGATTGTCTAATGAATTCTAAATTAATTTTTTTTATTTATATGGTTTTTATAATAATTAGTTGAAGAAATTTAATATTTATAAAGTTTAGGTGGAGTAACTTTTGTTAGAGTTATTCTTAGAGTAACTTAATCTCCTTTTATTTTAAATTTAATACAAAATATTTTTTAAGCCTTTATATCTTTTATCTTCTTTATCATGCCAAGTGAATTTTTCTATATTAAATATTTATTATTTTACTTCAATATTAATATAAATTTAAGGTTTTTTTTCATTATTTTTTTAACTTTTTTTTCTTTATCTAGCTTTATTTAATATAATAAATATTTATTATTAATAATTACAAATTAATTTTTTAAAATTATAAAATTTATTAATTTTAAAATATTCATATAATATATTTTTCTTTTAATTTAATAATACTTGTGTAGTTTATGAAAAAATTATTAATTTTATATAGAGGTTAATTTATAAAAAAAAAAAAATATATATATATATATATATATATATATATATATTAAATGGAGTATAAGGGTTCCTCCCTTGCACACTTTCACTACATTGATGAATTTAAATTTATCTTTCTTTCCTTTGTGTGAAAAATTATTTCTTTTTAAATAGTTAAATTGGTGACCCTATACTTTAATTGTTCTTTTTTACCGTTTCTTAAGAACACGATCTAATCAAGTTATTTACATTCTCGTTGTAATAATTTAAAAAAATCAATAAATTAAGCTAAAAGTTTACACTTTAATTTATAAAATTTCTAATATTTTCATTTTCGATTCTCAAAATTAGTACTTATAGATAAAGCATTATTATATCAAATAAAAATATTTTAAACATGCATTTAAATAAAAGATTAAGATATTATATTGAAACTAAAATTTTTCTTAAAAAATTGGTCATATATAACAAGAATTTTCAAATAAAAAACAAGGGAAATATAAAATTTTAATAAGTTAAATTATTTAAATAAAATAATAATACTTTAAATTTTTGTACCAGAAAAAATAAATTTTAAGAAAAAAGGAAAAGAAAAGAAAAAAGAGTTATTAATTAAATTTTCAGAGTGTTGAACTAAATTGTCTGATATTTAACAAAGTTGAATGTTAAAGGCTTAATAAAAAATTCAAAGGTTAATTTATTCTACGCTCAAAACTCCTAGTATTAAGTAGTATTATGAAATTTATTTACTGGAATTATAAAGCGAATCAAACTAAAAATCGGTAAAATCATATATTGTCATATAATTTTAATTTTTTATTTATAAATTTTCTTAATTATTAACAAAAATATTAAATTTTTTCATATTTTTAAAATAAAAAATAAATGTATTTTTATTTAATATTTAATTTATTACAAACAATATAATTATTTAAGAAATATATAGAAACATATAAGAAAACTTGCATATAACAGATGTAAAGACAATTTTGTACCTGAAAAAAAGCATCTTTACTGCATATGTGCAGAATAATAATTAATTATGCATCGTTCTGTCAGAGGATGTGACCCATAAATATTTATGATTATTTTTTAAAAATTTTATTTAAAATATATATTTATTTTTCTTGTAACCATATGAATAATAGTATAAGAAAATTAAATTAAAGTTACGATAGACACTTTCTTAAATACCTGCAACAACTTTGGGAAGGTCAAAACAAGGCTGCCAAATTTATATTGGCACTTTAAAATTATGAAGTGGATAGCTAACTAATGAGAGTTTGGTCGCATCTTACATACAAAATCGATTCGACAAAGACGAATTTGAAGTGTTTGGTATATTAACAATATATTGACTAATATTTTGATTTTGCAACTGTTTACCAAAACAAATTATATTTTATTTTCTTTAATTTATTTTTCACTAATCATAAAATTATTCTTTAATCGACTCCATTGTCAACATCTACTTATGCTTGTAATTAGACATACCAATGCAGGTTAGTCCAAATGATTTACAGGTAAACACTAAAATGACATTTTTTTTTTATTTTTCATTATTTTATACTAATAAACATATTGGTCTGAAAGCTTGTAGATAAAACCTATTTAACTCAAATTCTGTAGTCTAACTTGTAATTAAATAAAACAAGACTATGTATAATTTAAGATTACATAGATTTTTTATTACAAGGATATGCTTGTGGATCATGGCCATTACACCTTACTCTCATTAAATTACAATACTTTAGTTATCATACAAATTTCATTCTATTGAAAGTTTAAAAGGTATTAAATTAATTTTATTTGTTTAAATAGTATTTTTTATTAATAACTCTAGAAAAATAAATACAATCTAACTTGAATATTCAAAAGAGGTATTTTTTTTTATTAACAAAATTATATTTGCTAAAGATATATAAAATAAAATTAGTTGTCCGTTATTTTGCCTTTTTTACTAAAAGACAAATGACTATGATTAGTATACTTATCAAAAAGATCTAAAAATATATAAGTGTTGAATGGAATAAAATTGCTATTGTAATATTATTTAATATAATTTTGTGAAAACTAGAATGATTAACATTCTAAAATTTTGATAAAAGTTAAATTATAATTTTACTTTCTTTACTCAATTTTACTTTTATATTAGTCCTATATAAAAAATATATATTTTATTTTTATATAAAAAATTGTAAATTTGTCACACTATTTATTAATGTTGTAATAATATTAGTAAAATTAAAATGAAGAATAATAACTAAATTTTTATCTAAGACATGAATCATGTAATATTACTAAATTTAATTAAAAAGTAAAATTTTTAAGGTATTACTTATTGTTAAATTTCTTTTAATATTTTTTAACTTTTTTTTAGTCTCTTTCTATTATTTTAATTGAACTAAAAGTCATTGTTATTTACTTTTATAACTACTATTGTAAATAGTCTTTTTTCTCTTATGTTTAAAATATTTTAATTACTTTTTTTTATCTTTTTTACAATAAGTATTATTTTAAATAATTACAAATAACTTTTAATATCTTTCATCACCTTAATCACCTTACTTGTATTTTATGAATAACATTTTTATTTTTTAAGCTCTTTAACTTTTTTTTTAACCCATTTTATTTTTTGAAGGAACATGACGTTAATCTTTCTACAAATTATAATATCTACCACTTCCAAAAACTTTATTCTCAAAGTACCAATATTCTATGAATTAAACTTAATCAAACATTCTTGAACTAACTTATCCACCCACGTTCAACAAACTAATATGAAGACCCTTACTCATTTAACATTAAATCCAAGTGTCAATTAGTAGTTTTAGTTTATTTTACATTGTACTTGAGCCATTCAATATGTTGCTTTTGGAAAATGACTTAACCTTAGCACAATATCATCATAAGTGATCCATATATATACTTAAACAATTTTTACATTACTTGTTGAAGATCTAACACAACCCTCTTCCTTTATATAAGTTTGATATTGACTATAGGATTCATAGGTAGAGTTAAGTATAAGAATGAAAAAAAAGAAAATAATAAGCATATTAATTAAGTTTAATATTGTTTTAAATTGAATAAATGGTAGAGTTTGGTTTGAAAATAAATTTTACGTAAGAATCAATTTTTTTTTTCATATAGAGTAACAAAAGATAGTGTCAAGTGTATAAACCTAATTAAATATTTAATAAATAAAAAAAAGCTTAAATATGTTATTGGTCCTCGTAAATGTAGGTTATTTTGTGATAAGTCCCTATAAAATTTTTGGTTAGGATGTAGTTCCTATAAAGTACAAAATCACCTTAATGCTTGTTAACAAAAAGTGGCTTTGAATTTGGGACCACACAGTGACTCTATGAGCATATAGTTTTATTGCTTTACTAGAAATTTAACTTGAATTATGAGAGAGTAGTTAATTAAAAGTTTTTGGGGAGGTTACGAGTAGGGGTGAAGGTTGGGGGTGGGTTTGGAAGTTAGGGGATGGAGTGGGAGAGAAAAGAGAGAGATTGCAAGAGGTTGGCAGTGGGGGTGGAGGGGTTGAGGGGTTGAGAAGGAGGGAGTGGACGTGAAGGTCATGGTGAAGGAGTGAAGGTTGAGGTGAGTTTGGAAGTTAGGGGATTGGGAGAGAGTAAAAGGGGAAGGACTATAGAAGGTTAACAATGAAGGTGGGGGGATTGAGGAGGAGAGAGTGAAAGTAAGGGTCATGGTGAATGGGTGAAGGTTGGGGGTGAGTTTGGAAGTAAGGGGATGGAAAGGTACTACAGGAAAGTTGATGGTGGGGGTGAAGGAGTTGAGGAGGAGGGAGTGAACATGAAAGTCATGGTGAGGGGGTGAAGGTTGAGGGTGAATTTGACAGTTGGGGGATGTGGAGGGAGTGAGAGTGAGAGAGGAAAGAGAGAGATTGCAAGAGGTTGGTGGTGGGAGTGGAGGGATTGTGGAGGAGGGAGTGAACATGAGGGTCATAGTGAAGGAGTTAAGGTTGGGAGTGGGTTTGGGAGTAGGGGAATAAGGAGGGAGTGAGAGAGAAAAGGGAGGGACTACAGGGAGGTTGATGGGGTGGGGGTGGAGGGGTTGAGAAGGAGGGAGTGGAGGTGAGGGTCATGGTAGAGGTTAGGATTGAGGTGGAGAAAATGTGGCTTCCACTAGTTGAAATGGGAAGGGATTAGGGAGAATGAAACGGGAGAGAATTGGGAAGAAAAAAGAAGGTTTGTTTTGTAAATATATAAAATATGTTAAAGATTTTTTATAAATATTTATTTTAAATAATAAAATATTATAAAATAAGTAACGTGACATGACTTGTGGCAGTGTTGAGTTGACTTTCTATTTATCAACTCAAGAAATTGACGTTAGAGACTAAATTCTAAATTTTCAACTTTCAGTGACTATGTCCTAACAAAAAAATTTATCGAAATTTATCACAAAATGACTTACGTTTATAGGGACTAATAATATACTTAAACCATAAAAAAATATTAATTTAAGATGAATTTAAAAGTAAATGTAATGTATTTACAAAGTTGAGAAATTCTTAAAAATAATTTTAAAAATGGATGTCAAATATATAAGGTTTACAAGTCATAGTAAAGTGTGAAATGTGGAATCATGAGCAAAATGTTAAGCTGTTAAATTAAATAACATATAGAATTAATTTTATGACAAAAATAACATCGTATATAATATTTTATGTTGGTATATGTTTTTTTTTATTTTGATCCTCTTGATTCTTAAAAACTTTCATATACTCATTATTCTTCATTCTTCTTTAATACTACTATTGTTAAAAACCACAATCATCGAAAATCACCATTGTTAGAAATTATACTATCATGTATTGACTCGTTCCATTCCTCTCTTCATTTACCTTGGATGAATAAATTAGAGACATCTTTTTTTAAATCAATATCGTGTTACTTATTCTCCTCCTTTATAGTTTCAGTTCTTATGGTTTTAGGTTAATCATCCTTATAAGTATTATTTGTAAATTCTATGTTCGATAAGCAAAGAAGGAGAATTGTCCCTATCTCGATTCACATCAAAAAATCAAAATGGTTTTATAATAATAATGGGAGATTGATTTAGTTTGTTGAAATGTAAAAGGCTCTTGAGTTGCAAAGCCTTTCAGATGTATTTGAGAGTATGGAGATCATTAAAAAGCTCGTTGATCCATTGCATTTGTAACCCCACTTGATTTCTTCGTAAATTAAAATGATGTGTTTTGGCCTAGAAAAGATATTGGTAATGTCATATAAACTCTTCTTAAGCGCTATCTTCTTCTTCTACTAACAATAAAAAAGAATTTTAAGTGATTTTGTTGAATTTTTTGTTTCATAATAGTAAATTTTTATGATAGTTATTTCCAATAATAATGATTTTTTATGGGGTAGTATTAAAAAAAATTAAAGATAAATAAGTTAAATAGATGAAAAATTTTAAAAATTTAGGTAGTTAAAATAAAAAAAAACATATATCAAAATAAAACACTATATGCAATATTATATTTTTTTACATAATTAATCATACATATCATGTTTTTCTGTTATTTAATATAATATTTTAATATTCTGTTATTATTTGTTAATAATAACATCTTTTTATGATTACTTTTATATCTTTTTAACAATTAATTTCATTTTTAATAATTAGAATACTCATACTATAAATACATATAATGAAGATTTTATGAGCTATCTCATATAAATAGTTATTTATTTCAAAATTCTTATTATTTTATTTTGTGTATAATTTTAAGATATATATTTTTATTTATAATTTTAATTTAGCTTATTTAAATATTTAAATATACTAGAGCTAACTTACTTTCATTCTAAGCCAACTTTGCTATGAGCAATGTACTTTAATGAATTAAATAAATAAATAAAACTAGATTTAATTTGAACTTATAAAAATGATATCTATTTCAAATAATAATACTTCAAAAATTAATAAATAATATTGTATATTTCATAATATTATATTATTTTAAAATATGTATTACATAAGATATCATAATTTTAGTTTTATACTTTATTATTTTTTATATTTTAATTATATATAAACAAAAATAAACTGTCCTGACCATTCCACGTACGTTTAGTTCACTAAGCCGCTTTACAAGTTGCTGGCATATGCTTTTTCTTTTCTTTTTTGAAAAATTGAGGCATTTATATAAATGACAATATATATATATATATATATATATATATATATATATATTCTTATTTATTTTAATACAAATAACATGTTTATGCAAGTTTGCCGGTTTGCGAGAAAGTTTATAATTAAATTTAACTCGCAATTTTGTAAGTTTTTGTGATTAAAGTTTATCCACTTTTAATTATAAATTAGTTAAGATGATTAGTAAAATATATTTTTTAAAAAATAAAATGTTTATTATATTTATACTAGAGATATGAATGTATAATAAATATTTTATTTTATTTATAAAAAAATTATTTTTTAAAATTCAAATTTAATTTTAAAAATTGAATTTAACAAAATTGATATTTTTTAAATAGAAAATTTATTTTAAATTTTTAATAAATATTTTAAAAATCACAGATAAAGAATTGCTAATATTCTTTTGTTGTGTGCGACAAACTATTGATATTTTGTGTGTGTTCGCTTCGACATATTTTATTATTAAAAATAAAATATGATAATTTATATTTCCTTAGTTTTGACGTTAAAAACATACATAAAAAAAACAATGAAAATGAATTGTCCAATAAAAAATAAGTAAATATTTTTGAATAATAATAGTATTTATATATCATATTATGTTATATTTCTTTTCGTTTTCCTTATCATATCACATTATATAATTTCTCATATTTTTGGTTTTTCCTTTTCTCTCACTTGATATATAAACCTAATAAATATTTGAATAACTTAAAGTCATCTTAGTATATCCGGTCTCCAGCTGCATATATTTTTCCAAGAGCTCGTTTTGTTAAAAAGATTTGACCGTGGAAAGTCATAAAAAAATTAAATGAATTTGCGTTTTGTCATGATTAAACTATTTACTCCATTCAAGAACGAATAAGCCTTGATAAATTAAATGTGAAAATAACTTGCTTACAAACTTTTCTTTGAATTTCAAACATGACATAACAACGATTTTATAATTAGTGAGGATTTGCGTTCCGCCTACGCAGTGACGAGCAATCATTTACATTTACATGATTAAACTATTGGTAAATTTTAAATATATAAATAATTAATTAGGTTAATCTTTTAAAAATATGGTTAAACTATTGATAAAAAGAACTTGACGAACAAAATTGTTACCCAATGGTTAAAAACAACAAAATTGAATCTGAAATAATGTATAGATGCGTACGTAAACAAACAAAAATTCCGTAGCAATTAAAATATGAATGACTATTATTAGCTTCGGGGGAGTAATTAAACATGACGCTGGAGCAATACCACCTACCCTTGCATGTGCACGACAAAACAAATGTACCTACCCAAGCCGCCATTTTGCAATATTTGAAGGGCGTTATAGGTATTTTAATTGATAAATGTGTTAATTAACAACATTAGAAAAATACCCTCTAAAAAACCATCGTGCAAACTGGTTCGAACCGTGGGGCTCACCACCAATTCTCCACCAACTTCCATACCAACCCTATCGACCCCACTCATTCCCAAATCCCCATTACCGTTCACATAACTCATTTTATTTCTCTCCAATTTTTCTAAATTGAAAATAATAGTATGTTATAAAATCTTTTTTAATTAAATAAATTACATATAAACTCTTAATAATAGTAAACTTAAAATCTCTTGTGTGAATTTTACCAAATAATTTATGTGGCGCGTGAGAGTACCACGTGGCAACCCATTCGGTTGGTCGTTGATGATTTGTAACGTATTGGTTTCTAATTGATTCACCGATAAGTGCCATTGAAGAAAACGAAGTGTTGTCGAGTGGGGTTAGAACTTGTCAGGGTTTGGAACCAACAAAAAAAAAAAAAAAAAAAAAAACACTTGTAATGTTGGTAGCGGAGGAAGAAAGAAAGTAACTCCGTAGCGTGCATTCTGGTTGAGCCATGTGTGTAACAAATACGAGAGTGTCACTAGTGATAGCTTCATTCCAGTCCCACGCCAGATATTTCTGATTTCTTTGTTATTTTTGTTTTAAATGTTAACCACGAATATTACGGTGTGTCTAACATTGCATAACAAAATGAAATGGCATTGGTAATATTTTGGATACGTATATATTTATAATTAATACAAAATCAATACATTAAATTTATGTTAATTAATTTATCATTTTTAAGTTAATACATTAATTGAATTCATACATGATTAATACATTTATTAAATTTAATATGTTTATTTAAAAAATTTTTTTTCCTTTTCTTTCTTTTAAAATCATTCTTCTTAAATAACTCTTATTAAAGGTAAAAGAGTAACAAGGGGCGCAGTATAAATGAAGAAAGCATTAGTTGAGTCCACGTGTCCTTCGCTCGGCGACACCAAGTTTTTTTACAGGGCCAGGTCTAGGTATATAAATCCGAACACAGCATAATTTTCGACGGGCCACACTCACACAGGCGCGTAGATATAAAAGCCCCGAAAAATATTACCACAAAATCTTCGCCATACAATAATAATAATAATAAAGAATTGTAATTTTCTGTTGATTGGTATTCCTTCTAATTAATATTAATAATTAATAAAAAGAGAGTTGAAAATGGAGTAACTGAGTGACTCAGATCTGGGCAAACTGCTATAAATAACCCGAGAAGCATACGTTAATGCTCGCACTCTGTTCTCTGCTTCAAGCTACTCCCTCGAAGCGAAGAAGCCACAGAGAACTAGTCTCTACTCTAACTCTAAGGTACGAGACACATCCATTCTATCTCTCTTCACTCTTCACCTCTTTGATATCACCATCCATTCCACAATTCTCATTTTCTTTTTTCGTCTTTCCCCTTTTAACTAACATTTCAATTCCACTTCATAATTCTCCTCAGATCTACACTTAAAGCTAGGGTTCAGCTCATGTGAATGCTTGTGCTTGTTTTAGATCTGTTGCCTTTAGCTGTAGTACTGCTTAGATCTACTAGATCTGAATCTCTTTTGCTCTCATTTCTCGATTTCCATATCTTCTCGTTCGTGAAATGTAATCGATTTTTCTGTAACTCTAATTTCAGTGAATTTTGCTATGTTTTCAAGATCGTGTTGGCATGAACTCTACTAATATTGTAATTAATCAATACTCTGTGTGTGACCTTTCATGCAACATAGGGAATGCGAATCTTGCTATATGTAGCGTTACATGATACCGATATCGTTGTTATAATCGCTGATGATTGTTATATAGCATGCGTTAATGGTTTTTGTTACTGGAGTGTGGAAAAGTGAGATTTGATTTGGGGTTTTGACGTGTTGCGACAGAACAATGGCATCCCATATTGTTGGATACCCTCGCATGGGCCCAAAGAGAGAGCTGAAGTTCGCTCTGGAGTCGTTCTGGGATGGGAAGAGCAGCGCCGAGGATTTGCAGAAGGTGGCTGCTGATCTCAGGGCATCCATCTGGAAGCAGATGGCTGCTGCTGGGATCAAGTACATCCCCAGCAACACTTTCTCTTACTACGATCAGGTGCTCGATGCCACCGCCACCCTCGGTGCCGTTCCACCCAGGTATGGATGGGCCGGTGGCGAGATTGGGTTCGACACCTACTTTTCCATGGCCAGGGGTAATGCTACCGTGCCTGCCATGGAGATGACCAAGTGGTTCGACACCAACTAGTAAGTAATGTCTGACGTCGGTACTGTAGTTTTGTTGTTCATGTGTTGGTTGTGTTGTGATGATGATTACTGAGATGTTGTGTTTGTGTTGATCCAGCCACTTTATTGTCCCTGAATTGGGACCTGAAGTGAACTTCAGCTATGCTTCTCACAAGGCTGTTGAAGAATACAAGGAGGCTAAGGCGGTATGTGTTTCTATATATGCTTCAACGGCTATTTGCTTTAGCTAAGTGGAATATCATTGAGAAGCACTGCTTGCTGCGTGTGACATTTATATTGAGATCAGGATCGAGTGTTAGCAATTACTGTGTTTTAATTTTCACTTTGTTGTGCATTCCTCATTTGGTGTGGCCAAGCAAGTGCTTGACAGGGAATTATTCTTTTCATGGCTATTGCATGCTTTCCTGTGTGGGTCATTATTATAAAAACCTTATTTCTTACACCTTTTAATTTTGTTTGTCTGTTATTGTTTGGCTTGCAGCTTGGAGTAGATACCGTTCCTGTTCTTGTTGGCCCAGTCTCGTACTTGTTGCTCTCCAAACCTGCCAAGGGTGTCGAGAAATCCTTTTCTCTCCTCTCTCTCCTTCCCAAAGTTCTTGCTATCTACAAGTAAGAATTTTAACTTCTTGTTGGGTGCTATCATTTTCTTTTTATGTATTTATGTTATTTCTCTAACATGCTTATTATAACTGTCAACTCAGGGAGGTGATTGCTGATCTTAAGGCAGCTGGTGCTTCATGGATTCAATTTGATGAACCTACCCTTGTCTTGGACCTTGAATCTCACAAGTTGCAAGCATTTACTGATGCATACGCAGAACTTGCACCAACTTTGTCTGGTTTGAATGTTCTTGTTGAGACCTACTTTGCAGACATCCCTGCTGCAGCATACAAGACCCTCACATCTCTGACTGGTGTCACCGCTTATGGATTTGATTTAATCCGTGGAACTCAGACTCTTGATTTGATCAAGGGTGGATTTCCCAGTGGAAAATACCTCTTTGCTGGAGTGGTTGATGGAAGGAACATTTGGGCTAATGATCTTGCTGCTTCTCTCAGTACATTGCATGGTCTTGAGGGCATTGTGGGCAAAGGTACTCATTAAACATGAATATCATAGGAAATTTTGATAACTTTTGTTTTATTTAATATATTGACTCGATGGATCTCTCTTAAATTTTGCAGATAAACTCGTTGTATCTACCTCTTGCTCCCTTCTTCACACTGCTGTCGATCTTGTGAATGAGACCAAGTTGGATGATGAGATCAAGTCATGGTTAGCTTTTGCTGCCCAGAAAATTATTGAAGTGAATGCTTTGGCTAATGCCTTGTCTGGCAAAAAGGATGAGGTAATGAATCTTAAGTGCATAAAGAGGCAAAACTAAAGTATATCAGAAGCATTAAAATTTAAAATTCTTTGACATTAATAGAAGTTGTGAATAAAATGCATGTTTCATTGTTTTGTGAACAAAATGGAGTTTGTTTTGTGACTTGGGAGTTTCTTATTGAAATACTAACTAATTAGATGCAATTCCCTCTATGTTTCATTGAATAATTCACTCAATCAAAATTTCTGTGATTTCATTTTCAGGCCTTCTTCTCTGCTAATGCTGCCGCTCAGGCTTCAAGGAAGTCCTCTCCAAGAGTGACTAATGAGGCTGTTCAGAAGGCTGTGAGTGCTTCCTTTTCTTTCTCAATTCTGTTTAACTGCTCATTTTGTGAAATTTGATACTTTGTAAAAATGATTCTGCCTCTACTAATGGCTCTTTTCTTTTCTTTCCCTCTCAGGCTGCTGCATTGAAGGGTTCTGACCATCGCCGTGCTACTAATGTCAGTGCCAGACTGGATGCCCAACAAAAGAAGCTTAACCTTCCAATCCTCCCAACCACCACTATTGGATCGTTCCCTCAGACTGTAGAATTGAGGAGGGTTCGCCGGGAATTCAAGGCTAACAAGTGAGAATGCTGAGACTGCTAATGTCTGCCTTGTTTACTTGACCATGTGGCTTCCTTTGTTAAATATAATGCTGTTTTCTTCAGGATCTCCGAGGAAGAGTATGTTAAGGCAATTAAGGAGGAAATCCGCAAAGTTGTTGAACTTCAAGAAGAGCTTGATATTGATGTCCTGGTTCATGGAGAACCTGAGGTCAGCTCTCATCTTCTCATAATGACTAAATATTAGTTTGTTGAAGTAAAGATAGCCTTTTATTGCATTCACGTTGTTTTGATATATTCTTCTTCACCTTTCTTTTTGATGAGCAACTATACTCTTGCCAGTTTTTCTCTTCTCACAATTAGATTGCTGACTCTAAAATTGCACTAATTGTGGGTGCTTTTCATTGCAGAGGAATGATATGGTTGAGTACTTTGGCGAGCAATTGTCAGGCTTTGCCTTCACCGTTAATGGATGGGTGCAATCCTATGGATCTCGTTGTGTGAAGCCACCAATCATCTATGGTGATGTGAGCCGCCCAAAGCCAATGACTGTTTTCTGGTCATCTTTGGCTCAGAGCTTTACCAAGCGCCCAATGAAGGGAATGCTTACTGGCCCCGTTACCATTCTCAACTGGTCCTTTGTTAGAAATGATCAGCCCAGGTATATAAACTCAACACCCTTATAATGTGGTAGGAAAACCTAACATCAATACTCATTTCTAACCAATTGTATGAATCTATTCGCAGATCTGAGACCTGCTATCAAATTGCCTTGGCTATCAAGGACGAAGTAGAAGACCTTGAAAAGGCTAGCATTGGTGTTATCCAAATTGATGAAGCTGCTTTGAGAGAGGGACTGCCACTGAGGAAGTCAGAGCAAGCTCACTACTTGGACTGGGCTGTCCATTCCTTCAGGATCACCAATGTTGGTGTGCAGGATTCCACTCAGGTATTTTTGGATTACAGGTCAATGGTTACAGTTTTCTCCCTTTAGTTGCGCATGTGCAATAATAAACTTTCATATTGACAGATCCACACTCACATGTGCTACTCTAACTTCAACGACATCATCCACTCAATCATTGATATGGATGCTGATGTTATCACCATTGAGAACTCTCGTTCTGATGAAAAACTCCTGTCAGTCTTCCGTGAAGGAGTGAAGTATGGTGCTGGAATTGGCCCTGGTGTCTACGATATTCACTCCCCAAGAATACCACCAACTGAAGAAATTGCTGACAGGATCAACAAGATGCTTGCAGTGCTTGAGAAAAACATCTTGTGGGTCAACCCTGACTGTGGGCTCAAGACCCGTAAGTACACAGAGGTGAAGCCAGCCCTCACAAACATGGTTGCCGCAGCAAAACTCATCCGCAACGAGCTTGCCAAGTGAATGGTATAAGAAAGTAGAATCCATAAGTCATAATATTGGTTCTGCTTGATTTACACAAAAAGGGAAAATTTTCTATTTTGGTTGTTTCAATAACCGTGTGTGGAATATTTAGTCGTAGTATGCTCTGTGAGCAATTGATTCTCTCTCAACCCCTTTTTTCCCCAACTCTGTTTTCCTTAATGGCTGTATGTTCGTGGCCTTGCCACAATTCATCCTTAATATGAATTTTTACCAGTTTTGTGCAAATAACAATGAGTTATTTCAATCGACTATCTTATTGCGGCTTCTAGCTGCCTCGGTAAAATTACTATGCCATGTTTGGGAGCTATTTTTTTTTTTAAGGAAAAGATCAAGTTAGTTTAGCTGTGTTGCATCCTGTGCTAAACTGCTATACGATGAGCCTTTTTCACCTAAGGGCGATCCCTCATCGAGGTAATTTTAAGTTTTCATATTTTAGTTTTTGAATACAATTTTTTAAAAATAAAATTTTGAAAATGGAGCTGAGTTTTTTTTAAAACTCAATTTAAAATTAATTTTATCTCAATTTTAAAACTAAATTATTATGATTTTGATTTTTAACTGTGATTAATCCGTTACTATAGAAATTGGTATAAGTCATTTTTATAATTATTAAGATAATTCTTTTTATCATACTTGATATTATCATAATTATCACCATTTCAAACTGCAATTACTAGTACATGTATTTTTTGACATGCGTTATAACTCTATTACTAAATATACTTAGTTTGAAAAATAATAATTAATTTTTATAATTTAAATTTAAGAATAAATGATAAAATTCAAAACCCAAAAAATACAAAAATTATATTTTAGTAAAAATTATAATATTAGTTATTAATTAAAAATTTTAATACTTTAAACTAACAAATGCATTCAACTACCTAGTTATTTATTTTCTATCTTGAGCAATAAACCCTAAACCCTATAATTGCAAAACAAATATTTTGCTATACTCGTAATTTTAAACAACTTTTTCTACTACGTTTTAAAAAATTTTATTTAAATAATGTTCACACTTATTTAATACTCTTTAATAATTTTTATTTTTCTTTATTGTGTCATTCTCTTATCACATTTATTATTTTCTTTTATTTTTACATTTTTCTTTAATCGTTTCAATATTCTTTTCTTCAAAAATCTTGTTAGGCTTGTATTTACACGTATTCTCCTCATCGATAAGATAATGAAATTATATAATTTTAAATATACTTAAATATGTTTTTTATTTTTATATTTTAATTTTTTTTAGTTCCTCTGTGAAATTTTGTTGTTTTTTTTACAAATTATTATTTTTAATTCCTGTAACCGATATAGTTCCACAAAAATCTTACACTTTGAAGTATTTTAATGAATCATATAAATAATAGAGACTAAAAATAAAATTTATAAAAAAGTAGAGACAAACGAAACAAATTGCTTGAAGGAACAAAAAAATTATTAAAATGCCACAAAAAAACATATTAAAGCCTTTTAAATATTTTTTCATTTAACCTTGTAATTTATCATGTCACTACAAGAATTTGTTAATGCAATTTTATTTTATTTTTCAAATTTTAATTACTCAGTTTAGTAATCTTGTTCCTATTTTGAGCCTTTTGAATTTGAAAATACCTCGTAATCTATACTTTGAAAACAAACGTTGCTAGCATTCCATGATTCTTGACATATAATACTCATAAGATATGAGTTGTATCAATCTTAGAGACTATAAAATCTTAGCATTGACGAAGTAGCTTGTGTAATGTACGATTTTCTTAGTTTTATTTAGTTAGTTTGATGTTTTAACGTAAGTTTGTATTAAAAAGAGAGCATAATATGCAGGTTAAAAATTTGAACTATTTTCTAACATGATCTTCATTATTATTTTTCCTCAATTCCAATAAGCAAAACATTAAAAATATACATAAATAAAAACATAACTAATAATAATAATAATTGTTCTAAACATTGAAAAATGACAAATAAATTAGAACTAATTTTTTATTCAAAACATAAACAAACGAAAGTAGTTTTTTGTAATTGCTAAATCACTTTATTCTCGTTTTATTTGGACCAGTTTGAATTACATGTGATGCCCCGTCCATTGAGAGCCGAATAAATGGCTGTACGGAGAAAAAACTATTTTTCTTAGTATTTTCTTTGTGCTTGGCAGATCTTCTCCACACTCAGTTTTAGTGGTTCCCATGTTTTCAGTAAACTAAATCGTGGCTTTGATGTTGATCTTAGATGCAGCAGCAACAATGCGACTAGTAACCTAGCTTGCACGTGCAAACGAAAAAATGGATAAATTTTTTTACTGCAATAAGTTACAAAATTGGGTAAATACATATTTACATTCACATCAAAACACCCTCCACATTATTAAGGGCTCTTTTTGCTAACTTAAATTTTTGAGACAGAGCTGTATTGGTTTTCACAACGTGCTCCTTTATGAAAAACTCAATGCCTTGTCTAAGACTTTCAAGTTCAGGGGTCACTGCTGCACGTGTGAAAATGTTCCATATCAAGTTTTCAGGATACTCAAAAATGGCCTCAAACAAAATGCGGCAATGCATAATCCTTCTTGGTGTCAATAGGGTGATATCATTCAGATCCACAGTCTTCAAAACTGCAAGGGAGAGAGCGAAAGAGGCAACCATTTCAGCCACAAATTTTGCCAGGTGCATTGACCTCATAAGTGGCATTGACTCGAGTTCCTTAAAGTGGTCCCACAGGCAAAACTGCAAACAAAAGACATAGGAAAAGGCTACATGAAAAAGTTGATATAGGAACAAAAGTATTGTCATAACATCAAGAAAAATAACTTGAGTTAAAATCCACGTTCTAAGCATGGATTGTTACTGATATTTTAGTTGTGGTTATTACAATCTCCTCACCAATTTAAGAGAATTTGAAAGTCAGTACGCCTATATGCATATATGAAAAGGAACCATCTTTGAGAAATTGTAACAATTAGGTTCATTTTTCAAAAAGAATAGCGTTTCAGATAGTAGAGACATGATCTCCCTTCTAAAAATTTGTAAATAGATTGAGAAATTTAATTACTGATTACTGAAACAGCACAAATCAGGAAACCAAAAATTTACCATTACCAAGGGAAGCCTAATGGAGTGCAAATAAATGCATGTTTGTTAACACAAACCAACCTGCAATTCAGATTGCATACGAAATAATAATAAATAAATAATGAATTATAATGAAGTTGGAAAAAATTAGCTTCTAACAATTTCAAACTCAGATAATATTCCCTAAAAAACCCTGAAAAGATTCAGTTTAATTGTCTATGATATTGGGATTCGCCTCCTAACTTTTCAGACTGCACACCACAGCACAACATGCCCAAAATACATAAAAGGAGATTTTTAGGCCCCCAATTAATAGTCTACAGTAGAAGGTCTAAGAAGGTATAATTAGAAAGGCCCAACTCTGTTGTATTAACTGAATAAAGAATATGAGAAAAAAGAAAGGGGGGGGGGGGGGAGTGTTAGTTACGATAGAGAGGAGATAATCAATTGAGAGGAAACCCTGTAGAGAGAGGTTCATTTTTGACAGTTAAGGAGAGACAGCATCTCAAATTTCCCTCAGTTGTATCACACTCTTTCCTCCCGAGGAAATCTTTCCAAGAGAGTCTTAGTGCAATGGTGCACACTTTCTTGCATTCTTTCTTTCTTCCTTCGTGCCTACCTTACACAGATATTGATGACAGATTATTCAACTCCAGATGTATGTGCTTTTGGAGTAAAGAGAGAAAAAAGCTGAACAGAATTTTTTGAGAACAAGGATTTTGATCACATTCTCTGAATATTTTTCTTCCAATTCGAAAGGTTTGCTGTTTTAGCAGGAGGGAGAAATGTGCTTTTTTCTTGGTATACAGGACATGCAAGCACCTGGATCAGGTGCATCTATTGATTCACAATTTAATAGTTATGATGCACTCCTCATATTTCTCACAATTTAACTGTTTTTGAGTAGTGATGTAAATACAACACAATTCTACTTCAATTTAGTTCCCATCTCAATCCTATAACAAGGAGAGAAAATCAATACCTGTAGAGTGAACTTGTGATTTTTGTCATGCTCACACAACTTGGAAGCCAGCACTGTATAATACTTGTTAAAAACTTTCTCTTGCAAGCAACACTCCACAAGAACCCGCATGATATCTCTGTCCTGTATATCACAAGATGGAAGGCAACATAATTGAAATAAGACATTACTAAACTAAAAGATAAAAGGAAAGAAAAAAGGTTTACCTGCTTGCCTGGTAATTCCAATCTTAAAAGCTTCTCAAATGCATCAGCATAGTCCTCCCCACTCATTATTATACAAAAGATTGCCCTTCTGGCATCTGTGTTCATCTTTTGAGCAGCAGCAAGCTGCAGCATTCGCTGTGTTTCAAGAACATCTTTGTCTATTCTGTTGGCAACTTCTTCAACATCATCTGTTGCAGTAGCCACATCTCCAGACAACCACCATTGGCCCTTCTTGTCAGGATCAAGTAATTTGCTCCATTTAAGCCCTCTAATCAAAATGTCATCAACTCTCAACTGAAAATAAAATTTAAATTAAGAATTTGAGGGACCTATGAGCCTTCTGAAATAACAGAGTAATTCAACGGGGAAATCTTAAACAAGAATTTCTTTTTTCACAATATATATGCTGAGTTAAATGACAAGCAAAACCACAAAACAACTAACAGAAGCAGAAATAAACTTGAGGCTACTAGGCAAATGAAATCTGGAAAGTTAGTAATCTTTCAACAAGCAGAGAGTTTAAACACAGTCCTACACACTCCCTAGACCATAATACGTAGCTCAGATATTCAATTATATATGCTTGAATAGTTCCAGAAAATAAAGTGCGTAGTTTGGACTTAAAAACAGTATCATTTGCAGCACAGATGCTCACAGCCACAGGAATATCATTTCTGAACTGTCCAAGCAAGCTATGTGGGGTAAAAAAAAAAAAGTTGTAGAACTACACTAAATATAGCATAATTAGCATGCTTTACCAATAGGGGGAGGGGGAGAATTCTATCAGAAGAAATTGGCAAAGGATTGCCTTTGCAAAGCACAATCTATACATAATTTATTTATTTATTTATTTTTTTTGGGGGGGGGGGGGTTTATTTTGAAAAGAAACCATAATGGAAAATAACAAGTGATAACTCAGCAAAAAAAAAAAAATTCAGTGATAGACAATGCCACAACACACAAATTATAGACAGGTACCTTCTGTAACCACTTTTTAATCCGAGTGTGATGTGCAGGGTCCTCATTTGGCTTTCTTTTGTTGTTCTTGATATCATATATGATTTCAAGCATGAACTCCATCTAAAAGTTTTACCAAGTAATCAGTGCTGAGCTGTGTGCAGAAAAAAAGTAGTTTTTCTTTGTAATAAAACATTGCATGCCTACTCTTTTACTAGTTTTCTTTTCATGGTCATCTCCAGCAGAAGCCTTCGACTTATTTGATGTGTTCTGAACACTAAGAATGAAATTTTTCATGGCAGCGGGATCATCAGCCCTGATTTTCATCCCACAACCTACTCAAACAAATATAACAAAAATGTCAGAGATGGTTCACTATTTGACCAAGTTCCTATGTGAATTATACAGAGAATTGGCCATACTACCTTACAAATATTACGTGGAATCATCAGTTCACATAGATAAGAGGAAAATAATGGAGATAAATGTAAGAGTGAAGAGAGGAAAGAAGAAAGAGGCAAAACCACCAACAAAAATTAACCACCACCAAAGTCTTTTCCCACAAGATGGTGTCAGCCACATTCTACATGACTAAAATGATGCCATTATATTCTATCATGAATCCTTAGAAAATCCATTTAGATATAACTCCTTCTCAATGGTTTCATCTTCGGATTTTTTCTTGGTCCCCTACTGATAATTATAAGGCTATCCTGCATCTGGTCCACTCTTCTTACAGAGTTTTCCATTAGCATTTTTCTCTAATGGCAAAACCACTATAGACAAGATTCTACTATCTTTTCTGCAATAGACGCTACCCTACTTTCTTTCTAATGCATGCATTCTTGATCCTCTCTGTCTTACATGTCTACTCATCTATTGCAATACCATACAGCATCAAAATCTTATGGTTGAGTGGTAAAAATAATAAAAATGAAACAAACACAGAAGTGTCCTATCTTGCTGATATTCTGGGACATGTAAGAACACCCCAAGTGCTTGATACACCTTCAGAATCACTCAGTGAGGCTACCATAGGCTTGGTTAACTCTATAAACAACAAACCAAATAATACACAAATGCTTCTGAGCAGCTTAAAAGATAAAATTTAGAGTTGAAAATATAGATACTTATAAGATACAGCTCCTCAACATCAGCGCATCCCATCCAAACCCAACAAAACAAACTGCATATTATCAACAAAGCACAAAAGGCCTACAAAGGAAAATAATTCATTTCACTAGCAATTCCTTCAAGGAGGGTCCTTTCATGTTTAAGCATACGATGATTGAGCAGTCTGCTAGAGATAAGAATTAGTAGGGAACTTTCATATAAAACTCTACAATCTACATACACAGAATCTCTAATTAGAAGCAGAAACAAAAATAAAAAGACGGAACACTTACATTGTAACACTGTCAAAATGATAGAGACATCTATCTCAATTAAACGCTTGCTCAGCATGATAAGAAAGTCATATATTAAATCACTGAAAGCATTAACAGATATGTTTTAGAAAAGTGTAGTTAGAATAAGTTAACATAAAGACTTTGGTTCAAAACAGTTTACTCACCTGGCACAGACTCCAAATATGCATAAATAGGAAAACAGAAGAGTAAGATTCCGCAGGGAGAGATTGTCTTCTTTGTTGTACTCATCCTGGGAAGAAAATTACGAAGATTATAATACTTTGTCTTTAAAACACTGTAATGAGAGCAAGAGGTGAAATATCATATGAAGAAGAAACCAAAGCTGAAAAAGGAAACAAATAAAAAGCTAATCAGAAAATTCAGCTTTAATTTATCGTTTGCATTCTATACCTCAAAACATTTGGCGAAGGCAGCCATAAACTTTGCACTGAAGTCAACACCAACCAAACAGGCCATGCCAGCAACAAATGCAGCAAAAACAGCAGCATACCTTCACCAGCAAAAAATGTCAATTACAATGAACACAACAACTTAAAAATACCAGGAAGTTAGACTCCAAGAACAGCCATCAGGAAAAATTACAGTTGGGAATGGCATTTGGGAGAAAGAAACACAATATTTAATGGAAGATCAAAGAGGAAGAGGAAGAGGAAGAGGAAGAATCTGGCATATCCAGGGACTAAACAATACTTTCAGAGTACCCTATACAATCCTTACAATAATAACAATAGCCTCGACGCTAAAGAATAATTATTATAAACTACACAGATTCCAGCACGAGTATCCTTAGCAATTCAATCAAAGACATCATTCTCAAACAAGCCTTATCAATCACATTTTTCCTCTCATCATTGCAAAGAATGTCCTTACCCTTTTGCATTTCCTATGTCATTATTCTTGTATACTTTCACTTTTCCTGATGGGAGCATCAGCTTCTAAGGCTTTAGGCTAAAACTAAATTTGATTGCATCCCTTCAATTTTCAATGTTGTAAATGTATTGTATTTTTATGCCATCATCTAAGACTACAACTAAATTTGCTTAAATATCTTCTTTTATTTTCCAACCTTCCCTTACTACCACAAAGGTGCTCAACAAATTGCTTCCAGTGTGGTAAGCATAAAATCAAGCATTTGGCAATTTCACTGAGGTAAAGTAAAACAGTTTGGCAAAGAATCTTAACTGTTGATTGCCACGAGGGCCACCAGAACATGATGCTAAAATTTCCTCGGTCATGATTTGTGAAGCAACACTACGCGAAACAGACTGCAAAGGATTACATCATAGAAGTTACTATTAAAACTCCAGAGGAACAAAATTGCTTTTGTTTCATAGAAGCAACTCGTCTGAAAAATAAAACACTAGAAACATATGCATATGTCAAAAATAAATGTTGGCATGTATAAGTATGTCATGTCCACAAGTTAAGTAGTTGGAATAGCAACTATCCTTCAAATAACCATTGCACTAGCGGTTTCCACTCATTCATATGATCCCACACGATTCATCTTAAAGCATAAAATGGGGAAGAGTAGCAGCACAAATATTTAACACTGGGCACTCATTCTTTACACAGAGAAGTTATATCTAAGATTTCAAAAAGAAATAAAGAAAGAAAATTCTACCAAACTTATTCTAATTCATAAGAGATATCAATTTATGCCTTCAAGAAAGCTGCAACCTTGCTAGAGTTAGCAAAAGGTTATGGTTACTTCCAAACTAACTCAAATTTGACAAGGCAAACTAGATCAAATTCCTTCTTCAAGATTAAATAATTTATTTTCAGTAGTGAGCACATATAGTATAAAAAGATAACCTTTTTTCATTTGTAAAGAGTGAAATTCAAAATTAAAAGGAAGAAAAAAAATGACAATTTTATAAGACTATCTAGAATCATTTACGTTTTCCTTTTCACATCTGTTTTTATCCATTCAAAATGAGATCATACGAATTTTATAAAAAGAAATCAAACAAGGATTCATTTGTAAGACAACTTTAAGAGTGGTATACCTGAAAGATCAAGGACAATTCTCCAGTAATTGACTCAACATTAGATTCAGAAAGCCTGTTAAGAAGACCTGAAGAAACAATATCAAATTGAAGCCAATACAATCAATGATACACATTTACAGATGCAAAGTCAAAAACAAGCCTCTCCTCCTTACCTCGCACACGTCTTCGAATTTGAGTATGCTCTTCAGGTTCACTGCCAGCTCGAGCTCTCAAGTGAGGTGCAATATATTTTTCTTTAGCTTTCTTTACAGGAACTTCAGCAGGAGCATCCCCCAATTTCACCTCCGTTCGACAGGATTCCTCAGGGTTGGATACACAAACAGCATCATCCTCCACATTATCTTCCTGCTGTTGACCAGACAACTTTCTTTTCTTATGCTTCTTCCCTGAAGGCATGCTATCATGAGCTACTTCCAATGTTACATCTTGATTAGAAGCTTCTACAGGTCCTGATACACCATCCATTGATTCTACTTTCATCCTTTTCTTCAACACTTCGTCCTTCTTACTTGATAAGCTCTTCTTCAATCTCTTCACAGGCAATTCAGTAGCACCATGAACCTCCCCGTCCCCCAAGCAATCAACAACAGATGACATTCCTTCAAGTAATATGTTCAACCCATCATCCACTCCCCTCAATTTTCCTTCCTTCACCTTAAGCTTCTTGAAAAGCTTTCTTTCCAATTCTAGATCCTTCATTGCAGCCACAGAAATCTCTGTAACACCCATCTCGGACATCGTCTTCCTAGAATTTTTGTGAGAACCCTTGCTCATTTTCTTCATTTTCTTTGCAACAGAACCACCAAGTTCCTCTGACACAGTGCATTCTTCTTCAACTGTCTCATGTTTCGTAGTGTAAGATTCTAACTTGACAACTTGTGTTTCCTCAACACTAGTACTAACTGTTATATCTGATTTGCTTTTAGCTTTTAACTCTGAATTATTGTCACTTCTTTTCATAGCTCGAGATTTCTATAAACGTTAAATTAAAAATAAAAAAATAAATAAAACAACTTTCACATTGTTCATATGAGAAAACAAAACATAAAATTTCTCCAAAAAAGAAAAAAAGAAAAAGAAAACGGAGAATGATAGAGTTACCTGGTGGAGGAGCCAGGATTGGTGTTTTGATGCATTTTTTGCCAAGCGGGACTCTTTCCTTCGTTCTCGGCGTGATTTATCGGTGGTTTGTTTCTCTGAAAATTAAAAAATTGCAGACACTTAGGATTGAATGGA
The DNA here is from genome assembly GCA_024086825.1 of Abrus pulchellus subsp. cantoniensis. Classification (NCBI taxonomy): domain Eukaryota; kingdom Viridiplantae; phylum Streptophyta; class Magnoliopsida; order Fabales; family Fabaceae; genus Abrus; species Abrus pulchellus. The sequence continues at coordinate 14,976,509 of CM044050.1, forward strand.
AAGATGAAAATTAATAATTTTTGGGAATTTTAGGAAAGAAAGTTTACCCATCGTTTGTTTCTTTGAAACGTTGTTGGTTCCAAGAGGTTAGTGATGCAGTGGGCAAGTGGTAGCAGTGCGGCGGAGGGAGAACAAAGTGAAGGTCTCTGAAGGAGAGTTGGATTATTGTTGGGTTTCAAATGGGTTATTTCAATGGGCTCACAAATAAAGACCCATTTATTGGGCTCACACATAAAGGCCATTCATAAAAATCAGGCTTGCATCAATTTAGACCAAAATATTGAAAAAAAAAGCAAAATAAAAATAGAGAAATAATTGGTACAAAATCTTGAGGGTAGTTTAGAAATATTAAGTGTGTTCAGTAAAATAAAAAAGGAGTATATTAAATACTAAAAAAAGAGAGGAGAGAAGTATTCAGTGAAAAAAAAAGTGTTGTTAAAAGTAATCCCAACAAATGATAACCAATAGAGAAGTATTGGTTAAGGAAGAAAGGTTTAACTTTGTTTTTTAATTTTCATATTTTTAATTATGCGTAATTTTAATTTTTAGTTTTAATTGTTTGTATTTGATTTTTATAATCTTTTATCATTCTATATTTCATTTAAGAAATATCAGAAATGTAATGATATTGATTTGTTCAAATTAACAAAAAATGTATAAAAATATTTAAATAAATTTTATCTGATAAATAATAAATATCTAACTTTTAAAAGTTATCAGTTCTATTAATCGAGTATACTGCTCTTAAATACACTACAAATTTTATACCAATAAAGATTGTTTGAACTTAAATTGGAGTCTTTAAGATACAAATTTGATGTTATTTTGAATTTGTATAGACGTACGTTTGCAAGCCAAAGAATCAGCGTATGGCAATAATACGACAGCGCAGGAGGCAGGCCGCAGGAACAAATATACCCTTTTCCTATGTACCTATTTATTGACATTTGACACATTCCATATGGCATATTGGCATGTATTGAAGGACTCGCCACTCCAAAACAATTGAATAACCCTATTTGTTTATATTCAAATTGCTTACAAGTATATAACTCTCTTCATACTACTGGAAAATTGTATTGTATTGTATGCATGTAAATAAAAATTATACGATTAAAGCCGGCCTGATCCGGTACTACCCCTTTTACTTTTGCAAGTTTTTCATTTATGTCGATAAAATCAATATATAAAAAGTCCTATATATTGTTCATATTGCAATGCAAATTGGTGTGGACTAACAATTCATCTTAGTAATAGCATTTGCATAGGCATTTTTGCTAGCTAGATATAGCCCACGACTTGTTTTGATTTAACTCTCTTTGTTCAAATCAAATGGCTTTCGCAGCTCGCCTTGCTTTCCTTGCCATTTTCATGGTTTTGCTTTCTTCACTTGCTTTGGCAACAGATTTCGTTGTGGGTGATGACCAGGGTTGGACTATTGATATTGACTATGCACAGTGGGCAAAGGACAAAGTTTTCCATGTTGGTGACAACCTTGGTACGTAAAGTGGTGACATATCTATGATTTTCCTGATAATTCTCTTTTCAACTGCACTATATTTGGATTTCATTACATTATATTTCTCTAATTTAGATGAACTATTTGCCTTTGATGTATTTATTTTGCAGTGTTCAATTATGACAATAGCAAGCACAACGTGTTCAAAGTGAATGGCACACAATTCCAGGAGTGCACCTTCCCACAAGAAAACGAAGCACTTTCGACAGGGAAGGACGTGGTTACCCTGAAAGCTGAAGGGACTAAGTGGTACGTTTGTGGCAAAGCTAACCATTGTGCTGCTCATCAAATGAAACTTAGCATCAATGTTTTAGCCCCAAGTCCTGCTCCTGCTCCCACTTCTGCTGCTCATTCTGTGCTCTCATCTTTTTCTTCCCTCCTCATGCTAGCCATTGCAACCATCTTTATGTGAGACAGTGGCAATTCTCATCCGTTGTTTCATTATTTAAACATGATCAGTTTCAGTTGATACCATCGTTGTTTCAGTTTTTGATTTTTATAATTTTACATGTTTGTTGGACGAATTATGATGATTTATTTTGACGTTATTGTATACTCCATCTGATTTTAATAATATGTTCTAATTTGATTTGGAATGATGGAACATTGGATTATTTTCTCTCCTGTTTGTTAAAGATTGTTTTAAAAGCTTACGAATAACTTGTAAAAATATTTCAAGACACCTATTAATTTTTTTAGCTTATTAATAGTTAAATTTATAAGATACAAATATATACTTGTATAAAGATAACTGATCAAATAAATGTTTAATTAACCTATGCATCTAATTTTTTTTGTAATATATATGGCATACTTTCTGATTAGTATATCAAAACTTGTAAATGTATTGATTAAAATTGCTTGGCGTGCCTCCACTGTCAACAGCAATATTAATGAATCCTGATCAAATTGTTGATCACATCACCTTAATCTGCATAACTTAATTTTGCCTCTTTTTATGACTCATTAGTTTATATGTATACATTGATCAGAAGAGTTTAGTGAATCAGTCATTTACAAGTTAATTAATCATCTCGGATATCAATTATGAAAAGGCAAATTGAACAAGTTAAAATATAACAACTTTCTCCTTTTTCACAGCATTAAAATTTACAGAACCAGCCTTATCTAATTGTGAAAATATGATTGAGCATGAGCCACGAGGTTTTTGCTTATATCTGCTAGATAACTTGCTATAACCAATATCATAATGATCACAACCATGAACTTAAAGGCAACCTCTCTAGTCGTTTCGGGCGTTAAATTCACATTATTTTCTTCAGATTGGTACTCTCTTGTATGATGGGTATGTTCTTGTATTCCCTCTTTGGCTGTGAATTCAGTGTCTTCATTAGTACCCCGTCCTTCAAATTCCTTATTCTGATATGTCTTTTTCTCTTTCTCGTGTTGGGTTTGTGGGAATTTTCTCTCTTGCTTCTCTTGTTGAATTTGAGGACTTTTCTTTGGCATTACCACCGAAAGAATGCTCTGCATGAGATTGCCATGAATAGCATCTTCATTGCAATATGTTGGGATTTCAAATTCTTTTTTGAATCGTTTCCATCTTGTTCCATCCAATGGACGCTCTCCGCTTATTATCAGAAAACCAAGATGATTGATCTGAATTCGTATTTGATCTCTCCTAAAACCTGAAAACAAATCCGTTATGTTATTTTAAACAATCGAAAATTAACATGATATAAGACTAATAATTATTTTTGTTTCTTATCTATTTTTTATTTTTTTATATACAAACATTTAAAGACATGGGTTTATTTAAGTTATTTTGTAAGATAAATAATCCCATCTTCGGATGACTAATGAAATTTTTATAAAAAGTTAAATAAAAACTCGATATAATCTCTAATATAATGTCTTAATTTCTATTAATTCACCTATGATGAGACTATTTATTAATTCTACGAGAAGTGACCTAAACAAACCCAAAAATAAAGCAAGGGGTTCTCTAATGAGATAAATAATCTCATCCTAGATGACCTAGTGCAATCTTTTAGTGCAATATCTTAATTCTTTTTAAGCTCTTAAAATGGAGTTATTTATTCTATAGAATAGCTTAAAACAAATCCAAGATATATAAAAGGAAATAGTATTTTTAAGATGAGTATACATAAAAGAAAAAGGAATTAATTAACTCCACATGCATGCAATTTAGAGAACATGCAACATGCCTGGAAGGTGGAGTTCAAGGGTGTCACGGGCTTCTTCTCTGTGCCATGTAAACAAAGGATCAAAGTCCTCGTAAGACCGATTAGGCGTATGTGAATGCTTGCTTTCCATTAATTCCAGAAGTTGATCTTATGTGTGATGTTGGGTTTCTAAGTTCTTTTACATATACAACGTATAAAAGAGACTTGTAAGGCAAAAGGGCTTCAAGGTTGCCTTCTGGGTTAGTCATAAACTAGAATTATTCCTTGTTAACCTTTCCAAGTCTTGTTAGTTCGAGGGTTACTATGTTTATGCATTTAATTGTATATACCCTTCCTTCGTGTGTAGATATATTTCTCTCAGAATTTAAGAATGAGATCGTTCATTTTGTCCCATTCGTGATGACAACGCATGCAAAGGCTATACCAAGAAGCAAGCCCTCATGATTCATATTTTTACTAAAAAAAAGTGTCTTATTCTAATTTATCATATGCCATACCAACAAGCAACCTTGTGAGAAGTGAACTAATTCAAAGATACACTATACAAAACAAAATTGTAACATATTACCGAAAAATTAATAATTATTGGGTTATTTTTATGAGTGTAAACATTGTTTAACAGAAATTAAGCTGTTATAAGATACAATATTAAATCTACATTAATCAACAATATAATTGCATCATATGTTAATTAAGAAACATTTTCAGGTTTTATATATCATTGATATTATATTGTTATTATAATGTATTATAATATTTAGATAATTTCCTAATATTCATTATAAAAGATTATTTCTTTTATTAGACAGCATCCTTATCCACGCGTAGCAGGAATTATAATGACTAATATTTTATAAGATAATTTTATAATGATAATAAACTTAGGATAATATTTCTTTCAGTTTTATTCATAAGAAATAACTACTTGTTTTTTCTCCAAACTAAGAAATATAAATTTATTTTGATATATATGGTATAAATTTATGATATAAACCAATTTTTATTAATTTGATGAATTAATGAATTATTTTTTATTATAAAAAGTATCATGTGAAGTAACAAAAAAATGATATGTTTTTTATTAATTTCATAGCTAGCTTTTTTTTCCTTGTAATAAAAAATTATCGTAGAATGAGGTCTATCCTATGTTTCTTTTTCTTGGAATGCAATTTCATTTTATAATTTTGTTATCATTTGAATAATAAAAAATTAATATCATATACATTATTATATATAATTATTTTTATCTGTCACTTATTTTTTATTTTCTTATATATGTGTTTCTTAAAATACGCCTTAAAAAAGACCATACAAGTTATCATTTAAAATTGTAAAAAAATAAAAATTCCATTCCATTTATAGGACTGCAAATCCATTTAAATTTTTGACTAAATTCTCACTTTAGTTTTTGAGAGAGTTTGAGTTAGTTCTCAACTTTCTTCTCTATCATTCACTTTAGTTCCTAATCTCAAATTTTGTTAATTTAAATAGTAATAGAAGGTTAAGTTGTCACGTTAAATGTCACATCAGAAGCCTAGTTGGCATAAATGACATCATTTTGAAAAGCTAACGTGACACTTTGAATGACTAAATAATGTTGTTCTAATTGAAGCCCTTTGCTCAAAAAAGAACCCTAAGTGCACGCTAGCACTGATCAGCAATCAGATTCAGATAAATTCAAGTACAAATGTGTTCAACTGAAAGTAATTAAATAAGTTGAATTTATATCCAGATTTATCTAAATAATGTCATCGATTTGATTGGGTTCAGATATTACAGTTAATGTAATTTTTGGATGGATTAATTTGGATTAGACCCATTTTTAAGCTAAATAAAAATGTTGAACTTCAACTAATTTTTAAGTAAGAAAAGTCTAAATAACATTAACATTTCTAATAAATACTTACAATATTATCCAACCTATCTTAGGTCTTTAACGATAAATTTATCATATAGTTAAAAAATAATGTGAAGCTAATATTTAAAATTAAATTTATAAAATTATTGGGCTGGATAATGTGTAACTTAATTTGTCCAAATTTCAATGCATGCAATTTGTCCAAATTTTTAATACAAGTAATCTGTCTAAAATTTCAATGCAATGGTCAAATAACAAACTATACATTATTATTAACCATAATACATAATAAACTCTATCTAAATTTTCTAGCGATTTGTTCATTTACCATTATTTTATAAATGAATATATAAACCAAACAAACCAATTAATATATAATAAAAAATTATATTGTTTTAAAGTTCATGTGTTCAATGATCAATTTATAATTTGCATGTGACATTGTGTGAAGTAGAATAAGTTAAAATTATACATCATATAAAAATTAAACTCCTGCAAACAAAAAATAGAAATATTAGTAAAATAAAAATTGAAATAAGAATAAAGTAAGCTTCTACAATTTGAATTTATATTTATTAAAAAATATCAATAACCAATATAAGAGAGGAAACTAAGTGTTGAAGTCACAAGAATTCTATACACTTATATTACTTTGTAAACAAAAAATATTGAAATTAGTAAATGAATATAGTCTTACCTAAAAATAAATCAAGAAAGAAATATTCACTAACCCAAAAGAGAAATAATAATTATGTTCTCATTGATACATTGGAATATGATCAATGTCAAACTCTACAATTTCAGCCTTGCAAGTAGAGAAAATTAATACACATAAGCATGAATTAACTTTTAATGGAAATAAATAAAAAAGAAAAAGAAAGCAGACCACCTACAAAAGATAGTAGTTAGTTGAAATTAACAATTACATGAGTTAGATGTTAGATTTCTGTCAATCTATCATAAAGCACAAATGAGTAATAACATAATTGTTACAAGAAAATATAAGGCATTTAAATTACAAACTAAAAACAATTAAAATATAATAAAGTAGGTAGGATAGTAGAAACCTAACTAAAAAAAAATGTGAGCTAAGTGCTGAATAGAATCCAAAAAAAGGTTTTTGCGTGTCAATGACCCTCAAAATACACCCACATATACAAAATGGTCATTTGTTGTCAATGATCCTAAAAAAATATATGAACTGTCAAATAAAAAGAAAAATAATTCATTTCATTATCAATAATTAATAATTACATTATAAAATTATTTAAATAGCTAATGCTGTAGCAGGTGGTGTAACTATAGATGTAGTTGCTGCTCTAGCTACAATTGGTGGTCTCCCTGTTTGCCTCGTTGCTGATTTTTTTTCTCTTCATTTCTTGGCAGATTTTAGACAAATAAAAAGAGATAAATATGTGATACAATTAGTAATATAAACAAAAAGTAAGAACAAATGAAATATATTAAATAAAAAGAAAGTAAAAATGACATACTTGCAATAATATTTTCAGACATTTCTAGTTCATCACTCACATTGAGTTCTTTGTGTACAAATAAGGGCCTCAGCCATATTATTGACCGTAATCAATTTTGTGTACCAATTAGAGCCTCAGCCATATTATTGACCGTAATCAATTTTGTGTACAAATAAGAGCCTCAGCCATATCCAGATTTAGAGAGCTCCTATATGTGTCTAAGACTCTACCTCTAGTGCCGAAAACAAATTCTGATGCCACTATTGAAACTGGAGTGGCTAAGACGTCTTTTACCATGCAAGACAGTATAGAAAACCTTAATGAATTATGTTTTCACCATATTAATATATCAAATTTGTTATCTTCATCAATACAAGGTTCAGTTAAGTAAGTTTCTAGCTTTTTTTTTTTTTTATCAACCAAGCTTTTTCCTTTACATGTTGCTTAAATGCATCTATCCTTGCCATATGGGTAGGAATTTCAACATCATTAACTGTTTCAATAACTGCAGTAACTACCAAAGGAACATTACCATTTTGGGATCTCTTATTATTTTCATATGATGTGGAATACCAATTGTACATTTTTGATAGGTTGATTTTCACACTTATTGCTAGTTCAACAGAAAGGTAGTGATTATCTAGATGCATGTCATCAAAAGACCACTCCATATATTTTAATTTATGTTGAGGATCAAATATCACACCAAAGTATAGCAAGTGATTGATTTGGAGAGAGTTGTCCCAATATTTGTTATATTTTTTTCATATCCAAGCCCGTATGACTTAAGATAGGGTCCATGTTCATAATTGCAGAATTGATTTCACAATAAACGAGGGCTAACTGATGAAATGCAACATGGACACTAACAATATTGGAAGTTGAAAAAACCTTTATAGCATCATAAAATATTTTTAGAAATTTGACAAACACTCTAGAATCTACCCAGTCAATACATGTAGGTGCTCTAGTTGATCCAAAATAGTCTAAAAAATTGGGATCCTCAAACTTAAATCTCTCAAAAGCAGCTTCAAATTTTTCTGCACTATCCAACATGGAGTATATAGAATTGCACCCAGTGGGAACATATAGACATACTAGTTTTTTTTACTCATAATTCTAGTAAACTCTACATAGTCCTTAAACATACATAACCTTTGAAGGGATGACTTAACAAATCTAATAGCATTGTGTATGCTGGGAATTAAGGTATTAAGATCTTTCAGTCCATTACTCACCACCAAATTTAGTATATAACTGCAACAACTCATGTGAAAAAAATTCTCCATCTAAAACTAGTCCAACTATATTCTTCAACTGTTTTTCAAGTATATCACAACCATATCATTTGCTGAAGCATTTTCAATAGTGATTGTAGAGATATTCCTAAGTCTCTAGTCTCTTAAAACTTTTTCCACTTGCTTCTTCAATGTCTCACCTTTATAATTTTCTACTATAAAAAAACTTATTACCCTTTTGTAGTACTTCTAATCATTGTCAATATAGTGAGCTGTGAGAGCTAAGTAGTTCAAGTTCTGTACAGATGTCCAACAATTAGTGGTTAATGAAACCTTACTATTGTTTAACTTAAAGAAATCTTTTAACTTAACCTTCTCATCTTAGTATAATTCAAAACAATCTCTTGCTATTGTATGTCTTGAAGGAACACTAAATTATGGTTGTAATTGCCTATAAAGATGCCTAAATCCCTCCTATTAACTACGATAAAAGGTTGTTCATCTATGATAATTGTAACACCTTATAATTATAATTTCTAAATAAAATAAATTTCGTAAAAATGTTAACAAAATAGAGGTTTTCATTCAAACAGTAGTTCAAAAACTCAATTTCATAAAGTGGTTCTTAAAAGGAAATGATTACAAGTTTGTTTCATAGCTTGCTACAGGACTCAAATATACATTAAAACTTTCAAAATAAACTTCTAAGTCCTATAGCAGTGTCATCCATCCTTCTTTCAGGGAGCCTGGTGCTGATCGTCTTAATTACCTGAAAAATAAGTGTAAAGGTGAGTCCTCTACTCTAGTATAAGCACACAAACAAGCATAAGACTCACCTGAACTATCTCACTCAAGGCACACAACAACAATTACAGGCAGGTTCGCTCACTGCACCGACAACCAATTACAAATATATGCATTTACACAAATACACGTGTGTTCACTGTGGCACTGTGATCACAGATTCCTGATGCCCTCAACCTCAGGGACTTACTTAGTTATGCTATGGATGATCACCCGAATAGCTCTCACTCCACGGATACAACATGTGAGGTATTGAGCCCCCCAGGCAAAGGTGTTAGTTAGAGGCCTAGTCAGGAGGAGAGTGTGTGGCCTGTGGTGCACCGATGCTCACTGTTGGTATCACCACCATCCTCTCTTCCCCAAGGTATTACTACCGTCCCATCTTCCACACCCCAGTGTATCTCTAAACAATTCATAGTTCCAACACTCAAATACATAATCATTCATTCAACATGCCATCCACACTCATTTTCAACCATTCACATTATTTAAATTGCAATCAAGAGCATGTCGACACAATTTCATTCATATTACAATCAACCATTTCATCACAATCGTCACACATCATGCTCAACTTATTCACAATCACATTTCTATCATATACACATCATTTCCTTGCATTCAATGGAAACCAACACAAGCACATCACTCAATTTCACACAATATGCCAAAGGTCGAACACCTCCGGACTCAACCCAATTCATACAATTCATCAATACACATAACCTCATCTTCTATTTCTATCACATTACTATATTCATTCAAATAAACTCATTCCTAACAAAGATAACTAGAGTAAAGTACTCTCCTTACCTCAAAAACGAAGACCCAACGTGATACAATAGTAGAATCAGCTCCCCACACGAATTTCGTCCCTAAAACACAGAAATTCCAAGGGAACTTAAGGAAAACCTCAAAAAATGAAAGGGAGGGACGAAAATTGAAACCCTAGCCATAGAACTTACCTCCAAGAGCTCCAAACACTTTCCCCAATTCTCAATCAGCTTCCAATCAATCTTGGAGGGTCCTAAACGGTCAGAATTAGCTGGGTGGAGAGGGGTCGTAACCCTTCAAATACCCCTCTGGTCGTGCATTCTCGCTACAGCGAGATATTCTCCTCGCTGCAGTGACACGCCCTCTCGCTACAGCTAAAAAACCAGAGAAAACTGCACTCTGGTTTCTAAAAATCTCGCTACAACGAGACTGCACCCAAAAATGCACCATAAACTATTGCTCTGTCGCTACAGTAAGATGTCTCTCGCTACAGCGAGAAGGCGACAGTCGCATACCTTCCTCCCAGGGACCTCTCGCTACAACGAGGATTATCTCGCTACAGCGAGATTGCCCTGCACTAGGACTTAACCTATTTCTTGCAATCCAATTTCCAATTACACACATATTCCCATTAAACTAAGGCACATCCTTACATCCATATCACCATGAAATCAATCAACACACCATAAAATAAAAAAATAAATATAAATATATATAGAAATGCACGATTAATTAATAATACAAAACTCAGGGCGTTACAATAATGATCATAGCAACAACTTTCATACACGCATTCTTGTAAAACCTATGACTAGCTGCTGTTAATTGACTACAACTAGGAGCAAAAGTGAGTACATATTGATTTGGATCACTTGCAACAACATATGAAAAATTCTTGCGTGCCTTGATATGCCCAAGCATATTAGATGTACCATGTAACTTTGTATCACAATAGTATGTCTTATTGCAATATTTGCAAGCAGCTTGAGGATCTTTTCCCTCTACTACTAGAATTTTAATAAAATGATCTCATGCAGAGTAGGATTTTCATGTACCACTAGCATTAACTTTCCATTTTCTAACAAGTTTTGGAAGAGATTGTGATGAATTAGGTGTTGGATTTGTAGATGTAATCTGAGGTTGATTAGTGGGCTGGCTTTCACCACCACTAATGGCTATAGGGGCAACATCGGTGGGAATTACAGCAACCCTCCGAGTAGTGTGTGAGGTTGGTATCTCTTGATTTAAAATGCTTTCATTGAACTGTTGCATCACTGATCTAATGTACAATATGCAATCAACTTGTGTGATTAATGAAAATTAGTTATAGTGTATACCTATAAGCATTTTGGTTAGACTGTGACATTGTTCAATATCTTATGCTTCAACTATAGTTAACCAAAAAATCTTATCCATAATTTATGCTTACTTCCATGTTTTAAGAGTCTTATAGAGCTGTTAATTCATATTTGAGTTTTATTTATTAAACTTAAAGTTTATGTTTATACAAAGCAGTCTTGTATTATTTACTTAGTTCTTTTGTTTATTAATAAATTTTATACTTAATAACACAAAACAAGATAATAAATAAACAATACACAAACAATCAATATGCTTTTGTTTATGTTTAGTGAATATATGAATGTGAATTACTTATAATAGTATAATAAGATGAGTATATAGTTGATGTACTAAAAAACTTAGCAAAAATAATGGATAGGAGTTCATTTTATATTTAATAGCAGATTAGTATACAAATAAAAGATATGTATATTCTTTAAACATACAACTTATACATAAAGTTTCACAAAACAAGAAAATAAACAAACAATACACAAACAAGACCAAAATTAAATTTAATATATTTGTAAAAATTATAAACATATTTAATCCTACCTAATTAATAAGATAAAAAAAGACTTTATCAATATTACTACTTACTGTTCATAATAAAATTATAAAAAATCTGATATATGGAAATTAAAATCTGAATTATAATATAAAAAATATAATAAAATTGAACCTTAATCTTTGTCAACAATGATTCATATGTCAAGTGATATCTAGCTCCTCCCTCTTCTTATTTGCTTCCTATTTTGCTAGCTATGAGTTCCTATAACATCAACCATTAACCAACTAATAAGATTCAAAATATAAAACTATTAATTATAAGAAAATAATATTATTGCAATACTATATACAGAATAAAAAAAATGTAAAACAAATAAAAATAAACATAAAAATATTTTTCTTTATTTGCATTTGATTCAACTCAATATTGTTCAAAATCCCTAAACATGTCTCAATGGAAAGATTGAAAATGTCAATTAAAGATGGTGCATGAGTTTACATTACCATCTAAACATGTCTCAATCCTCATGGACCCAATACTAAATAAAAATTTTTATTTATAATCACCAAGGTAATTACTATTATATCTTTAAGAAAAATATCAAAATCATTAAAAAAAAGAAGAAGAAGAATTTAATCAAACATAGATATAGATTACGCAGATGGAAAGGAAAAATTCATAAGGAAATTGTCCAACCATGAGCATCCTAAACATTAAAAAGGCAAAAGAATGAAGTATATCAAAATTCACCCAAACTAGATTATGTGTCCTTGAAAATAGACAAAGAGGAAATTCTTACATATGTTGACATATTATTGTTTGTAAACCCTTCTAAAAAAATGCCTAAAGATACGAAAAGATTAAATGGTTTCAAACTGCCAATAAAACCCATACTCACTAGAAACAAATATATGCTTTGAGAAACAAATAAAAGTTGAAAAAAATGTTCGACATAAGTACTTAGATTTGATGTTAAGCATTTATAACTAATAAAATTTTATTTAAAAATTAGTATTTATTGCATTGAAAATACAAAACTATAATAAATTTAATATTTTTCCAACAAAAATTTACTAATTTTGCATGCTTAAAATTAGTTAAATGTCAGTGTTTAAAAAAGTAATATAATTTCATAAGTGTACAATAAACTTAAAAAATAGAATGGGATATCATTTACTAGGTGATAGTAATGTTATTTCTTGAACCTATAATATATCCATCAAAGAGGAACAAAGACAACGTAGAACAAACAATATACTAAGGGAATGTCTTGTGGTCTTAAAAAATAAGACAATTAAAAATTGAAGAATAATAACTCATTTGATTTTAGTTCAAGCATTGTTTAGTCTAAAATTTATATAGGGTGTTTATGATTATGCTTTTTATTGTTACATTGTTTGATCGCATATATCGTTTAATGTTCATGTTAATATGCTGATTTTACTTACATAAGTCGTAAGGGTAGATTGCAAAAACTGTGCCACATCAATAGACAGACAATGAAACAGAGCAGTTGTTGTGCTTTATGGAAGAAATGGTTGTGGAGAGGCTACGGGTTGATGCAAGTCAATTCCAGTCAGGGGCTTTCTAAAAGCTCACCAACAAAATGAACATGAAGCTATCGAGATCTGGGATTACTGCAAGTCACTGTAAAAACAAACACAAATGGTTGAAGGAAAAATATCAATATGTTGCTGAAATTGTAAATTATAATGAATTTGTGCAAAATTTTGAAAAGCATATTATGGAAATGAATAGTTGAGACGTATTAGCAGAGTGGGGAAATGTATGATTTTGAATTGTAATTAAGTGTTTATAATTAAATTGGTTTTTTTAACATACATTTGGAACCTCCTTAATATGCCTCAATTTTGCAGATTCACCCAAAAAGCTTATACACGCCGAGGAAACCATTTCCTCTGTATGAGTGACTACAAGGCATATTTCGGAAAGATAGAGCGACAGACGCTGATGCAATGAGTTGCAATGACGCAAATCAAGAGGTACTAGCTGAGCCAGAAAGTGAAGGTTATGCAGAGGACCAAATGGGGTTTAAATCCACTCCAATAGAGACTCAATCTACCACTCGACCACTGCAACCAACAACGTCCTCAGCTGGGCATAGTCGAAAGTGTTGCCGATCAACAGATGATGCAGCTCTGGAGAGGTTAGTTGACCGTGCTGTTGAAATAATGAAGGCTCAGCGAGAGGACGTGCAAATTCTGGCCAATTCAATTACTGGGGTTAATTCATAATTCAACCTAAGGAGAACCTTGGATAGCCTCAGTTTCACACTGGAAGAGGTCATTCAACTTGGAGTGAAGTTTGCACATAATCCATCTTTGATGAATACATTTTGGAGCATGGCCAACCATAAGGCAGGATTCGCAAGAGCTATATTAGATAGCTAGGTTTGATTAGGTTTTCAATTTTGTGTTGTGTTGTGTTGGTAGTTTGATTTTTTGGCAAGAACTAGATATCGTACAAGAATGGTGCTATGTTCAGTTATTTGGTAGGTACGGGTTTGTAAGAATAATGCTATGTTCAGTTTTTTGGTGAGAACTAATTTGGATTGTATGACTTAAACTTCAAAGGCAGCACTGGGATGTCTATCATCATTGGGCTATGATCTCGCGTATATGATTTATTATATATGCCTGAACTCTTAATGAAACTTATCTTCTTATGACGTTTTGTTCTATAGGAATGTCGTTCATTTTGTCCAACTATTTAGAAGGTTTGGATTTTGTAACATGTAATGTAAATAATGATGTGTGTCTTACCATTGCAACATTTTCCACAAAGTGCATCTGCAACTCATAAACACAACATTATGTATTATAACAGAATTTTTAAATGTTAATTGAAGGGCATATTAAATTAGAAAGGCTATTTTAATCAATTTTTTATATATATTAAATTGCATAATTACCATTCATTCAACAATGTTAAAATTATTAAAGTAAATAAGCTTATAGATGATAAATGTCTTTTATACTTGATTCTATAAAGTAATTCATGAATGATAATTGAGATTTTTGAGCTATTCATTGAGGGAATTTGTTATTAAATATATTTTATTCACATTTCAGGAAAAAAAGGATCAAGAAGTGAGAGTTTAAATGGTATTAGGAATTGAAGCAAGAGAAGAACTAGAGATATACATGGACAAGTACACATCTGTATATATAAATGTGTACCGCACTGGTCACATCATGGAAGAACATAATTAGAATTAGAGATATACATAGACAAGTACACGTCCGTATATATGAACGTGTACCTCACTGGTCACGTCAATTGAAACATATCATAAAAATAGAGATGTACACGATTAAAGTATATGACCGTGTATATGAGTGTGTACTTTTCAAAAAAGCTATGAATGACAAATGTTAAAGATAAGAAATATACACAGTTATAGTATATGGCCATGTAAATTGGGTGTGTACTTTTAATGTACGTCATAATTAAACTTTTGCAAAAAAATGAGCCCTTAGACTACTCATATAAAAGGAAACTTGGCATAGAAACCTAGGACACACTGTTATTGGGGAAAGAAAAGAGTTAGTGATGATTGGGAAGAGTGGGTGCATTTGTCTAATAATTTTTTTTTATACATCAATAAACATTGCTTGATATATACATCTGGAAATAAATTAAGAAAGAAATGATAAATAAAATATGTCGTAGTTCAATTTTTACAATAATAAAACATAAGAAGATGAGGTGGAAGAAGCATTACAGTGCTGAAACATAAAAAGGCAAAAGAAAAGATGGTCATATTTAGGCCTCTATTCCATCTATCAAGTCAGGAAATTACAAGCTAGGTTTAGATACAGTTGCCTAATTCTAACGGTTACATCATATTAAAAGGGTGTACATTAATTGATAATCAACCTAACGTACTACATAATAAATAAAACTAAGCACAACCCAAGAAATTATAAGAGTCAAAACAAGGAAATTTGTCTTCATCCTCTCAAGACGCAATTTTCTTTTAAGCTTCTCAATCTTTCTATTTGCTTCTACAAGCAACACTTCAGGCAGAGCAGAGAGTTGTGAAGTCACCTCTCTCATACTTGAAACATCATATGTTTCTTCATCATTATTCCAATTAAAATAACTGCATGTATTGTTTTTGTTCTGCATTGCATATGTAATCACAAGTTTACTTAATTTCATCAAAATGCATATGTTAAAGAAGATAACAAAATAAGGTACAAATAATATGAAGCATATCTTTTCAATCTCAATGAACGTGATAAGAATATATAAAGAATATTGTATATTTCCATAAAAACATAAAGCTACTTTTTAGTAGGTTCGTCTTAGAAACTACGATTCAGATATAGAGGGATAATATTAAATACATAAATTAAAATAACACATATAAATTACATAAAATAAAACTTAACTAACTTTATTCCATTATTGGATTACATTATTAGTTATAATGCATACATTAAACTTAGAGGACAGCTAACAAGGCAATGTTCTGCTTATTTCAATTGCTAGCCCCATATGCTATTTTACAACTTTGAAGTCAATTGAGATGCTTAACTTACTCCTCACATTCATTTTAAAGCAGTTTACACAACATGTATATGTGAAAAGCAAACAAACAAACAAACAAAATTTTAAGTTTTCACAACTTACCATCCAATAGGGACACCTCCAAAACTTTCTTCCATGACTGGCTACCTTCTTTGATACCATTAAAATCTTCCTATCTCCACACCCACATAAGGGATTAACCAAACACTGTCTCACTGTAGAACATCTAGACCTACACAAAACTTCAATTAAATTCAATTTTGTACAATGTTGCATACACATTATACCACTATGATGACCAACATATTGTATGTGCCAATGATATTACTCATGCTATATATTTTAAATCATACAACTGGCACTTAAAAAACATATGGGGGTTAGGTAGTATCAATTTCAACATTTTTTAAAATCTCCTTTAACAGAATCCAATCTAAATACATAAAAAAACAACATCTAAACACAAAAATAACAAATCAGAAGACAACATTCCTATTCTGTTCAATGGATTACACTTTCAAATTAACAAAGAAGTTTTTGGGAAAAATTCAAATGTCTTCTAAGGTTAAAAAATACCACCAACCTAAATATAAGATCTTTCATCGCCTTTATGAACAACAACTATCTATAATCATTCTATCATGGCTCAAGCCTTGGCATAATATTGCAACCTACTTTAACTCAAACTGCGTCAATTATATGCAATGTGAAGCCTTTGTTTTAACATGAAATAGTGAAAGAAATTGTGTCATTTATACTATATCTTGGTTGATAAATACTGATGGTATTTAAAAGGTTGCATTTTTTGGTGGTAGGTTAGACATCGAATATTTGCAAATATAGTACCAATTTATGGAATGATTTGGGGTTGAAGAGCAGAGAGATAGTTTACCTTGACCCATGACAAGTTGCACAGTGGTGGGGAGGTGAGGAAGGCAATAAAGAATCGCGACCACGATGACGAAGATTTGGAGGCGACGGCTGGACAAAGCAAGTTGATAAAGAAGCAAGGTGACGATTGAGATGAAGAACCCTAGTCGTTTGGAGCCATTCGAGTTTCACAGGAACCAAAATAGCATACGCTAGGTTTAGGTTAGGCTTATTATAAAAGAGTAAGGGGCAGAGTAGTCATTTTTAATTTTTTATTATGTATTGTTTTATATCTAAGCACAATACAAGACGTAATACACCATATTCTGTTCTCACTTCCAAACACAATACAAAGACACAAACATTACTGTCTCTGTCCTTCATTGTCTCAATGTCTTTGTCTCTGGTGTCTAGGGACGGTATCCAAATGCTACCTAAGAGAAAGCAAAACCCCCAAAAGATGAGTCCACCTTGACATTTACAAAGAGGAAAAAAAAACACATCAAAATTGAAACTTGTTCAATATTAACACACCCAAATAGTTGTACATAATGAAGAAAAAAACATATAACCATGACAAGAATAAGTTGATACTGAAGCAACATTTAATAACTAACAAACAACACAGAAGACAAGTTAACCTAGAAAAAAAAAATACTATTTCTTACTTAACCTAGAATACACAAATCTTCAAAATCCTTCATTTTAGCATACTTGTAACATGATAATAAATGGAAAGACGATCTAAGAAGGGACTTGATCAAGAGAAGCATCAGCGAAAAAGGCAGAAGAAGGTTTTTAGAAGAGAATGGCATAGTTGCAATGTAAGAAAGAAGATGGCAAGAGATGGTTTTTGGAAGAGAAAAGTGTAATTGTTACGTAAATCCAAGAGAGAAGACAAAGAGAAGGTTTTTGGAAGAAAAGGATTTTGAAACCATAGCGGCACAAAAAAAAGCTTGTTTCTAAGTAGGGTTTCTTTCTTTCATTTTTAGGGTAACATAAACCGGGTTGGAAATTTTAGGTTGGGCAATAGTAGATTTTTTGTTGGGTTAGTTAGTTCTAATAAAATTATAGTATTTATTCAGTCAGGTTGAATAAATTTGGTTAATAAAATTATCACCCATATTTGCCCAGCTTAATCCATTTATAACTGAAAAATAATATTTAATTAACCCGTTACGCATTAACCCACCTGACTTCTAGTTTCGGATATTCGATTTCTCCAGTTTCAAACGGATTGTGAAATCTAGCACAAGCCTAGTGCACATAGAATCTCGCCCAAATTTTTGTTCATAATTATGTTTGGCAGTGAAATATTTATAAATTGAAGTTTGTTATAATGGAAAAAAAAAAGGGCCAACAAATGGAGAATTTGGTAAAAAAAATAAAATTCTGAATTCACTATGAGTCACTTTGAATTTTGGGGACGACAAACCCTAAGTGTTCAATGTTTTGGGGATGATGAATCCTAACTATACAGGTGGGGTAAAGTTGAAGTTTGGGCTGATGTTTATGGTATAAAATCATGCTTGTGATTTAGTTGTTGAAAGTTGGATTGGTGGGGTATGGTAGGCAAATCTTGTGCTTGTATCTGCAAAATTACATAATAAAGAAAGAAAGTGTCTGTAGAATTTATTAGAACTTAAATATTTCTTTCTCATTAGTATTTGTGATACAATTCTGAATGACAGGTTTGCACCCAACGATCATGGAAACGTCCTTATGGGGTTGGTTTCCTGGTAGCTAGATTAGATGAATCTAGAGCTCACCTCTATTACAACTGTCCGAGTGAAAACTATTTTGACTATCAGACTTTTACAATTGGCTCTTGCTCACAAGTTGAAAAGACATATTTGGAATTCAAGTTTGAGAACTTCACGAGCTCCTCACAGAAAGATCTAATTAAATATGCACTTATTGCAACTAGGGAGTTTGTGCAAGGTAAAAAGCTCAATAGTTCTGTATGCAATGTTGTTGTGGTTGGAGTTGGTGAGTCATTCCATATTTTGAATCGGGAAACTATTCAATAGTTAATTGATACATTTGAGATTGTAAGGGAGGAAGAAGGGTCTCCAATTGAATCTCAGCTATCAACTGAGCAGGGTGCTGCCACAAATCAAGATGGTGCTGAAAAGGCAAAAAAAACTTCAATCAAAATGACGTCGTTTGGTCATTCAAAGTGCCATGTTAACTTCCCAAAATCACATTGCTTTTACCAATTAGAATTCTGATGTAACACTTTTCGAGACAACTCAGTCTTCTGTTACTATTTCTTAACAGAGTTTGAACTCAGGACTAAAATGAATGACGGAAAAGAAAATTAGAGATTAACGTGACATTTTAAATGTCTCAGAGATTAAAATGTTGGACTCAAGCTCTCAAGAACTAAAGTGAGGATTTAGTCTAAATTTTTCCATTGAATTTTGTGAAAAGAATAATATATATATATATATAATTTTTTTTATAAAATATAAAAATTAATCGATCTAACCGATCAATGACCTTATATTATTTTATATCAAATTTTATACAATTTAAATATTTATAAATATAATATTTAAAATTTGATATTTAATTATATTTTTAAAATATAATACAGATTAAAATAAAATAATGTAATGACTCATTTATCAGTTTGATTTTTGTATAAAATGTTATAAAATTAATTTATTTAATAAATTCTTGAAACCTGAATTTAAATCAATCAAATTTTATATTATTAAATAGTATAGATATTAAATATAAAATTACGGCGTATATATAATTAGTTCTATCAAATTCAATTCAAATTAATTACGTCCATTGCGATTTTTCAGACTGTGAGTCATTGACCAACATTAAAAAAAGGAACAATATTATCTAGCAAAGACACACATGATATTCATCTATAATTAAATTTATTGTTTCAAAGAGCATGTGAATATCAAAGTGAATGTGTGTATGTGAAAGAGTGCATAAAATTATAACAGTGTTTTTGCAAAAAATTGTGTGTTTGGATTAATTGTGAAAAATAAATCATTTCAATAATTAATTATATCTATACATAATCAATTTAGTATTGTATGCAAAAATCTAGATGTAACAGAAAGAAAAAGAAAAAGAAAAACAGAAAGATAAAATGCAATAAATGTAAATTGTTTAGATTAAAAAGGAAAGATATAACATTATTTGCAATAGTTAGTTTATTATTGGAAATACTTGATTTCTAAATGAAAGATAAAATAAAATAAAATATAACCAAAAAGTAAGCTGACAATTTTTAATCATAAATTTAAAAATTTTATTTAAATTTTAAAAAATAGTTTTTATAAAAACAATCAAGGCTTTTAAATTAATTTTACATCAAATAATAAACAAGATTAAATAATATTTTAACAACTTTTCTACATATCAGAAATATAATTCGTTCCAAATTCATATATAAAAAGCTTAAAAAATTTCCAGTCATCCCAGTAGTTTAAAAATGTCCCATAAATTTATTATATTTTTTTAGTATAAATTTTATCCTATAAAAGGTCTGGATTGGAAATGAACATAATAAAATAATATAAAACATCTAATTTATAATTTTGGTATGCATCAACGAGAGCTTATTTTGTTTTTTATGATCTTATTCAATCTTTATATTCTATCCTATCTTATCATATCATATTCACTAAACATATTCTAATGATATATTCGGATGACAGGTAAAATAAAAAGAAAAGAAATAAAGAAGAAAGAAATAAGAGGGTAAATTTTTAATAGAAATAGAATAAAATAGCTATCTTGTTTGGATGAGTAGAAGTAAAATAGAATGAGATGAAAACAAAATCTTTTCTTTTGTTTGAATGAGTAGAGATTAGAGAAGAGTGAAAAGAAATAAGTAAATTGAATAAAGTTGTAATAATAATATAAACTTAAATTTAATAAAAATTTAAAACTTTTAATATAATGCTTTGCTTAATGTTTCTATTTTTTATTATTTTTATATTTTTAAAATTATATAATATTATAATAAACTAAAGAAAAAACATCCAGCTCCCTTTTTTATTATTCATTTTATAGGTAGGAAGATATGATTTTATTTTATTTTTTGTAGTCATCACGTATTTGTTTTCTTTCCCTTTACAAAAAGACAATACATCCAAATTCTTTTTAAAAAAACTTCTACACAAAATCATTCCTATCAATTTTTTTTCTTCACGAAATCAACCCATCTAACAAAGCCTAAACATCCTAAGTTTATTATTATTAAATTTGTTGATTAGCCTAATTTCATTATTAAGCTTAATAATAAAATTTTTTCCTAACTCTCTCCAAAATGAAAAAATAAAAATAAAAATCAGCCAACTTAGTATAAGTTTTTAACCTTAGATAGGTAGAGCTAGTATTTGTGAGTATTGAGGCAAGTTTTGTATGACTAAAAATTGACCCTATATATAATATTGTTTATAATTATTTTTATTTTTTCCTATTTTTTTATCTTATTTATATATTTACATATTAAAACTACATTTACAAAATTAAAAAGAAAAGTAGTCTCCTGAAGTTATAAAAAAATGGCATTTGGGATAATTAAGTGCATGGTCTTCAGTTTCAGGACTTGATAGCTAGGGGGAGAGAAGATATATAGATTGATGACAGGTAGTTGCACTTGTGAAAAAGGCACCTCACAGTTCTACTACTATCAAAACCAAAATGTGAATGTGATAAGCACAACGTGTGGTGCTTTGACATTCAAAAGTTGTCACCACTTTCCTCAAAAATCAAACCTTAACAGACAGGTAGACACAACATACATACCTAAAATATTATGAATGTAAATATAGATTTAGAGAGAGAGCGAGAGGAATAAATTAAAGGACAAGCTTTGTGCCATTTTTTTAGCTTCCAAAATCTCCCACTTTGGTTTTGCATGTTATTTTTAATCACATTTTCCTAATTGCTGTGTTTTTGGTCACGTTGGGTTTCTTGGCTATGTCTTCAGAATCTTCATCCACCTCGGTGGCCGTAACAGATGGACAATCCAAGCATTCCAGGAAACCCAATTGTAAGTTCTTCTTTCCTATAGCTTGTTTATTTATTAATTTTTGCCTTTTACAATAGGTGAATTTCTTTGAGCTCCCTGAAATGTCCTTAACCTTGCTAATTAAGAGGCTATGATTTTCCAAAACTTTGGTTCATTCATGTTTCTGAAGAATGCTTGAATCTCATTAACCATGGTGTTTAGATGGGTCATCATTAGATGGTATTGTCATATATACATCTCTATCCCTAGTATCTGTCTCAATAAATATAAAGGATATCATCTATTGTTTGAATTCTGTTGATGTAATAGTTTGATGATATATATCTACCACACATTGCATTACGAGAATAATCATGATCAATTATTGTCTTGTGGTGTCTTTGCTAAACAAAGTATTGTGGGATGTGGAGTTTCTAATGTTTACCTTTTCCAGAGTGCTATTTTTCTTATACTTTTGCTGTTCTTTTGTTTCTCAATTATTCAAATCCGGAGGACTTGAGGTTGTTATAATAATTGTTCATAGTTTTCGTATTGTCTTTCTGTTATCTTCTATAGCAATTATTTAACCATGTAACTCATGAGATTTTTTATTTGTGATAGATTCCAAATTCTCCCAACAAGAACTCCCTGCATGGCAACCAATTCTAACACCTGGTTGGGTATAGCTTCCAACATAACTATTTGTTTTCAAACAGAATCATAGTATACAACAGTTTTTGTCTAATAAAGCTGTTTTCATGGCTATTTTATCTTTGTTTTTCAGGTCATTTCAATATTTACTGTTATTGGACTGGTCTTCATTCCTGTTGGCCTTGCATCATTGTTTGCATCTGAGAGTGTAAGAAATTGTTTCCCTACACATAACATAGTATCAAATGCAATTTTGGTACTCAAGTTGATTGTGTATTGAACAAAATTTTCTGATGCAGGTTGTGGAAGTTCCATTCCGATATGATGATGAATGCATTCCACCTAATTATAAAAATAATGCAGTGGCACATATTAAAGACGATGGATCAAACAAAACTTGCATGGGAAAATTAACTGTTAGTACAATTGCTCATCATTGAAAATAAAGTTCTACATTGCTTTGGCAGAATTTGTTTCTCCTTGTTTGATATGTAATGATAATTTAGGCTGCATATTTTGCAGGTTAAGAATAAAATGAAAGCCCCTATTTATGTCTATTATCAGCTTGATAACTTTTACCAAAACCATCGCCGGTATGTGCAATTAAATATCAATATGTTTTTCCCCTCTGTCTCTATGCATCAGTGTGCATTGGATTTAGCATTTCATTCTGTTTTTGAGTAGAAGGATCTCTTCTATATTCTTGTTCTCACATGTTTTGTCTTCCTTGTCCCTTCTTGCATATCAGAATTACATATATGACTTGAGAGGATCTTCATTTTCATGAACTTTTATTGATGTTTTCTTTTTTCTCCTTTTGTACAAAACTTAATAAGATTATAGTATAGAAAATAATTCAATCCTGAATGTTGAAATGATTTTCCCTACCCGGATCTTGAATGACATTTGCAGATATGTTAAAAGTAGAGATGCTAAACAACTGAGAAATAAGGCATATGAAAATGAAGTAAGCACATGTAGTCCGGAAGACTATACAACAAATGGCCATCAACCAATTGTTCCTTGTGGCCTTATTGCATGGAGTCTGTTCAATGACACATACAAACTCTCAAACAATGACAAGGATTTGGAGATCAACAAAAAGAACATAGCATGGAAGAGTGACAAATCAGCAAAATTCGGGTCTGATGTTTATCCAAAGAATTTTCAGGCTGGAGGTTTGGTTGGGGGTGCTAGACTCAATGAGAGCATACCTGTAAGTATAATGTTCACTTTTGTGACAAAAATTTTCTTTACTTTTTGATATTGAGACACTAATCTTTGTCAACATGTGGCATGCACCAGTTGAGTGAACAAGAGGATCTCATTGTTTGGATGAGAGCAGCAGCACTGCCTACTTTCAGAAAATTATATGGGAAGATTGAAACTGACATTGAAGTTAATGAAGAAATATCTATCGTGATAGAGAACAATTATAATACATATGAGTTTGGAGGCAGAAAAAGCATGATTCTTTCAACCACTACTTGGATTGGTGGAAGAAATAACTTCTTGGGAATGGCATATATTTTCATTGGCGCGGTTTCCTTGTTATTGGCTATAGGTTTCCTTCTTCTCTATGTGACTCAGCCAAGGTGAGGATGTGCTAGATATTCTCCTCTCCTATACTTATGCTTCTGTCATTATTTTTATGAGTAAAGACATTGGCAAATTCATTATGATTGTTTTTAAGATGGGTTTACTTATATTGCTTTATATGGTTCCACTTATGACCATAAAAGAAAATAAAAATCTGAATGTTTATCTTGGACTGTTTAAGCAAAGTTTGACAACTGTACCCAGCAGATAATGACTTTGATGGAGGATATGTTTGAATCCCCTTTCTTTCCACCAAGATTTGGCTTTTCTTCTCTTATAATAATAAATTGAATATATTGTTATCTCTTGAAGATTGTAATATTTTTAGAGGGGAAAATCTAATCACTGTTGTATATTGTGATGGATAATCTGTATGACTATTTAGAACTTCCAAGCTGACATTGATATATTGCTGTATATGCAGACCACTAGGGGATCCATCATACTTGTCTTGGAACAGAAATCCAGGAAGTTTAAGATGATATGGGTTTTATCTTTAGAATTGTTTAGCAATTCAGCATCCCATGTCTCAAGAAAGGGATCTGTGACGAGGCATGTATTTGGGAATGAGTTGGGGAACTTCAATCTTGATGTATCCTAAAACTTCCCCACTATTAATATATGGCTAGAGATAAATCTTCATATGGCATGTACAATACTTGTTTATTTTGAAAAAAAAAATTAATTATATATTTTTTATATTTTCTATTTTTATAATAACCTTTAAAAATGCACAATAAAATGAAAATAATGACATTTTTATAATTAATATTGAAAAATAAAATAAAAATTATATTTTTCAAAACAAATATCATGAATTCATCACTATCAACCACTCCCATTGCAAGGCAAACCACAGCTAACCTTAGAAAATCAAATACTGGTTGAGATTGCCTGTATTCTTCCCCAGATGAACTTTCTTATAGCTCAAATTTTCAACGCTGAAAATGCCACAACGATTAAAGTCAGATTTACTTACCAGTTAGTCCCCATTGCGAGTGAGCATTCTAAAACTATATTAAGCAAATGTTTGCAATTTGGTAACAGAATTCGCTAAGAAAGGAAACAGAAACAAGAGGGGGCGATGCATCCGCTACTCATGATGAAGACAAAATCACTTAATTTTTACAAAATAAACGGAGAGAAACCAAAAAGGCTCCATATGTGAACACTAGATCAATCAAATTACATGTATTTTTTATGCAATTTTTTAAAAAAAGTCATTTATAAATTTTCAAAAAATAAATTAAGCTATATATATATATATATTTACACATTGATGTATACCCCCTAAATTTTGGTCAAATTATTTATATCCAATATTCTTTACTTGACCTATATTGACTTTCCTTAATTAATAAATCAAGGGAAGTTTGTGTTAATAAGAAAGATATTAAATTTAATGCAATATAAATTAAGAAAAATTTTTCAGGATAAAAAAAAGAAAAATATTAAACACAAAATAATTAAAATTTAAGAGAATGTTAACATAATTCTTTTTATTTAAATTTTTTTTATTATTCCAGTTCTTAAAATTAAAGATAAACAATTAATAATAGTAAAAATTTATTAAAAAAATATTTATTATATTTTTATAACTTTAATATAATAATTATATATTTTTTTATAATAACTTTTTATTTATAGATATTTAAACTCAATTCTACACTTGACAAAATTCTTAAAAAAATGATTACCTTAGAAATTGCTCACCGACACACGTTGCATTTGCCCCGGTGGCATCCCCACTCCACTGCTAAACAATGCATTGAAGATGAAAAAGAAGGAAATATAGGAAATGTTATCTTCCGTTGCAGTGTTAAAAGGTGCAGTTCTTGTGGTTGAGGACAAAGCAAGTGCAGCGCTTTATTTGAGTAGCGACGAGGCCAAGTACGTTAATGGAGTTAACTTTGTATTGGACGGAGGGAGCACCATCAATATATCATTCGATTCTGCACTGAATGGTCTCATGAGGAATGACCACACTACCAACCACACTCATCAGTTTTAGTAATACAGTCCCAATGGCTATGTATGTATCCCTGCACTGCACTTGCATGCTTTATGAGGATGGAATACTTTTTAGAGTTTCCCCTCTGATATATGAAACAATATAGTACTAGCTAGTGCCTCTACCTCTGTAACAAGTAAAATTAAGTGTATTGTTGTTTGGTTGTGGTCTATATTGCTCTGTATTAGCAAAATAAAAATAGTGACCCGAGTAAAAGCGTATATTGTCATATATTACACAATTCTCAGATACACTTTTTAATACATTTTTTTTATCACACTCTATTATTTTTTTTAAAAAAAAGAGTTGTTTTGGTCAATTTTCAATTAAGTTTCACAGAATTGTCCTAAAATGCAGTTTAGGAAAGTATATATGCTCAAGTTAATCAAAATTAGAAGACTTATAATTACACCATTAACACCAATTTTAGCCTTTTTGTGTATCCTTGACACTAATTTTACTCAAAGTTATGTTTACAAATTACAATTAGACCACAGTTGGGCAGAGAGGCATTTTTGGCACTCTCATATTATAATAAGAAAGTGGAAATTATCTATCTTTAAGAGGCGTTTTTTTTTTCTCTAAATCAGCTGCATTACCAACTGAACTTGGGTTCTGTTCTGTTTCTAGTGTAATATGCTTGAGTTTTGCTTTTTCCTTGGACTGTATGAACATTCCTGTGCATCACGCAGTATTTACTATCACATTTCAATGAATCTTGTAGTATATACAGTAGGCAAAATAGGGATTCGTAATACATATCTGCTCTATTCAAACAATTTGGTGCAAACTTAAGAGATTAGAGTTCAATTGAGATTAGTTAGCAGAACTTTAGAGAATAAGAGATTAGCGAACCGAAAGAAAAGGGGAAAAAAATGAATGAGCGTGAATTGTTAATAGGTTTTGTTGAGGTGAACCAAACTTAATTTAAAAAGCAGTTCGATTCTTGAACTACACCAAATATATACCGTTCTGATTCAGTTTCTTTTTGGTTTTTAATCAACAATTCAGTTCAATCACCAGTTTGGTTCAATTTGAAATAGTTCTTTGAACAGGCCTAGTTAGTCTATATGGTAAGATTCACAAGTAGTGTAAAGGCAAACATTGTTTGTATGATCTGTTATATGCTCTCAGGGAGTCATTAGGTATTATTTTCCTAGTGTCATGTGGCTTCAAATATGAAATTATGCAAGAATACAATAGCATTGCTCAATTTGCTGGTTCAGAAGTGCAGGTTGGATTTTGGCTTTCAAATATGACAATGTGGCTCTAGTAGGTCTAATGTGATACACTTTCACTTTTGTATTACCTGACAAATATGTGAGACTCACAATGATGAATAGACTTTCTATATACGAGCAAGAGTACCATTGTATTCTTATACATAAATATTTTTTCTCTTTGATACAAAAGTATTTCGATTTATTCTTGTATTGACTCAAATAGGATGATTTCTTAAAATAATACAAATATACAAGCTAGAGAAAAAGCCTAAGCTAGAGGGCATAGTGATAAACATGCAGTAGCTCAATATATGAGTCCTTATTGTAAGTTTTAAAATACTACCACACATAATATCTCTTGCTTCTTCATAGGAGACAAAATCAAGATGGTGGGTACTGAAACATATGGAACGAGCGATTAACAATGCTGAAGCCTCCGTCTATGAGCAAATTATGGCTATTGACGTAGCTTGAATCATCATTAGCAAAATAAAATGTGGCATTGGCCACCTTACTGTCCTCTTGATGCTTACTTGGTGTATCTTAGTGCACCTTAGTGTCCTCTTAATGCCTACTTAGTGTCAAAGGGATAGACATGATATTAAACTCAACCTCGTTTTAATGTCTTTACAAAATCTTGAGTTGTGTACCTAGTTTAGGAGCGATTCTTGATTCATTCCAAAATTATTTTTGTAAAACTTCAGTCTGGTGTCTAATTTTGCAAAAAATGGAACCCCTAAATACATTCCTTAACTGTTAAGTAAAAGAGGAGAGTAATGGACAAATGACGAGACCAAAACTGTATGTCGAGCCAGAAGACACCATGCGAAATTTTGCTTCCTGTGAGTTAGAATGAATGACACTAGAATATAGAACAGCTTCTTCTTATTAGAGCAACATGACTCGTTGTAAAGCCAACTCCAAGAAGCAGCATGACGTCAACTTTAATTTGGACTAAATTTTACTGCAACCAGGTATCTTCCGCACTCTTCTTTCCCTCATCTTACTTCTCAAAAGGGAAACAATCTATTCATCACTCTGCTGCTGCGTAGATGTCAGACAAGAGCACATAGCTAGCGACATTTTGAGGCTTTAGCTCAAAAAGTCTATTAGCAACAATCTCTCCCAACTCTGAATCACCATATAGTTTACATGCCCCAACAAGTGCACCCCAAGCACCAGCATGATGCTCCCTATCGCATTAATTTTATAAATTCATAGGTCTCCCTTACATTCCCTGACTGACTTAGAACATCAACCATACACGCATACTGATAAGGTGA
Source organism: Abrus pulchellus subsp. cantoniensis (assembly GCA_024086825.1). Lineage (NCBI taxonomy): Eukaryota > Viridiplantae > Streptophyta > Magnoliopsida > Fabales > Fabaceae > Abrus > Abrus pulchellus. The sequence continues at coordinate 15,005,381 of CM044050.1, forward strand.
AGGACTAATACATTATTTTTACTTCATGGACTGGAAGTAGTTCCAGCCTGGCATGACTACAAGTTGTCAAGATGACTGTGAAAGCCACCTCATCTAGAGTAAGCCTTTCCATCAACATCCTATTGAACAGATCCACAACCTCTTCCCCATGGCCATGAATTGGCAACCCTTGTATCATAGAACAACACGAGACAAGTTCTTGTTTAGGCATTACTTCAAACAATTTTAATGCCCTTTCCATGTTTCCACACTTATCATTCATGTCCAGAAGTGCTGCAATTACATGGTTTTGCTGAAGATCAATAGAGCTTTTGCTTATTATTAGATTATTTTAATAATCTCATTATAATGACCTATGTAACATATAGTGTGATTTTAATTAATGATTTAATGTGATAGTGATTAAATATAAAATATAGAGTTATTGAGAGTATAATTGTAAATATAATTATAAGGAAACAATCTCCTCTCCTTTTAGATAAAAATAAGAGAGCAATTACTAAATAGAAGTTACAATATTCTTTATTACTCATCTCACGGTAATTGCAAGAAAGGAACTTTCTCTCAACAACCAAACATAAGCTAAACAAGAAAGGAAGAGTTGAAAAAAATATCAAGAGCTCAACAACATTAAAGAGAGATAACATCAAGGAATAATAGATTCAGGTTAGTGCTCTCTAAGCTTTTGATTGTATGAGAACCATATATATTATTATGAGAATCATGTAATTTAAGATAAATGAGAATAGTAATTTCATAATAGTTACATCAAATATAGAAATTACATAATAGATTAAAATCTAACAGTTGGTATCAGAGATTTGGTTGTGAATTTCGTGATTTTCTGTAAAATATTGATTCTCTGTTAAAATTTTTCTCAAATTACATGAACCTTAAGTATTTTATATGATGGATTGTCGTTATTTTGATGTTGAATGATTGTTTAAGATTCAATAATTGAAAATCTTAAGGTTTTGGAACCTAGAAACGTTAGGTTTTGAATCTGTAATGTGAGTAGAGTTATGTATTAAGGAGCAGGGCCATATATAAGGGAGCAAGGCCATGCATCAGGAAGCAGGGCCACGCATCAAGAACAAGCACGACCATGCATTAACGAAGCACGACCATGCATTAGGAAGCACGACCTTGTATCAGGAAGCATGACCATGCATCAAATATAAGCACGGTCATGCATAAAAAATAATCATGGCCATGCTTCAAGTGTCTTCATAGCAAGATAAGAAGCAGAATTCATAAAATTTATAGATAATTTTAGAATTACATCAAAGTATATTTTACTCACCAAAGTGATTAAAATTCTCAGGTTAATTAATTTTAAATTACATGATCATAATGAGAATTTCACAATTTAATACTTAATTGTATGGGTAGCTTGTTAGTCACCAATGTGACCTAGCTTTAAAAATTTGTTTAAGCATTTAATTGTATGTTGTAAATTGTTCAAAATTATTTGATGTTATATAGCAACATAAAGGGTGAACAATTTAGCTCATTAATTATAACACTAGGAGATCATCCAAAGGTGAATCATTGCATATAATTAATGATATTAAGAAGACATGTAAGCACTTCATAATGTGTTTATATATTCAAAGATAACTTGCATATTGGTTTGAGTGATTAATTGTCTATTAAAGTTGTTTATTTAGCATCATTATAGATAAATTATATATTTAGTCATTACCCAAAGGTAAACTTAGATGCATAATTGATGATAGTTGATTGTTTGAATCCATTAAGTTTATTCAAAGCATAAATGTTTAAGCATGTGTCAAATATTTCAATCCCTATGAGTACGAATGGCATGAACAATGGCATAGTTAGGTTCAATGGGCTCAATTATGATGATTGGGCTAAGCAAATTCAATTCCAGCTAGGTGTTATGGAGTTGGACCTGTCAATTATTATGGAACAGGAGCCTTTAGCCATCACAGAGATCAGTACTGAAAAGGAAAAGACTCTTCGTGAGATTTGGAAAATGTTTAACAGGCTGAGCTTGAGCTTACTAAAAATGACTATGACTGAAAATATGAAGCCACAATGTCAAAGACTGAAAATGTTAGAAAATTTATGGTAAAGGTAAAAAGTATGCACAATTAGATATTACTAACAAGTCTGTTTCAGGTACACTGTTGGCTGAGCTGACTACTAAGAAGTTTGATTGGTCACGACCTATTTATGACCATGTGACTGACATGATCAATCAAACGGTAAAGTTAAAATCAATGTGCATAGAGGTAAAAGAATTCTTTTTAGTATAATTCATTTTAAACTCTCTCCCTCTTGAGTTTGGTCAGTTTCAAGTGAATTACAACACCATCAAGGATAAATAGAACATACAAGCCATGTTAGTTCAGGAGGAAAGAAGGCTGAAGAAGGTAAAAGAATACTCCATCTATCTCACATTTCATGAAGGGACTAATAGTAGCAAGATTAAGCCAGGTAAGAAAGACAAGAAGGACAAGAAGGATAAGGTCTTATTAAAGGTTTGTGAAGGCCAAATCCAGAAGGGCTAGAGATACTTCTTCTGCAAGAAGGCTGACCACTTCAAGAAAGATTGTCCGAAGAAAAAAGTTTAGCTCGAAAAGAAAGGTATATATTATATTTCGGTATGCTTTGAATCAAAACTTATTGAGGTACCTAAAAACACCTGGTGGTTAGATTTTGGTGCAACTACTCATATGTCACATGTAATGCAGGGATTTATTTCGATCCAACTCATAAGCAAAATTGAAAAGTTCTTGTACATGGAGAACAGAATGAAGGCACAAATAGAAGGAATAAGGACTTACAGATTGATCTTGCATACTAGTTATTGCATAGATCTAGAAAAGTGTCTTTGTGTTCTTGAATGTGCTAGAATCTTTGCATAGATTGGTTGTGGTACATTAATTTATGGTTTATATTGTTTCAATCTTAATGTTAAATTTGCTAAATTTTTGTTTCATGTTGAGAATGTTGTTAGTAGTAATTTGAATGTACGTAATGAATGCTCTGTTTTCTTGTAGTATCAAAGGTTAGGTCACATATCCTAAGAAAAGATGACGAGGTTAATGAAAAGTAGAAGTTTACCTCAGTTGGATTTTGCTAGCTGAAATGTATGTGTGGATTGTATTAAAGAAAAATAAACTAAATACATATAAAAAAATCCAGTCACAAGAAGCAGTCAACTCTTAGAGTTAATACACACTGATATTTATGGTCCATTTGACATCCTGTCTTGGTGGTGAAAGATACTTCATTATCTTTATATATGACTACTCATGTTATTGTTATCTGTATGTGTTGCATGAAAGTCTCAATCAGTGAATGTCTTACAAATGTTTATTGATGAGGTGGAAAGGCAACTAGATAGAAAGGTAAAAGTTGTGAGGTCAGATAGAGGTGGTGAATATTATGAAAAATCTGATAAAAGTGAACAATATCTAGGTCCATTTGCGAAAATTCTAGAGAGTCAAGACATATGTGCACAGTATACTATGTTTAGTACTCCATAACAAAATGGTGTAGCTGAAAGCCAGAATTGTACTATCATGGAAATGGTTAGGAGTATGTTTAGTTATAGTTCTGTACTTATGTCTTTGTGGATGTACGCATTAAAGATCGTTGCATATCTGCTTAACAAAGTTCATAGTAAGATAGTTCCAAGGACTCCTTATGAACCGTGGACAGGGAAAAAATCCAGTTTAAGACATCTTCATGTTTGAAGTTGTCCAGCAAAAGTAAGAATGTATAATCCACATGAAAAGAAGCTTGATGCAAGAACCATTAATTGTTATTTCTTCGACTATCCTGAGAAATTAAAGGGGTATAGATTCTACTGTCTTAACTATAGTATGAGAATAGTTGAGTATGAAAATGTAAGGTTTGTTGAAAATGATCAGTTTAGTGAGAGTGATGAAACATGGAAGGTGAAAATTAAAGAGACACATGTAAAAACTCTTGTAGTTAGTGTCTCTTCTCAAGTTATTGTTCCTTTTGTTGTATTACGGTCACACAATATAAGGAGATAACAAGTTAATGTTCTGAACCCACAAGAATAGCATATACAGGATGAACTAGCTAACAATGCACAAGTGACAAACGAACAAGAAAAGTGAACCACATGAGATAATATTAAGAAGGTTTGCAAGGCATAAAAGACCTGTTATTTCAAATGATTACATGGTTTACTCACTTAAACATGAATGTGACTTAAGTATTGATGAGGATTCAGTCTCATTTAAGCAAGTCATAAAATGTAACAATTCTAAAAAGTAGTTGAATGCCATAAAAGAAGAGTTAAAATCAACGAGTGACAACAAGATATAGGATCTATTCGAGTTGTCTAAAGGTTTAAAATGAGTCAGTTGTATGTGGGTCTTTAAGACCTAATGTGACTCAAAAGGCAACGTTGAGAGATACAAGGCTAGACTTGTTGCTAAAGAATACACTTAAAAAGATAAACTATAAAGAGACATTCTCTCCGGTCTCTCAAAAAGACTTTTTAAGAATTGTTATGGCTTTAATGACTCATTATGACTTAGAACTCCATCAAATGGATGTAAAGACCACTTTTCTGAATGGTGACTTGGAAGAGGAAGTTTATATGGATCAGCCAGATGGCTTTTTGACCACATGCAAAGAAAGTTTGGTGTGTAAGTTAAAGAAATCAATATATGGGTTGAAACAGGCTTCCAGACAATGGTATCTTAAGTTCAATGATACCATCACGTCATATAATTTTATAGAGAACAATGTTTATCGGTGTATCTACATGAAGGTCAGTGGAAACAAGTTGATCATTTTAGTCTTGTATATTGATGACATTCTTCTTGCTACTATTGATATTAAGTTGTTGCATGATGTAAAAGAATTTCTCGCTATGAACTTTGAGATGAAAGATATGGATGAGGCCTCCTATATGATAGATTACAAGGATTACTGGGATTATCTTAGAAAGGATACATTAACAAAGTCTTAGAGAGGTTCAAAATGAAAAAGTGCTCATCTGGGATAGTTTCAATTCAAAAAGGAGACAAGTTTAGTGAATTGCAATATCCTAAGAATGAGTTGGAATGGAAAACAATGGAATCTATTCCCTATGCATAAATGGTCAAGAGTTTAATGTATGTTCAGACATGCACTCGATATGATATCAATTTTGTTGTTAGAATGTTAGGCCGATATCAAAGTAATCCCAAAATAGACCACTAGAAGATTGCAAAGAAAGTCCTTAGGTATTTATAAGACACCAAGGATTACATACTTACTTATAAGAGATCTAGTCACTTTGAAGTGGTTGGCTAGTCGAATTTAGACTATGCTGGATGTGGAGATTCAAGAAAATCGACCTTTGGCTACATCTTCTTGTTTGTTGGATGTGCGATTTCATGGAAGATAAAAAAGGAAACCATTATTGCTATGTCTACTATGGAGGCAGAATTTGTGGCATGCTTTGAGGCCATTATTCATGCTTTGTGACTGCAAAACTTTGTCTTAGGGCTTGGTATTTTTTACAGTATAGAAAAGTTGCTAAGAATGTACTATGATAATTTTGCGGCCATCTTCTTCTCTAAGAATTATGCCCTCAAAGGGAGCAAAACATATGGACTTAAATACTTATCAGTGAAAGAAGAAGTGCGAAAATAGAAAGTGTCTATTGAGCATATTCATACTGAATTGATGATAGCGAGTCAGCTAACTAATGGATTGCATCCTAAAACATTTTCTGGCTATGTTAGAAGAATGGACATTATAGACAAGTTCTTATTAGCATGATTGTGTGATTCACATACATGTGTTTAGATTATTTTGCTCATATTATTGTAGACATTTTGAAAATTCAATAAAAATATTATTTTTACTTGTTTACTCGTTATATTGATTGTGTTAATATATATGTATGGTTTAAGTTTGATAATAGGTTGAGTGTTAAAAATATATTAAAACTTTATAATATGACTGATTAAAGCTATTTTAATTTGAGTTGGTCTGTGATACTTGGAAGGGTTGAATGACTTGTGACTACATGATCTGATCAATTCAAATTAATGAAAGATGATGACTTGATATTAGCAATTATATGCTCACTTACAGTTCATTAAACCTTAAAGTTATCATATAGGCCAAGTAGGAGATTGTTAGATTATTTTAATAATTTCATTATAATAGCCTATGTAACTTATAATGTGACTATAATTAATGATTTAATGTAATGATGGTTAAAAATAAAATATAGAATCATTAAAGGTATGATTTCAAATAAAATTATAAGAAAACCTTCTCATCTTCTTTCAGATAAAAATAAGAGAGCGGTTACCAAATAGAAGTTATAGTATTCTCTATTACTCAATCATTTTCACTGCCTCACATTAATCGCAAGAAAGAAACTTTTTCTCAACCATCGGATAGAACTAAAAGAGGAAGGAAGAGTTGAAAAAATTACCAAGAGCTTAACAACATCAAAGAGAGAGGTAACATCAAGGAACAATAAATTCAAGTTAGTGTTCTCTAAGCTCTTGATTATGTGAGAACCACGTAATTCAAGATCAATGAGAATAGTAATTTCATTTAAATTACATCAAAAATAAAAATTACATAATAGATTAAAATATAATAAAATCTACCTAAAAGCTAGTTTGTTACAAAACCTTCGCTAATATATACTAACAAAATTAGACCTATATTGTATAAGAGCTTATTTTAGTAAGTTATATGCTCTGGTACCATTTTTTAAACATTATTTTGTGCTTATAATTTTTTTGTTATTTTTTATTTGTAATATTTTATTGTAATTTCTCTCTCTCTCTTTAAATTTTACAAATCTTTATATACATTTTTTTCTCAACCTCATTTATTTATAATATAAAATTCTCAAAATCTTAGTATAAATTTATTTAAATTATATAATTTTATTTAATAAAATATCTAAAAATGAAAATAAAAATATTATCCTAATTTTAAGAAGATAAATCATTTAAAATAAATTAAAATATAAAAAGTCATAATTATTCTAAAATATATACATTTATCAAGTTTCAAGTTAAGATTTAATAATTAAATATTACATTTTATGCATAATTAGTAATTAGTTTTATCATATATTTTTAATTTAATTAACTAGTTTATAAGATTTTAGCATTCAATTTATGATTAGTTTTTAAAATTTTAGTTAATATTTTCATTAGTTTTATCAAACACATTTTTTAAGGTTGAATCTTACCTCTTAGACTTGATATTACTTAAAGTTGAAGATAATGAACAATACAAAATAATATATGTAGCAAGAAAAAATTAAAAAAAAAATATTAACAGAACTAATCTTTTTAATAAAATAATTTATTTAAAATATTTTTATAAGTAAAAGATTAAAGTGATTAAAAAAAAAGTTAGAAAACAAAATCTATCTTAAAATTGGAAAATGAATACACTAATTTAATTTTACATATTTTTTAATTTATAATTATATCAATTTATATATAATATACTGTTTTATATCATATATCAATTTTTATGGATTTTTTGAAAATAATTTTTTTACAAGAAATAATATTTTTTATATCAATTAATATGTTTAATCTTGCATCAATTTTTATTTTTGTTAAAATTTGCATTTTATCTTATAACTAATATTTTTTTATAAATATTTTTGTTTACAATAAATTTTGTTATCAATAAACAAATTAATTTAGGAGTATTTTGTGATTGAATTTTAGATCTTGTATGAGTTTTCTAAATATCTTCTTAATGTAACGTCTTAGAAAGGAGTAAAAGAAGAATAATGGTAGATGAATGACAAAGGCAAACGGTAAAAATATTAAAGTTAACAACTTGATCAAATAGAAATAACTGAAATGTAAATATATAACTTCTAACAATCAACACTAGGAATTATTGATCTCTTAGTTCTTGGGTCTAACTAGTTTAGAGCTTTGGTATGTAAATATTTTTTAGTATAAGTACTTTTGTATAAAAGTTGTCTCCTAATATAATGAAAGGCAAAATTACTTTTTTTATCTCTTAACTTTAGGGTAAAATTCACTTTTTGTTCTCTAACTTTTTTTTGACTCATTTTCATCTTCAAAGTATTATTTTTTTCTTACTTTAATCCTTTTCGTTAACTCTGTTATATAACCTAACAAAGACGTCTTACGTGACGCTAAAATAGCTTAATGCTATTATTTAATCCTAACATTTTTATTTAAAAAATTATTAAGAAATAGTGAAACTTTTTTCTTTCCCCTCTTCTTCCTCTTCCTGCAGCTCCCTCTCCTTTCCGTTTCTCGTAGCACCCCCTCCTACAACACTGCTTTCCCTCTTGTTCTCCTTTTTCCTCTCTGAAATCGTCCTTCTCTCCTCTCGTTCTCATCTCTGCAAGCCCCTTTCTCTTTGCTCACAGCCTTCTTTTTTTCTTGCTCTCAGTCCTTTTGTGGTAGAAGCAATTTTCAGATTTAATTTCCCTTTTAAAATATTGGATATTAAAATCTGTTAATTGGAGCATCATTATTTGTTAAAAAGGTACAATGAAAGTAAAAGAAATATAAACTATAAAGATAGTATCATTATTTTTGGAAGTACTTCACAAATAATTATGAAATGTGTGATCCATCACTATATACATAGCTCATTCTGTGTCACCCGGATACCAAATTGTTGAAAATCTCTAAAGTTACTATTGTTTATTGATTTAAGCAATAATAATTTGTCTGGAAAGATTTCACCATCTATGGGTGCCCTTGTTAAATTGGAAGCTTTGGTTTTAAGAAATAATAGTCTAAAGGGTGAACTACCTTCTACTTCAAAGAATTGCAATAGTTTAATGCTGTTGGATGTGGGTGAAAATTTGTTCTCAAGTATCATGGATTAGAGAAAGTATGTAGCAACTGATAATCTTGCGCATGAAAAGGAATCACTTCACTGGCAATCTTTCCATCCATCTCTGTTATTTAAGACATATTCAATTGTTTGATCTTTCAAGGAATAACTTATCAAAAGGAATTCCATCATGCTTAACAAATTTTGCAGCATTGTCTAAAAAGAGCATTAACACAACTGAAATTCAAAGTCATGTATATTGGTACAATAGTACTTATGTAGAAAATTATGGTACTATTACTCAGGATGATTATACACTCAACATAACGCTGATGTGCAAAGGTGTGGAATATGGATTCAAGGATCTACAGGTGAGACTTAAGAGCATTGATATTTCATGCAATAGTTTAACAAGTGAAATACCAAAAGAGGTTGGATATTTCCTTAGAGTGGTTTCTTTGGCAAAATTTGTTCTTCTCTTTCCTTAATTAACCATCTTGTTGTGTTAGATTATCAAACAACTCTCTCTCTATGGAGAAATCTCTTTTGGAAGATAGTTGCAGACCTTTGATGCCTCTAGCTTTGAAGGAAATCTTGATCTTTGTGGTCCACCACTCAATAAAAGTTATTCTCATGATGAGATACTAATACAGCCTCAAGAATCAACAAAGCATGAAACATATGATATTTCAATTTTTATAAAGTATTATAAATGAGCATGGACATAGGATACTTCATAGGTTTCTGGGACTTATTAGGATCAACACTGTTTTTGAGACGTTAGAGAAATGCTTACTTGAGGTTCTTGAATAGATTGACGGACTATATATGTACAATGGTTGCACTGAATGTGGCATAGGCTCAAACGCTAGGGAGTATGTAATTCTAAGAACTTCTTTCTTTGAAGTTCATCATGTTTTGTTATCATTTAATGTTACATAAATCAATAATACCTATAGATATTGAAAAGCAGAGTAATTGTTTATTCTTTTATTCATGCCACTATCAATCTGCTGAAATTTAAAAAAAAAATCTTATACAAACCTCAACTTGATAATTATCATGAACAACATCAATTGTCTTTCCTTCGTTACTATTATTAACTTTTTTGCCAATTATCACTACATTCTTAGAAAAACATAGAGAGCATAAGGTAGATACACTCATAGAAACATTCATACAACAAAAACAAATAAGAGAGCAGGAAAATACAATGTTTTATTCAAGGCAAGTGTGAGTGATTTAATTAAAAATATAATTCTGCCAGAGAAGACTCTAAAAGAAAATGCTCAAATTCAAAACTTAAGAACATTAACATTAAAAAAGTTTAGGTTCAAGTTCAATATTTTATTCAATAGATCAATTTATAGTTTGTATTTCTTTTACTCTAATTCTACCTTTTTAATAAATAATGATACTTTAATTAACGGATTTTAATATCAAATATTTCAAAAGAAAAATTAAATCTGAAAATTACTTTTGTCATAAAAGGAGGCTATGAGCAAGGGGAAAAGGGGGTTGCGAAGATGAGAACGAGAGAAGAAAAGGAAAACTTTAGAGAGCAAAAAGGAAAATAAGAGGGAACGAAGAGCTACGGGAGGGGAGGGTTGCTACGGGAAAGGGAAAGGAGAGCTGCGAGAGGGAGAGATAAGGCTAGTAGGTTGGGAGAAAGGGATGGGGAGCTGCAAGAGGAAGAAGACGAGGGCAAGGGAAAAGGGAAAAGTTTCATTATTTTTTAATAATTTTTTAAATAAAAAATGTCTATGTAGAATTAAATAAATAATGTTAAGTCATTTCAGCACCATGTAAGACGTTTCTGTTATGTTATGTAATAGAGTTAACTAAGAGACTAATGTAGGAAAAAAATAATACTTTGAGGATGAAAATAAATAAATAAAAAGTTAGAGGACGAAAGTAAATTTTACTTTAAAGTTAAAAGATAAAAAAAGTAATTTTACCTATAATAAAATTATATTACAATTAGAACAAACTAGATTTAATTTCCCTTTTAAAATATTAGATATTAAAATCTATTAATTGGAGCATCATTATTTGTTAAAAAGGTAGAATTAAAGTAAAAGAAATATAAAGTATAAAGATAGTATCATTATTTTGGAAGTACTTCACAAATAATTATGAAATGTGTGGTCCATCACTATATACATAGCTCATTCTGTGTAACCCAGATACCAAATTATTGAAAATCTCTAAAGTTACTATTGTTTATGGATTTAAACAATAATAATTTGTCTGGAAAGATTTCACCATCTATGGCCCTTGTTAAATTGGAAGCTTTGGTTTTAAGAAACAATAGTCTAAAGGGTGAACTACCTTCCACTTCAAAGAATTGCAACAGTTTAATGTTGTTGGATGTGGGTGAAAATTTGTTCTCAAGTCCAATACGATCATGGATTAGAAAAAGTATGTAGCAACTGATAATCTTGCGCATGAAAAGGAATCACTTCTTTGGAAATCTTTCCATCCATCTCTGTTATTTAAGGCATATTCAAATGTTTGATCTTTCAAGGAATAACTTATCAAACAGAATTCCATCATGCTTAACAAATTTTGCAGCATTGTCTAAAAAGAGCATTAACACAACTAAAATTCAAAGTCATGTATATTGGTACAATAGTACTTATGCAAAAAATTATGGTACTATTACTTAGGATGATTATACACTCCACATAACGCTGATGTGCAAAGGTGTGGAATATGGATTCAAGGATCTACAGGTGAGACTTAAGAGCATTGATATTTCATGCAATAGTTTAACAAGTGAAAAACCAAAAGAGGTTGGATATTTGCTTGGATTGGTTTCTTTGGCAAAATTTGTTCTTCTCTTTCCTTAATTAACCATCTTGTTGTGTTAGATTGTCAAACAACTCTCTCTCTCTGGAGAAATCTCTTTTGGAAGATAGTTGCAGACCTTTGATGCCTCTAGCTTTGAAGGAAATCTTGATCTTTGTGGTCCACCACTCAATAAAAGTTATCCTCATGATGAGATACTAATATAGCCTCAAGAATCAACAAAGCATGAAACATATGATATTTCAGTTTTCTATGAAGTATTATATATGAGCATGGGCATAGGATACTTCATAGGTTTTTGGGACTTATTAGGATCAACACTGTTTTGGAGACGTTAGAGAAATGCTTACTTGACGTTCTTGAATAGATTGACGGACTATATCTGCACAATGGTTGCACTGAATGTGGCATAGGCTCAAACGCTAGGGAGTATGTAATTCTAATAACTTCTTTCTTTAAAGTTCGTCATGTTTTGTTATCAGTTAATGTTACATAAATCAATAATACCTATAGATATTAAAAAGCAGAGTAATTGTTTATTCTTTTATTCATGCCACTAACAATCTGCTGAAATTTAAAAAAAAAATCTTATACAAACCTCAACTTGATAATTATCTTGAACGACATCAATTGTCTTTTCTTTGTTAGTATTATTAACTTTTTCGCCAATTATCACTACATTCTTAGAAAAACATAGAGAGCATAAGGTAGATACACTTATAGAAACATTCATACAACAAAAACAAATAAGAGAGCAAGAAAATACAATGTTTTATTCAAGGCAAGTGAGAGTGATTTAATTAAAAATATAATTCTGCCAAAGAAGACTCTAAAAGAAAATGCTCAAATCCAAAACTTAAGAACATTAACATTGAAAAAGTTTAGGTTCAAGTTCTATATTTTATTCAACAGATTAATTTACAGTTTGTATTTCTTTTACTCTAATTCTACCTTTTTAATAAATAATGATACTTCAATTAACAGATTTTAATATCAGATATTTCAAAAGAAAAATTAAATCTAAAAATTGCTTTTGTCATAAAAGAAGGCTACAAGCAAGGGGAAAAGAGGGTTGCGAAAATGAGAACGAGAGGAGAAAAGAAAAACTTTAGAAAGCAAAAAGCAAAAGGGAAAGGAGAGCTGTGAGAGGAAGAAGACGAAGACAAGGAAAAAGGAAAAAGTTTCACTATTTTTTAATAATTTTTTAAATAAAAAAAGTCTAGGTAGAATTAAATAAATAACATTAAGTCATTTCAGTGCCATGTAAAACGTTTCTGTTATGTTATATAATAGAGTTAACCGAAAGACTAATGTGAGGAAAAAAATAATACTTTGAGAATGAAAATGAATAAAAAAAAATTAGAGTACGAAAATAAATTCTACTTTAAAGTTAAAAGACAAAAAGAGTAATTTTACCTATAATAAAATTATATTACAATTTTATCTTCAACTTGTTTTTAAAGTAACTTTTTCTAAACTTTTAACAAATTTTTAGAAAAGTACGTTGAGGCACTTTTTTCAACTAATTTTTACACTTTTAGGTGATAAATTTCCTTAAAATATTAACTTTTTGATTAAAAATAGGATCCTTTAATCTTTCTAAAAAGTCTTAAAAAATTATTTTCATTTCAATTGAAGCAAGTGTTTTTTATTTTCTTTATTTCACAAAAACTTGTCCAAAAATAAATAATTTATGATCATCCAAATTTTAGTTGAAACATGTAGTTCCAACTACAGTTTTTTAAGAAAAAAATATTAAATTTTTTCTTATAATTTTTTAGAAAACATCACTTAATAATATAATTTTTTTTCAAACATAGCACTGTTATAACTTAAGAAATTTTATTTTTTTCAAATAGTTTTACTATATTAAAAAAATGTTTTCAATTTCTGTACGAATGGTTTATTTAATGACACTAAAATATAATAAAATACTGATATAGGAAATAAAAAGTAAAAGTTTTAGCTCACCTTTGTTGAGAACGAAAATACAGAGAGGGCTTGGAAGTGCGACCTTTTACCATTTTTCCAGAACATGACGTTGTTCCGTATGAATTGTCCCAAGTCGCACGACTCTATTATGAATTTTCTTCTCGATGAGGACATTGATGGCGTTAGCACAATGTTTTTCTATCTTAACACCGAATGTTGTCTATTTGTTTACAGTTAGCATTATTGCAATGTTTTAATGATGTTGGTTATTTGTTCTGTAAGCAGCCACTTGGTGGGCTAGATAACTAGATTCCTTATGCTATTTATTGTTTGTTGAAATTTTTTATTCATGGTAAATTTAATCCAGTCTAGCCACACACAACACTTTTTTTAAGAAAATATTTTAAACCATAAATATTATTTGCACAATAAGTAATTTAATTTTTTTATAAAAAAATATTTCAGACATCCATCTCATTTAATAATTGATATTATATATATTTTTAAATTCACTAGATAAACCTTTGGCAACCCAAAAATTATCTTAGATATTTTAGTACATTGGCTACGTAAGATTTAAACCTGAAGCCTTTGCAAATTACTTAAAAACCTCGTCATTAACACAATTTTTGGGTTTCTTAAGATTTGGTGTCCTTCTCGTCTTGCAAAAGTAAAGGTTACATACAGCATATAAAATAAGTGCGTGTTAATTATTATGGTTAAGTATTTATTGTCACTTTTATGTAAATAATTTCTGTTTAAAATATTTTAAATGATAAAAAAAACTCTCACCCAACAAACTTATTTTTATAATTATAATTTATAATTATTATCACTTTTTTAAAAATTATTATTATTTTAATGATTTAAAATGTTACCGTTTACTCCCCCACGCATGGCATTGCATTGTATACAGCAATAATAATCCTTTTTAATCATTCATATAAATTTCCCTTGGAATATGTGCTTCTAACATTTAAGTTGGGATGGTCACTTTTTATACATATTTAAAAACAATAAAAAATGCTTTTGGGACATTAATTAAAATATTAAAAATACTTTATTTATTTATTCATGTAATACTTGAAAGATAGTATTAATTATTACTTTTTAATAATATTCTTCTATTGATATAAAGTTTTAAATATAAAAAAGACTCACTAATAAAAACAAATTAAAAAAATTATTATTAATTTGTATAATTTTTAATTTAAAAATAAATAAAATAAATATGACATTATTAATATATATTTTTTACAACTATTTATTTATTAATTTATAACCAATATTTTAAGAGTACAGCTAAGCAAGACTCTTGTATTTAATCAATAAAAAAGTTAATCGAGAAAGTTATAAACAAGTAAAGGGACAATTACGGAATTAACGTGAGAATCACTGCACCGTTCTAAATCCCCCTTCTGGTCTTAGCCTCATGACATGATTACATGGACACAATCATACATTCATTCTTCTTTCTCTCTTTGTTCTTCAATGGAACTCTATTCTCTTCAGTGACTTCAAATAAAATCACTCTCCACGTACCACACACAATCCTTCTCTTTCTCTCTTGAAGGTTCAGAACAGTACAGTTTTCGCTACCCCAAATAGCAATGCAGGTAACTGAGGTAACAAGCTATTATTTCTTCTTTTCGACTTCGAATTCAAAATCCCATCTTTTTTCTCATTTCTTCTTCTACGTGGATTCTTATTTGAATTTCTGTTTCTGGGTCTTTCTCTTTTTTTCTTTTGACTATTATTTCAGACGAGGACGGTTCAAGTCAAGCAGCTTTCAGATCTAGCTGGTGAGAGAGAGATTCATGAGTTCTTCTCCTTTTCTGGAGAAATTGAACATATTCAGATCCTGAGGTGGCTAACTTGTCTACCCAATTTATTTTCTTTCTCCTTTGCTATCCTTTTTTTTTTTTTTTTTTTTTCATGATTTGCTGAGAGAAGTTAAATCCGTATTATAGTTGCGTTTTTTGTTTCTGTTTGTTTCAGTGAACATGGGCAATCAAAGACTGCGTTTGTGACATTTAAAGATCCCAAAGCACTTGAAATTGCATTATTGTTATCGGTAATATTTCTATTCTATTTTTATAATTTTGCTAGAATTTTGGTAAATTAGAGTTTGATTTGTAGTCATTTTTATAGCAACTATCTCTAGAAAATGGAAAATAAGTTTTCACTTGGTGTAGGATTTGAGTCCCATGTTTTGAAAATGGTACTTTGCAATTTTGGAAAGGATGATTAGACATTGAAGGGAATGTTTTTAACTTTTTTTTTTTAACTCTTACATTGGGTTTAAGTCAGTTCATTTTGAAACTTAGAAAGTAGCATTATTTTTTATCAAATTATAGTGACTTAGTAGTGTTTGCAGCAGAATTTAAATAGAAGTTTCTGTTTTGAGTTCAATGATGACAGTTTCTTGATTAGAATTAGCATAGTGAGAAGCATAGGCATAGTGTTATGGTTTCTTAGTGGTGCACATCGTGGACTTGAATAACTTTTATTATTGAATAATTCTTCATGTTGCCATGGTAGGTACTTGGTACTGGGATGTGTTGTAGGATTGCAAGTGTTGCTATAGGTGGTTAAGAAAACATTGCTTACATGGTAGCGTGGTACTATGGGGTATCAAGGTTCTGAAAGACGACGTCAGATAAAGTTGAACTCTAGAAGGAAACTAATAAGAGTGAAATCCTTAAGAATCAAGATCTCTTTTTTATAGCTACAGTTAAGTAGATTGCTAGCATAGATAAGTTCTCTTGTACTTTCAGTATATTAGGCTTTATGCTCACATTTTAATTAGAAAAGACAGTTTTCTTGCCATTAGACTTACAAATTACCGAGCCTAAAATTTTTTATTTGGTTGCATTAGAAGGGCTATATTTTCTAGTGTCTATTATTATATATTTATTAATATTGAGTATCTCTTCCTTTTCTAGCCCGTTGTCTAACATTTCATGGCTTGTTAGACTGAAGCTTTTACTGTCATTTTATCAGGGAGCAACAATAGTAGACCAGATTGTAAGTATAACTCCCGCTGAGAACTATGTACCAAATCGTGAGATGCAGGTTAGTATACTGAGAACTCTTATATGGTATAAACGTATTGATTTGGAATTTGGAGTTTATCAAAAGTAATTTATGCAGGAAGTAAGGGTGGTGGAAAATGCTATAAATGTGGCTCCTTCTGAAAATGTCTCATTAAATATTGAGGTAAGAATCAAAATCCTGATTTAAGATTTAGCATGATTGTTTTTTCCTAATAGCTGTGCTCTATAGGCATTTGAAGTTGGCTAAAATGGTATTGATCTTGTTTATATTTTCAATGTTTTATTATACCAAGGGCATTGTTGTTCAATTTGACTGTGTTTTGAATGTACCAGATTACTTTGATATTGCAATTCTGACAGAACAACTGTTTGAGAAGAAAGTCATAATCATTACTTTTTTTAAGCATGCCAATGACAATCTAACTTTGTTTAGGGCTTCTTGAATTGTATCATTGCATTACTTGCGTACAATCTTCAGTAGTTCATCCTGTTTATTTTGTAGCTAGGCAATAATTACTAGAAGTCTAGAATTCTTCACGTTTTTTTTGTCTAATTGATCTTATGGTATACTGTACTATATCCCTTTCAGGAGGAGAAAAACAACCCTACCAATGGAAAAATGTACCTTAGTAGAGCACAAGATGTGGTTACAAGTATGCTGGCAAAAGGTTCAGCAATAAGGCAAGATGCTGTGAACAAAGCTAAAGCATTTGATGAAAAGCATCAGTTGACTGCTAACGCTTCTGCAAAGGTCATTTCATTTGACAAGCGAGTTGGACTGACAGAGAAATTGACAGTTGGCATTTCTGTAGTGAATCAGAAAGTGAAGAATGTGGATCAGAGGCTTCATGTTTCTGATAAAACAATGGCAGCAATATTTGCAGCTGAGAGGAAGTTGAATGATACTGGATCAGCTGTCAAAACTAGCAGGTATGGAATGGTTGAATTGATACATGATCTCTTTTTGTGCCCCTGGATTTCTATATATGGAAAGCATTATGATTTTGTAGTAGGACCCAACAGGGAAATACAAAATAGTAAAGGAAAGAAATTTAGATGTTTCAATAGTTCCTACCTGGATGAACTGTTGGTTGGAGATAAATAAAATATATATAATATGCACGATACTCGCAACTTAATTTGACCATCGATTGATTATTATTTGTATGTTGATGAAAAGATACATATGTTAACAACTTGCCCTTGTCGCGTGCAGATACGTGACTGCCGGAACAGCATGGTTAAATGGTGCTTTTAGCAAGGTGGCAAAGGCTGGACATGTTGCTAGTACTAAAACTAGAGAAAAATTCCATACGGCTGTTTCAAACTTGACGGCAAAGGTTGGATTTGGATGCATTTGCAATGTCTGTCTGAAAGATGAAAAAAAATTAAACCTCTTATTCTTTTGTTAAGCAAAGCGTATATTGAGTGGAATAGAAAACTGTATTATTGTGTGTGAGAGTTTATATATTGGTTTGAAGAGGAAGGGAGAGGAGCTAGTTTGAATTCCTACCTTAAATACTTAATTGTCAAGTCTGATTCATTGAATCCTGTGTGATAACATGGTTTATTCATTGATGCAGGAACCTTCAGTAGCTGCATAGGTCAAAATTTTGGTAATCACAGTAACTTCATCAGGTCTTTCAGATCATGTGTGTCAAGCAAAATGGTCTTCAGAGCATGCCCTGCTTTCTTCCTGTCCTCCAACAGTTAGATGAATGTGGCAAGTATGGTGATTCAATTCAATCCAATTTTTGTATTCTTTTGTCGCTGGCATTTTAGTTGTTGCTTCTATGTAATCTAGCATGGGTAATTTTTCTTCTTTTTTTTTTTTCTCTTTTTATGAAAAGGAAATAATAGGTGTGGTGCAACTTTATTTCTTATGTCAAAGTTCAAAAAATTAGCTGTGCATGTAAGACTTCACATCTTGTTCTGTCATCAAGGCTTCATTCAAAAATTTGTGATAAGTTATAATCTTGCAGACTACAGAATTTTATTTCCTTGCCGATGCAATTGATAAAAATGGTAAATAATTATGTTGCATTGGCTTAGTTCGTTTATCTGTGTTTCAAATTTCAAAAGGTTACATGGGTGAAAAATAACAAGTTCAGTCCACAATGTACTTTTGACCATGCTCTAAACACAATCATTAGGACCCTCTCATGCGAAATAATAGATTAGTGCACTCCGCTTTTGACCAATATGATGGCTATCGTGTCGGGTAATCAAAAGGGTACTAAACATAAACAGACAAAATTTTGAATAATATAGTTTTAAATTATTAATTTATCTTTGAATTTGTATAGTCATTAATTGTTGTTTCACGTGCTTTCTGGGGCCCCTTTTTTCTTTTTGGTCAATGGTCCTTCTCTGTCATTATCTCTGATAAATTATTTCTTTAATTAAACGTCGCATTTGGATGCTCTAAAGTGTCTATATTCTGTAAAATAAAAATTCTTAAGCACTGTCTCTAAGATTGACTGAGCAAAATTAATGTGAGGTTTTCTAGTACCTACCTAACAACTCGGCTCAAACTGATGAGGACTGGTATTCTGTTTTGTTCGGAGTTCCAAAATAAGAGATGTTTTGTCAGCTTTTCTTCTCCCTTCCATCCATTCTTTTTCCTTACTCCTAAAATCCTTCTCTTTCTGCCCTTTCTCTCTCCGTGCAAACTTTTCGAATCTCTTAAATAAAGTCTAAAGATACATGCCCTGTAACCCTAAACCATAAATGTCCACAGTATTTATATTAGGATTTAGGGTGAGTCAATTACCAACTCACAAAATTATCAATATTTATATTTAGATTCAAAAGGAAGGACGAGGTCATTATAACAAGCACAAAGTAAAGAAAATAAAGCAAAGTAATAAAAAGGAGTAAAATTCTTTGAACTCAAGTTCTAACATACAATTAAAAATCTAGTCAAATTTACTACTATATTAGGCTATTTTAAATCCATAATAATTAGCTCATTTCTTTCACATTAAGAATCATAATTCATTAGGTTTTTTTAATTAGAACAAACTAGATTTAAGAATTTATAGGATGACATAATCATCAATTGTTATTTCTAGAAAATCAACAACTATGATGAATTACTCCAAGATCCAATCCACTAGTTAATTTTTCAATTATTAAGTAAATTTGACATCAGTCAATGGTTAATCAATCTATAAAAACATTAAAAATAGAATCAAACACTTAATTGAAAGAAATAAAGTTGAATTAAAATGTAAGAATTTAATATACAAGAAGTTCATATATTCATCATCCCCTAACCTAAAAACCTAATTCCCCATGATAGAAGAAAAGAAAATCATAAGAAAAAGAGAAAAGAAAAATCATTAGGATTTAATAAGTCTGCAACTTAATTCCTTAAATTTGAATATCCACCGACCCTGATGTTTGATAGATAGAATGCTGGAGAAAAGAATCAAAATTCTCCACTCCATGAAACTGTAAAAGTAAAAAAAAAAAAAAAAACACTAAAAACTTTAAAAACTCCTCATAGGAGCTTTTGCTTCTTTTTACAGAATTCATCTTGAAACCAACATTCTTCATGGTGTTTCCAGTCTTGATAACGCTGGAGGACAAAGATTGGCCTTTCTCCAAGAATAAGTGTGCCTGACACTGAAACCACGTTATTGCTACACACAACCATAATATACTTTTGTAACAATTTTCTTAGTTTCAAGTTCAGTTCTCTTGTCTAAAATTGAACTTAAAACAAAATAATCTAGAGTTAATACAAATTGGACAAAAATCTATCGCAAAAGCACCAAAAGAAATTTCATTTGCAATGATAGATGACATCAAATTTACTTATTTTCCTGAAAATTGTGCTCATACAGGGTAAAGTAATGCAATTTATTACCTTAATTCCCATAGTTATGTGTCATGTTTAACACTTCTCAATGTACTTCCGATTCGATGCGGTTCAGGAATTAAACGATACAAATCGTAGGGAAGTATCCGTTTTGTCCAAAATTGCTGTCGGAATCGCATGAATCACAAGAATCAGTGTTGAATTGTGATTTTTGTGGGCGGCACATCACACAACTATTGGGTCAGGTCAATGTAAATCGGTTCATTAAAAATCATTTAAAAAAAACCCTTTTAAAAAATTTTTATGCAAAATTTGAGGTTTCGCTTAATACTCCCTTGTGAGACCCACTGTTATATACTCAAAGATTTATGGTAGTCTCTTAATCTTTTTGCTTGTTGTTTGCTGTTTAGGGAGAATGAAAGTATATCCATACAAGTTGTTAGCTAAAAAATTATAAGTATTGTTCTCATACTTGTTGGAATAGAGTTGTAATGATGATACATCATCTATATGACTGTTTGAAGCTATACATAGCTGATTTATATAGTTACTTTTTTCTATATAAGTGTGGCTTATTTGAAATTATATATGAATAATTTATGCATTTATAACACTTTTTTTTATGTTTTTGTGGCTATTGTAACTTGACTCTTTGTAATATATTTCATTTTATTAGTTATACAATGAAGTATAATTATCATATATGCGCATCAACTTTATCAGTTTTTTCAACAATATGTGCATCAATACATGAATTCGAGGCCTTACACAACAGCCAACATGGAAAATAATATTTCAGATTTTATGTTGTTGGACTTAGAAGATGGACTGGGGCTCCTCAAAATGCTTTTACTCCGTTGAAAGTGAAATTATCAACCGTGTGTAATGTGCTAATTAATGGATTCAACTGATAGAAGGCAAAGTTAGCGACTAAAGATAATTTTCAATGTGGTGATAAAACGATTGGATTCAAAATTGGAATAAAATAGTTCTAAAACAATGTTAGGTTTTCCATAAAAAAAAAAATTAGTTTTACTTCAACTATCTATTGGCTTTTTCATTTTTATTCTTATTTCTTCTTGTGTTCTTGATTTAGTGTGCCCTCCAATAAATATATTGTCATTACATTCACATTCTCTGTATAAAATGATAATAAACGCATTGTAGTTGCATAGTTTCTAATAAAACAAGCAATGATGCATGTGCACTTTAGTTTCAACCACAAGATAAAGATGGGTACCTGAATATAAATTAAGAGTTAGACTCATATATATAAGAGTTTATCTCAAATTAGGTGAGGACTAAGTTTTCAATTTTTTTTTTATTTCGTAAGAAAATGAAAAGTTCAGTTGAGAAGGTGCCTTCCAATTTGTATGCAGTACTGATAGGCCCCTAATTTAAGGAAGAAATATATAGTAAAGCAATAAATAAATAATAGAGTGAAGTTGGAGGAGCATGTGGAGTGCATTTGTAAGCAATCAATCTCTTAAAATAAAATAAAATCTCCAGTGAAGTTATGGCTTTAGTGGACCTTCTAAAATGTCAAGATGATGTGCTTTTTAAGATCAATTTTAGGTTCTGTTAACATCTTAAAACTAAATTATATGAATATTTACAACAGAAAATGTCATAATTAATTTTCCCATAATTTCATGTATCAATTTGGGCTACCAAAAAACAAAAATATACCAATCTGGACCTAAAGAATGCCAATTTTGTTGGTAATTTCTAGAAAGAAAATAGTTTGGTATCTTTCTTCTGTTCAACAATGTCAATGACATTTCTTGAATAAGGAGTTATGATTTGAGACTATGGCGCAATTTAAGTAAAATTTTAAAGAATTTTTTATAAGAAAAAATAAATATAAAATGAATATTTTTATTTATAAATTAAAAAGAACTTATTTCCTCAAATTTTAGAAAAGTTAAATTAAAGAATTTATAAAAAAAATTAAGAAACATAAATTAATTTTTTTATAATAAAAATGGATTCATTTTATTATTTAATATTTTATTCTATAACAGGTTGTTCTTAGTAAATTTATTCAAACCATGACCAGTTCTTTCTATCAAGGAAACATGGACAGTTTGAAATAACAGTTATATTCGTGTTGCATCCGTGTCAAATATATGTATCCTTGTCAGATTTTTTTTTTTTAATTTGATATCAATATAAATGAAAATATCATAATATTAAAATAAAATATTTTATTTTGTCTATTATATTCAACTTATAATATATTGATTTTATCTTTTAATTTAATATTTTTGCTTGACGTTAATTTTATACATTCTATTATACTAATTTTTAAAATTCCCTAAAATATTTTTTTAGAAAAAACTTGTATTTGTGTGAATGTGTCATGCTATGTTTGCGTGCAGTATTGTATCTGTAGTTTCTGGGATGTCATTTTGTTGCGGAATTGCCCATTCTCTCCAATTTTTTCTTTCTTTTATTATTATTATTATTATTATTATTATTATTATTATTATTATTATTATTATTATTATTATTATTAAAGTTACATGCAAGAACTCAGCAAAATTATATGCTCACATTTCCTATTTAAAATATATTGTTGATTAGGAGCAAAGGTAAATGAGAAGCACGTCAACAGAAAGCATGTTTTGGGAGCAAAACAATAGGAAATAATAAGGCTCATTAGAAGGCATTTTTCTTATAGTGATAACTATGGGCTAAATAATATTTTAAAAGGATTAATGTGCTTAATGAACAAAACAATGCTTTGGAACTGAAAGCAAGACAATGAACATAAATTTTAACAAAACTTTTATGGCTAGTTGACTTTAAAACTTCAAAAGACCTAAATTTATTGTCTTGTAGACTAACCCATATGACTTTCTCATATGGCATGCTTTTGAACCCTTTTGGGAGCTACTAGAAAACGCCTTCTCCCATTTTCACATTTAGTGAATTTTTGTCTTGTGACTCAAAAGTGTATGTAAAAATTTGTAGGGCAAAAGGAATGGCAGAGACAATGACAAATCTTGACAATCTTTTTTGGAGATATACTAAATATAATTAAATTGATTTAATTAAAATTTATATTAATCGTGTATAATTTTATAAAAAATTTAAAAAATACAAGGCCAAATAATTAAAATTTAATTGATAATTAGATGGTATTTTTTAACTTTTTTTTAATTAATTAGGGTTTACAGAAAGAATATTTAGGAGGTAAGAAAAACAATACACATTCCAAACAAGGACCTCAAGCTAGATGTTGGCAACATCAAATTGGAAAGTGCATGATCCAAGTCAAGCAAGTAACCCAAGAAAGTTACACAGTTATTGTGTATTTTCACTTCTCGAGTTTGGAAGTGGAGGAAAGGACAAGATAAATTTTGTATTTTAAATAAATATTTTTAAAATATAAATATAAATTAATATTCATATAAATTTAATTAATAGTGTATTTATCATCATAAATGATATATAATTATTTTAATTTAAAATTAAAAATATGATCTTTCTTTACCTCTCTAAAATCTTCCTCCAAAAATAGCTTAAAACTTTGTTTAGATGTCATTTTAAGAAGGAGAGGAAAGAAGAAGAGAAGGTTTGTTTATTATTAACCCTTATTTAGGAGTTAATTAAAAACCAGAAGAAAGGTTAGGTATTTTTCTAAGTCATCTTAACTTTATTTTATTGAGCTCTCTTGATCTGAATTTTTTTAAAATAAAATGACTAATTTATCCTTTTTTATTATTAACTTTTATTTGAGTTCTCTCAATCTCTCTCTTCTTCTTCGTCTCCCTTTCTCCCCTCCCTCTCTAGATGTTTATGTGTTCTCTTATACTTGATTATACAATTGGTGTTTCAAATGTTTTTCATGGAAAAACTCTAAAATTAAAATACATTTGATTTAGTTTACCATTTTTCTCTTCAATTTAATTATTAAATTAATGAAATGGTAAAAAAATTAATTTTTTCAAAAAAGTGTGATGTGGATTTTAAAGAATAGAATTACAAGAAAAATATTTTTCTTCAAAAAATGTTAGTTTTTAGAATGAGAACTTTTTAAAAAATTATAAAAATAGAAATATTAATTTTTAGAGAGATAAAAATATTTAATTTTATATTTTTAAAAAATAAAAAAAGACATATATATAATTAAAAATATAAAATAGTAATAACATTATTTAAATGATTAATTCTTATTATCATTTCCTCTGAATATTAAACATCCAAAATAAAATAGGAGTTTAAACTCTTTCACCCTCCTTTCTCTTTTCCTCCCTTACCCTTCAAAATTTTTCATTCTTTCTTCTTCCAAACTTACAAACAAAGTCTAAGACTCTCTTCTTTTGATGATAGAAGAAAAAAAAGAAATAAATCATGAAAAAAAGATTGTTCATAGATAGTTTAAAATCCTTGTCATCTCTTCAAAAATTCATGTCTTGTGTATTCTTTATCATGAAAATCATAAGGGAGTCATTTCTCAGGCTTTTTTTTACCAAGAAAACATAATTTTAAAAATTATAAAATTATATACTAAAATAATGTAAAAATAATTTACTTGTTTAGAATAATTTTGATTACAAAGTGAGTAAAATCTCCCTTACAGTGGCAATATACAATGCGCGCTTGACATGTTATAATGTTTATGTTATCCTAATATTAGATAATACCATGAAATTTAAAATTTGAAAAATAAATAGGAGATTTCTTTGGTACCCTTCTAATTTGAGGGGTTAAGGAAACCCTCTCTTATTTTATCATTTAAAATTCACAGTTAAGGTCCTTAATTAAAATTAAATTCCCAAACAATCACCTCCTTGCTTCTTTGATTCTCAACATTATGGACGAACACTAAGAGCAACAAGAACTTCAACTTAACACTTCCAACACTGATCCTTTTCTCCTCAACTACATAACTTATGATATCCAAACAACTTTAGAGTTTCTTGTCACTTGATTTCCCTTCCTATCCTGAGATCTCTACACCTATTGCATCGAATCATTCTCCAATCGCATTCACTTCATCAACCCAAGGTCTCAAAATGACATCATTGATGAGGTAAATGACAGTTAAGATAACGATGACACATTCTTTTGGGAATTGGAAAGATGGGGGCCAAAAGTGAATGCTACTAATGTGGAGAGTCCAAATTTAAGAATGTCCATGTTGAATAATGGGTGTTGTGAAAACGAACATGAGCCTAATGATAACAATAATAATAGCAACAATAATGGCATTAATGTTGTGGTGGCTGATTCAAATGCTTTTAAAGTGACTAAGGTTGCTGATGAAAAACCTACTTTGCCTAAGGAGCAAAAGGAGTACATTCAGTTCATAAATGTAAGGCGTACCCTCTTGCTCTTCGTATTACATCTACATCTTCCTCTTTGACTGTGACTTTCAAATCTTCATTGGTCATTTCTTATTCAAAAGCTCAAAAGCTCTTCAATTACTAATCCTTTAACCTTTATAAGTTCGATTATGAAGCTCTATTCTTCTATATTTTTCAATTTCACATTGTGTCGACCTTTTTTACCATTTTTAGGACTTTAAGTCTACCATGAGTGCTACCATAGCATTCTTCTACAACATAGTCCAACAATCTTCATCTTATTTTTACAAAGTTTCTTTGTGACAAGACAACAATTTTCCACATGATATGAGAAGGAAAAATGACATTGTAAAGGTTAAGGTCTACCATAGTTAGTCGGATGATTGTAAAGAAAGGAATTGTGAGAAATTTAAGGATATGTAAGGACTATATGCAAACTTTAATAAAAAAGAATAAAATGTAAAAAATTATTATTTAAAATATTTAAATAATAATTTGATATTAATAACTCAGTAGCCTATTATGTACTACCACCTAACAAAGAGAACTAAATCCCCTCAAATTGTAGAGGTACAAGAGCAATGTCCATTTAAACATGCACTATTTTCACATGACATTATTGATCTAAAAGATGATACTTTTATCTTATCATATTGTTATATTGTTGTGGATATACATTTTTCATATAATTAATATCTTCATCATTGCATATCTTCAAAATAGAATATTGTTGACCACTTCCATCAATTATTGTCAACTTAAAAATAACAAAGTTACTAGAAAGTTTACATAGATTTTTTTTAATAGCTCCAAAATTTATGCACAATTTTATTTTAGTATTTTTTTTTATTTCTTTCAAAGTTGGTACTCTCCTATCTTTAAAATATACAATAATCACATTTTCACTTATAATGTATTCTTAAAAAATTAAAAGTCAAATTAAATTTAATTAATATCATACATATTTAACATAGACTCTATATGCACATTATGTTTGTCAATATTATATATTAAAAACATAATTTAAAAGTATAATGAGTATTAAAAGCATAATTTAAATATATTACATAATATGAATTAATAAGTAAAATACATAAATAATTCTAAACCAAATAAGTTTCAAATATTAACAACTCTTAAGTGTATAAAAAGTACTCATATTAAATAAGTTCTTATAAAATAAAAATTCTATATAAATTAGACTAAATTAGTATCTAAGCCCATTAACCCCCAATTTTATTTTAGTTTGAACCTCTAACTTTCTTTTTCTTATTTTAGTCCCTTAGCTTATACAAATATTTAAAATAAATCATTTGTTGTTAAAATTTTTTTATTTATCTTCTACCTTGTGAGTTTCAACAAATTTTAGTTTTCTTATTTTCTTCTTTGTCCTCTTTCTCTTCCACAACTTATTTCTCCTTCTCCTCCCTCCCCTCTCCCAAGTAATAAGGTAATAATTAAACAATGTTGTCATCGAATACAAATATGATACCAACAACTATTTTAATAAAGACAAAGCATCTCTCACTTTCCTTTTTTTACTCTCCTTCAAAATCTTCTTCCTACTTTTATTTTCTTTTATTTTTCATCATTTGCTTTTTCTTTTTACCCTTTTTTTTTCTCTCCTGTAAATTTCGATAAAAAGACACACATTTAGGTGTTTTAGTTTTGTCACCAAAATTTCTTTCTTTTGTTGTTGCATCAATTGTTAATTTCATAATAATGCAACAAAATAAAAATTCAACAAAAAAAAGTTCTAACAAAAAATTTGATTTTAGAAAAGATTGAACAAAAGAGTTTAAGAGAGTGATTTAAAAAGGGTATTGAGTTTTTTTTTATGAAAAGTATCATCTTTATGTCAAAGAGTCTTGTCTTTTCATAGATGAAGGTTATTGGTGATAAATTATTCAAAATGAAGATAGGATCCTAAAGATTAACACCTTCTAAGATACTTTGATATTTAATTTCTTGAAATATTTTCTTCTTTTTCTAATGTTAAAAATTTATGCAACAACAAAAGAGAAAAGAGAAAGAAATGAGGTATAGAAAAAAGAAAAAAAATGGTTAATCAACTTTTAGTATTATTTAAATCATAAAATTTTATTAAATAGTCATATGTTAACTTAAATATTATACTCTTGTAGGTTTATTTTCTAAAAATAATAATAAAATAAAATTAATTAATTTCTAAAATATAATTATTTTAAATTAGTTATATGATTAATTTCTAAAATATAAATATTTTTCAAAATATAATTAATAAAATTAGTCCTATGCTAATTTTAAATTTTTGCTACAATCAAATTAATGTTCATTAATTGGTTGGATCTACCTTTAATAATATTGTTTGGATCATAAATGTTAAAGGTAGATCAACCAATTATATAAAAAATGAATTCATTTTTACACAAGGTCCAAATTAGCACATTACAAGTCAATAAATCTTTATAATTTAAATAATATTAAAGTTGAATCAATCACTAAATTAAAAGTAATTGGATGTTATGTGAATTTAAAAATATATTTTTTATTATTTTATTTTTTAAAATTAAAACTTTTTTGACTTATGTGTATCACAAAATTTGTGATTTTTCATATTATTCATACAATTTGTTTTTAGATGTAAACAATAATAACAACAATAATAACTATAATGATAAAATATGATAATAACAAAAATAAAGTACAGAAATAAATCAAACTACACAATATATTAATTATTTACACATTTTTTTTTATCTTTTGCATTATTATCATTATCAAAGAATTAAAGAAGGTAGAAAAAAAAATTCAAACTTTAAACCCTAAAAGAAATGAAATAAAACATATTTCCTTCAAATTCTTCTTTTAATAAATTTTAAATTGATATCGAACTCAAATTTCTAGATGAGATGTATCGTGTCAAGAGACACCATTTCATCTTGATAGTGTTTGCTAGTTGCAGGAACATCCTGATAATAGGACGAGGGTCTTGAGAATGTGTTCCTCTATATTGGAGAGTTATTTGGATTATGTCAATAAAAAATGCCTTCATATTAAAATATTTTGCCATAATAAATGCAATGTGAACAACACTCCTCAATGTCAAGGCCACTTAACTTGGTGATTTAAAATAATGTCATTTTCATTTATAATGTCATTTTTATTTAAAATATCACTAAAATAAAATTAAATTGAGATTTAAAATAGGAGTACATCATTCGAATCAATACATAGTTATAGTAATAAAAACTAAACATAGAATATTCATTATTTTAAATAATAAAGAAAGAAAAACCCTTATGACTAGTTTGCTTTGAAAGAAACATCAATTCTATAATGAAAAAGGCCAATTAACTTGGTGAAAACAAAAAATATATAGTAAATTTTACATTTTAACTAAATTTAATTATAAAAATATATCATAATTATTATAAAATAATAAAATATAATAATTTTAATTTTTTATTACTTATATTTTAGTTATCATCCATACATTTAAAATTCCTTAAAGAAATATATAAATATATTTATGAGATGAGATTTTATTATTTTTTAATTATTTTTAAAATTTATTTATAAATATTTTTACAATATGGATCCGACTCAAGTCACATTTTTTGTATACATAAGGACTCGAACTCTAAATCTTACTTAAACGATACCGAATCACTTACCACTCAGACTAACCTTCATTGATCATGACTTCATTTTATATGTTTTAAATTTATATCATTACATATTGGATTAATTTAACATATTAATATATTTTAATCAAATAAAAATAAAATATGATACATTATATAACTCAAAAATAATATATTATATTCTTAACATGAGATTTTATATTATATAACCTTTATCCCATTTAACTTTTAAGTATCAATTTTATTTTGTGAAAAATATGTGGAAAAAAAAAAGAGTTACTGTTACATGTGTTTATTTTATTATTTTAACATGTATTGAATATATATAAACTAAAATAAAGGACTATCTCATTTTTATATTCTTATCGAGCTTTCATTCTCTGTTATTTTATTCTATCATATTCGTATCTACTAAACAAATTCTCAATCATGACTAACCTCGACATCTCAACGGGTACACCAAGTAAACAATCGATCTTTTCTGTAAAAATGATCTAAAGAAAAAACTATATAATATGTAAAAAATTTCCTATAAAGCTTTTAGAAACATTATTTTCTTTTCTTTAGGCCATGCATAACGTAATTTCTTTCCCTTTCCTTCAAATCTACCAAACGAAACAATGGTTAGTTAAGGAGACATTTTTTTTTAATCTTTACATGTTGTCAAAGGCTGGATTGTCCTTTTCAGACCAAACACCTAACATATTTTCAATTAGGTTTGAACTCACATTTTTTTCTATAATTTTTCTCAGTTAATTCTCAGTGAAATATCATCACACATGCATGATACCAGTGTATCTAAATAATAAGGAATTTAGATTTTTAAATAACGTTTTGAATTTAATATTATATGAATAGATAAAATAAACACTATAGAAGATTAACTCCTTAAATGAATATGCTTAGTTCGATTCTCCATAATAATAAATTGATCTTTCATTGGGTGCAAAAATTTCAACCTTTCGAAAGTTTGAACAGTTCTCAGCTGCCAATAGAAAAGTGGACATTGGAATATCAAAAAAATAATTTGCGTCATTACGATGTACATCTAAAAACTTATTAATTAGTTTTTTGAACAACACTTTCAAGACACATATTTATAAGATTTTTAATTAAATAACGAGTGCAAATATTTTGTTATGTGCAGATTAGTTAAAATTGAAATAATAAAATAAGAAGCTATATGATTTGACGAAATAAATTATATAAATAATAAATAAAATAAAATAAAATCAATACGAATAGTAGGAATGGCAATGTGACCGAATCGACGACAGGTTAAGCTTTTGTCCTTTATGTTTTGTCAAAGATTAAGCAGATTCAGAGTTGAATTTTTGAGAAGTGAGGACCCAAAAAGTCCAATCTCATAAAAAAAAACTAGTCTGCTTCTTTTTTAAATTTTATTTATTTATGTAATTTTAAAATAAATTACATATTAACTACATTTTAATTTGAATATATAAAAAATAATGAAAGTAAAAACTTAAAAACTAAGTTATACATGTTTAATAGAATATGTAAATTTCACTTTCTTATTTAATTATTACTATAATATAAATTATTATAAAAATTAATTTATAATTTTAACAATTATATATATAAAGTTAGGAATTGACGCAAGTCTTAATAATTTATTATAAAATGCTAATTTAATAAGCCTCATCCTTTAATTATGTGATATTATAATAATAATAATGTATATAAAATTTTAGATTATTTTAATAGTAATAGCATGCTATCTAATAAGTAACATTTATTTGCAATTTAAAGAATATATTATTTTTTAAAATAATTAATTAATGAAGTATTAATTATTGTATAAATTTTTTGTCTTATCTATTCAATGATAACGTTTATTTTAATGTTTATACTAAGTAAATATGCCACTCTCCACATATAATCAATTGTGAAGAGACCACAAAGTGCTCACGAAGGAGTTTAGAGAAAGAGCAAGAGAAGCAGATTTTAAATTAAATTATTGTGTTTTAAAATAAAAAATATATAATTTAAATATAAAAATAATGATAAACTTTTTTTAAAAAAAATTATATATTTTTTTAAAAAGTATGAAAAAGATAAAAACATATAAATTTATTAAAAAAATATTCAAGTAAACAAATATATTTATTTATTTAAATACAATTAATAGTTATATGTGATAAATATAACTTAAATTTACATATAAATATGATTAACTTGACTAATTAAAAAATATAAATTAGTTTAAAAATTTAAAATAAATTTAATTATACAATATATCATAATTGTTATAAAAATTATTAAAATTTTATATTTTATTTATTATTAATACATATAAATTTTTTAAAAATATATAAATATATTTATAACATGAAAATTTATTTTTTAAATTTATTGATAAATATTTTTTATAAATTATAAAATATAAAAACATATAATATATCAACTTTATAACTTAATTCTATTTATTCTAAATTTATCCTATCTCAAGTTAAATTAGTTAAAAAAATATTATAAAATTTAATATACATTATTAAACTAAAATAAATCTAATACATGATATCACTAAAAAAAATAATGTAATTTTTATATTCATTTAATATTAAAATAAAATATCTTAATATATTTTATTAAAATAAAATAAAAAATATTACTTAAAAAATATATGTACTTATTTAGATATATAATTCTTAAAAGTTAATATGATTGTAAAACAATAAATAAAATAAGATGATAAAAAAATTATTGATAATTTTTTAAAATTTGTGTAAAATTAATTATATAAATAAAGATGAAGACCTATTTAATAATATATAAAAATAAAAAATTAATGTAATTAAGGTTAAAAATTAAATTAATAGTATACTAAAAATAGTTATTAAGTGCAACCGTAGTATTCTTTTTATTTCAAATATATTATAAGTTTTGATGCATATCTTTAAATATTAAATAAATTAAATTAATTAATTAAACCACTTAAACCAATATATTTCAAGTTTAAATACAACCTGAAGTTTTAATAAAAGGATAAATCGAGAAGTTCATTTAATCTTCATAATATTATTTTTTTATGATTTTAATTAATAGTTTTCCTATTCTCAACATTTTATGGTGAGATTTTTTATATAATTTATTTTAATAAATTTTTGTTAAATGTAATTTATAGTCAAATTATTGTTTTTATTTTTAATATGGACCAATGTTCGTGGATAAATATATCTGTCAAAAAAATAATAAAGAGATTTTAAAGAAATTTCTAGGTTATGTCCCACAGATTATTTTCAAGTACTAAAAACACTTTGATTCAATTATTTAAACTAAAAGAATGTGCGGTAAATTAAAAATAAGAAGAATTTAAATTTGAAAAGTTATTAAAAAGACAATAATGCAATTCTTGACAGAAATTAGATGAGATGTGTCCCAACCCCTTTTTGGTAAGGATTTATAACATACTATCCAATTATAATTTAAATAAAATTTTAAGTATTTAAAAAGAATCAAGACTTAACTTGGGACGATCGACAAAAAATAAAAACTCACATCTCAATAACAAAGTGGGCCCTCAAGGGCATCATTATAAAACTCGAAACATATAATCGTCCTTTAACAACATTTACACAAGAGTTGCTTGGCACATAGCTCAAAAGTATAAATTTATAATCAAATATTTACATTTCATGATCAAACATGTAGCTATATAGTCTAAACTCACAACTAAGACCTAAACTAAAAAAGAAGTAGAGCTACAAATCTAAACAAAACAAAAATGTCAAATTCGAATCACTCCTCAGCTCGACCCTCCAGTATAGGAAATGAACGCAGCACCTGTCACACCTGCTCACATACTGCCGTACGATCATCGCAGCATACACGCCAATGTAACACCTTAAATTTTAATTTCACTTAAATAATAATTTTACAAATCAGATAACCAAATTTTCATAAAAGATATCGAAATAAGTGAAGGGTTACAAATTAATATAAATAACTGCTACAAGACTAGTTCAATTACAACATTTTCAAAATAAATCTAAGTTCTATAGCAATCCATCCATCCCTTCACTGAGTCCGGTGCTGATTGTCTTGATTACCTGAAAAATGAATGTAAGGGTGAGTACTCTACACTACTCAAAAACACACAATTAACGTAGAGTCTCACCTCCAGAATATTTCCAATATATTAAACAAACACAATCACAGGCAGCAATTCACATCCATAAGTACAAAACACAAATTCACGCATATGCACATGATCGCGAGTGTCGTGCTCGGACAAATTATTAAAAATCGAATTGCATAAAAATTATGTAGTATGAAGTGCAATCCGAGTCGTCTCCCAATGATGATAATGTTATACGATTATAAATTTAGATGGGGTTTGATTT
The DNA here is from genome assembly GCA_024086825.1 of Abrus pulchellus subsp. cantoniensis. Classification (NCBI taxonomy): domain Eukaryota; kingdom Viridiplantae; phylum Streptophyta; class Magnoliopsida; order Fabales; family Fabaceae; genus Abrus; species Abrus pulchellus. The sequence goes on from CM044050.1 coordinate 15,039,128, forward strand.
ATAAAATAATGCTGATTAGAATAAAAAGTTAACAAGAATTTAAAACTCTTATCCAAGAATTTAAAAGAACTACGACTACTCTATCATCGGATTCCAAGAAGATGCATCAACCAACAAATTATTCATTAACATTAAATTTGAATGAAACCTCAATTCAAATTAAGCATTTACATGAGAACTCTCATGCATTCGATTAATACACAATTCGCTCAAAGTTCAAAAACCTCTAGAACCTAATCGATTTGTGTTAATTTAATTCACCAATGCCATTAATCTTAGATCTCAAACCTGAAAATCTAATTCACACTCCTTCAAGAATTAATTACATACATCAACCGAATAATATATAATTAAACAACTGCAAAATTATCAATCTAAATGAAGAACTTCAATTCAAAATCATAATTAGCAAAAGGAGAAAGAAGGAAGAGATGAAACTAAATTTGTTGTTGAATAAATTGCGAAACCGATCCTCAAGAGTGTCTCGATCCTTTTTCAATCCTTGGACTAGATGATAGTCTAAGCCTCCATTAATGGAGGAAAATGAAAAGTAAAAACGAAAGAAAAAAAAATGAGAGAGAGAAAAAAAGAGAGAAGAGGAGAGGAGACAAAAACAACTTAAAATTTAAAATTTAAAATTCAAAAATTTTGTTCGTCACTTTGTTCCATTTTTTAGGCTATGAAAACAGTCATTTTTTGGTTCGTGGCCTGAAGGACAATTGTAGCCTTAGATGTTAGCTTCAAAACGCCACTGGAATGGGCTTAATCGAACATCTGTGGACTGAGATATGACCCAAATACTGTACCTTGCTCAGGATCCATGACTGCAGTGTTTCGACTTCTTCCAGGCCCAGTTTTAGCTTCTTATCATCGGAATTGGTTTCTGACATCTCATAGCAATTGTGCACCTTTCTCTTAGCTTTCCTATAAATTAAGAATCAAAATGAAAGGAGTTCTACAACTCAAGATATAGTCCAAAAACCAAAATAGTATCAAAATTTGCCAAATATTAGAAAAATTAAATAAAGCCCAAATAGAATTCAAACATCATAACATGATCCAATTCAACCAATTAAGCACAAAAGAGGATTAATGATCTAGGAATGAGAGGAAATAATGTTATAAAAATCTAATTGATCAGTACACCAACTACCTCACTATAGTACTGTAATCACAGATTTACACCATGAATAGCCGTCGGCTACTCCTACCTCACGGATACCACGTGGACAGTCACGGGTCGCTTAACAAAGGTAATGGTCAGATGTCTAGTCAGGAAGAAAGTGTGTGGCCCGTGGTGCACATGTTCTGCAGTCGGTGTCACCACCACTCTCTCTTCTCCAAAGTATTCCTACCGTCCTCATCTTCCACACTCCAGTGTATCGCTGAACCATTCACAACACATTACAACAGCGCTAATATGCCCATTCACATATATATTCCATTCATGCATTCTATAATCATGCTTACACACGGCACACAGCCCACATTGCATTCAAATATACGGCACTAAGCCCACATTTATTTCATATTACACGGCATATAGCCAATATTCATCTGTATTACACAATATTTACATATAATTCACATTCATCAAGTTTGGGTCAACACACATAATGTTCACATATCACGGCACATGGCCCACATTACATTTTCTAGCAATTTCCTACCTACTAATTCAGCTACAACACAATATTAAGCAAAATAACAATAATTCATGCACAAAAGAGTAGGATAAAGTCTTCCTTACCTCAGATCGAAGTCCCACATGCTAAATCCACCAAGAAGTGCTCTCACTCATGGATTTCGTCCTAAACACATGGAGAAATTCCATGAGAACCCAGGGAAACCACGAAAACGGAGAAAGGGGATGTAAAACCGGAACCCTAACTATTAAAACTCACCTCTAAGCGTTCTCCACACGAATTCAACATTCAATCAAGCTGCCGAATGGCTTTGGAGGCAATTTAATTAGTGAAAAAATGGTTCTGGGTCGAGGGATTCAAAGGAATTTTTGAGAAATAACTTCTCAAACCCTAAGCCCCCTTTAAATCCTTTCTGGTCGTAACACTCTCATTGCAGCGAGAACAGCCTAGTATCTCGCTCTGTACTTAGACACTTAGCCCATTTTAGCCCAACCAGTCATGCATACACACATATATATACATACACATACATATTCATAACATATATCTAAAAATACACACATGAATATACATTTAGGTTTATATAATTATCAATAATTAATATTACAAAATTTGGGACGTTACAGCCAACACAAACAAAATGTAAGGGTGAGCTTACACAATAAACAACCATATTCATAAAGTGTATAATATAAATATAAATATTTATATAGCTTAGTACATTCACAGCTCTCAGCAAACAATGTAGCTATTTCACCAATGCCTAACTCATATAATGTAACAACTTAGTTCCAACTGGTTTCACAGCTTAAGTAATCTGGAAGGAACTTAAAATTTTCTGGTTTGGGGGCGACTCATCCTGGTATCTTGATCTAGACACAACACAACTTAACATTTTTTTTTTTTACATATCTAACTACCTAAACATGTAACTTAACTCTAGAATGATAAAATCAGCGTGATGTAGAACATTCAAATAAATATATATATGTTCTTACCAAAATCAAGCTATTTACAATATTTTCATATTCTCCACAACCAGTGTGGAGTCACAACATTTTTCAACCAATCTCGACATAATAGACTTCCAGTATATATAAAGCATCTTCAGCATGTTACATTTTATCATAGCATTTCAAACATTCGTTATAGGATGGTAACAAAAAATCCTATAAGCCATGTATATTTAGTGTTCTACCCTAAGGTTTATCCATACATTAATCCATTATCAGCTAAATTAAGGTTTGTTTACAAGCGTTTACATTATTCAAATGAGTAACAATAGCAACTTAGGACAAGTTCTCCTTACCTGAAAATAGGTTTCTCATATCATACTTCTCATGAGTTCCAAGAGAGAGAGATGCAATGATCTAATATAAAATATCGTCTGAAGGACTCAAATCTCTTTAATATGACACGGTAGAAAAATCTTGAGAATGAGAAAACAAGGAATAAACAACGAAGTTAGAGAACTAAGCTCTGAAAATTTACTTGAATTTGAACGGAATAGGCATTTACACTTAGATTGGAAAGAGGTTCAGGCTTCAAAAGGTTTTCTTTGAGAAGAGAAGGTGAGAGAACAAAGAGAAAACGAGAGGGACAAGTTTTTTGGTGAAAAAAAAATGAGAGTTTATGAACTAAGATTCCTTAAATACCTCTCAAAACTCACGCGTTCTTGCTTGAGCGAGTAGACTCTCGCTTGAGCGAGCCCCACTCTAGCCTGGGTGAGACTATCCTCGCTTAGGTGAAAAAATCAGACAGTGATTTTACCCAGTTTTTTGTTATTCTCGCCTAAGTGAACGACATTCTCACCCAGGCGAGAATGAGTTTAGAGAGTTCTCTATTTTTTTCTGCGAGGCTGCTTTGGCAATACTCTTTCTCACTTGAGCGATATCCTTCTCGTCTCGGCGAAAAGACAGTTAGGGCAACTTTATCCTTTCTTACTTAAGGAAGACTAATTTTGCTTGAGCGAGATTGCTCCAAAATGCTTGGTTTAGTATGAGTCTGCCTCACTTGAGCAAGAAATCCTGCACCAAAATTCCCATTTTTCTAGAATGAAGGCAATGCAAAAGAGGGTTTTACAATGAGAGGTTCTATTATATTTCTCACGTTAACACACTCATAAGATACTTAATAATCGATCACAAACCCCTATTACTAATTACATCAAATAAAGCAATCAAACAACATTGCAAACGCTCAACTTTCATCCAGCAACACAATTTAAAAGGAATAATATATAATAAATATACATAAATATATAGGCCTAACAAGATGAGCATAGGACATATGATTTCACCTATTACATTTTTCTATGTTTTATTTAATTTAATTTCAATATTAGTTTCCCTATGTTTACCAACCACCTATACTTATTCTATTAACACCTAATGATGATGAAATATTAATATTCTTTTTCCTAGGCAATTACTCCTAATGATCATGTAAGGAAAAAGGTAGAGAAAACATAAAAAAATTTATGAGTTTGTTAATTTAGTAATGGTTGGAATTAAGTTTGATCCACTTAACCCTTTACCTCGTTTTATCCTATAGTTATGTTAATTACATGTGATACGACCGCCTATGATGTAACTAATTATGAGATGTTAAAAATGATAAGCTCTTAACATGTAAAATTTAATTCAATAAGATAAAAATAAAACATTAAAAGAAACCAACACCATTATTAAATATAAAAGTCATATAGAGTATGCAATAAGATTCATCATAGTTTTACTTATAAATTTAGTTACTCATAGTAAAGTAAACAACAAGAATCATTGTAAACAAATCTATAAAAACTCAAAGGAGAATTCAAATTAAAGAGATCCAAAAAAAAAAGAAGATGAAAGAAGTTCTTGTTCTCCAATAGCACTCAGTCACTTGCTTGAACTTCAAAGAAACACTTATCGTCTTTGCCAATAATCTCTCACTTTTCAATAACTCTCAATGGTTAATTAAGTCAAGATTGAGAAGAGGAAGATGATGAAGAAGGATGTCTTTGTCAGAAGCATAAAGCTTCTTTATATAGGATGTGTAATGACTTTCAACAGATAAATGTTATCTTTTGAGAAAAGAAATTGATTTTGCCAACCTTTTAAAGTTCCAAATGAAATCTTATCCCTATCTAAATTAGAACTATGACAATTTTAAAAATCAAATTTAGATTTTAAACTCAAATTCAATCAACACAACTATGCATGTTCTCTAGCATGACTGTTCTTAAAGCTACGTAGCATGCCCATGAAGATTTCAAAGCACGATTGTGCATGTCATGAAGCACAGTTGTACTTATTTGCAGATTTAGCTGAATTTATTCAATTTTTATCTAAAATATTTTCATAATACACTAGTGATTCTTTTATACTTAATTATAACAATTAATAATAAAGTTAATTTAAAATATTTATAAAATAAGCTCAACTATATAAATATAAGTTATAAAATATGTCAAACTATAAACTTATTAACCAATATATATAATTATACTATACGTGACTCTAAATATTTTAAATTTTAATAATTATAATTTTTATTATAAATATAATCAATTTTACGTATCAATATAGATAAATAGATATAAATATAGATAGATTAACAAAATTTATTATTTATAAGAAATTATTAAATTAAATAAATTTATCAATGCTTATTCCTAAAAATAAATGAATCTATTAATTAAATTAAACTACGTATTATACAAATATTAATTATTTATTATTTTTAATAATTTTTTTATAAACACTAACTTTTGTTAATCTAACCATAAAATTATATAATATTATGTTAATAACTATGTATGTCAAAATTTTAACAAATTTAACATTTATATGCTCATAATCTTATAATAGTTATTTGTTTTTATTTTAAAAAGATATTTTATGTTAAAATAAAATAATTTAATAAAATATTTTTTTTATATTTATAAAATTATACCAATTTAATCAGCTTATCAATAATTCTTAAATGTATAGACTATAGTTGAATTAATGAACTTTATTTTTTGTAACTAAAATTTATTCTTGAAACAAGTGAATTTATTTCTCTCTCACACACACAATTTATTAATTTACACCCACTTATTTTATAAAAAGAGCATATTGATAAGTTATAATTATAACTTTTTTAAAATACATTAAAGATGTTGTTTGTTAATATGCTTTAACTAAAAAATTAGGCGTATATACTAGCTACCTAAGGGACAAAGTAGCATAAATAGTATTTGCGTTTTTTAAATTAAAATTAAAACTTCACCTCAATGATATATGTTAATTTTTAATGTGTTATTTTTTAATATTAATTTTTATCATGTAAATTATTATTATGAACTTTAATTTTTAGTAAAGAAACATATTGCTGGCATTCTTCTCGGAAAGAATCGACCAGCACCCAAAGTCAATTTAAATGATGTATTTTCGTCTAGCTGGACAAAACAAGCAAGTTCAAATTTCATTTTCATGCTTAATGGGTGGAAAAAAATTTCTCTTTAACTTTTAATATAATTATAATCTTAAAAACTCAATTAGAAATAATTAGAAACATGTTTGATATTAAAGTCTTTTATGTATTTGATATTTATCTTAATATAATATACATGTTTTATTAAATAATTTCATTAATTAGTTTCTTTAAAATATTAATTAAATTATTAAAAACAAAAAATATGTTAATAAATATTAGCAAATAACAATTTTTAATAATTTTTTTAAGTTTTAATTCTTTAGCAATATTTTAAGAACTTGTTAAGTAATTAATGATGATTTTTTTTCTCGATATGTGGGACCTACAGCACAGGTCTTTTCAACACGCGTCATCTTAAGAAGAAGACACGTGTCATTGCGAACACTTGTTTTGCGGAGAAAACATAGAGTGCTGGTGGAAGCGACAACGCCAGACCTCGTCGTTGGAACCAAAGTCTCGCGAGTCAGGGGCGTTTTGGTCCAAACGAAAACCTTTGAAATTCCAAAATTACCCCTTTCGTGATTGGTATTGTTTTCTTACCATCCTCTCCTGTTTTCTCTCTCTATGGAAATTCTCCAAAATCATTTTTTTCCGAAATTGATTTATTTTAAGATAAAGTTTTAATTTTTATTATTCCATATTTTTGGGCTATTACCTTTGGTCCGTTTGGGAGAGAAGGTATATTCTGGGTTTCGATACTCTTTGGTCACAAAAATCACCATTTATAACTCCTCTCAGCTTTACTATTAAGGCGTACTCTTATATTCTTTGCAGAGTTTTGGGTTTGTTTCTCAACACGTTAACGGGTAAGGCTAGTACATTTTCTCATTATTTCTTCACTTCTGATTCTCTTTTCAACTTAACTCAATTTCTGGCCATGTGGGTCTCTTCAAAATTTCCCCCCTCTTTTGTGCGGAAATAATTATCTGGGGTATGGTGGGGGTGATCCAGTAAAATTTTCATGTGGGTTGGTGTTACATTGTTTTTGTTCTGTTTTTAAGCCCTGTGTTTGTTGATGAAAGGTTGTGTTTTTTGACATGGGTGATGTTTAATGGATTCGAGCTATTATTTTGTTTTGATCTTGTTATGATTTTGGTGATGTGCTGCGCTATGTGTCCTCCGTTTGTGTCCAGATTTATTTTTTAGTGTTTCTTATTAGTGTTGTCATTTTGTGATTCAATTTTTTTTTTACTAATTATTGAGTTTGGAGATAGTATTTGCGTGGAAGCGTAATGAATTAACTTTTTAAGTGCATAGATCAAATGCGAAACTCTTTATGAAAAAATATTCATGGCATTTGTTTTTCATTCTTTGTTATTTTCCTAAATTTCCTTTTAAAATTCGTGTCCTTGTCCCACCTAGGGGCTTGCATCAATGTATAATTTTTATTCAGTTCTAATAATCTGTTTTATGATTGTTAGTTTATAAACTGAGCCTGTGGATCTTGAGTTTTCCAGCAAAAGGAAGAATTTTATGGTCTCACTGGTTTCAATTTACAATTCATTACATTCTGTTGTGGTCTTCTTGTGGAGTTATTTATATTTGTAGTACATTTTGTTTATACCTCTTTTTTCTTCGTCGCACGATCAATTTAATGACTTTTATTGAGGATTTATTTGGTTTGTGTTTTGTTGGTTCCTACCAGCTTATTTACTGAGAGACAGAGACTGTTATGTGCTCAGCTGAGGGACTTTAGTTGCCTGTACATGTTTTTATGTCTTTCTTCTGAAAAAAATTATTATTTTCTAAGAATGTTCGTGCAACCAATAGATGAATTGCATAATCATTGTTTCTGTTTATAGCAGATTTCTCTGTTGCCGGTGAACAATACTGGGATTTGTCAATGGTTGCTGCAACTTGTTTGTGTACATAATATTATGATAAAGATGGCTCTATGAATGTTGGAGGTAGATTAGTGGAGGACCAATTCCCCTTGTAATTGGTTATCTTTAGTTGATGTTTTGGTTATTAGGTCACAATGTCACGTACCATGGACTTGTGAGAATCAACTAATGGCGTTCAGAATTGTTTTTGTTAGTTAGTATTCAAGTTTAGTTTGGTAGAGCGTGTAGTTTTCGAGAATCTGGCTCTTGACGTTATAAGGTTGTGGATTGCTGAGCCACTGGAGCCCTCTTTTAGACCAAGATAAAATATTCTGCGAGATAACTAACATACTTGGTGTGCACTTTTTTTTTTAAATGGAAGTGGCTATTTCTCCACAAGCACAAAAGCAGAATTTGCAGACAACAGGTCGCAAAATTTTATGTTCTGGATCCCAGAAGGATCTGTGGCTTGTTGTGCGAGAAGGATCTCTAAATGACGTAGAGTTGGCCTTGGCATTTTTGAAGAAGAGTGGGGGCAATATCAATTTGAGGAACACCTTTGGCCTGACTCCTCTTCATATTGCAACTTGGAGAAACCACATTCCCATAGTAAAGAGGCTTCTTGCTGCTGGTGCAGATCCTGATGCTCGAGTATGACATCTTTCTCTTTTCTGATGACGTTTCTTGTTTTGCAGACATATGCTTGCCCCTTTTCTTTAGATTCTTACTGTATCTTCATTTTTTTACTTCTCAAGAGTCAAGACCATAAGGCATAATCGTTTATTCGTGAGCACTCTACATTTTATTCTAATCATTTTCTGTACATTACTTGATGAATGGTTGATGGACAGATGTTTAACTGCTTTGCTGTGGTGTGTCCATGCTGAATTCTGAAAATGATTAAAATATCCATATTCTGTACATAAATTAAGATGAATTTTTTGTGCCCAATTAATTTTATGAGATGCAAAATGTATTGATGACAGTAACAAAAGGGGTATTTCTGTCATAAAACTGCCAACCAAGGAAATGGAATGTCCTAAGATTTCTTTGTTGTTATTTAGATTATTTATTATTTTAGGATGAATTGGTGTTATGAGAAGCCCATTAGTAACATTCACATAATTACATGTTTTTTAAACTATATTTGCCACTTGGATTCAAAACCTTGGTATAGTAAAGAATTATTAAAACTATGTCTAGACTGACTTTTATTCTCAATTTCTGTTGAACCTCTTGAAATCTAGTAGTGATCTTATTTGGGATCCTCCCCATTAATTATCTTCAGACCATTGGTCCAGATATAAGGGGATATTCATTTTTACCTATCTTATTGTCATATTTCATTCTTCATTTCGCTTATCATTATTGGGTTTTGTTTAATTACCTCAGCATCATACTCAAAAGTAGTTGTTTTTCATTGATGCCTTCAAATGTTTGTGTCGTATTACAAGGCTAAAACCATCTCAATTTTATCTCCCTTGTCTTTATTCCCTATAGCATAGGATTAAAATGAACTGCTGATGTGCTTTTACCAAACAGGTAAAAATAAAGTTTTCACCATATGATATATTCCATGCAATTCATTTGTGGTGGAATGTTTCATTAAATAAAAGACACCTGTTTGCCTGGCTTTAGAAAAGTGGGACATATTACGACAATAGTTTCTGATTATTTGACTTTGACTTTCTATCTAGAAAATTTTGCTTAGAAATTTTTCGTTGTTTCATAGGGTTTACTGAAGATAAGCCAGAATAATTTAGGAGTAGCTAACTAGTGCTTTATTTGAATTGATCAATGTTGAAGCTTGTTTTATTTTTAGGATGGAGAATCGGGATGGAGTAGCCTTCACAGGGCTCTGCATTTTGGTCATCTTGCTGTGGGAAGCGTCCTTCTTCAACATGGTGCCTCAATTACATTGGAGGACTCTAAATCTCGTTTACCTGTAGATCACTTATCTGGCTCTGTATGTCAAGTTTTTGGAAATGAAAACCGTTCAGGTATAAATTGCTGTGCTTTGACCACTTTGCAATCATTTGGACTGTTATTTCCATGAGAAATGAGTTGTATAGGATACTCATCTGACTTTTTGTGCATCTTTAGTGGCTACTGAGGTTTTTAGTTGGGGGAGTGGTGCAAATTATCAACTTGGAACTGGAAATGCGCATATTCAAAAGTTACCATGCAAAGTTGATTCACTTAGTGGTTCATTCATAAAGCTCATTTCTGCGGGGAAGTTCCATAGTTTAGCACTTACGGCTCGTGGAGAAGTGTATACTTGGGGATTTGGAAGGGGGGGACGTTTGGGGCATCCTGATTTTGATATACACAGGTATATGGTTTGTTTCTGTGCAAAGCCAGATGCGCATACTTTTTATTAGTATTGATGTTACCATTTATTAATTATTAAGATTGAATATATGGAAAATTTGGTTGAGTTCCCTAATAATAGTGAGTTCCTTGAATTTCTTTTCTAGAATACCTTGGATGAGAATCATGTTAACTGTCTTACTAGATGCTCCTATATTTGCATTGATAGCACATTTATTTGCATGTTCATATGTTCAATTGGCGACAGTTTTATGCACTCAGTCAAAACTCAAACTCTGTTGAACTGCTTTTTGGTGGTGTTTTACTGGAACCAAAATTTATTTTATGTGGCAGCAGAGTCTATTATTATACATATTGGGGAGAAGCTAGTATTTGTACTTCTTGTTATAAACACAAATTAGCAGCAGAAAACCAAACTTCTTTTTTGGGGGAGTAATGGAGGGAGGTTTATCAATTTCATCTTTTCATGCTTTTGGACTATATTCAGTCAGAATTTATTTTGCTATACTCATTGCAGTGGTCAAGCTGCTGTCATCACTCCCCGCCAGGTGACTTCTGGTCTGGGTTCCCGCAGAGTGATGGCAATTGCTGCAGCTAAGCATCATACAGTTATTGCAACTCAGGGTGGGGAAGTTTTCACTTGGGGATCCAATAGAGGTAAAACATGGTGGCGATATTTATGTTATAAGTTGAGTCTTGTGATGTAAACTACTTCACTGGATGCAACCAAATTATCATTTCCCTTGCATCCCTGCCCTGCCTTTTATTAAGTATTCTACTGATTTTCAACCAAATTTTATTGATTATTTGGAAAAAAAAAATTGTCTTTGTTTATGCTTTGTTCTTTAGGATAATATATCAGAATGACAAGAATTGGCATCAATATTTTGTTTCTTTTTTTTTTCATTGCTGTGCAGAGGGACAGCTTGGGTACACTTCTGTTGATACACAACCCACACCTCGTAGAGTATCTTCATTGAGGTCAAAAATTGTTGCTGTTGCTGCAGCAAACAAGCACACTGCTGTAGTTTCTGATTTAGGTGAAGTTTTTACTTGGGGTTGCAACAGGGAGGGTCAGCTTGGTTATGGTACCTCAAACTCAGCATCTAATTACACCCCACATGTGGTTGAATCCTTGAAGGGAAAGACTTTAACCAGGGTTTCTACTGCAAAATATCACACAATTGTATTAGGATCTGATGGAGAGGTAACTACTAACAGATTATCATAATTCTCATTTTGTTAGAAGTTCAGTTTATTCTTACTGCAAGAAACTGTAGGTATCTCTTCATATCATATTTGGGCCTCAGGTTAAGGCTAATCAATGGCCATGAGGATTCCTTGGGACTTGCAAATAAGACATACTTAACATGAATCTGAACTAAAGTACTCTGCATAAACAGAAGCCATGAACATTAATTAAAATATATTAAAATTATAATGACTACTGCACTTTTAATTATTTTCTTTTCTACTGTTCCTGCATATTTTTTAGGGTACATGGATATGAAACAATAACATATTTTTGCTAGTAGGGTTATCAAGAGCATAGTTGTATATAGTTGTTGTTAGTTAAAATTTTTGGGAAATAATAATGCTTCTTTAAGTTTTAATTTTTCAAGTTTTGCAGGTATTTACCTGGGGTCATCGACTTGTTACCCCAAAACGTGTAGTAATTACTAGGAACTTAAAGAAAAGTGGAAGCATTCCTTTAAAATTTCACCGCAAGGAACGGCTTGATGTGGTTTCTATAGCTGCTGGAATGGTACATAGCATGGCTCTTACAGATGATGGTGCATTATTTTATTGGGTCTCCTCAGATCCCGATCTTAGATGCCAACAGGTTCTTACTCTGAATTTCATGTATGTTATAATTTTCTAAGACAAGCATGTTATATTAAAAAACATTTCTCTCCTTTATTTGTTTCAAAAAATAATTTGAACAGTTATACGCTATGTGTGGAAGAAATATGGTGAGTATATCAGCTGGAAAGTACTGGACTGCAGCAGTTACAGCTACAGGTGATGTTTACATGTGGGATGGGAAGAAAGGTAAGGACAAGCCACTTGTTGCAACTCGGTTGCATGGGGTAAAGAAGGCTACTTCAGTTTCGGTTGGTGAAACACATTTACTAATTGTGGCCTCCCTCTATCATCCTGTCTACCCTCCCAACATGATTGAGAATTCTCAAAATCTCAAGTTGAATAACAGGGATGATATGGAAGAGTTACATGAAGGCATTTTATTTGAGGATCTGGATTCCAGTAATATGATATCTAGTGTACAAAATGATTCTTTCAGGCAGAGATCTACTCCCAGCTTAAAAAGCCTTTGTGAAAAAGTAGCAGCAGAGTGTCTAGTGGAGCCAAGGAATGCCATTCAACTGCTTCAGATTGCGGATTCTCTCGGAGCAGATGATTTGAAGAAGTACTGCGAGGTTAGATCTTGACTACTGAACACACTGTCTGGTATATAATGTGCACATAGGAGCTACATTCTTGCTCCATACTTGATTTGAACCTCCACTGTCAGTTACATTGTTATCAGTTTTTTGCTGCTTTCGCTGTAGTTTACAAAAAAACTATTCACAAATTTTTATGTAATGTTTTTATATAATTTTCCTTTTACATTTTTCATATTCCATTCAATGTACAGATATTTTTGTACTAGTATTTTTATGAGAGAAATAGGCAGTATCTTGTAGCATCACAGGTCATATAATTCTACCATCATGCAATTGTCTTTGTAATTTAATTGGTCTTTGCTGATATATTTTGTTGGATATGTATTTCTTAACATTAAAGTCGTTGATATACTAAAGCTGTTGTTATTTACTGGTTACAGGAGATTGTCATGCGCAACCTTGACTATATATTTACAGTTTCATCACATGCTGTAGCAAGTGCCTCGTCAGATATTCTGGCTAACCTTGAGAGGTTGTTAGACCAAAGGTCATCTGAGCCATGGAGTCACCGTCGGCTCCCTACTCCAACTGCTACTTTCCCTGCCATCATTAACAGCGAAGAAGATGATAGTGAGATGGAGTTTCAAAGGACTCGTGACAAACCAATGAAAATGTCAGCAGTGAAATTGGAGAAAACCCGAAGACTAGATTCCTTCCTACAGCCCAAGGATGATCCCAACAAAGAAATTTCCAAAGTAGTTCGAGCTATACGGAAGAAGTTGCAGCAGATTGAGATGCTTGAAGCAAAGCAGTCTAATGGACATCTTCTTGATAACCAGCAGATTGCAAAGCTTCAATCTAAGTCAGTACTTGAGACCTCACTTGCAGAGCTAGGCATTCCTGTTGAAACATCAGTGAGTAAAGAATTGTCTTCTATGCTACCAGAAGGGAGAGGTAGTAAGAAGGGTAAACTATCAAAAAAACAAAGGAGAAAGAGCAACAAAACAACCATAGAGCAGACAGAAATGGAATCTGGTTACACTAAAAGTGAAGTCAATCCCAAATCTGAGGACCTTTTGGACATTGGCATTATGGTGGTTCCTGATTTGAAGGTTGGTATCTGATGAGTTATTCATGCTATTTGAGAACATCAGTTGAAACATGAAATCATATTTTCATTTGATTTCTTTTCTTGCTTATGTTTTCTTGTGTGTTAAATCAAATAGTTTCTGGCAAGGAGAATTAATTCTGTACTGGATAAAGATATTGGTTGACCGATCAATTATAGTTTTAGATTGAACCCTTATTTGATGGTATTTGCCATTGATGAGCATATCTGGGTTAGATATGCAGTCTGAAGCACTGTTAATTCAGATAGCTTCATAGTCTTTGTCAGTTGCTTATAGAGATCCATGGTTTGGTGGATTGGTTCATTTAGTAAAACATTCAATTAGGTTTCAGCCTGTTTTAGAGGCTCGTAGTGCTTTCATTTTAGAAGACTATATGTGCAATTTCATATTGTTTTTAGTTTAAGATATATTTATATTTTATATACAAAAATGTCCTTTTGGTTTACCAAGATGATTTAACTAGTTATACATGCCAAGGAAATCCCACTCGACGAGATTGTGAATTGGAGGAACACCTACATCTGAACACAAATATTATTATATTATGAAGAATAAGACTTCAAGAAGTTCTTGCCTTTTCCTTTCTCTTATTAAAGAGAATTAGTTGCACAGTTGCTTATATTGCTTAAAATTCTATATTTTATTTAATAGATGGAAGAGGATGCTCTGTTTGAACAAACCACAGCAGACCAGGCTGCAAAAGAATTAGCTTTAGTTGTGCAGAAGAAAGATGCTTTGGAGTTGCTGAAAGATAAGGGTCAGTCACCAAAAGTTTCTAAGAAGAAGAGCAAGAAGGGTGGGCTTTCTATGTTTCTGAGTGGTGCTCTTGATGAGGCCCCAAAAGAGGTGACTCCCCTTCCGCCACCAACGAGAAGTGATGGTCCTGCATGGGGCGGGGCCAAGTTCATTAAGGGATCTTCTTCTCTTCGTGAAATCCAGGATGAACAGAGCAAAGTAAAGGTAAATAAGCCAGCTGGAAGCAAGGAAAAGGCGGAGGATCTTTCTGATGTTGGCAGTGGGGGGAAAATAAAGTTGAGTTCATTTCTTCCTTCCAGCCCAATACCTGTTACCGCAACTCATTGTTCCCAAGCATCTGATGTTGAAGTAAGCACCCCTCCTTGGGCTGCTTCAGGAACCCCTCCCCAACTCTCTCGTCCATCTTTAAGGGACATCCAAATGCAACAGGTTTGTGATTTATGGCTTTCGTTCATGTACTTATCCCCATGCCAATAGTGTTATGTGATTCATGTAGCCGACCTTACTCTTGGAGATAAAGTTTTGGTGATTGTTGCTGTTGTATTTATCCCCATGCCAGTGTTATAATTGTGTAATGTTGCTCTGAACCAGTGGCTGATAATTCATTATGCATTTTGGCCTATGCTTATTTTAATCGCATTTTGGTATTATCTTCTCCTAGTGTCTATTATTCAGTTGAGAATGTTGTTTTGAATACAGGGAAAGAAACTACAAAGCCTTTCATTTAGTCCAAAGACCAGGACAGCTGGATTTTCTGTTGCCAGTGGTCAAGGCTCACCATCTGAAACAACCGGGGTGAGCCGCTGGTTCAAGCCTGAAGTGGAAACACCATCCTCGATTCGATCTATTCAAATTGAGGAAAAGGCTATGAAAGATCTCAAGCGCTTCTATAGCAGTGTCAAGATTGTCAGAAAGCAATCTTAAGGCGGCCATCTGATGTATTTAATGAAGTTGCAAGAGAGGCTCTTCCCAGTTCTTCTGTACCTTGAGCCATACCATTTTTTCTTATCGTTTTTCACTTCCATTGTTAGTACAATGACTGTGAATCAATCTGTACAGATAGTTGAGTGTACATCCTTCTTTCTTCTCAAATCAGTAGTGTAGTTTCTAGCTTCTTAGCTCCGGGTCTTCCCATTTTCTGTGTTTACCAACTATGACTGCTTATGACCAATATTTTTATATGTACTCATTTTTAACTCTCTCAACTTAGAGACTGGTTAATAATGACCCTGAATGTGATGTCAAGGGAAGACATAGTCACAGATTTTCTTGACTAAGTCAGTTCAAAGCTCAAGAATAAGAGGGAAGTTCCTTTCAAATAAGGGCTTTGTATTCTCCTATACTTAGGGGTATTGCATCAATCTTCAACCCCTATATCATATATATCCAACTAGAGTTGTGACCCCTCTACTGCCTTAAAGTTGTTCCATTTAGTGGAGGAATATTTGGACTTTGGGATTACAATAATTGTTCAAATTGCTTTTTATAAGCTTCCAGCAAGAGACTCTTCTAGCCACGTTTTAGCTTTGCAAATCAAGTTTATTCATTTATTTATTTTAAATAAAGCTTGGTGTACTTTTGCCTATGTTTGGTTAAGCAGCATTGACTTTAGGTAGAGGGAAAAGATAGTGGAAGGGAGGGTGGTTGAAAAGGAAAACATGTTCTGTTATTATTGAAACTATATTGATTTTGTTAACTATTGTTATATAACTTCACTTTGGATGGGTCAAAATTAGTGTATGCTTTTGTACAATTTAATTAGTATTAAGCAGTTCTATTTTTACATTTATTAATATTTTGACATTATTTATTTTTTATATTGATTGATGAGCTGATGTGGTAATAAATAATATCAAATTGAAATTATTTATAATTGGAATACTAATAAAACACTTCCTTTTTTCATTTTCTCGTGGACAGTAGTCTAAATTTTTATGACATATACTAATTTTCTAACCCAATATTTAAATTATCTTTTTTCTTTAGAAGCTACAGTTACACATGGCGCATGGTTTCGGTTGTAATTATACCGTGACCGTTTTCCTACACTACTACTTTTCTGTCAGGTACAAACTATTGTTAATCAGAGTTACATTATTTGTGATTTTTTTAATATCTTTCTATTGCATCACTTTTTTTATATTTCACTTTTCGTATTTTTACTATAAAAATATTATATAATTTTATTGTATAGATATACTTGTTCTTTTTGAAATCTTCATAATTAATAATATTGTTTATTTTTGTTGTCTCTGCAACGAGAAAGGAGCACTCCTAACTTTTAACCGGGTACACATATGGTGAATGATTTCACTTTTTATAAGAAAATATGTTCAAAATTTTATTAAAAGTGGGAAGCATTTTGAAGTGGTAATGCAAAGACAGACAGAGCAGCATATGAGTATCAAGTATTTAGAAATTTATATAAAGATCGGGGAATTAATTTCCCCATACGTTGGATTCTTCACTTCATTCAATGAAATATAAAGTTTTTAAAAATTAAAACACAAAAGCATGAGTATGGCTATGATAGGACAGAAATTGTGGGTAGCACCAAGGAGAGTAATTTTCCCATTACACTTAAGCACTTAGAGCGATTCATATAAAAGGGAATTACTTTGGATTTTCATTTGAGTCTCGGATAGATTCTGTTAATTGTTATACATCCACCACAAGAACTACAGAAAAATACCCTCGTGTAAAAATTGAAGCCTCTTTAATCTCTACAATTTGCACCAATTTGTTTCAAATTATGACACATGGATTTGTTTTTCTTTCTTTGTTGTTGAAGTTGTGTTTTCCATAGGGAGAAAAGCTTCTTGCTCAGACTAATCGCAAATCCATGTCCAATCTCTTTTAAAGGTATTAGTTATATATCAGTATTTATTGGTTAAATATATGTGATAAATTCAATTTATAATCTATTTTTTTACTACATCATCAGGTGATTAGTTGTAAATATTAAAATAATTAATTTAATTTGATACTTAACTAAATGTTTGCAAGGAATTTATATGACGAGGACCTTACAAATACCAATTAATAAACAATTTAATTGAAAAAATTAAGGGAATACATTAAAAGTTTCAATACAAATGCAATAATAATACTTGGAATTAATGTCTTAAATAACATTGATTTACATTCTCCTTTGTATAAAACTCCTGCCAAATAACATGCTTCTTTTCTGTGATATGTTACAGTTACAGACTATCCTAGCATTGTGCCTTTATAGCCAAACAACAGAGGAAACATGAACAATCAATAGCCTGTGCACAATAAGCTTGCTTGCTCCCTTACTCTATTTTCCTTTTGCATAGAAAGCATAAATATGTGTCAGAAAGAAATGGGAAAAACACGGGTAATGAAATGAAAAAGAGAAGAAAAAAAAATTGAAAAGAGAAAGGTTGATTGGAAATGCTGTGGGGGCATGTATGTGGCTCCTTGAGGAAGAAGGTTGAGAGAAAGCAAAAGGTGAAAAATCCACCAAAAATATGATGCATGTGTTAAGCTCATGAACAATGTAAAAAATATAGTGTGTCTGAGAACAGTTACCAATTATTTGAAGTTGATGATGTGACATTTCCTTACGGGGCATGAAAGGGTTCAAACGAAACCACCAAGAAGAGAAAGGACAAAGAAGATTGTTTTATGACATTGAAAATGTACACACAATCATGGGAGAAAACCAACGTCTTCACTATTGTCCTTTCCAAATGCATTTATGTCCAACCACTTCACTAAGACAAACAAATAACAATGTCTATGAAAATAATAATAAGTGCTCTTTTTTATAATAAATTTATTTTTACAAACAAATACTTTTAATATATTTTTAACAATTTTATTTATAATGATTCTTATTTATAATTTAATTTGTTTACACTTTTATAATTTTTAATAAATTTTAACTAATAACCAGAAGTGTATTTTTTTAGTAATCTTCATCTTAAAATTAAGCATGAATGAAATTTGAATTATAAGTCCAGGTTTTATTATTTTGGTAAGATAGAAAGCCTTTGCATTCAATCACTCAAAATTAATCAGCGGGTCGAGTGGTTACAGAACCAATTATTGATAATGAAATTATAAATTACTAGCTGGCTAGGTAGTGAGCAAATGATGATGTCTATTAACATGTTTTGAATTGCTGAAGATAAAGGTTTATATACTTCAATAATAACACAATAATTACTAGCAAGTCTTGTTGGGATTAATTATTAACTAGGATTTGGTGGGGGGTTTCAATGTGGTCTCGTGTTTAGGTAAGCAAACATTTTGTATATCTTAAAGCTTTGCATCTACATCATACCAAGATTAATGCTCATAGTGGACTTTTATTTATTTATGATATGATCCATCTTATTGATAAGTAACTTGTGATCTTTCGTCTTGAAGAACGCAAGAGAGGACCACGTCACCATAAACTTTATCCTCACAGGAAAATCTCCCACTGATTTTTGAAGCGCACAAGTCTGAAAAGTACTCTATATAGTAATATATAAATATTTATTGGATTAAAATTTAGTTGTTCAATGTGTTAAATAATGGGGTAAGATTATGTACCTTAGGGATCATTATTAGGATAAAATTAAATTAATGTAATATTAATTTGAGATATTTTTAGTATTATTTCTAATTAAATTAAAATTCAACTTCAATTGTCAATATATTAAAGGTTGGTATTAAAGACAGTACTAAAATATTTAAGATTAAATTTTAATTTATTTAAAAAATTATGTTAAAGTATCTAAAATATTAGATCTATTTTTTTTTCTCTCTGTTATTAATTTTATAATGTCAGTATCGACTGTCTACTATTAATACTATGAATGTGTATTCTATTAATTAAGACATACAGAATTGCAAGAAAGTAAAAGGGAAAGATTTTATTTTTCACGAATACGGTATAAAAATATATATACTTTCAAAATTGATAAAAATATTTTTTTAATACAATATATTCAAGTGTAATACATATAAAATAGTTTTAAAAAATTGATATACAAATAACATTTTTATTTAGCTTATTGAACCAATTCACTCATTATCTTTTCATATTTCATATATTATGTAAAAATGTCAATTTGTTAAAAATAATAAAAAATAAAAAATATTTAGTAGTCCATTACATTATTTGTTTTAATAGATAATAAATTTTTAAAATAAAATTTTAAATAACATATATATGAATTATGTGAAATTTAATATATATAACAAAAAAATAATATAAAATAATTTAACAGTTAAATTGATGAATCTTTTTAATAATTATGTATTTCAAATTTTACAATCATAATTATTTATGCATAATTATTCTGTCTAAAATTTCAACGGCTCATCTTACTAAATACATCTTATATATATATATATATATATATATATATATATATATATATATATGGAGTTATTTTTTATTTTTATTTTTAAATAATCATTAATTTAGTTATTAGTATAAATAAAATTCATAAATCAAGAGTAAAAAAAAATAATTTTAAAAGAATCATTAATATTTTTAAAATATAATATTTAAACCAAACATGATGTTAAAATATTTTTAAGAATAATTGTATAAAATTAATAAAAATATTTAAAATATACAAACATATTTTTAATATTTTAAAAAATGACAATTTCCAAAAAATATTATTACCACAAAATAAAAACGATTTACGCCAAATACGTGCTGAAAGAAAGACACGACCGAAAAGAGGGAAAGGGGTTATGTTACTGTATCACTGAAAGATTAGTATTACTTTAACTGAAAGAATAATTTATAATTAGTTAATGATATAAAAATTATTGTATTTAGTATACAACTAATTTTTGAATTCTAATATATAATTGATCAATATTTGAAAAAATATAAAAATATTATTTTAAAAATAAGCTAATAAATAATAAAATTAAAAATTTTATTACGATAAACACGAAATAAATAGGTAGTAATGCAGATTGGTGGCAAGTTCAATGAATTGGGATGAGTTGCAATTGCTTACTTGCTGCATTTGG
This sequence comes from Abrus pulchellus subsp. cantoniensis, assembly GCA_024086825.1. NCBI lineage: Eukaryota > Viridiplantae > Streptophyta > Magnoliopsida > Fabales > Fabaceae > Abrus > Abrus pulchellus. The sequence continues at coordinate 15,059,692 of CM044050.1, forward strand.
TTAAGTGTTGAACACGTTAAGGCGCAGAAAAAAGGGAAATTAAAAGCCTCATCCAACAACCTAATTGCATATTCTAGTCAACAACTTCCATCGTCATCTCATCAAGTTGTGATTTTTATTTCATGTTCTCTATCTTCAATCCTTAAGAAGCAGTACTTTCCATAGTTTGGCAAAAAGAAAACACAAACAAGTGTCTTGATACTGCTTAATTTATCCTTTTTACAATATGCTTTCAATATATATATATATTGAAAGAATTAATCAAAATATGTAACTTTTTTTAATGTCCTTAGGTAGTTCATATGTTTTAGTATATATAGGATTCATTTTTTACAGCAAATAAATTAGTGGGTATTTGGCAAAAATTGTATTCACATTTTAGATCACCTGGTTGTACTATGTAATGTAATGGGTCTAGTGCATAGATAGAATAATGCACTATATTTACTAACTGCTGATTTTAATGTGGTATATTTTGAATATATTTTCATAATAAAAAACCAATGTAATTTCACCTATTAATATTTATATTGGTAACGTGTTTTTTTTTCCGATAAATTTCAGTCTAAATCATATTAATCATCAATTATCTCGAATTACGTATTATAAATAAGTTAAAAAACATAATGCTTCAAAGACTACATGAAAAGTTACCAAAAATGAAAATACTACATGAACCTCTATGGTGGTTAAATTGGTAAAAAAAAATGATTGAAATCAAGAAAAAATAATTTAAACCGAGCTGTGCATAAAAAAAAATATATTTTTATTTTAAACTATATTTATTCCAAGATATTTCTTTAGTAAGGATTTTTAAATTTAGACACAGTATCAAACACATTATTATTACTATTCCTACTTCTTTTTAGTGTATTAATATTAACACATATCTCTTTGGATTATTTAGGGTGAGTTTAATATCAAGAATTTGCTCAATTAGCATATACATGAATGAATATTGAAGTGTCGTATATGACTGACAAATAAATGATGCAATGGATCGTCTGTACCATAAAAATAAAAAATTATCACTTAATTTGCCTTACAATTTCTAGGTATTACCAAATAAAGCGTAGAAAAGTGATTTTGATCGTCATGTACTATGTTATATCAACGGAATAATCAACAGGCTAAGGCTAATCAGAATCTACAGTACTATTTAGGGTATAAGATATAATTTCAAATTCCTTTTTTTTTCTAATTCCACTTTGAATCTTTCTTAAATTCTCACTAAATATTTGTAATTTATTTAGAATATTATTCTATCATTTCTATTAGTTTTAAAATTAAAATTCAAATTAAATCTGTAGTGACGGTTGACATAATATTGTACTAAAATTTAGGATATTTTATATAAAAATATTTTAGATCATAAAAGAGACCATGATTAAATTTGGTTAATTTCTGGTTAAATTAATGTATAAGTTCTATATTTATTTTTAAGTTTTAAATATGTTTAAAATTTAAAATAGTACATTTGTAATAGTTCATCCCAAAGAAAACAAAAGAGAAACGCTTTAGCAGTGTACCTCGAACATACTTTTTAAATTTATTTTTTATCAATTTTCTTAAAATTATAAAATTATATAAATTTTATATAATGAATCTCACTGATAATTTTATATCTTTTTTACTATTTTTCAATTACTAATAAAAAAATAGTACTTGTAAGAAAGTAATTGTAAATTTCAACTTATATCGACATATATGTTAAACATTTTAAGAGAGGAATAGAGACTGATAAACACTCGTTTCACATACACACACTAAAAATATATTTATACAATATTTAACTATAAATAAACCCTAATAATTATACAGCCATTATAAATGTGATCTTTTATAGATAAATTTTATTAATTTAATAGTTTAAAGTTTTTTTTTTCAATATTCTCTCTATTCACTAGGTTTAGTTTAGAGTAATATCATTCTTACATAGTTTAGAGTAATGTAGGACTAGAATTATCCTTTTGTTTAAACATTTTTGCACAAAGGAACAAAAATATTATAGCTTTATTATATATAATTTGAGAGCTGCAAATAATTAGTATCTATAAAATTAATTAAACCATAAAGTATGACATATTTTTTGGAATACGCGAGTTGTGGAAACGTGAGTATAACAGTAACATGTAGTCCATTCATAGATTCATAAGGAAAAAAATAACAGTGTGATGTACTTAAAAGCAAGACCAGTGGCGGTGACACTTTTCCTTCAAGATGTAGATATCTCCATTGTTGTTAGTAGTTGCATATTATATACATATATGGTGTGTGTGTGTAACTTTTCCTTTTAGCATATGTGACTCCAATGAGCCCTCAACTTTAATTTGATAATCCCTTGTGGAGGCCCATGTCCCCCTTCCCATGCTTTTTCTTTTGGACCTCTCCTCGTTATTTTCAGTGCTCCCTTTTCCTCAGAGAGAGCCTGTAAAAGTCTCAGCTCTAAGCAATCTCTAGTCATTCCTCTATGTCATAAAGCTACAGCCTCAGAACAAGACAACTTCCATCCCTCCAAAATCCCACCACCCTTTTCATTATTGTATTCTTATAATGACCTGTCTTTCATCCTTTTTCCCCCCCTTATTTACTTACTACCTCTTTTCTTTATTTTAACCCTCTCTCTCTCTCTTCTTCCATCTATTGTCCTCTCTTTTTTCATTTATTATTTAGTGGAGTACTGATTGGGAACTTGAGTGCTTGCAGGCCTTTGTTGCTTCTTGATCCTTGAGAAAGCTAGCTAGATAGAGTGATAGACACACACAGAAGATGGAGCCTTGTAGGAGAAAGAGGGTCACTCATAAAGCTATATGTATATATAAGATGGTTGGAAGCAACTCAAGTTCTATATACCATTCCTTTATTTACCTATTTCATGATTTCTTATATATTCATTCCTAATATTCCTTACCTAGTGAGAAAAATATTTCAAGCACTTCGGTGTTTGGAGCTTTGATTCCTTGTGAGACATGGACTTTATTGAAGAAGGAAAGGAAAGGGGGTGTCTGGAATGAAGTTTGATCCGAAATCATTGTCTCTGTTTCATTTTTAACTTTGTTTGTTAGAGGGAGAGAGAGAGATCAGAGAGTGATTTGTCATCTGGGAAGGAAAGGGGGTGTTTGGAATGAGGTTTGATCCAAGATCATCATATCATGTTTTTCTTCTTTCCCTTCCTTCTTCATTTAATTTATTACTTTGATATATCAATATTTTATCTTCACCCATGCATGGGATGGGACTGATCTCGGACCAGGCTTCATTCCTCACACCTAACTTTCCATGTAGAAGCAATCAATCACAACAAGACAAAGGTAACCCTTCTTTTCTCCTCCAAATGTTATATCTATCAATCAGATCTAACTAGATATGCTGGTTTCTATGTCTTTTTATGCTCTAGCTAGCCCAAAAATTTTAGACTTATATTCCTATATTAATTTTTTTGCCAATAATTATTATTTTTTTCTTGTGGTGTTTTTTGGAAGAGGGAGATCGTACTTGGTTTCGATTATGATAATGTTTTCATTAATTATCAAATGAATTTCTTAGAGGACAATAAACACTTCCCTAGTCGTAGATCAGCTATTAAAGGATTGTGTTAACTTAATCAATAGTTGAGTTATATTTTTACGCATTTATTTTGACGCATCAATTGTTGAGTTTTAAAAGTACAGCAATGTTAAAATTTGGTACAAAATTTTTTATCATCCCTATCTTACTCGAGCTCAAATAAATAGATTGGGTCAAATAGTGTGAATTGAATCAAACCCATAAAACATAAAAGCACTTCCCATTTATGCGGCTTCTTAAGTCCAAAGACCCACAAACAACAATATCTCAATCTATTGAAACTGTGCCATATTCCGAGTCTAATTTATACAATATTGGTTGATTGATACATCCCTAACCTCAACCTCCGCCGCCATCTTTATCTTTATCATGTGGAGATGCATGCACTAGCAACCTATTCTAAGAAACCCTAGCCTAGCTGTTCTTGTAGCTTTTCTAGTACATGTTCCTTTTTTGTTCCCATTTTCATGAGATGCATGATATCATGAAGGTTGACATTCATTTTGGGTATATTGGTGATCATCCCTCTGCTGAAACAAGAAAAGTGAGTTTACTAAGATATTCCCTCCATCGTTCAATATTGCCCCTGCTTTTCTCCAATTTACGGTATGAAGAGAGGGAACTTAAGTAGGTATATATACATAACATATATGCATGCCGTACATATATATCAGGGTACAAGTTAACTAGCATCACACATTCATACACTGATACACATTCTCATCATATATACATATTGTTTTATGTTAACAATTAATTTCATTGAAGTGAGAATGTTACGACTTAAGTAGACGAGAAAGTAGAATCCGAAAAATTAATTCATTAAAAAAATGTTTAAAAATAAACTTTTTCCAATGTATGTTAATAAGATCATTAGTCAAATTTATGGTATAAATCTATTAAATAACAGAAATTTATGCAATAAATACTTAATTTGAGTACCACGTCGAGCTCTTCATGTTATTTAATATGAAACTTAGAGAATGCCACGAGGAACTTAGATAGAAGGACCAGTATATACTGGGGGAACATATAGGATATATAGGGTAGAATCTCACTGTCTTCACGCACTATGCTTGTAAACCACATATTCCGATTCCTTGGAATAAATATATCATATAATATTTGGTTTTTTTCAATAACAGAATAGTATATTGGATTTATTTATGGAAAATGTTAACGAGTTTGATGCATGCTTGATATGGATAAATTAATATTTTACTGAATTCTATGCGCTTCTTTCTTGATTGGTAAATAGCACTGAGTCGTCAAAACTTGTTCTTTAAGTGCGCGGCAAAAGCTACACCACGTGACAAAGAACCATGTCGCAAAGTTATGGTGTGGAGTGGGTTAAAACTCAAAGCACTTTTAATAAGATAGAGACCACATGGATGTGGTGACAATAGGTGTTATCTTATGCATACAGTTTTTGGATGGCTAATTAGATCTTACGTATCCTTCCTTTCTACTTTATCTAGCTTTCGATATTCTCTTCTCTTCTTTTCTCTCTCTCTCTCTGTGTATGGAAAACATTTATTTATTTTCATATAACAACATTTTCTGGATTTTCCATAAACTCATCTATCACCCCATTACACTATATAAATATATCATTGTTATTGTTCTATAAATTATTAGTTTATATTGGTTGATACGTGAATCTAGACATGAAACTAATGATAATTTTTATTACAATATATTTGATGTTTGAGGCTTTTAATATAAATTTAGTGTTATTTCGTATAATCCAAAGATTTTTCAAATTTCAACTAAAATTTTAATTAGAAATTTAAAAGAGGTATTAAAATTTAGAAAGGAAGAAATATATAATAAGAGAGAGTGAGACACGGGCGAATTGAAAAGTCGGTATACAAGAGTAACAGTGAGTCTCCAGATTGAAACTCATGACTTTCTTCCTCAAAAAAGGACAATCCTCTATTAATGAGCAAAAGAGACAATCCAATCAGTTATAGAATGCTGTGTTAGAACAGGAGTTGTAATTAAATTGGTGTATGCTAGTCAGGTGATGTGTTTTTTACATTAATAAAGTTTAGGGGGATATAATTGCTTCATTTGAAAGTAATCTAAGAATATAAGTTAGGTTGGGTATTTCTTTTATTAGTTTAAAATTTATATTGACATGAATTATTTTGAAACTTCCCTAACTCCTATAATTGATTTAATTTACAGACCACTTTTATTAATTCCTATTATTAGTGATAAATATCGCGTAAGCTACGAAACTACGAGCACTTCTTAATTGAAAACAAAATCTCATAGCCCAAACTTTCTGCTAGGAACATGTGTGATTGTGACCGGATAAAGAAAAGGAAAAACGAACACAAAGAGTGAATATATATATATATATATATATATATATATATATATATATATATATATATATATATATATATATCATCATGTTTTCTATTTTTTAATTTATTTTTGTCTTAAATCAGAACACGATCTACACCATTTTCGTATCAGAGCCTAAACGGGTTTTTTGATTTCAAAAGGAAAGAGAGAAGTTATATTATGCCTTTTTATATATATGATTTTGGTGAAATTAATTTTTATCATCAAGTTGATATAAGAAGAAAATTAAAACAAATCAGAAAGCTTTATAATCAAACACAAAATAGTATTTAGAAAAAAGATTTATTTTTTCGATATTATAGAATATAAGAAAGATCTGAATGTTTTGGCAAGAGTTTGAGTTTTTCATCATATGTATATCATTTATCTTGTATTTATCTTTTTGTCATATCTTGAGTTAATTATAATCTAAATAGGTAGCAGTGAGAGTTATTTGTACATCGGTAAGCCTGGAGGGTGTTCCTAGTAGTAAGTCCTGAGCGTGAGCAGTAAAACTGTTGGTAAGCCTTAGTGTTTCTGTAGCCTTTAGGATTCAAGATGGCAAATTTACTAAGAACAATGAGTAATCTAGCTCTAGGTAGAAACAGAGAGATAATTACAAGAGTAATGAGAGCAGATGAAAATTCTTCCTCTTCACCAATAGTTTCCTCTTCTTCTTCAACAATACTACAACAAATTACTATAGATGATATTGAAAAATCTTTACATGATTGGTTAATACCCATAATCAAAGAAAAAGATGTATATAAAGATAGATTTGTTTGGTTTTTTAGGAATAATCATGAACATATCAACAAAATAGAATATTCTTATCCTGAAACTAAATTAAATATTACAATCCAACTTCTAGAAGATCAACTTATACAAAATCATAGACAAGAAGGGTTTAAATTTATCCATATAGGATTAATACAACTAGCAGTTTAACCAAACTTCAAGATAGGAGTAAACCTTCCTATACTTGTATTATTAAGAGATATGAAGTTACAAAATAAAAGTGATTCAATAATAGCAGCTCTAGAAAGTAACCTGCATGATGGGCCAATTTTCTTTAACTGTTATCCCAATATATCAATGTCTCTAGATAATGAGAAAACATCTAAAGCCATAAAAATATTTACCAAAATAAAAGAAAATATAGTGGATGACTCGTTTGATCCATTCCATGTGATCTATAGAGTCTATTATAAAATTACAAAAATTTCCTATGGGTTTAAAGCAAACAAACAAATCAATAGAGATGAAACTGTAATTACCTAAAAGATTAAGACATGACCAATTAACAATACCAGAAGAATGGATTTTTGAAGAACCTTCTTCTATTAAATAAGAATATACAGAAATAAGAGATATAATAGAAGAACTAGATAGGTTTAGACTTAGAATGAATAGGTCTAGATCAATTCGTATAGGATAACCATCAATAATTAAAGAACCATCAAGACATTCTATTAGTGGTTCAATAGTAGATATAAATCTAACCAAAATAGACATGACCAGACCAGGAGTCTCTATTCCAGTTTATGAACAAAATTCTGAAATAAATTATAGCGCGACACTTTCTCAAGTTTTAAATACAATAGAAAAAAGTGAACCTTTTATTATAGATAAAGAATGTATTAAAGAAGATATAGATGGAAAACATAATATAGATAAAAAAAATTTGGCTAATGGAAACATTTAGCTAACAACAAAGGTCAGAGATTAGAGAAAAATTTTATAAATATTTAGAAGAAATACAAATAAATACTTATTTTTTTCATGAATGAAAAAATATTGTATTAAAAACAATATAAATTATCCATTTAACAAAGAAATAAATCCTTTACAAAAAATTAAAAATATATGGAAAACCACCACAGGAAAAATAATAGAAGCCGAATATCCTCTTCTAGAACAAATAAAAATACAAGTAGAAAACGAAAAAGTAGAAACTAGTCCTTACAAAAAGACTAATGAGAATAGTGAATCAATAAATAAAAAAGATATAAATAAAATACATCAACAATTAAATTATTCTAATACAATAATAAATTTAATGACTAATCAACTAAACAGGATAGAAAATAATAAAGAAAATTTTAGTAGCAGCAATAATATCAAAACATTACATTATTTAGATAAACTAATATATCCTATTACTACTATGTTAGCTCAAGCCATGAAAGAATTAGAGAAAAAAATTGGGCTTGAATTAGATGTAGAAGAAATAAAAACAAAAATAGCTAAACTAAGTTTAGATAAATAAACAATAAATACTTTAGAAATTAATAAAATTTATGAATATCCAAAAATAAAATATTATTATAATAGACCTACACTACCAGATATTGCTTTAGAAAATAGACCACACTTTGTACAAAATTCTTATGGAGGTAATAACATTGTAGAATGGAATATTGATGGTGCCTCTGAACAACAAATTTTTGATATTACACAACAAATGACTATAGCAGCTACTGCCTATAAAATGAAAAATGCTTCTGATAGAGTAATAGCTGAAGCCATTGTACAAGGCTTTACAAGACAACTTAGAGGTTGGTGGGATAATTATGTAAGTCCTGCAGATAGAGAATTTATATTAGGACATGTTAAACAAGAAAATAATGAACAAGACGCTGTCGTAACACTTATCTATACAATATTATTACATTTTACAGGAGATCCTATAGTATTTAGAGAAAGAGTAAGAGAACAATTACATAAGCTTAAATGTCCAACTATCACTGATTATCATTGGTATAGGGACATGTTCATGTCAAAAGTAATGATGTTAGAAGACGCTAATGAACTATATTGGAAAGAAAAATTTATCTGTGCTATTCCTTCCTTATTTGCAGCAAAAGTTATAGAAAATATTAAGAATAGATTAAGAGAACATATAGATTACAGAACATTAACTTTAAGACAACTACATGGTTTTGTAATAGACACAAGAATAAAAATATGTGGGGACATAAAATTACAAAATCAAATCAAAAAGCAAGAAATAATAGGAAAAGTAGAGCTAGGAAGTTTTTGCGCACAATATGGAATAGGACCTATACAAGCTCCCAGTAGAATAATTAGAAAACCTCATAAGAGAAAACAAAATCAAAATCCTCCTAATTATAAAAAAAAACTGTATAAAAGAAATACTTATAAAAAATCATATAAAAAGAATATTCCTAAACAACAAAATAATAATAATACTAGTAATCAATTTAAAGGAAACTGTTGGAAGTGCGGTAAATATGGACTTCATGCTGATATCTATTGAAAGTGAAGAACTTAAACAAGTTCTTTATTCAGTTTTAATAATTTCTGAGCCAGAATCAGAGTTTTCAGATAAAGAGTTTGAAGATAAAAATATACAAGAAAATGAAATTTATCAGTTAGATAATACCTCAGAAGAATCTGAGGAAGAACAAGAATTTTGTTTAGGACCAGGATTATGCGATTGTAATGATTGCAAAATTTCACAACTAAATACTATAACCAGAGATCAGACTCAGTCTTTAATAACAATAATAGAATGATTAGAAGAAGGACCTCTAAAAACAGAATTCATTAAAAAACTTAATGAATTCGTTACCAGAGAAGAACCAAAAGAAGTAGTAATAAAACCCATAGAAATGACAGAAGTACTTAATAAATTTAGAACCTCAAGTCAATAAGCAACTATAAAAGATTTGCAAAGAGAAATAGTAAATCTAAAAATAGAAATAAAAGAATTAAAAGAATATAAAAAAGATTTAGAAATTAGACTATTATCTTTAGAAGGAAAGGAAATCTTAAGGTCACAAGAAAATCAAACTAGTACGTCAGAAATAAAAGATCAACCAGATATATTTAACTTAGAAGTATTAACATTAATTACTTCACACAAATAGTGGTGTGAAATTACATTAATAGTAGAACAAGAAAAATTTAACTTAATAGCATTAATAGACTCAGGAGCAGATGTTAATTGTATACAAGAAGGAGTAATACCCATAAAATATTATGAAAAAACTACAGAACAATTATAAGCAGCCGAAGGGAACAAGCTTAATATAAATTATAAGCTTTCAAAAGGAAAAATCTGTAAAAATAAAATATATTTTACTACATCATTTATATTAGTAAAAAACATAGGAAATAAAATAATCCTAGGAACTCCATTTTTAACATTATTATATCCTTGTGAAATTAATAGTACAGGAATTATTAGTAAAGTAATACCAGATAGAGAAATAAAATTTGAATTTTTACAACCGTAAAAAAATTAGAGAACTAAATTTAGTACAAGAAGCATCAATAACTAGGATAAATCAAATAGAAAGAAAACAAAAATAAATTAATTTTATAAATAAAGAAATAGAATATAAAAGAATTGAAGAACAGTTAAAAAATAAAAAAATTAAAAAAATTATACAAGACTTTGAAAAAAGGATTATAAACAAAATTTGTAATTTAAATCCTATAGCATTTCACCATAGGAAGAAATATGAAATAGAATTACCATATGAAGAAGGATTTGATGAAACAAATATATCTACAAAAGCTAGACCAATACAGATGAACGAAGAACAGTTAAATTCTCTAAATAAGAATTACAAGAATACTTAGAAAAAGGTTTAATCAGACATTCGAAATCACCTTGGAGTTGTACTGAGTTCTATGTAAATAAAGCCTCAGAACAGGAAAGAGGAGTTCCAAGATTATTAATTAATTACAAACTCCTTAATAAAGTACTAAAATGGATTAGGTATCCTATACCTAACAAACGATTTAATTAAAAGATTAATTAATGCTAATATATTCTCAAAGTTTGATATGAAATCAGGATACTACCAAATATCTGTAAAAGAACAAGATAGATATAAAACATCTTTTGTAGTACCCTTTGGACATTTTGAATGGAATGTTATGCCTCAAGGACTAAAAAATGCACCTAGTGAATTCCAATAAATAATGAATAATATATTTTATCCATATATGAATTTTTCTATAGTATATTTAGATGATGTACTGATATTTTCAAAAGGAATTAATCAACATATATAACATTTAAATAAATTCATAGAATTAATCAAACAAAATGGATTATGTGTATCAGCTAAAAAGATAAAAATATTCCAAGAAAAAATTAGATTTTTAAGATTTAATATTTATCAAGGAACAATTACTCCAATACAGCGGTCCATTGAATTTGCAGATAAATTTTTAGATCAACTGAAAGATAAAAATCAATTACAAAGGTTTTTAGGATGTTTAAATTATGTAGCGAATTTCTTGCCAAATATTAGAACAATGTGTTCTCCGTTGTATAAATGTCTTAGAAAAAAATTTCCAACCATGGGATGAAGAGATGTCTAAAATAGTCCAACAGGTAAAAGTTTTAGTCAAAAATCTTCCTTGTCTAGGAATACCAGATCCTTTTGCCCATTTAATAGTAGAAACTGATGGATCAAATTAGGATATGGAGGAATATTAAAACAAAAATTACCAGAATCCAAAGTAGAACAAGTTATAAGATATTATTCAGGAATATGGCATCCTGCACAACAAAAATATTCTACTATTAAAAAAGAAATTTTAAGCATAATTTTGTGCATACAAAAGTTTCAAGATGATTTATTCAATAAAAGATTTTTAGTAAGGACAGATTGTAAAGTAGCCCCTTCTGTCTTACAAAAAGATGTTCAAAATATGGTTTTAAAACATAATTTTGCCAGATGGCAAGCATTATTATCTAATTTCGATTTCGAAATACAACATATTAAAGAAAAAAAGAATTTTTTACCAGATTATTTAACAAGAGAATTTTTACAGGAAAAATGTCCAAAATGACCAGTGTTGACTATGCCCTGCCAAAAAAGAGTGAACTAGAAATATCAAAACTCCTACGAGAGATAAAGGTAAAAACCCAATGACTTGTTTATAGGTATTACAAACCAAAGCTCAAATCCAATTACCAAAATTAACAAAACAATATACAGTTCTAGCCAAACCAGACCAAGTTCCCAAATAGCTACCCAAACAACACAAACCAGAAAATTACCATCATGGACAAAATCTACTTGTAAAAAGCCCACAATAGCTAAAAAAATCTCAGAATATTATGAAAAACCTTATGGCCTTCCAATAATGGAAATAGAAGCAGAATGATTTAAATTAAATTGTTCTGAAATAGCAAAAAGGAATTTTCCTCCAAACTGCCATGTGGTTCTATCCTCATCTGAACAAAAGAGAGAATTTTAGGAATTAATTTTGATTGATTCAAAGTCAATAGAATTAACTCATAAGAAAAATGAACAAAAAGAAATTATTTTTTCAAAATTTAAAATTTGTCAGATACTTACTCCTAAAGAGTGGGGACAACACGTATATTGCTATCATAAATTTACGATAGATTATCAGCTTCCACAATATAATTATTTTGATTATATAAAAGCTTAGAAGAAATTCTTATTTCTTCGACCAGACACACCATTCCTAGTTCATTTGGTTCCAGAAAGGGATTTCTTTATATTTTCCAAAATGGTTTTCAGCTTGGTTCCACAATTTTGGACCAGTAAGACAAATACTAGCAGAAAGGGCTCAAATAGCATTAACCCATTTCCAAGAAAAAATCAACTTTCCAGAACCATATAAATTTATTTCTTTTATAGCCTCACAAGGAATATCTTGGATCATGATGTGGCAGTATGATTCTGCAAAATTAGATTATGATTCATCCATCCAGTTACTAATCAGGACCATAAAAGTTAAATGGTGGATAAATTATGATTTAGATCTATTCACTACAGAACAAATTATTCAGTGGATACACAATAATGTTCAACATCCTCCTCTAAGCGAGAATGTAATAAAGGATAAATAAAAGCAAGCCTTTTTACAACAAAAAGCTAGATTTTTAGCTAGTCTGAGTACAGCTGAAAGTGAAGAAAAGTTCAAAAAAATTATTGAGACCATATCTCCAGAGGTTACCAACATATCCTCTGATAAAGATAGAAGGAGCCTTAGTCCAGCAGGAGATGATGACTATGGCTACTTTGACAATGAAGATAATTGTTATGGAATCTCTCTATAGCAAGACTAGACAAAAGCTAAAAAGAAAAAGGAGACTCGACAAAAGTTGATAAAGTGACAAAAGACAAAGTTGACAAGACTAAAGCAAAAGAAAACTTAACAAAAGAAAAAATGATAAGACTAAAGTAAAAGAAGATTTGACCAAAAAAAAATAATTGCACAAGAAGACAACTGATCAAGGACATCATCAGATAAGAAAGAATCCTAAAATAGTAACTTTTACTCTATAAATTGTTCGCTCTGCCTCATTCAAAAGCACGAGCAAATTATCAGCTCCAATAGTTTTAAGAAAAACTTCTCAAATTGTATGATTGGAATTTCTTTGAAAGATTGTACAAGAAGTTTCATCATATTTGTAAGTTCTATCAAGTTTCTTCTATTTTTTTTGTCTTAAATCAGAATAATATACGATCCACTCCACTTTGGCATCAGAGCCTAAACGGGTTCTGATTTCAAGAGGGGAGAGAGAGGTTGTATTATGCCTTTATATATATATGATTTTGGTGAAATTAATTTTTATCATCCAGTTGATATAAGAAGAAAATTAAAACAAACCAGAAAGCTTTATAGTCAGAGAGCTGTTTGTACGTTGGTAAGCCTGGAGGGTGATCCCGGTAGTAAGTCCTGAGCGTAGGCAGTAAAATCGTTAGTAAGCCTTGGTGTTCCCGTAGCCTTTAGGATTCAAGATGACAAATTTACTAAGAACAATGAGTAATCTAGCTCTAGGTAGAAATAGAGAGATAATTACAAGAGTAATGAGAGCAGAAGATGAAAATTCTTCCTCTTCACCTTTAACAATACCACAACAAATTACCATATATGATATTGAAAAATCTTTACATGATTGGTCAATACCCATAATCAAAGAAAAATATGTATATAAAGATAGATCTATTTGGTCTTTTAGGAATAATCATGAACAAATCCATAAAATAGAATATTCTTATTCTGAAACAAAATTAAATAGTACAATCCAACTTCTAGAAGATCAACTTATACAAAATCATAACAAGAAGGGTTTAAATTTATCCATATAGGATTAATACAACTAGCAGTTAAACCAAAATTCAAGATAGGAGTAGACCTTCTTATACTTGTATTATTAAGAGATATGAAGTTACAAAATAAAAGTGATTCAATAATAGCAGCTCTAGAAAGTAACCTGCATGATGGGCCAGTTTTTTTTAACTGTTATTCCAATATATCAATGTCTCTAGATAATGAGAAAACATCTAAAGCCATAAAAATATTTACCAAAATAAAAGAAAATATAGTGGATGACTCGTTTGATCCATTCCATATGATCTATAGAGTCTATTATAAAATTATAAAAATTTCCTATGAGTTTAAAGCAAACAGACAAATAAATAGAGATGAAACTGTAGTTATACAAGCTAATCTAATTAGAAATTTAGTACAAGTACCTAAAAGATTAAGACATGACCAATTAACAATACCAGAAGAATGAATTTTTGAAGAACCTTCTTCTATTAAGTAAGAACATACAGAAATAAGAGATATAATAGAAGAACCAGATAGGTTTAGACTTAGAATGAATAGGTTTAGATCAATTCTATCCATCAATAATTAAAGAACCGTCAAGACATTCTATTAGTGGTTCAACAGTAGATATAGATCTAACCAAAATAGACAACATGACCAGACCAGGAGTCTCTATTCCAGTTTATGAACAAAATTCTGAAATAAATTATAGCCCTACACCTTCTCAAGTTTTAAACACAATAAAAAAAAGTGAACCTTTTATTATAGATAAAGAGTGGATTAAAAAAGATATATAGATGGAAAACATAATATAGATAGAAAAACTTGGCTAATGGAAAACATTTCTTCTTATATCAACTGGATATTAAAAAATAATTTCACGAAAATCATATATATAAAAAGGCATAATACAACCTCCCTCTCCTCTCTTGAAATCAGAACCCGTTTAGGCTCTGATACCAAAGTAGTGCGGATCGTATATTGTTATGATTTAAGACCAAAATAAAGAAGAAAATAGAAAACATGATGATGAAATTTAACATATATTGAAAAACTTGATAGAACTTACAAATATGATGAAACTTCTTGTACAATCTTTCAAAGAAATTTCAATCTTATAATTTGAGAGGTTTTTCATAAAATTATTGGGGCTGATAATTTGCTCGTGCTTTTGAATGAGGCAGAGCTTACAATTTATAGAGTAAAAGTTACTATTCTAGGATTCTTTCTTATCTGGTGATGTCCTTGATCCGTTGTCTTCTTGTGTAATTATTTCTTTTTTTGTCAAATCTTCTTTTACTTTAGTCTTATCATTTCTTCTTTTGTTAAGTCTTCTTTTGCTTTAGTCTTGTCAACTTTGTCTTTTGTCACTTTATCAACTTTTGTCGAGTCTTCTTTTTCTTTCTAGCTTTTGTCTGCTCTTGCTACAGAGAGATTCCATAACAATCATCTTCGTTGTCAAAGTAGCCATAGTCATCATCTTCTGCTGGACTAAGGCTCCTTCTGTTACCTTTATCAGAGGATATGTTGGTAACCTCTGGAGATATGGTCTCAATAATTTTCTTAAACTCTTCTTCACTTCCAGCTGTACTCAGACTAGCTAAAAATCTAACTTTTTGTTTTAAAAAAGCTTGCTTTTGTTTATCCTTTATTACATTCTCGCTTAGAGGAGGATATTGAACATTATTGTGTATCCACTGAACAATTTTTTCTGTAATGAGTAGATCTAAATCATAATTTACCCACCATTTAACTTTTATGGTCCTGATTAGTAACTGGATGGATGAATCATAATCTAATTTTGCAGAATCATACTGCCACATCATGATCCAATATATTCCTTGTGAGGCTATGAAAGAAATAAATTTATATGGTTCTGGAAAGTTGGTTTTTTCTTAGAAATGGGTTAATGCTATTTGAGCCATTTCTGGTAGTATTTGTCTTACTGGTCCAAAATTGTGGAACCAAGCTGAAAACCATTTTGGAAAATATAAAGAAATCCCTTTCTAGAACCAAATGAACCAGGAATGGGTGTCTGGTCGAGAAGAAATAAGAATTTCTCCCAAGCTTTTATATAATCAAAATAATTATATTGTGGAGGCTGATAATCTATCGTAAATTTACGATAGCAATATAAGTGTTGTCCACAGTCTTTAGGAGTAAGTATCTGACAAATTTTAAATTTTAAAAAAATAATTTCTTTTTGTTCATTTTTCTTATGAGTTAATTCTATTTACTTTGAATCAATCAGAATTAATTCATAAAATTCTCTCTTTTGTTCAGATGAGGATGACACCACATGGCAGTTTGGAGGGAAAACCCTTTTTGCTATTTCAGAACGATTTAATTTAACCCATTCTGCTTCTATTTTCATTATTGGAAGGCCATAAGGTTTTTCATAATATTCTGAGATTTTGTCAGTTATTGTAGACTTTTTATAAGTAGATTCTGCCCATGATGGTAATTTTTTTGTTTGTGTTGTTTGGCTAGCTATTTGGGAACTTTGGTCTAGTTTGGCTAGAACTGTATATTGTTTTGTTAATTCTGGTGATTGGATTTGAGCTTTGGTTTGTAATACCTGTAAACAAGTTATTGGGTTTTTACCTTTATCTCTTGTAGGAGTTTTTGGTATTTCTGGTTCACTCTTTTTTGGTAGGGCATAGTCAGCACTGGTCATTTTGGACATTTTTCTTGTAAAAATTTTCGTTAAATAATCTTGTAAAAAATTCTTTTCCCCTTTAATATGTTATATTTTGAAATCGAAATTAGATAATAATGTTTGCCATCTGGCAAAAATATATTTTGAAACCAGATTTTGAACATATTTTTGTAAGACAGAAGGGGTTGTTTTACAATCTGTCCTTACTAAAAATCTTTTATTGAATAAATCATCTTGAAACTTTTGTATGCACAAAACGATGCTTAAATTTGTTTTTTAACAGTAGAATATTTTTGTTGTGCAGGATGCCATATTCCTGAATAATATCTTATAACTTGTTTTACTTTGGATTCTAGTAATTTTTGATTTAATATGCCTCTATATTCTAAATTTGATGCATCTGTTTCTACTATCAAATGGGCTGAAGGATATGGTATTCCTAGAGAAGGAAAATTTTTGACTAAAACTTTTACTTGTTGAACTATTTTGGACATCTCTTCATCCCATGGTTTGGGATTTTTTCTAAGACGTCTATACAACGGAGCATACATTGTTCTAATATTTGGCAAGAAATCTGTTACATAATTTAAACATCCTAAAATCCTTTGTAATTGATTTTTATCTTTCAGTTGATATAGAAATTTATCTGCAAATTCAATTGACCGCTGTATTGGAGTAATTGTTCCTTGATAAATATTAAATCCTAAAAATCTAATTTTTTCTTGGAATATTTTTATCTTTTTAGCTGATACACATAATCCATTTTGTTTAATTAATTTTATGAATTTATTTAAATGTTGTATATGTTGATTAATTCCTTTTAAAAATATCAGTACATCATCTAAATATACTATAGAAAAATTCATATATGAGTAAAATATATTATTCATTATTTCTTAAAATTCACTAGGGGCATTTTTTAGTCCTTGAGGTATAACATTCCATTCAAAATGCCCAAAGGGTACTACAAAAGCTGTTTTATATCTATTTTTTTCTTTTACAGATATTTGGTAGTATCCTAATTTCATATCAAACTTTGAGAATATATTAGCATTAATTAATCTTTTAATTTAATCTTGTTTGTTAGGTATAGGATACCTAATCCGTTTTAGTACTTTATTAAGGGGTTTGTAATTTATTACTAATTTTGGAGCTCCTCTTTCCTGTTTCGAGGCTTTATTTACATAGAACCCAGTACAACTCCAAGGTGATTTTGAAGGTCTGATTAAACCTTTTTCTAAGTATTCTTGTAATTCTTGTTTACAGAATTTTAACTGTTCTTCGTTCATCTGTATTGGTCTAGCTTTTGTAGGTATATTTATTTCATCAAATACTTTTGCATATGGTAATTCTATTTCATATTTCTTCCTATGGTGAAATGCTATAGGATTTAAATTACAAATTTTGTTTATAATCCTTTTTTCAAAGTCTTGTATAATTTTTTTAATTTTTTCATTTTTTAACTATTCTTCAATTCTTTTATATTCTATTTCTTTATTTATAAAATTAATTTATTTTTGTTTTCATTCTATTTGGTTTATCCTAGTTATTGATGCTTCTTGTACTAAATTTAGTTCTCTAATTTTTGGTGGTGTGTAGAAATCGATCACTGGGTAAGTGTACCCGTTGTCAGAGTAATATTATTAAAATTAAAATTAAAATTAAAGTACCAATTGTCGTATCCACAGGGACTGTTATTAAGAAACTTTTCCTTAATTGCGTAATTGTTAATAAATATGAAAAATAAACCTTGTTGATGAAATTGCTAAAAGTAAAAGAATAATAAATTAAAAGGAACAGATATTCTAGTGAAAATAAATTATAGAAAATTATGACTAAAGGTATTCAATGTAAAAAGGCAAGTATGTAGACTATAAATCCCCCTAAGTGTCCAAATAACTGAAATTCTTCTTCAACTACTTAGTTCCAAACCCTTATTGCTGCAGGAAATTTCAAATTAAATCAATACCTTTTTCAAGGATAATGATTCCTAACCCTCAATTGATTAATTGGAATCTCTTCCTTAATTAATACCCCTAGGTTGCATTAAGTTTATTATGAATTCCATAATTAGGGTTAATCCTAATACAGAAAACTCACGTCTTTTTATTTCTAGAAATACATTTAAGTCTTTTTAATTGAGCAATGTTAATTTCATGCAGGAATTTTACTCAAATTCAAACAAGAAAGAAGAAAATTGATACTACTCAATTAAACCCAAGAGAAAAGAACATGAAATAGCATTAGAAGAATTTCAGAAGATTTAGTCAATTAGGATTCATTACATCTAGATACTCAAAAGAAAGTTAGAACCTAAACATCTTGAAATTAAAATTACAAAAGAGATGAATTAAAACGCTTGATCCCATTCTCCTGCCGTCTCTGAGTCTTTCGTCTCCAAAAATACAGCCTCCCCCAGGTTTAAGTCCAGTCCCCCTTTTATATGAATTGTCCTAGGGTTAATTTTCTCTCAAAAGTTAAATTTCTGACGCGCGTAAAAGTACACGCCCAAGTACACGGCCATGTACTTTGGCCGTGTACATCTCTGTTTTCTAATAGGTGTCCTTCAAACCTTTCCTGACAAGTACACGCTCATGTACACGGCCGTGTACATCTCTGGTCTGTGATACTTGGTCTTCACAATCTTTATAGGAAGTACACACTTATATACATGGTCATGCACCTTGATCGTGTATATCTCGGGTTCAAATGATGCATTCCTTGACAACACCAGTGATGTACACGTTCATATACACGGGCGTGTATCTGCCGGTGTATATCTCTAGCTGAATATTTCCTTGTTCTCTGCATTCCAGTGAGATACACGACCATATACACGGGCGTGTATCTGCCCGTGTATATCTCTAGGTTCTTCTTTCTTCAATTCTCGACATCTTTAAGATTTTCATATCCTTAATCTTTTTTTTTTTCTGAAATATAAATAAAATGAGATTAATTCTAATAATATCTATCAATGAATAGCTTAAAAACTCTCAATTATCATAATGTAGGATCAAGTATTTAGAGCATTTATCAAATTCTGCCAAACTTGAACTTTTGCTTGTCCCCAAGCAAAGGAATGGATCAATTTTACCCTTGACAATAAAGAATCAAATTCTTGAATTTTTATTATTGTTATTTTTATTTTATTTTTTTAAATTTTTAGAGGGAAAGTAATTCTTAAACATCAAATTGTACCTTTTTTTGCTCTTGACCTCTTTAACTTTAGACAGAACTGAAATAAGGACCTCTCTACCATTAGCTCTTAAAATTTTAATTCAAAACTTTGAATTGTCCCACAAGGTGTTATTTAATTTTCTTCACTTTGAGCCATGATCGGCTAATAGGGTGCATTTTATGCTCCATCCCAATTAGCACAAGGTATTAATGGAAAATTCCACCCCTTGCTTTTCACATCGGTACCTCAAACAATTTCGGGGTTCTAAGATGTGGTATCCGGACATTGCCTACAATCCACATTCAACTAGATATGCTTCTATGGCATGCTCTTTTATTTCTGAGCAGAGCCCAAATTTTTCAAATATTAACATTCTATTAATTGCATAAATTTTTTTTGCATAGATTCAAGGTCCTCAAATCAGAAAAATCTACCGATACTTCAATCGAGAAACAATCAAAACACAATTCCAATATCTAGAATAATTTCATATGAACTTTATTTTTATTTTTATTTTTATTTTTATTTTTAGGAATATCATCTTCTAATACAACAGTAAAATTGACTCAGTATTGCTCAAGATTAAAACAATAATTCAGTTCAAACATTTATAATTATCTACCCCACATTGTAAGATTTGCATTGTCCTCAATCAAATATAAGAATTAAAGTGCAACTGAAACTTCCCTCAAAAGTAAATAAATAAGCAAAGAGTTGTGGGAAGCAAAGCTAATCTGGGATTCAATTAGAGAGGAAACCTGATTAAAATTTATTTATAAAGAGATTTAACTTAGTTCATAATGATAAGAGGAGTAGGACGATCAAAATAATGCGATAAAGAAACAGAAGCAATAAACAGACAAAAGCAATTTAAATCCTAAAAATAACATAAGTAAAAAATTCAACAACTAAGACTCCTAATTGCAAACTAAAGTGTTGCACTAGCATCATCTGAGTCTTTATCATCTATACTAAGAAAATGGTCAGAAGGAGATGAGGTTCATACTAGGGCGAGGACGCTTATTCAAAATATAAATAAATGAGAAAATAAATAACTAAATTAAAATAAACAAAACCTACCTAACCTAAACTATTCAATGTAATTCAACATTCAACATGGAGGAGTTTAAACTCCTCATTTGCAAAAGTTTGCAGTTGACCCCCTGGTACAGTTTCAGCCTATGTCCATTCACCTTAAAATTTTCTTTTGCTGGATGAGTTAATTCAATTGTACCATAAGGAAATACCTCATGCACAGTAAACGGTTCAGACCAACGGGATTTAAGTTTACCTGGGAATAATTTGAGGCGAGAGTTGTACAATAGTACTAAATCACCTTTTTGAAATAGTTTATGTCCCTTGAATTTTTTTTCATGGTAGACCTTCAATTCTACATCTGGTGGTTCATTGATGGATGGATTGGGTTGCTTCTCTGATTTCCACTCCAAAACTTTGAAGTCCCTTTTTCTCCATAATGCCTTCTAAATGACACCACTGTTCTTGAGTTAGCAAGCTCATATAATCTTTTCCTCTTTCATGAACTAAGCTTCTTTCCAAATAGTTTGAAATCAAGAATTCCTGTGCACAATCAGAAACATAATCATCAATTACATTAATAAAGTAGCAAGAATCATCTTGTTTCAAAGACTTTTTTATTACATCAGGAATTTTGAAAGTGACTTTTTCATCTCCAACTCTCAAAATTAACTTTCCGTCCCTCACATCAATTATAGCCCCTGCAGTAGCTAAAAATGGACGACCTAAGATCAAGGGAACATCAGTGTCCTCGTCCATATCAAGAATCACAAAATCAACAGGAAAAATAAATTTGTCCACTTTTACAAGCACATCCTCAATGATACCTCTAGGATATTTAATTGACCTATTAGCTAGTTGAATACTCATCCTAATTGGCCCAGGTTCCCCTAAACCTAATTTCTTAAAAACAGAATATGGCATCAAATTAATGCTAGTGCCTAAATTAGCTAAAGCCTTATAAACTATCAATCTACTAATGAGACAAGGAAGAGTAAAACTCCCTGGATCCTTCAATTTTTCAGGCATCTTGTTTTGCAGAATTGCTGAGCATTCTTCATTCAAAGTTACTATGGCCAACTCCTTCAATTTCTTCTTGTTGGACAGTAGATTCAGAAATTTGGCGTACTTGGGCATCTGTGCCAACGTATCAACAAACGGTAAATTAATATGAAGTTGACGAAATAAGAACAAAAATTTACCAAATTGTTCATCATCCTTGTCTTTCTTCAATCTTGCTGGGTAGGGAAGTGGAGGTATGAATTCTTTCACTACAGGGGGCTTTTCCACAGTCTCCTCTTGACATTTATCCTCCTCTTCGAATGCATCTTTTTCTGTTTCTTGTTTCCCCTTCTCGTGCAATGTTCTGCCACTCCTTAATATTACTGCATTAACCTGCTCCCTAGGATTAGTCTCAGTATTGCCAGGCAAGCTTCCTTGGGGTCTTTTTGAGAGGAGTCTAGAAATTTGACCCAACTGAATTTCTAGATTATGAATAGAGGCTTGTTGATTTCTGAGTGCTGTTTCGGTGGATTGGAACCGAGATTCTGAAGTTTGAATGAATTTGGTCATAAGCTCCTCAAGGTTTGACTTCTTTTCAGCTGGGGATGGTGGTTGATGTGGAGCTTGTTGAAACCCTGAGGCTGTGTTGTTTCGCATTGGCTATTGGTTGTTGTTCCACGGTGGGTTTGCATAGTTCCTCCAGCCCGGATTATTCATGCCATTATAATTTTGGTACGATAGTCTGTTTCCTATCACATTGGCATGTTCTTCCTGAGTAGCTCGGCATTCACGATTAGGGTGACCTCCTCCACAAACATCACATCTCATCACTGGAACAACTGGATGGTTAACAGATAGACCATCAATCTTCTTCCCTAAGGCTTCCACTTGCATTGCCAAGGATGTTACTGCATCAAGACTATAGATCCTCGCAGATTTTGCAGGTTTGGATCGAGTGGAGCTCCATTGATAGCTGTTCATTGTCATCTCTTCAAACAGTTCTTGTGCAGCCCTTGGTGTCTTGCTATTCAAAGTGCCCCTAGCTGCAACATCTATTATTTGTCTTGTGGCTGGGTTCAATCTATTGTAGAAGGTTTGCACTTGAAGCTAGTCCGGAATCCCATGATGTGGGCATTTCCGCAACAATTCCTTGAACCTCTCCCACGTATTGTATAACGTCTCTGACTCCAAGATATATCATTCCTCATCTTGACAGTTTTAGCGGGAAGAAAATATTTTGCTAAGAATTTTTCTGCCATAGCCTCCCATATCCTCATGGGAGAGAATTTAACCATTGCTTTGCTCTGCTCCTAAGAGAATATGGGAATAGCCTCAAGCGGATTGCATCATCAGTAGCTCCATTGATCTTGAAAGTATCACAAATTTCTAGAAAATTTGCAATGTGAGCATTGGGGTCTTCGTCTTGCAACCCATCAAACTGGACAAACTACTGAACCATTTGAATAACATTGGGCTTTATTTCAAAATTTTTCTGCACATCCGGACGGACAATGCTAGACTCTGTCCTCGTTAATGATGGACGAGCATAATCGGACATGGTCCTTAGTTGCTCTTCGTTGTTTGCCATTCCTTGCATGTGGGTTTGTGTGTTTTCTCTCTGTGCTAGTAGTCGCCTTTCTTTCCGAATTTTTTGCAAAGTTCTTTCGATCTCTGGGTCAAATTCAAATAGTTCTTCAGATAGTGCAGTAGAACGGGTTCTGATTA
Organism: Abrus pulchellus subsp. cantoniensis; assembly: GCA_024086825.1. Classification (NCBI taxonomy): domain Eukaryota; kingdom Viridiplantae; phylum Streptophyta; class Magnoliopsida; order Fabales; family Fabaceae; genus Abrus; species Abrus pulchellus. The sequence continues at coordinate 15,083,292 of CM044050.1, forward strand.
TACGCCAGAAAAATCAGCTCCTAAAAAGAGTGAAAGCAAAATAGATAAGTCAATTCAGACTAAAGAAATAAATAAAATTAGTAAATATGTAATTAAGGGAATCCTAATTAAACAGTCCCTGGCAACAGCACCAAAAACTTAGTGTGTAAAAATCAATCACTGGGCAAGTGTACCCATTGTCGGAGTAATATTATTAAAATTAAATTAAAGTACCAATTGTCGTATCCACAGGGACTGTTATTAAAAAACTTTTCCTTAATTGTGTAATTGTTAATAAATATGAAAAATAAACCTTGATGAAATTGCTAAAAGTAAAAGAATAATAAATTAAAAGGAACAGATATTCTAGTCAAAATAAATTATAGAAAATTATGACTAAAGGTATTCAATGTAAAAAGGCAAGTATCTAGACTGTAAATCTTTCTAAGTGTCCAAATAACTGAAATTCTTCTTCAACTACTTAGTTCCAAACCCTTATTGCTGCAGGAAATTCCAAATTAAATTAATACCTTTCTCAAGGATAATGATTCCTAACCCTCAATTGATTAATCAGAATCTCTTCCTTAATTAATACCCCTAGGTTGCATTAAGTTCATTATGAATTTCATAATTAGGGTTAATCCTAATACAGAAAACTCACGTCTTTCTATCTCTAGAAATACATTCAAGTCTTTTTAATTGAGCAATGTTAATTTCATGCAGGAATTTTACTCAAATTCAAACAAGAAAACAAGATAGAAGAAAATTGATACTACTCAATTAAACCCAAGAGAAAAGAACATGAAATAGCATTAGAAGAATTCCAAAAGATTTAGTCAATTAGGATTCATTACGTCTAGATACTCAAATGAAAGTTAGAACCTGAACATCTTGAAATTAAAATTACAAAAGAGATGAATTAAAACGCTTGATCCCATCCTCCTGTCGTCTCTGAGTCTTTCGTCTCCAAAAATACAGCCTCCCACAGGTTTAAGTCTAGTCCCCCTTTTATAGGAATTGTCCTAGGGTTAATTTTCTCACAAAAGTTAAATTTCTGACGCGCGTAAAAGTACACGCCCAAGTACACGGCCATGTACTTTGGCCGTGTACATCTCTGTTTTCTAATAGGTGTCTTTCAAACCTTTCCTGACAAGTACACGCTTATGTACACGGCCGTGTACATCTCTGGTCTGTGATACTTGGTCTTCACAATCTTTATAGGAAGTACACACTTATATACATGGTCATGCACCTTGATCGTGTATATCTCGGGTTCAAATGATGCATTCCTTGACAACACCAGTGATGTACACGTTCATATACACGGGCGTGTATCTGCCGGTGTATATCTCTAGCTGAATATTTCCTTGTTCTCTGCATTCCAGTGAGATACACGACCATATACACGGGCATGTATCTGCCCGTGTATATCTCTAGGTTCTTCTTTCTTCAATTCTCGACATCTTTAAGGTTTTCATATCCTTAATCCTTTTTCTCTGAAATATAAATAAAATGAGAGTAATTCTAATAATATCTATCAATGAATAGCTTAAAAACTCTCAATTATCATAATGTAGGATTAAGTATTTAGAGCATTTATCATTTGGCGGTTGTAAAAATTCAAATTTTATTTCTCTATCCGGTATTACTTTGCTAATAATTCATGTACTATTAATTTCACAAGGATATAACAATGTTAAAAATGGAGTTCCTAGGATTATTTTATTTCCTATATTTTTTACTAATATAAATGATGTAGTAAAACATATTTTATTTTTACAGATTTTTCCTTTGGAAAGCTTATAATTTATATTAAGCTTGTTCCCTCCGGCTGCTGATAATTGTTCTGTAGTTTGTTCATAATATTTTGTGGGTATTACTCCTTCTTGTATACAATTAACATATGCTCTTGAGTCTATTAATGCTATTAAATTAAATTTTTCTTGTTCTACTATTAATGTAATTTCATACCACTATTTGTGTGAAGTAATTAATATTAATAATTCTAAGTTAAATATATCTGGTTGATCTTTTATTTCTGACATACTAGTTTGATTTTCTTGTGACCTTAAGATTTCTTTTCCTTCTAAAGATAATAGTCTAATTTCTAAATCTTTTTTATATTCTTTTAATTCTTTTATTTCTGTTTTTAGATTTACTATTTCTCTTTGTAAATCTTTTATAGTTGCTTGTTGACTTGGGGTTCTAAATTTATTAAGTACTTCTGTCATTTCTATGGGTTTTATTACTACTTCTTTTGGTTCTTCTCTGGTAACGAATTCATTATGTTTTTTAATGAATTCTGTTTTTAGAGGTCCTTCTTCTAATCCTTCTGTTATTGTTATTAAAGATTGAGTCTGATCTCTGGTTATAGTATTTAGTTGTGGAATTTTGCAATCATTACAATCGCATAATCCTGGTCCTAAACAAAATTCTTGTTCTTCCTCTGATTCTTCTGAGGTATTATCTAACTGATAAATTTCATTTTCTTGTGTATTTTCATCTTCAAACTCTTGATCTGAAAATTCTGGTTCTGACTCAGAATTTATTAAAACTGAATAAAGAACTTGTTTAAATTCTTCACTTTCAATAGAGTTAATTTTCTTTTCAACTCGACATTTATCAGCACGATGTCCATATTTACCGCACTTCCAACAGTTTCCTTTAAATTGATTACTAGTATTATTATTATTTTGTTGTTTAGAAATATTCTTTTTATATGGTTTTTTATAAGTATTTCTTTTATACAGTTTCCTTGTAATAATGTTTTATTTTTAGATATTCATAAATTTTATTAATTTCTAAAGTATTTATTGTTTATTTATCTAAACTTAGTTTAGCTATTTTTGTTTTTATTTCTTCTACATCTAATTCAAGCCCAGATTTTTTCCCAATTCTTTCATGGCATGAGTTGACATAATTGTCACAACCCCAAGGATAAGATCATAAGCGTAATCCACTAGATCTCAACAATACACAATAATCACTCTTAATTAGACATTCACAGATAATCATCAAGGAAATTAACATGTATTGATTGAGAATAATTCTTAACAATATAATATTACAAAATATAACTTAGTTTGTCATTACAAAATAATAATTACAGCAAAAGTCGAATACACGAGAAAGTCTTAACATAATCTAATGTCTAAACCTCCACTTCTCCATCAGCTACTCCTGTCAGCATGGGAAGCCAAAGCCTCACATACCGAGGTCCGATCATCGCAGCACAAACACCACAACAACAGCAAATGCGGGGGTGAGCTTACAAAAAGAACAGCATGTCAAGTAAAATAATCGCAGCAAATCAGCAAGAAACAGTAATTACAGCCCATGCAGCCCAGCCCAACTCATGCTCATGCAGTAATGAGAAACAATGTCCATCTAGCCTTTAACAGCACAATCAGCAGGTCTAGAGGAACTGTGCCAGTCTGAGAGCGACCCATTCCGGTATCTGGATCCAAATAGTACAGCTCAGCTTTCTAAAGCCACATGACTACCCACCTAGCATATGACACAGCGCCTATCATGATAGCCCTATTCAGTTCTAGTGTGATGCAACAATTAGCATATTAATAATTTTAGCAATTATAGGGATAGAATTTTTAACAACTTATTTAATATTTTAGCAATAGTAATTATGTAACAGCTCAGTTAATTCAGCAATTTTTAGGAAATACAACATTATTAACCTAGCAAGCAGCCCAACAATTTATTACACGTCATATTCAACACATTGGGTCATCGTCTCTAGGGTTTTTCACAGCATACAACCACAATACTATATCATTCAGCTATCAAATTACTTCTCCTAGGGTTCAACAACAATCAATCATATCAACACAACAATTTAATTCTAAAACACAACTTTAACTCTCTCTCAACACCTCTCATCACTCCCAAATCATCACAACGACCTAGGGCAAGCTCCCCTTACCTCAATCTGGTGTTTTTCAAGGTGCTCTCGGTTATTCAAGCTCAGAATTTGCAAGAACTTCCCTACAAACGCAGCCAAGCTCAGAAAAATCGAATGGGGATTGGAGGAATTCAAGAAATCCTAAAGGAAACCGTAGAACTTATCCAAAATGGCTTCAATCACTCCCCTCGGCCTAGAATCACATAAGAGGTTGGGGTTTTCTAGTGATTTGGGGCAGGAATTGACCGAAAATACGAAGGGAAGAAGAGAGGGATTGAGGGTTTTGAAATAACCCTCGCGCAGCTCTCTAAGAACTCTTAAATATAGTCTGAAACACGACACTCTTGCTATAGCGACACGCCCTCTCGCCACAGTGAAAAATTAGAAGAAATTGCACTCTGATTTTTGCAGAATCTCGCTACAGCGAGGCCCTCTTGCTACAGCAAGACTGCACCAGAAATGCAGCCTAGACTGTCGCTCTCTCGCTATAGCGAGAAGGAGATAGATGCATGCCTTTCTCCTTGAGACCTCTCGCTACAGCGAGAATCCCCTCGCTACAGCAGAATGCCCTCGCTATAGTGAGAAAGCCCGGCACCAGAACTTAGGCTATCCCTTTCATTCAAATTCAGCCACTACGTAAATATATATATATATATATATATATATATATATATATATATATATATATATATATATATTCACACCTGCTCAACACACAGCACATTCAGTTATAATTCAACAATCAACGCAATAAGACAAAATAAACACATTCATTCATGGCAAACATTACACTCAAGTCTTAGCATTTTCAACACGTACAAGCATTACAATTCTTCCCTCAAAAATAAATTTTTGTCCTAAAAAATTGTCTACTCCAATGGAGAAAAATAGGGGTATAGCTCCCTTATCTTTTCCTCCAGCTCCCAAGTAGCATCCCCAGTACTTGGGTCCCATACTACCTTCACCAGCTTTATGGACTTCCCTCTAAGTTCCTTCACCTGACTATCCTTTATTCTAGCTGCTAGAACTTCCACTGCCAATTCATCTCGGAGTTGTAATTCATCCGGCTCAACTACATGTGAAGGATCCGGTATATCAAAAAAATAAATCTTTTTCTGTTTGATTATAGAGCTTTCTGGTTTGTTTTTATTTTCTTATATCAACTGGATGATAAAAATTAATTTCACCAAAATCATATATATAAAAAGGCATAATACAACCTCTCTCTCCCCTCTTGAAATCAGAACCCGTTTAGGCTCTGATACCAAAGTGGTGCGGATCGTACATTATTCTGATTTAAGACAAAAATAAAGAAGAAAATAGATAACATGATGATGAAATTTAATATATATTGAAAAACTTGATAGAACTTACAAATATGATGAAACTTCTTATACAATCTTTCAAAGAAATTCCAATCTTACAATTTGAGAGGTTTTTCTTAAAATTATTGGGGCTGATAATTTGCTCGTGCTTTTGAATGAGGCAGAGCTTACAATTTATAGAGTAAAAGTTACTATTCTAGGATTCTTTCTTATCCAGTGATGTCCTTGATCCGTTGTCTTCTTGTACAATTATTTCTTTTTTTGTCAAATCTTCTTTTACTTTAGTCTTATCATTTCTTCTTTTATCAAGTCTTCTTTTGCTTTAGTCTTGTCAACTTTGTCTTTTGTCACTTTATCAACTTTTGTCGAGTCTCCTTTTTTTTTCTAGCTTTTGTCTGCTCTTGCTACAGAGAGATTCCATAACAATCATCTTCGTTGTCAAAGTAGCCATAGTCATCATCTCCTACTGGACTAAGGCTCCTTCTGTTATCTTTATCAAAGGATATGCTGGTAACCTCTAGAAATATGGTGTCAATAATTTTCTTGTACTTTTCTTCACTTTCAACTGTACTCAGACTAGCTAAAAATCTAGCTTTTTGTTGTAAAAAGGCTTACTTTTGTTTATCCTTTATTACATTCTCGTTTAGAGGAGGATGTTGAACATTATTGTGTATCCACTGAATAATTTTTTCTATAGTGAGTATATCTAAATCATAATTTACCCACCATTTAACTTTTATGGTCCTGATTAGTAACTAGATGGATGAATCATAATCTAATTTTGCATAATCATACTGCCACATTATGATCTAAGATATTCCTTGTGAGGCTATGAAAGAAATAAATTTATATAGTTCTAGAAAGTTAGTTTTTTCTTGGAAATGGGTTAATGCTATTTGAGCCCTTTCTGGTAGTATTTGTCTTACTGGTCCAAAATTGTGGAACCAAGCTGAAAACCATTTTGGAAAATATAAAGAAATCCCTTTCTGGAACCAAATGAACAAAAAATGTGGTGTCTGGTCGAAGAAATAAGAATTTCTCCCAAGCTTTTATATAATCAAAATAATTATATTGTGGAGGCTGATAATCTATCGTAAATTTAACGATAGCAATTATATATATATATATATATATATATATGATAGTAGAAATAGGTGGTTCAAATTTTGGTTATGCAGGAATATTAAAACAAGTTCTACTAGAAAGTAAAATAGAATAAATAGTAAAATTTCATTCATAAATACTTTTCACAACAAAAATATTCTACAGTTAAAGGAAAGATTTTAAGCATTGTTTTATGCATACAAAAATTTCAAGATGATTTATTTAACAAAATGTTTTTAGTAAGAACAGATTGCAAAGCAACACCTTCTCTTCTACAAAAAGACATACAAAATATAGTTTCAAAACATATTTTTGCTAGATGGCAAGTTTTATTATCAAATTTTGATTTTGATATACATCATATAAAAGGAGAAAAGAATTTTCTACTAGATTATTTAACAAGAGAATTTTTACAGGACCATGTAAAAAATGACTAGTGCTGATTATGCATTACCAAAAAAGAGTGAACTAGAAATTCCAAAAACCCCTACCAGAGACAAAGGTAAAAAACCCATGACCTTTCTACAAGTTCTACAAGCCCAAGCTCAAAATAAACAATCAGAGTCCCTAAAACAATATACAATTTTCGCTAAACCACGTAAAAACTCTCAGACAACCACACAGACTAGAAAATTGCATTCATGGGTAGAGTCTACTTCCAAAAGACCTACAATAATTGACAAAATTTTAGAGTATTATGAAAAACCATATGATCTTTCAGTAATGAAGATAGAAGCTGATTGGTTTAAACTAAACTGCTCTGAAATAGCAAGAAGGGTATTTCCCCCTAATTGTCATATGGTTCCATCTTCAGCAGAACAAAAAAGAGAATTTTATGAATTAATTCTTATTGATTCAAAATCAATAGAATTAACTCACAAAAAGAATGAACAAAAAGAAATTATTTTTTCAAAATTCAAATCTGTCAAATACTCACTCCTAAAGAGTGGAGACAACATTTATATTGCTATCGTAAATTTATGATAGATTATCACCCTACACAATATAATTACTTTGATTATATAAAAGTATGGGAGAAATTTTTATTTCTTTGACCAGGCACCTATTCCTGGTTCATTTGGTTCCGGAAAGGGATTTTTTTACACTTTTCAAAATGGTTTTCAGCCTGGTTTCACAATTTTGGACCAGTTAGACAAATATTATCCGAAAGAGCCCAAATAGCCTTAGCCCATTTTAAAGAAAAAACCAATTTCCAAGAACCATATAAATTTATTTCTTTTATAGCTTCTCAAAGACTATCATGGATTATGATGTGACAGTATGATTCTGCTAAATTAGATTATGATTCATCCATACAACTATTAATTAGCATAATAGGGGATGTCGACTATGGTTATTTTGATAATGAAGATGACTGTTATAGAATCTCCCTGTAATAAAATTGATATAAAGAAAATAAGATTTGATAAAATGAAATTTATGCTGCTTTGCAATCTGTTCTTACTAAAAATATTTTATTAAATAAATCATCTTGAAATTTTTGTATGCATAAAACAATGCTTAAAATCTCTTTTTTAACTGCAGAATATTTTTGTTGTGAAGAGTGCCATATCCCTGAATGGAATTTTACTATTTGTTCTATTTTACTTTCTGGTAGAACTTGTTTTAATATTCCTCCATAACCTAAATCTGAAACATATTTTTCTACTATCAGAGAGGCTGAAGGATCTGGTATTCCTAAACAACAAAGATTTTTAACTATACCTTTTACTTGCTTGATTATTTCTGTCATGTCTTTATTCCAAGGTTGAGGAGTTTTCTTAAGTCGATTATACAAAGGAGCACATATTGTCCTAATATTAGGAAGGAAGTCTGCTATGTAATTTAGACATCCTAAAAATCTTTGTAACTATTTTTTGTCTTTTCATTCATTTGCAAATTTATCAGCAAATTTTATAGATCTTTGTATAGGGGTTATTATACCTTGATAAATATTGTATCCTAATAATCTTATTTTATCTTGAAAGATTTTTATCTTTTTTCCTAAGACAACTAATCCATTTTGCTTTATTAATTCTACAAATTTATTTAGATGTTGTATGAGTCGATTAATACCTTTTGAAAATATTAAGACATCATCCAAATAAATTATAGAGAAATCCATATAAGGATAAAAAATATTGTTCATAATTTCTTGAAACTCACTAGGAGCGTTTTTCAATCCTTGAGGCATTACATTCCATTCAAAATGCCCAAAGGGTACACCAAAGGCTGTCTTATATCTATCTTGTTCTTTTACTGATATTTGATAATATCCTGATTTTATATCAAATTTTGAAAAGATATTAGCATTGACAAGTCATTTAATAAGATCTTGTTTGTTTGGTATTGGATACCTAATCGATTTTAGTACTTTGTTAAGAGGCTTAAAATTAATTACCAACCTAGGCGTGCCTCTTTCTTGTTTTGAAGCTTTGTTAACATAAAATCTTATGCAACTCCAAGGAGACTTTGAGGGTCTTATTAACCCTTTTTCTAAATATTCTTGTAATTCTTGTTTACAAAATTTTAATTGTTCTTCGTTCATTTGTATTGGTCTTGCCTTTGTGGGAATTTTTGTTTCATCAAATCCTTCTTCATATGGTAATTCTATTTCATTTTTTTTTCTATGATGGAAAGTTATAGGATTTCAATCACAAATTTCTTTAGTTATTCTCATTTCAAAATCTTGTATTATTTTTATAATCTTTATATTCTTTAGTTATTCTTCTAGTCTTTTATATTCTATTTCTTTATTTATAAAATTAATTTGTTTTTGTTTTTTCTGTATTAAATTTAATTTTATTATTGATGCTTCTTGTACTAAATTTAATTCTCTAATTTTTTGTGGTTGAAAAAACTCAAATTTAATTTCTTTATCTGGTATAACTCTACTAATTATTCTTATGTTCTTAATTTCACATGGATATAATAATGTTAAAAAAGGAGTTCCTAATATTATTTGGTTTCTTATATTTTTAACTAATATGAAGGATGTAGTGAAACATATTTTAGTTTTACAAATTTTTTTCTTTAAAAGTTTGTAATTTATATTAAGTTTATTGTCACTTGCGACTGATAGTTTTTCTTTTGTTTTTTCATAATATTTTATAGGAATCAATCCTTCTTGTATATAATTTACATATGCTCCTGAATCTATTAATGTTATTAAATTAAACTTTTCTTATTCTACTATTAAGGTGATTTTGCATCACCATTTATGTGAGGTTATTAATGTTAATACTTCTAGACTAAATATATCTGGTGACTATATTTTTTTGAGTCAGAAGCACTTCCTTGTCGAACATTATTCTGAGATTTTAAGAGTTCTTTTCCTTCTAGAGATAATAATCTAATTTCTAAATTTATTTGGTGTTCTTTTAATTTTTTTTATTTCTGCTTTTAAACTTACTATTTCCTGTTGTAAGTCTTTTATGGTTGTTTGTTGTTCAAGTTTTTTAAATTTCTTAAAAAATTCTGTGATTTTTATAGATTTTATTTCTATTTCTTTTTGTTCTTCTCTAGTAACGAACTCACTAAGTTTTTTAATAAACTCTATTTTTAATGGTCCATCTTCTAATCCATCTATTATGGATATTAATATTTGGGTTTGTTCTCGAGTTATCATGTTGAGTTGGGGGGTTCTGCAATCATTGCAATCACATAACTCTGGCCCTAAACAAAAATCTTGTTCTTCTTTAGATTCCTCTGAAGAATTATCTATTTGGTAAATTTCATTATCTATGATATTTTCTTCATTAGACTCTCTATCTGAAACTTCTGGTTCTAGCTCAGAGTTTATTAATACAAAATAAAGAACTTGTTTAAGTTCTTCACTATCAAGAAAGTTGATTTCCTTTTCAACTCTACATTTATCAGCATGGTACCCAAACTTACCGTGCTTCCAACAATTTTCTTTAAACTGATTATTATTACAAGTGTTATTTTGTTGTTGGAGTTTCTTATTAGTATCCTTGTGGTATGGCTTTTTATACATATTTTTCTTATATGGCCACTTTTGATAGATATTAGGAGTATTTTGCTTTTGTATTTTCTTGTGTTTTCTTCTAACTATTCTACTAGGAGCTCTAATTGACTCTAATCCATATTATACATAGAAACTTCTTAATTATGCTTTTCCTATCATTTTTTGTTTTCTAATTTGATTTTGTAGCTTCATGTCATTACATACTTTCAATCCTGTATCAATGATTAAATTATGTAATTGACCAAAGGTTAATGCTCTATAATTTATATTTTCTCCTAATCTTGTGTTTATATTTTCTAAGACTTTTCTAGAAAATAGAGGTGAAAGAGAAGAAATAAATTTCTCTTTCCAATATGGTTCATTAACATCTTCTATGGTCATAACTTTTGAGAAAAATATACCTTTGTACCACTAATAAATAGACATACTTGTACTTTTAAGAGATATAAAATTACATTATAAAAGTGATTCAATAATAACAGCCTTAGAAAGTAATTTACATGATGGACCAATTTTCTTTAATTGTTATCCAAACATCTCTATGTCGTTAGACAATGAGAAAACAAGTAAAGCAATAAAAATATTTACAAAAATACCAGACAATATACTAGATGACTCTTTTGATCCATTTCATGTGATCTATAGAGTCTATTATAAGATTGCAAAAATCCCTGTAGGGTTTAAAGCAAATAGACAAATAAACAAGGATGAGACTGCAATAATACAAGTTAATTTAAACAGAAGTTTAGTACAAGTCCCTTAAAGATTAAGACATAACCAGTTAATAATACCAGAGGAGTGGGTTTTTGATGAACCTTCCTCTATCAAAGAATAACATACAAAGATAAGAGATATAATAGAAAAACCAAATAAATTTAGACTTAGAATGAATAGGTCTAGATCAATTCGAATAAATCAGCCCGCAACTATAAGAGAACCATTAAGACATTCTATTAATGAATCAACCATAGAAATAGATTTGAAGGGATTAGATAATACAACTAGACCTGGAGTTTCGATTCCAGTTTATGAACAAAATTCAAAAATAAATTATAGTTCAACACTGTCTCAGGTTCCAAATACTATAACTAAAGATGAATCTTTTACCATAGATAAACAATGGATAAATGAAGATATAGATGGAGAATATAATATAGATAGAAAAACTTGGTTAATAGAAACATTTAATCAACAACAGAGAACCATAATTAGAGAAAAATTTTACAAGTATTTGGAAAAAATAAAGATCAATAGTTATTTCTTTCCTTGGATGGAAAAATACTATATTAAATACAATATAGATTATCCTTTCAACAAAGAAATAAATCCTTTACAAAAAATAAAAAATATTTGGAAAACTACCTCAGTAAAAATAATAGAATCAAAGTATTCGCCTCTAGAACAAGTAAAAATACAAATAGATAAAAAAGAAATAGAGGTGAGTCCATATAAAAAAGTTAGCAATAATTCAGAAACAATAAATAAAAAAGATATAGATAAATTTCACCAACCATTAAATTGTTCTAGTACAATGTTAAGTGTTATGACTAATCAGCTAACCAGAATAGAAATTTATAATGATAAACCAGGAACCAGTACAACCATAATTAAACAACCAAACTATTTGGAGAAACCTATTTATCCCATACATACATTATCAGTAGAAGCCTTAAAAGAATTAAGTAAAAAGTTCGGGATGGAACAAGATATAGAAGAAATAAAATTAGGAATAACAAAACTTAGCTTAGGGAAAAATTCTATAAATACATTAGAAATCAACAAAATACATAATCATCCTAAGATAAAATATTATTATAATAAACCAACTCTACTAGATGTTGCTTTAGAAAATAGACTTCACTTTGTACAAAATTCTTGTGGAGGATCAAACATAGTGGAATGGAACATTGATGGCGCCTCTAAACAACAAATTTTAGATATTACACAACAAATGGCTATGGCAGCAACAACTTATAAAATGAAAAATGTTACAGAAAGAGTAATTGCAGAAGCTTTAGTTTAAGGCTTCACTGGACAGTTAAGGGGTTGGTGGGATCACCATGTAAGCCCTGAAGATAAAGAATATATATTAGGACACATTAAACTAGAAAATAATGAACAAGATGCAGTAAAATATATACATATATACATACATATATATATATATATATAATTACTCGAAGTGGATCAAAGGAAATCAAAGGAAGAAAATAAATGCTGAAAGGAAAGTAGGCAGTAGGTGGACTACTAAATAAAAATGTAGAAATGTAAAATAATTAAATGAAAAATTGTAAATTTAAAACACAAGAAACTAGAACGGCGGTAAAACCAGCACAAATCTAGTAGAGGGAGAAGGGAAGAAATTTGAACGACGGTAGTCCGAACAGAACCAGCTGGGGGAGAGAAGAGAGGAAAATATACAAAAACAAGATTTTATTAAAACTGAAGAAAAAAGCTTACAAAGAACTTGTCTCAAAGCACTTCTCTCTCAAGTATCTCTCTAAAATTGCTAAAATGAAAGGGTGCCTCACATAATGGTCGAGGACTCCTTATATAAGAAAATAAAATACTGTTTCTATAGTTCCGGACAAGAACTATTTTCTACAGTACAGGTCAAAGTGAATCATAGTTCTTGAATATCTATTCCGAAGCAATCATCTTCATTTTGGTAGATGTCTTCAATATTTTTGGAATCTTGCTTTGAAGAACATTCTGTTTCATCTTGGCTTTGTAGAAGGAGAAGAACATTTTTTAGATTTTGCTTCATCTTCTCTTTAGAATCACAACCTGATAAAAAGGCTGCAATTTTGGACTTTTGGTTAAGAAATTGGAATGTTGTTGGATTAGCAAGTTTTAATAATTTTGGATTATTTTCAAAAAATTCAGAAACATCTAGAGGTCCTGCGTGATTTGCATTAAATTTACCCCACCATTTTACAAAGGAATAACTTTGAAGGATGGGAAAAGTTTCTTCATTTTCTACCTTGTTATATCTATACTGCCATGAGAATACCCATGCGAGAGCAAAGGCAGAGAAATATTTCAAATCTGCTGGAATTTTGGAATCTTGAAGATACCTGTCTTTGATGCAAGGTTTTTAACATCTTTTTATAAAATTTCTTTAGCAGATTTACAATCTACCCTGATGAGAAATTTTTTGATTTAATAAGTCCGATTGAAATTTTGAAATGTATAAAACAATTGCTAAAATATCTTTTTTAACAGTTGAGTAATTCTGTTGTGCAAATTTCCAATGTTTAAAAGTGTATGCAATGATACGCTTATGGTAATTAACTCTTTATTTGAGAATACCATCATAACCAATATCAGAGGCATCAATTTCAACAATTTTAAAAGCTTGAGGAATAGGAAGATAAAGGCAATTTATTTCTTTGACCCTAGATTTAATTTCCTTGACGACCTTGGTATGAATATCAGTTCAGGAAGGAGGATTCTTTTTTAGCCTATTATGTAAGGGCTTAATGATATTATTGAGATGAGGAATAAAATATCCTACATAATTAAGACATCCTAAAAATCTTTGTAACTGAGTTTTATCAAGGATTATATCAGGGAATTTATTGGCAAATTCAATAGATCTGCTAATGGGAATAATAGTTCCTTGTTATATATTGTGACCAAAGAATATGATATTTGTTTAGAACAAATTGATTTTTGACTTTGAAATAGCAAGACCATTCTTTCTGATAACATTGATAAAAACATTTATATGTTTGAAATGTTAACAATAAAATACGAGAAGATTAAAACGTCATCAATATAGACAATGACAAATTTAGAATAAGGATTGAAGATATCATTCATGATTTTCTGGAATTCAGAAGGGGCATTCTTTAAACCAAAGAGCATTACATTCCATTCGTATTACTCAAAAGGAAGAGTGAAGACAGTTTTGTACCTGTCTTCTTCACAAATTTGAATTTTTATGTTGATTGTTTATAACTATGTTCTTCAAGATCTGAACTTTATATTTTTATGTTAAAATTTTTGTAATCATGGTTTATCAGTTGGACAGCTGACAGGCCCTTCGGGTGAGACCGTTATTGGTCGTTCTTGTCTGTAACAATGCCATGAACTAATGGTCTAAAAATACTGTATAGCTCTTTAATTTTTAGGATGTGTTTTTGCTGGAAGCACAGCAGTTCTTAGTTCTCTTCAATAAGGCTGCAATAGTAAGACCCATGATGATATGAAGGGCAGTAAGGTTGATTTGATGATACTGTATTAAAAAAAAAATAAAGAACATAAGATGCTGGTAGCTATAGTTAAAACAATCCAAATTTTGTAAAATAAAAATAAAAATCCACAAATAACCAGATCTAGTCAAAAAGTTATAAATGATTAACTGATATATTTTTATGGAACCAAATGAAGGTGATGAACCAGATATAATTTCATGATGTCACGTCTCCTTTGCTCTTTTTCCCTTATATCCTTCTGCTCTGGTTCAAGCTCCTCCTCCTCCTCTCCAATAAAAAATACACTCTTCAATGATCAGGAGAAACAGTCTCCTGAAATCACACCCAAGCACAATCTATTTGACGAAGAAGTTCGCTTTGAAGAGATCAATCAAAGTATGGATAGCTGGACTATTCCAAAAATCCCTCAGGATACATTCTATGTTCCGGAAGAATAATTCAAGAAAAATAATTCTAATTATATTATCAAGACTATTGAGAATAATATCCTTTTAGGCAAAGACATAGGAGAAAAATTTCATCTCTTGTCTAAATCCTCCATCAACGACCATAAAAGAAAATATAAGTATCTTCATATAGGATGTGTCTAAGTAACTATCAAACCTTTGATAGATATGGGTATAGATGCAGCTATTTTAATGTGTTTTAGAGATGTTAGACATAATAAATTTGAGGATTCTTGTAACGCCTCGAGTTTTGTATTATTGATTAATCGTGTATTTATATATATATTTTTATTTTTATTTTGTGGTATGTTGATTAATTTGATGGTGATATAAATGTAAGGACGTGCCTTAGTTTAATGGGAATGTGTGTGTGAATAAAGATATATGCAAATGTATGTATGTATATATACATGTGTGTGTGTGTGTGTGTGTGTGTGTGATTGGAATTTGGATTGAAAGAAATAGGTTAAGTCCTGGTACAGTGTAATCTCGCTATAGCGAGAGGTCCCTAGTAGGAAGCCATGCGACTGTCGCCTTCTTGCTGTAGTGACAAAGCGACAGTTTAGTGTGTATTTTTTGGTGCAGTCTTGCTGTTGTGAGAGGGTTTCCCTATAGCGAGATTCTGCAAAAATCAGAGTGCAATTTTCTCTGATTTTTTTGCTGTAGCGAGAGGGCGTATCGCTGCAGCGAGGGAAGTGTGTCGCGACCATAGGGGTATTTGAAGGGGATAGGGCTCGAAGAGTGGGGCATTTTCATGACTTTTCCCTTCCTTCTTCCACAATTCTCTCCACCCAGCCTATTCCAACCATTTGGGACACCTCCAAGACTGATTGGAAGCTAGATTAAGGATTGGAAAAGTATTTGGAGCTCTTGGAGGTAAGTTCTATGGTTAGGGTTTCGATTTTCGTCCCTCTCTTTCATTTTCTGAGGTTTCTCCTAAGTTTCCTTGGGATTTCTGTGTGCTTTAGGGATAAAATCTGTGTGGGGAGACGATTCCATCAACATTTCGTGTCGGGTCTTCATTTTGAGGTAAGGGGAGTACTTTACTTTAGTTATCTTTGTTACGAATGAGTTTATTTGAATGAATATAGTAATGTGATAGAAATAGAAAATGAGGTTATGTGTATTGATGAATGATACGAATTGGGTTGAGTCCGGAGGTGTCCGACCTCCGGCATATTGTGTGAAATTAAGTGATGTGCTTGTATTGGTTGCCATTGGATGCAAGGAAATGATGTGTGTATGATAGAAATATGATTGTGAATAAGTTGAGCATGATGTATGACGATTGTGATGAAATGGTTGGTTGTACTATAGAATAACATTGTATCGACATGCCCTTGATTGCAATTTGAATAATGTAAATGGTTGAAAATGAGCATGGATGGCATGTTGCATGAATAATGATGTGTTTGGGTGTTGGAACTATGAATGGTTTAGAGATACACTGGGGGTGTGGAAGCTGGGGGCAGTATTAATACCTTGGGGAAGAGAGGGTGGTGGTGACACCAACAGTGAGCGTGGGTGCACCACAGGCCACACACTCTCCTCCTGACTCGGCCTCTGACTAACACCTTTTCATGGGGGGCTCAATACTGCACATGTTGTATCTGTGGAGCGGGAGCTATTCGAGCGACCATCCATAGCCTAACTGAGTAAGTCCCTGAGGTTAAGGGCATCAGGAATCTGTGATCACAGTGCCACAGTGAGCGTGGCTACGTGCAATGAGTGCATGTGTGTTTATGTAAATGCATGAATTTGTAATTGGTTGTTGGTGCAGTAAGCGAACCTGCCTGTGATTGTTGTTGTTGTGTGCCTTGAGTGAGAATAGTTCAGGTGAGTCTTATGCTTGTTTGTGTGCTTATGCTAGAGTGAAGGACTCACCTTTACACTTATTTTTCAGGTAACCAAGACTATCAGCATCCGACCTCCTGAAGGAAGGATGGATGACACTACAATAGGACTTAGAAGTTTATTTTGAAAGTTTTAATGTATATTTGAGTCCTATAGCAAGCTATGAAACAAATTTGTAATCATATCCTTTTAAGAACCACTTTATGAAATTGAGTTTTTGAACTACTATTTGAATGAAAACCTCTATTTTGTTAACATTTTTACGAAATTCATTTTATTTAGAAATTATAATTATAAGGTGTTACAATTCTCTCATAGAAATAGTTGAAACAAGTCTAGGTCAAGGACCGATTTATTTCAACTGTTTTCCTAACAAAACGGTAAGTCTTATGGATGTTCACATCCTAGATTCTTTGTTTCTCAATATCTGCTTTCATGGTTTAGACATGAAAGAAGGATCTATTCCTGCAGCTCTGATCTATGGGATTCAATTCTCAGTACAAGGTCATGCACTCATGTGCTTCTAAACTCCTCCTTAAACCACAGAAAAATAAAACTACTTTGTTCATTACTGATATGACAAAGGATAATGTCTCTTTACCTAGAATCACCAAATGGGATCAGGTTACTCTTCCTGAGAAGTGGGTTATGGACAAGGCTGCACCTTGTATTCCTAAATTTGCTCCTCAAATACAGGACATTTCTCAGTCTAATTCTGGAAAAGTCAAAATAACTTTTGATAGGAAAAATTCTTTCTCCTCTAGGATTGATGCTTATAGTAATCGATCTGATTTTGCTTCTGCAAGGAGATCATTCTCTTCTAGATCTCAAACATTTAGATTTGAAATTCCCAGATCTGTTAACCACGACCGTTCCATAAACTTACAATGTTTAGATACTTCTTCTAGGATTCCTAGAACAATTTACCAAACCACTGATAAGGAAGAAGAAGAAAATTAGAGTATCCAATCTCCAACTTATTCCTCTCTTAATGAGTCTTATGATATTGTCTTATAAATTCATTATAGTTAAAGAATCCTTTAGGAAAGATTTCTACTCTGAGAATTGAAAACCTCAAAGAGAGTAGTTCTTTTAGAATTACAAGGGCAAAAATAGATCTGCTATCCAAAAGAAGTTTTATAAATTTCTCAAAAAAGTTAAACAAAATATCCTTTTTTTTTATTGGTTTCATGCTTATACCATTCAAAATAATATTGATTATTTCTGGCAAGAGGATGTTATTAGTACTTCCTCTACTAATGTTATTTCTTGGCAGGTCAAAGATGGACAAATAGTTCAGAGTGACTTGCCTCCTCCAACTCAATATCAGTTGCCAAACCTGAAAGACAAAAGCAGTAATCTTGTTACTGCTACTCCTTTCAAAATCAAAAATCCTGATGAGTCTATTACTCCCAGTGATATTGAAGGCCTAATGGAACAGGCCAATTATACCAATAAGTATCTTCAAGTTTTAGAAGATAAAATCTTTAGTAATCCTGTTAAATCTAAAGAGGAAGAAACAGCTTCTTCCTCTCAAACTCAATTAGAAAAACCTCTTCTCAAACCTTTCAAGGTTAATGCCAAAGCCAAACAAAAAATCTTAGAGCTTAGGCAGAAAGAGAAATCCAAAGCTATTGAGGACAATCAAAATGAGCTAATTAGTAAGATTACTAGTATGCTCATGACTATCCCAGATACACCTCAAACCTCTGAAGAGTCTAGCGCTAGAATTAAGACTAGGTCTCTTTCCAAAACTGTTAATGTCATCTCTAAAGCTGATTCAGAACAATGTTCTGAAACAGATTCTATTTTGGCAGTTAACCCAATTTATACAAATAATAAAAGTTGGAAAACTTCTCCCAAACTCTACTATAATAGATCTTTGGCCCCTGATTTGATCTTAGAAGAAAGTCAGGATCATCCTATCCAAAGTTTTAATGCTAATGAAATTTATATTTGTAATATTGATAGACTTTCTGAATATAATATCATCTCCAAACTTGAACACATGTCTATTTTTGCCAGGGGTTACTTCACTAATAATAATTATGATTAAGAAACCATTGTTTATATTCTTGTAGCTGGTTTTACTGGTCAGCTCAAAGGTTGGTGGGATAATTATCTTACCGAAACCGATAGAAAACATATTCTCTCTACAGTAAAAATTGATGACAAAGGTAAGACCATTGTCAAAAATAATAAACAACTTTCCAATGCTGTTTACACTCTACTTTATTGTATAGCTCAACATTTTCTTGGAGATCCATCTTTATGGAAAGAAAGATCTGGAGAGTTATTATCCAATCTTAGGTGTACTGACCTAGGTCACTACAAATTATACAAAGACACATTTATGTCTAGAATTTACACTAGAGAAGATTGCAATCAACCTTTTTGGAAAGAAAAATTCCTTGGTGGGTTACCCAAAACTTTCAGAGACCTTATTAGAAGTAAGCTTCAAAGTTATTCTATCAATGGTGATATTCCTTATGAAAGTTTTAGTTATGGCCAGCTCAATGCTATTATTATAAAATGCCATGAAAGTTTGTCTTGAAGACAAAATCCATAATCAACTTGCCAACGAAAAAGCCCTGAACAAAAAAGAGTTAGGTTCTTTTTGCGAGCAATTTGGTCTTCTTTCTTTCTCCATCAAAAATAAGAAACAAACTCATAAGTAAGAGACTGATGAATTTCACAAAAAAAACCTTACAAAAAGAAGTACAATAGAAAACCTCCTAAGAAGCATAGGGAAGATGTTATCCCTAGCAATATTCCTAGGAAACCCAGAACAGGTGTAACATGTTATACCTGTGGCAAACCTGGCCACATCAGTAAATAATGTAGGCTCAAGAAAAAAATTAGTAATCTCAATCTTGATCTTTAGATTGAGGATCAGATTAATAATCTTCTCATTGAATCTTCTCAAGAACATTCTGCTAAAGATACCAATGAAGATATTAATCGGATCCAACAAGATGATCAAATTTCTTCCTTTGATAGTGATGAAATCCTTGAAATTAATGTTTTAACAAAAGGACAAGATCTTCTTTTTGAAGTAATTAATTCCATTTCTAACCACCAAGAAAGAAAAGAATTTTTGAATAAATTTAAAGATGTTTTAGAAACAAAATAAAAACCAAAAGAAATCTTCAGTACAAACAAATTTGATATTACTAGCATTTTCAAAAGACTAGAAAAAAGTTCTAGCACTAAACTAACTACTATTCAGGATTTTCAGATTGAGATTAATAACCTCAAGAAAGAGATTCATGAAATTAAAGATCAACAACAAATTCATTAAATTATTCTTTCACAACTTGAAGAAGATAAAGATTTTGAAGTTGTTGAAGAAATTTTTTTTGAAAAGAATGATTCTGAGAAAAAAGATTCTGGTGAGCCAAAAGAAATTTTTATGAATTTGATCAATAAGGTCAAAATTCAAAAATTTTACATTAACATCAAAATCATTATTAATGATTTTGTTCTTGATACTTTAGTACTTTTTTATACTGGTGTTGATTCAAATTGTATTTTAGAAGGATTAATTCCTACTAAATATTTTGAAAAAACTTCTGAAAAACTCAGTATTGCAAGTGGTTCTAAGCTTAAGATTAACTACAAATTATCTAAAGCTATTATTAAAAATTAAGGTTTTAAAGTTGAAATAAACTTTCTTCTTGTTAAAAATTTGGAGAACAAAGTTATTTTGCGAACTCCTTTTATTAAATCTCTTTTTCCACTTCAAATTTCAAAAGAAGGAATTTCTACTTATCATTTAGGTAAGCAGATAACCTTTAAATTTTCTAGTAAACCTTTTACTAAAAATATTAATTTTATCCAGAATAAAATTAACCAAATTAATTTTCTGAAAGAAAAAGTTTCTTTTGCTAACATTGATAAGCAATTAAAGAATTCATCACTTCAGAAGAAGATTCAATCTTTATTAAATTCTATCCAAACTTCTATCTGTTCTGACCTTCCTAATGCCTTTGGAATAGGAAGAAACATATTGTAAATCTTCCTTATGAGCAATATTTTAAAGAAAGTCAAACCCCTATTAAAGTGAGGCCCATTCAGATGAATGAAGAACTCCTTCAATATTGTCAAAAGGAGATTAAAGACCTCTTAGACAAAAAACTTATCAGGAAAAGTAAGAGCTCCTGGTCGTGCTCTGCCTTTTATGTTAACAAACAGGTAGAACTAGAAAAAGGAACTCCTAAATTATTTATAAACTATAAACCTTTTAACCAAGCTCTTCAATGAATTAGGTATCCTATCCCCAACAAAAAAATATCTTCTTAACAGACTTAATTCTGCTAAGATTTTTTCAAAATTTGATATGAAATCTGAATTTTGGCAAATCCAAATTTGTGAAGAAGACAGTTACAAAACTGTCTTTACTGTTTCTTTTGGGCAATACGAATGAAATGTAATGCCCTTTGGTTTAAAGAATTTCCCTTTTGAATTCTAGAAAATCATGAATGATATCTTCAATTCTTATTCCAAATTTGTCATTGTCTATATTGATGATGTTTTAATCTTCTCGCATTCTATTGATCAACATTTCAAACATATAAATATTTTTATCAATGTTATAAAAAATAATGGTCTTGCTCTTTCAAAGTCAAAAATCAATTTTTTCAAAACAAATATCAGATTCCTTGGTCACAATATATATCAAGGAACTATTATTGCCATTAGCAAATCTATTGAATTTGCTAATAAATTTCTTGATAGAATCCTTGATAAAACCCAGTTACAAAGATTTTTATGATATCTTAATTATGTAGGAGATTTTATTCCTTATCTCAATAATATCATTAAGCCCTTACATGATAGGCTAAAAAAGAATCATCCTTCCTGGACTGATATTCATACCAAGGTCGTCAAGGAAATTAAATCTAGGATCAAAGAAATAAATTGCCTTTATCTCCCTATTCCTTAAGCTTTTAAAATTGTTAAAACTGATGCCTCTGATATTGATTATGGTGATATTCTCAAACAAAGAGTTAATTTCCATGAGCATATCATTGCATAACATTGGAATTCTGCACAACAAAATTACTCAACTGTTAAAAAAGAAGTTTTAGCAATTGTTTTATGCATTTCAAAATTTCAATCAGACTTATTAAATCAAAAATTTCACATCAGGGTAGATTGCAAATCTGTCAAAGAAAATTTACAAAAAGATGTTAAAAACCTTGCATCAAAATAAATTTTTGCAAGATGGCAAACAATTTTAAGTTTATTTGATTTTGACATAGAATATCTCAAAGGCACTTCCAATTCCCTCCCTGACTATCTTACAGGATAAATAACATGCCTAGAAAGGAATAGCCCCTTCTAGGGGAGGTACTGCCCATAGAGAAGAGTCAGACTCGCTCTAACCCTCAACAAAAAATCAAAGTCTGCCTCTGTAGATTCCAGTTCTAATTCTTCAGAGTCATCAACTTCGGCTGGGTCATCTACCTAGAATGCTATCCAGATTGTTGAGTCATCTACCCAGCAATCTGTGATTCTTAAAAAAGACTCATCCAATAAGGTTGATTCTTCACAAACCCAATCCAAAATATCCAAACAAACGAAAGCAGATTATGCTCTCCCCATTAGCACTCTTCTAGCTGTCCAACAAGGAAGCTTGAATAGTTTACCTAAAAAATCTTGGGCAGATATTACCTCAGAAGATGATATGAAAATAGATTTAACTAGTCTAAACACTATAATCCAGTCTTTCAATCAATCCCAAAAGACAATCAGTCTTCCTGAAGTAACAAATAAAGTCATCTGTAACTTATTAAAATTAATTTCAATAAATAAGAAATTTTGTAAATTTTTGAAATAATAAAATTTTCATTTTTAATTCAAGTTTCATCAACCATTTCAAATAAAGAAAGGGGTTACAAATTATATCAAATAGTTGCTACAGGACTTATTCAAATACAACAATTTTTCAAAATAATATCCTAAGTCCTATAGTAGTTCCATCCACCCCTTCACTGAGTCTGGTGTTGATCGTCTTGATTTCCTAAAAAATGAATGTAAGAGTAAGTACTCTATACTACCAAAACACAATCAAACATAAAGCCTCACCTTTAATTCATTTCTAATACATTTATATAGATATAACACAAATAACATCATTATCCAGCACATTTCAATTTGAACATCAATGCACTCACGACACCAACAACACTTCACATTCAAAATTACAATTGATAATAGTCCCGTGCACATGCACGCCGCCACGCTCACTGTGGCACTGTGATCACAGATTTCCACTATGAATGGTCGCTAGTTACCCCCCTCACGGTTACCACGTGAGCTGTCACGGGTCGCTCAGCAAAGGTAGTTGTCAGATGTCTAGTTAGGTAGAGAGTGTGTGGCCCGTAGTGCACCCATTTCATAGTCGGTGTCACCACCACTCTCTCCTCCCTAAGGTATTTCTACCGTTCTCATCCCCTACCCTCAGTGTATCGCTGAACCATTCACAGCACATTACAACAGCGCTAACACGTCCCATTCACATACATTTCATTCACACACGTGATATTCATGTTTGCACATGGCACACAGCCTATATTCAATTCATATTACATGGCACATGGCCCATATTCATCTATATTACACGGCCCTCGGGTCTACATTTGTTCACAATATTCATTAATTCATCAATCAATGGCATTCCATCACACATAATTTCTCCCACGGAACCTAACTATTCCAGCACACATCACAATGCACACTAATTTCCATCAAACACACCATTTATACTCCCTATCTCAGCCACATTGCATTAATCAACAAAACACACTAAGATTATAATATATTGAGATAGGGTAGAGTCCCCCTTTCCTCGGATCGAAGACCCACATGCTAAATCCACCAAGAAGTGCTCCCCCTCATAGATTTCGTCCTCCAAGCGTTCTCCACACGGATTCAACCTTTAATCAAGCTCCCGGATGACTTTGGAGGCAATGTAATTAGTAGACAAGAGTTTGGGAATGAGAAGATTGAAGGGATTTCGAAGGGAGAGGGAGAAATAACCCTCTCCGAGCCCTAACCCCCTTTAAATCATTTTCTGTTCGTGACACTCTCGCTACACGAGAAGATGACAGTTTCAGTCCTTCCTCCCAGGGCCCTCTCTCTACAGCGAGAATCCTCTCGCTACAGTGAGAACAGCCCAGTATTATGCCCTACACTTAGATAGTTAGCTCATTTTAGCCCTATCTAGTCATGCATATACACAATACACACATCCATATACTTAATACACATAAACATCATTATCAAGTAAATCAACACACGTATATATATATATATATATATATATATATGTGCATTTAGATTCATATAAATAACAATAATTAATATTACAAAATTTGGGGCGTTACACCATCAATATATCAAAAGAAAAACAAAAAGCTACAAATACAAACCACTATATAGCCAAAGGAAAATTTTCTTCAATTATTCAAATGGAGCCCGAGTTCTGGGACAAGAATCCTTACAAGGCCGTAAATAAAGTTTTCCCTCCTGGATTTCAATTTAGGCCTTATGCTTCAAATAAAACTCGGTAATTCTATGAGTTTATCTTAACAGATTCAGATTCTGTCTCTATTAAGCACTACAAAGATAAAAAAAGATTTGTCCATTATAACTCACTCAACAATTCAAATCCTCAAAGTCTTAACTCCAAAGAACTTTGGGAAGAACTTAAACTCATACAAAAAATTCTCCCAACCATTTGATCCAGTAGGTTATAATTACTGGGATTACATTGATGCCTGGACACGAACCTTTTGGTTTCAAAATAAACTCAATAAACACTCTTGGTTGATCTATTTTAAAAAGAATCAAAAATATTATTTTTCAAATTGGTTCTTACAATGGTGGGACTATTTTGGACTAATTCAAGAAGAGCTAGGTAATTTAACATGATTTTTGGCAAAGTCTTTTATGTACTCAAGATTAACTCGACTGTTGGGATTAAATTCTAGTGAAAAATTGTTCAGATGTGGATTATTGGTACTAGCTTCAACAGTGTTGAGAGGAAAAATTAATGGATAAATTTGGCTTGAAGTTACAATAGAGATTGTCTTTTTTGGACAAGATAATAGATTTGAGACAATATTTTTTTTTCTCCTTTTATGTGTTTAACAGTAAAATCATACCTGGAGAACTAATTTTTTAATTTGAGGACCTGAGGATCAGTTATATAATAATGGAATTAAACCTAAACCTTCTTGGTTTCATCCAGATGCTCCGCATTTGAACATCTTTGCTTTGTTAATGGGTTACCCCATGATTGAAGAAGACTTATGGTATTTATGATATGTTTCTCTCTTGTTCCATTATCCCATCATATTTCTAACCTTTATGATGTTTGAATTTCTTGATAATGGTCAAAATAACTCATCATTGTTATCAAAATTTCTCACATGGTACCAACCTATTCTTTACTGGAAAAGAGATATACCAAAAGAAATGGAGAGACTTTGTATATGGAACGAAGTTCAAATTCCTCCTGAACAATTCCCACAACATGTGACTGTTGTAATAATCCATAGACTTTATTTCCAACATCTAACAACCAAGTTATTATATCCTCAAAATCAAGTCAGATTTTGGAACA
Source organism: Abrus pulchellus subsp. cantoniensis (assembly GCA_024086825.1). Lineage (NCBI taxonomy): Eukaryota > Viridiplantae > Streptophyta > Magnoliopsida > Fabales > Fabaceae > Abrus > Abrus pulchellus. The sequence continues at coordinate 15,108,759 of CM044050.1, forward strand.
CCTACAAAAATTTATAGGATATTTTTTATCCTGCAAAATCACCTTTTGAGCAAGCAGATTTCATAATTCGTTTACATATCACTAATGGAGTCCGTGATAAAATGACAAAAGTAAATTATACTTACTCTAATATAAAACCAATAGATATTATCTGTCCACTTGACCCTGATGATAAAGGTATATGGGATAGAATCCAACAAGTCACTCCATCTATTATCTCTTCTGACTGCTAGATTGACAATTGAGAAAGAGAAGGCCAAATAATTCTAAGTAAAGAATTTGAGTCATCCCAAGCTGATATGATTATAGATTTCCAAGATCCCGATGTTCTATCTTGGAAGAAGCTGAATGGATCAATGAAGATGACCCTAATCTCTCTCTGAATCATGAGCCTATCTTCAAGGATTGAAGGACAAATAAAAAGTCACTTTATATTTGTCAACTTTTGTAAAAGCATCTTTATGTACTTATGTTCCAGATGATGCAAAGTTAACAAAATCTATCACACCTCTATTAAGCCCTTATAATGTCTTCAAAAGAAAGAGATCTTTTGCCAACAAAGTAAATATGCTGATCTTGAGAAAGCAGTCTCCTATCAAAGAATATATCTAGTCATCACGAATAGACCAGTGTGAGCTTAAAACAACATCACAAGAACAATATATAGATCTAGAGATTCCATAAATGTTCATAGAATCATGGAAGCATGAAGGATACACATCCTTACACTTTAGAGAAATTAGGTTGGTCTTATCTTTGCCTAGTATGAAAAATCTCTCAGTCACAGACAGAATAGCTCTTATAGACACTTCTTACATAAATTATGAGCATGTTGTTATAGCTACTCTTTCGACTAACTTACATGTTCGAAATGTAATCTTAACAGTTTCCCAAGTTACAATATTTCTCTCAAAGACAGAATCTTACCCACCAAACTTAAGGTTCAAATACAAATTACATGAGCAGAGCAGGTAGAAGGAGCTCTATTTGCCACCCTTCATCATCAAATTATTTACATATTATAGAATCATGCCTATGATTTGCCTATGCATGGAGAAACTAATGATAATTTGTTCATGATAGCCAACAGGGATAATATGATGTCCCTTCTATCATTTAAATGAGCAGAGCAGGTAGAAGGAGCTCTGTGTTTTGCTGCTTCTCTGCCTCTATATTATTTTGTACTTTTTTTTATCTTTTTGGTTGCCTGATAGCTCTTTTCCACTCCTCAATATTATGACACTCACGTTTCTGGGATTAACCTCTGGTTGAGAAGGGAGTTGTCCAAAATCTTGAGACTTGAACTAGTTTACAGTGGTAGCAAGTTGGCCAATCTGTGTCTGCAGGTCTTGAATCGAGGTATTGACATTTTGTTGGAATTGTAGATTGTTCTTGGCCATTTGTTTAACCAAATCCTCCAACGAAGGTTCATAATTTTGTTGTGTTTGCTATTGCCTCATAGGGAGTGGTCTATAGCCATTACTTGCTTGACTAGTCTGTTGTTGCTGCTGCTGCTCAAAGGTACCATATCTCAAATTTTGGATGATCATTGAAGGCAGGATTATGAGATTAGTACTGAAACCTGTACAACTATTGTTGTCTCTGAGGTTGTTTGAATTTCAAAACTCTGTATTGGTCTTGTCTTTCACTAAAAACTCCATGGACACAAGCTTGTTGGCTACCATCATGCAGCAAAGGACAACAATTTAAGGTGTGCTATATGGAGGAACAAATATAACAGTCTCTGGTCACCCCTCCTTATGGAACAATTTGTTGCACAACAACTAGTTGTCTCACAAAGGTACTGAGCTCCTCATTCTGCTCTCAAGTCTGTTAAAATTTGCTGCCATATGGGTTGGTTGCTGCACATATGCACCTCTCTCACTGGTGCCATGGCTCTTGTATTAAACTGCTGATAATTCTTTGCCATGTTGTCAATAAGTGTTCTGGTTGTAGATAGTGTCTTATCCATGATAGCTCCACCGCTTGCTCCATCAAGCATACTTCTCTCCATGGGAGCAAGGCCTTCATAGAAGTATTGAATGAGCACCTGGTCACTGATCTGATGGTGTGGATAGGTTACGCATAGCTTCTTGAATCTCTCCATTACTCATAGAGGCTTTCTTGGTTGAACTATCTAATGTCATTTATCACTTTTCTAATTGTGGTTGCTCTGGAAGTAGGGAAGAACTTCTCCAGAAACATCCTTTTCATGTCTATCCAGCAAGTTATAGACCCTAGCTATAGGTAATATAACCAATCTTTCGCTACACTATCTAAGGAGAATGGAAAAGCCTTCAACTTGATGTGGTCTTCTAGAACTCCTTGAGGCCTCATTGTTAAGCAGACTATGTTAAACTCCTTCAGATGCTTATGAGGGTCCTCACCTGTACTACCATTAAACTTAGGCAACAAATGGATTAGACCAAATTTTAGCTCAAAGAGAGCATTTACATCAGGATACTGGATGCCTAAGGGTTGATATGTGACATCTAGTGCAGCCAATTCTTTAACAGTCCTTTCGTGTTGATTATTAGCCATAATATCATAATGCACAGATATGCTATCAGAATTATCACAATTAGAATGCTCACAATTAGAGTGGACAACAACATTATCAAGGGTATTAAAGGTATCACTACAATGACTATACACACTACCTTCTAATTTAAGTCTATTCAACCTATTCTAAGCGCGTTCAATCTCATGATCAAATGCAAGTAATTGCCTAGAATTGGTTCTAGTCATGCATTAAGAAGTAGATCGGGCAAAGTCAACAGGATCAACAAAGTCAAAGTCAAAGTTAATCTAATTACTCTATTTTCTATTTTTTAAAAAATTATTTATTATTTTTTTAAAAAAAATTATGATTTTTTATGATATCAAAATTCAAAAAAAAAATTAAAAAATATTCTAAACTATGGAATTTAGAATTTTGAACACCATGCATAAAATGAATAAAATAATATCTATAATTTTTGCAACTCAAAAAATAATAAAAAATGAAAATTGTAGCAAGATAATAAAAGAATATGTTCCTAAAGTGTTCTATCAATGTTCTTAGAGTTCTAACCTATTGATCTATGACGTGCATTCACACTTTGGGTAATTTGTAAGCCTAAAGATAAAAAGTCACTAGGGCTAAAATCTATTTCATAAATTCATCCTCAATCATTAGCTAGTCTATTAGATGTAAGGACTTATATAGATAAGATAAGCTTTAGTTAAAGTTCTCGTGATAGACAAGCAAGATATACATCCAAATTACTATCACTACACAACTCCTCTAAACCTGAAATTTACTCAGACCCGGATATAACGCCTCACTCATGTTATGCACGATTAGTAGTGTATGAGAAAACAAACGAACCTTATACAAATCAAATAATAAAAACGTGCAAGAAAAAAAATAAAAATAAAAATCAACCAAATAAATTACAATAAAAAATGCATTAAAAGAAAATAAAATATTAAAAATTGCAATTATTTTCATTTTTTTAAAAATATTTATTATATTTTCAAATTTTAAAAAAAAATTCAAAATTTAAATTTAAATTAGCAAATTAGTTAGATAAAGTTCCCTTTTTTTAAATTTAATTCAAAACTAATCTATCTAAAAAAAACTAATCCTATCTTTAAAACTAAAACAAACTAAATCTAATCTAATCAAATCTAACCAAATCTTAACTATAATTTAAAATTTAAAAATAATGTTTATATAAAAAAATATAATATAAACTAAATCTGAGGAATCTTTATTCGTTGCTCATTAATTATGCAAAATTTATGCAAAATTTATGCAAAATCTCTGTAGGTCACATAATTCTGCAGCACTTCTATTAATCTAATTATTCAAAAAATCAAAATTCTAAATAAAAAATTTAGAATTCAAAAATCACAAAATTTAGAATTTTAGATTCAAAATTAAATGCACTAAAATAACAAAATTTAACAAAACAAAAATAGACGATAGAAATAACTTGCAGAATTTAATAGGTAATAAAATGCAAAATTTTTCTTTTTATTATTTGACCTTATTAATGATGAAAATTAAACACATCTAAACATACAAATTAATGGAACATGAAAAAGAATACCAAATTGCATATAGAGATAGAAACAAAAACAAAACTACGAATCAAAACAGCGAAAAAGCAATAATAAACCCTAAATTAACGAATTAAGATTGACAACGTATCCCTGACAATGACGTCAATTTGATATACGATGCTGAGTCGTTATCAAAATATTTAAGTTTTCTAAAGTTTTTGTAGTATAGAACCAAACCTAGGTCGATTCACGGAGACACATTCTCAATCAAATTCAATTTTAGGTTTTCTTTTAAAAAATGCAAATAAGATTTTTGGAGTTTTAAAAATTGCAAATTAATCGAATTGAATTATGAACAAAATAAAATTGAGTGAAAATGAATTAAGAAACATTAATCCATAGATTACTAAATGTGTGTAACTTCGGTTATCACAGTATTTAAATCCACGTTTGAACAATTACTCAATTTAATTATTAATTTAATCAAATAACCTAATAGAATAGAGTTACAAATTAAATCAAATAATTGTTTAACCTAATCCACATTAATTATCAAATCAAAGTATCAATTGAGTCCTAATTTGAATTATAATAACAGAAAAGTTAATCAGAATTGCAATACACAATTTTGAGATTAGAGAGAAAAAGAGAACAAACTCAGAGCAATTTTGCATAGAACTCAAGTCTGAATTATAGTGCTTGGATTTTGCTGATTGAAGAGAGGTTTAACCTTCCATCGAAGTACTTAACCCACGCAAGAATGAGAAAAGAACAAGAAAATTTGAGAGAAGGTAAAAACAAGGATTCTTATTTCTGCCAAGTCTCAAAATCTCAAAGTTTTTTATCACCTCCCTTAAATTAAAATCTTATTAGTCTATTTATAAATTTTGATTAAGGTAAACTAAATGGCTAAAATTTGGGCCTTAATTATAACTATAAGCCTAAATACAATTATCTAATAACAAAGGCTCTAAATGTAATCTCGCAACAATATTAAGCAAATCTTCCTCAACTTCAAAAATCATAAAAAATCAAAATCAACTCCAAATCCAGCGATCCATATATGTATTTTGAAGCCCTGGATGTGTAGAATCTAATGGAACTAGAATTAGAAAAAAAAATGGTATCTATAGAAAACATTATGGCCGAAAGAGTAGTCAGAGGTCAGAATTGTCAAAAAATATGAAATTAAAGCATTTATTTGTAATAGATCCAATTTATTCCAATAAGTAGAAAATGGTAAAAACTCTAAAAACAAAGCATATTAAAAGTGTTTATAAGCCAAAATAAAACTATAACTATAAACCTAAAATATGTCACATCAGGATATCGATCCTTCCATGTGTAACCCTAGATGTGATTATGGCATGCATTTTGGAGATACCTATAATGAGGAGGCAAAAAAATGATGAATCCTAGAAAGAAAAAAAAAACTGCAAAGCACCTCCCAAGCCAAGAAGGAGGAACCCAGGATTTACTCCTTGGATAGGGATAAGAGAAAAGAGAGAACCTTTACCAATATATTGAGGCTCTTAGGATACTAAGAGAGGAAGGATTGTTATCAAAACCTCTAGATAATCTAGATTTGATAACTTAGCCTTCAGCACCAGAATTCTACAATTCCTTTACTACTCTGTCAGCAGAACCTATCCCATGCATGATGTTTACCCAATATGATGGAGATTTTCCTTCCTTAGAAAGAAGAGTAGACCTTGTTACTAAGGTTAACACAAAACCTTTAGTAATTTTATGGTGTTTCTGTAAATATTTTATCTTTAGAGAACAACATCTCACATCAAAATACTCTTGTCTAATGTTTTTGTCATATAGATCCATGACTCCAACAAACTCTTGGTGGATTACTCCAAGAACAAAGCTAGTATTAGGCAATTAATGGAATTGATCTTGTTTGACTCCTCCAAGGTTATAATGCCATTCTTTAAAAGTTCCAGTTATTTTGCAGCAAAATTCTTCAACTACTTTGCATGGATCTACATCAACCTTCATGAACTTTGTGTCTAACGAAGCTCCAAAATCTAACAATCTTTTCCTCCATTTTTGAGGAGTTAGATCATCAAGAGTAAAGTAAGGTCCTCCATTCAACATAGTTCCTTTCTTTTCTCTTATTTCTAATTCTTCATCTTCATCTTGTGAATCACAGAAGAAATTTTGAACATTACTAGACTCAGCAGTGTTTATCATCAATATTCCAGTAAATTCACCAAGATTTTGTTATGATCCATCCACTATTTTTGTTTCTTGAGAATCCAAAGAGTAGTTGAACTCACTTGAAGTGCAATCTGTTGCAGTATCTGCTAATTTGCCTTCTGATTTTTCTGATGATCTTTCATCTTATGAGTCTAAAGAATGATCATATTCACTTGAAGTATGATCTCTTGCAGTGACCATTCTTGAAAAGGTAACTTTTCTTGGTTAGTTTTGGAGGAGTTTTTGGGTAGTGAAGAAGAATCATCTGAGGATGAATTTAACTATCTAGTTTCAAAAGCTGTATCTAAAGAAGAGTTACTCATTTTTCCTTTTCCTTTTGAGGTTTTTAGTGGTTGGGCTAGTTTAGATGTATAAGTTGATGGTAATGAGTATGAAGGTGTTGTATATGTTTCTCTCAGATAAAAAAAATGGATTAAAAGGAGAATAATAATTAGCAGGTACTGGTGGAGGAATAAAGAAAGGATTAATTTCAAGTTCTTTGTTTTGCTGTCTAGCTGCAATTATATCATCTATTTCTTAAATATGAGCTTTTAAACTTCTTATTTCTTTATCCTTCTTGATGTATTCTCTTGTGAAGATTGGTCAATCATTTGTAAGTTTTACAATTTCAAGATCAAGTTCTATAATTTTCTGTTGTGATTCTTTGTAGAGTTTCCTTAGTTTTTTTTATAAGTACTAGAGTTTTCCATTTGTCTTGTTGATGGAATAAGTAATCTGGTCAATCTTTCCATCTATTTTCTTTAAGAACTTGTTTTGAGCTAGAGAGTTTTCAATCTGGCAATTCAAAACTTCTTCATTTTGAAATGGAGTTTTAACTTTCCGTCTAGTTGAACTTCAGTTGAAATTACTAAAGGCTTTGTGTTAATCTTAGTAATAGGGTCTACTCTTCTTTCTAAGGATAATCTACATAATATTAGGTAAACATCATGCATGGGATAGATGCTGTTGATGGAGTGGTAAAGGAATTGTAGAGTTCTGGTGGTGGAGGCCAAGTAATCAAATCTGGATTATTTAGAGGTTCTCATAATTGTCCTTCCTCTCTTAGTATCCTAAAAGGCTCATAATTTTTTGGTAAAGGTTCTCCCTTTTCTCTAATCCCTATCCAAGGAGTAAATTTTGGGTTCCTCCTTCTTGGCCTAGGAGGTGCTTTGCAAGGTTTCTTTTTCTTTTCTGGGATTGATTTCATCATCATCTTCTGACTCCTCATTAGAGGTATCTCCAAAATGCATCCAATAATGACATCTAGGGTCACACATGGAAAGATCTATATCTCCTATAAAATTGCCATCAAACTTATTAGAAAATATAGCTGAGCCATCGGGTCTTAAGCTATAAATGGGGATTCCATCTTCTCCTTTTGTTAGAATAATCATCATAGATTGAAAATAGTTGGTTGGTTGGTTGGTTGGATTTTGCATCTAGCCTGTTAAAGATCATTCTTACTGCTCCATTTATTGATCTTCTAAAAGTAACCTTAGAGGGATGAACTGGTTTACTGTTTAGATGGATTTTTTCATAATTTGTTGTCCATTCTTAAGAGATCATTTTGATAAATTCATCCTTAGAGATCTATCTTGGAACTTAGATGATAGAAGGGACATCATTTTTATCCATGTTGGCTATCATGAACAAATTGTCATTAGCTCCTTTAGGCATAGGCAGATCATAGGCATGATTCTGTAATATGTAAGTCATTTGATGATGAAGGATGGTAGATAAAGCTCCTTCTACCTACTTTATTTCTGTAATTTGTATTTGAACCTTAAGTTTGGTGGGTAAGGTTCTGTCTTTGAGAGAAACATTGTAATTTGAAAAAATTGTCAAGAATACACTTCCAAGATGTAAGGTGGTTAAAAGAATGGCTATAACAACATGCTCATAATGGATGTAAGAAGTGTCTAAACGAGCTATTCTGGCAGTGACTGAGAGGTTTTTCCTACCATGCAAAGATAAGACTAACCTAACTGCTCCAAAGTAAGGATGGGTATCCTTCATGCCTCTATGATTCTATGAACATTTTTGGAATCTCTAGATCTATATATTGTTCTTGTGATGTTGCTTTAAGCTCACACTAGTCTATTCATGTTGACTGGACATATTCTTTGATAGGAGACTACTTTTTCAAGATCAGCATATTTACTTTGTTGGTAAAAGATCTCTTTCTTCTGAAGAAATTATAAGGGCTTAACAGAGGGGGTTATAGATTTTGTTAACTTTGCATCATCTCAAATATAAGTGTATTCTATGAGATTTTCTATCTTATTAGTTGTTGTCTTAAAATAGGATTTAGGTAGGGACATTGGAGAGTTTAAAAGAACTGAAGATATATTAGAAGAAGAAGGTTGATTAGGGTTTAGGTTGACAATTATATTATATTCTTACTAACTTTATTTATGATGACTGTCACACTTATCCCTCCTTATCAATAGAGACTTAGACTTTGCTACTAACATTGATCGAAAGCCTTCCATATTATAATCATAGTAAATTTAAACAACCTTCTTTGATAGATATTATAAACACTTCTTAAACGGATAAAACAGTTAGATATATGACAATTATATTACATTATCTATAATGATTACAATAGACATTTTTTATTATTCAAGTGGCCTCAATGAACTCAAGAAGGAAAAGGTGAATTGAGTTTTTGTACTTTATCTTTATTATTATACTCTAATCTATTTTAAAATGATATTTAAGAGAACACATTAAACACTAAACTGTCTATCTCTTTAAAACACACATTTTCATATTTGCATATTTTTGTGTATAGTAATTGATTATATAAATCGATAATCGATTATACATTTTAAATTTTGAATTTTGGCAATGCTAAAGTTCTAGTAATCAATTACATAGTTTGTGTAATTGATTACAAAGATCAAATTTCAAATTCTTAACATAATTACAACACAGTAATCAATTACATAATATGTTAATTGATTACAACAATTCCAAAAATTAAAAAAATTAAAGTTTGAACATATTTTAAGTCACTCTTTCATTCTCCAAACATGTTAAAGCATATTTCAAATATTTACTTTTAAAATTAAACACATATTTTCACAAATTAAAATCTTCAAAAACAATTAAATCTTTTAATGCAAATCAAATTTTCCTTAGAATCAAATTCATTCTATATTTTTCAAAAGTAACTTAATTAAAATAAACTTTAATTAATTTAACAAGGGTTAAATAATCTTATTAAATAAAAACCTTTTAACAAAAAAGATCTAACGACTAATTAATTTAACAATTGAATATTTGACATGTTCATCTTCAAGAAACTTTATGCTATTGTGCTTCCATTTTTTTTGTCATTTATTTTTTAGCATTATCAAAACCTATAATATAAATATTTACATTCTCTCCCCTTTTTATTATAACAACCATCTTAGGTGAGTAGAAAAATATATGTCAAAATATGAATTGCATTTACTCTCCCTAAGAATATGCATGGATTTAGTTTGACAAATAAAATAAAAAATAAAATGCTCCTCCTTTATCATTGAATTCAACCTCACCATTTCTCTTTCTCTGCATGGCACTATCCTAAAGAAATAAGCATATAAAAAATAAGTATTATATCAAACATCAAAGACCAAAAACCATAATCTAGGATATATTCCAAAGCACTAAAGTAATTAGTCATGATATAGTAAGTCCAACTAAATAATTAAAGTCCAGAAACTAAATAAAAGTCCATAAGCAAAATACACTAAAGATAAGTCCAACATATAAATGAGATTAAGTTTGGAGCAAGCAAGTAAAAATAAAAAGTTATGGCGTATCATTAGTGATAGAATTGTCATGAATACCAAGGTGATGCAGATAAAACTCGTATCATCCTTTAGGCGATCCATACGAGAACCAAGAGAATCGAACCACCCTTCAACATAGACACAAAGGTCACACAATTCAGAGAGAAACTGGGACATGGAGGAAGATGATGGATTCAACACCAAAGTACATGAAGGCAATGAAGTGCATTCTTCTTGATCTTCAGATTGAAAAACTCTTTTGTGAACCCGTTGATTAAAATGGTTCGTTTTATAACCAAAGGAAAGAAGTGCACCTAGACCAACAACATAAGAATGCTAAAATTTGACAAATTTCTTGTAAGATAACGGAATATCAAAATATTCCATAAACATAGTAATCAGATGAACATATAGAAGCATTTTGTGTTCCCCTTGAGATATTTTTGTATACCATAGTGCACAAGATAAGCTCAATAAATTTGGTGACCAATTAACAAAAACCACATCGAAATGATATCTTCCTCAGTTAGCTACGTAATATTATTAAGTTGAGGATGCAAAATGTGAAATAAAATACAATGTAAGATGCGGCATTTGAGTTTAAAAAACCTGATAAGTAAATGACTAGAAATATTAGCCCCTTTAACATAAATCATCTTACGTGCATCAAAATTAGAGTAGTCTAGTTTCCAATTATCAACAATACTACCCTCAAAGAATCTGAACTTAATTTAGGCTATATTTGGTAAAACAAGCTTAAAGTTATGAGCTTGTAGCTGTGAAATTAGCTGAAAGGTGTGGAGTTGTAACTGAAAGTTTATAGGTGTATAAATAACTTATGAAATTAAATTGTTTAACAAATTAGTTGTACATCTTAATTATTTATGTTAAATGACTTAAAAAGACATATAATATTATATTAAAATTAGATATAATTTATTTAACACATCTTATTAATATATATGATTTTACTGATTCAAACAATAACTTTTTTTAAAAAATTATTAATTTTAACATGTTATATCAATAAAGATTATGTAAATTAATTGAATTAATTTATTTTTGTAATTAATTTCTTAATCTAAAAGTATTATTTATCTAAATTTATTTTTATTTAACAAAATATACTATTAATTATTAATAATAAAAATTATCAGATTATGAAATATCTACATACAAAATAAAATACTAATGTTATAAAAGATAAAATCAAGTATATTTTTGTTTACATAATTAAAAATTTTAATATTAAACAATTTATTTATTTGACTCTTATAATGAGCAAGTAATATTGTTACGAACTTCCTTTATTTCATAATTTATTTCTCTTGAAAATTCAATATTAGCAAGATGATCTTCAAGTTCACCTTGGAGAATATAACAAGGATGTTGTTCTAATATAGTAAACAATGGATCATTAGGTGAGTTAATATGAATATAATTATGTAATGTAAATGCAGCCATAATAATATCAATTTAGGTCTTAATGTATAGTGTGACATTTGATTTAGAATTTTTTATCTTTTTTTCAAGACTCCAAATAATCATTCAATACAACTACGAAGAGATGAATATTCACAGTTAGAAGTTTTTTTTTAGCATAACTTGGTACAAGTTGTGACAAATGGCATCTACTTTTGGATATGGTACCAAATAATTTTATCTATCTGAATATTTTTATCCACAAAATAATATCGACCTATAGTCAAGTTTTATAATAAAAGTAAAAAGAATGAGATCAAGTTAAAAAAGCACTATGACCATAATTTTTGTAACGAGTAATTTTAAATAAAGAAAGCCTTATGAAGGATAAAGAATGTTCATATGTAATGAATTAATTGCATGAAGAAAAATGTGTGTATTATGTATTGATCATTTCCACTTAATAAACAAAAAAATGAAACACATTGTTAAAGTCACAGAGTCATGACGTTGAAAGTGAAAATTTCTTTTCTCCCTCTATAACGCATTTGATCAATATATAAAATGCACTCTTCCACATGTGTGCCATAAGTGCATCCAATATAATCTTATAAAATAATTATTATCATTACAATAAATACATATAATCAAATTTTATAAAATTAACGGTAAATATAATAATATTTACCTTAAAATAAGACATGTATCTTGCATCATTAGTAATCACAACAAGAAAATACCTAGCTACTGAATTTAGAAACCAAAATAAATCCATAATAAATAATGACTAATTTAGCAACTAAAATTAGTCCGTTGTAAATAACAATCGAATTTAGCAATCGAAAAATATAAGTAGTAAATAGCTATTAATTTTAGTAACTAAAATAAAAAAATAAATAGCAAATAGCTACCAATTTTAGCAACTGAAATAAGTAAGGAACAAATAGAAACTGAATTTAACAACAAAAAAAAGTAGCAAACAGCTACTAATTTTAGCAACCAAAATAAATCAGTAACAAATAGCAACCAAATATAGCAACTGAAAAAAATAATATTTTTTTCTCTTCATTTTTTAATTTAATTTTTTCTCTCCTCTTATTACATTACTTTTTAAAAAAAGTTTATATATTTTTGGTCAATTATTACTTATTAAACAAAGAATTAAGCGAATGAAATATAAAAACAATATTTGATGAGTTTGGGCCCACATATCATAGAATACGCCCACAATTTGTTAGTCCAAAATTTCAATAAAGGCATCCTAATTTATAGCCCTTTGGTTTAACGAAAGATGAGATTGGTGTAATTCTATTGGTCTATTTTACATAGCCACAGATCACTATCGCGTCCGTACATTAATATCTAATCAACGGTTTGTATTTATTCTATCCCAAAAACACATTTAGACTTCCCGCTTCTATTTTAATAAATCCTCGTACTTAAACGCCACCCCCACATAACTTCAATTCAATTTTCAGAACGATTTTCGATTAAGCGTTGAAACACACAACAGTTCACTGTGATGGCAAGAACCAAGCAAACCGCACCCAAGTCCATCGGTGGTAAGGCGCCGAGGAAGCAACTTGCCACTAAAGCGACGAGAAAATCAGCTCCAGCGACCTGTGGCATGAAAAAGCCGCACCGATTCAGGCCAGGGACGGTGGCTTTGAGGGAAATCAGGAAGTATCAGAAGAACACGAGTTGCTGATCAGGAAGCTTCCGTTTCAGCGTCTGGTAAGGGAAATCGCACAGGATTTCAAAACCGATTTGCAGCAGCGTTGTTTCTACAATGCAAGGAGCAGCAGAAGCTTATTAGTCACCGAATTTATTCATCAATTTAGCCACCGACTTAACGACAAATTTAATAATCAAATATTTAATAAAATTTATCCACCAAAATAGCAACTGAAAAAATTAAATGCTTGTAACCGATTTAGCTACTGACAATAAAATATAACTAATTAACAACTGCATTAACTATAACTTAATTAAGTTGCAATTAGTAATCGAAATAGGTACTAACTAAGTAACAGTAAAATAGCAATCAAAATTTTTTGGTAGTTAAATTTAAATTTTTGTAATTAAATGTATTTTTGGTTATTAAATATGTTTATAACTAATATATTAACTACTAATTTTAATGTGGTGGCTAAAAACATTTGCAACTAATTTTTATATTTTAATCATATTAATTTTGTCAGTTGTTAAATATAATTTTTTTGTTGTGAATTTGAAGTTGTACTAGAGATTAACTCAGTTTTACTTGTAAGAAAAAAAATTAAGTACTTATTTGACCCAATTTGACTAGATACTCTTCATTAGGATTAAGAGAAAATTAAATTAAATTTAAAATAATAATTAAGATATTTTTATTTTAAATAAAAAATTAAAATTAAGACTAGGTCTATTAGTCCATTACAGTGTCTATATAAAGAAAGTAAAAGTACATATGAAAGATAGATTTTTTATTATTAAATATTATTTATTACTTAAAATTGAATCTTGATTTTAGTATTGAAATATTTTTTGCAAGTATCTTCTTATGTTAGAGATAGACAAAAAAATGTCAAAACAATAATTTAAAAATCACAATTTCTCTAGTAGAAATAAAAATAATATATAATTAAATGCAAGACCTATATAACTTTTATTTCTATCATAAATTGCTTCTAAAATCTCATGAATAGTTTTATTAATAGTATCACTAGAATATTGAAATCGTACACCAACATTTTTTTGGTAGAAACACCCAAGGCATATTGTATAAAAATATTTTTACTTTTTCAACCACTCACTTACGTGTTCCTACTATTTTCAATGCATATTTTATTTTGCGTTATTTGTATTTTTTTTTTCTTATTTTTATTCTTACCGTCACAATTCTTCATGTTCATCCAATATAGTGAAATAGTTTGAAGTTTCTAATTTAATTCAAATCCACACGAAATTTATTGAAAAGTCAGGCACACAATGACATGCCACGATAATCCATATATTTGAATTACATGTGGTTGAGACGTACAATCCACATCATGATCGATATCTCCCGATACCTTCAAATCAACTCATTTTGACTTGCTAATACGCGCATATATATAATTTTCATTTGCAAGTTAAGTATTTTTTACATTTTATAAGATTATAATATGTTTGAATTTATTTTTCAATAAAAATTTGGTTAAATTAATTTGTTAATTTCATATATTTTCTTTAGATTTCTAATTAAGTTTTCATAGTTTCAAATAAAATTAAATTAAATTCTTACAGTTTTAAATTTTTATAATTAAATTTTTAATAATTAATATAATTATATCTCTATTAAATATCAATGATATAAAATTTTTAATTTACGAATCTATTTTTTAATTTCTAATACTCTTGCTTTCTAATTATTTTTTATTGGTAATTTTTAAAAGAATTCTAAATCATATTATTGTTAGGTAATAAATTTTATATTATATTGAAGATTTATCTTCCAAACCATATTTATGCTTACATATTTAATATGTAATAAGTAAAATATTATAAAAAAAACACCATTTTAAATTTTAAATTTAAAGTCTAACTTCTTCAGCTTGAATTTATGTTTTTAGACCAATTTTATAATAAATATTTTATTATAAGAAAATAGTAAAAGATAAAAAAATTACTTTACACTTATTTCTATAAACTTGTAAAAGATAAATGTATTAACAATAATTTAATCGTTAAAAATATCACTCAGTAGTAACATGATTATGAAATTTAAAGAAATATATTATCGAAAAATAATTATAAAAATAAAAAATAAAAAAATTACCAAATTTTATGAAAATGTTGCGTTATTGATACTTAGCAATGTTAATTATTAAAAATTATATTATATTTTTTAAAATTATAAAAAATTAATTAAAATTTTTAAATTATGAGGACCTAATTAAAAATTGAAAATTAAAATTACAAGGACTAACAGATTAATTTGTCCAAAAAATCTTTGGTAAAATATTTTTTTTATAATTGATCAGAGATAATTTTTAAAAAATATTCATTATCGCATTATATAATTATTTGATAAAAAAAAATTAGTACCGTTAATATTAAAGATAAACAACCCTTCAGCAAGGGGGAGAAACTAGAAGAAAAAAAAGTCTTTAATTGTCTTCCGTTTGTTAACCTTTTGTTGAGTGTGGCTGATTTACATGCGTAAGTTTCCCTATTGTTATTACTATCTAATGGCTATTTTCTTATGTAATGGACTTTTTTTATTTTAATAAAAAGAAAATAAATAATTTTTTTTACACATAAAATGAATAGTTTTGTAATATATTAAATTTGAAAAGTAAAATTTTAGTATAATCAATGTGCTACATGCCGTTTTCTACTTGAATCTTCAAATTTGTCATTTTTAAAAAATATTATGATCTAAATTTAGCTAGTCTCTACTTAGCTATTATAAATACTTAAAAAAAAATAATCTATTTTTGCAAATTTAAAATTCATCAATTTAAATTTTCTTTAGACATTTTTTTTTCATCTTATCTAGTTTTAAATCAGATATTTTCATAAAATAAAATTTATATTAGCGAGTAGAATAAAATAAGCTTGTAGGGTAGATTTATTATATCTTATTAGTTAAATAAAAAAAAAGCGTCTTATTATATCCACTCAACAAACTCTAAAAAATTTATAACTACTAATTTTTGTGTGTAAAGTACGAGTATTATTAAATTAAACTATTTCTTAAAAATAAATAATTAATTGATTATAACTGCAAATAATCTGTATCTTTTAAAGAGACAGTGATACTTTTTTCTTATATGATTCAATATTTTGTATCAATGTGTACTCACATCAAATGTACTATTTTATATTTGAATATTTTATTTTGCAAAATAATCCCTTGGGATGCATTTTTTTTAAAAAAAATTAACTTGGATGTAGTTTTCTTGCTCTTCTTCAACCTAAACTATGGTGTTCTTTTTATATTTTTGTTGTAAATGATGGTAGTTACGATCGATCAGATGAGTGCTTTAAACTTTCCACCACACCCACCTATGAGAGATAGGCCATTGTAAAATCCTTCGAAGGCAACGTTGGAATTGCACACATCAAACGAAACACACAATTTTTAACAATCACCGTTGATGAGATGTCAGTCGAAGACAAAATCATTCTTAAACGCTAATGAAACATAGGCTTCTAGAGGCAAGGAAGTGAATCTGAAGCCCCAAATTGTTGGGTCAAAGAATTTAGATAACCAGTTATTGATCGTTATATATATTATTTTTGTTAATTAACCTTTTAAATTAGCGTTATTGTTGTCAAATTAACTTTTGACATAACTCTTAAATGTCGTGACAAGTTTGTTTTTTTTTTTTGTTGTTTCTTAATAGAGTCTGAAATTAAAGATTAAAATAAATGACAAAAAAAATAAAAATAAAGACTAACACGATAAATACTAAACTCAAACTTTCTTAAGACTGATTGAAAGTTTTGTCATTTTTTATCATTTATCTTTCTCTCACTAAAATGAGCTGTATACACATTAATAATGTAGGGTCCATTTATTTTTTTATGTCAACTCAATTCATTGTAATTTGTTTTAATTTGTTTTGCACTAGACCTATATGAGTAACTAGCCGGTATATCCAATCCTATTTTTTTTAAAATGTATAAAAATAAGTGTTACGTAATAATAAAATTTTGTATTATCAGAAAAATTCTCTTTATATTAAAAGCTTAAATTTATGAAGTAGGAACGAATTATCTACTAAATTTATATCTTTATATTCTGATAAAAAAATATTCAACTATCATAAAATGTTCACGGAGGGTAATCCATCACCATCAAGGTCCAATTAGTTGGCTATTCTTGTCTAGCTTCGTTTGATCCCGAAGATTCTACGTTTCTTAGCCTGAACAAATGCTCAAGACTCTTAATAAAATGACAATTACGATCTTTTCATGTATTTAAAATTATGATTTTATTTTATTTTTATTTTTATTCCGAGTACCTCCATGCATGATGATGGTGGTCTGATGGTTTATAATAATGTTAACAAATCGATGCAGATGCAGGTTGATATAAATTATTAAATATTTTTTTTATAAAAAAAAACTCACCCTTTTCAAGAATGCGAGATCAAACTTCTCTTAAATCGATTAGTACTTTACATTATAGTTATTCTATTAGTACCAAAGATACATTTACAGTAGTGACAAATTTAATAACTTTTTGCATAATCGAAAAATAATTAATTTAAAGCTTATTATTAAATATACTAATTTTTATAAAAATAAATAAATTAATAAGTAGTTTTTATTATTTTATTTTAATAGATAATATATTTTTAGATATAAACAAATATCAAATTTTAAATAATATATATAAATATTTGAATTGATAATTTTCATTACAATCACAGTGTATTAAAATTGAAAATTTGTCCTTGTATTTAATATTTTTATGCTATATTTGTGCAAAAATCAACTTTTTTATCAATATATTTTACATCTGAAATTTTATATGTATAAAAAAATCATTTTTATGAAAGCACAAAAAATATTATGAAATATCCAATTATTGTAAAAATAATTAAATTCATGAATATAAGCTAGGGTGATGTGTAGTTTAATAATTGAGTACTAAAAGAAGAAATGTGAAGAAAATGATGAGCCAGATTTTTAGACAATATATCCAACAGGCTAACCCCCTAACATAGAGAGTGGGGACAGTTAATTCCCTTGTATTTTAGCATATCTCGTTTCATGTACCCGCTGCTAAATTAAAACATTATCCTTATATATTATTCCAACATGGTCCATACGTTAATGCATTTTTAGATTATCTTATACTTCTACTTTTCTTTTTCTATCTATTTTAAAATTATAAAATTTTAACCTCACTGTTAAGGAGAGTTTAAAAACTAATAATATTTAAAATTTATTAAAAAATATTTATTATATATTATAACTTCAATTTAATGAAATTTCTTATTTTTAAATGCTTAAACTCAGTCTTATAGACTGAATTTAACAAAATTATTTTATATTTTTACAAGAATTAAAAAAATTATCATTTTAATTTTTTCTTAAAATCTACTACTTAACATTTTATTATATCCTTTATACATATAAAAAGTAAAGTGACGATAATATGACTTTTTTTTTTTTCTAGTGAGACACGCACACGCGTCTGAACTCATACATATTTATCTTTATAAAATAAGTTATAAGGATATTTTCTTAAAAAACACCCTTAGAATAATATGATTTATTATGGGTTTAAAAATTATTTTGTGTTAATGGTTATTCATTGGTAAGCGACATAAAGATGTAAAGTGAAATAACTTTAAGACAATGAAGAGTAAAAACAGAGAAAATTGCTATATATTGTAAGGTTAGATTCACATAATCTCTAATACTCTGGCACATTACATCGTCCATGATTATCAATTAAAGAGTAGAAATTAGACGTAGAAGATCTTAAAGTATGTAACTATACACACTTGATTTATTAGAAAGATCTTAAAGTATGAAATCTTACACCCATGTGACTAACTTATATTTAAATTTTTTAAAATTATATATTAATGAATAGACCAAGAGGGTTCACTTATGACTTAACAAGTTTTAACCCATTTTGGAATGGGAGAATCTTCTCCTTTTCTAATCCATTAATCACCATAAATTATTATAATTGATATTTTGCATTACTATAAAATAAAAATTTTGTCAATAATTTCACCTAACACGCAACAACACTCACAATTTCCCTATAAATACAGATTCTGTTGCCCGGTCTTTTGCGTTGTTATAATTAATTAGGTGGTATTTTATGTTTGATATAATATGTTGTTTCTCCAGGTAACACATGTTGGTGGCATTTATGAGTCACCACTCTCATTTTTTATTGGATTCCCATGTGAAGTATATATTCAGAGATTTCTTCTTTTTCTTCTTCTGTACACTTTAAATAATTATTTGAGTGCTTTTCTAATTTTTAATCGCTGAGTCCCTGTTCAATGCTCTCACCATTTTCAGTATTACTGATGGATGATGTTTTTTTTGCTTCATTTTATTCACAGTGACATCTGAGGCAAGCTTTCCTATGATACAACAACTTTTATAATGTTTCTTTTTTAGCTTTATTTATTTTGAATGTGACTTTGAATGTGACTTTGAATGCTTTTTCTGTGAATGCATTGCTGATGTTCAACAACTGTTGTTAATTAAAAGTGGTTAGTGTGTCATTGTAGTTTCTGTGAAAGAGATTGTGTTCTCTTTTAGATTAATGTGGTGCGTCTGAATTATGTGCGGGCCTAGTTTGTATGGAGATTTGAGTTTTACAGATTCTGTTGAATTTGTTTGCTCAGTACCTTTGCTGTGTGCAGGAAATGGCTAAAATGGCCATGATTTTGTTGGGGCTTTGTCTACTAGGTAGCTGGGCAGGCTTGTTGAAGGTAGAATACATGAAATACAAGGACCCTAAACAGTCAATTGATATGCGGGTTGATGATCTTATTAGCAGAATGACTCTTGAGGAGAAAATTGGTCAAATGTTGCAGATTGAGCGCAAGTATGCATCTGCTGAGTTGGTTAAGAAGTATTTTATTGGTAAAGACTAGCCAGACCTTTCATTTTCTTTTCCTCTTTTTTTTTTTTTGTGTGTGTGTGTGGGTGTGTGTGTGTGTGTTCTTTACCCTTTTTCTATGGTATGTTCATTTACTTGTCCAATAATGTAAATTGTTTCTTTTCTGTGTAGGGAGTGTTATGAGTGAGGGAGGGAGTATTCCAGCTCCACAGGCTTCTGCTGAATCCTGGATTGACATGGTGAATGAATTTCAGAAGGGTGCTTTATCCACCCGGCTTGGAATTCCAATGTTTTATGGGATAGATGCTGTTCATGGGCACAACACTGTTTACAAAGCAACTATTTTTCCTCACAATATTGGGCTTGGAGCTACCGGGTATATAGATATTAATAGCACCTCATATCTCTTACTTTGAATTAGAAAAAGTTATATTCTCCATCTATACCTGGTTTTTTTTTTCATTTGAACAATGGTGATGAAACAATTCAGACATTTGTTGTCAAAAATTCTAGAGCAACTAAAACATGCATGGGTTTGAAGCAGACTTGCACAACCTAGTTATAAAGGATAATGATGGATATTTTTGTTTTTCTGATTAGGGACCCTGAACTAGTTAAAAGAATCGGAGCTGCAACTGCCCTTGAAGTTAGAGCAACAGGAATTCAGTATGTTTATGCACCTTGTATAGCAGTAAGTAATTATAACCAACTTTGATGCTCTCAACTTATATATTTTATCTCTGGCTTATACTCTTTATAGGTCTGTAGAGATCCAAGATGGGGTCGGTGTTATGAAAGCTACAGTGAAGATCCTAAACTAGTTCAAGCCATGACCGAAATCATATCAGGATTGCAAGGGGACATCCCTGATAATTCACCGAAGGGTGTTCCTTTTCTCGCTGGAAAGTAAGAATTTAAAATTCAAAAAATAATCGAGATAATTGTTCCATTATCAGTTAGTTTTAAACCTTGTTAGTTGATATTCTTGCTCTTTATTCAATTGAAAGAGTTCATTCTTTTCAGTGATTGATTTTGCTTGAAGTGAGTTGCACCTAAATGGTCTTGAGTAAATATATATACACAAGCTTCACAAATATTTCCCTTAATCTAATTCTGTACCTGTTCTAACATGGAAGTTCAGTCCATAGAAACAAAGTACTGTGAGATAGAAATAGACCAAATGGTTTGAGATAATTTGTCCCCTACAGCAGTATGCTGCTTATGTTAGGCTGTGCCACACTATAAAATTCCTATCTCATCTTAAATTATGCAATTGATTTTGGTTCAGTTAATATTATTAAGTGTCTGAAATGATCATGTATTGATGGACAGGGAAAAGGTTTTAGCTTGTGCTAAGCACTACGTCGGTGATGGAGGAACAATCGACGGGATTGATGAGGACAACACTGTTATAGATAGAGATGGATTGATGAGAATTCACATGCCTGGTTATTTAAGCTCAATTAACAAGGGTGTGGCAACCATTATGGTCTCATACTCCAGTTGGAATGGAGTAAAAATGCATGCTAACCATGACCTTATTACTGGCTACCTCAAGAATACTCTCCATTTCAAGGTAAAATATCCTGTTCATTGAATGTAGCATTGAAACTGGTTCATCATCATTTGGGCACAATTTTAAATAAGCCCTCACCTTTTGTTGGAAATATGGCAGGGCTTTGTTATTTCAGATTTTGAAGGTATTGATAGGATCACCTCTCCACCTCATGCAAACTTCACTTATTCAGTTGAAGCAGGAGTGTCTGCTGGCATTGACATGGTAGTTGAGCCTGAAAGTACATGATACAACCTGAATAGATGTTCATCCAATGAGGAGACATTTAACATTCTTACACACTTTTGCTTATGTTTGCAGTTTATGATTCCAAAGCTTTACACAGAATTCATAGATGATCTAACCATGTTGGTGAAGAATAAGTTCATTCCTATGAGTCAAATTGATGATGCTGTCAAAAGAATTTTATGGGTTAAGTTCATGATGGGTATTTTTGAGAAGCCTTTAGCCGATTACAGTTTGGTCGGATATTTGGGAATTCAGGTTAGCCATCTTGTTTTTCTCAAGTGTTTTTTTTTTTTTAACTTCACTAAGTTCACAATTATAATGATCACCTGTTTCTCTTCAATGTTTACCAAAATTCTGAGCAGGAGCATAGATACTTGGCTAGGGAAGCTGTAAGGAAATCAATGGTCCTTCTAAAAAATGGTGAATCTGCTGATAACCCTTTATTGCCTCTTCCTAAAAAGTCACCAAAAATACTTGTGGCTGGAAGCCATGCAGATAATCTAGGATATCAGTGTGGTGGCTGGACTATTGAATGGCAAGGAATCAGTGGAAACAATCTTGTCAGAGGTAAGATATTTTTAAATTAACATTTCTATTATTAAGCCTCTGACTATTGTGTATCTTCATATGATCAGGGACTACAATTCTCACTGCAATAAAAAACACTGTTGATCCAGAAACCAAAGTGATCTACAAGGAGAACCCTGATGTAGAATTTGTTAAATCCAATGGATTTTCCTATGGTATAGTTGTAGTAGGAGAGCATCCTTATGCTGAAATGCATGGTGACAACATGAACTTGACAATCCCTGACCCTGGTCCTGAGACCATAACAAATGTCTGTGGAACAATAAAATGTGTGGTTGTCATTATTTCTGGTCGCCCTGTAGTTATTGAACCATATGTTGCTTTAATAGATGCACTTGTTGCTGGTTGGGTTCCAGGTAGTGAAGGCCAAGGTGTGGCTGATGTCTTATATGGTGACTATGGTTTCACAGGAAAGCTTCCAAGGACATGGTTCAAAACAGTTGATCAACTTCCAATGAATGTTGGAGATCCTCATTATGATCCCCTCTTCCCTTTTGGGTTTGGCCTTTCTACCGAACCTATTGAGGCCATTTACTCTGCATAGCTATTATCTTTTTTGGTTTAAATTATACCTCTCCTTCACAGAAGATAATCATGTTGAAGTCGAGTAAACTGTTCTTATTTACAAATATCTTTCTTTATATATTTATACAGCTACTTGTCCTCAAACTTGACATCGCAATGTACATGGCTATCATCTTGATCTGTGTATTCTTTTATATATATATATAATTTGAATTTTATCATCCTGTTGACATTAGAAGAAAACTCATAGAATTTAGAAAACTCTTACAACATATATATATATATATATATATATATATATATATATATATATATATATATATATATATAAACAATAAATGTATGCTTGAGATTTTTCATTTTTTTCTTTCATAAAAGCTGCTTCAGGTAAAATTGATTTTCAGTTCTAATCATATTTTTTCGTGCTTTCATATTATTATAATCAACTAAAGGAATGTGGGCATCCAATTTGTTTGTTTGGGTAATAATTAATTGGATATTTACTAAAATTTAGGATAACTGGTTGAAGATATGCTTCTAAGAATTCAATCTTCGCAATTCATAAAAATGTATTCACTTATACTTATCAAGAACAAGTGAACTTTTATGTCTGGAGAGAGAATGGGATCTTGACTTTTTAATAAAAGTAACTCTAGTTTTCACTCAAAATAGTTTTAAGTTATTTATTCCTATATCATTTTTCAACACATTAATTGAGCTTCAACTTAATACACATATATAACAACGTACTTGAAAAATAATTTAAGTCACAATGAAACAATTATTTTTAAATTTAATAAATATTAAAAGTAAACATTTTAGTTATTAATAATTCATATTTTACTATATTAAATACGAATAAATTAAAGGAATACTTTTTATAATAAAATAATAAATTATGAAAATTTTAAAATTAAATATTTAATTTATTTAAAAACAAATATTCAATAAAAATAATATAATATAATAAAAATTACTCTTAAATATGTTTTCATTTGAAATAATAGTAATTTTTTAAATACGAACTCATAATTTATATGTAAAAATAGAAAAGTGTTTCGTCATTTCTATCAACCTAACTATTTTGATGGTCCGATTCTCTAATTAATGTATCTCGTTCCCATTTGCCGTTTGTTCTGCAATACCGTCCCTTCACTGCTCTTTTTTTATTAAAAAACAAGTGACAAAAAGAAGTAAAGTACGATTACTTGTCTACTTATTTTTCATTTATTTGTGGGTGACTTTTTAAATATGGCTTCTTTTATTATGAAAGTAGTAGAATATCAGTTCTTGACTAATATTACATGAATATGGAATTTGGGAAAAATCCTCCGCGATGATTTTTAAAAAATGAAAAATTAATTAAGAATAAAAAATGTCATTGACAACTTTTAGAGCACAAAAATACTTTTATATTTTTAAAAATTATCATTAACAAGTTTTATTTTAAAAAATAACTTTAGTGAGCTCAAAAATTATCACCCCCAAGTTTATATAATAAAAATAGTTAATTTAACTACTAAAAATTGCCATTAGCAAGTTTTTTTTAAAAAATTCTATAAATATCTATTTGCATTCGTAGCAAATTACATTTTAAATATAACTTTTTATTTCACATTTCCAAATTTTTATTTCTGATACTTTATAGTTAAAGAAAAAATAAATGTAAATACAATAGTCTACTTTAATGGTGAGATTGTTCCAAAGATAAGTGAAGGTGTGAAATTCATGTGTAAGAAGTCAACTTGCATATATATTCCTTACAATATATCATTTGAAACATTAAAATATTGATTTTGTCAATATAGTGAAGTGAAGACTATAAAAACAGTGGAGAGTATAACCTACTGGTGTTTAATCTTTATTTTGTCAATATAATCTTTATTTTGACTCGCTTTTATAGCCATATATTTATTGTTGGCCTATATTTTATTTGATTTTTATATTAATTTATATATTAATTTTACAATTTAGCATAAGAAGATCACAATTAGGTTTAAGATGCGTTTTGTGCTCAAATTAGTTGCAAAATAGAGCTTTGCACCAGTTAGCACTGCCAAACCTTAGTAGCAAGTATGGGAGTGCTTCGATACACATGCACAGCTATGTTTATGGCCTTGCACAACTGTGCTCATTTGTGACAAGCCCAATTATGAAGAGTGTTTAGAGTTTTTAAACCCCTATCGAAAAGAAACCTTGGGGGCAACAATTCATCATATATTCTACACCTTGTCTTTGATTTGTGATACACCTATCATCTCTCTACCCTGCTTTGGTTCCTTTGGCACACTCTTGGTGAGACTTGGAGCTTCGAGGGATCGTATTTGAAGATCGAGAACTCATCTCATCTCTAGTTTACTATTTCTCTTGATTATGGTTTTGTTTATCAATGTTTTAGTTCTTTTCTTTAGCATGAGTAATTAAGTGCATAGCTAGAGCTACGAGAAATCTTGTTCATAAGTTTATGAGATTTTGAAGTTTAAATCTATGTATGATTTTCGTCTATGATTAGAGTTTATCCTATTGCGCAAAATTGTATAATTCCAATTAATTATGTTATCAAGCGACCATGCCTCAATTAGTTAATGAATCTACAGGATAAAATAAGACAAATGATTAGGTGAACCAAACCAATCTTTCACTTTAGATTGTTATTAAATTAATAAGTTTATAAGTGCTTTATGCTTTCTTGAATTTATATCTTGCATGATCGTTGCGGATATTAGTTTAGAGAAAAAAAATGTTAATATTCCATGACCATTGAGTATTTATAGTAATTGTATGAATGATTGGTAATCATAAGAAAATCAAACTTAGAATTAAACAGAAAAATAACATAAAAAATTAAATGAGGAAACTCATATGCTCTAGCTTCCTCTCCTATAAGTTCAATCAAGACGTGTATTGTATTACCTGCTTTTATTCATAATTTATTTTATAATTAAATTTTTATTTTTATTTTATTTTGCACCTTTTAGGCTCAAACAATTGAATAAGAAAATTCTTAGTAATTAGAACTAATCATTTCGAGAACTTATTGTAGAACCCTATATTACTTTTTGACAGGTAGACTTGTCCACCGAACAATCAAAATAAACAATGATGGTGATATTCAACAAATATTTTGAATATATTACAAGCATCAGAAAGCAATTGAAAACGTATTTAGTCAGTAGAAAGCCTCATATGAAGCCTTGTTGCAATGGTGTATAGCAATGTATGACATTGTTCGAGGGGTCAGTTGTTTAGTTAGATGTTGTTCAGGCTTATTGTTACATTAAGAATATAACTTAGAGAGTCAACTAGCAAGTGCACTAGTGAGTTTGTAGCAAGTTATAAAATGTAGAATCAATTTTGAATCCTAAGTATCATCTTTAGGGATAGGTTTTTTCAAGTATCACTTCACAAATTAACAATTAGTTGAGTCATACGAATGTTTGAAAGGTTTTTGCATCATATGAAAAGTGGAAATAACAAGTGCAGAAAAGTATAAACTAGTAACATAACAAAACTACGAATATTATATTGAAATGAGATTAATAGAATGGAGTTAGAGAATTATTTCACCAAATTCTCAATGACAATTTAATCATGTTCTGAACTCTTAAGTGTTTTGGTTGGTTGATAATCAATTTAACTTAGTTTTAACCAAAGATCAATTTCTTGATTCAATGATCCTAATGTTCAACTTAACCACCCTAATTCCTTAGGTGTAATTCATACGGATGTTTGAAAGGTTTTCCATCATATGAAAATTGGAAATAACAAGTGTAGAAAAGTATAAACTTGTAACATAAAAAACTACAAATTTTATATTGAAATGAGATTAATAGAATGGAGTTTGAGAATTATTTCATCAAATTCTCAATGACAATTTAATCATGTCTGAACTCTTAAGTGTTTTGGTTGGTTGGTAATCAATTTCACTTAGTTTTAACCAAAGGTCAATTTCTTGACTCAATGATTCTAGTGTTCTACTTAACCACCCTAATTCCTTAGGTGTAATTCATACGAATGTTTGAAAGGTTTTGCATCATATGAAAATTGGAAATAACAAGTGTAGAAAAGTATAAACTTGTAACATAAAAAACTACAAATTTTATATTGAAATGAGATTAATAGAATGGAGTTTGAGAATTATTTCATCAAATTCTCAATGACAATTTAATCATGTCTGAACTCTTAAGTGTTTTGGTTGGTTGGTAATCAATTTCACTTAGTTTTAACCAAAGGTCAATTTCTTGACTCAATGATTCTAGTGTTCTACTTAACCACCCTAATTCCTTAGGTGTAATTCATACGAATGTTTGAAAGGTTTTGCATCATATGAAAATTGGAAATAACAAGTGTAGAAAAGTATAAACTTGTAACATAACAAAACTACAAATTTTATATTGAAATGAGATTAATAAAATGGAGTTCTGCACTAATTGTTCTGAGTTTGTTCTTTCTTTTTTTTTCTTCTAATTTCATAGTTGTTTATTGTGATCGTGATTAATTTTTATGTTATTAGACTTTAAATTAGGACTCAATTGATGCTCTAATTTGATAATTAATATGAATTAGGTTTAATGATTATTTGATTTAATTCGTAACTCTATTCAATTAGGTTATTCGATTGAATTAATAATTGAATTAGGTGATTGTTCAAACATGGATTTAAATCTTTAGATACTATGATAGTTGGAGTTACACGCAATTGGTATTCTGTGGATTGATATTTCTTAATTCATTTTTACTCACTTTAATTCTGTCCGTAATTTAATTTGATTAATTACAATTTTTAAAACCCCAAAAAACCTTATTTGGATTTTTTTTAAACAAAACCTAAAATTGAGTTTGACTGAGAAGATGTCTTCGTGAATCGACCTAGGTTTGACTCTATATTACAAAATCTTTAGAAAACTTAGTTGTTTTGATAGTGACTCAGCATCGTCTATCAAATTGGCGCCGTTGCCGGGGACATGTTGATTTTGATTCATTTTAGAGTATAGTATTGCATTTTCACTTTCTAATTCGTAATTTTGTTTTCATCTTTGTTTCATTTCTGTCTCTATTGCTACGATTCGATATTCTTATTTGTTCATTTTATAGGTTGTGTTTAATTTTAATTTTTGTTAGTTTGTTTTTGTTTTGTTAAATTTTTACTGTTTTAGTGCATTTTGAATTTTAAATTTTAGATTATTTTTTTAAATTTTTAATTTTGAATTTTATATTTAGATTTTATATTTTTAAATATTAGATTAATAGCGTAATGTTGCATAATTGCATAATTTGCATAAATTTTGCATAGATTTTGAAGAAATGAAGAGCAGGAACAAGGATCCCTCAGATTTAGTTTAGATTCAATTTTAAAAAAATTTAAATTTAAATTTTAAATTATTTTGAAATTTAAATCTTAAATTATAGTTAAGATTTGATTAAATTTGATTTGATTAGATTTAGTTTATTTTGGGTTTAAAGATAAGATTAGTTTTAAATTTACATTTAAAAAAAAACTTTATCTAACCAATTTGCTAATTAAAATTAAAATTTTGAAATTTTTTATTTATTAAAATTTTTTTGAAAATAAAATTTAATTAATAATTTTTTTAAAAAATAAAATTAAAATAATTTGAATGTCTATTTTTTTAAATCACATTTTCTATTGTAATTTATTTAGTTGATTTTTATTTTTATTTTTTTTTCTTGCACATTTTTATTATTTGATTTGTTTAAGATTTGTTTGTTCCTTCACACACCACTAATCATGCATAACATGAGTGAGACTCTATACCCAGGTCTGAGTAAACTTTAGGTTTGGAGGAGTTATGTAGTGATAGCAATTTGGATGAATGTCCTGTTTGTCTATCACGAGAACTTCAGCTAGAGCTTATCTTATTCATATAAGTCCATACATCTTGTAGACTACCTACTGATTGAGGATGACTTTATGAAATAGATTTTAGCTTTAGTGACCTTTTATCTTTAAGCTTACAGATTACCTAAAGTGAGAATGAATGTCATAGATCAATATGTTAGAACTTTAGGAACCCTGATAGAATACTGTGGAAGCATATTCTTTTATTATCTTGGAATAATTTTTTTTTTTTATTATCTTGTAAGCTGTGAAAATTATTAATATTAGTGTATTCATTTTACACGCAGTACTCAAAATTTCAAATTCCATAATTTAAAATATTTTTTAAATTTTTATTTATTTATTTTTATTTTTTTAATTTTGATATCTTTAAAAAATCACAATTTTTTTTAAAAATATAAATAAATTTTTTAAATATAAAAATAGTGTATACGAGTTGACTTTGACCAATCTGCTTCTTAGTGCATGACTATAACTAATTATGGGCAATTACTTGCATTTGATCCTAAGAGTGAACACAGTTGTAACAAGTTGAATAGACTTAAATTGGAAGGTAGTGTGTATAGTCATTGTAGTGATACCCTTGATAGTGTTGGTGTGCACTCTAATTGTTAGCATTCTAATTGTAATAATTCTGATAACATATCTGTGCATTTTGATATTATGGCTAATAATCAACACGAAAGGACTTTTAAAGAATTGGTTGCACCAGACGTCACATACCAATCTTTCAACATCCAATATGCTTATGTAGATGCTACATTTGAGTTAAAATTTGGTCTAATATATTTGTTGCCTAAGTTTAATGGTAGTGCAGGTGAGGACCCTCATAAGCATCTGAAGGAGTTTAACATAGTCTGCTCAACAATAAGGCCTCAAGGAGTTTTAGAAGACCACATCAAGCTAAAGGCTTTTCCATTCTCCTTAGATGGTGTAGCAAAAGATTGGTTATATTACCTGCAGCCAGGGTCTGTCACTTGCTGGATAGACATGAAAATGATGTTTCTAGAGAAGTTCTTCCTTGCTTCCAGAGCAACCACAATCAAAAAAGAGATCAGTGACATTAGACAGTTCAGCCAAAAAAGCCTCTATGAGTACTAGAGAGATTTAATAAGCTATGCACAAGCTGTCCATACCATCAGATCAGTGACCAGCTGCTCATTCAATACTTCTATGAAGGCCTTGCTCCTATGGAGAGGAGTATGCTTGATGCAGCAAGCGGTGGAGCTCTCATGGACAAGACACCATCTGCAGTTAGAGCACTAATTGACAACATGACAAAGAACTCTCAGCAGTTTAATACAAGAGCCATGACACTAATGAGAGAGATGCATAATATGCAGCAACCAACCCATATGGCAGCAAATTCTAGCAGACTTGAGAGCAGAATTGATGAGCTCATTACTTTCGTGAGACAACTAGCTGTTGCACAATAAACTGTTTTAGAAGGAGGAGTGACCAGAGACTGTCATATTTGTACCTCTATAGAGCACACCTTAGATTGTTGTCCTTTGTTGCGTGATGGTAGCCAATAAGCTTCTATCCACAGAGTTTTTAATGGAAGACAAGAACAATACAAAGCTTTGAATTTTCAGCAACCTCAGAGATAATAATAGTAGTACAAGATCCAGTACCAACCTTATAATCCTGCCTTTAATGATCATCCAAATATGAGATATGGTACCTTTGAGCAGCAGCAACAACAGACTAGTCAAGCAAATAATGAATATAGACCACCCCCTATGAGGCAGCAGCAAACACAGCAAAGTTTTGAGCCTTCATTAGAGGGTTTGGTCAAACAAATGGCCAAAAATAATATGCAATTCCAACAGCATGTCAATGCCTCCATTCAAGACCTGTAGACATAGATTGGCAAACTTGCTACCACTGTAAACCAGTTTAAGTCTCAAGGTTCTGGATGTAACGTCTTATATTTCTTTTCTCAATATATAATAAATTTTCATAAAAATTTAAATGGTAAAATAAATTTTTCTTTCAAAAACTCTTTAATGAGAAAGAAACAATGAAATGATATAAGTTTCATTGAGTAAAATTTCATTAATTCATAAGTACTTTAGAAAAACAAAGATTCTAAAATTTTCATCAGTAACAAACAGAAATAGTGGTCTTACAACTGTTTCAAAAGAATGCTATAGAACTGAAAATATCCATTACATAACTCAAAATAACTAAGTCCTATAACAGTTCTCATCCATCCATGCACTGTGAGCCTGATACTATTCATCTAGATTTCCTGAAAATGTTGTGTAAGGGTGAGTCTCTATCCTACCACTCATACATCACACATATTCATCACAAAACACATCTTATCACGATTAAAGAAAACATCATGGCATTGCATATCACAAGGTCATATAAAGCATGTTCTCATCTCAACACGTATTATATTCCATAATTTCACAATTTCTTTTACTTTCTTTTATCCACCCTTACCGCGCCTTGTGGCCATAGTTATCCAATGCTTCTATCCTGAGGTCTTACACATCTATGTAAATAGTCGCTGGATGGCCCAATGCAATACGGATACAGCGTATGCAATAGACAGCCGCTTAGCAAAGGTAATGGTCAGGAGTCAAGTTGAGAAATAAGTGTGTGGCCATGTGGTGCATTCAAATACAATATTCTGTGCATAATCCCGAATGTTACTCACCACTCTGTATTTCCCCAAGATATTCCATATCGTCTCCATCTTCCACTCTCCCAGTGTATCTCTGTAACTATTTACATCATATCCTTTTTCCATCTCATACTCTTTTAAGTTTATTCACATGTTCACATATGTCATTTCTCATATTCACACATATTTTTCATTATATTTCCACATACTTTTTATCATATCCATCAAACCATGGCATATTCACAATACACATCATTTTAATATGAAACACAATATATTCAAACATGAAACATCCATATCTTTGTATATTTCATATCGCAAAATCATAAAATCATATTTTCACCATGTATTCATCATAAAATTACACAAACAGCCAATTATTCTCACTTTTCACCAATTATTTTTCATAAAACAAGGATTATTTCACATATAATCACATACATGACAAGATCTATGAGAATACAAGTAATAAACATAACAAAATGATAAAGTAGAGCCTCATTTACCTCAAAACAGAGCTTTTACAAAGATTTAACTGAAGATTTAATTCCAGAACGAAGTTTTTTTCCTAAGAACACCATGAACATCTATAAGAAAAAAAAGAAGAAGAGAAACGAACGGTAAATCTAACTTTAAACTTAGAGAAACTTACTTGAAATCCTTTAGAACGGACGTAGAATCACAGATCTGAAGAAAAATCTAAGTTTTGGAGGTTTAATATGGGAGAAAATGGCGAGATATAGCCTTAGAACCTTTGAGAACCTTGGATAGGAGTGAAGAAATGAAAATTTTGTCTGAAACCCCCTTTTTATAGAAAATTTTTGAAAGTTACTGTTCAATGCCAGAAATACTGTTCACCGCCTTATTGTTCACGCTGGAAACACTGTTCATGCCAGAAACATTGTGCACACGTACTGTACACGAACTGTTTATAGGCGTCATGATGATGTCACTAATGACGTCATCGTCACTGTTCATACACGGTTTACTGTTTATAGGCGGTTTCACTGTTCATATGCGGTTTACTGTTTATAGGCGGTTTTACTGTTCACTTTTCATTTTTTTTAAATTATTTTTTTAATTTTTTTAATATAAATTCTATCCAAATATATTCCAATTATACCTTAACAAACCTCATTTTTTTTAAATCAAAATGCAGGATGGTACACTGGACAACTCCTTTCTCAACCAGAGGTTAATCTTAGAAACGTGAGTGCCATAATATTGAGGAATGGAAAGGAGCTGTCAGTCAACCAAAAAGATGAAGAGGTACAAGATGATATGGAGATAGAGAAGTAGCAAAACATAGAGCAACAAACTGCCCCTAACAGTTCAAAAATTGTGCAGAAACTACCTATTTCCTTTCCAAACAGAGTGGTCAAGTCAAGGCCACCAACAAACTTTGATAAGGA
The DNA here is from genome assembly GCA_024086825.1 of Abrus pulchellus subsp. cantoniensis. Classification (NCBI taxonomy): domain Eukaryota; kingdom Viridiplantae; phylum Streptophyta; class Magnoliopsida; order Fabales; family Fabaceae; genus Abrus; species Abrus pulchellus. Next base: position 15,141,623 of record CM044050.1, read on the forward strand.
GCTTTTTGAGACATTTAGAAGAGTAGAAGTGAACATTTCGCTGTTGGATGTGATAAAACAAATTTCAAATTATGCAAAGTTCTTTAAAGAGTTATGCACTAACAACGGGAGACTGAAAGTGGATGAAAGAGTCAGCATGGGGAAGAACGTGTTAGCTCTCATACAGCCCAATATGTCGTAGAAGTGCAAAGATCTTGACACTTTTACTGTCCTTGGCACTATTGAGAATTTTGGTATTGTTCACGCTGGAGTACTGTTCACACCGCATTATTGTTCATGCTAGAATTACTGTTTATGCCCCAGAATTACTGTTCATGCATTTTTAACTGTTTACCGACACTGTTCATCATTTTTTTTAAAACAATTTTAAACTCTATCTAAATCTATTTCAATACCAAATAATCCATCAATTAACATTTAACAAGTACAAAATATTATAGATTACTTAATAATAAATCACAGACCTGACAAATACTAGTGCTTATATGACAAAAAAAAATGTACTAAATAGAGAATTAATTTTAAAATAATTCTATTTTAGAAATTAGTTTTTAAAGTTATATTATTAATATAAAAAGCCTAATATTAGTGTAATAAATCAGATTATTTTTTATATATAGTATTTAAAAATTACATATAATAAAATACAATATTTTTTGAAAAATTATGAAAATATAAGATTTAAAAATCATTAATAACAATTTTTAGTACAAATATAAAAGTTCAAAGATAAAAAATTAGACAAGTGATAAGATTTTTTTAAATATTAAAATAATCAAAAAATTTAAAATTTTTTAAAATAATAATAAAAAAATAAAAAATAAAAATAATGTTTTTTAAAAAAATTAAAATTTTTCAACGACAATTTTTTTTTAAAAAACTATATTTATATAATTTTGTTAAACATTTCATTTGGTAATTTTTTTTAAAAATTAGATAAAGAAAAAAGTCTAATAAATCAGAACCGTTTGATAAAAATTAAATGGATCGCATCCTAGGTTGATGTTTCAAATCTGATTTGTTGATCAAATTTAAAATCTTAAATCTGGATCGAACGATTTCAATTAATTAAGACACCAAGTGCAACAATTTTGTATGTACAACGACGCACACGTGTGACTCAATAGCTCAACCCTAGTCCTTATCTTCGACCCCACCGAGGAATCAGCTCTTCTAGAAAACCGGGTTTGCCTGCTGTGAAAACAAGCAACCCATAGAGATGAGAAAGACCAAAAATGGTTTCTGTTCACCGGTCGCACTTTGTAATTCCCTTTGAAGACACACCATCTTCGATTTTATCACTTTCCCACTGTGATCAAATCAAGCTCCCCACCCATGGATCTCAACTTTATCTCTACACCAACACATGCATCAACGATTCTTCCTTCAAAATCTTGATGCACACTCTTTCAACCTCTCTTAGCAAAGTACTCACTCACTACTACCCCTTTGCGGGTAGATTGAGATGGGTCCAGGGTGGCCGCATGCAACTCCTTTGCAACGCCAAAGGGGCACTTCTCGTGGAAGCCTCTTGTGATCATCAACTCAATATGGAAGATTTGGGTGATTTCGCTCCCAGCCATGTTGTGGAACAACTTGTGCCAAAAATTGACTATGATGTCCCAATCGAAGAAATACCCTTGTTGGCGGCGCAGCTAACAAGGTTCCCACGTGGTTCCCTCATACTGGGACTGGCCGTGTGTCGTGCTCTAGTTGATGGGGCTTCTGTTTCTGGTTTCGTTAAATCGTGGGCCAAACTCGCTAGAGGAGAGAGTTTAGATTCTAGTTTGATGCCAGTGCTTGATCGAACTTTGTTAGATTCGCGAAAACTGAATAAACCACCGCGTTTCGAACATGTTGAGTTTTTCCCACCACCCCTTTGGACAGGTAATTCGTTTCAACATACCAACATGAGACAACAACTTGTTACGGCAATATTGGAACTCACCAAAGGCCAAGTTGAGAAATTGAAGAAGAAAGCTTGTGACTTTGGCGAACATCGACCTTTTACTAGTTTTGAGGTCATTAGTGGTCACTTGTGGAGGTGTGTTTGCAAGGTGCGTTATGTGGGTAATGGGGGTCAACCAACGAGGTTGACTACATTGGTCAATTGTAGAAACCGTTTAAGCCCATCTCTTCCCAAGGCTTATTTTGGGAATGCAACATTTCCAACTGTGACACCAACTTGTTCATTTGATGACATCATGCACAAGCCTCTGAGTTATGCTGTTGGTAAACTAAGGGAAGCAATTGAGAGAATGAAGGATGAATATTTAAGGTCTGCTCTTGACTATATAGCAAATTTGAAGGACATGCATTTGTTAAGGAACACATTTTACAACTCTTCAGGGAAAGGAAAATTTAATGGAGACCCGAATCTGTATGTGGTGGGTTGGACCAATTTTTCATACTATGATGCGGATTTTGGGTGGGGGATACCTTTGTGTACGCTTCCAGGGAACGTAAATTCTGATGGTAAGGCTTTCCTTATGGACAATGCTAGGGGTGATGGCTTCATTGTAGCCATTTGTTTGCAAGCATCCAATATTGATGCTCTGAAGAAGTTGTTTTACGAGGATATAGACAAGCCTAGTGCCAAATTGTGATCCCAAGCATCCCTGGATTTGCTATATGTTCTTAGTTTCACCTGAAACTGATTCTGTGATTTGGTTGATGATGATGTTCTTGAGCAGTATTTAGTATCACACACATGAAGGTGAGTTGTATAACTTGTGGCACTTTAATCGTTTTCATTCTTCGTGTTGTTTGCAATTTGCAAGTGATGGATTATTGCCTTGATAGCTTAGTAATTACGCCTGGTTTTGGTATTACAAAGAATATGTACTTGATGAAAAAAATTAATATAAAAAATAAATAAATTTTTTATTATAAATTAAAAATAATATAATTTTTTTAAATTTTAGAAAATTTAAATAAAAACCTTTTAAAAGCTACTAAAATATAAGTTATTTATTTTTAATTTACAAGAATCTTGATTATTTTTTTTTCAGTAGTACTGTTATCTTGCACGAAGAGCCCTTAAGATATTTAAGACTGTTATTCACTGCAATTATCCTAGGGGAGTTTATGGAGGAGAATAGAAGTTTTGTATGTTTTTTAATTTTAAATTAAATTAAAATATTAATTTTAAATATATTTATTTAAAATAAAAAAATTATCCTTCACCCTCTTTTCCTCCAAAACTTTTCTTGCCAAACATTCCTTTAGGCTTTTGATTTTTCAAGTGCGTTTTGATTGAGAGAGAGAGAGAGAGAGAGAGAGAGAGAGAGAGAAGTGTTGTTTTAAACCAAAATGTGTAAAACTAAAAATATTATTGATTAGTCATCAAAATTTGAATATTTAATACGAATTCAAGCTCAATGTTTTGTTATCACATAAATATTAGAGAACATATATACTGATGGGAGATTTATTTAAACCCAGTTTGAATAAATTTCTAGAGAAATTCAAGAGAATAAAATCAGAATAAAAACTATTTTTTTTTATAAATTAAAGATAAATTTTCTTTTTAGTTAAATGAAAAATTTCTCAAAAGATGGATCTTGATCGATTTTTAGACAGTGCCAATTACTATTTCAAGTGTTTTGTCTCCCTAAGCTAGCAAAATGGGCAGTCTCGTACGTTATATTCATAATAATGTGTACACATTTTTAAATTATTGAAATCCTACTTCAATTGGCATATTGTGCAAGTTTTTGAACATCGTTCAATAAAGACCAATTTGCTTATAGTATGTTCGCAAATATAAAAATTCCAATTTTACCACAAAAGTTGCATTTCTTTTACACTTTCAGTCAAATTTTAGAAGTAAAAATTGAGAATTAGTAAACTCACTTTTAGAATATAATAACATGGGGTATGTGTTTTCTTTTATCATGCTACTTTAAAAGAGGTGAAAGTAAAGTCTCTTATTTCTAAGAAAACATTAGTGGTTATAGGTAGTTATGCTCTCTTATGGATCAGGATTTTCTCTAGTAACTAGACAATTCAGTTAGTAAATTTTTAATTTTATTTAATTGAATTATCTAATTCACATTAAAACGAGAGAGAATCTCGATCCACTCTATTATAAATATAAATATTTTTCATCATTCAAAATCTTTTCATTTCAGTGAGTTTCACAAGGAGAGAAAAAATTTAGAGAAAAAAATTAGAGTTTTTTCGATAAAGTTATTTTTATGTTGTTTTCTCATGGTATTAGAAAAAAAAAGTATTATTGTTCTCTCTTTGCAATAAGAGAGAAGTTATACTATTCTTTCTATTAATAAAAGTTTTAGTTTCAATATTTTTTAACTTTATTTTAATTGTAAAATATTTATTTATATACTTTGATACTTAATAGTGGTATCAAAGTCAAAGATTATTGGCTCACATTGCAAATATTATTTACCGTTGTGCATGTTGATCTAATTAAAAAAATGATAACAAAATTTGAGATTGAGAAGTTCAATAGGAATAATTTTTCATTGTAGAAATTGAAGATAAAACAATTTTGAGGAAGAACAATTGCTTAGCAACAATTGAAGGAAAGTGGTAAATATAACAAATGATAAGTAGAAGGAAATCGATGATAACACTGTTACAAATATGCATTTGGCAATAACTGATCTCATCTTATCAAGTATTGCAAAGAAGAAAAGTGCAAGAGAGATTTGTGATGCTCTCATTAAATTGTTTCGAAAAACATTGTAAATGAGTGAAGAAAACAAAAACATAGTGTTTTATTAGTGAGAGAAAATTTCATCAGTGTAATTTTGGGTTTAAATACTAGAGATTTTGGGTATACTCTATAGTATTTTGTAATACTACTACTGTAGTAGGAAAAAAATCTCACTCAAATATGTATTTTAATTATTACCTAGTAGGAAGAATTATTCATTCATTCTTCATAATTATTTCAAGTACGTTTCTGCTCACATCCACTAAGTTGTTCACACACCTTTAGTGTATTTAACTTGGATTTCCTAACAAGTGATATGAGAGACACTTGATTCAAAATGTCAATACCAAAATTTGATGGATTCAATAACTTCAACATATGAAAGATGAAACTGCAAACATTAGTAGACTAGTAAAGTCTAAAAAAGGCATTGGAAGGCAACACAAGTGACTAGAAACGTTGTCTTATGATAAAAAGAAAGAGATAATGGTCAAAGTATGAAGTACAATTCAACTAAACCTAACAAATAACATGTTGCAAGATGTTGTGAAAGAGAAGACTGCATATTCCTTATAAAAGACATTAGAAAGAAAATTTTTTTGTAAAGACTTTATCAAATCAACTCTACCAAAGAAATAGATTATACACGTTCAAATATTATGAAGAAAAACCAATTAAAAACCACATTGACGACTTCAATCTAATGATCACTGATGTGCAAGTGCTTGAAATAATAGTTGAAGAAATTGATCAGACTATGATCTTATTGACTTCATTACCTCTGCCTCATGATAATTTATGTGATACCATAATGTGTGGTAGATCTACTACAATCAAAGTTGTCAAAGAGGCTTTAATGGTGAAGGAGCAACAGAAATTAACATACTGATCTGGTGGTGATAATTCTACAGATTGGCTGCTTGTGATGAGATGGCGTATAGCTAAGAGAGATGACCAAGAAGTGAAAGAAAAATAGATCCAAATTTAAATGTCACCAATCCCCAAAGTATTTTCATTATCATTATATAAGACATATTCAAAGAAATTGTCTTAAAAGAAGAAAATTAGGAAATTTTGTCAATATAATAGTTGAAAGTATGGAACGATTGAATCCTAAATTCTGTATTATTTCACATGATTCCTAATAGTCAATTTTTTCTCCTCGTATGAAAAAAGAGAATGAAAGGTTAGATTAGTAAACAATAGAATTATTGGAGTTATAAGTGAAAGAGTGGTGTGAATCAGATGAATGATGGTACTGAAAGGACATATCAAGCATGACATGTATTGAATCTTGGGAGGAACTTAACCTTATTGAGTTCCCTAAACAACCAAGGGTATAAGTTTATTGGAGAAAATGGTTTCTTGAAAGTGACTAAAGGCGCAATGGTGGTGATGAAAGAAAAGCTACAAGGAAGGATTTATATATTTCCTAGAAATATAGTAATTAGGGTTAATGTTGGTTTAATTCTTTAAAAGATCTTATGATGATGTCACGCAATTGTGGCATATGAGACTTGGTCATATAAGCAAGAAAAGAATGAATATACTTGCTGATAAAGGAATATTGAAAGGTTTGAAGAATTGTAAACTCAATTTTTGTTAAAATTGTGTTTGAAAAGTATAAACTTAGTCATGCAAAACATAGAAGTAATGGGATGCTAGAATATGTTTTGTCAAATGTTTGGGGTCCAGCTCCTGTTAACTCATTGGACAAAGCCTATTATTTTCTTACTCTAATATATGATTATTCCAAGAAGGTATTGTTTATTTCCTGAAACACAAAGATGAAGTGTTCGTCAAATTCAAGCAATGGAAGACTATAGTCGAAAAGCAAATTCGTTAGTCAACCAAGAGACTGAGAATTGACAATGGCAGAGAATTTGAGAAGTTTTGCAAAAATGTAGATATAGTGAGACATTGTATTATATCTAGAACACCACAATGTAACAACATTGCATAACACATGAATAGAAAACCTTTAAAGCATGCACATTGCATACAAATAAACAATGTACTTCCCAAATCATTTTGAGTTGAGACACTCAATACAAGTGTATACCTAATAAATAAATCTCCATCAACTGCAATTGATCTAGATATTCCTTAAGAGGTATGGTTCGGTCAACTTGTAAACTATTTTAATTTAAGGATATTTCATTGTCTTGCATATGCTCATGTAAGTGATGGTAAACTTGAGCCAATTACTAAAAGGTGTATATTTCTAGTGTATGCACGAGAGGTGAAGGGCTATAAATTGTGGTGTACAGAAAAGTCATGTTCACCCAAGATCATTATCAATAGAGATGTTACGTTTAATGAGAGGACAATGACAAATAAAAAAGGAGAATCTTATAGAGATCAGATAGAAATAGATCATAGGGCTAACAAACAAGTGGAGCTAGAGATTAATGTTGAGAAGATGGGGTGAGAAGAAGATATAAATTAACTGAGTACTTTAGGCATTATTTAACTTGAAGTAGAATAATAGGATGAATCTGGTAGTAAGAATACTAGTGAAGAAACTAGAGAAGAACCATACAGTATTTCTACTAGTAGGGCAATAAGCCAAATTTGAAAATCTCAAAGATATTTGAGTTCTTTTACTTGTACACTTGACTCATCAGACATAGACACTATAGCATTGGCTTTTGCTATAATAAATGGCACAATAAAAGATGAAATTTCTACCTATCATAATACGATAGACAATAATAAGTCAAAGAAATGACTAATGACAATGAATAAAGAGATTGAATCTCTTCAGAAAAATAAGACATAGAAGCAAGTGAAATTCCTGAAGGGTTAAAAAAATTGTTAGATGCAAATGAATTTTTAAAAGGAAAGAAGGAATCCCTAGTATTGAACTTTCAAGGTTTAAAGCAGGATTAGTAACAAAGGGTTGTACTCAAAAGGAGGGTGTTGACTTCCATGAAGTATTCCCTCTTGTGGTGAAGCATAGCTCGATCAGGATCTCCTTAACTATTGTAAGTACATTTAACTTAGAGATAGAATAACTTGATGTGAAGACGATGTTCATGCATGGTGAGCTAGAGAAGCAGATTTACACGAGTCAACCAGAATGGTTCATTGTTTTTGAGAAGGACCATGTATGCTTATCAAAGAAGTCATTGTATGACTTGAAACAATCTCCAAGGCAGTGGTATAAGAGGTATCATTCATTTATGATTGGAAATAAATATAATATAAACTAATATGATAATTGCATATATTCTAAGGATCTTTCAAATGGTTATAAGATTTATCTATTGTTATATATAGATGATATGCTAATTACAACAAGCAATAAAGTTGAAAGTAGCATGCTTAAATCTTGGTAGTGAACTTAATTTGGAATGAAGGACTTAACAATGGCAAAGAAGATTCTTGGCATGAAGATTCATAGGCTGAGGCATTATGGCAGGTTGTGGTTGTCGTAACAAAATTATATTATGAAATTGTTACAACATTTCAATATAGATCGGTCTAAGCTAGTTAATACTCATTTAGTTGCACACTACTATTTTATCATCAACTGAGTGTCCAAGAATTGAGGAAGAGGTGAAGTGTTTGTAAGTACTAAAAGATGTCATAAGTTTCTGAAATATTATTATTCCACAAGGATTATTTTTAATTACTAAGAATTTTTTAATTTGATTATTTAAACTTAAGGATGCAAAATTAAATAAAAATATGGATTCAATATGAAAACAATTAAATAAAATTAAAATAGTGTAACATGTGACAATAAACTAATTGAGAAGAACTTAAGACATATGGTTTTATCTTTACACTTTTTTATCTTCACTTTTAGATGAATTCCAATTATGATTTTCTTTTGATTGCCAACTACTCATACTAAATCTATTAATACTCAATGATCATGCAATGTTAACAATTTTTCTGTAAATTATCACCTTCAATGATCAGGTAATGTAAAAGGAAAAGAAAATATAAAGAGTTTATGAACTGTTAATTTAATAATGATTGAAAGAGAAGAATTAAGCTTGGTCCACCTAGTCCTTTGTCTCGTTTTATCCTATAGATCCATTAACTATATGTGGTACAATTGTCTACAAAATAATTAAATATGATATGTTTAAAAATTGTCAATTCTGACATACAAATATAGCGCACTAGGATAACATCAATCAAGAATCAAAATACGAAATTATCATTAATCATAAAAATTGCATAAAGTCATGTAAAGAATCCACCATAATCCTAACTATGGATTTCACTAGACATAATATAAAAGAAAACTAAAATAATAATAAATCAATCCATAGTAATCAAAATGTAAATGCAAACTAGAGGAATCTTTAATAGAGAAAAGATTAGGTGAGATCTTGATTTGACACGCTCTTAAAGCTCCCGTAATCGTCAACAATTGGCCAACACCAAGGTCAAAAAATGAAAAGAGATGTGAGCTGTGAGAAATATTAAAAGAATAACAAAAGTGTCTTTGAGTCGTTGCCCTTGGGTTCCTTTAATAGAGTTGAAAACCCTAAAATTACTTCAGAGTTGGACTTCCTGTAGATAAGTATGGTCATGCAAAACCATAAACATTTAACTATCCATGTTCTTAAAGCACCCCTGTATGGGTGTGCTAGTTGTTGCAAAATCCATTTTTTCATCTAATTTGAGCTCAAAATGCAGCAAAAACCCAATTATTGTAACACCTTAATTAAAAATTTCAATAAATAAATAAATTTAGCAAAGATGAGAATAAATAAAATTTTTCATTCAAACGATTTTCCAATGCATAGGTTCAATAAAGTGTTTTAAATAAGGATGAATTACAAGTTTATGTCAAAGATTGCTATAAGACTAATTTTAAATAGATTAGAGTTTTCAAAATAACTTTCTAGTCCTATAACAGTTTCATCTGTCCCTTCACTGAGTCTGGTGCTGATCGTCTTAGTCACCTGAAAAATAAATATAAGGGTGAGTACTTTACACTATTAAACACGCACAAGCATAGAGACTCACCTGGCCTATTTCTACACATTTCTATCATAATGTAAATCATTCAAATCACATGTCAAGTAGATGTAAAATAATATATTTCAACATTCTATTTTAATTCACAAACAGGTGCGCTCACTATACGTAGCCACACTCACTGTGGCACTATAATCACAGTTTTTCTAATGCCCTCAACCTCAAGGACTTACTCAGTTTACACCATAGATGGTCACCAGATAACTCTTGCCTCATAGATACAATGTGTGCGGTCACAGGCCCCTTAGCAAAGGTGTTAGTCAGAGGTCCGGTCAAGAGGAGAGTGTGTGGCTTATGGTGTACCCATGCTCACTGTTGGTGTCACCATCACCCTTCTTTTCCCAAGGTATTTCTACTGCTCTCATTTTTCACACCCTAGTGTATCACTGAACTATTCACAGTGTTCCAACTTATTCAAACACAATCACATTCTCAATCAAGTGCATGGAAGGGTGTATTAGAGGCTTTTAAAAGAGGTTGGCATCATGGAAGCATAGGTATTTATCGATTGGAGGCTGGGTGACTTTGCTCAATGCCGTTCTTAATTGTCATTACACTTATTAACTTTTTTTAAGGTACCATAGTCAGTGATAAAGGAGATTATCTCTATCCAACAAAATTTTTTATGGAAGGGTGTTAAGGAAGGATCTAAATCCCTTGGGTGAAATGGAAAATGGTTTGTAGACCGCGAAAGAATGATGACTTGGGCATTAGGAATATGCAGTGGTTTAACTGGACGCTTCTTAGTAAATGATTATGGTGAGGTGTTAATTGTTCTAGTTCATTGTGGGTGCGGGTGTTGGAAGCTAGGTATGGCAGATTAGCTTATTCTATTCATCGTCCATCAGTCCACAACAGATGTTCTTTGTGGTAGCATGATTTGTTGAAGGTTATTCATCAAGGAAATTCATGGCTAGATGAGAAGTTGGATAAAAGTGTGGGTGCAGGTTTGCACACTCTTTTTTGGAGAGATAAGTGTGTAGGTGGGGTGCGATTGTGTGAGGCATTTTCGCGATTGTTTACGATAGTGAGAAATGTTGAATCTTGTGTATTGGAGAATGATTTTCATGATGGTGCTAGGTGGGTTTGGGATGTTAGTTGGCGAAGAGGACTATTTTAACATGAGATCTCAAGCTTTAATTTTATGTTGGAGCTTGTGGATGGAGTTTCTAGTAAGGTACTACAAGAAGATAAACGGGTATGGAGGACAGATTCTTCAAGTTGTTATTCAGTGCATTTTGCGTAGTTATGGCTATTTGAACTTTTTAGTGGTCCAAATATGGTAAATCAGTGTACGGTGGATGCCTTGCAAAGGCTATGGAGAGGGAAGGTCCCTCTGAAGTGTCTGGTATTTTCTTGGCAATTGTTGTTGAATACACTTCCTTGTAAAGGCTTATTGATTAATCGTGGTATTCAAATTGATGATATAACTTATTATTTCTGTCATAGTTTTGAAGAATTTCTAACTCATTTATTTTTAACGTGCTCAGTTTCATCTCAAATATGGTATTTTATTGCACGTTGACTTGGAGTTTCACTGGTTTTGCCTTCAAATTTATCGACTCACTTGCTTTCTTAGGTTAGTATTTGTTGTAGTAAAAGATAAGAGATATGTTTATTAATTATTTGGGTAAGTACTGTCTGGTCTTTGTGGTTACATAGAAATCAGATTATGTTTTTCAATGGTGTTTTGGATGAGAGAAAAATCCTAGATTCTATTATTTTGAAGTCCTGGAAATGACTATCACTTGTTAGTAAAGGAAAAGCTATTTTATTAGCTGATTGGTATTTGAATCCACAAAATTGCATCCGTCTTAGTTAGGTATAAGTGTGTTTTTACTTTTTATTTTTATTTTTTTGATTAAATATTAGTTTTTTCTATGTGTATATGGGTTTTGAGTTCCTCTTGAACTATCTATAATAATATATTTTGCTTATATAAAAAAAAATTCTCAATCACATTATAATATTCATGTTCACACACGACACATGTGCTCATACCCAATCACATGTGCTCACACCCAATCACATTGTATTCCATAATACAATTCCTAGTTATAATCCAAATCACAATCTAACCATTTCAATACATATAATATTAACCAACCTAACACGAAATCTACCATGAAAGTGCTCCCACACGAGTTTCATCCTAAATACATGGAAAACTCCATGAGAAATTGAAAGAATAAGAGAGAGAGATGGAAAACCGTAACCCTAACTTTTATAACTTGCCTCCCAGCATCCCAAATACAATCTTAATCTTTAATCCAACTCACAAACGGCTTTGGAAGTAATTTAATCGGTAAGAATGGGCTAAGAATCAAGAGAATAGAGTGAGGGCTCGAAAGGAGAAGTGGAAAATAACTTTTCCAAATCCTAAACTCTTTAAATACCTCTCTAGTCGCGACACTCTCGCTAACCTCACTGCAGCGACACTCCTTTCGCTACAACAAAAATCTTAGAGAAAATTGCACTCTCGTTTATGCAGAATCTCATTATAGCAAGACTACACCCAGAAATGCGCCCTTCTCTGTTGCCGTCTCACTACAGCAAGACTACACTCATGTAAATGTAGTAAACATATTTATGAGCAAACTAGAATGATATAAAAATTAAGATACAAATTATAGCATATCATTTTTAATTTATTAAAGAATGATGTTAAATGTGTGTATCTGCCATCAAATTATTAATGTCCTTTATTATTATTCTTTTGAGGTAAAAAATTAAGATTGAGAGAATAGAAAATTATTCTCAAACTAATGAGTCAAAGAGAAGAAAACATATATGTTTAATTGAGAGATGATGAATCAACTTACTAGATGAAACTACAGACCTTTTTCATGATTAAAGTAAGCATATTTATGAGCAAACTAGAATGATATAAAAATTAAGATATAAATTATAGTATATCATTTTTAATTTATTGAAGAATGATGTTAAATGTATGTATCTGTCATCAAATTATTAAAATTCTTTATTATTATTTTTTTAAGTAAAAATTAAGATTAAGAGAATAAAAAATTATTTTCAAACTTGATGAGTCAAAGAGAAGAAAACATATATATTTATAATGAAGAAATAATAACTGAACTTATTAGATAAAATCAAATACCTCTTTCAGGTATTTAAAAGGTTGAATAGTTTAATTCATCATAAATTTTTTCTTTACTAAAGTCTAATTATAATATATTTATCAATCAGTCTTGTATAAGTTCAATAACTAATATTATTATTGATATTAATAATTTAATATACTATTTTTTTACTTTAATAACATTAGTTAATTATTAAAAATGTTTAAATTATGAAGAACAAAATATTACTATAATCAAAGTGCGTATTGATAATAATTTTTTAAAAAATATATAAGTATTAATACTATAAAATAAAGTACTTAATAGAAATATAAATTATATGCTCATATTTAATAAAATATATAATATCAAAGATGGTCCAAACATCTTAAATGCTATAAGATATATAATAATATAAATGACATCAATTTTTTATTTTGAACTTTAAATCAATTTTTTAAATAAGCATAAATTTAGTTAGCAGTATAACTAAAGTTTATAAATTGTCGTTTTTATAAATTTAGTTAGTAGTATAAATAGTTTATAAATTATGGTATATAGAGCGTAAAAGTATATTTTAAAAAATATTTTTCAACAAATTATTAATATTTTTAAGAAATAACATTTAAATTAAACACCATATCGAAACATTCTAAAAAAAATATTGTATAATATTTTCAAAAATATTTAAGACATACTAAATATTTTTTTAATATTCTAAAAAATTATCATCAAACATGATAAAAAAAATAAACAATTTTTAAAAACTAACAAAATTTACGATGTAATATGTGATTCAAAACTTAATAATTGACATAAGAAAACAATTGACAAAGGTACATGAGAGAGTCAATTATACGCTTTAGTGGAATGTTCTCAGAAAGCTTTTACTTCAATATGAAAATCTAGAGGATGTGTTGGTTTATAGCATCAAAGACTTGGACATCCAAATTGTTATGAATTTGTTAAAGGAAACGAAATGTTTTGTTCATTCCCGTAAGATGTTTAAAACCTTTAAAAAAAGTAGTGAACTACCTTTTGATGTCAAAAATAACAATTTTATATATTTATTATTGATATAATATTTAGTATAAGTATAAATTGATGTGCCACTTATATTGTAAATTTATAATTTTTTATGAGTATTGTTTTAACATCTGTGATAGATAATTGTGTAAAGAACAACGTTGATCAGTATACTCATTTTTTAAGTTTTAATATAATATGGATGAGAGAAAAAAATTAATTATAAATACAAAAACTATAACGAAATAATGAAAATATTCAAAATATATGTTCAAATAATACGACTTTTTCAGGATTGATGCATTTAAATATACAAAATCATTAATACACTTAAAAGAGGGCATTGTATGCCCCTTATAATTACCAGGGCACAGTAGATTTATCTAAAAAATATTTTAAAAAATAATTCTTTTTCAAATAACAATAGAGCTTTTAATTTGGATTAACAGGCCTAACGTGAGTAGTATATTTATGTGGGTTAGCTTCACAGGTCCCCGTGAGTTAGCATAAAAGGTTTTTTAAAATGATGATTCAAATATAATCTTATGTAAGTTAACCCAAATAATAATAATAATAATAATAATAATAATAATAATAATAATAATAATAATAATACTAATATAAACCGATTCACATTAGAATCAATTTTTTTAGATAAAAATTTAATTAGACCAAACTTCAAAATTTTTTTACTTAAATTTAAATTTAATAGAACAAATTTAATATTTTAACGGATATATTGGAGACAATATGTAACGCATTATATTTCTTTTCTCAATATATGATAAATTTTTACTAAAATTTAAATGGTAAAATAAATTTTCTTTCAAAAGCTTTCTAATGAGAAAAAAACAATGAAATGATATAATGTTCATAGAGTAAAATTTTATTAATTCATAAGTACTTTAGAAAAATAAAGATTCTAAAATTTTCATCAATAACAAAAAGAAATTGTAGTTTTACAATAGTTTCAAAAGAATGCTATAAAACTGAAAATATTCATTACATAACTTAAAATAACTAAGTCCTATAGCAGTTTTCATCCATAAATGCACTGTGAGCCTTGTACTATTCGTTCTAGTTTTCTAAAACTATTGTGTAAGAGTGAGTCTCTACCCTACCACTTATACATAACACATATTCATCATAAAATACATCTTATCACGATTAAAGAAAACATCATGGCATTACGTATCACAGTGTCTTATAAAGCATGTTCTCATCTCAACACATATTATATTTCATAGATTCACAATTTCTTTTACTTTTATCCTCGCTTTTCGCTCCCTGTGGCCACAGTTATCCAATGCCTCTATCTCGAGGTCTTACACATCCATGTAAATAGTCGTCAGATGGCCTAATGCAATACGGATACAACGCATGCAATAGACAGCCCCTTACCAAAGGTAATGGTCAGAAGTCAAGTTGAAAAATGAGTGTATTGCCATGTGGTGCATTCGTACATAATATTTCATGCACAATCCCGAATATCACTCACCCTGCATTTCCTCAAGATATCGCATATCGTCTCTATCTTTCACACCTCCATTGTATCTTTGTAACTATTTACATCATATTTTTTCCATCTCATACTCTTTCAAGTATATTCACATGTTCACATATGCTATTTCTCATGTTCACACATATTTTTCATTATATTTCAACATACTTTTCATCATATATATCAAATCATGATATATTTACAATACACATCATTTTTACGTGAAACACAATATATTCAAACATGAAACATCTATCTCTTTGTATATTTCATATCACAAAATCATAAAATCATATCAACCATCCTCAATATACCCTATCATGCACTATTTGAACATAATATTACATTTTCACCATGTATTCATCATAAAATCACATAAACAACTAATTATTCTCACTTTTTACCGATTATTTTTTATAAGACAATGATTATTCTATATATAATCACATACATGACAAGATCTATAAGAATACAAGTAATAAACATAACAAAATAATAAAGTAGAGGCCCCTTACCTCAAAACAGAGCTTTTACAAAGATTTAACCGAAGATTTAACTCTAGAACGAAGTTTTTTCTAAGAACATCATGAACATCTATGAGAAAAAGAAGAAGAGAAATGAAGAGTAAATCTAACTTCAAACTTAGAGAAACTTACTTGAAATTCTTTATAATGGACGTAGAATCACAGATCTGAAGAGAAATCTAAGTTAAAGAGAGTTTAGTATGAGAGAAATGGTGATATATAGCCTTAGAACCTTTGAGAAGCTTAAATAGGAGTAAAGAAATGAAAATTTTGTATAAAACTCCATTTTCATAGAAAATTTTTGAAATTAACTATTCACGCCAAAAACACTGTTTACATCCTCACTGTTCATGTCAGAAACACTGTTCACAAACACTGTTCATGTCAGAAACACTGTTCACAGGCACTGTTCATGCCAGAAAGACTGTGCACGCGTACTGTATATGGATTGTACGTGTATGTGACGTCAGCCATGATATTAAATTGATATCACTGATAACGTCATCGGTCAATGTACGTAGGCAATTTTACTGTTCATATGCGGTTTTACTATTTTACTATTTATTAATACTGTTCATATATATATATATATATATATTTAATTTTTTTTAAAATATAAATTCTATCCGAATCTATTCCAATTATATTTTAACAAATCTCATTTTATTTAAATTAAAGTGCATAATATTACATAATACATGACTTCTAGAACACACCCCGGTCATCATGCATGAGCTTAGCATCTTTTGTAGTTACGTAGTGATTCATCCTACCTATTATTGCATTTTTAATTGACACGACAAATTAACTTTGAATTGCCTAAACCGGGTGCTAGTATGGGGCAAGCTTGGATGATTAAATCAACAAATTAAAACCTTTATTAGAAACTGTTGTCTTGACAACTTTCTTTTCCAACTAAATCATCATAAAAACATCTCATTGCCCTTACTTAAAAAAAAAAAAAAAAACTCAGTCCTTACTTGAAAAATGCAATGAGATATTTTCCAACTAGTTGACAACTTTCTTTTCCAACTAAATCATCATAAAAATATCTCATTGCCCTTACTTGAAAAAAAAAAAAAAAAACTCAATCCACAAGCATGCAAGAAGATGTCTCCGTCAAGATTTGAGGCAATCCCATCACAGTTTGCAAATGGGAATTACCTCTTCAATATCACCATAAAAATATTTCTTGAAAGCATCCATGTGAGACGCCTCTAAAGAAATCGCCACAACGAGGCCATTGCCACTAGCATTATTCATAACAAATGCTTTCCCTTCAGAATCCATGTACCCGGGGCCAAAATACATAGGCTTTCCCCATCCAAAATCCGCTTCCTTAAACGAGAAATTCATCCAACTAACCACAAAAAGGTTTGGGTTCCCTTTAGAGGTTCCCTTATGCACACTTGGAGCAGGGTAATGAAAATTGTACCTTAACAAGTTTATGTCCTTCTCCTTTTCTATGTGATTAAGTGCTGACCCCACATACTCCCCATTCACTCTTTCAAGCGCTTTCCTAACATTCCCTGCCGCATAACTCAAAGGCCTATGCATAAGTTCACCAAAGGAAGATGTTGGTGTCACGGTAGGAAATGCTACATTTCCTGCATAAGCACTTGGAAGGGATGGCCTTAACCGGTTCCTACAGTTAACCAAAGTGGACAACCTCGTAGGTTGGTCACAATTTCCCACACAACGTGCTTTGCTCACACACCTCCACAAGTAACCCGCAGTAACCTCAAAAGTTGAATAAGGTTTTGTGTTTGTATTTCCCACATATCGTGCCTTGTTTTTAAGTTTCTTGACTTGTTCTTCCGTGAGTTTCACTATAGCAACCACTACCTCAGTGTTTTCCAAGGCACCTAACCAAAGAGGAGTGTAGAACTCTGAATGGTCATGCAACACAGAATTAAGCTTATGCGAATTTAGCATAGTTCGATCATGGCATGGCATTTCTCTGTGGTACTCCAAATGCTCCCCTCTAGCCAACTTTGCCCACGTGCTCATGAACCCCATGGTTGCGGTTCCATCTATTGAAGCACGACACAAAGCCACCCCAATGGTGACACCACCACAAGGGAACCTTGTTAGTTGTGCAACTAGAAGTGGCACCTCCTCAATGGGGACATTATAATCAATGTTGGGTATGAGTTGTGACACCAAATGGGTAGGCACGAAATCACCCAAATCGTCCAAATTCACTTCTTTGCAATTGGCTTCTATGATTTGTGCTCCCTTGGCATTGCAATGAAGTTCCCATCTTTCTCCTTCGATCCAACTCAACCTACCCGCAAGTGGGTAATACAAAACCAAGGCTTGGCTCAGAGAATGCTTGATGGTGTTAACAAAGGTTGATGCTTTGTGATGGTGGTCTGGTTTGTACACGAAAAGAAGAGGAGCGTGGGTGCGAAGCTTTATTTGTTCGCACAAGGAGTAGAATTTTGTGTTGGGGGTGGGTTCAGAAGGGAAAATGGTGTAACAAGATTGAACGCTGACCATTCTATCTGGTTGGTTATTTTCTTAGGAATGGTTGTTTTTCATTCCATTCAGTGTTTTAAAAGGATTGTGTGATGTGACACTTAATGATGCTATAGCAGCGTAAGCGGTGAGGTATATTACTCCAATATATGGAACATTGTTCATGCTACCGCCATCTTTGTTGAAAAGACGTTAGGACAGGTTAAAAGTTCAACTGCGTGGTGTGATTCTTTTTTTCATCCATCTACGGTGACAATTTTTTCAACATATTTTGTTATTATTAATTTATTTTAAATATTTAAAATAAATTAATTTATTTTAAAAATTATTTTAATATTTTTAAAATTAAATAATTATAAATTATATTTAAAAATAAAATTTTGTTAACCTCAACTTTTAGAATTGAATTTAAATATCTACAAATAAAAAATTTTGTAAAAAAATATATAATTCTTATATTAAAATTATAAAAATATAATAAATATTTTTTTAATAAAATTTTATTAGTATTATCTGTTTATCTTCAGTCCTAAGAGTTAAGATTAACAAAATTCTTAAAAATATATTTTGATAGCTTCATTAATTCTATTTATTATTATTATTATTATTATTAATTTTAATAAAAATAATAAAAAATAATGATAAAGTTAGAAAGAAATAATTAATAACTTATTAATTTTCTTAAGAGATGATTTGGAACAAAATAAATTTTAAAATGAGCAAATAAAAGGAAGATAAGAAAAATTAAGTTAACAAATTTACCTAACATCATCCTAATTATTTAAAACAAATTCTTAGAAAATAATTATTAGATCTTAAAAGAAAAACATTAACCAATTTTTCCTTAACTAAGTCGCATAATTTAAATGAATTCATTATATGAATTTAATATTTTCCATGTGTCCAATATTTCTTTATCTAATTAGCAGAATTCAAATGAACTCATTGTATGGATACAATATTTTCCATGTATGCGTGCGTGTGTGGAGACCTTTTTATTACATAGATGTAAATATCGTTAATTATAAAACATATTTTTTATTAATTTAACTGTTTAAACTATATATTATCTTTATCATTTATATTAACGTTTATTAAAATTAAACAAAAATAAAAAAAAATTATATATAGAGAGATCAAGTTATATTACTATTAAATTATTTACATTATTTATGTCAAATTTTATTAAAATTAAACAACTAAAATATTACAATCAAAATATTTTTATTTTTACATATTTTAAATGTATGTACTACTTTAAATTTAATGGGTACCAAAAAGGTATAAGATAATTTTAAATCAATCATGATTAGAATTTTTTATTTAACAAATAGTTTTAAAAATAAACTATTTAATAAAAGTTATTAAACGGTGTGACAGTGTATTTGATATTAAATTGCTTAGATTCTGGGGATAAAGCATGTGCCGTTGTTGGTCATCCATTCAACAGGTTTCACAACGCCAAAAGCCTCCATTCGCAGATACAATACAAGGGTATCAATGGCATTCATCTTTTTGATGTTTTCGTCGAGTGCTTCGCCAATATCGGGGTTTTAGAAGCTCTTAAAATATCAAAAGAAATATTTTATAAATCCGGGATCAAGTTTCTGAAGCAAACCTAAATTACCTTAACAACGGAGAATATTATTTTTACAGCTAAAATATCAATAGAGAAACCATAAAATAGAAGTTGCATGTTTATCGTTTAGAAATAAGTTATGGGAACTAAGGCCTCATCTACACTCTTGATGTTTAAAAAGAAAAAGAAAAATGTATATTAATTATCAGAATTAAATGTATCAATTCGTTATAGAAAAATTAAAGATTTTGTGACTTATATCCACACGTTAAAGCGATGAAAAATAACAGACTTAATATGTCTGAACTGAATCAATCAAATAATATACTCTATATCTGAAGTGAATAAATCAGAATACTAGATAATATCTCTCTTCAAGGTGAGCAACGAAGATCATAAAGACCTAGGTTAGTAAGAAATTAAGTAAATAAAGTAGAATAAAGAGGTTTTGTGAAAGCATCAGCTAGTTATTGAGAAGGATTAACAGAAAACAAATGAATGAAGCCATATTGTATTTTCTCTTCTACCACATGACAATCAATTTCAATATATTTTGTTCTCTCATGTAAGGTGGGATTATAGGCAAGATAGATGGCTGATTTATTGTCACAATAAATCGAAGCTGGATCAAACAAGTGTATATGCAAATCCCCCAATAAATATTTAAGCCATTGAATTTCACATGTGAGACTTGCCAAGGCTCTATACTCAACCTCAGAAGAAGACTTAGAGATAGTATTTTACTTCTTGGATTTCCATGAAATGAGAGAAGAGCCAAGAAAAACACAATAACCTATAACACACCTATGACTATCAAGGCAACAGGCCTAGTCAAAGTCAGCAAAATCATAGAGTTTTAAATTTGAATAAGTTGGGAAGAAAAGACCTTTAGCTGGAGCTGCTTTTAGATATTTTAATACTTTGGTTGCTGCCTTAAAATGAGTATCTAAGGGTTGAAAAATAAATTGACTAAGTTGTTGAACTGACTAAGAGATATCAAGTCTAGTAGTTGTCAAATACAACAATCTGCCAATTAATCTTCTATAAGTTGTTGTATAAGAAAAAAGGGTTACCTTAATCAGCTTTCAATTTAGTGGAAGGGTCAAAAGGTGTATTGTCAGGTTTAGAAGCAAGGAGAGCACTATCTTCCAAAAATTCTAAGTCATATTTCCTTTGATTGAGGATTATGCCATTTTTAGACCAAGCAATCTCAAGGCCTAAGAAATATTTAAGAGGACCTAGATCTTTATTCTTAAAGCTGTTATGTAGAAACTGTTTGATATGATTAATTTCTTCCATGGCATTTCTAGTAAGAACAAGATCATCAACATATACTAGAAGAGTTGTGAATGAAGATGAAGTGACTTTCACAAAGAGTGAGTGATTAGCTGATAATTAGTGATAGATTAAAGAAATCAATTCAGAAGAAAGTTTAGAATACCATTGACAGCTAGCCTGCTTAAAACCATAGATAGACTTGTACAATTTGCAAACTTTGGAAGAATATGAAATTAGCAAACCAGGTGGAGGAATCATGTAAACTTCTTCATGTAAATTACCATGCCAAAAAGCATTATTGACATCCAATTGCTCAAAAAAACATCTTTTTGTAGTAGCCAAGGCAAGAAATATTCTCACTATGGTTAATTTAGCAACAAAAGAAAATGTATCAAAGTAATCAATCCTTTCTAATTATGTATAATCTTTGGCTACTAATCTAACCTTATATCTCTCTAAAGTACCATCTGCATGATATTTAACCCTATATACCCATTTGCATCCAATTGGATTCTTACCTTTAGGAAGATCAACAATAGACCAAATTTGATTCTGCTCAAGTGCTAATAACTCAGCATCCATGGCCTTTTTCCAACAATTTGATTTAGAAGCCTAAAGGTAGGTTCAAAAATGGAGGTAACAGCTAAACAAAAAATTTTATAGGAGGAAAGACAATTGTCATAAGACAAAACAGAACAAATTGGATGAAGAGAATTACCTAAAGGAAGAATGGAAGAACCAAAAAATGATAGATTGCATGATAGTCTGCCAAATAACTTAGCTTCTTTCTTTGTCTAGTGGAATGTCTAATGGAAGATTGAGAATTTAAACGAGGAGCAGGTTGTGCAGTTGGCAGAGAATCAAAATGTATGTTTGAAAGAGGGATAGAACCAGTAATAGATTCTATAGAATTAGAATATGTGGAATTGGAATTTTGTAAAAGATCTTGTGAAATATTTTGATGAAGAAAAGGATTTGTGTATGTATCTGACAAATTGAATACAAGCTGAGGGGAATGATTATCAGTTTGTAAGACAAAATTATGAAAAGGAAAAACATATTTATAGAAAATGACATTTCTAAAGATGAAAAATTAATGAGAATGAAGGTCATATGAAACATATCCCTTAGTTCCTTCTTTATAGCCTAGAAAAACACTCTTTATAGCTCTAGAGTCAAATTTGGTTCTATGCATTTTTAGCGAAGATGCATATGTCAAGCACCCAAAAACTTTTAAATTTATGAAATTTGGAGGCTTATCATGCAACATTTCATAAGGACTCTTATTTTGTAACAATGGAGTTGGCAATCTGTTTATAATGTGAACATGTTATATAGCGAAATTTCAAATTTTGTTAGGTATTTTGGCACAGAAAAATAAAGCACGAGCCACATTTAAGATATGCTGATGCTTCCTCTCAACAGTACCATTTTGTTGAGGGATTGCAACATAGGTTCTCTAGTGAATAATTCCTTTAAAAAGTAAAAAAATTATTCATTAAAAATTTAACTTCATTATCACTGCTAAAACATTTTAATTTGGTGTCAAATTGTGTCTCTATATAGGATATAAACTGTGTGAGATGATGTCTACTTCTAATTTAGTTTTCATTAAAATAACCTAAGTAAAACGACTAAAATCATCAACAAGGATTAAGAAATATCTATGTCTAAAAGAAGATGTACCAGCATAAGGCTCCGAAATGTCAGCATGCAAGTGATCAAACACTTCATTGCTAGTAGTGGTATCATTATAATGTGGTAGTCTTTTCTGTCTTGCAAAATGACAAGCATCACAAGGAGAACTATTACAATATGGAATGAAAGGAAATTGTGAAGATGGAAGTTTTAAACTATTGTCAGAAAGATGTTCTAATCTTGAGCGGCAAAGTGAAGAAGTCTTTGAATTGTTGGAGAAAGTGTGATGGGTAGAAGCTAACTTGTTGCTGGATGGAAAATTTATCACATACAATCCACCATGTAATCTAGCTATACCAATCATCCTCCTGGTAATATTCTATTTAATAATACAAGAATTATGGTTAAAGATAAGATGACAAGGTAAGGTGACAAGTAATTTGGCAACAGAAATAAGATTAACAGTAAACTTGGGTACATAGAGAACATTTTGCAAAATTAAAGAATTGGATAGATTAGCAGTTCTTGCAACAGAAGCGGTAACTTGAAAGCCATTAGGTAGAGTAATGAAAATAGGATTAATGTCTCTATGATCAATAAGAATGGAAAGGTTATTGATGATGTGATCAATGGCACCTGTGTCAAGGAGCCAATGTTGATCGATTTTATCTTATGAAGAGGAACATATGGCATTAGTCGTTGTGGTTGAGGGTGAAGTGGTGACTAAATGAGTAGTACAAGAAATATTTTGATTAAATTTTTATTTATACTGTTGAAGAAGATCAAGTATGCCTTGAAATTGTTCTTAAGTGAAATTCATGCCTGTCTTTAAAGTTTCTTCAACATTATTACAATTAGATGCGTTAGAATCTAAGGAAGAATTGTTATTGCTAACTGCATTGGCTTGTCTAGCATTCTTGGATTGGTAACCAGGAGAGAAGTCATGTTTAAAATAACATGTATCAATGTTATGGTTGGTCTTTCCACAATAAGTGCATAATCTGTTAGCATATTGACCTCTGTCGACTGATCCACGCCCTCTTCCCTTGTTAGAGAAACCACCTCTTTTAAAAGAATTTCCACCATTGTTCTGTTCTGAGGATATCGCAAGGGCCTTTGTATCAAGATTCAAATTGGTTAAAATAGGTAAATTCAACTGCCTTTCTTGTGGTATGACCATTGAAAATACCTTGTTAATGTTAGGAAAAGGATCAATTAACATGATTTGAGATCTAACATGAGAGAATTGGTCATTTACTCCCTTCAAGAAGCGGATAACATAATCTTGATCTCTAATTTTCTTCATTGATTGTATAGCACCACAAGAACAGGGAATTGAACAAACAAATTGAGGAATTGTCTAAAATTCTCTAGTTCATCCCATATTGTTTTCATTTATGTAAAATATTATGAAATAGTGAGATTGGCTTGATGAAAACAATAAAGATCTTCTTGAAGTTCTGCAATTCAAAAAATATCACCTTGAGAAAACCTATCTTGAAGGTTCTTCCAAACATCTGAAGCCTTGTCGATCCATGAGATTGATTTCACAATGGATTTAGAAATTGAATGTTGTAATCCGCACTGTTCCCATGGTTCAAATAACAAATTTGTGATTAATGGCAAATTAAACTTCCATCAATGAACTTGATCTTGTTCTTTGATTGTAATTCCAATTTCATTGCACCTGTCCAACTATGATAATTTTTGCCATCCAATAATGGTGAAACTAGAACAAGAGAAGGATTTTCATTTGGATGCAGAAAATAGGATTAGAAGGATTAGTAGCATGATCCTTGTAGCTCTAATTCGTCATTGAAGATGAGAAGAGCAGAAGCTAGAACAATGACAAAAGAAAAGAAATAAAGACCTGAACTAGAGCTCTAAAGATAGAGCTTTGATACCATCTTGATGTTTAGAGCAAAAGGAAAAATGTATATTCATTATCAAAATTGAATGTATAAGTTCAATACAGAAAAAAGAAACACTATTTGACTTTTATATCCACACATTACAAAGTGATGGAAAATAATAGTCTCTATATATCCGAACTAAATAAACCAAATAATAGACTCTATATATCTGAACTGAATAAAATAGTATACTGTATAATATTCACCATGACTAAAGATAAATTTGTTGGAGCAAAAGTTTATGCATGTGAAACTAAAAAAGGTAATTGATTAAAGCTTAAGGTTTATGTTGATGATAAAGTGTTTCGTGAACTGTCAACTATGAGAGAATGCTGTAGTAATTAAGTTGTAATGGAAAACTGTGGGATTCAATATAACGAAGGACCGTTTGAAACCATTATGGAAGTTTATCGAAGAATTTGACATCATGTATGTGACCAATGAATTTGATTACTACCTTGCTATCACAAATTGGTCTCCAGTTTTTGTTTCTTGTCTATCAAAGTCACTCGTGCGTTGGCATGGATTAATTTTTTGGGTCTAACTTTGATTTTTTACAATGAAAACTTTCTCTTGCAATGACTTCTTTGATAGGCACACATGTTCATGTTGACAAGAATACGTTGAAAATGGAATGAATAATGTTTGCTAGGGTTTGTATAGAGTTGAATTTAATTCAACATATGGTAGGTAAGGTTTGGTTAAATGGTCATTGGTACAAGGTAGAGTATAAGGGGCTCCACATAATTTGTTCTCATGTGAGTGACTGCGCTGCTTCCATTGTCACTCCAGAGGTAGTGGATGAATCGATTGATGGAACAGTACAACAAGGAGAAAACATGGAAACTGAAATGGTTTAAAATAATGAAGATAATACTGATAATAAAAAAATCATGAAACAAGACAATTATGCTATTATAACATTTGCGAAAAATATGGATGATGATGAGGTATATAGAGAGTGACTTGTAGGTACTAAGTGAAAAAAATCTAACCCAAAACCAATTAGACTTAAGAAAAGTGAAAGTGAAATAGGCCACAGCTCACAAGGAGCTTGCAAAGAAAAAAAGAAAAAATTATTTTAAGTGGCATCTACAGTTGTATTTTAAAAGAATAAAGACCCACAAGTCAAAATTCTCATATCCATTAACAAAAAGAAAGACAAAGGAGTTGAATGAAAAGGATTATAATAGTTATAAACCATATATATCTCCTTAGTTGAATGAAAAAGGATTATAATACTTGTAAATCACAAACCTTTCACACAAAAACAAAAGCACAATTAAACAAAATAAAAATAGAAATTACAAAAGTAATAGAAAAATTTGTGACTAAATTAATGATCCTGCTGCTAAGTTGATATTGAAATTGTCAATTCTTGTAATGACGCTAAAAACTTAATATTCGATATAAATACCATTTTTTAACATTTTTAAAGAAAAATTAATATTAATTAATCTTATTTTATCAAAAGGAAACAGTGGCAATTTGTTTGTAATAAAATAAAAACTTGATCTTCACAAATTGGTCTTTACAAATTTTTGGAAAACAAAATTTAACTTAAAAACTGAGAACTAAGCATTATCAGAATGAAATAAAAAAGAGGTTCAATGTTTGATACATGAAGTAGGAAAAGATTCTAAATTTTGGCTTCTTGTATCTAGAAGCAAAAATTGGCCTAACATAAAGAAGCAAAAGCGATAAAATGAGAGCACAAGGAAGAGATAAAAGGAAACAGAGAAAATAGAGCAAAGAAAGAACAGTAAAAAACAAGAAAGGATAAGAACAAAAATAAAAACAGAGGAGGAGAAATAGAGAGTGAAGAGAAGAAAAATTAAAGAATGAAAAAACTTAATTCTTCTTCAACCACCATTGAAGCATGAAGAAGGTCACCACCGCAGCTCACATTGTTGCGTCTCATTCCATCATTTTTTATAGACTTATTTTGCGACGTTAAACTCTCTTGGTGTAACTGTCCCTTTCTCCCTCTGACCTCCACTTTGATCCCTAGCTACAAGCTTGAAATAATATTTCATTTCTCTTAAATCATTTGTCAAATTCAATTGAAAAAAAAAAACTATGCCTCTAATATTTAAAAAGAAAAACTGATGAATACTACATTTGATTTAATCAAAATTATCCTTTAATATTCATATCATCATTTCACGTGTTTCACCATTTTAATTTTATCTGTGATATATATAAGTAAGTAATTTTATTTATAAATTAATTTCTTTTAAAACATGATTGTTAAAAGTGAGTTTCAAATAATTTTGTATGCAAATTTCTTTTTGTTTATTTTAGTATCTTTTATCTTAAAATTTAAATATTTTTTATTTTATAAATAATAATAAAACAGTAAGATAAGAATAATTAAAATAATATGTATTATATTTTAAAAAAATTTAGTGTTATTACTTTTCTATGTATCATACATATTTTATTTTGTCATTAATTTTTAATATTTAAATTTTTAAATTATTATTATTAATTATCTTTCATCTTTGTAAATCATAACATTGATAATGGTGAGATGAATAAGAATAATGTTAAAGATTAAATTTTTTATTATAATTTCATGTTATTTAACTTTTTTTTAGTTATTTATTTATTAATATTTTAATTGTTATTTTATCACAGTCTCTCTTGTTCTCTCTTCTTTTGCTTTTTTACTATTAACAATAAGAAAAGGTACTAATAATTATATTTGTATAAAGGACTAATTTATTAGCATAGAAAAATAGAGAAGATGAAGAAGAGATTTATAGAGCTTATGTGAGTTAGGTGATACTTCATTCTTATGTTAGTTTATAAGTTATAACTTTTTTGAGTTTTTTAAAATTTTAATTTGTGAATTGTGAGAGCAATTGACGTACATATTAACTACTCTTTAAAATCACATTTCAAAAGCGATTATTTTATTATGCTATACAAGTTACAGCTTCAAAAAAAAAAAAATAATGCCATAGTGATGCTTCATCTTCAAAGTAATTCAACATTTTAACAATTATTAATTAAATTAAAATCATTCACTCAATAGTGATGTAGAATGCTAATATATAATGTCTTTATTTTTATTCATTGTAAATCATTTAGATTTATTTGTACTCTATTTTATTTTTAAAAGCAATAAAATAATTTGATGAATCATATATAATTTCACGATTAAATTGTTAAAAATAACAAATTTATATATTTATTATTGATGTAATATTTAATATAAGTCATATAAGTATAAATTGATGTGCCACTTATTTGTAAATTTATATTTTATTATGAATATTGTTTTAACAACTATGAGAGATAATTATGTAAAGAATAACAGTATGCTAGAAATGAGCTTCTGTAGAGCTAACTTGGATAGCGGTTAGTAAAAACTGGTTTGTGTAATATACTACAAGAGCAGTTAACGCTAAACTGCTCTCCAATGGAAGCTTCTGAGAGCGGTTAAAGTGGTTTCAAATGAATTGTTCTCTTATATATACTTATGAGAGAGGTTCATTTGAAACCGCTCTCTACAGTCGACTTAGGGAGCGGTTATTTAGTAAGCGCTATTAAAAGGTTGGCATTTGAGAGAGCGGTTGACACGTGAAACCACTTTAAGAAGTATAGATTAGAGAGCGGTTATTTCTTAACTACTCTCTAAAGTTATATTTCAAATTAAACCCTAACCCCTAACCCTCGTCATCCCTATCGTCATGCTCACTAAGTACTCCAAAATTCTCTCTATTCCCTGTGTTCTAAAGATGGATTTGAATCATTATTTGCACCGTTGATATCACCTTCGCACTCCCTGTCACGACCTTTTTATAAGGAATCGAGAACATTGTTTCTACACCACATACTTATTTAAGATAGATAAATAATAGAGAATATAAATATAAAACTCACTTATCATTTAAAATAAAACAAAATTTATTACAACATAATATTACATTTAGTTCATAATATTCAAAATACACATAATTATACTACATAACTCCATCTACACGAGGTCTCAAAATATAAGAAAAAATGATTGTGATGCAAAATTACTCGATTCCAGCTCCTAACATTTCTCCACTGGCCCCTCAGCCTGTGAAATAGATGCAACACCTGTTACATCTATTCACGTACCACCATACGATCATCTCAGTACACACGCACCTAATGACATAGATAGAAATCCAAAGGTAAGCTTACAAAATAACTAAGATGAAATCATATATATGGAGCAAAATATTACTCACAGCAACAGCCCCATGCATTACTAGCCCACCTAATGCACAACATGAAAAACAGTTTCCAACTGGTTTCACAGCCTAAGTAATCCAGAAGAAACTGAACCGATTCAGGAGCGACCCATTCTAATATCCGGATCCAGACAGCACAACACAGCTTAACATGCTCTATTGTTAGACGTCTATTCACCTAAATGTGTAACTCAACTGTATAATGATGCAAGACAAATATCTTAGCATGATGCAGCACGACTAAAATCATTTCAACAGCTCAGCTAAGACAAGTCTATAATAAATCAGTCAAATCTCAATGTTATTAAATCAGTTATCAACAGCTATAGCATAGAAAAATAACTTTCAAGTATTAAATCCTTTATATCTCAGCTTTTACCAAAGAGATCTAACAAAACTAACTCAAACATTTCTTTAATAGCATATCAAACCATTCAAAACATAGTTCATAGACTAAAGTAAGCTCCCCTTACCTTAGAACAGTGATTTACTCCAGATCTACTGAATATTACTTGTTTTATTGCAAGAGTCACCAAAGATTTGGCTTTAGAACGGAGTTTCTCCTACAAACACCATAAACTTCTATGAGAAACAGAAGGAGAAGAGAAACGAACGGTAAATCTAACTTCAAACTTAAAGAAACTTACTTCAAATCTCTTAGAACGGACGCAAAATCACAGATTTAGAGAGAAATCTAAGTTTATGAAGGTTTAATATGAGAGAAAATGGTTATATATGGCTTTAGAACCTTTGAGAACCTTGGATAAGAGTGAAAAAAATGAAAATTTCGTGTGAAGCCCCCTTTTTTATAGAAAATTTTTAAAATTTATTGTTTACCGTCAGAAATATTGTTCACCGTCAAAATTACTATTCATGCCAGAAATACTGTTCAGGACATTATTCACGCCAGAAACACTGTGCACGCGTATGTGATGTCAGGGTGACGTCAAGGTATGTCACTGTTCACATTGTTGTTCACCGACACTGTTTACTTTTTTTAAAAAAATAATTTCAAACTCTATCTAAGTATATTCCAATATGAAATAATCTTTAAATTAACATTTAACAAGTATAAAATATTATAGATTACTCAATAATAGATTACAAGCATGACACTCCCAAGGTATATTCATCACTCTCTCTGTGTTCTCTAAAGTTGTATTACTAAGATACACCTTTTGTTTTGTTTAATGAATAGTTTCTTATGTCCTAGTGTTGAGGTGAACTGCGACTATTTTCAGCGTCCTAGCGTCTCAGTCTACGTTGCTTGGAGGTTAGTGACAATATTGAATATTTTTAGTTCTAGTGCTTGATAAAGACCATGATTTTTATATTTTAATTAGTAAAACTTAGATTCAAAATATGGAACTTTAGGTTAGTTAACCTCAGTTGTTGTTAGTTTGATTTTTTATCAATTTCTGAACACTCTATTAGTAAACTTGTTTTCTATAATGCAGGTGATTATTCTGAAAATGCAATTAATTGATTGTTCTACAAATTGTTGTTATGTTTTTACAACCTTACTTTATTTTTACTGTGTTTTCTCTGTTCTTCCAATATATGTTCCTGATAGAATCATGATTTTAAATTTTAATTAGTAAAGTTAGATTCAAAATGTGGATCTTTAGGTTAGTTAACCTCAATTGTTGTTGTATTTTTTTTATTCTTCACATTATTTTTTTTTATTGTTTTTCACATTATTTTGTCTTGTTTTTATGAGTTTGTTTTTTCTATTCTAGACATTGTTGTTGTTGCAAATTATTCTGCATGTACTTTGAAATTATGTGAAGATATCTAAATTTAAGTGAAACCTTAGTTTTCCATTTGAGATTGAAAATAATTATTAAATAAATCATTATTTTCAATCTCAAATTGTCCAAGTTAGACAGTTTGTGAACAAAGTTTTACATTCATTGGTTAGCAAATGCTTCTTATAATGTTGTCTGTTATACTTGAAAAATTTTGGTTTGGAGCATTTCTCATTGTCTCTTAGTGCGTACTTGATTGAGTTAAATCATCTCATATTCAAGTTGTGTACTATAAGACTAATGTGAAATGTTGTCAAAATTTTTCCATGCATAAAAATACAAGATTTAAGCAACAATTGTTAATTAAAGCATGAAAAACTTTATTCTCAAATGGGATAGGGCCCTACCATGTGAGGCTTAATAAGTATATGACAAAATGCATCCATTATAACCATAGTTTGAGCAAATATTCATCGAAATTAGATGGCAGTTGATTGTTTGACTAAAGAATATGAAAATGGAGTGAAGTTGTTTATTAGATTTGCGATTAAGCATGCTACTGATGTCAACTTTATTCTCTGCCCTTGTTGGTGTTGTTTGAATACGATGCAAGTAAATGCAGAAGAATTGAAAGAATATCTAATATGCAATGGGATTAACAAAAAATATACTTGTTGGACAAAATACAATGATATTAATAAATCTAATCTCTATTACTTAGAGATATTAAGAACTGATGAGATAATCATGTTCAAGACATTCCAAATGTTGTGGAAGAAGATCTTAGAGATTGTTCAAAGATGTTTAAGAGGTTGAAAGATGATGCAAAAACACCATTGTGCAATGGATGCAAAAAGTTCACAAGATTAAGTTCTGTGTTAAAGCTTTATAACTTAAAAGTCTTGAATGGATGGACTGATTAGAACTTCACAAATTTGCTAAGTTTATTAAATAAGATGCTACCAGAGGATAATGTGTTACCTATGAGAATCTATGATGCTAAATAAATATTTGCTTCCATTGGATTGACTCATGAGAAGATACATGTTTGTCCTAATGATTGCATTTTGTTTTAAAATAAGTATGCATCACTAAGTCATTGTCCAAAGTGTAATGAGTCATGATACTTAAAGAAAGAATCTTCACATGCAAAGGTTGTTTTCTATTTTTTGATAATATCCAGATTAAGGCGTTTATTTTGCAGTTCAGATAATGCAAAATAGATGACTTGGCATGTTGAGGGCTGAATTAGAGATGGAAAGTTTAGCCATCCAGCAGGTTCTCCTTAGTAGAAAAAATTTGATGATGAATATAAAGACTTTGCAGCAAAAACAAGGAATATACGTTTTGCTTTGGCCATCGATGGAACGAATTCCCATGGGATACAAAGTAGAACCCATAGTACATGGCCTATGATTTTAATAATGTATAACTTACCTACACAGCTTTACATGAAGTAGAAATATATGATGTTTTCTTTTTTAATCTCTAGTCCTAAACAACCTGGAAATGACATTGATGTGTACTTGTCTCCTTTAATTGAAGATTTGAAGTTGTTATGAAAAATTGGCATAGAAGTATATGACGGATTTAGAGATGAATCTTTCACGTTTAAGGCAATATTATATGGTACAATTAATAATTTTTCTACATATGGAAATCTTTCTAGTTATAGCATAAAAGGTCAATGTGCATGTCTAATTTGTTCTGAAAAAATAGATTATATCAGATTCAAACATTGTCACAAGAATGTTTTCATGGGGCATCGCAGGTGTTTTCCATGAAGTCATCCTTTCAAAAAAATGAAAAAAGCTTTTAATAAAAGTTGTGAAGAGCAACGATGTCCGTATTTGCAAAAAGAAGAACAGATCTTTGAATAGGTTAACCATATCAAAACAACATTTGAGAAACTATTTGTCAAAAAAATTTCAACTGTAGGTTGGAAGATGTCAATTTTCATTGAGTTATCCTATTAAGAATTATTACATGTAAGATACTTTGTTAATGTTTGATGAATTCGCATTTTATTAATATTTTAATAATATTTTTAATAGATTTTTAATAAAAAAATGAAGTTAAAAAATGTAAATAACATTTAAAAAGTCAACTTTGTTATTAATTTCAATTTTCTTAATTTAGTTCAATTTACATAAGTTTTACAATTATCTTTTGTAATTTTGCTAATTAAAATAATTATGGAGGAATTTTTGGGCAACTAATCCATGGGATTTAAGCTTTTAAAAGAAAATTGGGTAGAAGTACTCATTTCCAGCACTCAAAGTAACTACTCCAGCAAGCATCCTCCAAAGGCCAAGTGGAAATAATCACTTTCACCATTGATAGTGAACACTCAAGAGTCATTTCCAAGAGGTGAAGTTGCGCGTGTTTACTTTCACCATTGATAGTAAACACACGTAAGCATATTTTTCTTATGAAGATGCGCGTGTTTACTCTCAACACTAATAGTAATCACTCCAGTCAGAACAGCACTACAGGAAGTTTTCTGCGTAATTACTTTTACCATTCAAAGTGATTTTTCCAGGAGGGTGTTAACTTCACTACAAATAGATTTTCAATTAGAAAAAGGAGGACCTTTTTTTTTTTATCTTTTTGCCATTTCGTGTAATTTTTCATTTCTCCACTTTCATGGGATTAGGGTAAGAGTTTTGCGCAGCTGCCTAAGAACTACACTCTAGGGTTTCTATTTCTTTTTTTCTCTTACTGTTATTTTCTATGCATTAAATGCTTGTAATACTGAATCTAACCTTGATGGAAGGCTAAGTTTTGAGAGTTAATCTTTAGTGTAGTTCATAATAGATTCTTGAAGTTTGGGTTTAATTGCTGATACGAATTTCCCTTTGTATAGATTTTATTCTCCCCAATCTCTTGAAAATTAGGTTAGAAATTGAATGGGGGTTGTTTGCTTAATTTTATCCAAGTTCCTTTCTTAACAAGAGTTTCATAGTTTAGTTTTCTAAATGGATTAGGTTTTAGGTTTACTTAATTCTAAGAATCAGGGATTAGAGTTCATGTAATTTGCTTAATTTTGCATGAGAATTTAAGAGTTAATTGACGCTTGTTCTAATTAATTCAAATATATGAGAAAACTAGTATCTATGTCTTGAGTAGCTAATGATGGAACCTATTGTGGATGAACCAAAGGTTAATCTACTTTGCTGATTGATTTTCTTAATTTTGAATTTCTATTTTAATTGATTTAGTCTTTAAAATCACAACAAAATTTATCCTGTTTTCTAAATACACTGCACACAATATGTTTGATATTTGATCACTCATCTAATGATTCATAGGAGACCACCTAGGTTAGTTTAGCCTAGTACTACATTTAATATAATTATACTTTGATAAAGATAGAGACAGTCTTTCCATCAAATGTTATACATGTTGAAAAATGTATGTGAAAGTGTCGTTGGTACATTATTGAACATTGTAGGAAAAAAAAAGGATGACATCAATGCAAGAATTGACTTGGTAAAGATGGGAATATGATCTGATTTGACACCCGTGAAGAAGGAAATCGCACATTTTTACCACCAACAGCATGTACCCTTTCTAAAAATGAGAAACATGATTTTTGTGAGGCTCTTTATTCAGTTAAGGTTCCTGAGGGGTACTCATCAAATATTAAAAGTCTCGTATCATTGAAGAACCTAAAGTTAAAAGGGTTGAAGTCTCATGATTGTCTCATTTTAATGGAGAATTTAATTCCTATTACTATACGGTCTATTCTACTAAAAAAGGTTCACGTGAGAATCACCAAGTTGTGTTTTTTCTTTAAGCCAATATGTAGCAAAGTAATTGATCTTGCAAGATTATCAGCTTTGCAAAACTACATATCTAAAGCTTTATGTGAGCTTGAAATATATTTTCTACCTTCTTTCTTTGATATCATGGTTCAACTAACCATTTACTTGATTGAAGAGATTAAATTGTGTGGCCTAGCATATATGAGATAGATGTATCCCGTTGAAAGATATATAAAGATATTAAAAAGGTATAAAAAGAATAGAAGCCGATCAAAAGGGTGTATTGCTAAGCGATATTTAGTTGAAGAAACTATTGAATTTTGCAATGAATACTTGTCAAACATGAAATCAATTGGTCTTCCAAAACCGCGTAACACAGAAAAGATTTTAGGAGAAGGTAGCACTGCTTGTCAACAAATAAAGGTTCCAAGAGTACAATGGGGCCAAGCACACTTGTATGTTTTACAAAACACCTTTGAAATAGAACCTTTTATAATAATGTACAAAGAAATGTTTAAGCATACAAATCCTAACAGATGTGAGAATTGAATTACAAAAGAACATAACCAGATATTCATTCCATGGCTATAAGAGCATGTTTGTGAGTAATTGATTGAGAATAACAAATTTATTACAAAGAAGATTCGATAGGTATCAAAAGTTCCTTGTGTTGATGCATTTTCATACACTTCTTATTTAATCAATGCAAAAGAGTGGGGTCACTCTTATTGCTGAATCGCTCCATATATCCAATGCAAAGGATAGAAACCTCATTTATGCCAACATGTCATACTTTGGGGGTAATTAAACACATATGGGAATTGGATTACACAAAGTTTTGAGTAAAAATATTTAGATGCAAGTAGGTTGACAATAATAGTGGGATTCGCATTAACGATTTAGACTTTATAAGAGTCAATTTTAAGAGGGTGAGCTATCAAAATGATTCATTTATCCTTGTATCATAGGTGTAACAGTGTTCTATGTCACTGATCCTATTGACAAGTCATGGTCAATTATTTTGCTGTCTGATAAGATTAATGTTTTAATCGATGGCAAATTCATGAAAGAAGAAGTTAATATTGAGGATGATCCTCTAAGAAGTGTAAAACACATGTTAATTGCAGATACAATAATAGATGATGGAGACTTGTATGCAAGATATGATCATGAAGATGGTATTTCGTTAAATACATCATCTCATTCCATAAAAGGCCATAGGGAACTTAGTAAGGTTACTAAGAAAAGAAAAAGGTTAAGAACAACTATTTGAACTCAATATTATATCTTTTTATTAATCAAGTTTACTATAATGTCATTATTTACTACTAACAATGTTCATTTTTGCAAAGCTGACATCTTCTGATAACATTGAAGGAGGTTCCCTTTCTAAGTCCTAAGAATTGAAGAAGAAGAACACTCTAGGAATAACAAAACTAAAAGGTACTAGCAAATCAAGGAAGTTAGAACAAAAGTTACAGGTATTTTGAATCTTCACCAATGCTTTTATGTGTCTTTTAAGTTTATATTATTAATTTAAATTTGTGTCATCACTTATATAACATTTTGCAGGTTGACTCAAATTCTAAAAGGCAACCCATTAACCCTAACATATCAAAATTTAGACATTTTATTAGATTTGTTATTAGAAGTATGGTGCTAATTAGTTATTCTGATTGGACAAATGTGCCTACTAATCTGAAGTAACATATATGGGAGCAAGTAGAGGTAAACCTCAATTCTTTCACTAATTGTAGTTTTCTATGCAATAATGGTGCTATATGATATGTGTTTTTTTTTTTTTAAGTTATTAAATCTTCAAGAGCAAGACATACACAAAGACTTTGTACTTGTATTAGCAAGACGAGATCTTTGTGTATTTCGTACACAGATAAAGAAACATATCTTGGATAAAGACAAAAATTGTCTCTCCAATCCTCTAGAGAAGTATTAGAGAGTCATTACTGTCACTTATCATTTAGTGGACTTTGTAAAGCAAAGCTACACAAAAAATTAAGGTAATATAATTAGAATTTTATTTACTTCAATGATCATGTGTGTTACACTTGGTAGTCTCTGCTGATTTGGTTTTTCTTATGAAATACAAAATTCAGAAAGAGAGTGAGGCTAATGCTGTTAAGACGAAAGGAATGTCATATAAATATATACGGTCAGCTAAGGGATATGCTCACTTTGAGCAGAATTTGGTATGTATTATTTTAGGATATCTAATCTTCATTTTTTTACTATGATTACATGTTTAAGACCTATAATTATTATATGTCTTTGTGTAGATTGCTTCATTTGGGTCTAATGTGACCTTTGTACCTTGGCATGTCCTATGGAAGACTCCTAGGCTTAACAAACAAGGTAGTATTGATGATGAAGGAGTTCAAAAAATGGTCCATGAATTTGTAAGTTTTAAATAATTGAATAAGTACTGTAATTATTTGTCCTTCTATTTGAACATTGCAAAAATATACTTATGGTTGATATTATGTTTGTCATAGGAAACCCTTTCACATGCTATTCTAGAGGCTGAATCTGAATCAACGGCTAGAAGTGACATATTGGGTCAAACACTTAGTGTGAGAGAGCATCATGGATCTGTGAGAGCTACAGGTTTTGAAGTAACCCAAAAAGCTGCATTTGGGCCAACACCATCATATCCACAGCCATCATCTACTGGGTGGCAGAACATGAAGTTTTGGGTAGCGCATTTGACGAATGTTGTGGCACAGTTGACAGGAGGACGATTGCCCCTTTTCATGTCAGGTCAAATGTCGTTCAATTCTACTACCACTCCATCACCATTCATGCCTAGTTCCATGCCACCCCCTTTTAGTATTCCTCTTCAAATGCATCAAGTGGTGGAGGTAGCTCCCTAATCGCAACTAGAAGTGCCAGGCAACAGCCAAAGAGACAACTGCATACCAGTTGCATATGTAGAGATTCCAGAGGTATTTTTCACTAGAAAATAAATTTACCTTTTAATTCACTGTTAATTACTTACTATTAAATTTAAATATTATTATATTTTAAGTCTTTGTAGGGTGATCATGACTGCATGTTATATTTGAGCACTCCATATCATGTGGTTGCAAGAGAAAAAGTATATTATACAGTGGTTGGGGACTCCTTACACAATATTGCTCTTCCTCTAAACCATAGTAAGGTCTCAATAAAGGTAATGCAACGACATAAAAAAGAGACTACATTGTCTATCCTTAATGAAGAAGCAAACCTCAATTGCCTGATAGATGCAATTAGTACTTATGTTGCCTGACCATTATCCTTAATCACTTTATGACCCAAGGTATGTAACAACAATTTTCTTTATGAATTTGGATTAGATGCGTATATAATTTTTAATGTTTCATTCCATAATCATCAAACTTTGATATATTTCAGGTTGCCCCATTATCTAGTAAAGGGTTAGGAAAAAAGATAGGTCACATAAAGGAATCCATTGCTAGTCCAAGCAATAAGGTGTTGTTTCTATTTCATTTGCGCTTTTTGAGTTGGCATAGGTCCAAGGTGCTGCGTGCTTCGATATGATGAAGCTTTACATCAGAAGTGATCAAGCCATTGATAGTACTACAACTCATTTGACAACTAAGCATTGGGGAAAAGAGTTTTATGACGTAGTAGGAAAAGAAAACATATTAGAAGTCATACGTCGCCATTGGTTTACTGCCTCCAGCATCCACCTTTACATTAGGTAATTGTTTATACCAATTTTATAATTATAGCAACGTATAATTACTTAATGTTCATTTCCTTATTTAATACAATTTGATTTTTTTTTAACTACAAGATATTTGTACGAAGTTTACTTGCAAGGGACAAATAAGGCAAGTATATTTTCATTTATACCTTCATATTAAATGGACGAAAAGCGTCATATGGGTAAAGATCACTTGGTTTTTGCACCTTACAATGTTGAGTAAGTCATTCTTATAAGCATACATATTTGTTTTATAATTTTTATTATCATATTTAATTATTGTAATCTTAAACATTTATTTTCACTATTGGTAGGCAATATCAGGTCCTGGTTGCCATCAACACCTCTGATGAGACAATGTATTATATGGATCCCTACACAAACAGCTGAAGACCAAAACGCATATGCATAACCTATTTAATAAGTAAGTACGCATGATTTTCTTTATAGTCTATCATATATGAATGTGGTTGAAATGTAACTTACTTCTCTTATCCACCATCGTTAGTGCTCTTATCACATATTGAGTAAAGAGAGAAGTGCAACCCTCTACGACAAAGAAGCATCAAACAAGATGGGTCACACTGTACATGTATATATATGATACAAAAACCTTTTTTACTTTAAAGTTATAACACTATATAGTTTACACTATATATAATTTTGCATTAATGATGGTTTTTATGTTGTGTTCCTCCACAAAATATCCTAAGCAAACAAATAATGATGATTATGCAGTGTCTCTTCATTGGAGATGCTTTATACCATGAACAAACTACAATCTCAGTTAATGTAAGAAGACTCCATATCCAAAATCTTTATATATCATTTCTATTCCTTCTAGTTAAGTGTCTACCTATTTGGATTATATTTAACTTAACTAAGCTTTGTACATTGTTTTGTTTTCAATATTTTCCAGAGTTCCAGTTCCTAACCTTTCCTGACATATTAAGTGCAAAATGAGTGGTATGCATATATGTACCATAGATATTTAAAGGACACATTAAGCATAATAGATTCTTAGTACTTTTTACAAGACTTAGTCATATTTGTAAATACTAAAAACAAAAGTGTGTAGATTGTTGAGCTTTTTTTATTGTGATTCTCTGTAATTGTAATTTGTACATATGCATTTTTTATGCATTAATGCTCTGATACTTTGGGATAAATATTCATATGTTCCAAAATTGATTTAATTTCTGATTGATAAATGTAATGTGCATATGGTTTGAAATTCTAGTATATCAAGCTGTTTTACTTTTACATTTCTATTTTGTTTGCACTATTTATGAATAATATATGGTTTATTAGGTATGCCAAAATTTGGAATAATGTCAATTTTTCTAAAATCTTGAAAAAAAATTTCTAAATTTAAGAAAGTAATTCACCAAAAATTGTTCTCAGAAAAACACTTTAAAAAGCGGTTCCCCAAAAATCGCTTTCGAAAGTACACTTTAGAGGGCAGTTCAAAAATGACCGTTCTTCAAAGTGGACTTTAGAGTGCGGTTAATAATGGAACCACTCTAAAAGTGCTAGATAAGAAAGTGGTTGTTTTTGAACTGCTATCTTTGTAAAAGCTTTCGAGAGCAGTTAGGCACAACAACTCTCCAAAGTGTTAAGTTTAGAGAGCGGTTAGGTGCACAACCGCTCTCTAAATACTACTTCTGAGAGTAGTTAAGAGTGGAACCACTCTCTAAGATTGACATCTAAAAGCAGTTGTTTAAATGCTCTCTTAAATACAAAACAATGGATACGTGAAATTTTAGAGTACTAGTAACTGCTCTTTTAGTTTTTGTGGAACTACTTTCATATCTCATTTTTGGCATAGTGAAACACTTAGTATGATCATTTTTCAAGTTTTAATATAATATGGATGAGACAAAAAATTTAAATAAATAAAAAATATAACTACATAATGAAAATATTCAAAATATATATGAAATAACATGACATTTTTTAAGATTGATGAGTAAATAAAAATTTATAAACATTTAAATATATAAAATATTAATATACTTAAAAGAGGGCATTGTTTATCTAAAAAAATTTAAGAAAATAATTCTTTTTAAAATGATAATAAAGTTTTTAATTTGGATAAACTGGCTAACATGAGTAAAATATTTATGTCATGTGGGTTAGCTTCACATGTCACATGAGTTAGTATAAAAGGTTTAAAGTTATTTTTAAAAGATTGTTTAAATCTAATCTTATGTACTTTAACTCAAATAATAACAATGATAATAATAATAAATAATGTAAATTGATTCCTATTAGAATCACTTGTTTTGTGTTAAACTTAATTAGACTGAACTTCAAAAGTTTAAATTTACTCAAATTTAAATTTAATAGTACAAATTTAATATTTTAACAGATATATTAAAGACAATACATGAATTCTAGGACAGAACTCCGTCATCATGCATGAGCTTAGCATCTTTTGCTTTTGTAGTTATGTAGTGATTCATCCTACGTATTATTACATTCTTAATTGACACGACGTGGCACTACATTGGGGTCTAGGCTCTAGAGTTAGAAGAATTCATTTGAGGAAGAGATTGTTGGAATGTGCGAACAAAGTTTCACATTGACTAGAATCGGAAAGGATCAAGAACATATAAGTATGATATATCTCTATTAGTATGAGACCTTTTAGATGATGTCCAAAAACAAAACAATGAGGCCTTAGGACAAAAGTGGACAATATTATACTAGTGTGAAAATATAGTAAAAAGTCCACACTTGTTCTAACAAGTGGTATCTGAGCTCCATTATTGTTAGACTATTCAATTTTAAGATTGATTGATTTCACAATCCATGATCAATTTGGTTTTAGTTTATTTGTGAATCCATCTATTTTTTGCGTTTGAAGTTCAAATGCATAATAATATGTACATGTCTAAATGCTTATGCTTAATTTATACATATATGATAACATGTACCGCATGATTATTATTTTATTTATTTTATTAATAATGCTTGGCATTTTTTGGAATCATATATTTGCTGCAAATATATATATATATATATATATATATACACACACACAGAGAGAGAGAGAGAGAGAGACTGTTTTAAGCTATAAATATAAATATAAATTCATCACAAAAATTCTTACATATATATATATATATGGGGCAGGATCTTCTTACACTGATGTAAGTCTAAAAATTCTTACACTCAATCTATGTCTTTCATTTAATTTAAATCTAATGGGTTATAATTTATTACTTCACTAACCATTAGATTTAAGTTAAATGAAAGGCTCATATTAGGTGTAAGAGTTTTTAGACTTATACTAGTATAAGAAGATGCTTCCCCTATATATATAAAATTGTTGCATAAAATTATACATGTACTAAATCAAATGATATAACATGTAGATATACAATTTATAAGGACATTGACGTTGAATAACTCATATGCAATTTATATATATCAACAGTCAAGACATTATTGTTGCATGAGTAAATTTTTTATTTGGCAAATTATAGATTATTATTATTATTATTATTATTATTTATCTAGTAATTTTTTAATTAAATTAGTTGATGTAATATATTGTCAAAAGCAATCTCTATTATAGAAATTGATTTAATTAAAAATTACATGGATGTTAGTATAGGATTATTCATGTGGGTTATGCTTCCATCCAATGGTGAGATACAATTTGACCAAATATTCTCATGCTTGTGACAGTAAATTTGTGACAGTTATAAAGTTATTTATTCATGTGGGTGATCTTCTATCCAAAGATGATTTTTTACCTTACAAAACTAATTGTCAATATTTGATCGTTGCGTGAAAGTATCGTTTACAAACCAACTTTCATGCCCAAAGGCATTTGGTGTTGGTGGAGTGTTTGGTATCTTGTTAGATCTATAATAAATTTTTTTCTTATGTATATTATTTATGCTTAATCCTTATTTATTATTTACTGTTCATAAGCATGTAATTAATTATGACTACATTATATTACAGTTGTTATTACTAGTGCTGCTAACATGTTTGCTCAAATCAATAGTATCCCTATGCATAATAGGACAAATTTTAAGGTCTAGAGGAAGCAGTCAAGATTATTCCTAGCTGCATGGATCTTGATCTAGTACTTCGGGCTAATAAACCCATTTCAAGTCCAAACGAACCAAAGGAGGATAAGGTTGAAAAGTGGGAACGCTCAAACCAAATGTACCTAATGATCATGAAGCAATCTGTTTTAGAAGTTTTTTTAGACTCTATTTCTGAGAGTAAGAACACTAAAGGTTTCCTTGATTCTGTTGAGAAGTATTTCACCAATAATGGGAAGGCTGATGCAAGCAGTCTGCTTGCCAAATTTATCTCTATAAGATACAAAGGCAAATGAAACATAAAAGAATACATTATAGAAATGTCTAATCTTGCATCAAAACTGAAAGCACAAAGTTAGA
The DNA here is from genome assembly GCA_024086825.1 of Abrus pulchellus subsp. cantoniensis. Lineage (NCBI taxonomy): Eukaryota > Viridiplantae > Streptophyta > Magnoliopsida > Fabales > Fabaceae > Abrus > Abrus pulchellus. The sequence goes on from CM044050.1 coordinate 15,184,226, forward strand.
GTTGTCTGATGACTTACTCGTGCACTTAGTTTTGATTTCCCTTCTTACATAATTTGGGTAGTTCAAGGTGAGTTATAATACTCAGAAAGATAAATGAACCTTGAACGAACTAATTTCTCACTGTGTGCAAGAGGAAGAAAGGCAACAAAGAGAAAAAAATTATAATACTCAGTTTTGATTTTCCTTCGTACACAATTTGGGTAGTTCAAGGTGAGTTATAATACTCAGAACGATAAATGAACCTTGAACGAACTAATTTCTCACTGTGTGCAAGAGGGAGAAAGGCAACAAAGAAAAAAAATTAAAAGTGCTCATTTTGCCTCAAGCTCTCAAAATAAGAAGCGAAAGAATTATAAGGATATTGTAGAAAGGACTTCCTCACTAAAGAAAGCCAAAAAAGAAGAGAAACTCCTACTTGTTTCTTTTGCAAGAAACTTCGACATATGAAGAAAAAATGTCCCAAGTATGCCACCTGGCACGTAAAGAAAGCTAATTTTCTCTCTTTTGTTTGTTTTGAAGTAAATTTAGCTTTTGTACCACATGATACTTGGTAGTTAGATTCTAGAGCTACTACTTACATTAGTGTATCCATGCAGGGTTGTCTTTGGAGCTGACCGCTAAGTGATAATGAAAGATTTATCTATGTGGGTGATGGCAACAAGGTCATAGTGGAGGCTATCAGAACATTTAGATTATAGTTAAAAATTGAATTTCATTTGGATTTATTCAAGACTTTTGTTGTACCGTCTTTTAGGCGAAATTTGGTTTCTATTTCTAGTTTGGACAAATTTGATTTTTCTTGTTTATTTGGAAATAATAAATTTAGCCTCTATCAAAATTCAAATGTTGTTGGTTCTAATTTTTTAATTGATAATTTATACTTGCTAAATGTAATTAGTTCCACTAAAGAAATCCTTCACATCGATTCTCATGGTATAAAATGAAAAATAAATGAGAATTCAACCACTTTATGGCATAAACATTTAGGCCATATCTCTAAAAAAAAGAATATGGTGAGAAGTATGATTAGTCATTCTTCTTTGCCAGAGTCATTGTGGGAAGAAGCGCTCAAAACTATAGTTTACATCTTGAACAGAGTGTTAAGTAAAGCAGTTAACAAAACTTCTTATGAGCTATGGACTACTAAAAGGCCAAGCTTGAAGCATTTACACATTTAGGATTGTTCAACTGAGTCACATCCTTATAGGCCACACAAAAACAAGTTGGAATCAAGGATTGTTAGCTGTTATTTTATTAGCTATCCTAAACGTCTCAGGGCTATAAATTTTACAATCCCACTACTAAATTGTTCTTTGAGATGGGAAACGTGAGATTCCTTGAGGTTGTTGAGTTTGGGAAGGAATAAAACATAAGGAATGTTGTCTTTGAGAAAGAACTTGTCATTGACAGTGATCAAGTTCTTGTGCCTATTATTGTTCTAGTACCTACTCCAATAAATGATGACAATGATGGAGTTATTCCTAACATTGTCCCCACACAAGATAACAATGAGGTTCTCCCTCAAGTACTTATAGAACAAGCTCAACAACCTCAAGAAGTGTCATTGAGGAGATCCACTAAAGAAAGAAGGAGTGCAATTTCAGATGATTATATTGTGTTTCTCCAAGAACATGAGGATGAAATTGGTTTAACAAAGGATAATCATATTAACTTCTATCAAGCTATGCACAGTTCTAACTCTCAAAAGTAAATTGATGCCATGAGAGATGAGATGAAGCCTATGAATGACAATGATGTTTGGGATCTTGTTGAATTACTTGAAGGTGTGAAACCTATTAGTTGTAAATGGATATTTAAAACCAAGAGGGATTCAAAAAGTAATATCGAGAAATATAAAATTCGTTTAGTTGCTAAAGACTTCACTCAAAAGGAAGGTATTGATTACAAAGAAACTTTTTCACCAATTTTCTCAAAGGATTCTTTTAGAATAATAATGGCACTGAAAGCTCATTATTATTTAGAGCTCCATCAAATGGATGTTAAGACTGCGTTTCTAAATAGTGACATTAAAGAAATGATCTACATGATGCAACCAGAAAACTTTGTGTGTAGTGACTCAAAATCTATGGTATGCAAAGTAAAGAAATCTATCTATGGTCTCAAACAAGCTCTCATCAATGGTATTACAAGTTTCATCAAGTTATTACCTTATCTGGTTTTAAAGCAAATAAAGTTGATGACTGTATTTATCATAAGTTTAGTGGGAGTAAACATATGTTCTTAGTGTTATATGTCGATGACATACTACTTGCTAGCAGTAATATAGGCTTGTTGCACAAAACTAAGAGATTTTTGACAAAGAATTTTGAAATGAAAGACTTGGGAAAGCTTCTTTTGTATTAGGTATTAAGATACTAAGAGATCGTTGTCATGGTATCCTAAGGTTATCACAAGAAAGTTATATCGAAAAAGTTTTGGATAGATTCAGCATGAAAGATAGTAAACTAGGAGACACCTTTTTAGCTAAGGGAGACAAATTTAGTCTCAAACATTGTCCAAATAATGACCATAATGACCTCGAAAGAGATGAGATGCAAAATATTTCCTATGCTTTAGCTGTGGGAAGTCTAATGTTTGCTCAAGTTTACACTCAACCTAATAGCATTTATAGTGGGAGTTTTGGGCAGATACTTAAGCAATCCTGGGATGCAGCATTGGAAGGCAGTAAAGCATGTAACACGCTATTTGAAGAGAACAAAAAAGTATATGTTCACTTATTAAAAGTCTGACAGTTTAAAGATCATTGGGTGCTCTAACTTTGATGTTGCTAGATGCCAAGACAAGAAAACGTTCCACATCTGGAAACATCTTTATGTTAGCTGGAGGAGCTATCTCCTGCAAGTTTGTTAAACATACTATTATAGCTTCTTCAACCATGGCTGCAGAGTTTATTGCTTGTTTTGAGGTGTCCCATATACACCGTGCTTTATTTTTCCTTCGCATCTTCTAAAGAATAAAGTTAGTGTTTATCATTCTGCTCTACTTATTTTTGCAATACTTATATTCTATTTTAGATTGATCTCTATAAAGAATAAAGTTTGGACCAGTTGGAAATAAACATGACTAAGATCACATTGCATGTAATTTTTATATCACTTATCCATATTTGATCTATGTCATGTACATACAATTGTGGTGATCATTGTGGTTAAGGATAGAAAGAGGTCAGGCCACCTTTTTAATAAATAAATTAGGCCTAAGCTGTTTACAAAGTCTGTTAAGCCTAATAGGCAGGCCTATATATATAGCTGTCAAAACATGTTTAAATAATAAAGTTATTTAATAATATATTTTTATATTCTTAATTTATTATTAAATTAATATATTATGTTATAATTCTTTTTATTTATAATTATAATAAAAAGAAATTATATTCTATTAAAAATTAAAAATATTTATATACAATTACACTTTTTAAATAATAAATTATCATATTTGTTACATTTAAACAAATTAAAGAGTAGTTAAGTCTTTGAACAGAAACAAGACGCAATCAAAACTAAACGAAATAAAACTTAAAAATAAAATAAAAAATTTAATATACAATATATATATATATATATATATATATATATGTATATGTGTGTGTATATATATATATATATATATATATATATATATGTATGTATAATGGACAAGATCTTCCTACACTGGTATAAGTCTAAAAACTCTTATACCAAATCTGAACCTTTTATGTAACTTACATATAATGAGTTATAATTTATTACTTCACTAGCTGTGTTAGATGTAAGTTAAATGAAAGGTTCAATTTGAGTATAAGAATTTTTAGACTTACGCTAGTGTAAGAAAATCCTTTCCCAAATATAATAGGACTATATAGTAAATAATATAATTTTAAATAAATTATTTATAATAATATATACCTTTTGTAACTTGCTATGTATTTTATTTTTATTGGTATAAAGTTTTTGAGTAAAGTACCTATAAAAAAATTTTAGATATCAAGTCCACAGCACACAACTACATACCTAAATATAAATATCTCAAATTTTAAATACTTTTTTTAATAAATTTGACATAGATGTAGATAGATTTTAATATATATATATATATATATATATATATATAGTTTTTAATATACATTTAAAATTCAATAATTATTAAATATTTACATAAACAAAAAAGTATAAATGAAAAATTATATTATTAATTAATTTATCAATTTATATGTAATATCTAAATATATGTTTTAATGTATTATATTAATAATATTTTTTATTTTATATTAATGTAATAGCATAGTTAATTTTACATATATTTGTTAATTTAAAATAAAAATTTAATAAATAAAATTAAATATTTTGTAATTTTTTTTTAATTTAATAGTTATTATTATTATTATTATTATTATTATATATATATATATTATATTGAGTTTAAATTTTTATATTAAATTTTATTACATATTTTTTTTATTAAGATAAAAGTTTAGAAATATAAGTTATTTTAATTTAATATAATTTTTATTAATTCTTACTATGCTCATATGTTATTTTCTGTATCCATTAATTTTATAATATAAATATTTTTTATCTATAATTTTTATAATGATGACATTTATTTATTTTTTAAATATAATAATTTTCTTTTAACTGATTCAACAAATTTTGTGAGTATTATTTTTTGTTATTAATTTTATGTATTTAGTGTATTTTTATTTATTGAATATAAGATATCTTTACACAAACAAAATATAATTATCATAAAAAAATAATTAAAATACTTAATATTTTAATAATTTTATAAGATTAAATTAAGAAAAATATAAATATAAAAATTTTATAATATGAAAATATTTATAGTTAATGCTCAAATAATATTTTAAAAATTATTTATAAAATTATATAAAAATTATTATAACTATTTAATAATTATCAATATCACAGATTAAAATTTGAAAATATGTAAACTAAATTAATAATAAAATCATTCTATTTTCATTAATATTAAGATATTTTTTTATAGCAGGCTTTGTTAATAAGTTTTAGGCCAGGCTAGGCTACCTAAATAGAATAAGTTAGACTGAAAATAAAGTCTTTAACAGGTAACAGGTCAGATTCAGGTCTAATAATTATGTTACAAGCTAGGTCTAGTAAAATCTGACTTAACCTGACCTATTTCCATTCCTAATTGTGATTTAGTCACATTGGGTTATGATAAAAACTGCAATAGTTTCCTGTTGTTATATGAGATGGACCAAATTGTTTAAGAGGAGTCTAAACATGAATATTGTACAGTTTCACGCCTAAAGAATTTTGTGATATAAATGTTTAAATGAATATGAAGTCCAAGTTAGAGATTGTTAAAAATTTTATTTCTAATGGTTAATATGGGCAATACATACTATTTATAACATTTATATTAGCTATTTAAATTTTGTTAAGCTCAATAAAAGTGATCAAATTTTGGTGAGCCTTTAGACTACTAATTGAAAATAATTAATATGAATAAAGGAATATGGACTCAATAAGTAGAGACTAGATTTAGCCCGTTAAGTTTGATAGGAATCCTAATAGGTTTAAAATTATAAAGTTAGTCATGATTTTCAATATGCCAAAATAATAAACATCCCTATGTTATAAGAAAAATACCAAGTTCTATTAACAAATTCAATAATTTTGGTTGAAAAAAGTCATTGCACTAAAAGGTTATTCTGCTATAAATTTGGTCAACGTGAATGGATATGGGTATTCCTAAAACTTTGTATCTCTATTTCATAATCTGACCTAGAGGTTCTTGAGTTTTATTTGAAATCCCTTACATTTTCTAACAAAATTAACTTTGAATTGCCTAAACCGGGTGCTAGTATGGGCAAGCTTGGCAATTAAATCAACAAATTAATACCTTTATTCGAAACTGTTGTCTTGACAACTTTCTTTACCAACTAAATCATCGTATGATATCATCGATTTGATTAACTAAATCTCATTGCCCTTACTTGAAAAAAAAAACCTGAGTCCACGTGCATGCAAGAAGATGTCTCCGTCAAGATTTGAGGCAATCCCATCACAGTTTGCAAATGGGAATTACCTCTTCAATATCACCATAAATATATTTCTTGAAAGCATCCATGTGAGACGCCTCTAAAGAAATCGCCACAACGAGGCCATTGCCACTAGCATTATTCATAACAAATGCTTTCCCTTCAGAATCCATATACCCGGGGCCAAAATATATAGGCTTTCCCCATCCAAAATCCGCTTCCTTAAAGGAGAAATTCATCCAACTAACAACAAAAAGGTTTGGGTTCCCTTTGGAGGTTCCCTTATGCACACTTGGAGCAGGGTAATGACAACTGTACCTTAACAAGTTTATGTCCTTCTCCTTTTCTATGTGATAAAGTGCTGACCCCACAAACTCTGCATTCACTCTTTCAAGCGCTTTCCTAACATTCCCTGCCGCATAACTCAAAGGCCTATGCATAAGTTCACCAAAGGAAGATGTTGGTGTCACGGTAGGAAATGCTACATTTCCTGCATAAGCACTTGGAAGGGGTGGCCTTAACCGGTTCCTACAATTAACCAAAGTGGACAACCTCGTAGGTTGGTCACAATTTCCCACATAACGTGCTTTGCTCACACACCTCCACAAGTAACCCACAATAACCTCAAAAGTTGAATAAGGTTTTGAGTTTGTATTTCCCACATAGCGTGCCCTGTTTTTAAGTTTCTTGACTTGTTCTTCCGTGAGTTTCACTATAGCAGCCGCTACCTCAGTGTTTCCCAAGGCACCTAACCAAAGAGGAGGAGTGTGGAACTCTGAATGGTCATGCAACCCAGAATTAAACTTATACGAATTTAGCATAGTTCGATCATGGCATGGCATTTCTCTGCGGTACTCCAAATGCTTCCCTCTAGCCAACTTCGCCCACGTGCTCATGAATCCCATGGCTGCGGTTCCATCTATTGGAGCACGACACAAAGCCACCCCAATGGTGACACCACCACAAGGGAACCTTGTTAGTTGTGCAACTAGAAGTGGCACCTCCTCAATGGGGACATTATAATCAATGTTGGGTATGAGTTGTGACACCAAATGGGTAGGCACGAAATCACCCAAATCGTCCAAATTCACTTCTTTGCAATTGGCTTCTATGATTTGTGCTCCCTTGGCATTGCAATGAAGTTCCCATCTTTCTCCTTCGATCCAACTCAACCTACCCGCAAGTGGGTAATACAAAACCAAGGCTTGGCTCAGAGAATGCTTGAGGGTGTTAACAAAGGTTGATGCTTTGTGATGGTGGTCTGGTTTGTACACGAAAAGAAGAGAAGCGTGGGTGCGAAGCTTTATTTGTTCGCACAAGGAGTAGAATTTTGTGTTGGGGGTGGGTTCAGAAGGGAAAATGGTGTAACAAGATTGAACGCTGACCATTCTATCTGGTTGGTATTTTTTTTAGGAATGGTTGTTTTTTCTTTCCTTTCAATGGTTGTGTGGCGCTTAATGATGCTATAGCAGTGTAAGCGGTGAGGTGTATTACTTCAGTGTTTGGTACTTTGGTCATGCTACCGCCAGTAATGTATGGTACATTACTTCAATTTATCCTTAACTAAGTCGCAGAATTTAAATGAATTAATTATATGAATTTAATATTTTCCATTTATGAATGAAAATATATAATATTTTCCATGTATTTTCTGTGCGTGTGTGGAGACTGGAGAGCTTTTTATAATTTTATTACATTGATGTAAATATCGTTAATTATAAACATATTTTATATTAATTTAACTGTTTAAACTATATATTATCTTGGTTATATATTAAATTTTATTAAAATAATAAAATAAAATAATATATATCTATATAAATCAAGTTATATTACTATTAAATTATTTATATTATTTATGTCAAATTTTATCAAAATCAAACAACTAAAATATTACAACTAAAAAGTCTTTATTTTCACATGTTACAAATGTATATACTATTTTAAATTTAACATGTATAACAAGGTATAAAATAATTTTAAATCAATCATGATTAGAATTTTTTATTTAACAATTAGTTTTAAAAATAAACTATTTAATAAAAGTGATTAAACGGTGTGACAGTGTATTTGATATTAAATTGCTTAGATTCCGGGGATAAAGCATGTGCCGTTGGTGGTCATCCATTAGCAGATACAATACAAGGGTATCAATGGCATTCATCTTTATGTCCTTTATGTTGAGGAGAATCTCTCGGCGTGGTGCGGGGAAGGAGGATTTGAAATTTTGGATATTTTCCTTTAGAGCTTCGCCAACTGCGAGGTTTAGAAGTTCTTAAAATATCAAAAGAAATCTTTTATAAAGGCGAGAGTATCAAGTCTCTCAGATAAAATTATTAACTTTACAGTGAAGACGTTATTCTTATGAATATATTGTTAACGAGAAACCATCAAATAGATGGTTTACGATACAACCTCTGAATATATCGTTTAATGAGAAACTATTAAATAGAGGTTTTAAGATGCAATCTTTGAATATCGTTTCGAGACAAAATTATGGGAATCAAAGTCCTGTCTGTGTCATGATGAAAGATAAATTTACTCAAGTTTATTTATGTGTAAGAGGATAATAGATTAAAACTGAATGTCTATGTTGAAGAAAAATTATTTTGTGAATTATGTCAGTTCTGAGAAATTGAAATGCTTTAGTAATTAAGTTGCCAAGAAAAATTATGTAATTTCAATATGATGAATGATCGTGTGAAGTAGTTGTGAAAATTTTGATTTTATGAATGTGATCAAAGATTTTATATGGTCAAATTTGACCATTACATTAACAGAGATAATGATCAATAGAGTCTCAGATGATATTTAATCACTATCTTATTATCATGAATTATTTTTTAAAATTTATTTTTTTATTTGTCAAAGTGACTCATATGTTGAGATGCATTCATTTTTTAAATCTAAATTTAGTTTTTAATGATGAAAGTTTTCTCTTAACAATGACTTCTGCGGTCATCACACTTGCTTGTGTTAATAAGAATATGTTGAATATGAAACAAGGAATGTTTGCTAGGGTTTGTATAGAATTGGATTTAGCCCAACATGTGGTGGATACAGTTTGGTTATAAGGTCACTGGTACATGGTAGAATATAAGGGACTCCATGTGATTTGTTCTTAGTGCAAGTGTTATGACTACCATGTGAGTGATTGCCCTACTTCCATGATCCCACGGGAGGTAGTGGGTGAAACAATTGATGAAACGGTATAACAAGGGAGCAAACATGGACACTTAAACGATTGCAAATAATGATGATAATAATAATAATAAGAAAATCATAGAGAGAGGTAATCATGCTATTATAAAGGTTACAAAAAATAAGATTGATAATGAAGTACATGGAGAGTGGCTTGTGGCTACTAGCTGAACAAAATCTAAGCCAAAAATATTTAAACCCAAAAAAGGTAAAATAGGCCACAAGAAACTTAAGAGAAAAATAAAAAGACTATTTTGAGGCTTATAATGTTGTATCTCAAAAGAATAATCAAAATTCTTACCTCCAAAATAATAATAATAATAATAATAATAATAATAATAATAATAATAAGACAAATGGATTGAATGAGAAGGAATATAATTCTTGTAAATCACAAACCCTCCACACAAAAATAAAAGCACAAATTAAACAAAACAAAAATAAAAAAAATTACGAAACTAACATAAAAATTGTGACCAAATAAGTCACTTTTATGCTATGTTGATATTAGTAGGCAATCCCTTAAAATGAGCTAAAAACTTGATATTATATGTGAATTATATTTTGTCTAAACATTTGTTAATAAAAAGTGATATTAATTAATCATGTTTTATTAAAAGAGAATAGTTACAATTTGTTTTTAATAAAATAAAAGTACTTGTTATGGCATCTATAAACTTGAGAGAATATATTAACTATTGTGATTTTTCTAATATCTTAAAAATTAAAAGATATTAGGTAGTGTTTGGTCTAGAGACAGAGAGACATTGGGACAAAGACACGAAGGCACGCGTATCATGTTTGGCTAGTATCTTGTTGAAGAGACAGAGACATAAAAGGACACGCGTGATACAAATTTGAAGGACATCAGTGTACTTACTAGAAGAAAGAACACAGGTGTCCCAACTCTAGGGACATGAAGGCTATACTTTTGAAGACTAAAATATCTCTGATAATTTTACAAAATTACATACACTACCCTTACATTTTTTTTTTTTGGTCTTGTCTCTCACATCCAAACATAATATAAGATACGATACATGTAACACCCTATTTTCATTATTTGAAAAATTATGTTTTATCTTATATTAAATAGCATTAGGATGTGTTAGGAGTAAATTAAGAGGAGTTTTAGAAGAGAATGATGCAGAGGATCTCGCTCAAGCGAGATTAAGCGCCTAGAAATATCTTGTTCTAGAGTAATCTCGTCCAAGCGAGACCATTCTTGCTCAAGCGAAATAGGATAGAATTTTTCCAACCGTTACCTCGCTCAAGTGAGATGGAGATCTTGCTCAGGCAAGTTGTGTCGTCCAGGCGAGGACTCGCAGGAGAAATCTCGCCCTTTTTAGTCGTCATCTCGCTCAGGCAAGATAGAGCTCGCACAAGCGAGCATATAAAAAAAAACGTTAGGAAAACCATTCTTTGCATATCTCGCTCAGGCGAGGGAGCCATTACTCAAGCGAGATGTCGTCGCTCAAAAAAGATTGTGCGGGGCTGAGGGATATTTTAGAGATTTTTAGTATGAAAATTCATTTCATTTCTATAACTCACGTACCTCTCTCTTATTCTCTGAACTTTCTCTTTCTTATCACAGATAAAAGCCTTAGAAACTCCAATATTTCACCGAATACAAGCTCAATCTTCTGCTCTACAGAATCCTCAGTGAGTATCTTAAAGCTAAAACTTTTCATTTTCACTTCTATCTTTTCTATTTTCTCTTTTCTTAAAAATCTCTTCTCTATAAGGTGTAGAAATACTTTGGTCCGTGAACCAACCTTCTCTTACTTTCTCATCACCCAAAACTAGTTTTCTAATGTAAGGAGAGCTATATCTTATTACTAAGAAATTTTGTGTTTGCACGTATAATTCTATTGATTTAAATATGTGATGAGTGATAATATGATTTTGATATGTTTAGAATATTACTTGATATACGTGAAGCATGTTTTATGATGATGAGTGTGATTTTATTATATATATATATATATATATATATATGCATGAATATAGTTAACTGAGTCCGAAGGAACTAACTCTCGGCAGTGATTGAGTAATATATGAAATAATAATAAACTAAGGAGAAATATAGAAAGATGAGATAGAAACATGAAAAGGGAAATGAAAGGATATGATAAGGACGAGTATAGATAGTACAGAGGTACACTATGAGTATGAAAGATGGAGAAGACTGGAAAGTCTTGGGAAAATGAGGGTGGTGGATGCTCCTCTTGAATTGCGCAAGACAAATGAGAGTAGGAGCATCATAGGCCTCACACTCGTTTATTGACTAAACTCCTGACCATGCTTTTACTAAAAGGGGCCAAGTTGGCACATGCTGTATCCGTGTAGCTGCGACTATTTATGCTAAGGAAGACCTTGAGGGATCCTAGAGACAATAAAATTGAGAAATGGAAATGTTAGTAGCATTAGACTTAGATTGAATAAATTAGATGAATAAATTATATTTTTAATTTAAATAATTATTTAATCACTTATACTTATTTTTTATATAATATTTTTTAATATCAATGTGTAATTTACATTATTTTTAGTTATTAAATAAGTTATAAAAGATTTATATATAACTTACATTATTTTCAAAGATCACCTTTTCTTTTAAACTTTTTCAATGTTTTTTTAATAAATTTTAGCAGTAATTGATCTTGTTTTAAAAAAATTATTCATAAATAATATTTTTTAAAATCTTTTGTCATCGTGTTATGATTCACATTGTGACAGTAGATAAGTGCACCAAGTTGTGTCACTGTAACATAAAAGACAAGCATCTTCCATATTATAAGATTTAACTATTAACTTGTAAAATTATTCCTATAAAATAGTCATTGTAACAAACAAACAAACAAAATAATATAAGAGTAAAATTCAAAAATCCAAATTAAGATAAAAATTTTCCCGAGTCTCATTATTAAATCCCCTCATAAGTCAAGTTTTAACATCAAATTAAAGATTAAATTAACTATAAGCAATTAATTTTTTTTTTCATGTTAAAAACTCTAATTCTTAGATTTTTCTAATTAAAATAAACATTAGATTTAAGGAATTAAATAATTATACAATTATCAATTCAAATTTTTAAGATATCAATAACTATAGTGAACTACATCTTGAAGATGTAGTTCACTAACCAATTTTTTAATTGTGAAAGTGGATCTAATGTTAATCAATAGTTGATTAATTATGGCAAAGAAACTTTAATCCCCTAACATAGAAACTCAGTCACTAAATCATCGAAAAGAATCATTTCATCTCCGATGGTAGATAACTATAAAATTTACTTATTCACCTAAAATATTTGTGTATACACAATAAATTATATAATTTATTGTCCTTAATTTACACACTTAATTGTTATGTTTGACACTTATCAAATGAATAAATAAAAAAATTAAATCATTGAAAATTGTTGTAATATATGTATGAATCACATGAAAATTCAGGTGAGGAAGAAATCTAGGTTAAAATTTTCAAAAGCTTGGTATATTAGTGGCACAAGTAATCCTTGCTTTTCAAATAAAAAGATTGAGAGCATTCTTCTCAAGGATTCTGTTTGTATTTTATTAATAATTTCTTGCTTAAAAAACAAAAAAGGTACAAGGACTACTTGAAGCATTCCACAAAAAATTGTTGGGCAAATGCTATAAAATGAGTTAAACTTGAGGCAAGTTTATGTAATCTTATCTTCAATTTCTTTAAACTTTTGTTCAATTTGAAAATCTTAAGGATTATGAGTTAGGAACTTCATGTGAGATTTGGTAGTGATAGTGGATAAAAAGTGGTATGGAATTGTAAGAGGTGATGAGTAGAGATGGAAATAAGCTAGGCTTTGTGTAAATAGGTTGGTCTGTCTAATAATTTTGAAGTTTAAGTCTAATTGATTACCTGTTATAAATTTTTTTATTAATTTGAACTTTTTAAAAGTCTAATTTGTTCTATTAGCTTTTTTAATGGTATACTTTGTATCAACAAGTCATTAAGCTTTTTTATAAATAAATTATTAAACCGTTTAAATAGGTAAGATTTTTTAAAAATCATAAGGCTTATATCTAAATAAACTATTAAAAAATGATATAATATAAATAAGTACGCAAGATTATAAGAAGATATGCAAAAAACTAAAGCAAGCAGAATTCTCTCTTTCATAGAATATGTAATAGAGACATTCTTCAACTCTAACGAAAAGTATTAGGATTTTTAATTTAAAATTTTATTATTTTAAAATTTAATTGATTTAATATATTATTATATAATTTTATTTAATATATTATAAATTTTATGACTTTAAATAGATCATTCTAATAAGTCTAACAGACTTTTTCTTAAACTCAAACTTGACCTATTTAATTAATTAAATTTTTAAAAAATGTTAAATTAAGCGTATTAATTAAATAGACTAAGTCGGGCTAAAAATTCAACAAATTTAAAAGTATTTTACATTAAGAATTGAGATAATTCTTTTAATGCAGACTAAAAGTAAATTTTAGTCATTTTAAGGAAATTAAAAGTAAATTTTAACTCATTAAAAATGAATAGTAAAAAGATATTAATGCATTTCCATTATAATTTATAATATATCTCTACCATAATTTTTAATATAAACATTTTATTATTATTTTTTGAAAAAATACTTATTAATTTTCTATTTTTATTTGGAATGGTTTAAACAAAAGAAATAATATCTCGGGGAACCATTTTAAAACTAAAAGAAGATATTACATTAATTAGGTTAGGATCCATTAACACCAGAAGACTTAAACTAAATATCAACCATACAAATTAATAATTTAACGGTTGAAAAGTTACATATTATTTGATTAAAGTAATAAAGCATAAGCATGTAGAAAGAGATAATTTTTTAGCGATTAAATTATTGATTTGTATGGTTGAAAACTTAAAATTTGATGTAAATCTAAAAGACTTATACATAATGTAAATGAATCTTATCCCCACTAAATTAATAGTAAGTTTGATGAATAGCATGTAATTAGAGCAAAGAATATTTTGTTTTGGCAAACAACACAGAAGGTGGTAACCAGAAATAAAGTATTATACAGCTGTATATATATTAGCTACCGTTGAAAAAATATATGTTAACAAAACGTTAAAAACAACTGCTGTTAAAATACCATGAGCAAAATTGAGTAGAAAGGATGAACAGAGTTTTCAATAGAACAATATCTTCACACCATGCATCTTTTCACTAAGCTCTTCTATGTGGTACCCCTTAAGTACGACTTACATATTTAATTGAAAAAAATAAATGTATAATACAATTTTTTAAATTATAATAAGACTTAATGGCTTAGGGGGGCTTTTTTGAGGAAAAAAAACTAACATAAAATATACATCATGTTAATGGCTAATTTTTTTAAATTAAAACTTGTAGTCCACAACTTAGTTTATGAATTAATTTAAAAATAAAAAAATCATGTACTATAAGTTGAATTTAAATAAAATAATAATAAATTTATAACTCATTTATTACATTTAATTTTTTTTATATTTGATATTTTTCATCTATGACTTACGCTAAATTTATAAATACTTTTAAAGCTGCACCATTTTAATAATTTTATTTTCATTTTATATTTTTATATTTTTTTAAAATAAAAATAACATATTAGATACAGTTTAAATTGGAATTTTTTTAAAAAAAACAGTAAATTAGTGAAAATAAATTATTGTATTTTTTAAAAAATTTTGTCAACCTTAGACTGAGGATAAAAAGTTAATAATAATAAAATTTATTAAAAAAAGAAGTATTTATTGTGTTTTTATAAATTTAATATAATAACTATATATTTTTTTTATAAAATTTTTTTATTTATGAATGCTTAATCTCAACATTAAAAATTGAGATTAACAAAAATCTTTTTTAAAGATAAATTTGAGCATGAAAAAGAGAGCGACGGGCATGTACACCTTAAAATGGTGGAGCAACGAAAACGACTTGTCTATTTTAAGCAAGCAAACCGTATCATAATCATAATGCTTTTCGATATCTAGCTGGAATTAAGTGTCCTCTGTTCATCATATCTTTGACACGTTGGTGAAAACCCCTTCTTAATTATCCTTTGATGTTTCTCTTAATTGTGTTGAGCAATTTGTGAATTAGGGCGAGAAGATGATGATAAGTTCTTAGATCGCAAGATCAAAATAAGAATTAATTCATCATATTGAATCAGTTCAAATGAATTTCTCCGACTTGGAAGCCAATTATACCATTTTCGTAAACTCTGAAGACACGGTGCAGGTCTGTTTCAATAGGACTACATTACACGGTTCCGCCCTTTGGTTAGAAAATTCTATAGAGAACACACTCCCATCATTTGGTCTGCAATTTGCTATTGTTCTAGCACTCAATCGCATTCTGCTCCTTGTTTCAGCGCTATACCATGTACCTCGTATTGTTCCCAACATTCTTGTAAGTACTATTCAGCCTATCATGATATTTATCGTTGGTTGATGGATTCTTAATCTTCACAAAATGACGATGAAATAATTCAAAACGTAAATGTGACAGCTTTATGGGATCACCTTTGATTTTTAACACAATTATTTGTACAAAAAAAAATTAATAATTGACCATTTATGTGCTACCATCATCATACATGATTAATGCCAGACAGCTTTTAATGGAGTTATGTTATTTGAACATTTTTCCAATGCCTACATTATTTGTTTACACTACATCACATTTGTTTATAATTTTTTCCTCTCTAAGGGTATCAGTTCTAAGGTGTTCAAACAACATTACTGTTTTAATAAAATTGTTAATACGAATTTGTGTATTTCTTTCATACAAAAGAGTACTTTTTTTATGACAATAATTATTTAAAAGGAAAAACTGAAGAATAAACCATTATTTTCTTTAAAAGCTATGGTTCCAAACACGTTACATGCTTAAATTTCAAATATTCATTACTAATCATCATCAAATTGTGTGATTATGTACCTAGACTGGTTTTTTATTAGGTCCATCTGTTATGGGACGTTGGAAAGCTTTCGTGAGAAACGTATTTCCATTTGGCAACATGGTGCCATTAGAGACCGTGGGAGCATTGAGCCTTGTTTACTACATGTTCTTGGTGGGTCTAGAGATAGACTTCAAACCACTAACAAGGTTACGCAACAAGAAGGCCATGCTTATTGCCATTGTTGGCATAATCTTCAGCATACCAATGGGGGGTGGCTTGTACTTCATGCTTGTCACCGACATGGGGCGCAAAAATTTGTCTCATCTCACCGAAAAACACGTAAAGGGGTCATTGTTTTGGGGAATTATCCTTTCTTGCAGTTGTGAGTTTTCTGAAATGGCAAAAATCCTTTCAGACCTTAAGCTTTTGGTCACAGAAAATGGACAACTATCTCTAACAGCTTCTCTTACTAATGACTTGTTTTCATGGACACTCTGTGTTTTGGCTCTAACGGAATTCTATTACACTTCAGTACTAGCATTATTTATCACCCTTGCGGTTGTGTTGGTTTGCTTTTTCGCAATTAGTCCTCTTACTAAGTGGTTATTCAACAATGTTGGTACAGGGGACCGAGAGTTCCTCGAGTCACAAGTAACATTTTTGTTGCATGTATTGTTGGTCATTGGGCTTCTCACTGATGGGTTGGGCATGCATTCCATAGTGGGTGCTTTCTTTTTGGGTGTTGTGATCCCTCAGGGGGCACTTAACAATGCAATTCAAGATAAGGTGCTTGATTTTGTGGCTATGTTCATGATGCCTCTGTTCTTTCTGGCTGTTGGGGAGAGAATTGAGATCCAAAAATTGGCTTTGGACACGCATTGGATAACCTTGGTGATGGTTATTGTGCTGGCCTTTGTGGCAAAGATGGTGTGCACTTTCACGGTCGCTTGGTTTTACCAAATGCCTTTCATGGAAGGAGTGTCCCTTGCGTTGCTCATGAATGTTAAAGGAACAATGCCATTTATCATTCTTTGCACCGGCAGAGACAGACTCGTAAGTTATCCTCCAACTTTATGCTTTAGAATAATATGAGCATGCTTCTCCATCTAAGGTTTGATGAATTAAATTTAACATGAGCAATGTTTTAAATTGCTCTTACAATATCATGGTTGGGAAGAGTTTCAAAACCAGCTTACTGTTGTGAAAAATTCAGCCAAATGTCCCTGGTGCAATTATAATTTAGATCTCAAACTTTATTATTGCGATCAGAATTTTAATTGCAGACCGTAATTTAAAATCCTATATATTGATATAGTACCCATTAAATATATATAACCAATCAGAAATTCATGTTAAAATGACAATTTTTTTTAAAAAAATTTGCTTCTGACATTGACCAAATGATGGGCCCTTATGCAAGAATCGCTGTCGTTGCTTGTGTCTATTGGCAAAATGATGATGTAGGCCCTTATGCAAGAATTCCTTATTATATTAACATGTAGATTGAAATCAATTATTTCTAATTTGTTTCTTTTTAATTAAAAAATGACACATTATTGAAAGATAATATCATTTTATTGGAAAGACAGAAAAATAAAGGATAAGAATTAGGAATAGGTTATTTAGCCCTCAACATCTGAAAAATGGTTCATATTTAAGAAATAATGTTATGTTACATTCGTAATAATAAAATTTCTCTTTCCCAAACGTTTTCTCACTTTACCAATATATTTATTCATCTTCTAATTGTTTGTGCATGAGATATACATAATATATACAATACTTTTTAATTTGCAATTATTTTATAATAAATAATTTTTATTTATTTATTTTTATCATGTCGATTATCTTCACTCTTTCATTCTCGTCTGTCTTTAGTGTAAAACAAAAGAAGTGTAATAAACACTTCAATATGTATATATCTTGAGAGAAATAAGAATTAAAACATATATATACGTGCGATAAAATTATGCAATATGATAGAAAGATAGAGATTAATAGAGATAACAATGAGTGTTGATATCATCGTGTTTATAAATCAAAATTATAAAACAAAGTTTGCTGTGTAATTGTAATTTTTCATCATGCAAAAACTTACGCCCATTATTGATGATACACACCTATTCATACATCTACCATGCAGGAACTGGACAACCAAACCTTCGGGGTGATGCTAATCTCATGCTGGCTAATGACAATTCCCGTGGGGCCAATCTTAGCATCCATGAGAAAAACCATCACAACAAAAAAGTGTTTAGGGAGCCAAAGAACCATGCAAGGCACACAAACACAACCAGACTCGCCCCTAAGAGTCTTAGCTTGCATCCACACAAAACGCGAAGCAAACGTAATCATCAACCTCTTGAAATCCTCATGTCCCTCAGTTAGGACCCCAATCCAAGTTCTTGCTCTTGAGCTCAACAAAATGACCAATTGCCCCGCTTCTTCCCTCATCATAAGAGACGCTCGCAAACCCTCATTTCCCTCCAAATCCTCCCAACTCGACACTGAAGACACCCTCTCCTCCTTCGGCAACCTTAACCAAGCCATCTTTGCCGACAAAATGAGAATCATTTCAGACTACAACTCCATGCACAAAGACATCTTAAACCTCGCACGTCAAAGAGGTGTAACCCTAATCTTAACCACACTTTATAAACAACCAACCTATGATGGCTTAGGAGCAGGTGTTGCGACTGCAAGAGCGGTTAATATTATTAACCGTGACCGTGCAAGTAAAGATGAAAAGAAAGTGGTGTTGGAGAATCTTGCTAAGGAAGCGCCTTGTTGTTTGGCTATACTTGTGGATAGAGGATTGAGTCAGAAATGTTCCAAGGAGAAACATATAGCTATGTTTTATGTTGCTGGGGAGGATGATCGTGAAGCTCTTTCTTATGCTTGGAGGATGAGTAGGAACACTGAGGTTAAGCTAACGGTGGTGAGGCTTGTTTGGGAGAACCCTAATGATGAGTTTGATGAAACGGATAAGGAGTTTATTAAAGGGTTTGTGCAACAAACGGTGGACATGCCTAGTGTGAGGTATTTGGAGAAGGTGGTGAGGGATGAAAAGGAAACGGTGAAGCTTTTGAATAAGATAGGGAACAAAGGGTTTGATTTGTATATTGTTGGGAGAGGGCATGGGAGGAAGATGTCATTGGCACAAACGGTGGATCCTGTGTTGGAGGAGCCTGTGTTGGGGCCTCTTGGGGATGCATTGACGGATTTGAATTCTGCAGCTGAGACATCTATTTTGATTTTTCAGAGATATGCTGAAGTTTGTGATGATTCTTCTAGTGGTGAGAAACATGCAAGATCTGCATGTGCTAATGCACAAGCACAGGTTTTTGACGGCATGGTGGAGCAGCAGTTATTGTACCCTCCAATGAGGTATCCGCCCATGGTCTTGAATCAGTATGCTTGAAATTTATGTGATGGGGGTCATCTTGGAGTGTGAATGATTTTGAGGGAGAGAAAATCCTGAAAAATTATCTGTAGTTTATCATCAGTTTAGTTTTAGTTTACTTTGGTCTTGTTTCTTGTCTGTCAAGTTATTTGTTTCTTTGTTTTTCGGCAACGAAGTTTAATGAGGTGGTAGTGTACAGAGGGAGATGTTAGGCCCAATTTAAAGATTAAGTAGTTTTGTCTAGTAACTAACGTTGTAAAACTTAGGCTAATATATATATATAAGATAATTCTCACAAGGTTTCCTTAATGACAGATAAAAATGGTAAGCTATATAGTCTTTGGTGGTGGTCACTTGATATTAAGTGGGTGTTTATTCTCTTTGAAGTAATGGTAAGCAATGTCATCCAGTCAATTTCTTTTGATGGGTATTTTTAGAAAATCATTCACCATGTTTAATTATGAGTATACATAAAGAGTAGGTTAACTTAAAAGTTTGATCCTATTACAGGACTAAACAAATTTTCGAAACTTAGAAGAAATATATTTTTTCAGTATTACTAGTTCTGATACAAATATATAGTATAAGCAAAGCTTCAGAAAATAGAACACATAAACAGGTAAGGTGTTTTGCTACAAACAAACAGTGATTACTTAATACACTCCAAAAAGTATGGGTGGTGCATTAAGTTGATAAAAATAAAATTCATATAACTAACAAAACATAAAATAAAAATTACAAATCACAAAATCAGGGTATACATAAGAAATTTCAACGACGTTAACACTTTCTTTTAAAAAATTTTATGGACACTCCACACAATTCTTTCAAAATTCTTGATCTTGAGAGAGCTTTCGATAGCATATCAGCAACTTGAATATCTAAACTACAATGAATTAGCTTGATCTCATTTTTTAAAATTTCACATACAACATGAAACTTCACTTTAATATGTTTGATTTTTTCGCAATAACTTGTTGATTTGTAAACAAAAAATTATAGTTGCTTTTGGCCGTTATACTTCCAAATCACGTAGAATTTTTCTTATCTAAATAGTTTGGTTTGAAGTTATAACTATTTAAATTGAGTAGTGTCTCTCAAATACTTAAATACTCTCTTAAAGTGTAACTTATTAGGATTTTTGCAAGTAGTTAAATCGGAATTTCAATGGTGAGTCATAAAACCTATAATTATGAATCAAATTATATCTTAAATTGTAAAATTTAAGATCAATAATTTAAAATATAAAAAATATAAATATAAGAGTATTGTAACATAAAAAAATATTTATATATTAATATTTTGAAGTAATTAGTATATAACTAACAATGTGACATAAATTTATAAACAAATTAATATTCAAATCATAATATGCAATCACATTAACAAAAAAAATTTTGCTCAAATTTAATATATAGTCTTTCAAAATGATAAATAAAAAATGACAAGAAGTTACTATCACAAAAGTTCAAATAAATAATGTGTAATCATTTATTATCCTCAAGATCTATGTCATTAGTTCATCCTCTTCATCTTCCAAAATCAAAAATTCTTTCTCTTTCACCCCATGTCTAGTAGAATTTTATCATCTTCTTTTTTGTTTTCTTATCAGCTTTAGCATTTAAATTTCTTGGACCTATAAAACCAAAATAATGGAACAAGCATGACAATATATATTTGAGTAAATAACTTTTTAGTATTTTTTTTATTCAAGTTCTAATTTTGAATCTACACAAATACCACTCTTTCTTTTCTTGCTTGAAGCTCCCTCATCAAAAGTAAAGCACTCATATATATCCATAAATGAAGCATTATTTGGTAAGCATATGGGAAGTAAAGTACTCTTTTTCAATAATTCATTCATTATCTGATTCAATATCGAATAAGCATATGGGATCATAAGCCTTTCCCCTCTCTTGCTCTATACTTTTGCTTATCTCTAATTGTAGGTTATATTTAACAAACACAAGTACATTTAGTCTTTGTTGTTTCAAGGGATTTCTTCTTTTAGTAATCAAATATGTTCTAACTCCTTTCACATTTGTTGCACTACATGTAAGACTCAAAATTCTCACGGCTATCTTTTGCAACTCTTTACCCTCTCCACCATAACTCTCCCACCAAAAGCTATCAAAATTCAAAACAAAATATGTATAAACAATTAGCAAAGTATGTCATGTTACTTATTGGTTTATAATTATTTGTAAAGTTAGGAAAGTATGAAGATTGAAGAGTTACTAAATTGCTTCTTGTCTTTAGTGTCTATTGTCATATTCATTCCAAACAATCCTTTAGTTCACTTAAATTTCTCAAGTTATTGATCAATTAAAAATCTTGTCCTTCTATCTAAAATCATTCTTTCAATGGTTTCATATAAACTATATAAAACCTCATTATCTGGATTAAAGCTTTTGTCATAGTAGAATCTAACCAAAAAATAAAAAACGATTCAGGATGAATAGGCAACTATATGATATTTAAGATATTAAAAATGTCTATTTACCTAGGATTGAGATACTATGCAAATGCATGGAGAGGTATATATATTTGTAAGTTCCACCTAATATCAATGATCTTCCACACTTTCTTATACCTTGACTCTTTCTTTTGGAAATTTTTAGCAATTTGCTCTTTGACTCTATCCATTGCTTCATAAATATATGGCATGATTGGTTTTGAATCACCATCTATAAGTATAATGAAATTACACACTTTAGACAATATTTAATGGATTTCCAAAATTTATCATCATTAAACACTATGCTCATCACTTGGTTAAAGCTATATTAGCATAAGAACTACAAGCAAACTTTTCTGAAATAAACATAGATCTAAAAGCATTCTTTTGTTGCATAATGCAATTTAAGGTGAGATAAGAAGTTGCAAGCCTTGTTATGGCTGGTCTAGCTAACTCCCTTCCCTTAGAATATTTTCTGTACAAATTAAGGACCCATGTATGCATACTTATATATGTAAGTTGTGATTTTCTTTGAATTTGTAATGGTAGCATAGAAAATTGGAAGCTCTCCAATATCCTCTATAACTAAATCAAGGCAATGGGCTGCACAAGGTGACAAAATAATTTAGTTCTCTTCTCTTCTAACATTTTTCCTACTACCACAATTATCAATAGATTTTAGAAAAACAGTTCCACTAGGTCTATTAATAAGAAAATTAGTTAGTGACCTTCCTTTTCTATTTGTCTAACCATCACACATCAAAGTACAGGCCCATTTCTCTCATTCGCTTTTGTATTTCTCTAAATTTTGATGGATGCTATCAATTGCTTTTTCAAAAAAGAGACTCTTACTTCATGATAAGTAGGAGGTTTTAAACCCTTGCCAAAATCTCCATTAGTTTTCACTATTTGAATAAAATGGAGGCTTCTAACCAAATTAAATGGCAAGGCATTAGCATAAATGCATTTGCAAATTTCTTGAATGACAACATCTTTATCTTTGAACATTGTATTCATTGTTGTTTGCTTCAAATTTTTAGATGTCCCTCCATTTTCTTTGTTGACAAAAGAATTCATATTTCTCTTTTGATGACTACTTACATTTTGGGTCTCATTTTCTTCAAAAAAAAACTTCAAGCCATTTTGACCCTTTTTTTTTTCTTTCTCTTCCAATAGTTTGATGAATATCTCATTTACCTCATCTGAAACACTTGTACATACATTTGCCCTTGTTTTAGCTAGATGATGTTTTCTCCTTGCAACTCTACCCCCAACAAGCATGAGAACAATATTTGCATATTTCTCAATTAAAGAACCAGCATCCATTGACCTTCTCACAAAAAGAGTAACATCTTTCTCACTTCTCTTGAAACCTTGAGTGTAGAAGTTGTTATCAATTTTGTTCTTACCAATCTCTTAAGGACCTATTTTAGTCCATACAAAATTTTTTATTAAGCTTATACACTTTATCTTCACTTCCATAATAAATCTTTCAAATTGAGCAATATAAATCTCTTTAACTAAGGTTATCATTTAAGAATGCAGGTTTGACATCTAAATATCAAATTTTTCACTTCATTTGTGTATTCAAAGCTATGAAACATGAATAGTATATATTCTTGCAATTGAAGCGAAAGTCTCTGTGTAGTCTATTCCAAATTTCTAAATGTACTCTTTAACAATAAGCCTAGCCTTGTATTTGTGATGGGTCCATTAGGGTTTTACTTCACCTTATAAATCTATTTAACTCTAATAAGGTTTTTGTTTTTAGGTTTATCAACTAGTTGCTAAGTCTTGTCTTCAATAATGTTTATCTCTTCTTTTATGGCTTTAGCTGTGGTAGGTTCAAAAATAGTAGTGTTACATATGTGATAAATTTTAGAAAAAGATTTAGTACCTCTTACAACATAGTTATCGTCAATATCTTCTTTATGAACTTTATATTCTCTCTAAAGTGGAAAAAATTGAATACCTATCCACTTGAGAAGTCTCACAATTCCAACAAGTATCTTCATCCACTTTGACATTTCTACTACCAAAAACTTTACCTAAATCAATGTTATAGACTTTATAACCTTTAAATTATGAGCTATAGTCTACTAAAATTTATTTTTTTCAAATCAGTGCTTTAACAAGAAATTTTTTTTCACCTTTAACTATTGGACCTTCCTTTTATCCCTTGTTTGTGAGGCAAATTATGTTACTTTCTCTTGTTTAAGATCTTCTTTGTTCTTGACTGTAAAGATCACTTGCAAGCTCTATCAATTTTATCTTAAAAAGATCTTTGAACTCTTAAAATAAACAAATCTTGCATTCAAACCTTTTTAAGTAAGAGTATAAAAACTTTTTTAACAGTTCTATTGTAACATCCTTAATTTTTAATTACCATGATAAGGGTATAAATTCGATATAAAATAGAAAATAAGTTAAATTATATTAATGGTTAAATATGATAATGTATTAATTGTATATTTCGTTCAATTTTTCTCACAAACATAAGAGCTTGAAAAATAATTTAAATAACTTAAGAAAAGATCAAAATAACATGATCCTATCTTGTTCTCATAATATCAAAAAATATTTCATTATTTACAAATATTCATAACAGTTATCAAAATACATTAGGATTATTTGCTAACATTTTACAAATACACAAAATAATGTCAGTCCTAATGAGTAGTCTGTCCATCACATGACCAAGTAGTACTAGTCATTCTCATGCCAACCTTCTATCATTGCTAAGTCCTCAGAATCCAAGTCGTCATCTGAACCAAGATACAAATCACCCGGATCTGCAGTGACCTATGTACTTATGATCCACTCGAATGTCCATCGCGATGGTCTCCCGAAGTGATCATGGTCATGATATGTGACCAGATAAGTCATTGCTACTGGAGTCCTCACAGTACCAAGGAAGATATATATACAAAGAGTATGATGAATTCTATGTACAGGGAAATCAAAAGGAACACTAAAGGCTAGTTCTATTTTTCATCATAACTATCTCACTAGGTACCTCACTATCATATACAATAATTCTAAAGAAACTAAGTCTCTAGTACTTATTAAATACATAGTTCAACCTATTTGTTACAGAACTATCTACTAATCTAATGTTCTCGAGTGGTGCTGTCATCTGGATTTCCTGAAAGGTTTACGTAAGAATGAGTCTCTATTCATATTACCAAGTATACATTCATAATTTGTCACATAGTAAAACAAGAATCATATAACAATCAATCATGTTACAAAATCATACTCATGTACATGCAAAAATCTTTAAGTGTTCAGCTTATTACTTTTCATCTCTCTCTTAATACTCAGGGTTCTCATTTCACTTTCACTGCCCCTAGGATCCCTCGAAGTCTTCCTTAGCATAGATAGTCGCTGGATAGCCGTAGCTACACGGATACAATATGTGTCAACCCAGCCCTTTTTAGCAAAAGCATGGTCATGAGTATAAGTCAGGAAATGAGTGTGAGGCATATTGTCACGACCCCTTTTTATAAAGGACCGAGAACATTGTTTCTACACCACATACTTATTTAAAAATAGGTAAATAATAGAGAATATAAGTATAAAAATTCACTTCTCATTCAAAGTAAAAAAAAATGAAGTTCCTTACAACAAATATCCAACAAATCAACATAATATTACATTTAGTTTATATTATTCAAAATACCAAAAAATTATAATATGACTCCCTCGACATGAGGTCTCATATATAAAGAAAAAGGACTCTGATGCATTATTACTCAACTCCAGCTTCTAACTTTTCTTCACTGGCCCCTCAGCCTGTGAAGTAGATGCAACACCTGCTACATCTGCTCACGTACCACCGTACGATCATCGCAGTACACACGCACACAACGACATAGAAAGAAATGCAAGGGTGAGCTTACCAAACATAAAATAAAATTATATATATATAGAGCAAAATATTTTTCACAAGAATAACCCCATGCATTTCCAGCCCATCTAATGCACAAGATGAAAACGGCTTCCAACCGGTTTCACAGCCTAATTAATCCGTAAGGAACCGAGCCGGTCCGGAGCGACCCATTCTCGTATCTGATCCAGACAAAGACAAGACAAAGAAATTTCAAGATGAACTTACCGTTACATGTCTACCCACCTAAACATGTAACTCGGCTCTATAATGATGCAAAACTTATATCTCAGATGATGCACGCCACCAAAATTATTTTAACAGCTCAACTACGGCAAGTTTATAATAGATCAGCCAAAATCTCAGCATTTTAAACTAATTAACAACGATTCTGACTTAGAAAATAGCTTTTTATTCAATAGATCTAACAAAATCATATCAAAATATCTTGAAATAGCATATTAAACCGTTCAAAACATAGTTCATAGGTTAAAGTAAACTCCCCTTACCTCGTAAAGATGATTCACACTAGATCTACCGAATATTACTTGATTATAGCAAAATTCACCGAAGATTCAGCTTTAGAACGGAGTTTCTCCTAAGAACACCATGAATTTCTATAAGAAAGAGAAGGAGAAGAGAAACGAACGGTAAATCTAGCTCCAAACTTAAAGAAACTTACTTCCAATCCTTCAGAATAGATGTAGAATCTCAGACCTGGCGAGAAATCTAAGTTTAGGAAGGTTTAGTATGAGGGAAATGGTGGTTTACGGCCTTAGAACCTTTGAGAACCTTGGATAGAGGTGAAGAAATGAAAATTTCGTGTGAAGCCCCCTTTTTATAGAAAATTTTCGAAATTTACTGTTCACGCCGAAATTTACTGTTCACCGCCGGAAAACACTGTTCACCGCCTTACTGTTCATGCCTTAGGAAAATCGTTCGTGCACTATTCATGCCGGAAAACATCAGACACGCACTGTACATACGCGGTTGTCACTGTTCATACGCGGTTTGTACTGTACACTGTGACGTCACCGATGACGTCAGCTGTCACTGTACATACGCGGTTTGTACTGTTCATACACGGTTTGTACGCGGTTTGTACTGTTCATTGCACTGTTCATACAGTACTGTTCACTTTTTTTTTTTTTTTTTATAAATAATTTCAAACTCCATCTAAATATATTCCAATACCAAATAATCCTTCAATTAACATTGAACAAGTAAAAAATATTATAGATTACTCAATAATAAATTAGAAGCCTGACAATTCTTCCCCCGAAAATAAATTTTCGTCCTCGAAAATTTCATTCCCCAGAGAAAAGATGAGGGTACAACTCTCTCATTCTTTCTTCTAACTCCCATGTGGCATCACCAGTTATTTGGTCCCAAACAACCTTTACTAACCGAATAGACTTACCTCTAAGTTTCTTAACTCTAGTTTCCTCGATACGAGCAAATTTGGGACCTCCACAGACAAGTCATCTCGTAACTCCACAACATCGGGCTTAATTACATGAGACAAATCTGGAACATACTTCTTTAATCGACACATGGAAAACATTATGTATTCCGCACAACCGAGGTGGTAACGCTAATTCATAGGCTACTGGTCCTCGACGATGTAATATCTGATACGGTCCTATGAACTTAGGTGTTAACTTCTTGGCTCTTAAGGCTCGCCCTACACCTGTAGTGCGTGATACTCTTAAGAATACATGATCACCAACCTCAAATTCTAGGGATCTTCTCAAGTCGGTCAGCATAAGATTTCTGTCGACTTTGGGTAGCTCTTAGCTTTTCTCTAATAAGTTCAACTTTCTCCTTAGTTTCTTGCAGCATTTCAGGTCCAACCATCAAATGTACTCCATCTTGGAACCAACAGATAGGGGTTCTACACCTTCTACCATACAGAGC
Organism: Abrus pulchellus subsp. cantoniensis; assembly: GCA_024086825.1. Taxonomy (NCBI): domain Eukaryota; kingdom Viridiplantae; phylum Streptophyta; class Magnoliopsida; order Fabales; family Fabaceae; genus Abrus; species Abrus pulchellus. The sequence continues at coordinate 15,212,054 of CM044050.1, forward strand.
TTCAAATGGTGCCATATCTATACTCGAATGATAGCTATTATTATAAGTGAATTCTACCAAAGGAAGCATATCCTCCCAATTACTCCTCTCGCTCTACAATGCAAGTCCGCAATAAGTCTTCTAAGGTTTGAATAGTACGCTCAGATTGACCATCTGTTTGCGGATGGTATGCAGAACTCAACCTCAACTGTGTGCCCATAGATTCTTGGAAACTCTGCCAAAACTGGGAAGTGAATCGAGGATCCCTATCAGAGATAATACTAGAAGGTACTCCATGCAACCTGACAATCTCTCTAATGTACAATTCTGCTAATTTCTCCAAGCTAAAGGTCATGTTAATTGGTAAGAAATGTGCACTCTTGGTTAGCCTATCAACTATGACCCACACTGCATCATGATTCCTAACTGTTCTAGGTAGATGGGACACAAAGTCCATAGTCACATGGTCCCACTTCCACTCTGGAATTTCCATCGTTTGTAACTCTCCTGGAGGGCTTTGGTGCTCCGCTTTTGCCTTTTGACAAGTCAAGCGAGGCTTTAACAAACTCAGCTATCTCTCGCTTCATGCCTGGCCACCAAAACATCTCGCTTTAAATCTTGATACATCTTGGTAACACCAGGATGAATGTTGAGACTACCCTTATGTCCTTCTTCTAGAATTGCTCTCTTTAATTCGGTATCTCTAGGGACACAAACTCGACCTTGACATCCGAGAATACCATCAACACCTTTACCGAAACCCTTTGTCTTATCTCGTCCCTAAGAGAAATACAATCCGACATAACATTGGATCCCACAATTGTTTATCTTTAATTTCCTGTAAGAAATTATTAGTCACCACAATTCGGCTACAACTAATCTTTTCGGGTGATAAGTTCACATGTATGTTCAGGTCTCAGAATTGTTCTACCAAAAGGGTTTCACCGACTCTTAGGGAGAATGCCGAACCACATTCCTACTTAATGCATCGGCCACCACGTTAGCTTTTCCTGGATGGTATTGGAGCTGAAAATCATAATCCTTAAGGAATTCCACCCAACGTCTCTGCCTCATATTTAACTCTCGCTGATCAAATAAATACTTCAGACTCTTATGATCACTATATACATCAAACCGAGCTCCATAAAGATAGTGTCGCCACACCTTCGCAGCAAAGACTACAGCAGCCTAACTCAAGGTCATGAATCGGGTAATTTCGCTCATGAGTTTCGCAATTGACGAGATGCATAAGCTACCACTCTCTTATCTTGCATCAACACACATCTCAATCCCTGATGAGAAGCATCACAGTACACCTCAAACGGTCGACTAGTATCAGGGAGAATCAACACCGGCGAAGAAGTTAGTCTCTGTTTTAACTCATTAAAGCTTTGCTCACATTCCTCAGTCCACACAAAGGGTTGATCACGGCGAGTTAACCGTGTTAATGGTGCAGCTATCTTCGCGAATCCCTCTATAAATCTCCGGTAGTAACCTGCTAGGCCCACAAAACTACGAATCTCTGAGGCTGTCTTCGGCCTTTCCCACTGCAACACCGCTTCAACTTTGGAAGGATCAACTGCAATTCCTTTAGCTGAAATAACATGACCAAGGAACTTCACTTCCTCTAGCCAAAACTCACACTTAGACAGTTTAGCATACAACTGTTTTTCCCTTAAAACATTAAGTACAGTCCTCAAATGCTCTTCATGTTCTTCTGACGAACTAGAATAAATTAAAATATCATCATTAAAGACTACCACAAATCGATCTAGGAAAGGTCTAAAGATCCGATTTATGTAGTCCATAAACACAGCTGGAGCATTTGTAACTCCAAAAAGCATCACTATATACTCATAATGACCATATCTAGTGCGAAAAGCAGTCTTAGGAATATCTTCATCCTTCACTCGGATTTGATGGTACCTGCACTTCAAATCAATCTTAGAGAATACCTTAGCACCTCTCAGCTGGTCCATCAAATCATCGATTCGCGGCAATGGGTACTTGTTCTTAATTGTCAACTTATTCAACTTACGATAATCCACACATAATCTAGAACTTCCGTCCTTCTTTTTCACCAAGAGAACCGAGACTCCCAAGGCGATACACTTAGTCTAATCATCTGTTTACGCATTAAATCCTCGATCTGCTCCTTAAGCTCAATTAACTCTTTTGACGCCATTCTATACGGTACTACGTACACTCGGCTCCAGGAATCAAATCTATAACAAACTCTACCTCTCTACGTGGAGGTATTCCAGAATATCCTGCAGGAAAATCTCGGGAATTCTCGTACTCGGTATTGATCAAGGCTTTGCTCCACTTCGCATTCATAACTTCCAACAAAACAAAACAAGATACTCCCTCACCTAAGGATGTTTCTACTTGGCGAGTAGAAATTAATTCTACACAATTTTGCTGCTCAGAAAGATTAAACACCTCGGCCACAATCAATTAGCACACGATTGGCGCTAGCCAATCCATACCCAGGATTACATCTAACCCTGACATCGGGATACAAATAAGATTTACTTTGTATCTTCATCCCTCAATTGCTATGGGACACCTAACACAAACCGTCGAAGTCTTAATTGAACTTAAAGTAGGTGTCGATACTACTAAGTCTCATCCTAGATCGCCCACCGGTAATCCTAAGTTTCTCACACAATTGTCCGCAATAAAAGAGTGTGTGGCTCCGTAATCAAATAATACGTAAAGAAAAGTACCTTCTTAGTGCCCTTACCTCCATTACCATAATCGCTAGCAGCTCTACTAGATGGAGCCTTCCCAACTCCACCAACATCCTCCGCATTAAGACTCTCTATAATGGTGGCTTGATCCACCAAGTCAAGAAATTCCGTGATCCCGAGTGGGATCAAAATCCTCTTTGTGTCGGTTCTCGGCCGTCCGAAAACCTCTGACATCTACACTCCTCTGAAGTCGGCGCAACCCATGGTTAGGAAGATCTTCTCAATCTCCCTGATCCAGAGTTCAGCAGAATCTGGTCCATCCACTCCTGTGAATTGAGGAGGATCATTCTTTCTGAACTCTGACAACCCATGGTATTCAGGAAGAGGTGCGGTGAGGCGATGGCTGCTGCTGCCTGTGCTGCAGCAGCGGCTTGATTTGCAGCTTGCTACTGCTGAATCATATCTAAACTCTGCCTAACAGTGGCTGCCATGGCCTCCATGGCATGAGCCATTTGGTTCACATCAGCAGGAGGAGGATTTGCAGCAGATCTTCTTGGTATAGCCATCTTAATTTATAGACTAGCTTAAATTACTAACGTTTAACACATTCAGCAATACCACCACATAGCTATATTCACAGATTCAGCTTACAGTGATATATTCATATTTAGTATGTCATAACAATTTAATCAATTTAGCACTGAGCACAACGTCATATCAGCATTTCAAACAACATAGCAAACACATTTATCTCAGCAATCATGTACAATCTTAGCTTAACAACCTATTATTCACGTAGCATGAATCGCCTATAGCTCACCCAGTATCATATACCAAAATTTCCTACATCTGTCGTGTCTGAGAACTGAGGTGATCAAGCTCGTTCCCTCACAACTTGATGAATAGAAATTATGATATATGATTCACAGCTAAAACTTATATGTCTAATATGCACAACTGACGCCTAACAACCTCACCCCGTAGGTTTACCTAGACCATGCTCTGATACCACTAAAATGTCACGACCCCTTTTTATAAAGGACCGAGAACATTGTTTCTACACCACATACTTATTTAAAAATAGGTAAATAATAGAGAATATAAGTATAAAAATTCACTTCTCATTCAAAGTAAAAAAAATGAAGTTCCTTACAACAAATATCCAACAAATCAACATAATATTACATTTAGTTTATATTATTCAAAATACCAAAAAATTATAATATGACTCCCTCGACATGAGGTCTCATATATAAAGAAAAAGGACTCTGATGCATTATTACTCAACTCCAGCTTCTAACTTTTCTTCACTGGCCCCTCAGCCTGTGAAGTAGATGCAACACCTGCTACATCTGCTCACGTACCACCGTACGATCATCGCAAAGATACACGCACACAACGACATAGAAAGAAATGCAAGGGTGAGCTTACCAAACATAAAATAAAATTATATATATATAGAGCAAAATATTTTTCACAAAGCAATAACCCCATGCATTTCCAGCCCATCTAATGCACGATGAAAACGGCTTCCAACTGGTTTCACAAACCTAATTAATCCGTAGGAACCGAGCTGGTCCGGAGCGACCCATTCCGTATCTGGATCCAGAAGACAAAGACAAAGAAATTTCAAAGCATGAACTTACCGTTACATGTCTACCCACCTAAACATGTAACTCGGCTCTATAATGATGCAAAACTTATATCTCAAAGATGATGCACGCCACCAAAATTATTTTAACAGCTCAACTACGGCAAGTTTATAATAGATCACCAAAATCTCAAGATTTTAAACTAATTAACAACGATTCTGACTTAGAAAATAGCTTTTTATTCAATAGATCTAACAAAATCATATCAAAATATCTTGAAATAGCATATTAAACCGTTCAAAACATAGTTCATAGGTTAAAGTAAACTCCCCTTACCTCAGAAAGATGATTCACACTAGATCTACCGAATATTACTTGATTATAGCAAAATTCACCGAAGATTCAGCTTTAGAACGGAGTTTCTCCTAAGAACACCATGAATTTCTATAAGAAAGAGAAGGAGAAGAGAAACGAACGGTAAATCTAGCTTCAAACTTAAAGAAACTTACTTCCAATCCTTCAGAATAGATGTAGAATCTCAGACCTGGCGAGAAATCTAAGTTTAGGAAGGTTTAGTATGAGGGAAATGGTGGTTTACGGCCTTAGAACCTTTGAGAACCTTGGATAGAGGTGAAGAAATGAAAATTTCGTGTGAAGCCCCCTTTTTATAGAAAATTTTCGAAATTTACTGTTCACGCCGAAATTTACTGTTCACCGCCGAAAACACTGTTCACCGCCTTACCGTTCATGCCGGAAAATCGTTCGTGCACTATTCATGCCGGAAAACATCAGTACACGCACCGTACATACGCGGTTGTCATCGTTCATACGCGGTTTGTATCTTATACATCGTGACGTCACCGATGACGTCACCGTCATCGTACATACGCGGTTTGTACTGTTCATACACGGTTTGTACGCGGTTTGCACTGTTCATTGCACTGTTCATACAGTACTGTTCACTTTTTTTTTTTTTTTTATAAATAATTTCAAACTCCATCTAAATATATTCCAATACCAAATAATCCTTCAATTAACATTGAACAAGTAAAAAATATTATAGATTACTCAATAATAAATTAGAAGCCTGACAATTCTTCCCCCGAAAATAAATTTTCGTCCTCGAAAATTTCATTCCCCAGAGAAAAGATGAGGGTACAACTCTCTCATTCTTTCTTCTAACTCCCATGTGGCATCACCAGTTATTTGGTCCCAAACAACCTTTACTAACCGAATAGACTTACCTCTAAGTTTCTTAACTCTAGTTTCCTCGATACGAGCAGCTGGGACCTCCACAGACAAGTCATCTCGTAACTCCACAACATCAGGCTTAATTACATGAGACAAATCTGGAACATACTTCTTTAACTGCGACACATGGAAAACATTATGTATTCCAGACAACTGAGGTGGTAACGCTAATTCATAGGCTACTGGTCCTCGACGATGTAATATCTGATACGGTCCTATGAACTTAGGTGTTAACTTCTTGGCTCTTAAGGCTCGCCCTACACCTGTAGTGCGTGATACTCTTAAGAATACATGATCACCAACCTCAAATTCTAGGGATCTTCTGCGTCGGTCAGCATAAGATTTCTGTCGAGTTTGGGTAGCTCTTAGCTTTTCTCTAATAAGTTCAACTTTCTCCTTAGTTTCTTGCAGCATTTCAGGTCCAACCATCAAATGTACTCCATCTTGGAACCAACAGATAGGGGTTCTACACCTTCTACCATACAGAGCTTCAAATGGTGCCATATCTATACTCGAATGATAGCTATTATTATAAGTGAATTCTACCAAAGGAAGCATATCCTCCCAATTGTTCAGGCACTATTCATGCCGGAAAACACTGTACACGCACTGTACATACGCGGTTGTCACTGTTCATACGCGGTTTGTACTGTACACTGTGACGTCACCGATGACGTCAGCTGTCACTGTACATACGCGGTTTGTACTATTCATACACGGTTTGTACGCGGTTTGCACTGTTCATTGCACTGTTCATACAGTACTGTTCACTTTTTTTTTTTTTTTTTTATAAATAATTTCAAACTCCATCTAAATATATTCCAATACCAAATAATCCTTCAATTAACATTGAACAAGTAAAAAAATATTATAGATTACTCAATAATAAATTAGAAGCCTGACACATATGGTGTTCCTACTCTCTTTTATGTTTCGCAATTCAAGAGAAACATCCATCACCCTCATTTTTCTAAGATTTTTCAATCGTCTCCATCTTCCACACTCCCAGTGTACCTCTGAACTATCCATACTCATCCTTATCATATTCCTTTCTCATTTCATTTCACTTTATTTGTATTTTCCCATTTCATCTCTATATTTTCCATTTTCTGTTTACTAATATATTGTTCACACTTTTATCTCTCTATTTTATTCTAGTTTCATTATTATATCATACATCATTCAATCATTGGCGAGAGTTAGTCCCATCGGACTCTGTCTACCACATACATGCATATACACTCAAATCAATGATCTCACACTTCATTAAACACTACAAAATATGCTTCAAACATAACAAAAACACGTTCTCATCCAAAATACACTCAAAATCATGCATTTCATCACAACTTTTTCATGAATACAAACATATCACTTTCTTGGTAACAAAATGGAGCTCTCCTTACCTTGAAATGGAGGTTAAGTAAAGGGTTTTTGAGGGTTCTTGCTCAAAATGTGATGTTCTTCCTAAATATCACAACAGACCTCATTTAAAGAAGGAGAATCAAGAAAATAACTAAAGAAATGGAGAACCAAGCTTCAAAAACTTACCAAAGAGCAAGGGAAGTGATCTTCGAGACTTTGATCGAAGAAAAGTTGGGGTTTTTCCAAGGATTTGCTAAGAAAATGAGGAAAGAAGTCAGAGAGAACATATGAAAGTCATGACTTGGATTATAATCCAATTTTCTTAACTTGAAAATCCTTAAATACCCCTTTACTCGCGACATTCTTTTTATAGCGAGACAATTCTCACTACAACGAGACTTTCTCTCGCTACAGCGAAAAAATTAAACAAAATTGCACTTTGTTGTCTGTCATTCTAGCTACAACGAGAGCTCCTCACTACAGCGAAAAGATTCTAGCTACAACGAGAGAGCACCAGAATGTCTGTTTTTGGATGCTGATTTCTTGCTACAGCAAAAAATCCTGCAACTCACACATTTAAAACTCTCCTAATTTCAAACAACATGCATTAACAACTCACATCAAGTATAAAATTAATAATTAATAAAATAAGGGTGTTAAATATATTATTATCTTTGAATTTTTCTCTCATCAGTCTAATTTAGTTTACAACCTTCAAAATTTTGGTCATGAAGTGCTTTGTGATTTGAGCTTCATTCATTTTCAATTCTTCAAATTTTCTTTTAAAGTTAAGAAGCTCCAACTCCTCAAGTTTCTCCCAAACTTCTTTTGTTATATTTAAATGATATTCTCATAAAAACATCATCATCTACACAACAGAGTGAAGGATGATAAAAATCTTAGCATATTGATAACTTTTTCACTATGAAATCTCATTTGAGTTGCATTAAAATTTTCTTGCAGAGGTGGTGGATTAGCATGTTTCCACCATTTCCCAAAGATCATAAGCTCTCAACTAAGCTTCATCTTCACAACCTAGATTTCATAGTTCTTTTCTATAAATACAAGAGGTGCTACTAGAGAAATGTTTGAAACCATAGAAAAAGGTTGGGTTTTCTTTTTTTCCCAACTAAATTCTCACTTTGTTTTCTGATTTTTCAAGTGACATAAAGGCTATGAGTATTGTTAGCACTCAGCAAATTTTATAAATGTGAAAAAATTCATTCTTTTTCAATATTACTTGTTATTGATACAAATACATAGCATAAGCAAAAGCTTAAGAAAACAAAAATGCATTCCAAAAAGTATGGCTCGTCGTACACTAAATTAGAATAAGAGTCACTTAATTAACAAATTATAAAATAAAAATTACAAATCACAAGATAAGGGTGGACATCAAAATTTCAGCAATACTGACCAGATCCTTATACTTTATTTGTCCCATTTCTCAATTTGATCTTTATAACTAAAAAAATCATATTTTAATTATCGAATCAGTGCCTACTGTATGCTCTTTATATTATTGTTAGAAAATTACTAACTAATCTAATGTTTGAATTTGAAGTGTTCAAATGCCAACAAACATTAGACCAATCAAGAATCTTCTAATAGTATTATAACGGCAAGATTGATTCGATAATCATAATATTCAAGATTTTAGTAATTTGTTACGAACTCAAGAACGATGTCCTCAATAAAGAACAAGTAATCAAGATGGATAGTAATTAATGTATATAGCTGAGATTAATCTGGACACACATCCCAAATATGTTCAACAGTTTAAAATTAACTCAATCAAAAATCAATTCTTCCCAACTTTAAAGCCAATGTATCCTTAGTTATTGGAAACTTTCACATGTCACTTCAATAAATACGCAATGAATAGTTGATCCAAGTCATTCTTTCAATAACAACGGAAACACATTCTTGTATTATCTTTGAGAACTATCTCTTTCTCCCCTAAGATCAAGAGCCTTTAAATTCTGAATCAATTTCTTTTACATAATCTAGCAAATTCATACTAAAGTTGTGTTTATTGTCAAACTAAGACCTCGATACTCTTTTTTCCCTGTTCTATTCTAGTCAGATTGTACCATGCGAGATGATATACATGATTTTTAAAAAAAACAGGTAACTGGTAAGGTATTTTGTGAGACAGTTGTTTTATTTGTGGATGTGGTCAATAAATATACCAACCAATAGTCTGAGTTCAGCTTTAAAACCAGAATTATGTAGTTAAAACATACCAATCTTTCGTTAACTATGTTGATTAATTTACACATTAAGAAGTAGTAGTAGACCTGCTTGATTTTGTTGAGACAATTTGATTTGCACAGAAAAACAGTCTTCTGGATTGAAACCCATGTAAATAGTAACTGGTCATTAATTTCCCTTGACGATTCTTCCTTACTGTCCTTTTATTTGTTTGTGTTCTTGACCTTAAACATAGAATCCTAGTTAATAGTTGAATCTGGGGTTTAAGAAATTGATTGCCAGAGTTTTTCACTTTAAGTAATGTCTTCCACTGAATGGAGTTGACATTTTAGACACTAAAAAGAGCACAACCCGTCACTGAGAAAGAGAGACAGTAGGAAATCAAATCAATCCCACATAAAGCATAAGAATGTGCACATATATCACTTCTCACGCAAATAAGAAAGACAGCTTTATTCCATAAAACAACTCATCAAGTACAAACATAGTTTACATAGTATGCAAGATACTATAAGTGTGTTCTGAAATGCTTCTATACCTCATCCTTGTCCTTCTTGTTAATTACAACATGTTTCCGTTCTGTGTCTGTCATCATTTTCATAGCATGCAAGATAGTGTAAGTGTATCCTAAACAATTTCTATACCTCATTCTTGTCCTTCTCGTTGATTACATGACCATCAGCTTCAGCTTCCTTTATTTGCCTTTCTATATCTGCCTTCTTTTCGAGAAGTGTTTCTATTTTTTCATTAACTTTCTCAAGCTTTTGCTTCAGCTTGCTTGGATCCTTGATCTTGTCCTTTCCAGTAAGTTTTTTCTTCTTCTCCTTCTCCTTCTCCTTCTTGTCCTTGTCTTCTTTTTTCTTCTTTTCTTTTACTTCATGCGCTTCATCCTTCTCTTTATTTTCTTTTTCACTTCCCTTCTTGACTTCTTCTATATCAATATCCCTTACAGAAGCCCCATCCTTGTTATCCTCTTTCTCATCCTTCTTCTCATCTTTGTCCTTTTCCTTTTTATGATCCTTCTCTTTATCCTTCTTTTCTTTTTTCTTCTCCTTCTCTTTTTTTTCCTTCTTCTCTTCACCATCATCATCTCCTTCTTTTTCTTTGTCCTTCTTTTCTTTTTTCTTTTTCTCCTTGTCCTTTTCCTTCTTCTCTTCACCATCATCTTCTCCTTCTTTATCTTTGTCCTTCTTTTCCTTTCTCTTCTTCTCCTGGTCCTTTTCCTTCTTTTCTTCACCCTCCTCCCCATCACCTTTATCCTTCTTTTCCTTTTTCTTCTTTTCCTTCTTTTTCTCCTTCTTTTCATCATCCTCCTCATCATCTTCTTTGCCCTTGACCTTCTCTACATCAACTTTGTCATCTTTGTCTTTCTTTTCCTTTTTCTTCTTCTCCTTTTCCTTTTCCTTTTCCTTATCCTCCTTTTTCTTCTCACCATCTAAATCATTTTCTTTCTTTTTTCCCTCACCTTTGTCCTTCTCCTCCTTCTCTTTCTTCTTTTTCTTTGATTTATCTTCATCTTTATTTTTTTCCTCTTCCTTAACTTTTGAATCCTCTTCCTGGATTGATTTATTCTTCACATCCCGTTCTATCTCCATCTTCTCTTCTTGTACATCACCTGGCTTGTAGCCTTCAATCTTGATTTCATGGGAGTCTTCCATATATATTCTGCTTTTACAAAGTGATGATGTTAAACTTAATTAAATCCAACAGGTCCCTGAAACATATGCATGTCATAGTAAAATCAAACCATCAATTAAATAACTTGCTTGATATGGTTACAGGAAAGACATTAGCTAAACTCCAACATATTGAGTTAATCAATAGTTAAATGAATGGAGCCTCTCCAAAATCAATGCTGAACTGACAACACAAGCTAGGAAAATGAGAATCAATCAAGCTCTCACAGAATAGTCAACGAGGATAACAGAACTAAGTGCCAAATATAAGGAACTGATATATAAAACATCAACTGAATAGATTCAAATTTCATTATTCTTAGACATAGAATTGGAAAACGCACTAACAATTTGTTTAAAACTACAATGTCAAACAAAATAATTCCCAATCAGTTTGACTGCAATTTGTTTCTATTCAATTGGAGTGAGTTTAGATTCACTTTGAATGGTAATGAATCCACATTTACTTATAACACTAGTAGTTCCCATTTTCACGTTTTTCAAATACACAAGATATGCAAAGTAAAGTATACAATTACAACATATCACCGAAGAAAACTTCGTTAAAAAGAAAAAACTGAGAATCACTAAAATTATGCACAAGATCTGAGATTATAAGCAGCAATATGCAAAATAATCAACCACTGAATTAATAACCGAGAATTTAATTTAATTATGACATCTGGGACTTTCCATAGCCCATCCAAGCAAAAAGATGCCAAACATGGATATCCGGCACACATTGGATATGTTAGCTATGTTCTTCAAACTTATGCAGCAGATCCAAATCCAAGATCAGTATAAACACACGCATTCGAATCTGAGTGGCCTCTTCCTTATGAAAACTTTTACATCTCAAGAAATGAAAGCTAATCAGACAAGAATTTTCTCCTCAACCAAAAGCAGAACAAATTAAAACAAAATTTGAAATAAAATCTGGGCATTTAAAAAGTCAACAAGATCGATCAATTTTTCATAGTGAAAGGCACACAGATAATTCAATTTTCGATCAATCACGATATGAACGTAGATAAAGTAAGCCTTAGAAAATATGCTAAAAAATACATAAACATAAATTCAAAATAAAACTATAATTAATAACATTAAAATAATTCTGAAAAATGATTATTTAAAACATAAATTCAGTTTGAGAATTGGATGAATAGTTTAAAAGAAAAATGTACCAGTGGGGAAGGCTTGGTTATGGAGAGAATGAGAAGCAGCTTCTGGAACATAGGTGTGGTGGTTTCTTATTTTCGGGGTATTTATAGAATTTTGGGGATGGATTAGTGCAAACATTATGTTACGTGTTGATCACACTGGCTTTGACGCGTATGTGAGTTAGAAACAATAAAGAAGCAGTTTCATTTTTCTATAAAAAGTTTTGTCAGTGTCTCATTCACCCAACTTGACGGTGCGTTTTTCTCTTCTTCCCGTGTTGCATCCGTAGAATCTTTTATAGCACGCCTTTATAGTTTTACTTGTTTTATTTTTAGAGGTTTCTTAACTTTAAATTTTATTACTCAGTGTATGTATTTTTAAATATATATTTATTATATTAAAGTATTAAAACTAAAATAATTTGTAATAAAAAATTTATAATTTTGTATATGATTAAATTAATTTTAAAAGTTTAAATTATCTTTTCTTTTTTTTATAACATTAATTATTTAGACTTATATTAGGTCATTATTTATCAATTAAATAAAATACTAAAAATTAATAATTATTTGTTGCTTTTATTTTAACTTTTAAATATAAGCTATTTATATCATTTATATATATCATTAAAAATATTTGAGGTTCTATTATTAATCATAATTAATTATGTATTGATATTAATTTTTTATTTTAAATATATTATTAGTATTAATCATAATGTTATTTTATCATTATTTTTCTTTCTTGGATTATTATACTTTTATTTATAACTATTTTTTATAATTTTATTATTATTTTATTTAACAATGACGGTGGTTACAATTATATATATGTTTGTATTATTTTATTTTTTCTAAAAATAATTATTTAAGGAGGTAACACAAAAACTAAACAACGTATTGTGTGTCTTTAAAATTTATTTATATTACTTTAAAATTATAAAACAACTATTATTTTAAAAAATAAAATTAGTTAAATAAAATGTTTTACATAAACAGAAAAAATAAATTTCTGTAAATTTTAATACAGTTTAATATAACTTTTAATAAAAAAAAATTACTTTAAATTTATTAATAAATTCCTAAAAATACTGAATAGCAGGATCACGATGGTAAGCAAAGTACAAAATTTGTCGGTTCACTGTATAATTTGATGTAATGTATTTAACAATTGCGTGTAGTGTGCGCGGCGTTGCCTTCGGCCCTTCGCTTATTATTTGATCAGTGTTCTATTTGACATATCACAAACTGTACAAACTTGACTTTTTATTTGACATATCACAAGCTATACAATATTGTGTTATTTTGAGAGGAAGATTATCTATATTTAATTCATCCTCTGTCAGAATGTGTGTTGCACTTTCATTGAACTAATATGCAAAGATATATACAATCAGAAAATTAATTTCTCGTATTAATTTCCTGTATGATTTTTCTAGTATCACGCTAACATCATATATGCACTTGCCTAAGATAGTCCAATCAAATACATGATAGATTGTTTCCAAAACCAACTTCCTAATTACAATCCAAACTTTATAGAAATAGCAGAGTTAAATACAGCAACATAATATACATCCCTTTATTACTCCTCTCAAGTTAGAGCATGCAAATTTTGGATGCCCAACTTGCTAAGTAAGAATAAGAATTGTCTTGTCCCTAGGGCCTTGGTAAATATATCAGGAGTCTGAGCATGGGTAGGAACATATGAAGGTTGATGGTGTGTCTGAGAACCTCATCTCGAATGAAATTGGATTTTGGGCTATATAAATAGCAGCTTGACTATCACAATAAAGGAGTATTGGTTGAGTATGAACCACTCCAAGGTTGGACAGTATGTCCTTCAACCATTTTAATTCACATATAGTGTGAGCCATGGACCAATATTCTGCTTCATCCGAGGACCGCAAAACTGTGTGTTACTTCTTAGTTTTCCATGAAATTGGCGATCGACCAAGAAAGATAAACCAGCCTGTGAGAGAGCGTCGATCAAGAGGACAACTCGCCCAGTCAGAATCACACCAAGCATATAGGTTCAGGTCGTTGTCACTGTTCAGGAGGATACCTTGACCGGGGTTCTCCTTCAAGTAACGGACCACACATAAAGCAGCTAGCCAATGTTTCTCGCGAGGTTGTTGCATAAATTGTGACAATGTATGGACACTGTAAGAGAGCTCAGGTCTAGTGAAGCACAGGTAGATGAGTCGTCCAACGAGGCGTCGATAGGCAGCAGGATCAGATAGCACAGGACTTGTTGCAGATGCCAACCGATGGTTTTCTTCGAGTGGAACCGATGCTGGTTTTGCCCTAAGCAGCCCCCCCTCAAGGATAATGTCCAAGGTGTATTTTCTCTGGCACAAGTAAATTCCTCTGGATGAACAAGCAACTTCCACACCGAGAAAATACTTCAATCTTTCCAAATATTTCATATGGAAACATGTGCTTAGATAAAGTTTGAATAGGTGAATAGCTGCAGAATCATTACCAGAGATAATGAGGTCATCCACGTACACTAACACTACCATATGCATACTTGCATCTCGGAAGGTGAATAAGGAGTAGTCAGAGCAGGACTGATGAAACCCATATTTCTTCAAGGCAGCCCGAGCTTGGCAAACTAACATCTGGATGCTTGCCTCAAGCCATAGAGTGACTTGTGTAATTTGCATATCAATCCTTGTTGTTCCATCTTGAAACCGAGAGGGAGCTTCATGTACACATCTTCCTGGAGATCACCATGTAAGAAAATATTGTGGACATCCATTTGATGAAACTCCCAATTTTTCGCAGCGACCACAGCCAACACGGCGCAGACCGTAACCATCTTTGCCACCGGGGCAAAGGTCTCAGTATAGTCTACTCCTTCAATTTAGTGGTTTCCCAAGATGACTAGTCGAGCTTTGAATCATTCGATGGTCCCATTGGACAGGTACTTGATTTTGAATATCCATTTGCAAACAAGAGCTTTCTTTCCCGGAGACAAGGTGACCATGGTCCACATACCATTGGTTTGAAGTGCCTGAATTTCACTAGCCATGGCTTCTCGCCATCTGACATCTCGAACAGCTTCAGAAAAATGGAGGTTCTCGTTCTGCATTAACTGCTGCAAGGAATTGACGGTGGTGATACGAAAATCTATCACAATTAACATAGTGAGCTATAGGATAACACGTACCTGAAGCATGCGATACAGCGGAGCAACGGGAAGAAGAAGGACCTAACTTTCTCATGGTGTTTGTCACATAATCACGCAACCTTACAGACGATTGCCTAAGTCGATGTCCCCGTCCTACCTGTGGAGTAATATCGCTGCTGGTTTCTGCGTGCTCATTATCGCTACATGGAGCAACGTCAGAGCAACTCTGGGTTTCGTTACAGGTTCAAAACTATTTGGTTCATTATATGCAGCAACAACCCCCCTTTGTCGCTACTCCTGGAGTTGTCTTCAACAATATACTCCTCATTTATGCCAAGATTGGTATTAGATAATTGGTCTATTGGGGAGTTGGTGCAGGTTGTGTCAAACAAAAATTCTGTTTCAACGAATCTGACATCTCGAGAAACAAAAAACACCTTTTTGTCTAAGTAAAATAATTTCCATCCTTTTTGTCCATAAGGGTACCCAACAAACACACTTACGACTCCTACTATCAAATTTATCTCCTTTTCTATCGCGATTGTGTGTGCAAAGCAAAGGGACCCAAACACCCTTAAGTGATCATAAGTAGGGGCTTTTTCATGAATTAATTCATATGGAGTTTTTCCATTAAGAACCGGGGATGGTGTTAAATTTATTAAGTACCCAGTGGTTAGGACACATTCACCCCAAAAACTCATTGGAAGCTTCTCTTGAAACCTCAAAGCTCTTGCTATATTTAAAATATATCTATGTTTGCATTCCACCCTTCCATTTTGCTGCAGTATACCAGTGCACGATGTCTAGTGAACGATGCCATAGTTAAGAAAATATTGTTTTAAACAAGTAAACTCTACGTCTATTGTCACTCCGAACAACCTTAATGCGTTTTTCATATTGACGTTCAACTAAGGAAAAAAAATTGATCATGGTTTGTAACACTTCTCTTTTCTCATTCAACAAATATATCCACACAGCTCTTGAATAATCATCCACCAATGTTAAAAAATAAGAAGTCCCACAAGACGAAGGTGTCCTATAGGGACCCCATAAATCACCATGTATCAAGTCAAAAATAGATGAGGCATGATCATTACTCAGAAAATTTCTCTCTAGTTTATTTTGCCCGTTCACATATTTCACGGGCTTTATTCAAATTTTCACTTCTACGACTACTACTTGCATTAGGAATCAATTGAACAACCTTGAATGATGGGTGAACCATGCATTTGTGCCAAATATCAAGTTCATTTTCTGCAGTAGCTTGACACACCCTTTCAGCTTGAACACCATGATATATACAGAGTCCATCTTTCCGCTCACCTGCTCCAATCAGCATCTTCGAAGTGTGGTCCTGCATCACACACAATGTATCAATAAATTGTACAATACAATTTGCTTCGTCAATCAATTGTGACATAGATATCAGATTGCAATTTAATTTAGTCACGTAAAGAACATTTCCAAGCCTAAGTCCCCCATCAAGAAGCACAGTTCCCTGCTTGGTCACAGTCACCCATTCTCCATCAGGCAATCCCACTGGACATCCTCGGATCGTTCTTTCCTGGCACAGATTCTTTAAATCGCCTGTCATATGATTAGAAGCACCAGTGTTTATTATCCACAAATTATTCATCTTACCAGTCATCTTCCCATTCTCAACTGTCTTACTATTGTTCACCATTTCAACAAGGATCTGCCATTGTTCACGGCTAAGGTTAGGGAGATCGGGTTTGCCACTATCTACCTCATGTCTGACTGCACTGTTTCCTAGAGTCTGGGCTGCATTAGCACGAGCCACACCTCCTCTACCGCGTCCTGTGGAGATTCCATTTTGCTGTTGGATTCTTCCACCAGTTCGCCCTCATTCCGTGGGCGTTCTCCCCACCATTCAGAATATCCAATTACTTGGCAGCAATTTTTAGCATCGTGTCCCGCCTTTCAACAGTGAGAACAAGTCTCTAATCTTTCTTTCGTGTCTCCTCATCCTCTGGCTTTGTACCCCATTTGCACCGCAAGACCCATGATCGCCCCCCTTCCTTCCTTGGATTTGTTGATCGTCTTCATCCTCTCCTCTTGTACTAGAGTAGCATACACTTTATTCATTGCAGGCAGAGGATCTCTAGCTAATATGTTAAGAGTGCACCGTCCCGTAGCTTACATCATCCAAGCCCATCAAGAATTGGTGTACTCTTTCTTCCTTCCTACGTTTTTCAAGTTTAGATGCAATGTCACATTTGCATCCTCCACACGAACACCTTGGGATTTGCTCATAATTTGCCAGCTCATCCTAGAGTGTTTTCAGTTTTCCATAGTAGGCAACCATGATTATTCCTTGTTGCTTGCAGTCCGCCAATTCTGCCTTCAGTTGTTGAATCCTTGGTCCGTTCACAATCGAGAATCGATCTCTAATATCTTACCATAGTTCTTTTGCAGTTTCAGCATATGTTATTGTTGAACGCAAGGTGGGTTCTATTACATTCAACATCCATGACACCAACATGTACTGCACAGTCCACCAATCTTCCAACTCAGGTGCTCCCTCATCAGGTTGCTTATGTGTTCCATCTATGAAACCCCACTTTCTCTGAACTCGCAGCGATAATTTTATGGGTCTTGCCCATTCTTCATAATTCTCTCCCCTCAATTGCACCTGGGTGATCAAACTCCCAGGCTTATCATTTGCATGTAACTCATACGGGGACGTAGTTTTCTTGCCCTCATCTGTTTTCACGGTTTCTTCATTCGTTTCTTTTCCTGCCATGGCTCTGATACCATGTCAGAATGTGTGTTGCCCTTTCATTGAACCAATATGCAAAGATATATACAATCAGGAAATTAATTTCCCGTATGATTTTCCTAGTATCACGCTAACATCATATATGCACTTGCCTAAGATAGCCCAATCAAATACATGATAGATTGTTTCCAAAACCAACTTCCTAATTACAATCCAAACTTTACGAAAACAGCAGAGTTAAATACAGCAACATAATATACATCCCTGTATTATCCTCTCTTCTTAACATCCTACTTCTCACTTCTTTTTTATTTGTCTTAAGCTACATTAATGACTCACTCCAACACTCAAATCGAATAGCTGATGGGAAAATAAACAACAAACTGTTAATTCCAGCCAATCCAAAATATTAATTGCCGTCAATTTAAAAAATTTAAAAAAGGCAATGTCATCTTTACTTTATATTATCATTACAATCATATCAAATTCTTGGTGTCATTGTTAGTTTTGGTGAATAATAAGTTAATGTAATTAATTGAGAAATTCAATAGAATGTTGTAAGTGCTGAAAAATAGATAAATCAATTATATTTTGATGGCTGACAGTTTAATTTTGAAGAAAGTTAAAAGAAATTGACAATTTGGACTTAAGGAGCTGAAGTTGTGTGTTGCAGGACACTTTTGTGAGGACACGATTCTTGATTGTGGCGACACGATGCTGACTGAACATATAAAAGTAAAAATTTTTTGAAAAGGCAACATATTTTTCTTTCCTTTTTAGTACATTCTAGAGGCGCAGAATTCTAAGTTTTTTGCATACACCTTACGTAGAATATAGTAATTAGGGTATTTTTCTTTACATTTTTACTAGAGGATCTTTGTAAAAACTTGGATTTTATCTCATTTTCTCGTTTATGTAATGAAACAATAACTTTATCATTTCATCCATTTGGTATAAGCTCTTCTGTGAACATGAATTCAGTATTTGCAATATATTTCAGTTTTATATTACTTGCTTTCCTCATGTCTAGCTAAATATCTTGGAGTTGAGTGAGAATGAGCTTATACATTCACCCTTTGCAATGAACTAACCTTGAATATAGCTCAAGATACAAGCTTTATTATAACATTTTGATTTTGAACTTAGTGTTTCACTGTTCTACGTGAATGAGGTTGATGAAAGGGGTTCGTTGCTGAAAAGTGTGAGTTTTCTTAGATTGGAACCAAAATGTTTATTATAGATTGTCTAGGAATAGAAGTTTATAATGATGTGGTCTATTAGATTTTAAATCTTAATGATGAATGCTTTTAGTTGTATCTAAGGAATTAGGACACTAAATTCATTTTGGAACCAGTTACCAAGGATTTGGGATTGGGTATTTTAGAAAATTTAACCATTAGATGAAGTTATATTTTGAGTTATAAATTTATTGTATGCAAAGGAAAAGGGATAAGGGATTCCGAACTCAACTTGTCTTTTAATTGTTTTTAGACCTATTTCTAGTAATCAAGACATTTAAAATTATGCAATTATTTTGAGTTTTATTCTTAGCCTTAGTTTTTCAGTTCTGTTTATTTATAAATATTAATTCCGGCACTTTTAATTTTATTTTTACAATTCTGCACTTAATAATTTTACATTCTGTTCATACTCCATTTTTTGTGACCTAACTAGTGCTATTTTTGTGAGTTGGTACTTAGCATTAATCTCTATAAATGATAATCTTTTTGTTATTTCAATAATTTGATGCACTTGCTAAAGAGTATATTATGATTTGAAGTAAGAGACATGAGAAAGGTTTACGGGTGCTAAGAGGTTGGGTTAGATTCGGCTACATTGGTGGACCTTGTTACCTTTGGTTTGACAGATGCCTCAAACTTCAAGTTTTCCTTCTAAGTAACTTTCTAGTGCTTAAGAAGACTTGGGTAATGGCTAAGGTTTTCACTTTTTTGCTTGGAATACCTTGGGTTTATTTTATTCTTACTGTAGTTTGTCCGTATTATGATTAGTAGAACTGTGTTGCTTTTACCTTTCTTTAAGTAGACAGCAGCCAAGTATATTATGATTTGACCCACTGCATATTATCTAAATGAATTTAGTCAGTTTTCTATTAACTTTATATGGTTCCTTGTTAAGAAATTCTACTTTCAATCCTATTGCTTTTTGCTTTGTAACTACATTAGCAATTTTCAAATAAGCTATTAGTTGCACTAATTCCGACTTATATTTTGCTTCTAAACAAGCAAGTTTTGTGCTAATTTGAACATGTACTGAAAACAAAATAATTTGAAATTATTAGTATCTTTTATATGATTATAATGCTAATTTATCATTGGTTTTCTTTCTTAGATGATTATACTGCTATTTATATATTGTTTTTAACAATGACTGCGGTTACAAATCTATATAAACTACTACTTTTATTTTAAAAATTTTATTTAACATGATTACAAATTAATTTGTCATTGTTTTTTAATCTTAGATTATTATTTTGTAATTTATATAACTGTAATTGATTTTTTAATGTATTATAATATGTTTTATTACTAATTATTTAAAAATATTATAATGTTAGAGTAAACTATCAATTTAGTTCATATTATTTCTAAAATTTATTAAAATAATTCTTAAAATAAATAAAATGTCATTTTAATTTTCAATGTATGTAACTATTAATCATTTTAATACTTATCATCACTTAGACATTAGTTACTTTAATGACAAGTAATATTGAAGTAAGCGTGAATTCACTTATATTTTAAAATGAAATAGAACATGTTATTAATGATATTAATATTGTAAAAAAAATTATATGACTTGAAGTTTATTTTCTTTAAAATGATATTTTGTTTAGTTTAAAAACTATTTTGATAAGTCATTGAAATAATAAAAAAATAATAATTAATGATTGAATATGTTTAAAATTAAAAAAAAATTCTTAACATGGAGACTATTTTAACGAATGAATCATAAAAATAATATAAAGTAAAATGATTAATGATTGTAAACGTTGAAAATTAAAATAATGTATTTTTTCTTATTTAAGAGACTATTTTGATTAAATTTTAAAATTAATAAGAATGAAAATAATATCACTCTATAATATTATTTTATAAATTTTTTGTAGTCGTTACCATTGGAATTATAGTACAGATATGAACTTATTTATATAACATAGATAATTATAAATTTTTAAAAATAATATTACTTTTTTATTATTAATTTTCTATTTTGAAATATAATATTATTTTATAAATTACTATTTGTGTATGCTATAGTTTGAGTTACAATGATTGTGTGTGCATTAGAATTATTGGGTGAAGATTTAATTCAACTTACTATTTTTATAAAATATATAATTTTAGTGATGAGAGCATCATAATAATAATAATTATTGTTGAATACTTTAAATCTTGTGTTGGGGTAGACTTTTTAGCCATAGAATCTCACAAGGAGTAGGACACTACAATGCAACTTCAAAACTTTAGTTTCATCGCTTTATAAACTCCTAACTTATTCATATCTCATTATATGTGGGACTAATTCACTCTTAATTTCAATTTCTTGAAAATGTTGATTTTGTTGCAATGATAGATCTGTAGTGGTTTAGGCAATCAATTTCGCGCAAAAGGAGTATTAAAATCAGATGCTTAAAATGGATGAAAATAGGCCAGGCCGTCCTAAGACCTAGCCTTTTTAAAGCCCAGCATAACTTAGCTTATTTAATTAATAGACTTAATTTAAGCTTTTTAAAAAGCATAATTAATTAAATAGATCAGACTTGAGCTTAAGAAAAAATCTATTAGGCCTATTAAAATAACCTATTTAAAATTTATAATAATATATTAAATAATTTTACATAAAAATTATAATATAATAATATATTAAATCAATTAAATTTTAAAATAATAAAATTTAAATTAAAAACTCTAATTTTTTTCATTAGAGTTGAAGGAGGTATATGCTATATATCCTCTAAGAGAAAGAAGTTCTAATAATGTATGAATATTGGATCTCTTGAGACAATTATAAATCTTAGAAGGCAATTCTAATTGGTCAATAAAAATGAATTTCAATGTTATTAACAATTAAATTTTAAAATAATAAAATCTTAAATTAAAAATCCCAATCATTTTCGTTAAGTTGAAGAATGTCTCTACTACATACCCTCTAAGAGAAAGGGTCCTACTTGCTGGAGTCTTTTGCATACCTTATACGCCTAACATAACAATGATTTATATTGCGTTGTTTCGAATACGCCTTTGTGGTTTGAAAGAAATAAATAAGAATATGTAATTTTATTATATATATTTAAGGTATTGAATAATTTTTTTTAATAATTTATTTAGATATAAGCATTATAACTTTTAAAAAAAAATACTTATTTAGATAGTTTAATAGCCTATTTACAAAGAAGCTTGATGACCTATTAAATGTTTTAATACGAAGTAGGCCGTTAAAAAGACAAATAGCCCAAATCAAGCTTTTAAAAAGGTCAGGCTAGGCTTAATAAAAAGTCCATGACAAGTAATAGGTCAGGCTCAGGAATATTTGTCCTCACAATACGCCTTAAACTTATCAGAAAGGTATTCATGACCCCTATCTGTTCGAAAAGTCTTTTAAGAATAAAAAGCATATGATTTAGGGTTGAGAACGAATTCTGGCGACTCTAGTAGCCACCGGAGCATTCGACGAAGGAACTACAAGTTAGCATATCAACCACTCGATCTGGCTTCCGCATTCACAAAAGGTTAGTCCTTGCGTGCTTATTTTCTAACATCCTCTTTCACATTCCTACCCTTCATCCTTTCCTTTGTTTCCTTTCTCAATATTCTTCTTGATATGTTCTATATTAATATCCCTAACAGAAACGTCACTCTTGCTATCCTCTTTCTCATCTTTATCCTTCTTTTCCTTTTTCATCCTTCTTTTTCTCCTTTTTATTTTTTTTCTTCTTTTTCTTATTTTCTTCACCATCTTCACCTTCATTATCTTTTTCCCTTTCCCTTAATCCATTTGTTTCTTCATCCTTGTCCTTCTTTTCCTTCTTCTCTTCATCACTCTCTCCATCACCCTTTTCATTTTTCTCTTCATCATCTTATTTTCCCTTGACCTTCTCTACATCAACTTTGTCATCCTTGTCTTTCTTTTCCTTTTTCAACTTCTCTTTCTCGTCTTTCTTCTTCCTTTTCTTCTCACCATCTAAACCATTATCTTTCTTCCCATGTTCTTACACAATACTCAACTTCTCTTTCTCATCTTTCTCCTTCCTTTTCTTCTCACCATCTAAACCATTATTTTTCTTCCCATATTCTTACACAATACTTAACGAGGCTACCAGCACCAATTGCAAAGATCAGCAATTGATATCTAAAAACATCACTAGAACATTTTCAAATTATTATTCTTAGACATGGAATTGGAAAACACACTTAATCAATTCGTTAAAAATTACAATATCAAAGAAAAAAAAATCAATCAGTTTGACTATGCAATTTATTTTCTTTTCAATTTGGATATTTAAACTAAATCACACAGTCATAACATATCACCTAAGAGAAACCTAAAACTTCATAAAGAAAAATAAAACAAATTAAAGCTGAATTACTAAAATTAGATACAAGATCTGAGTTTATAAACATCAATATTTACGTTGTCAACTACTTAAAGAATAACTAATTCTAAGTATTTAATTTAGTTATTACATCTGAAACTTCCCATGACAATCACAAAAGAAAGCAAAAGATGCCAAACAAGATATATTAATGTTAGTTATATTCTCTAAAGAGTGAATTTAGATACTCGATTTATTTAAACACATATTCAATAAGATATTTTAAATAATGATTTATGTTATTCTTATATTTAATCTAAGATTTAACTTAAACTCAAAAATTAACTACTAAATATGTAGCTAATGTGAGATTCTAACACACTTTGTCATACTTGAATTTTATTATTTTTATTCACAGCGTACTTTCTCATTCTTAGATTTGAGCTAAGGTTTAACTAAAACTTAAAAATTAGTTATCAAGATAAAAATTATTTAAACCTTTATAAACTCTTATTTAATCAAATACTTAGTCTACACAAGATCTCAACACATCATCCCATACTCAATATTGAACATCTAGAATACAAAATTTATAAATAAATAAAAAAAGAAATTAATATTACATTAGTACAATGGAAAGATGCTAGGTCAGGTAGGTTGTGCTGTAAAATCTAAAAGGTCAAGTTAATAGTATTAAAAAAAATGAGTTAAGACTTAATTTTAAAAAAAAAAACTAGTTTATAAAATAAAGATTTGTTTAATCTTTATAAGTTCTTATTCATAAATTAAATAATGAAATTTACCTAGATAAATTAAAAATATAATGTGTTTATAAGTTATATCAAGAAGCCTATTAAAAAAAAAACCTGGGTTATAACGGTCTACAAATTCTTCTAAATAGACCCAAGTGAGATATAAAATTCAAGATATATATCTAAGATCTATTGACAAGTTGATACTGATTGTTGAAATCTTATAAACTATATTTTGAGTATATTTTTAATTAATGTAAAATATCTTAATCTAATGAAATGTCAACTAAACAATAATTTTTCCCCAACTAAAAATAGAACAAATCAAATTTTCAAATGAAATTATGTCATTAGGAAATCAACAGTTAGATCAACATAAAATTCACGTTGATCCTACATAAATTTACTTTCCACTAATTTAATTTTTTACAGTGAAAAGCACATATCTTAAAATAAACAAAGATATCTATAAAAAATATAGATGAAAATGAAAATAAAAATATGATAGATCTTAAAAATAAAGATGCTTATAGCTATTAAAAATTTCTATAGTATTTGAATATATGGTGATTCTAAACTTCTAAGCATTAAAGAGTTAAATTTGTTTTATTATCTTATTTTGTTGTTATTGACATTTGACTTGTCACACAAGTTATCAAATTTTTATTTTTTATTAATTTTTTACTTCTTTAATTTGAGTAAGTGTATGTGAGAGATAATTATGTTAGGTGTATTTCAAATCTTCAATATAGTTACTATCATGTTATCTGCTATCTTGCTACAGCGTTTTGAGGGTCAACCACTCTATATTGTTATTTAGGATTAACTACGATAGTAACATCTTAAATAGAACATTACTACTAGAATAAACATAAAGGGGGATAAATGATTCCTCTACCTAAGACTTCTTTTTAAGCATAAATCTAGTATTGCAAGTGAAGATTAAATTTGACTCTATATGATACAAAAGATATAAATTTCATTATTAAAATAACCCAAGCTAGCTTGAACCCATATGATGCAACATCCTCATTTTTGCTAAACGATTAATTTATTAATATAGTTCTAAGTTAAAGTATAGTTCTTAGTTTTTTTTAAAAAAAATTGTGATAAATTTAACATGAGATGCTTTAGATAAAATTGTTAGGTATATTTTAAGAAATTTTTGGTAATTTTTAATTTTTAAATTTTTAAATTTCAAAAAATGTCAATTTGTATTGGTTAAAATTGCTGTATAAAGTTAAAAATAATATTTTATTTTAAAAATAATAATTATTATTATTATAAAAATTTATATTCTATTTATAAATATTATTTGAAATATAAAAAAAAATTGTAATTAATGAGCATTTTTGAATTTTCTGGTTAATTTTAAGAAAATTAGTTATATGCTCAAACAGAAATTGCGTGTAAAAATTTTAGACACCAACTAAAGGATCAATAGTATGAAAAATTATTTTATAATTATTTTTAATATATTTCATGATTATTTTTAAATTTTGGGATTTTTATCTAATTGTTTCAATTAATTACAAAAAAATTAGTTAAAATTCTAATATTATATTATTATTTTCACTATTTAGGATAAGGATTAGTCTCTAAAGCTTCCCACTTCTTCCCTTCACTTCTGTCAGCCCCATTTTCTTTCTCCCAAGGAACTTTGATCATCTTTGGTCTTAATTCCTTAAATTTCCAAGTAAGTTCATTAAAAAATTTTAATATTCTACCTATTTTTATCATTTTGAACACTTTGAACTGATTAAATTTTTATTTTTTCCCCTCCTTTTGGGTGCTAGAACAGTGGCATTAGGGTGAAATTTTGTCCAAAATTTTTGTATCTAAATTATGTTTTTATTTGTTTAATTCTTCTATGTTTTATAATAATAAATAATTTTAGTGCTTTTTGTTTTGTTAAAAATGCATTTAACGGTTCAAAACCCTTGGTCTAGAGGTGCTGTCCCAAGAGTGTTATGAGAGGAAAATAATTGTTTTTAATTTCCTTTAGGCTTATAGTATTCCATTTATATCATAAAAAATAATTGTAAGACCCGTAAGTCATTTTTGCGAAGATTAAAAAATGATAGTTTCAACTCACTAGTAGAGGGTTGAGTGATTAATGCCTCTTAACATTGATCATGATTATGTGTAATTATTTGGTTAGGATCGTGATTTGAAAAGTGGTGGAAAGAGGACGTTGGTAAGAAAAATCGGTATACACTTCAAGGTAAGGGGGGACATATATATTTTCAAGGGTGTAGTAGAAAAATGTTAGGAGATGGGGTGTTTTATTCCTTGCTATGTATGTATAAATTATTTGAAGAAATTTATAATTATTTTCATACTTAGTGTACAATTGTTTGATATTCCTTTTTGAGATTGATTTTATGTGTGATG
Source organism: Abrus pulchellus subsp. cantoniensis (assembly GCA_024086825.1). Taxonomy (NCBI): domain Eukaryota; kingdom Viridiplantae; phylum Streptophyta; class Magnoliopsida; order Fabales; family Fabaceae; genus Abrus; species Abrus pulchellus. The sequence goes on from CM044050.1 coordinate 15,238,560, forward strand.
ATGCTTCTATGATAATTGTTTGTTGAATTTAGTATAAATAATTGATTGCCTAAAATATTAGAGGAATGAACTATCATTCATGTGGAGTGAGCATATAGAAGGTATGTTGAAAGTTGAAAAGAGTTGGAGAATTGTGAAATAAAGATGTTTAAAAAAAATGGAAAAAAAATTGAGATAAAATTTGTGGGTTTTGAAAAAGTGTTTTAGAAATTGATAAAGGGAATTGTGGTTAATTTTCTTCTTAAGAAAATGATTTTTTTTAAAATCTTCTTTAATTTCAAGTGGTTTGATCAAGATTTATTTAATAATTTTTATATATTTAAAGTATACCTATATACATATTTAAATAATTTAAAGAATTTTAATTCATTTTAAAGTATTATTTTAAATGAGTATTTTGAAATGTGGTGATAATTGGAAAAAGGTATTTGAGAGCCATTGAAATAGCTGAAAAGTTGTGAAATGTGGTGGTAGTGAGTCTCTGCTTAAAATTAGAAGTGTATTAGAATTTTCTGTCTGTTTTGTAGAGAGAAAAAAATTTCAAAATATCTGAATTATAGAGAAAACTCTGTTACATTATCGGTGGAATTTTGAAATATATGTTGTTGATTAAAAAGAAATGTTTAATACCTAATTAAAAGATTCAAATTAGGTTCATGCATCATAAGCATGTAATGATAATGATGTTGGATGGGAAGTATACAAAATCTACGGGAGACTCCAAGTTAGTCTTGGGGATAGTCGGGTGTGATTGAGCTGGACAAAGGCCAGGGCTCGTAACTCTGTGCTGTCAGTTCTCACTACAAAACCGGACTATCCTGACAGAACTCGATGGATTCTCAGAATCAGTTGAGCTATACCTTTGAAACTATCTAATGAGATGGTTATGACCAAGAATGGTTGGTGGCAGTGAACTCCTGATCCTTCCCAGAAAGAAAGAAAGAGAAAAAGAAAAAGAAAATGGTTTGTGCCCACATGCATGTGTCAGTATAGCAACTAACTAGGTGATGCATAGAATCATACATGGCATGTACATTATGTGTTGAGTTGTTGCTATTCGCTATAATGATTGTAAATATCTTGACGTGTTTTCTACTGTACTTTGGTTGAAATGGGTTTGTCTCACCCTTTTAGTTGTTGTATGTGAATATGTTTAGTAGGTGAGGACACGAATGGCCCGACCACCATACCAGTTCAGCGTCACGGTCAGATATGATATTGAAGGAAGATGGACACACGATTGGGAGCGACAACAGTTCACTCATACTAGCACTATTACCTTTTTGTTAGATAGAAACGGGCCAAGCCCATGGGCATACTCCATCCCCATCAGGGTACCCATGAGACACACTTTTTCATTTCCTTCTAGAGTACAGTTTATGAGACCCCATGTTCCACCTCCTGTCCCTGTATTATCGCCCCCAATATTACCCCCGAATTTCCTTAGATCTTTAGGGCCTTATGTACCACCTGTTGGACGACCCAATATAGCAAACATACCTCTACCCAGACACATATCCATCTCATCCACTTCAAATTCGACTTCATCTAGTTCTTCTGACTCTCCGAATTCCTCTCACTGTTCAAACACCGCTACTGCTACTGGAAAGAAGATGACTTATTCTCAAGCCGGACTTCCTCCTGGTTTCGAATCCTCTGAACAGGAACTTAGTGGGAAAGGAGAGTAGGCTAGGGCCGAGTAAAGTATAACTTGTACATATATATAGGTATAATTACTAGTGACTGAGGGAACGAGTAAATAGAAATCCTCAACTGTTGTTAACTTTTGGAGGAAATGGTATTTTTGATGATCATGGGTTTAGGGGGAAAACTTGTGAGGTCATTTTTTTTGTTGTCTCTGATATCATGACTTCACTTTATTTTGTATATAATTTTGTTATGTGCATATATTTATATGACTAGATGACTGTATATTTTGACAGATGATATATATATATATATATATATCTATGTATTTGGATAACTAGTGCAGATGGTGTATTTAGTTGCTATTAATGTGAACAAACGTAAACTCATACATGTGGCTTTCTTACTGCTTGGATTATTTTAATATTATACTTATATTGATGGCGTAACGAGTAGTAAGGGTATCATATTTAGTGGTATCATAGCAGTTTGTTCCTATAGGCTTGGGGAAAGGCTTGTCATGTATGTCTGTGTGCTCTTGTGTTACTATTTTTGAAAGAAAGTGGTTATATGAGATTTAAGGCGTGCAATAATTCCTAGTTTGTTCAATTTTACTTCACGTATAAGATATTAATTGATTATATGTGTATATAGAAATCTATGGCTAGATGAGGAAGAGGTAAAGCTATTTTGAACCAATTATTAGAACAAATGATGGGAGTTCTAGAAAGGCAAACTGAATCAGTTGGGTATCATGGATTGGAGGCCTTTCGTAAGAATAACCCCTCGCAGTTCAAAGGAGGTTTTGATCCAGATGGTGCTCAGCTGTGGATTAAGGAGCTTGAAAAGATTTTTGCCGTTATGGAATACCCTGAGGCAAGTAAGGTTACTTTTGCAACATATATGTTGGTTGGTGAGGCAGAACACTAGTGGAGATATGCTCGTCAGCAAATAGAAGCTGAAGGCAGGGAAATTAATTGGGAATCATTTAAGCGTTGTTTCTTGGAGAAATACTTTCTAGAAGATTTAAAAAGGAGGAAGAATTTCTGAACTTGAAGCAAGGAAGTATGACTATAGGAGAGTATGCTGCAAAGTTTGATGAGCTGTCAAAGTTCTGCCCTTACTTTAACAATAATGGAGATGATCGTTCTAGATGCACTAAGTTTGAGAGCGGGTTACATCCAGACATTAAGCTTGCAATTGGCTATCAAAAAATTATTCATTTTCCTACTCTGGTGAATAGATGTCGGATTTATGAGGATGATGCAAAGGCAAAACAGGCACAGTGGAAGAGTTCTGATCCACAGCAGAATTATCCTAATAGAAGAGGAGATGCTCAAGGGAGAGGGAAACCCTATCAAGTATCACAGAGGTATCAAGGATCTTTGTCAAAGGGTGGAAGGTTTCAAGACTTTGTCGGGAGTTCCAATAGAGTTGGTAATAGTGGTACTCAGTGCTTTATTTGTGGAGGACCACATTTCGCTCGAGAGTGTACACAAAAGAGCTATATTTGCTTTAGATGTGGAAAGCAAGATCATTTCATTCGTGATTGTCCTGAGATGAAGCGAGAGAACAACAACCAGAACAGTCAAGCTAGTGGTAGCAAAAATAAGAACAACCATCAAGTTGGAAGGCCACGAACTCAAGGGAGAGTTTTTGCGATAACTGGAGAGGAGGCATCTTAGTCTGACACCATGATACAGGGTAAATGTTTCATAAATGGGAACAACTTGAATGTATTGTATGATTCAGGAGTTTTTCACTCTTTTATTTTTTAAGTTTGTGTGAAATAGTTGAATTTACCTGTTACTCTTTTGCCATATGATTTCATTGTTTCTACTTCTGGTAGTAATTCTATTATTACTACTAGGGTTTGTTTGAGTTGTCCCATAATAGTAGAAAACAAAGACCACTTTGCAAACTTGTTTTGTTTACCCCTTACTCACTTAGAAGTCATTCTAGGACTAGATTGGTTGTCTGTCAATCGTGTTCCATTAGACTGCCATAACAAAACCATAGTCTTTGCTAATTCTGTTAAATCATCTCTTGAGAATTTGAGATTTCTATCTGCCAACCAAGTCAATGCTTCTTTGAAAGGAGGAGCTCAGATGTGTATGGTGTTACTTTCATTGAAATTGGAGAAGAAATTTACAATAGAGAACTTGCCGATTGTTTGTGATTTTTTTGAATTTTTTCTAGAGGATAATCCTGGGTTACCTCCAAAAAGGGAAGTAGAGTTTATTATAGATTTAACTCCTAGAACTGGACCAATCTCTATAGCACCTTATCGGATGTCACCTTTGGAACTAGCTGAATTGAAAAAGCAACTGGAAGAGTTATTGGACAAACATTTTATGCATCCAAATGTATCTTCTTGGGGTGCTCCAGTGTTATTAGTTAAAAAGAAAGATGGAATGATGAGGTTATATGTGGACTATCATCAATTGAATAAAGTGACTATTAAGAACAAGTATTCACTACCAATAATAGATGATTTGATGGACCAATTACGAGGAGCAATAGTTTTCTCTAAAATTGATTTCAAAGTGAAAAAGGAGGATATTCCAAAAACAGCTTTTAGAACACGCTATGGGCATTATGAATACCTAGTAATGCCATTTGATGTAACTAGGGATGGAAACAGGACAGGCTAAGTCAGACTTTACTCTAAACAGGCTTGACCTGTTACATAATTATTAGGCCTGAGCCTGTCTTGTTACCTGTTAAAGGCTTTATTTTAGGTCTGACCTGTCCTGTTTAAGTGGCCTGGCCTGAAGCCTATTAACAAAGCCTGTTATAAAAAAAATAATATTAATAAAAATATAAATATTTTATTATCAAATTAGTTTATATATTTTTTTAATTTCTATCTATGTTATTAATAATTATTAAATAATTATAATAATATTAATATAATTTTAAATATTTTATATTAATAAAATCTATATTTATATTTTTCTTGATTTATTTTTTAAAAATTATATAAATAGTAAATATTTTAGTTTTATTTTAGAAACATATTTTATTTGTTTAAAGACATCTTATATTCAACAAATAAAGTTACACTAAACATATAAAATTGATTAAAAAAAATAGCATTCACACAATTTCTTGAATCAATTAAAAGAAAATTACTATATTTTTAAAAAATAAATAAATTTAGACTTAATGCAATATATATATAATGACAATAATAATAACAATTAAATTAAAAAATCATTACAAAATATTTAATTTTATTTATTTTATTAATTTTTATTTTAAATTAACAAATAAACATAAAATTAACTATATTATAACATTAATGTAATATAGAAAATATTATTGATACAATAAATTAAAACATATACTAATATATTATATATAAATTGATAAATTAACTAATAATTTAATTAAAACACATGCAAGTTATAAAAATATATATTACTATATAATTTATTTATAATTATATTATTTATATTATTTGTTACATGGTCTGATTACATATATATATATTATAATAAATTTTTTATTTTATTTTCTTCTCATTTTTTATAAATTTTTTCTTTCAAATAAAATATAATTTATATTTAAGCAATTTTTATTTATTATAAATATAAAAAATTATAACATAATATATAAATATAATAATTAATATTAATAATAATAAAATTAAAAATATAAAAATTTATTAAAAAATATTAATATTTTATTTTTAAATTTTAATTCATTTAATTTTGATCATGTTTTATTTTTATTCAGTTTGTTTAAATATAACAAATATAATAATTTATAATTAAATAAATTTATTTTTTAAACACTTGTAATCGTGTTTAAATATTTTTAGTTTTGAATATAATATAATTTTTATTTATTATAAATAAAAAATTATAACATAATATATTAATATAATAATTAAATGTTAATAATAATAAAATTAAGAAAATAAAAAATAAATTAATATAATATTATTATTTTATTTTTAAATATTAGTTTCTTTAATTTTGATTGCGTTCTAATCTAATTCGAAGATTTTACTGCTTTTCAGCTTGTTCAAACAAATATAATAATTTACCTTATATTTATATTCAAAGTAATTATAGATAATAATAAAACAAGAATAAAAAGTAAGTGCGATACCATCTTTAGCTCAGAGACATGTAGTTGTGCTATATTTGTGATTAGTTGTGATACACTAAATACAATCAATAAAACTTTTTATTATAAATTTTATAACAATAAAAATGTTTAAGAAAAGATAAAAAAATAAAATAAAATTTTTATAATATTAAAATTTTATAATGATTGTTGTTATTGAATAATATTAATAAAAATATAATTATTTTATTATCAAATTAGTTTATATATATTCAAATTTTTATTTGTGTTATTGATAATTATTAAATAATTGTAAGAATTTTTACACAATTTTATAAAGAATTTTTAAAATATTATTTGAGCATTAATTATAAATATTTTCATATTATAAAATTTTTATATTTTTATTTTCTCAATTTAATTTTATAAAATTTTTAAATATTTTAATTTTTTCTATGATAATTATATTTTGTTTGTATAAAGATATTTTATTTTCAATAAATAAAATCACAGTAACCACATAAAATTGATAACAAAAAATAACACTTACAAAATTTATTGAATCAGCTAAAAAATATTATATTTTAAAAAGTAAATAAATATCGTCATTATAAAAATTATAGATAAAAAATATTTATATTATAAAATTCATAGATCCATAAAAATAACATATGAGTATAGGAAGAATTATTAAAATTTATATTTAAATTAAAATAACTTATATTTCTAAATTTTTATTTTAATTAAAAAATATGTGATAAAACTTAATATAAAAATTTAAACTTAATGTACTATATATATATATATATATATATATATATATATATATATAATAACAACAATAATAATTATTCAATTAAAAGAAATAATTATAAAATATTTAATTTTATTTGTTTCATTAATTTATTATTTTAAATTAACAAATAAACATAAAATAAATTATACTATAACATTAATGTAATATAGAAATTATTAATTTATTACTGATACAATAAATTAAAATACATACTTATATATTACATATAAATTGATAAATTAACTAATAATTTAATTAAAACACAATCAAGTTACCAAAATATATATTATTATATAATTTATTTATAATTATATTATTTATATTATTTACTACATAGTCTGATTATATATATATATATATTATAGTAAGTTTTTTATTTTATTTTGTTATAATTTTTTTTATAAATTTTTACCTTTAAATAAAATATAATTATATTTAAGTAACTTCTATTTATTATAAATAAAAAAAATTTTAACCTAATATATTAATATAATAATTAAATAATAAAATTAATAATAATAAAATTAAGAGTATAAAAAATATATTAATATTGTTGTATTATTTTATTTTTAAATTTTATTTCGTTTAGTTTTGATTACGTCTTATTCCTATTCAAAGACTTAACTATTTTTTAAATTATTTAAATATAATAAATGTAATAATTTAATATTAAATAAATTTATTATTTAAAAAGTGTAATCATGTATAAATATTTTTAATTTTTAATAAAATATAATTTCTGTTTATTATAATTATAAATAAATAAAATTATAACATAATATATTAATTTAATAATAACAGAATTAAGAATTTAAAAAATATATTATTAAATAACTTATTTATTTTAATATATTTTGACAGCTCTATTTTTAAATTATAATATATATATATATATTTATACGGGCCGGCCTGTGAGGCTTTACAGGCTTTATAAATAGCTCAGGTCTGACTTATTTACTTAAACAGACATTAAAAAAAGCTTAAGCCTGGTTTGTTTATTAAAAAACTCAGGCCTAAACCAGGCCAGGCCACAGGTCCCTGTCAGGCGGCCTAGCTTATTTCCATCCCTAGATGTAACTAATGCACCTGCAGTGTTTATGGATTACATGAATTGAATTTTTCATCCGTATTTGGATAAGTTTGAAGTTGTTTTTATTGATTATATTCTAATATATTCCAAGAATCATGACGAACATGCGAACCATCTTCGTGTGGTATTAGAAATCTTAAGAAAGAAACAGTTATATGCCAAACTTTTCAACTGTGAATTTTGGTTAACAGAAGTGAGTTATTTGGGACATGTAATCAGTAAAGATGGAATTTTTGTAGATCCTTCCAAGGTTGAAACTGTTTTACAGTGGGCTAGACCAAACCCTTATGAGAAGGTTGAAGAATAGATTGAGTTTTGCTCCTGTATTAATACATCCAAACCCTTATGAGAATTTTGAAGTTTATTGTGATGCGTCAAGGCAAGGATTAGGATGTGTGTTGATGCAGAATAGGAATATAGTAGTTTATGCTTCAAGGCAATTGAGACCACATGAGGTGAATTATCCTACGCATGATCTGGAGTTTGTTGCTGTAGTTTTTGCATTGAAGATTTGGAGACATTATTTGTATGGTGCTAAATTTGAGGTTTTTAGTGACCATAAGAGTCTCAAGTATCTGTTTGACCAGAAGGAATTAAATATGAGGTAGCGTCGATGGATTGAATTCTTAAAAGATTATGACTTTGAACTTCAATACCATCCTGGAAAAGCGAATGTTGTAGTGGACGCATTAAGTAGAAAATCTTTACAAGTGTCAATTATGATGATTCGGGAATTGGAATTGGTGAAGCAGATTAGAGATCTAAATATGGCCATGGAACTTACTTCAAAAAGTCTTAAATTTGGAATATTGAAGGTCACTAGTGAATTTTTAGAACAGATTCGCATAGCTCAGCAAGAAGATGCAATCATTCAAGAGAAGAAAGCATTAATGATTCAAGGCAAAGAAAAAGATTTTCAGGAAGGTACCGATGGAATTTTGAGATTCTGAAGAAGAATCTGTATTCCACAAAACGAAGAGCTTCAGAAGATGATTTTGGAAGAAGCCTATAAAAGTAAATTAAGTATTCACCCAGGTACCACTAAGATGTACCAAGATTTGAAGGAATTATTTTGGTGGCACAGAATGAAGAAAGCCATAAAAGAAAATGTGGCATCTTGCTTGGTGTGTCGAAAGGCAAAGGTTGAACATCAGAGACCCTCTGGGATGTTGCAACCTTTGGATATTCCCAAATGAAAATGGGACAGTATTGCAATAGATTTTGTGAGTGGATTGCCGAGGACATCTGCAAGTCATAATGCGATATGAGTAATTATTGACAGATTGACCAAGTCTGCCCATTTTCTACCCATTAATGTTGGTTATTCATTAGAAAAGTTGGCCCAGTTATATATCAAAGAAATAGTAAGACTACATGGTGTACCATTAAGCATAGTATAAAATGGAGACCCTAGATTTACTTCAAAGTTTTAGGAAAAGTTACAAAAGGCATTGGGAACGAAGCTCAGATTTAGTTTAGCATATCATCCCCAGACTGATGGACAATCAGAAAGAACTATTCAATCGCTGGAAGACCTTCTTAGAGCTTGTGTAATGGAGCATAAAGGCAACTAGGATCAATTCCTACATTTGATTGAATTTACTTACAACAACCGTTTTCACTCAAGTATCGAGATGGTGCCGTTTGAAGCGTTATATGGTCGGAAGTGCAGAACACCTCTATGTTGGTATGAAACATGAGAGAATTTGACTTTGGGACCTGAGGTGATTCAGCTGAGTATGGAGAAAATTAAAATGATCCAAGAGAAAATGAGAACGACACAAAGTAAGTAGAAAAGTTACTATGATAGAAGAAGGAAGCTATTAGAATTTCAAGAAGGCGACCATGTGTTTCTAAAAGTTACACCTACCACAGGAGTTGGCAGAGCTATAAAATCTCGAAAACTCACACCTAAATTTATTAGTCCCTACCAAATTCTGAAAAAGATTGGCCTTGTGGCTTACCAAGTTGCCTTACCCTCGTTTCTCTCTAATCTCCATAATATTTTTCATGTCTCCCAACTGAGAAAATATATTCCTGATCCATCCCATGTCTTTGAACCTGATATAATACCACTAAAGGACAATCTTACGTATAAAACATCACTCGTACATATTGTGGATCAACGAGTAAAACATCTATAGGGAAAAGATATTTTGCTTGTAAAAGTGGTATGGAGTAACACCGACGATGAAGATGCTACATGGGAGCTAGAAAGCAAAATGAGGGATTCTCACCCCTACCTTTTTTCTTAACGTACGTAAATTTCAAGGATGAAATTTCTTTGAGGGGGGAATAGATGTAACATCCTCGTTTTTGCTAATTGATTAATTTATTAATATAGTTCTAAGTTAAAGTATAATTCTTAGTTTTTTTGGAGAAAATTGTGATAAAATTAACATGAGATGCTTTAGATAAAATTGTTAGGTATATTTTTAAGGAATTTTTGATAATTTTTAATTTTGAAATTTTTAAGTTTCAAAAAGTATCAATTTATATTGGTTAAAATTGCTATATAAAGTTAAAAATAATATTTTATTTTAAAAATAATAATAATAATTATTATTATAAAAATTTATATTCTATTTATGAATATTATTTGGAATATAAAAATAATTTTTTTTTGTAATTAATGAGCTTTTTTAGATTTTCTAGTTAATTTTAAGTAAATTAGTTATATGCTCAAGCAGAAAGTGCGTGTAAAAATTTTGGACACCAACTAAAGGATCAATAGTGTCAAAAATTATTTTATAATTATTTTTAATATATTTCATGATTATTTTTAAATTTTGAGATTTTTATCTAATTATTTCAATTAATTACAAAAGTTAGTGAAAATTTTAATATTATATTATTATTTTCACTATTTAAGATAAGGATTAGTCTATAAAGCTTCTCACTTCTTCCCTTCACTTCCGTAAGCCCCATTTTCTTTCTCCCAAGGAACTTTGATCATCTTTGGTCTTAATTCCTTAAATTTCCAAGTAAGTTCATTAAAATTTTTTAATATTCCACCTATTTTTATCATTTTGAACACTTTGAACCGATTAAATTTTTTTTTCCTCTTTTTGGGTGCTGGAACAGTGGCATTAGGGTGAAATTTTGTCCAAAATTTTTGTTTTTAAATTATATTTTTATTTGTTTAATCCTTCTATGTTTTATAATAAATAATTTTGATATTTTTTGTTTTGTTAAAAATGCATTTGAAGGTTCAAAACCCTTGGTCTAGAGGTGCTGTCCCAAGAGTGTTATGAGGAAAAAATAATTGTTTTTAATCTCCTTTAGACTTATAGTATTCCATTTACATCATAGAAAATAATTGTAAGACCCGTAAGCCATTTTTGCAAAGATTAGAAAATGATAGTTTCAACTCACTAGTAGAGGATTGAGTGATTAATGCCTCTTAACATTGATCATGATTATGTGTGATTATTAGGTTAGAATTATTATTTGAGAAGTGGTGGAAAGAGGACGTTGGTGAGAAAAATCGATATACACTTCAAGGCAAAGGGGGACATATCTATTTTCAAGGGTGTAGTAGAAAAACAATGGGAGATGGGTATTTTATTCCTTGCTATGTATGTATAAATTATTTGAAGGAATTTATAATTATTTCCATACTTAGTGTACCATTGGTTGATATTCCTTTTTGAGATTGATTTTATGTGTAATGATGCTTCTATGATAATTGTTTGTTGAATTTAGTATAAATAATTGATTGCCTAAAATATTTGAGGAATGAACTATCATTCATGTGGAGTGAGCATATAGAAGGTATGTTGAAAGTTGAAAAGAGTTGGAGAATTGTGAAATAAAGATGTTTTAAAAAAAATGGGAAAAAATTTGAGATAAAATTTGATGGATTTTGAAAAAGTGTTTTAGAAATTGATAAATAGAATTATAGTTAATACTCTTCTTAAGAAAATGATTTTTTAAAGAATCTTCTTTAATTTCAAGTGATTTGATCAAAATTTATTTAATAATTTTTATATATTTAAAGTATACCTATATACATATTTAAATAATTTAAAGTATTTTAATTCATTTTAAAGTATTATTTTAAATGAGTATTTTGAAATGTGGTGATAATTGGAAAAAGGTATTTGAGAGCCATTGAAATAGCTGAAAAGTTGTGAAATATGGTGGTGGTGAATCTCTGCTTAAAATTAGAAGTGTATTGGAATTTTCTGGCTGTTTTGCGCAAAGAAGAAAATTTGGAGATATCTGAATTATAGAGAAAACTCTGCCGGATTATCGGTGAAATTTTGAAACATATATTGTTGATTAAAAAGAAATGTTTAATACCTAGTTAACATATTGAAATTAGGTTCATGCATTATAAGCATGTAATGATAATGGTGTCTGATGGGAAGTATACAAAATCTAAGGGAGACTCCAGGTTAGTCTTGGGGATAGTCAGGTGTGATTGAGCCTGGCAAAGGCTAGGGCTCGCAACCCTGTGCTGTCAGTTTTCAATGCAAAATCGGACTATCCTGACAGAACCCGATGGATTCTCAAAATCAGTTGAGCTATACCTTTGAAACTATCTAATGAGATGGTTATGACCAAAAATGGTTGGTGGCAGTGAACTCCTTATCCTTCCTAGAAAGAAAGAAAGAGAAAAAGAAAAAGAAAATGGTTTGGGTCCACATGCATGTGTCAGTATAGCAATTAACTAGGTGATGCACAGAATCATACATCGCATGTACATTGTGTGTTGAGTTGTTGCTATTTGCTATAATGATTGTAAATATGTTGACGTGTTTTCTACTGTACTTTGGTTGAAATAGGTTTGTCTCACCCTTTTAGTTGCTGTATGTGTTGTATGTGAATATGTTTAGTAGGTGAGGACACGAATGGCCCGACCACCATACCAATTCAGCATCACGGTCATATATGATACTGAAGGAAGATGGGCGAATGATTGGAAGCGACAACAGTTCACCCATATTGGCACTATTACCTTTTTGTTAGATAGAAATGGGCCAGGCCCATGGGCATACCCCATCCCCATCAGGGTACCTATGAGACTCACTTTTCCATTTCCTCCTGGAGTATAGTTTATGAGACCCTATGTCCCACCTCCAGTCCTTGTATTATCACCCCCAATATTACTCCTGAATTTCCTTAAATATTTAGTGCCTTATGTACCAACTGTTGGACGACCCAATATAGCAAACATACCTCTACCCAGACACATATCCATCTCATCCACTTCAAATTTGACTTCATCTAGTTCTTCTGACTCTCCGTATTCCTCTCACTGTTCAAACACCCCTACTACTACTGGAAAGAAGAGCACTTATTCTCAAGCTGGACTTCCTCCTAGTTTTGAATCCTCTAAGCAGGAACCTAGTGGAAAAGGAGAGTAGGCTAGGGCCGAGTAAAGTATAACTTGTACATATATATATAGGTATAATTACTAGTGACTGAGGGAACGGGTAAATAGAAACCCTCAACCGTTGTTAACTTTTGGAGGAAATGGTATTTTTTATTATCATGGGTCTAGGGGAAAACTTGTAAGGTCATTTTTTTGTTGTTGTTGTCTTTGATATCGTGACTTCACTTTATTATGTATATAATTTTGCTATGTGCATATGTTTATATGACCAGATGATTGTCTATTTTGATAGATGATATATATATATATATATATATATATATATGTATTTGGATAACTGGTGCAGATGGTGTATTTAGTTGCTATTAATGTGAACAGACGTAAACTTATACATGTGGCTTTCTTACTGCTTGGATTATTTTAATATTATACTTATATTGATGGCGTAATGTGTAATAAGGGTGTCACATATGATGCTAGTAAAGTTTGTTCTAGAAAGCTTCATTCTATCATATCAAAAGCTTTACTCTTATCTAACTTTACTACCAAGTGCTCTTTTATTGCTTTGGACTTGCCTTTTAAATATGATGGGCTTCGTGAGTTATGACAATATCTTCTTGAATCAATCTATGACATATCAATGTAGGCATGTAAGGCTTTAACATTCATAATATGACTTTTAAAATCGCCTTGATAGAAAATTGCAATAGCTTATAGGCCTATATTGATGTATAGACTTGACATAGGAATCTTACAAATTAACAAAATAATCATCTTATTAATTTCATTGGATAATGGATCTTTCTTAATAAAACTCTTTACTATTAAACACATATAGCCCTTCATAATATTTCAATTCTCCTAAAAAAAATAGCTCACTTAGCCTATTAGGGCCCAAGGCCTTAATACTGCATAATCAAAAAATGCTCATTTTATCTCCTCAATAGTGATAGTTTTGCATAATTCATAGTTCATCCATTCAATAACAGTAGTGGGCACAAGTTTTAAACATTGTAAAATTGAACACTCCTTTGGTAACATAGACCTTTTTGAAGTGGTATAATGCTAGTTTTATATCTTCTTTCTATCCTTTCTCCCTGTTTAAGCCATTTTAACCTAGATATCTATCCTAATATAACTCATCTTATTTCCACAACTCTTTGAGCCATCTATAGGACCTAACTTGTGCTTTAGTCTTGCAATTTATGTATCTGACTTTAAAAATATAGTTTTACTCCAACAGGTTAAAGCATTCTTACAAAATATAAAAAAAATTAGAGCTTTTTACCCTTCCAATTCCTATTATTACTATTGTTCTACCATCCTCATTCTCATCTCAAAAAGTTTTATACTTGAAAGTTTTATCACTCTTATTTTTAGGTATCGTGAATATCAATTTTTGTCCAAATGATTTTAGTTTTTTTATTTTATTGTCTGATCTAGTCTTGTTAAAAATATATATATATATATATATATTACCAAATTATTCCTTAAAAAATAAGAATTTTTCTTAATAAAAATAAAAAAGAAGCAAACTATTAGGAGTTAAATTTGGCTCCAAGAAGTAAAAATTATTCAATTATGTAATTTGGAACCAGAAATAAACATACAACTTTTTACTTGGAAATTGAAACACGATCAAAAGAAGCACTATGCTATAAATGAGTTTTTAGAGTGCTAACTTGACAACAATTAGTAGAAACTGTTATGTAATAATACACTTCAAAAGTAATTAGTGTTGAATGCTCTCTAATCTATACTTCCGAGAGTGTTTTTTTATTAACTATTTTCTAAAGTGTAATTTTAGAGAATAATTATATATTAACAACACTCTAAAGTTTTTCTTGGAGCTTGGAGAGCACTTAATAGAGAATCATTATCCAAAGTCTTTTTTCTTACAAATTAAAATTATAAAATGTCTAGCAATTTCTATTCTATAAATGAAGCACGTTCAATTCACACATTATGAATCTCTTCATCTTCTCTACTCTAACAAAGTTGGTTTCTTTCATTGCAAGTCTCTTTGTCTTTTTCATCTTCTTTGCACTAACAAAGTTAATCTCTTTCACATCAGTAGGTACCCTTTTTATAGTTATCTTTATTCTTTCTTTCATTCTTTTTCTCACTATTAACAGTTAACCATCCTACTAATTTATTTTTTTTCTCTGCTTACTAGTATTTGGTTCTTGCAGGTATTGACTATTTGGTTAACACAACATATAAACTCAAGTTTCAACGCATAAGATAAAGAATCAATTTAGATTTGTAATAAAATGAAGAATTTTTTAATATTGGACATACAAATTCAAATTTAAACATAACAATAAATTAATTTAGTTTTGTAATAGAAATTTTATAAAGAAATAAATTTTAAATTTCAGATTCGTGAGTTCATACACATACTTTTAAGAGCGGTTATATGAATCTCTATCTAAGTAATAATATCTACTTTGGATAGCAATGCTTATTATAGTGGTTTGAAATGCTCTCTAAAATAATGTGGAACCATTCTCTAATTTCTTTTATGTTGTAGTGAAGTTTAGCCTCTAGGTGGGAATATAAATTTTTCCTTTGACTTATAAGTTGAACCTATAAGCAAATTAAAAATGGGAAAAAGTATTAAGAAAAATAAGAAAATGGATACAACCAAGAAAAGGGAATGAGAATCAAAGAAGAAAAGAGCAAAGAAAAAATGAATAAAGCTATAGAAGAACTTATAAACAAAAAATTAAAAAAAAAAGGATTGAAAAAAGAAAAACTAAAGATAAAGTAGAAGTCAATTGTTAAAACTTTACAAAGAATAGAAATAATTATCACAAACTCATATGAAACTTTAAGATAACTTGTCTAATCTAAATTGTGTCAGCTTATTATGTCAAAGACACTTAGATCGTTATATTGCTATTGTTTTATCAAGCTTAAGTTGTGTTTTTTTTGTTCAACTATATACAAAAAGGCTATCATTATCATTTATTTTAAGCAAAGAAAATTTCTAAATTCTATTATTTAAATGTTTTAAGGAAAATATCAATTTTTAAATACTCTTTTACACACTCTAAAAGAGTTGCTTTCAAAAAAAATCTAGAAAAATCTTTTAAAAATTTGTTTAATCTCTCCATTTCTTTTATTTTCAAACTATTTATTTTAAATTTCATTTTTAGGAAAGTGAGACCTTATTCAACACACTTTTTCTCACAAATAATTCATTTTATATTTTTCAATCCTTAATGCCTTTATGCAGTTTTCTTTTCTTAGTTGAGTCTTTCTTTGATTGAACAACATGAATTTTTTGAACTTACTCTATCATCTTTCCTTCATGCTTATAAACTCTTCAGTTGTTCTCTTTTTATTTAATATCGTCTCTTTTTCATTCTATATTTTAATTGTCTTCATAAAAAAAAAATTGCAATTTAATCTTCCTTTTTCACCAAAATTTTAGCCATTTAAAACTAGTATTTATAAATTGTAGTTTCTTTAACTTAAAAATTCAAATTCATTTCCATATTCAAGTTTTAAAATTCTTAAATTTAATTTTCTTTTCAGTTGAAACACAAGTATCTTTTAAAATATTTTATTATTATCCAAAATATAGATTATGAACTAAATCCATGGAGAAGAGAAATAGTGTTTCTAGAATAGCTATGACAAAGTCTTTAAGGTATGTTTTCCTTAATGTATTATCTTTCTAATCTCTGTCTTTAGTATGATATGTTGAGACAAATGAAGGGACTTAAAACATCAATGATATCTCTGTTAATATTACACTCAACCCAAAACTTTAAGGCTATTGAGTTGTGTAACACCTTATATTTCTTTTCTCAATATACAATAAATTTTCATAAAAAGTTAAATAGTAGAGAAAATTTTTCTTTCAAAAACTCTCTAAATAGAAACAGACATAGAAATGATATAAGGTTCATACAGTAAAATTTCATTAATTCATAAGTACTTTAGAAAAATAAAGATTCTAAAATTTTCATCAGCAACAAAAATAAATAGTAGTTTTACAACATTTTCAAAAGAATGCTATAGAACTAAAATTATCCATTACATAACCCAAAGTAACTAAGTCCTATAGCAGTTCTCATCCATCCATGCACTGTGAGCCTGGTACTATTCATCCTGTTTTCCTGAAAAATGTTATGTAAGGGTGAGTCTCTACCCTACCACTCATACATAACACATATTCATCACAAAACACATCTTATCACAATTAAAGAAAACATCATGGCATTACATATCACAAGGTCATATAAAGCATGTTCTCATCTCAACACGTATTATATTCCATAGTTTCCCTGTGGCCACAGTTATCCGATGCCTCTATCCTGAGGTCTTACACATCTATGTAAATAGTCGCTGGATGGTCCAATGCAATACGGATACAACGCATGCAATAGATGGCCCCTTAGCAAAAGTAATGGTCAGGAGTCAAGTCAGGAAATGAGTGTATGGCCATGTGGTGCATTCGAACACAATATTCCGTGCACAATCCTGAATGTAACTCATCACCCTACATTTCCCCAAGATATCCCATATTGTCTCCATCTTCCACTCCCCAGTGTATCTCTGTAACTATTTACATCATATCCCTTTTCATTTCATACTCTTTCGAGCATATTCACATGTTCACATATGCCATTTATCATGTTCACACATATTTTTCATTATATTTCCACATACTTTTCATCAAATCCATCAAACCATGGCATATTCACAATACACATCATTTTAACATGAAACACAATATATTTAAACATGAAACATCCATCTATTTGTATATTTCATATCACAAAATCATAAAAATCATATCAACCATCCTCAATATAGCTTATCATGCCCTATTTGAACATAATATTACGTTTTCACCATGTATTCATCATAAAATCACATAAACAACCAATTATTCTAATTTTTCACTGATTATTTCTCATAAAACAAGGATTATTCCACATATAATCACATATATGACAAGATCTATGAGAATACAAGTAATAAACATAACAAAATGATAAAGTAGATCTCCTCTTACCTCAAATAGAGCTTTTACAAAGATTTAACTGAAGATTTAACTCTAGAACGGAGGTTTTCCTAAGAACATCATTAACATCTATAAGAAAAAGAAGAAGAAGAGAAACAAACAGTAAATCTAACTTCAAACTTAAATAAACTTACTTGAAATCCTTTAGAACTGTCGTAGAATCACAGATCTGAAGAGAAATCTAAGTTTAGGAGGTTTAGTATGAAAGAAAATGGCGAGATATAGCCTTAAAACCTTTGAGAACCTTGAATAGGAATAAAAATTTTATGTGAAGCTTCCCTATTTACAGAAATTTTTTTTGAAGATGTCAGCGTCAATGTGATGTAAGCGATGATGTCAGCATGATGCAAGCGATGATGTCAGCATCAACGTGATGTAAGCGATGATGTCAGCATGATGCAAGCGATGATGTCAGCGTGATGTCGCTAATGACATCAGCATGATGTCACCTATGACATCAACGTGATGTCACCTATGACATCAACGTGATGTCACCTATGACATCAGCGAGCTACTGTACATACACAGTTTCTTTCTGCTCACAAAGTACTATAGATTTTTTCTCAATAATATATTATAGGCATGACACAAAGCACAGGATGTTACAAGTTATAATTCTTTTTTAATTATATGTTGTTCAACTTTTTCATTCTTATTCAATGTGAGAATTCTTCACTCAAACTTTCTCAACAAACTCTATCATTTACTATCATTAGCTCTCATCAATGGGACATGTTGTCTAACATCTACATCATTGAGAAGATTTTTGATACAAGGATTCGTTTACATAGATTCACTACCATATTTGAATATCCTTGTAAGTAGTCACATAAATGAACTTTTGACTCTAATACCACTATTACAATAGACAATGAGCTTAAAATATCAAGAACTTTTCCATCATTAGTCCACAAGCAAATCATACATGCAAACTTGGATACCACACCTAACCTAAAAGCTTAAAGCTATTGTGTCGTGCATCATTGTCACTTATATATTGTTCAACTTCTTCATTTTTACTCAAGTTAAGATTACAACACTCATACTTGACCTGAAAGTTTCTTTGATTCAATTTTTATTATTTATTTGTTCCATAAATTGATCTGAAAAATAGTGTTATTTCTTCAACAATGTTCATGCTTAATTCTTGTTACTATCTTTATAATTTCATGTTATTTTTTAATCTTATTAGATGTCAAACTTACACATTTACACTATTTAATAACTTTTCATAAAATATAAGATTAATAAATCTACTCGTTGGTTTGAATGTTTTTATCAAATAAATAAAACTTTATATAAAAATAAAAATTATAGCTCTTTTCTTGTATTTCTTTATTTTTATGAGTGATATATTTTTAAAATATAATAAAATATTAATTTTTAGATAACATACATATAAAGTTACCGAGCATGCTTAAGAATTTATAAGAAAACAATACTTTATGATGGAAGAGAAGTTAATATTATAATAAAATTTTGATTTGCTTTAATTTTTCTGGTACAAATTTTTAATTTTTAAAACAAAATCAAGTTTGTATAAATTTGAATTTGTTTAGTACTATTTCTTAAATTAGAAATAATAAAATTCAACTTTTAATTTATCAAATATCAAATAATCTTTCTCTCCTTTGTCACTAACACATGTACTTCGTACTCGGAATGAAATGTTTAAGAGGCTATTGAATTGAGATTATACTAGTGTCATGTATACTTGGTACATTTCTTAGAGTAGTACTTTTGTCGGTTGATATTCTTCTACTCAAACAGGAGTAGTTAGAAACGAAGGACAATCAAATCAATGGTATTATTGACTTTGATTTAAGATTTTGACCCAGATTTAAGGTATGGAAAGTAGGAAAACACAAACAAATTTACTTATTTTTTACATTTTTTTTCTTGTAAATTGTATTTGTAGCTCTTTACGTGGGTTAAAGTTTTTGGAATCCTTCTCGGACTTGATCACTACTTCACACGAAAGAAAGAAAGGGAGAGAAATAATGGGAAAAGATAGCCCTTAATCTAATATAGTATTTTAAATTAGTAATTCATATGTATGTATACAGTTAATAGAATATCGTCAAGGTTCAAGTATGGGTGATGGTTGTTTCGTTTGAACTCAATTAAGCTTACTTGACGTTAGTGCAGCAATGATATAGCTTAACTTATGCCAACTACACACACAAAAATAAATAAATAAAGATTTCAACACATGTTGAGGTTTATGGCTGTAACAGTGTACAATTACGGTAAAAATTTGCAAGAAATTTTAGTTACAATTTTATTTCACTTCATGGCTAAATTATGAGAACAATTGGAGTTTATAGTTGCATTTAGCAGTTAAAATATGCTATTGATGTCTTTGATTCTATGCTAAAATTAGATGTTCGGCTGATTTATCATGCTGAATTCTTAGACTAATGCAGATCTCTAATTCTATGTTGTGTGAATAGGATGTATATATCTAACTGAAATGTTAGATTACTAAATTAACATACTCCATTTTATATAAATACTACTTTGTGTATAAAACACACAGAAGAATTATGAATTGAGTTGTTTTATAAGTTTGAAAGCTTCTTTTTGGTACGTAAGTTGGAATTCATAATAATAAAAAATTTAAGCAATTTGGGTGAGGTCATAGTTTCTGATCACATTTCCACCATTGCACCAAAAATAAATGCAATTATCCTCACTTACGTACAAAGGCACTCATCTTTCTTTTTCTCTGCATTATTATTAAATTTAATTTAATTTTCACTAGATTATCTCTTAAGCCTGACAAACACCAAAAGAAAAAAGCTAGCAAACAGTTATTATACTTATTCGTGTGCTAAAAACGTTGTAATACTCAGATTTTGAAAACACCAACCAGATAATTAGATTCGGATGATATAAAACCCTTCATAATTTTAAGTTATTTAATGGTCCAAAGTTTTCATAACAAACTAAACAAAATAATACTTTATTTCCCATGTGAACCACTTTAGCATTAAAATTACAAATAATGTAAAATAACTGGTTCTTAAATGACACTACTACAGAGAATTAACACCACAACTACTCACATAAATCTACCGTTCATGGAGTCACCCAAAGCAATTTTTATAGTACTTCTTCTAAGCCATAATTCATACATAACCATGTAAAATGCATCAAAGTCAAGGGGTGGTGAATGCCATTGGAAGTGTTTCCTCACCTTCAAAACATTGCTTTGTAACATCAAATATTCATTAGAACTGATGATACCTTTCAGGATCTTTTTCAATAAAGGTATATCTAAGGTATTGACAACAACCGAAAAGCTCTTCCAGTTCAACACATCAGCAAATGGAAGGTCATAGTAATTGGCAATGATCACTGGAACACAACCATAGTATAAAGAATCTCCTACACGAGCTGTGTTCACTTCAAAGCCTTTAACATGAAGGCAAAACTTGCTTCCTAGCAGCTCGTCTGCGTATGGTGTTTTGAGCCGTCCATGGTGAACAAAGATTTCTGAGTCATTTTTCCATGTCTCAAGAAGCTTTACACGTATTGGCGAATTAACTGCTCCAGCAAAGAATGCTAACTTTTTCCTGTGCAGCAAAATGAGTTTGACTTGATATCATTATAAACATTATTATAATGCTTCTTCTTCTAGACATCTAATCTATTTTGGCTTTTAGAAATCAGCTTTAACAAATAATATTTTCTTTTCCCTTATCCTCTCCATGCAATTGCGCCAACAAGAAAAGATTCCTTTAATTGAAAAACATAATGGAATGTTTGAGAAATCATCTTCTTATTGCCTTCAATTACATTTACTGATACAACAATAACAAATCAACAATCAAAGTCTTCAGCCGCTAGGTAGGGTGGGTTACAACCTACAGGAATCAAACAATGCCATTCATTGCATTCTGTCCAAAAATTTAACTGATTTTAGATTAAACAAAAACACAAGGATCTATTTTTCTAGGTTCCACTTTAAGAGTACAATCTTCAGCATAACTAATTGATTGTTGGCATATCATATATGCTTGTAGGTCATTCACTATACATAGCCAATTTATAATTTTAATTTTACTAGTCACTTTAATAGTTATAGTTAACACAACATTTACAAAAACAGATCTAGTTAATTTGACTATGTACTAACATAGTCCACACTCCATAACTTATTTAGTTGACAAAGTAAATGATGTGATAGGATTAGAACTTGCATTCTAGAGCATGCACAACCCAGAATAATGCTAACTAGCTCAAGGAAGAAATGTTACCTCTTTGATGAAACAAGGTTGGGGGTAGCTCCTTTTCTTGGCCAAATTTGTGGAAGGCATGTATCCTTATGAGCAATATACCCAGTTAGGAAATAACTAGATGAGCATACAACCTGAATGGCATTGAATCTCACATCAGGCGCTTTGTCCATGGCAGACCTTCCAATTGAATGACAAGCAACATAAAAGTGATCAGCACCACCTGTGCGGTTCCAATATGGATACTTGTGACTGATATTCTGCATGTAGTCTCTAATGAAGTCTTGTATACCTCCTACACCAACCCTTCGGTCATGCCGCAATCTTGCTATGGAAAAAGGCAAAAAGAAAAGATCTGCTTCTGTTGGGTCTTTTGTAATGAAATGGCTCTTCATGAGTACATTTTTAAAGTAACTTTCACTGGCATAATTGCCACCAGGTTCAGACTCCATGGGCAAAAGCACGTTTGCAAAAGGATCATCTTCCCTGTGAGGATAAACATATATCTTTAAGCTCCTATTCATTTCTTTATAGTCTTCCAGAAAGATATCTCTATCATGGAACACGCCGCTGTTATTCTCAATTTCTCCTGAACCATAAAGAAAAATAGCATTCCCCGGACACAGGAGTTAAGAAAAAAAAGTTTACACACATTGATTGTATCTTCATCAGCCTAGCTACTGAACCCACTAACCCAAAGTATGTTTTACCATGAAGCATCTGAAGTTAATCAATGTGGTAGCCCCTTGAAAATTAAAATTTAAAAATCAGGCTAATCATTTTGCTTAAAGCTCATAATATAGTTAAGATTAATAGAATAATATCATCATTAATTGCAAAAATAATGGAAATGTCACGATATGCTACTATATTAAAACCAAACCATAGTGCTGCAAAACAGAACGCAGAAAGTCAGAAATATTCTTTTATTGTGTAAAATCCAAAACAGAACATGCGAGAGCAGAAGCTGATACCATCTCGCAAGTTTTATTTGAGTCTAGAAGAGATATATTTTACAATCATTCTTCACAGTGTTTCATTAACGTGAGCCATTTTCTATACAAAGAAGGTCTGGTACTTAACATGTTTGATACATATAGTATTCATTTTTCTGAAATTCCGGATTATTTTATCTTTAATAAACTGATAACATAACTTTGAAACTTTCTATATTAGAATCGCACATGTTCATATTCCCTCTTATAGAGCGCTCATAAAATCCCCACAGGTTTGATGATCTTACATTAACATACTCATATTGTCCCCATACAACGGTTGCACCAATAAAAATGAATGAATGAATGAGTGAGTCTAATTACTTGACAATGTGACAGCCTCATTAAAAACACTACCCAGAAGCATACTAACAGAAAAGAGAAACAAAAATTGAAACTTTAGCATACCCTTTAAGCTGAATTGCGATGGCAGTGGAAGAGTGCGTTGACTTTGTGGTATTGGACTCTGACCCAGATGGAAAGTGTGAAACTGTGTGGACTGAGAAGCAGAGTTGTGGAAGAGGGGAGTGGAAGAAGGGGGGAAAGTGGAAAAGGAAGAGAGTGAAATGAATTGGTGGTGGTGATGAGTGAAGAGATTGGAAGTAGAGTAAATGTAAAAGAGAATGAAAAGAGAGGTGAAAAGAGCTAAAGTTGTGGGGATGAAGAAGAAGAAACTCCTGAAAGAGCCTGAAACACCACGCTCAGAGTAGTAGTACACCAAGGAAGGACGAGCCATGCCACCAAGAGAGAGAGAGAAAGAGAAGAGCGATGGAACACAGACGTTGAATATCAGTAACTAACAAAAGAAGAAGAATCCAACACCCTGTTCTTTTAACGCCTAATTTTGTTTATGATTCTTTTATTATAAGTTTAAAGGAATATAATAAAAAATTCATAAATAATAATCTTTTATTCAAAAATTGTTAGATATATTTTAATATGTGAGTCTACATATTCTATTAACTATGTATTGTATGTTATTTATGAAATTTTATGTTTATTTAAGTAATTTTATAAAGATAAATTTATTAAAATTTATAATATTTCACTTGATATGAAATTAATTATGTGTAAATATTATGTTTTATTTTTAATAAGTTCAGATTAAAAATAAGAAAGATTTAGAAGTCTTAATTTTATATTATTTACCTTATTTCTTTATAATTTTACCTAATTTACACATTTTATGTGTGAAATTATTTATTTTTTATTAATTTTTTATAAAGTTTATTTTTTAAATAATTAAATCCAAACCTGACACGCCGTGACATCCACGAAAAAATTGTGGGCCGTCAACCTAACTTAGAAAAACATTACACAGATAAGTCTGTGGGTTATAAAGAAATTTAGATACGTAATTATTCGAGGATGACGAGAAAAATTTATTGGAGAATGAAAAGAAATTCAATGGCCCAAAAATCGATGAACTCACTAAAAAAAGTATTAGAGAATGACAAGAAAAAAAAAAACCCAGACATATTTGTACGTTAATTATAAAGAAATTTAGACACTTGAGGTAATTTTAAAAAATTAATTTCAACATCAAATGTCTGGAATAGACTATTTTTTTTTCAGGGTCAAATTAGGAATTAACTATTATAACAAAACATTTTTAAAGTATATTTAAGGAGAAAAAAATAGTCTCATCCTTAATAATACATCTGAATACATGACAATAGTTTAGCATGTGTTACACAATAAAATAATATTATTCTTATAAGAAGCGATATTACTTGCAAGCTAACATATGTCATATTTTAGTAATTGATTCCTAATTTGGCCAAAAAACCTCTAAGGGGAATTTTGCTTTTAAAATAATGATCCTTTCGTAACACCGGGGGTGAGCATAAATCAACAATATTCAAATTTGTAATATTCCATTCACATTTCAAGTCATTGAGTGGTGAGTGGTTTGAGTGGGTAAACAAATTGTAGAAATTAAAAAAAAAAAGTTAATAGTAATTTCACATAGTCAAATTTGAGTGCTTGATTTTAAATCCATCGGTAACTAAACTAAACATGATCAATTGATACATATAAATATACTTTAACGTGGGAGTGATATGGATTCGAATTTACAAACTTTCTTTAGTTATATTTGTTTTTATTTTTCATTTTTAAACATAAATTAAAGACTAAAACTTAAAAAAGGTATATATAGGTACTTCTATTCTCTAACTAACGATAAAAATAAATTAGACTTTTGGACAAAAACTTACAACTTAATCTTTTTAAAGTTTAATCTAACTTAACTTATTTAAGTAATTGGCTTAATTTAAGTTTTTTTATAAGCTTAATTAATTAATTAGACTAAACTTAAACTTAAAAAAAAATATATTATGTCTATTAAAATAACTTATTTAAAATACATAAAATTTATAGTAATATATTAAATAATTTTATATAAAAATTATAATATAATATAATAAATAAAATAAATTTTAAAATAAATAGAATTTTAAATTAAAAATCCTAATCCTCGTTGGAGTTAAAGATTAAGGTACAAAGTGACGACCTACCATCCATAAAATGATGGGTAAACAAAAGTTCTGAACAAACTGCTACAGTAATATTTGAGAGCTTTTGCTTATAACCAGCCACATACTTGGAGTAAATACCTCCATTGGGCCGAGTGTTGCTATAATAATACTTTCCTTCATTCATCCTCTGGCATCTCCCCCGATGAGGTTATGCATGGTAAACCACCACCAAGTATTCCTCAATATTGTATTGGTAGCTCTAACCTAGAAGTTATTGATTCCGAGCTCAACAATGGTGACGCCATTCTCACCAAACTCAAAGCTAAGTTGCTGAAGGCACAAGAAACTATGAAGATTGCAGCTGATAAGCATAGGCTACTAGCCCCCTTCAAGGAAGATGATTGGGTATTGGTGAAGCTACACCCATATAAGCAAACTTCATTAGCTGGTCATCATTTACAGAAGTTGTCCAAGAGGTTCTATGGCCTTTTTTAAATTGTTGAATGTATTAGTGAAGTTGCTTACCGTTTATCACTTCCTACTCATGCCAAACTTTATCCTGTTTTCCATGCTTCTCTACTTAAACTTTTCAAGAGCACTAGTGATGTTGCTCCGTTGGCTCTTCCATCTAATACTTCTGCAACCCAACCAATGATTCAGCTGTGAATAACCAATCCCCACAGCATGTCCTTGTACAATGGGATGGTCTTTATCCAGAGGACGCCACTTGGGAGGATCTCTGTGAACTCACAACTGTGTTTCCTTCTCTCCACCTTGAGGACAAGGGATTTGTTAATAGGGAAGGAGATGTTATGGAAGATATTATAGAGGAAAAGGAATTAGTCCAAGAGGAAGACCATGGAGATGAGGAGGATATTATGTTGTCCACTCCAATTAGGACCTGTCGTTCTAGAAGGATGCGTATTTGGCCCAAACATTTTGATAATTTCATTATGTAAATATTGCCTAGTATAGTCGTATATTATTTTTTCATTTTCCTTATTCTCTTTCTTTTCTGTTATGGGTTGTTACTGTCATAATGAGTATACCTTATATATATTAAGGGACTGTGTTATTTGGACGGCATGGAATTAATATTCAAGATTGTATATTTTTATGCTTGGAGGTTCCCTTCCCTCAAAGAAGGATTTTTTATCATAGCAAATTGGTGCTTTCATTGAGAGTAACCATGGCCACTCGCCAATCCTCAAATTCTATTGAGACTCAACTCTCCCGTTTGCTTGAAAATCACCTAGCCTTGCAACGAGATTATCTATCCATTGCCACAAAACTCACTGAACTTGAGTCCCTAATAATTACGAGCTCCTTTCACTCTCAAAACAACCCCAGAAAACCCTTTTTCACCATGAAACGCGATGAACCCCGATTTGATGGTTTAGACCCACTTGAGTAGATTTTTAAAATCACTTAATTCTTTTAGTATCACAAAACTTCAAAAGCTCAACACAATGCATTGCAAGCTTCTATATGAATGGAGAAGCTCTAAGCTGGTATCAATGGTTATGAAGTGGGAAGAATTGTTAAAGGTGATTGAATTGTGGTTCACACCATCTCAATTTGAAGACCCAGCAGGGGCTTTGTTCAAGCTCACACAAATCACGATGGTTCAAGAATACTAGCAAGAGTTTGAAGCTCTTGCAAATCGCATTGTTAACCTTTCACCCAATTTCTACCATAGTTACTTCATATCTGGAGTGCAATCAGAGATACAAAAAGAGGTTAAATCTCGTCAACCATCATCGCATATTGAAGCCATTGCATTAGCTAAAATATATGAATCAAAGTTTCTTCATAGTAAGAATCCTAGTTACCCCTCCAAAACACAAACCAGCATACACAAGCCATCAACCATATCCTTTGTTAACACTTTATACAAAACCTCTCCACCCGCCTCATCCACCAATTCCACCCAATTTCATCCTCTAGCCCATCTAATGTGAGCAAAGCTAATGCAATAAAAAGGATGACCCCTGTAGAACTGCAAAGGAGACACGAAAAGGAGCTTTGTTATTATTGTGATGATAAGTATTTCCTAACATATCATTGTAAGCAATCATTCACGTTGTTAATCGCACCTGAGTCCACACTCGAGGAAGATTTCATTCCTGATTTGTTGCAAGATTTGAATTCGCAGGGACCTAAAACTAATTACCCACCTGATTCTCCACCTCCACAAATTAGCCTTTATGCCTTAATGGGTCATTCGATGCCCTAAACTTTACGGGTAATAGGCCACATTGAGAAATCTCAGTTCTATGTTCTTGTGGACAGTGGAAGTACACACAACTTCCTCCAAAACCACTTAGTTCAATTTTTGGGGCTAAAACCCATTCCAGCTCAAGGGTTCAAGGTCAAAGTTGGTAATGGTGAAGAATTGTGCGTTCTACAGTTTTGTAAAGGAGTTGAATCTATATGGGCTCTCATAAGTGTACTCTGGACCTATTTGTTCTACCTATTACACGTGTGGATGTAGTACTCAGAGTTCAGTGGCTAAAATCCCTTGGCCCGATACTCACCGATCATGATAAGTTAACTATGCAGTTTGTGAGAGAAGGCAAAATCATCCAGTTACAATGGTCTTCCAAGCCTAAGGTGAATAAGATTTCAGCTCTACAGCTTAAGAGACTCCAAGATATTGATGCTATTTTTGAATATTATCATATTCAGGTACAACCTGTGCAATCCCCTTCACTTGTCGAACCATCCATCCCTGCTAGTGTCACTGACCTTTTGGACCATTATGCTAAAATTTTGAGCCACCAGATCAACTTCCCCCCTCTCGCACCATAGACCATCAAATACCTCTCTTGATCGGTTCTTCCCCTGTCAATGTGAAACTGTATAGGTATCTTTACTTTCAAAAACAAGAAATTGAAAAACAGATGATGGAAATGTTACATTCAAGGGTTATCCCGATGAGCTCTAAACCCTTTTTCATCACCAGCATTGTTGGTCCGAAAGAAAGATAGTACTTGGAGGTTTTGTACTAACTATCAAGCTCTGAACTCCCTAACCAACAAGGATTGCTTTCCAATTCCAACGATAGATGTATTACTAGATGAATTATTTAGTGCTTGTTGGTTTTCAAAGTTAGATTTGCATTCTGGTTACCACCAAATACGCATGGCATCAAGTGAAAGTCATAAAACTGCTTTTTGAACTCATGAAGGACATTATGAGTTCATTGTGATGCCTTTTGGACTTTGTAATGCCCTGTCTACATTTCAAAGCACAATGAATGAGCTATTTAGACCTTTTTTGTGTAAGTTCCTTACCGTATTCTTTGATGATATATTGGTTTATAGTCAAGACATTGATCCCATGTTTCTCACTTGCAACTAGTTTTTTAGTGTTTACTTGATAATAAGTTTCTTTTTGAAAAGGTCAATATGCATTTTTGCTCAGTCATCTGTAGCTTATCTTGGTCACAATATTTCTGAGAAGGGTGTGGAACCAGAACAGGACAAAATAATAGAAATGGTTGATTGGCCTCTACCTAAATCCCTTAAACAACTACGTGGTTTTTTAGGCTTGATGGGCTTCTATCGGATGTTTATAAAAGGGTATGTCAAAATTGCTTCACCCTTGATTTATTTGCTTAAACAGGATGCCGTTTGTTGGAATGTCACAACGCAGTACACTTTTGATACCCTCAAGTGAGCTATAACTGAGGCATCAGTCTTGGCACTCCCCAATTTTTAGTTACGTTTCCATTTAGAGACTGATGCCTCAGAGAGGGGAATGGGGACAATCCTCCTTCAAAAAGGGCACCCAATAAGTTTTTTCAGCAAAAAGTTTTGTGAGAAGTTACTAAATGCTCCAACTTATGTTCGTGAATTGCATGCAATCGTGGAAGCAATTAAGAAGTTGTGGCACTATTTACTGGGGGTAGAAATTTTTTACACGAATCAATGAAGTCTCAAAGAACTCATGATGCAGGTAATTCAAACTCTGGAGTAGTAGTATTATCTTTCTAAACTGTTGGGTTTTGATTACGAGATTCGTTTCAAGCCAGGCTCTACAAATTGTATTACAGATGCTCTTTCTCGCTTGTATGATCCTCCCAAATCTAGTGAAGAAGAACATGATGCGTTTGGTCTTTTCCTTGCTTTCACAGTTTCACACTTTGAATTTGTATCTCAACTTATAGTCTCTTATATTGAGAACTCAGAATTGAGTACCTTAATTGATGATGTTACCTGTGAACCACACCTACATCCTGACTTTGAAATTGTCAATGGGTTGTTATTGTATCGTGGCAAGGTTTATGTGGGAAAGAATTCAAAAATCAAAGCCTTACTTTTGGCAGAATTTCAGACAAGCCCAGTAAGAGGTCATATGGGGATCCATGATAAATGCAGATTTTACTAGTATTTTACCTTAGTTTTTAATACATTTGATATGAAAAATATGATGGAAAAAGCTAAAAAACTCATAAAAATAATAGAATGTTCAATTCATTTCTGAATAGATTAATTATTTAGATTTTGTGAATTTTCTATGTAAAAAGTACTTATTAGAACCTATTTTGCAGGAAACTTTGAGTTGAGATCATAAGATTGGACGATTAAGAGAGAAAGATAGAAGAAAAGTAGCAAATCTGGAGACAAGGAACAAGAATTGATGAATATGTGTTGGGCGTTATCACTTTTGTTCATGAAAGTGAACACACAGCCTATGCATAATCACTATTTCTGGCAAGAGTGAGCTTTCCAGTAGGTGTAATCACTTTTTCTAGCAAGAGTGATAGTTCCAAAGAAGGCAAAGTTTCAGAATGCTCTACGTTACCACTCTTATCAGTAAAAATGATCGTTCTAGAGAGTGAAAATATCAGGAAAGCTCTGCGTAGCCACTATTATCATTGAAAGTGATAGTTCCAGAGAGCTTTCAACTTGGCAAGTTACGCGTAGTCACTTTTTCTCATAAAAGTGATAACGCACAACCACTTGAGCTCTACATTGACACTTTTACCCGCAAAAGTGAGCATTCTAGAGAGTTCTTAACTCAGCAAAATGCGCGTAGTCATTTTTTCTCATAAAAGTGTTAACGCGCAATCACTCAACCTTCTGCGTTGCCACTTTTATCAGCAAAAGTGATAACGCACAAAACTAAGAATTTTTATAAATACCAGAATGCTCAGATTTTCGCGGGTCTTTCGTTCATTTTCTGTTTTCACTTTGTTCCTGGGTATGGAGAGAGCCAGAGAGAGAGATTGGGAACGAACTTCGAGCTCCAACCTAGAGGAATCAGATTGGAGATCGAATGAAGATGCTTCTTCTACGTTCTTTCTCTTCTTCTCTTTCTTTTCCTTTCTTTGCTGTCATGGTTGTGTAATTTCTTCATAGTTAGGGATTGTAGATCCGAAACAAACATGTTGAATTGATTTTGGATATGGATTTCAAGCTTTGGAATAGATTGAGTGGTTGATTCTGCACTTTACGTAGTAATTAAATGAAAATTTGATTAACTAATTTCAGAGGAACTCTTGTCAATGAAAATTGAATTTGTTCTTTAGATCTGAACCAATCACTGAGATTATAGTTTTCTTAGGGATAAGAGACTTTGATCTTGCAATCTTTTGGTTTCTTACACTTAAAGTAATATTGAATTGAATCAGATCTATGGAATTAGAATGGCTTAATTGAATGTTAGGTTCACTGAGTTAAGGAATTAACCTATGAACAATATAACGTGAAACTAATTGTCATTCTTTCCAATTGCTTGCTAGTTCAGAACTTTATTGATTAAACATTAGAGTTTTGGTGAAGCAACTCCCTAGCTATGGTTTCTCCATCTGTTATCACATATTTGTTTGTTCATTGTTCTGTTTTTCTTTTGATTTAAGCATTTGCCAATTATAATTCCAAACACTTCTTGAAATTCGTGTGGCTCAACTAGTTATTGCTCTGTGAAGTGGTAATTGGATACCTAATTCCCTGTGGAAACGATACTTGGATCTTAAATTTACTCATTACTTGCTGCAATTCCTAGTGCACTTGCTAGTGTTAAGAATTGTTAACAACTATCCACAAAACATATGAGCGTTTATGTGAGAACTTTTAATGGAAAGGTATCTGGAAAGATATAGCACTTGATTTTATTGTGGGATTTCCATCTTCCAATGGTCACACTGTTATCTTAGTTATTGTTGATAGATTTTCTAAAGTTAGACATTTTGGTATGTTGTCAACTAAGTTTATAGCTTATATGGTGGTTGATCTTTTCGCCAAAATTGTTTATAAGCTTTATGGCAGGACTTGTTCAAACTAAGTGGGACAAAGCTTCGCATGACTACAACCTACCATCCACAAAGTGATAGGTAAACAAAAGTTTTGAACAAACTGCTACAGCAGTATCTGAGAGCTTTTGTCCACAATCAACCACATACTTGGAGTAAATACCTCTATTGGGCCGAGTGGTGCTATAATACTTCCTTTCACTCATCCTCTGGCATCTCCCCCTATGAGGTTATGTATGGTAAACCACCACCAAATATTCCTCAATATTGTATTGGTAGCTCTAACTTAAAGGCTATTGATTCCGAGCTCAACAATCGTGATGTCATTCTCATCAAACTTAAAGCTAAGTTGTTGAAGGCACAAGAAACTATGAAGATTGCAACTGATAAGCATAGGCTACCAACCCCTTTCAAGGAAGGTGATTGGGTATTGGTGAAGCTACACCCGTATAAGCAAACTTCATTGGTTGGCCATAATTTACAGAAGTTGGCCAAGAGGTTTTATGGCCCTTTTTAAATTGTTGAATGTATTAGTGAAGTTGCTTACTATTTATCACTTCCTGCTTATGCTAAACTTCATCCTATTTTCCATGCTTCTCTACTTAAACCTTTCAAGAACACTAGTGATGTTGCTCTATTAGCTCTTCCATCTAATACTTCTGCAACTCAACCAATGATTCAGCCTCTTGCTATTTTGGTTATGGATAACCAATCCCCATGACATGTCCTTGTACAATGGGATGATCTTTATCCGAAAGACGCCACTTGGGAGGATCTCCATGAACTCACAACTGTGTTTTCTTCTCTCCACCTTGAGGACAAGGCATTTGTTAATAGGGAAGAAGATGTTATGGAAGATATTATAGAGGAAAAGGAATTAGCCTAAGAGGAAGACCATGGAGATGAGGAGGATATTATGCTGTCCACTCCAATTAGGACTTGTCGTTCTAGAAGGATGCGTATTTGGCCCAAACATTTTGTTAATTTCATTATGTGAATATTGCCTAGTATATTCATACATTATTTTGTCTTTTTTCTTATTCTCTTTCTTTTCTATTACGGGTTGTTACTGTTGTAATGAGTATACCTCATATATATTGAGGGACTGTGTTATTTGGATGGCATGGAATGAATATTTAGGATTGTGCATTTTTATGCTTAGAGGTTCTTTTTCCTCGAAGAAAGATTTTATCATAGTAAGGTTAGGCATATTTAATCAAAGTCTAGCCTAACAGAGTCTATATCTATCCTTATTTCTAACCATAGTGTTTTGGAGTTTAATTGTGAAACTTATGCTTTTAGGAATTTTGGTGACAACTCATTCAATTGTTAGTCACACTGTTTGATGGGTCATACATCAATAATGAAGTGGTGGTTAAGTCAACAATGTGCAATAATTGTTTAATGATTTTGTTTTCATTAATGGTTGTATGGCGATGGTATTATGGCTTTGATGGTGAGGAAGAGACACACAAATGAGTTGATTTCCAACTGGGAGTCTAATGTTGGTAACTTTGAAAAGGGCAAAAAAAAAAATGTTTAGAGAACCTAAACATGCACTAAACTACTTAATCAAATCAATTACTCGCTCAAACCATCAATAGAACAATCTAAAGATATCTTTAGTTAGAAATGAGTCTTTAATGTTCTAATAAATTTTGATCATATTAAAAAATCAGAGCCTAAAATTGATATTAACTCATTAGTGCTCACTCTTATGCAATATAACTAATTGCTAAAATATCTCATGAATTGGATGTTCAATATATAATAGAATCATTAAGATAAAATAGTTAAGCAAATATAATTTAAAATGTTAAAAAAAAGATAAATATGGTTTTAGAAATCACTCAAACAAACACAATAACAAAAAAAAAAAAGAAGTTGAAAATAAATTTACAATGAACAAGACTTGTTCTTTTAAAAAAAATAAAAATTCAAGACTTCACTAAAATGGTTAGAGCAAATCATTATCATACAAGAAAAACTTAAGATGATAATGCAAAAATAAGTTATAGTACATGCTAATACCTCTAATCAAATATAAATGATTGTTTAAAAATTTAATTTTCACAGCTTAAATAAAAAGATTAAAAATAATAATGTGTGAAAAGATATTAATTATTAAGCCTAAAACTTCTTTAAATATACTTTATTTGTGATGTTTTTAATTATTAATAAATTATATTAAAATATTTTTTATCTCACTTTATCACATAACTATAGTTTGACTTGACTTCATGAAGATGTAAATATTGATCCACTCCGGAAGTGAGAAGTTATACTTAAAATTAGATTATTTCTCTAGAAAGTTGTTCACAATGAGTTGATGACCAACCTTGAAAGGTATACACAAGGTATGACTAATTCTCTCCTTTGCGGTAGATGTGGTAATGATGAGGAATTTACTATGCATGTTCTTAGAGACTACCCATTTGCTAAGGATATTAGGGATTATTTTATTTTTTCTTAAAACTGGGTTCCTTTCTTTAGTCAAGGTTTAGCTGATTGGTTAACTTTTAATTTGTCTAAACAAAATTCTAAATTTTGTTCTCAATGGGGTAGCTTGTATGGGATTATTGTTTGGTACATTTGGAAAAAAAATGAATAATTTTATATTTAATCATGCTTCTACTTAGCCCATGGTTCTTATTCAAAAATTTTTATCTAATTGTCAATTTCAATCTAGTAGCTCTGGAATTTGACTAACTACTTTTTCTGGGTTTGTGATTGAGAAAATTCTTCTCAAGTGGATGCCTTCTCCTATAAACCATTAGAAGCTCAATGTTAATGGAGTTGCTTCTCTGGTTAATAGGACAATTGCATGTGGGAGATTAATTTGAAATGCTCAAGGTCACTTTCTAGCTAGTTTCTATAATAATATTTTTTCCTACACTCCGCTAGCTGCGAAGCTATAGAACATTCTTTTTGTATTAGAGCTCACTATTCTGAAAATGATTTTATGGAAGCTTTATCTCTATTCCTTAATGTGCAAAATTCTTCCTATCCACTTTCTGACCTGATTAGTAGAATTAGGAAAGTTATTAAACAAATTCAATTTGTTAGATTTGAGCATGTATATAGGGAAGCCAATCAAAGTATTGATCACTTTTCAAAATTAGCTCTTGAGGGTTCTTTAATTTTCTCTTATATTGTTAATCCTCGTTCTTCTCTTCTTTCATTTCTTTGTATGAATTTTTAGAACCTTGATCTTGGTTGGACTTTTTAGCCCATTTGAATATATATAATAAAAAATACTAATTCATTTCCATCTAAACTAGATATATATAAAAAATTCGTATTTCACTCGTATTTTTAAGATTACACATTAATAAAATTATAATATTTAATTATTTTTATAATTTTTAAAAAATATATATACCTATTATTATTTTTTAGAGATACATTTTATTGTTTTCATGTTTATATAAGCATTTTCTTTATAATGATTTTAAAATATTCTTACATATAATAATTTTTTTATATAAATTTTAGATTTTATATAAAAAGCTAAATTTTTTAAACAGTGTAAAAAAATAATAAAATAATTTATTTAATATTTTTTAACTAAATTATATAAACTAACTTCTCCGTTCCTAACTATTTTTGATTGGATCATATTAGGTTGTACTTAAATTTTTTTATAAATAGATCCAAACTTCATTGTACTATAATTTTATGATTGGATTATATTTTGGTCAAAAACTTTATCTAATTCACTTCCTAAAATTGACTTTATAATTTTTACCCGACATAATATATTTTATGTGCAAAATTAACAACATACAATTGCTCAAAATTTTGACTAAGAGTATTATAAATAATATATTAAGTATTATAAATTTTATAAACATGAATATAGATATTATGAAAAATTTAAAGTTTATATAAGGTAATAAGAAAAAAAATTATAAATACAAACATGTGTATTTACAAAAAAATTGCAAAAATATATATGATAATAATAAATTTTAATAAATATAAAAATAAATTTCACAGAAATTTTAAAAGGCAATTGCAATATTACAATTGAGATTATTCTATTTAGAAATGAAGCGTTCAATAAAATACTTTCTTTCATAGTTAACTAAATTTTTTTTAATAAATAAATTTGTGTGAAAACGATATGTAAATTTTACTCTTCTTTGTTACAATAATTTTATTCTCAATTTTTAAAAATAAAAGTTATTGCTTAACTTTCTTTTATTATTTTATATAAATATTTAAATTTTTTTATAAATATTTAAATTTATAAATTATTTTTTATTACTTTTTATAAACTTTCAATTTTTTTGTACATATATATATAATTCTTAATACTTAATATATTATTTTAGTACATATTATTTGTAATTATAGAATATATTATTTTAGTACATATTATTTGTAATTATAGAATTGAGTTAAAATAATTTTTAAAAAAGTTAATATTTTAAATAATTATTATATATATAATTAAAATACATGTGCATTGTTTGAGCTATTAACTAATTTATATAAAACAATAAAAAAATTTAAATAACCATTTTAATATTTAAAATTAAAAAAAAAATTATGTTGTTATTGTTATTATTATTACCTTTAGTTAATTAATATTATTATTGTAATTATCAAATACTGATTATTAATGAAATTAAGATATTTCTAACAAGAAATATATGAAAAAAAAAATTACTTAACAAAATAAAGCCTTGTTAGAAATATATGAAAAAGTAATGAATTACTCGAAAAAAAAGTCTATTTAAAGCTTGATGTATAACCCCTTAAAAAAGTTAGTTTTTTTTAATTGCTCGGTGATTTAATAAAAAGAAATTATTTAATCTAGATTCTATAAATAATTAAGATAAAATATTATTATATTAAAATAAATAAATGTTAATTAATTTTATTAATATTTAATTTAATAAAATAAATTTATTAAAAATATTTATCATGATAATAATAATGATCACCATAATAATTATTATTGTTCTAAGCATAATCATAACTATTACTCTATCATTAGAGTTATTAGTATTGTTACTATAACTATTATCATTGTGACTGCTACTATATTGTTATCATTGTTGTTAAATATAATTGTTATTATCATTATATTTTTTATTGACTATTTTACTATTTTTACTTCATTATTAATTAAAATTGAATAATTGTAAAGTAAAAAGTGATTTAAATAATTTGATTATAAGATTTAGCAATAAAATATAAAAATATAAAATAAAAAATTTAAAACTAATTATAAAACTAATTTTAACTTTTTAAAAATTTAAAAGTTTACCTTGACAATTGCAAATCTTTTGAAAAAAAAGTTGATATTAAGAAAGTAATTACTAATTTATATAAATAATAGTTTTTAAAGTATGTTATAATAATTTATTATATTTAAAAATATCATTCGATTAATGTTACAAATAATAAATTTTAAATAATTAGTAATATTAAAAATGTATACATGTATCTAATTATGTAATAAATTTGGCCTGTTAATTAAATAACTGAAAAAAATAATATATTATTTCGCTTGCGTCTGTATTTGGCAAAAGATAAATAAGTCGGAGTAATATATTTCTATAATATTTTTTATATTTTTAACATAAATCAGTTATTTTGTCCGTATATTTTTGTTGTTTGATATTTTATATTATTTTTTATGCAAATAAATTTCTCCATTATTGATAATGGTAATTTCATAAAACTTAATAATTTTGCTAATATTAATCTTAAGACATTGGTTAAAATTAATAACACAATTATTTATCATAAAATTATAGGAAAGGTGTATTAATATTAAGGATTTTATTTTTGTTTTGATTTTATTAAAGTTATAAATATATGACAAATATTTTTTTTATAACAATTTATTTTCATTAATTGTTTAAACTCATTTTTTTGAGAGTTGAAATGATAATTTTTAAAAAATTTATAGTAAAAGTATACGAATAATATTTTTTATTAAAAACTATACTATATAATAACAAAAAAATTTAAATTTAGTTTGGAATTTATAGAGAAGTATTGATAAAAAATATTATTAAAAATAAATAAATATATTTTCATAAAATAAGAAACAACTTATATTTCTTTTTTTAGAAACTTTCTCCTTTAATATTTTTAAAATTTAAGAAAATAAATTAATTTTAATTAAATAAAAGATTCTTATATGCATATATTAATATATTTTATCTTATAAATATTTTTTAAAAACTTACTCAGACTAAACAATAAACCTTTATACTAATTTTTTAATACAAATTTATTCAATCAGAAACATATATATTTTTAATAGTTTGTCTAACTTGTACAATATTACACTTAATAAAAATTTATATATGACACATTATTATGAAAAAAAAATTTAATAACACTAATAATTCTAAAATTTTAAAATTTATAATAAAAGTTTACTATTTGTTGCATAACTTTAATGAATAATAAAGAGTGAACCAAGATTAGAGATGAATGAGCGGAATTAAATAGGGATAATGATAATTATTAAGTCAACGGGGAAAACTAATTAAAAGGTAAAACGCAAGAAGATGAGTGAGATGGGAGTGGGAAACTGCGAAAGGATAAAATGGAATCTTAACCGTAGGATATGAAGTTGAGAGAATGGATCTCCCCAACCCACCCCGCCATTTAAAATCCCTCTCTCAAACCCTTTCGATTCTCTAATTTCGCCTTCCCTCCCTTTCTTCTTCTCTATCGCTCAACAGAACAGAGTCTCATCCATCCGAGACACACACAGCAACAACAACAACAAGAACGACCAAAGAATCAACTCTGATGGCGAGCGATCCGAACCAGACGCAGGGCCAACTCGCGCTAATCCTGGGCCCCGATTCGAGCCACTTGGAATCCCTAATAACGAAGCTCATGTCCTCTTCCAACGAGCAACGTTCTCAGGCAGAGTCGCTCTTCAATCTGTGCAAGCAGGCCCACCCAGACTCCCTTATCCTAAAACTCGCCCAAATCCTTCACTCTTCCCCAAACCCCGAAATCCGAACCATGTCAGCCATCCTCCTCCGCCGCCACCTCACGCGCCACCACGACTCATTCCTCTGGCCCCACCTCTCCCCTTCCACGCGCTCGTCTCTCCACTCCCTCCTCCTCTCCTCGCTCCACAACGAGCCCGTCAAATCCATCGCCAAAAAGCTCTGTGACACCGTTTCCGAACTCGCCGCCGCCATCCTCCCCGATGACTCCGCCGCCTGGCCGGACCTCCTCCCTCTCCTCTTCCAGTGGGTAACTTCAACCGACCCGAGGCTTCAAGAAATCTCTCTCCTCATCTTCGCTCAATTGGCTCATTACATAGGCCAAACCCTACTCCCTCAATTGTCCACTCTCCACACCGTTTTCCTCCGCTGCCTCCACTCCTCCGCTGCCTCCGACGTACGCATCGCTGCCCTCGCCGCCTCCATCAACTTCGTTCAGTGCCTTAACAGTTCCTCCGACAGGGACAGGTTCCAGGACTTGCTTCCTCACATGATGCAAACCTTGACCGAAGCGCTTAATTCTGGCCAGGAGGCCACCGCGCAGGAGGCGCTTGAGCTTCTCGTCGAACTCGCCGGTACCGAGCCGAGGTTCCTCCGGCGCCAGATTGTGGATGTTGTTGGCTCCATGCTGCAGGTCGCTGAGGCTGAGTCTTTGGAGGAAGGGACGCGGCATTTGGCTATTGAGTTTGTGGTGACCCTTGCCGAGGCGAGGGAGCGGGCTCCTGGGATGATGAGAAAGCTGCCGCAGTTCGTGCGGAAGCTGTTTGGTGTTTTGATGAATTTGTTGCTGGATATTGAAGATGAACCGGCGTGGCACGCGGCGGAGACGGAAGATGAGGATGCTGGTGAAACTAGTAACTATGGGTTTGGACAGGAATGTTTGGACAGGCTTTCAATTTCCTTGGGCGGGAATACTATTGTGCCGGTTGCTTCTGAGCTGTTGCCGACTTACTTGGCTGCTCCTGAGTGGCAAAAGCACCATGCTGCGCTCATTGCACTAGCACAAATTGCCGAGGGCTGTTCCAAGGTATACATACTTGTTGCTTTTTTCCTATGCCCAATATTCAGAATTGTTTTTTCATTGTTTATTAGGTTGTTATATATGTGATGAAATTGGGCTTGTGATTATCTTTGGTGTCTTTAGGTCATTATGTTACTTTAAGCCTTAGTTCCTTCTACATTGTGTGATTGTTTGTAGTCAGCCAAAAAAAAAAAAAAAAAAAAGAAAATAAAAGAAAAAAGAAACGGAATCCTTAACTTCTGTGTGTGCGTGTCTCTTAGATGGTAATCTTTGATGGTGCAGGTGATGATAAAGAATCTGGAGCAGGTATTGTCGATGGTTTTGAACTCATTTCGTGATCCCCACCCTCGAGTGCGATGGGCAGCTATAAATGCCATTGGGCAATTGTCCACAGATTTGGGGCCAGACTTGCAGGCTAGATATCACCACTTAGTGCTGCCGGCATTAGCTGGAGCCATGGATGATTTTCAAAACCCACGAGTACAGGTTTGTGTTTTTATCTGAACTAGGTGCATTGTCTCGTAATGATTCAAATTAGGTTCCATTTTTAATTGTTTTCTAAAAATGTGCAAAAACTGTCTTATCATCTTATATGCCAGTATGTATACTCATTCATATTAGGCGGAGATAGACTCTATAATTTGGCTTTACTATATTCTACTTTGTGCTCTTTCTTTGTCCTTGATAACGTTGTCTGCTGGATAAAAGGAATGCAATGATTGAGTTTGGTTGCGCATGAGTAGAACAATCTTGTGCATTTATCATCTTGTCTTACCTTGTCTATTGTCTTATATTTTCTAGGTATTCAAATATAAATGCCAAACACGTTATTACTGTCATAACGATCCTCAGTTCTCTTAAGGCTTTGTGCAAAGGTTTTTCTCAATCTTATTTGGTATTTAGACCTAAGATAGTTAATGGCCAATTTTCTGGATTTTGATTTATAACATCTTTGATATTTTGCTGTTATTCTTTTTCATCAGTTGAATATGGTCCCACAACCTATTTTTCAACTGCCGTGTGTCATATTAACCTTGAGTTTCCTGATCTTTGACAACTCATTTCATTTGCATTTAGGGAGTTATCATAGTTTTTCATAATTAGACTGTTGTTTTATTGCAGGCTCATGCTGCTTCCGCGGTGCTAAATTTCACTGAGAATTGTACCCCAGATATCCTAACACCTTACTTGGATGGGATTGTGAGCAAACTTCTGGTACTCTTGCAGGTATTTGACTTTTGTTTATTTCTAGCTGGCTGGAAAATTGTAGAAAATTAGAATTATATCTTGCTGAAGAGCATATGGTGTTTTCCTTGATTAGATGTTTTGATTTGGTTTGAAAGAAATAGCACTTTGTGGATTCTCCTTCCTTTTTTTTTTTTCAGTCTTCAAATGGATTTGCATTTTTCCTCTATTTGTTTTCTTTTTAAATTGCAATTGGATTTTAGTTAGTGCAGTGCAAGCGTTATTAACGTTTTGTAGAGTATTTTCTGGGACAAATATTTGTTTTTGGTTTTTTCCCCGCAAAACAAGCTTAGCTAATTTCACATTAGGTTTTAAATTTATTGATTTTTCTTTCATAATTGTATCGATTTTATGGATGTTTTGTTTGATTTGTTGTTGCATAGTGCTTTATGATCAGTAGATATTTTGATATGCATGTTTCATATTTTATGCATTTTGGATGGTAACTTTACAATTTTATGGTATTCTTCTTTTCTTCCACCTGCTAGAATGGGAAGCAAATGGTTCAAGAAGGGGCTTTGACAGCTTTAGCATCAGTTGCAGATTCTTCACAGGTGCTGCTTTATGTAGCCAATCTTCACCTATTAATGACAAGGCTTTTAAGTTTTATACTTCATAAATAAATATTTTGTGTAAACAGGAGCAATTTCAGAAGTATTATGATGCTGTGATGCCATACTTAAAAGCTATTCTGATGAATGCAAATGATAAATCTAATCGTATGCTTCGTGCCAAAGCAATGGAGTGCATTAGTTTGGTAGGAATGGCTGTTGGAAAGGAGAAGTTCAGGGATGATGCCAAACAGGTGAACTTTAATTTAGTTCTGAGTGTTGTGTTGTGTGTTTTTTTCATCCAATGTATTGCTGGAAGTAGTAATATTAATGTTTTCTTTCTATCCTCATTATTCATTTTAAATATGCTACATAATGTGTATTTTTCATTTACTAGGTTATGGATGTCTTGATGTCGCTGCAACAATCTCAACTGGACGCTGATGATCCAACTGCAAGTTACATGTTACAAGTATGGTCCTTTTACTAGTTTGTGGCATGAACTTGGGAATGTATATAATTTTGTCATTCTAATCAAAATTTGTATAAATCTCAATTTTTCACTTGGCTTCCATGTTTTCAGGCATGGGCACGGCTTTGCAAGTGCCTTGGACAGGATTTTCTCCCATATATGGGCTTTGTCATGCCTCCTTTGCTCCAGTCTGCACAACTTAAGCCTGATGTTACCATTACGTCAGCAGATTCTGATACTGAATTTGATGAAGATGATGACAGGTGTCCTTTCAGTTTTTGTTACAGAATTTGATGTCATAAACAATTGATATCCGTGTTATTACATGATGAGATCTGTTTGTGTAAAATTTATTCATTTCACTTCCTTGGGCTGCCCCTTCCTGTGTTTGAGCTTCTATAGTTGTCTTTATTTTAAAACTATTTTTGGCAAATTGACATATTGTGAGTCCTGCTATACTTTCTTTTATTTTTGTTTGTATGATAATGATAATGTCATTGTTAAGAGTAAGACATCCACATATTAGATCATGTATGTTACCATGTTTGTCCATAGGCATGGTTTTTTTTTGTTAAAGCGACTTTCCAGGTTTCAAGGAGTTCTTTTCAGTCCTAGTTTGTAGAACGTGTGGAGGTCTTAGGGTATGTGGGCTCAAATTTTAAGTAAAGCAAAAGAAATTTCCTGCAATATGATCTCTCATATATAAAGAGAATAAAAGGGAATAAATGTAGAAAAAGGAGTTGCAATTTTTTGGTCTGAAAATAAAGAAGAGATATGGATATATATTGATTAATTTTTAATACTTAGATGTTGCTGTTTTTCTGTAGCATTGAAACAATCACACTTGGGGACAAAAGGATAGGCATTAAGACCAGTGTCTTGGAGGAGAAGGCTACCGCTTGTAACATGCTATGTTGCTATGCTGATGAGTTGAAGGAAGGATTTTTTCCTTGGATTGACCAGGTTGACTTTGTTTTATATTTTATTGATATTTTCCAGTACAGGATTTTTTATTTTCTAACTTTGCGGACTCATCTAGGTTGCTTGCACATTGGTTCCTCTTCTTAAATTTTATTTCCACGAAGAAGTTAGGAAGGCAGCAGTTTCAGGTATTTTCTTGACTCTAGTCTTTAAGAACCTAATCTTGCTTCTAGTTTGTTTATTTCCAGTAGCTCTTATTGAAATTTTTTTTAATTTCACCTGTCTGCATTGTTCATAGCTATGCCAGAACTGTTATCCTCGGCAAAATCAGCTGTAGAGAAGGGACAATCACAAGGTCGAGATGAGACTTACATAAAACAGTTGTCTGATTATATAATACCAAATTTGGTGGAGGCTTTACACAAGGTGAAAGTCCTGCCTATTCTTGTCATTTGTTGTATTCTGAAGTTTTTTGTGTTTGTATTAATATATTTTAGCTGTCTTCCAGGAGCCAGAAGTAGAAATTTGTGCTAGCATGTTGGATGCATTAAACGAATGCATACAGGTTTGTAATGTTTATCTATCAGGATGGAAGATTTATTACAGCCATTTTTTCTATTGGAATTAAATTACAATTCTATTTTATACAATCTTATACCTTCTTTCAAATAATTATGTGAGTGAAGGAGAACATCTATACCCAAAATGATTTATGGGAGATAATTCTGTTTGTGGTGTGTACTATTCTGTTATCTTGCTATGTAATACTGTGTCTAGAAAGAATAATTTATATACAATGAAATGGAGAAACAAATGAATTTCAATTTTTTAATCAAAGTTTAAGTCTCCTGAAACTTGTTACATGATGATACTACATTTGAGCAAAGATTGATACTAGGCAATCCTAAATCACTGAAAACCCCAAACAACCCTAATATCAATAATTTTGTTTAAATAAATTTGTGTATGTTATTCCATTCAAGTCACAAATATTCTGATAACATATTCTATATTCTGATATTCCTATCACTTTGTGGTTTGAGAAAGGAAAGATATGGATAATGATCCAGAAATGACATATCCAAGCAGAAATATGGCAATTTGAGTTTTGTATACTCTGATTTGTTTTTGAATATTTTGTCTGGGTTTTTAATAATTTGTTCTTGTTTATTCTTTTGGTAGTCTGGAGTGGATTGAATTTGCAATGCGCAACTGCAATAAAATTATTCTGGGTTCTCTGTGGCCATATAATTCTGCATCTGTATAGAAGATTAGGAAAATAACCTCTGTTCTCCT
The DNA here is from genome assembly GCA_024086825.1 of Abrus pulchellus subsp. cantoniensis. Classification (NCBI taxonomy): domain Eukaryota; kingdom Viridiplantae; phylum Streptophyta; class Magnoliopsida; order Fabales; family Fabaceae; genus Abrus; species Abrus pulchellus. The sequence goes on from CM044050.1 coordinate 15,283,025, forward strand.
CTCTGTCAATATCTGTCTATCTACTTCTATCTGCATCGTGGTTGGACGCAGATGTGCTATATTGTGCTATTTTATAATCACTTTGTGATTTTGTTTATCCTATTTCTCAAGTCATCAATTCTCTTTAAGATGTTTAAACCTGAAGTTGGCTACTAATTGTTTCTCTCAGGTCTCTGGACCACATCTAGATGAAAATCAAGTGAGGAGCATTGTTGATGAGATCAAACAAGTCATTACAGCCAGTTCATCAAGGAAACACGAAAGAGCAGAGAGGGCCAAAGAAGAAGACTTTGATGCTGAAGAAAGAGAACTACTCAAGGAAGAAAATGAGCAAGAAGAGGAACTTTTTGATCAAGTATGTTCAGTAATATCTGTTTTTGTGATCTGAATCTGTCATTAAATACTTTTTTATGCATGTTGTTATGGTTCTTATTTTTAATTATTTTGTGTTCTAGGTTGGTGATTGCTTGGGGACTTTGATAAAAACATTCAGGGCCTCTTTCTTGCCTTTCTTTGATGAGCTTTCATCGTACATAACACCTATGTTTGTAAGCTCCTTTATATTCCTTGCTCAATGTTTCTTCTCTTTCTGCTGTAATGAATGTTTAAATTCTTGGTGTTCTTGCCTAAAAGTTGTCTGGTATTCTCTTCCCTCATGGCTTTTTCTTTTGTGTTTTTCTCGTCAAATCTTTTTCCTTAAAGCATTTAATTTGAAGGAATAACTATCTTGTCTATAGCTATTATGTTTTCCTATGAAGGCATTAGTTCTCTCACTTCTCTTATGTGTAATTAGCCAAACAAAAAAGTAAAACACACTGTACCCCTCTTTCACACTTCCTCCTGAAATGCTGTATGAAATTATGTCCTTTTTAAATTTTTATTTCTCTTTTGTTGGGATTTGGTGACTGCTGCATTTTTTTCTCTCTCCTATTGATAATCATTTGCTATTCTGTTTCCTGATCCAATTTTTTCCTCCCCTATTAATAATCATTAATCAGGGTAAAGATAAAACCTCAGAGGAAAGGAGAATTGCTATTTGTATATTTGATGATGTTGCTGAGCACTGTCGTGAAGCAGCTCTTAAGTAAGAACCCCTCATCCTTGTAGGTTGCTCCCTGTTTTCATTTGTTTTTATGTGGATTGTCTGTAATTTCATGCTCAAAATTATTTTATTCCCTGTAGTCTGAATGACTTTTTTTTCTATATTTTAAGTGCTGCTGCTTTGTATTGTTGCAGGTATTATGATTCTTTTCTTCCATTCTTACTTGAAGCTTGCAATGATGAATATCCAGATGTTCGACAGGTTCTTTTTTCCTCCACTCATTTTACTTAATATTAATGTTGCTTATTCAGTTTTGAGACGTAATTGAGGTTCTCATTGTGCAAAACAAAAATAAAATGTCTTTACAGGCAGCTGTTTATGGTGTTGGTGTTTGTGCTGAGTTTGGTGGATCTGTTTTCAAACCCCTTGTTGGAGGTTAGTTGCACAATACCTTTTGTTGCTTATTTTGTTTTTGTGCCTCACTATACATTTTTTAATTAACTTTTCTTTTCTATTGCAGAGGCACTTTCAAGGTTAGATGCCGTGATAAGGCATCCAAATGCACTACATTGTGATAATGTAATGGCATATGACAATGCTGTTTCAGCTCTTGGAAAAATATGCCAGTTCCACCGTGATAGTATAAATGCGACACAGGTACATTGCATTTTGGTGCTCCATGTCTCTGCTGTGTCTTAAAGTGCTGTTCATGTTTACTTAATCTTGCCTGTGTTCATACTGTCATTTGGAAAAGTATAGGCTAGTCATACTGGTTAGGTTAGTGTTGGTCTTGTTAGTTATGACTGCATGGAATTACTTTCAGCTTTTGCTGGAATTACTTGATCTTCGTTGGGCAGCGCCCCCCCTTCTGGTTGTGGTGTAAAAAATACTTTGGATTTTGTAATTCTGGAAAAAAACTTAATAATGATCTTGTTGACTACCATAGATATCTTTTTCCCAAAATTCCATACTCGAGATTAGCATTACTATGCATGGTAGTTGTTGCTATTCATTGTAAATATTTAATACATTGCTTAAGAAATTTAATTTTGTATAGTGTAGTTAATATATTCTTGAGACACTTAGAGAGGACTTTGCCCGCCGAAGTCATTCGCATTATAAAAACTCCAATTCGAGTCCAGTAACTGGTTCTTCTATGCCAGAGGACTTGGACACAATTATGTGATGGGTTTTTTATTCATAATTTATTGCTATTATTAATTGGAGTTGGTGGGTTCTCTGAAATTTCTAGGCTGCAAATCCTGGTTTTAGGATAAGATTCTGACTCTCAAAATCCTTGTGTAAATGAAGTTTAGAGCCAAATTCCTCTGCTTATGTGTGATTTCTAACTTGCATTTTTTTATTGCTTGGTATCAGGTTGTTCCTGCCTGGCTAAGTTGCTTGCCCATAAAAGGTGATTTAATTGAGGCTAAGGTTGTGCATGACCAACTTTGTTCAATGGTTGAAAGGTAGAATTCTGCTCCAGAACGTTTTGATTGAGCTATTTACTAATGTGCTGCCTCTTGTTCCTGATTCCTATTGATTCTAATATTCCTCATACGTATTCGTACACACTTCCTTCAATTTCAGATCAGATAGAGAACTTATAGGTCCTAACAATCAATATCTTCCCAAAATTGTTGCAGTTTTTGCGGAGGTATTTAATGCCAGTTCTCTTAGTTACTGATGTTTGATTCAGCTCCACTCCCTTTTCCCTTCTAAAATTTGTTTGTTGTGCATAAACTACGATGTAGATTTTATGTGCGGGAAATGATCTAGCAACCGAACAAACTGCCAGTCGGATGATTAATTTATTGAGGCAGCTTCAACAGACTTTGCCACCTTCTACCCTTGCTTCAACCTGGTCATCCTTGCAGCCCCAGCAGCAGCTTGCACTTCAGTCTATCCTATCATCCTAATTATTTTGGATTGTGTTTATGTTTCATCACCTTCAGAAAATGCGCTTCTGTTGTCATGGGATGTCATAGTTGCCCTTTGAGAAGCTGCTATGTCAGGTCGAATTTGTGTGTTTTTTAGGTCGGCAGCTGCGTCTGGGTCAAGTTTTTGATTGCTGAATCCATATTTGGTCATGCCATCCGGGACATATCTGAGGTATGGCTTTATTGCAGAGGAAGAGCAGTGTTGAATAGGTTGAACGAGAACCAGAGTTTTGGTGTCGAATGTGTATATTGTGTTATAGGTTGAACGGTGACTATATCCTGTCTGGATGATGGGGACGAGGCGTGACCGAGTCATGCATGGCTCAGGAAAATCGCATAGCATTCTTTTGTTTTTATAACAGTTTTGATGAGTCATTTCTTTGGTCGTGGGAAACAATTTGTCAGTTTATTTTTCATTTTTTGGGTCAATGGTTTAATTAAATTGTATACCCGCTGGGTTCTTCCCCCTTCCGTTTTTGGTAAGCCTACTCCCCCATGCCCCAACTTCGTTTTGGGAAATTTCGAAATAAAAAATATGGAAATTATTTATTCACATAACCACAAATTTTGTATAGCATGATGTTGCTAATGTTTTGGATTTGCACAATTTATTTTCCTTGTAAGTAATGAAGTATAGTTAAACTGTTAGATGCCTGAAATTAAGTGGGTGAATATAAGTTAAAACGTTGAACATAAGATGCCTGCGAATAGTTAATGAGCCACACTGGTATTGATCAACGAGTTTTATATTTTCTATTAATCTTTTAAATAATTTTCTTACCGTTTACGTTGACTAAAGTAAATATTAAAAGGAAAGTACATTTATTATTTAAAAAAATATTTAATAATTAGGAGTATTTACAGGTACAAAAGGTAAGGATTGTTTCTATCTGCGGTCACATATATAAGGACTTGAAACATTTTTTGGTGCTATAATTAGTTGAAACATTTTTTGATGCTTTAATTAGTAATACGGATTAAATAAGTAGATTAATCTCTTTGACTTTTGCTTTAATTTTAATTTTGTCTTTTAATTTCTTATATTTTGTTCTTTTAATATGTATATATATACGCCTTAATTCATGACACATTATTTTCATCTACAAATTTCTTCAACATCTGACTCACCATTTTATACAAAAATAGGGTTTTAATTTTTATCAATTAAGGCACTGATTTATCAAAAAAAAAAAAAGTATTACAGTAACGAATCAAGAAGAGAAATATACTGAGTTTGAATATTTATCAGCGAAAATTTTTTAAAGCCTTTTTATTATTGACATAATTGATGAATTTAAGACTCAACCAAAAAATTTACTAGAAATAAAAAAGAATTAAGTTTAAAGAAAGAGTATAGACAAAGGATAAGAGAAAAAATAGAAAAAAAATATTTTTATTAGAGTTTAAAGAGAGAAAGAGAAATAGTTCATGAAAGTATAAATAAAAGATAAAAAAAAAGAAAAAAAAGAAAGATAATCAAAAAATTTATTAACATACATTATACGAAGTAATATTTCGTAAAAAAGAAGATAAACATTGATTTTTTCATGAAGTTAATATTTTTAATAAAAAATGATTTATTTAAAATATTCTTAATACTTAAGCAACTAAAATAAAAGAAAAACAAATGAAGACAAAATCAAAGTTAAGAAATTAATCTGCTAATCAGCCTAATATTTTTTATCCATATTATTTTGTGTTACTGCAACTAGTGTTGACTAATCTACTAGGCTAGTTTAATTAATTAAATCAAGACTTGATTATTTCAAAAGTTATGATTTTATTTTTTAACTAGGATTTGAAAACGCTCTATATTATTCTTCCATAATTTTTGATATATTATGTAATTTAATTTTCCCTTCTGTATCATTTATTTATTTTACTTTATATTTCTCTCTCTTTTATTTCTATCTATTAGCTGTAAAAATTATTATACTGAAATAGTCGGAACAAAAGTTCTCTTTTTAAATCAAGTAACAGGTGCATAACTGTACTCCTTTCCTCTAAAAACGAGTTATTAGGAGATGAAAGTAAAGAAATCTGAATAAGTCAGAAACCAAAAATAATTTGATGAAAACAACAAAACTAAAAATTATAAAATAAGATAAAAATCAAGGGATATTTTTAAAATTAATAAAAATAAAATTAATTTTCTATTTTCATATTCAGTTTATTAGATTTGAGAAAATGTTTGATTTACTTGTTTTGTTTTGTTTTTTTTTTGCTTCTTCTATTGTTGAATTCATTACAGTAGCCAAACTGATGCATTTATTTCCCTATATATTTATGAAATTACCGTTCATAATTTAGCTATGAAAAAGTACATTTGAATGAAGCATACATTTAATTTTTGATAGATAATTGTAACCTGATATACTACATATTTTCATATTTTCATGGAGTGTTGAAGCTTGAATGAAATCTTTCGATGGTAAAGGGTGATTTTTATTTGGCTAAACTTGTTCAATTCAACGTGCGAATAGCCGTACAAGTTTTGATTTAGTCCCATAATCTGATTTGCGATTAAATTAGTTTAAACGACGTAAAATCAAACGAACTAGTTATACAGATTTTTAATTGAAAAAGACTCAATCTTTTTAGATTTCGTGTTGTTTATACATAAATGGTTTCTAGATTTCATAAATGATTTTTATATATTGTGTTCTTCTTATATATAAACAATTTTATAACAGTTTTTTTTAATATGTGTCAAGGGACACAACAGAGAAATAAATAAATTATTAATATTTAATGTTAATGAATTGATTCTAATGATATTATGTAATTTTTAATAAAAAATCAAAATATATAAGTTTTTATTGTATATTCTTAAATATAAATTTAAAAAGTATTTTTATGATATCAATTATTTCAATGAATCGGTTTAATGAATTAAAATTGAACTAAAACTAAGTATTATTTTGGTTTTAACTCAATTTTAATACACAAATTTTAAATTACTCTGAAATATCTTTTTGACTCTGTGTATCTAGTTACAACTTGTTAGTTTAAATAATAGATATATTTTACATCAATTAATCTTATTTGAATTGAATAAAATTATTATAAACGATATAGTTTTTTTTTATAAAATATTAAACACAATTATATATTTACGATATCTTTTGCACGAGAATATTTTTTTTATTTTAAACAAGATTATTATAATTAGTAAAATTTTTTAATTGTCTAAATGTTTGACACAAATTTATAATTGTTAAAACTCAAATTATAAGTTAAATTAAAACAATTTTATGACAATAAAGGATGTGCTTAGGTTGGAAGTATATATGACTTACCTTTAAATACAAGTAGAAATAAAAAAAGAGTTTTATTAATCTCAGCTCTTAAAACTGAGTTTAAAATCTATAAATAATTTTTTTTATGAAAAAAATATATATTTATTATATTAAAGTTATAAAAATACAATAAATACTTATCTTTCTAATAAAATTTTACTATTATTAGTTGATTATCCTCAGCTTTAATGGTTGATATTAACAAAATAAAAAAATATTATATCATAACTCTTTAATTAAATGCTGTTGCTAATTTTAATCATTAATATTTCTTTTAAACATTTAAAATTTTAATTTTATTTTAAAAATATTAATTATATTAAAGGTATAAAAGTACAATGATTTTTTTAATAAATAATTTTTTTATCATATCATTCGTCATAATATATGATGAGATATTTCTAATAATATGCTTTTCTAATTTTTTTTTATCATCGTATGAAATCTGAATAGAATCCATAAAATAGGAAAATACGACATACTACATAATAAAAATTGAAGGTAAAAAGAGTATGTAAGTTATTTTTTTATCTTCGTGTTTCTAGAATTTGTAAGTTATTCTTAAAAAACAAGAACTATCCAATGTCCATAATAGTTTCTTTTTTAATGTTTTATCTTTCCTTGGCCAAGAAAGAGTAGTTTCAAGAATTGGAAAACTAATCTATAATTTGAAGCGTAAATTTGATAATAAATTTCATATTATTGTAGTAATTAATGTTTTCTATTATTGGATTTTTTTAAAAACTTTTTAAAATGCATGGTATCACCTTTATATATATATAATCATTTTAGCATTGTCAATGGATCAAATCAAATATTAGTTTGCTCGTATACTATTATATGTCAAAAAGAAAATATTGACTCCTTTTCATATAAGAGGGGCTAAATCAATTTTAATTCATGTATTTGTCTCTATAAATAATGCCTACACTAACTACGCCTATGTACTACTCTTTTCAATTTCTATGAGCTCATGGGAACTAGTAGTAGTTGTAGTAGGTACCAACGAAAGTATTTGGGTGTTGAATATTAAAAACAGCCCAAGTACATCATTGACTTTAAATGGCTTTGCTTTTCAATTCATTTTGGTCCTTAAAAAAAAAATTCAAATGTTAATAGAATTATATTATTTTTAAATGCCCTACTAATAACTTTAAAAGGCAGCTAAAGGCCACATTTGATAAGCTACCAAGGAGTAAAGGATAATGATACATAGAAAATTAGAAAGGAGGTTGGATTTGTTTTTATAGAGAAAGATTCTCATTGCAAAGTCATGAAAGCCAACTTTACCTCATTAGTAGTTGAAGCATCTAACATCAGCCATCTCCTACAATGTACATCTAATTTCTTCCTTTTTGAGAATTGAAAAATATTGTTCATGTAAGGAACATTGGGCACTTGGACTCTTCCTGTTTTTTATTTTTTTCACTTTAATTTGCAATTAAGTTGAATGACAATTCTACACAAATCCTTGAAAAGTCACATTTTTCTGGCACTACGGCAATTTCGCTTTCTATTGACTATTTGATGTTATTCCATTCATTTATCTTGTCACATTATTTGAACTTTTTATTTTTTAGAACTATTATTCATACCACATTATTCAAGTTTCAAATTGATGAAGGTTGATATCTTTAGGTACCTTTTGCCTTATAATAATTATAATAATAATAGAACTTAAAATTTCAAGCTACTTTAAAGGACACGATTATTGTTAACATGATTAATGAATTGTTAAGGTCATTATGATTAATGCTAACATAAACTTGAATCTCGGAAAGATCTTTCAAGATAACATTTACCATGTTGTATAGCTAAATTATTTAATATAATAAACTTGTGTCTTACTCCCCATATCTTCATTCTTGTCTATCGTGAGATCCATTGTATACTTTTAGTGTCAATCAATATTTAATTATTCAAATTTCATTTCTTTGTTAAAAAATAACCAAAACACTTAGATGATTAACATAAACTGAATTGTTGTTTTAGGTTAGCTAATTGTCTTTATCAATCAATTAACAAAGAAGACAAGGACAATGTTAAATAAATAAATAAATAATTGGGATTGGTTGAAAGAATGATGAAGAAGAATCTATGAATAAAACATAATGGAGGGGAACAAAGTGTTCCCTTGGTGACGTGAGAAGAGGGGTTCAACTTACAACAAACCCAGCATGCACGATGAGATATATGTATGAATCTTTAATATATTATTATTATTATGTGTGTAGCCATATAGGTAAGTGACCCCCTTAGTGCCAATCATGGCTTTAATGTTGATTTTGTTTATGGGTACATCTGAAGGATCATTTTGGAGGCTCCACGTGGCACCCATTTATGCCTTCAACACAATCCTTTCAACTGTTTGACTTACCAAAAAAAGGGGAAGAGTGAGGATAAGGACTTGGTAGCCTCAACCCTCTCTTTTTCCACTGTTGATTTTTATCTAGGTAGACCTTAGGATGCTTTCCCAAATTGGGCATTGACCCAAAAAGCAAGATTTTATGACCTTTTTGAGATGTAAGGAAAATAATAATACAAAGATTTGTATGTTTTTCAACTGACTCCCGATTCTATGCAATTTGTATGTAGTCTAAATTTGTTTAAAGGAATTTGATAAAAAATAATTTTTATTAAATTAAAAAAATTTGCTTAAGTAAATTTGTTGAGATGTAATAATTTAGAATTAAATTAAATTATTAAGGATGATGATAAAAATTATAAGAATAATTATATTATTACATGACCTAGGACACTTAAATCTTTGTAATATGATAATTCTTACTTGATAAGTCTTTATAACCATTTGTAAACATGGTTAGCAATGAAGTAGCAAATGATCTTAGATTAAGGTTCTTTAAATTTGCTGTAATTTATAAAAGAAAAAAAATTGAAGTTTTAAATTTTTTTACAATTTTATTTTAAGTAAATTATCAAATCTACTTAAATGAATTTTTTTAGTTAAACGAATTTAGATTGTAGGTTGTAGTTCCATAAAAAATGCGGAAGATTTAAATCCTTTCAATAATTATTTTTATATATAAAAATGCCTTATATGTTTTTATTCTAAACAAATTCTCTTTTGAATATATTTTAGAGAAGTTATTCATTACAATACTATCTGCTAAGTTTGTATTTAAATTATCAAATGGAGATTTTAGTATTTTAATTATATAAAAAGGGAATGGAAATCCACATAATTTTGTGGTGGGATTTAATATCTGATTTGTTAAACAATACTTGATATATGGATTATATTGTACCTTATGAGAAGATTCTAGAACCAAAAACAATCATCTGGGCAAATTTTGGGGGCAGGGAAGAGTTTTGTTAGAACTTAGAATATAGGTCTGTGATAAATTTCTTTTCTTACTTGGAAACATGATGCTTTTAAGGAATTACAACTATGACTGAAAATAAATTAAGATACATTTTGAAGAGCTTGTGAAAACAACTTATGATTTCCATAAATTCTTTTTAGCTTATTCCAATAATTTTTATTATCAAATTGATGTCATGAGTTCTCATGTGATAAAAGCTCATTGAATATGTACTTTATTAAGCTTTTTACCCAAACATACCATAAATTGCTTGATTCTCTTTTTGGTGTATACGTCCAAACTGAAGCTTGACTCTTTCAGCAATGCAATGCCTACTAAAAACATATATAGATATAGTAACGATCATTCTGTTGAAAAAGTAAAGGGGGCATTGAATTTGAAGGGTACCCTGTCTGCATCATGTAAAGTTTTAACTATTCTTAAAAAATTAAAGAATTAACAAATTTCAAGACGATGTGCATGTAATATATTAATCCCACTTGCTGGCTGAAAAGCTTAGCAACTTTTTCATATATATAATCTCACAGCTTGCAAACGGCAACATGAAAGATTAAGTAATAGCATGCCACTAATATTGTGAAAGCTAAACACTTTCAGCTTCTATTGTCTCTTTTTGATATATCTTCTTCGTAAATTCTCCCACTCAAACACCATTTTGTTGAAGAAAACATAAACTTGTCATGGAAATTCAATTCCAGCGACCAAACCTGCAGCATCAGAAAGCAGGCATTTCAATCACCAAAGGAGGGAAATTCAAAGGGAGAAACAGAAACAGCAACACAAACAAATTTGTTGGGGTGAGACAAAGGCCTTCAGGGAGATGGGTAGCTGAGATCAAGGACACAACTCAGAAGATAAGAATGTGGCTTGGAACATTTGAGACAGCTGAGGAAGCAGCCAGAGCCTATGATGAAGCAGCATGCCTTCTTCGCGGTTCCAACACTCGCACCAACTTCATTACTCATGTTTCCTTGGATTCCCCTCTTGCTTCTCGCATTCGAAATCTCCTTAACAACAGAAAAGGTATCAAAAAACAAGAAGATGCAAATGCTAACAATGCACCTGCTCCAAGAGTTAGCAACAATAGTTGTGCTAGTACTAGCACTGGTAGTAATTCAAGCAATAATGACAAATCTCTTTCTACTGTGACAACTCAAAATTCAAATCTGTTTGATGATGGTTATAAACCAGATTTGAGCAATTGCAGGGAGGACTTTGAGTTAGGTCCTCAATCCAATGCTTCATGGGGTTTTGGACCTGTCTTTGATCGTTTTCCTATTGCTCAAATATTGGACATGCCAAAGACTGATGGCTTGATTGATACAGTTGACTTGGAGCTTTCAGAATTTGACAGAATGAAAGTTGAAAGACAAATATCAGCTTCACTCTATGCAATTAATGGAGTGCACGAGTACATGGAAACTGTTCAGGACTCCAGTGAAACTCTCTGGGATCTTCCACCGCTGTGCTCATTGTTCTGTTAAACTTAAAACTTGGAAGGTCTAAATGATCCTACAAATATTCCTTCACAGTATCATTGCAGTCCTATTAGTTTGTTTTTTTTCATCCTATTGTTGGAAATTTGAAGGAGTGTAGGATCTAATTATTGATTGAAATGTTACAATAACATATATTGCTTTAGCGAGATATAATTCTGTTTTCCTAACTGCTTTCTTAATATCAACAGGAAGATCCATGAGTTGCATTAGCTGCTTGTGGAAGCTCTTTTTCAATCATTATTATGTAAAAATTCTAAGAATTTATGTTTTTTGCGTCCCTAATGTCAAAAGTGAATCTTGAAGTACCTTTTTTAGGAATATGTCTGAAAATCTAGACTTTGGAGGCAAAATAAGCAAATTGGAATCTTGGACCTTATAGGCAAAATCCAGATGACTATTCACGTTGCTTTACATGGATAAACAGTAGAATCACACGCAAATTTCCTTTATACATGAAAGAGACAAGTACTATGCTTGCTTTGTCAGTAATTAATAATAATAAAAAAATGCTTCCGGATCTTCTTAGATTTTGGTCCAATGTTTGTGCATAACTCATGCCTTTTGGTTATCTGCTTTGGCTATGATCATTTACCCCAATCAATTATGGATACTTAAACTTGTCTCATTCTCGTGCTAAACCTTAGCCTGTGAACCATCATAGAAATGAAGCCTGTGAACCATCATAGAAATGATTAACTCTGGAATCTTTCATTTATTTGGACATTAAGTGATGGGACTAAGATTAAATTACTCATCATATCCAAGGATTAGGTAACATCTTGCTAACAGTTCAAAAGCATCATTTTCATTTCACCTGTCTTGTGGACCCAGAAGCTACCCTTTTAATACTCTACTTTCTTGATCCTTATCCTCTCTTTACTTCCATTTGGCTGGTGAAGACTACATTGAGACTTAGCTATCAAGAATTGCTCTAAAACAACCAACTAGATGTTAACAAATGCAAAACTCTGAAATAAGGACAGAAACTTCATTGAAAGTGGCTGTTTGTAGTTAAGAAGAATGTCTGTTAGTGTTTCCGAATTGCAAGAAGAGACAATTCTCATGGCCAGTATAATACTAGATGCGAAATATTCAAGATCAAACTCGTCAGCATAAAATACAAGCAAAGAATAAAGAACCATTCTTAAGGGCATGCTTCATGGAATAATTCAGCACAATATTTACCAAAAAATGGAGTAAAAATACTTTTAGTGGTTTTAGTCTAACACTGACTACAGATATGACTAAAGTAGAACTTAAAGGATAAAACAATTCTCACCTTAGGAGCTAGCTTTTTGGGTTGAGTTAAGCATAAGTTCAAATTTAAGATAATATTAGAGCCTATTGTAGATCTAATATTAAGCCAATCTTGACTGAAAAAAAAAATCTGGCCCCTACAAATTTTCTCAGTATAATTTACTTGGTCCTGTGAATTTTTCAGCGCAACGTACCTGACCCTACGACTTTCCCAATGCAAGAAGCAAAAACAAAAATTTTGCAATTTTCATACTCCAATGTCTAATCTTGAGTTTGAGAGGGAGTGTGTTGAATTCTCACTTTGACTACAAAAATGATTAAAGTAGAACTTATAAAGGTTATAAAAATCTTCACTTTGTGAGCTAGTTTTTAGATTTGAGTTAAGACTTAAATCAAAATTAAAAATAATATTAGAGTCGACCGTAATCGTTGAAAAAAAAAAAAAACCTAGTTTCTTGAATTTTCTTAGTGCAATTAACTAATTCCATGAATTTCTCAATACAACCTACTTCGTTTCACAACATTCCTAGTACTATCTACTTGACCTTGTGACTTTCCTAGTGCAATATTAAAAGTAAATTAAATTTTTTTGTTGAGTTATGCCTAATACTAGCAACAAGATTTGAGACAAATCACATCTGAGCCTGGTCTTAAGTAAAAAGTAAAATGAATGTGTCATTTGGGGAGGAGCCTGGAGTAAAGAGTTTTTTCACCAAACAAGTAGTTTAATAACAAAAAGACTTTTGCTTCATGATATATAACCCCACTATAATAGTATTCATGGCATGTAAGACTACTAGTCTTTCACTACGGTTCAATACCAAAAGGCAGGAATTTTTCATCATCACATTTATAAATTTTCTTGTTTTTGCCTTTAACATGAAAAGTAAAAAAGTTTTAGTCCTATACTCTTAAATTTGGACTTTGAACTAACTCAACTCCAAAAGTTTTCTTATAAGATGAGGATTGCTTTACTCTTTATAAATTTTACTTTAGCCATACTTGTTTTTGACGTGAGACTTCAACATGTACGAAGTAGGCAAGCTCTATGATAGGTTTATGATAAAATCTTGCATTCTCCAACTCTGCTTAGACCTTCAAATTTGAAATAAATATACCTGATTTTTTTTTATGTACATAGACCATGTAACAATATGTTCCACCTATGTTGCTTAACGTGGAAGTGTAGAAGCAGAACCACAGGTCTTCAACTTGTTTCCTCAAACAATTAGTTTTGAAGTACTGAATTTCTCCTTATCCACATGGTGTGTTTCTGCATGAACTATAGGAAGGTGTGATTGGTCCGAGTGAATATGAAGGTAGAACATGATAATGTATTTCATATCGAGGCCAAATACATTAGCATTTCCTCCTCTTCATTTTCCACCAGCCTATTTTTCATTCAAAGCACAGCAGAAGTGACTTGCATACTATTGTGTTGACAACACCTACTGTGGTTTTGCAGCAAATGAAGGGTGATTTTTATATTGGAAATGCAATGAAATAACAAATAGTGGCTACTTTAGATGGACAACCTCCATTTAAAAGTTTTGTTAGACATTATTATAGTTTATCATTGAACTCTTTACCTAACCATCCTTCCACTGGCAGAAAATAATATGCAGCCAATTTATCTCTGTTGTTCCTTATTTTCTGTTTGTTATCATTTAAATATGTTATTACTTATTACAAAAGATAAAATAAATATCTAATATCTTTTAAAGTAATGGAACTTTGAAGCATTTCGACTCGACCATTTATTTAGCTCTGTACATACACAGGCAAGTGAATCAAAATGAAAATTAAATCAACATTCTTCATGAGGAAAGCAATTGTCTCACTCAACACTTTTACATGAAACAATAGTAAGAACAGAGCTAGCAGCACACAATAGAAATATTCTTAAAAACAATGGACGAGGACAGACATTAGACAGCCATAAATAGAAGAGAAAGAAGAGAAGGGAGACATAGGTAAGGTAGCAGATGATGAAGGATAGACTAGTTTCAATAACCAGGGTTAGATTCTTCTCCTTCTTCTTCTTCATCTTCTTCACCTTCTTCTCCAACCTCTTCATAGTCCTTTTCAAGAGCAGCAAGATCCTCCCGGGCTTCTGAGAATTCACCTTCTTCCATTCCTTCACCCACATACCAGTGGACAAATGCCCTCTTAGCATACATGAGATCAAACTTATGATCAATGCGAGAGAAAACCTCCGCAACAGCTGTGTTGTTGCTTATCATACAAAGTGCACGCTGCACCATGGCAAGATCACCACCTGGTACCACCGTTGGAGGCTGGTAGTTGATACCACACTTGAATCCAGTAGGACACCTGAAATTCTTCATCAAAATCACTTATCATATTTTTTTTTCAGTTAGAATTACAACAGAAGGAACAAAACCATTAGGCAAGGAACGTAGTCTAAAACTATCACCAATAATATTATATTCCAAGGATGTCTAATTACCAGTCAACAAATTGAATGGTTCGCTTTGTCTTGATATTTGAAACAGCTGCATTTACATCTTTGGGAACAACGTCCCCACGATACATTAGGCAGCATGCCATGTACTTGCCATGTCTTGGATCACACTTAGCCATCATACTTGATGGCTCAAAAACAGCACTGGTGATCTCTGGAACTGATAGCTGCTCATGGTAGGCCTTTGCAGCCGATATTACAGGAGCATAAGATGAAAGCATGAAATGGATACGAGGATATGGCACAAGATTAGTCTGGAACTCAGTAATGTCCACATTAATTGCACCATCAAATCTCAAGGAAGTGGTCAAGGAAGAGATAACTTGAGATATCAGACGGTTCAAGTTTGTGTAAGTTGGCCTTTCTATATCTAATGATTTTCTGCAGATATCATATATTGCTTCATTGTCCAAAAGCACAACCACATCAGTGTGCTCAAGAAGAGAATGTGTGGAAAGGACACTGTTGTAAGGTTCTACAACTGCAGTAGATACCTGCATGATAAACATTCCACATGGATAATCAATAATAGAGAAATGCTAGCAAGATGCTCTATAACACATTCTTTATTATTGATTGAAATTTATTGGAAATAACATAAATTATGTGGGTCTCACTCCTAATTTAATGAAACACCATTAATTTTGTAGTTTTTAATAAATTTCAACTAATACTCGAGAGTGTGTTAGAGAGAATGTTTCTAACACTTTTTTCAACAATAATATACACATAAACAATTAATAAGCAATGCATTCGACATGAATTCAGAAAACCCAGAAGAATGTGGTGCAACATATGGGAAAGTATCTCTAGTAATATAAGCTTACCAAGTAGTTTCTTTTGTGACAATGTTATATCATATCTTAGAGTATTAAAAAATAAAGTAGGGGACATCCAAATACATATCACTTGATTTCTTTCCATTTGAATTTGATTAGTCAGACACAAATAAATTTCTTACCGGAATACTATCCTGAGTAAAAGACCAGAAATCAGAAGATGGAACGATGTTAGCAAGTGTATTGTGCATCACAAACAGCTCATTTTATTTTCATTCTTATTTTAGAATGATCTTTAGACAATACCTGAGGAGAAGGATAGATGGTAAAGCCAAGTTTAGACTTCTTCCCATAATCTACAGACAATCGTTCCAGAAGTAATGATCCCAAACCAGAACCAGTGCCACCACCAACAGCATTGAAAACCAAGAATCCTTGCAAACCAGTGCAGTTGTCTGCTAATTTTCTGATACGATCAAGACATAGTTCAACAATTTCTCTTCCAACTGCAGCAGATATACACAATAAGTGACCCTATCTAGCTAAACAAGGAAGAAAATAGCCAATTTTGACTTGCATTAGAAATTCACTTACCAGTGTAATGTCCCCTTGCAAAATTATTAGCAGCATCTTCCTTGCCAGAAATTAATTGCTCAGGGTGAAAGAGTTGTCTGTAAGGGCCAGATCTTACTTCATCAATAACACTAGGTTCCAGATCAACAAATAATGCCCTTGGCACATGCTTGCCCGATCCAGTCTCACTGAAGAAGGTGTTGAAAGCATCATGTGCAATGCCAACTGACGTATCACTGCATGCAGATACAAATGAGAATTATTTGTACCAAATGAAAAAGGAAAAGCAATTTGATTGGATGTGTAAAAAGTCAAATTCTACTTTCAGGGTAATGAGAAATTAGAAGCTTAAAAGTTGATAATATCATTTCAATATGAATTTAGACTCCAAATTGTTTTACACTAACACCCTACCAAGACTCCACAATAAATCAACCATATGGTTTAACACGTGTATAAAATATGAAGAAAAGTAGTAGTAGTACATAAATTCCTTCTGAAGCTTCAGAGGTAGTCAATTAGGGTAGCAATTATAAGTTTAAATATACGAGCTGCAGAAATATAACTATAGATTATAGAGTCGTAAAATATTGATACAAATTGAAGAGGTATTCCTAGTTTCTCCAATTTGGCAGTGTGTTAACCCCACGTTACAAGCAATATCCTTGTGTAATTGAATTCCTTGCCCCACTTAACATATAGCTCTAAATATAAGTTAACTCAGCAATTGATGGACCTTTGTATGTGGAAATTAAAAGTAAGGGATTCTCATAGGTAGAAAATGCCTTACTACATGATTTTTTTATATCACCTTTTTTAAGGATCTGTGTGGATATTACCACCCCTATGTGCAGATAGCAACAGAAGTTTAAATTGACAATAGCTAGCGCTGAAATAGAAGTTAAACAAGAAGGATACTATTTAAGAGAGCGAAATTAAGCTGAAAATCAATCAAATTAAACTTTATTATATCCAAGACAACACATTGAGGAAAAGAAAAAAACCAACGGCAAAAGGCCTAAAAATTCAAACCAGTTCCATAAAGCTACAACTTACCCTATACAAAATTCATGTAAACAACACAGAGAACAGTGTACCTTGGCATCATGCCATCAGGCTGAATTCCATGCTCAAGGCAATACAGCTCCCAACATGAATTCCCCACCTGAATTCCTGCTTGTCCAATATGAATACTTATTATCTCTCTCATCTTGTGAGTCTCAATTTTTCTCTGGGCTGCAAATAACAATCACAAGGAGAAGGAAACTGCAAAGAATAGAAAGCAAAGAAGTTTCTTGATATTTGTTTTATCCCTTTAGCATTATAATATAACTTATCACAAACGCAATGAAGTGTAGAATGGCCAAAATGTCAAATAGGCTTTACCAGTTGGAGAAAATCTTAAATTATTGAACAAAATTTTCTCAATAATG
Source organism: Abrus pulchellus subsp. cantoniensis (assembly GCA_024086825.1). NCBI lineage: Eukaryota > Viridiplantae > Streptophyta > Magnoliopsida > Fabales > Fabaceae > Abrus > Abrus pulchellus. The sequence continues at coordinate 15,300,676 of CM044050.1, forward strand.
AATTGGGACCCTCATTTGGACATAACTGCTTGGAGGGGTTGAAGGGGTCCATGCTTGGGTCTGTTTTCCAACTTATGTGTGGGGGCATTAGTCCTTGTCTCGTTTGCTGTTATTTCATGTCATAACTCATAGCACAAAGCAAGACATTATGACAAGACATTATGAAATACATAACTTCTTCATTCCCCAAATATCTATATCTATTCTGTAACTACTCTCTCTTATTTGTGACACGTTTCTCCTTTGGGACTGTTCCAACTTATAATACAGCTGTTGACGTTGTTCTTCCACATGCTTCTCTTTAATAATTAAGATTGCTCAGTCAGATTTTTTTTTTGTGTGTACTGTAATTAGAGTTGCCAATCAGAGTTATAGCCCAAGACCCAGCCCGCCCTGAAAAAACTCATCCAGCCTTAATCCTGTGTTAAATAAAAAATAATAATTAAGCTCTAAATTATATAATCCAAAGTATATAGATCAGGGTTGGGTTATCTATGGGTTGGCCCAGACCCTCTGAAATACTTCAAGCAATATGTTAATCCCCTTTGTCTTAAGAACTTTGTCCTTTTTCTCTAAATTACAATACCCCTAATCCCCTTCTTTAAATCACACATGGATTGAATTGGCTAATGCAATAGATTTTCACAGATTTTCAGTTCGCAGATTTCACACATAGATGTAAGTGGCTCCTCCAACACTTCTCAGATTCGCAGCTGTTTGCGAAAGGTGGTCATTCAATATTTCTCAATTCATAGAGCAAGGTAATAGTTACTTTGCGACTCCGTGCATCTTTCATTGATATAATGGGTTTATATACAAGTTGCGTTGTGAAACAAACATCAAAACATACTCTTCTACCTCCAATGAGCTTTTGCTCATCGGGCTGGCATCTTCTTCCAAATACATATAATTAGCAAAAATTTACAATTCCAAACATAAGCTAACTAAAATCTAAGTTCTTAGACATCAATATTGCAAAATTTTCCACCCATTCGGTTCTGAACAGCTTTCACTGCAGCAACTCTAGCAGCAGTGGCAGCCTTGTTTGCAGCTATTATTGCTTTGCTCACTTGCTCATCCTTACGGGGAAGGTTTATAGCATTTTCTGATGTTTTTCTAGCAGCCTGCAATTTAAACCCCCCAAAGGGAACAAACATTTATCAGAACATCAACATCATTTTTCTAAAGAGATTATAGGAAGAAAACAATCATAACTTGTTCTAAGATTGTAAGTGTAATAGCACGTTCAGATTCATGGTTGAACTACTAGTTGTAAGATAAGTATTTTAAGATGTTTTCAGAATCACTAATTCCAACTTTATAAAACTCACCTTAACAAAATTCAGGTTAAGGATTTTAGAAGTCAGATATTAAAGAGATTTAAGTAACCAGTTACAATCTTAGGTCAAAACAACAACGTGAGTGTTAATAAGTAAATGACAAGTACCTGAACTGCTCGAAGGATAGAATCATTTAGTGGTGGAAGAGAGTGCTTGAGGTCATAGTCTACAATAGCTTTCCATGTAATAACAACTAGTTTTACCATAACAGAAACTTTGCAATACGACTATTATAAAACTATTATAAGTACAATTAATATCACAAACTGTTAGCATGAACTTGAAAATATAAATTTAATTTATATTTATTGAACTCATATGCAGAGGATATACAAATGTTTGCTCTATTCTACTTTGGTTTGGAAATTTTTCTTTATTTTCTTCTTCTAAATTTTTTGTTCATTTATGCACCATCTATTCTATTAATTATAATAATTTTTTTATTTTATTTATGTAAACTAATTATTACATTTTAAATAATTATATGTATAAAAGATAACAGGCAGTTTTTTTACGATAAAAGTATACTTTTAAATTAATTTAAAATATATAAATGAACTAAAATAAGTTTAAATTATCAAATTTATTAGTATAATATCCATTGTAACATAGAAGCAAGGGATACTTTAGATAAATTAAACGTTTATTTTTATAACAAGTAAATGCATAATTTTCAATATTTTAGTTGTTCCCGTGCATTCAAGAGAACTCATGCAAGCTTGTTTACTCACTCTTCACACCTCATACTACTTCATTCCTCAGCCTCTACACTTGCACAGTAAGTAAACTTTAATTCATTGAATTTAGTTTCTCTTCTGTGTACGAACCTTTTGTGCTCCCCAAATTTTTAAATTCAATAGTTTTCTAACTTGCTTGTTGTATTTGAATGCACATGTACTACCGTTAGGGTTTGAATGGATATTGCTTTTCTCTTTTAAATGTAAAAACTTTCTTTTCAATTTATAGTTTTGTGTCTACTGTAGTTTAGATTATAGTTTTTGTATTTTATTTCTCATAACTGTGTTCTTATGTGTCCATCATAGATGTGTTGCGCACCATCTATTTATTTACAATGACTTTTGAATGCATAATAGAGGACAGAGACAACATTTTGGATGCCATAAATGAGGATAACTTCAATGATGTAGGTGATGATGTTGACATGGTTAATGTTGAAGAAGGAGAGTTGGTGGAGCCTGATTCCCAAAATGTTTTGGGACAAAGCAGTGCTGAAATATCAATGAAGCAAATCAAGAACCTAACAGTAAGAACAACATACATAGGGGTAATAAGAAGAAGAATAAGAGAAAAAGGAAGAGTTCTGGATCTAATCCTGTGGATATAAACAAGTTTAACATTCTTTGCAATTAGAAAAATAGATTCATTTTGGGAGAAATATGATTTAACCTCTTAACTTTAGTTCATGTGCCTTATACTGCCTAAGTTTTAAGGTGTAGTAAACCATTGAAATTAATTTTTTATTGGAGTATGGTACTCATTATTCATAAATGTCATTCAAATAAATGACAATGAAACCACAAAAAAAGACAATTTTTGGATACATTCCATATCCGATTTTTGCTCAAAGCTCTTTGCTTTATAGTCTCTCCTAAATTGAAATCGCCAGCTCAAAAACAATCGGAACATGCAGTTTTGATCCCTTTGGCCATTCATTTTTGCTGTTTTTCTTTGTTTCCTCTCACCTAGTGCAACAATGTTGTCTCATTTGTTTTTCCATGTTGTCCTGTCCTTCCTGTTTAACTTAGAGGGAGAAATGGTATGAGTGAAAGGAATGACACTAACGTCTCCCCTGATCTCAAGATAATGAAAGTACAAGTGATGCTAAGGCCAAGGGGAAAGCCATAGTTGGGGAAGAGGTGAAGCTCCACCCGGTGCTTAATGAGGAACACCAAGCCCCAAAATTTGGAAACTGTAGTTGAAATTAGACCTAACATTGTAGTTATGTATAATATTTACTAGTTTATGTGGTTCTTTACATTTTGTTATGTAGGATAATTGAATTCATAATTAATTATGATTTTTTTTTTATTGTCTTTTGATTTGATAACCATTCTGCAGTTATTTAAATCATGGTTTATCCAATAATAAATTCCTGAAGCATTGTTGATGACTTAATAAGCTCATTTACATTTTGACCCAATAGAATTTGAATCATTGCTTGCTACTTTTTTTGCTATCGTAAGCCATATAATATACAATTCTCCACCCTATAGTAAATCAAATGTGGGTATAAGGTTTTTTCTGTTTGTAACATTAACAAATTTTAGCAGCTTTCTTGCCTGCTGATTGAATTTCTAACAAATTTGTGTTTTCAGATTTGTGCTAGATACATGTCGACGTTTGAAAGAGAAAAAGTCATACATGCTATACACTGCAATAGGTTACCTTGGGGTCTTCGCATTAAGTGATCTCATCAAAGAGGTAGTGAAACCTTGTTATACACTCAAGTTAGTTTAATAAGCAAGCTTACTGTATTTATTTTTACTACTGTAAGTTTTTTAATATGAAATACAATGACCACTAGAAAATTGAAAAATAATTTAAGAACTACATAAATAGTAATGCATCATATGACTTTAATACTATTGATGATTGAGTTTAATAATTGGTATGATTTTATTTACCCATAGGATCTTCTGACCAAACCATGTTTTTCTTTCATCAAATTCTGCTAAAGGATTTACTTTTAATTGTATTATTGTACTAGAATTTGCAGTCTCCCTTCAGCAAATTTCTTACTATTGCATCTTGTCTTAGTTCCTACTAGTTGTCTTTGTCTTCTTATATTGAATTCATAAGTCTAAGTAGTGCAATCTCCCTTTTTTCCCCCAATTATGTGGAATTTGTTGTCCTTAAAGATTGATTGCTTATGTTAGTGTTAGTTTGATGGGATTACTCTGAGGTGTAGCTTTCTGCACCATGCACAGTTGTTAGAATGATTTTTATTTACTAGTTTATTTTATTTTAGCCACTTGAACTCCTCATGTGATGGCAACTTTCCACAATATTGGTTCTACTATGGTCATAGGACTACTTTTTGAATATTACCATTCATGGCTTCATTTACTTGTTGAATGGCCTCCACTCTTAGTTTCTTACTTGATATGCATTCTATTTCGTAAAAATAGTTTTTTTTTTCATGAATTATTTTCCTTTCTTTATCGAGAATGTGGTTATGGTTGGGAGTACACATTATTTGTTCATTTATTGTTGAGTTAAGGTTCTACAAGATTTGGACAAGCTTTGACCTAGTTATTCTTATCCACTCTTTCAAGCACCATATGGCCAGTCATAATTTCTGATGTGTTCAATTTTGTCTCTAACCTTACATATTTTCTTCTTAATGCTAGTTTGCTTCTTCTAACTCTCTACTTGAACTTCAGTGTTCTTAGCTGAACCACTTTATTATTTACTAAAGTGAAGGTTGATGTCCATATTTTGTGCTTCATGTTGTCAGTTATTGTAATGCATATATATAGAATGTTTTCTTTTTTTATCCCCACAATCAAATTACTAAGTTGTGCAATGGTAGGCTGGTGAAGAGGAAACTGATAATTATTAATTAAGGGCCTATTTGATAAAACATAAAAATATCAATTCTATGATACAATTTCTTTCAAACTTATCTTTAGGAATATACTTTTTTGGCTTCTGAACAAAAAATCTAAAATAACTTATTTTAAGGTTTAGGAAACAATTTTCCATAAAATAAAGGAATGAACAGGTCCTTGGTCATTTTTGTTCCCCTCAATGTAGTAATGAACAATTTCAAAGAAAATTTGAATCTCTTTTTAAATGTACAATGCAACGCCACGAGAATTATTTTACTTTAAACATGATCTCATTTTTTACAGGCAAATGCTAACTGGTGCCCTTTGGGTACCGGTTAACAAGACCCTTTTTAATATTGTATCTTTCTTTATTTTTGTTCAATCAAATGATAATACCTAATAGCTAATAGATGAAGGAACTACTGATGGTACAACTAAGATTTTAATGTAAACATACTAGGCATTATCTTAATGAATTTGTAGGCCAACATTTAGTTTAATTGGGTTTACCCTAAAATCTAAATGTGGAATAATCACACTAGAAACTGTAATTCTAGTTTTCTTTTGTTGGAAAAGCTTTTGACTTTTGGGCATCTCTAGCTGGAATCTATAGCTATATGGATGGTAGGATTTCTGCACTATCATAGCACTATCAAGCAGTGAGACTGAGACTTTTTGGTTGAAATTTTGTAAAATTATAGCCTATGAAGATCAGTTACTCTCCATTTGATGTAGTGACTTTGACATTATATTTTGGTTTACAAGCACTCTTGTTTCCTTTACTGTTTTTAATTTTGGTCACTCAATAGATATGTTCCCTTAATTTTTCAATTGCTACACTTGAGTCTTACTATTAGTCTCCCTTTACCTAAATCCTACAAATCCTCCTATTTTACTCAAATCTCTACGAACAAAACTGGTCAAACTATTCTAAACCCCTATCTAGTTAAACCCACCAATCAAAGTATCAAGTTTAATGATAAAAACTCTAATTTTTACCCTCTTTAAAATGCCAACCTTACAAACTTCAAATTTCATCAAAATTTCACCAAATTTATGGCTTATAAAACTTTCAAATTATTTAAGATCTCAATTCTATCCTAGACCCCTAATTTTTTAAGCATAAAATAAGGATTTCAAGTTTCTAGTTAGAGAAAAACTGACTAGAGGAGTTGATTATAACAATAAAAAATATTATAGGACTAAATTTGAGTAAATCATGCATTAGTAAAAGACTATAAACTACAGTTAAGCCTTATTTGTTACATGTGCCATATGCTTTGATGGAATCATAGTAGATAATATCCATTATTTGTATATTATGTATTAATGAGATATGATTGCTTAAATTTTAGACTGAAATATCCCATTTTTATTCTTATTGTCTTTTATTATTTTCTAGTCTATACAAGTTGATATGTTGTAAACTTGTATAATGATGTGTGGAGGTTGCATGTGGATGCAACACAAGCTTGTGGAGGCCAGAAAACTGCTGATGGTAGGCGATTCCAGACAGGGGGTGGCATATTGTGGAGCATCTTAAAGGTTAGGGAACCAAAGGTCTACAAAGAGATAATGAAAAAAGCAAGAGAATTTGAGGTTTGTGATTAACCTTTGAATTTTCAGTGTGATACTTGTTTTAAAAAGGAAAAGTAGTTATGCTCCCGTTTATGCAGTGACAATGAAGGGTTATTTTTAGTGTCTGGTGGGGGTGTTTATCAACTGTCTAGGATCCGGGCAACAAATATGAAAATAATATTTATTTCATGAGAGGAGGAAAACAATGATGATACTGAGTGAGGTGGAATATGACTTCATCTGCTCTTGTAAATAAATACATGCAGGGTAACAAAAAGCCTTAGTGTAGTTGTTCACAAAACTAAGATTGCTATTATTTTAGCAGCCCCACTGCATGTTTATAGTAAGAACGTGTTATGAACTAAAGGAAGATTTTGTCGAATGAACATAATATAGGAGAAAGAAAACTTCTCGTTCAATGGTTTCTCCTTACAAAGGACAACTGTTATCAATTGTAATTAATTATAAGGAACCAACTCGTCAAATTGTTCTTTGCTTTGTGATAACTACTTTTGTTTTTGTCTTTTCTCATCATGGTTAAAAAACTGCAGAAACAATTCAAGCAGCCAAATGTAAAGCAACAACCTGTGGCAAAGAAAGAGGATTCTTCTCAAGGAGTGCCCGTTTCATTTGCTGGTAGGGATCAGGGCAATATTTTGGACGGTGATTTTCGTGCATCCCTAACCCAAAATCAACATAAACTAGCAACTTCTGTATAAAATCCTATCTCTGTTCATGATAGGTTAAGGATACCTGTATCGTATGATGATAACCTACTTGAAGATAATGCAGTCAATGATGCAACCTGAGTCTAGAAATAAAGTGGCCTTGTCACTCAGCAAGTTTTTCTCCCGTCTTAGGGTGGAGCTATACCGATACATCTCGCACTGACTCATTCCTCTTTGGGACTAAGGCTATATAGTACATTCTTCCGTTTCTTTTGGCTATGTCCGTCTTTTTTTTTTTTTTTTCTTAGATTTTGTGAAACAAGTTTACGGATAGAGCAATTTTTTAATTTTTTTACACAAAGGAAATTAGCGTGTTAAATAGAGAAAATGAAAATAAGAACCAAAAAAGAAGGAAAAGATATACATTCAGATTTGAATGTATTGGCTTCAATTGGTCAACATTGTCATAAGGATCTGGTTAGTTTAGTGCATATATAATTAGTTCATTTTTTGAAGAAAAAAAGATAGATTATTTTCTGAAAGCAATTGGATACCATTACCGATATTGGAGTTAGTGTTAACATGAACCGTTGAACTTGTCCCATATGGATATCTACAGATAACTAAATTTCTGTACAAAATTTTATGAAATATAGAATTGAGAAGTGAAAGGCTTTTTATTTGGGATTTCACTGATCACACTTAGGAGTTTGAACTTGCTGCTTTTCCACACAATTGCCAGTAATCGAGACATATAATGAGACAATTTTAAATATTAGTGATATTACAATACAATGTTATAAAAAGATCTCATCATCCAATCAAACCAACAACATGATATGATTTCTTCGCAATCACGATGCAGTCATCTGCCTTTGACAAAGGATACTTTTGTTTCCATGTTGCAGTGGCTGCATCCACTACTGCCCTTGCTACATTCTTTCGGTATCTGGCTTCAACACAATTGAGGAAACTTCATATTTTTTCCCTTATTTTTAAAAGTTAATGCACAAAATAAAATTATTGTAAGGAAATAACACATACCATATCACTTGCAAGCACAATAAATTGGTCAGAGGATGTGAGAGCGTGATGCGAAATATTTGGCATAGTGATGATACCATGCTCTTTTAGCATGAAATCTCCAAAAGCTCGAGACATGACTAGGCCTGAGGAGTTCTCACTGCGCAACCACACTTGTTGGATGTGTGGTTCTTCCCTAAGATCAAATACACAATTATTGCAACTTCTTATTTGATCGGCTTCACCTGCATTTTATTCAATACACAATTACAAACATTTGTTACTTGATCACATTTAATTTATAATTTTTATTTATTTTTAGGGGTTAAATTAATGTACTTAGTTTTAGTAACGGACTCGACAAGAATAGTTAAAATGAATTTACTTAATTTAAGGTGCTAACAAAAAAGTAAACACAGTTAATGAGCTACATGAAAGTTATAGAAAATGTCTTACGAGGTAATCTAGGTTTCATATCCGTGGTCAATTGAATAGGTATGATTTCACCGTCAGAGACTATTCTCAAGATTGCTCTTGAGTCACCAAGGTTAGCTATCACAAGATCTTCACCCTGTTTGTCGTCATTATGTTTCCATTACACAAAGCAAAAGTTGAATAAATAGTTTTATGGTTAATTGGTTTACCTGTTTTATGACAACAACAGTCGTAGTTCCACTGCAAGAGTTGTCGATATTCTCTTGTAGTTTCACCTCCTTGTCCATCACCCTGAAAGCACAAATAATAGCTTTTTTTCATTTTATAAAACTCCTGTTTGAAACTCAATCATCTTATGTTGTATCAACCTTCACATTTGGATTCTTTTGGTTCAGTATGAGTGAAGACAAATGGGTGTTTACTATTTTGCTCATTATGTGACCATTCCTTCCATGCCCATAAAAAAACTTCACAAAATGTTGCGTCTTCTGTCTCATAACCCTTAGAAAGGAGTAAGTAACCAAGAGAAGTTCAATAATTTCATATGCTTCACGGTAAGCGTGGCTGCACAAATTAGTTGAAGGTATTATCATTATAATTGGAAATTATTGAAAGTGATATTTTTTGGTGTAGGTAAGATGAGTAAGATAGTTGAAATATATTAGTTGAAATAGTTGAAAATGATAGTTGAAGAAGTTTTAGTAAGAGACTCAAGAGATGAAGAATTGATAGCTTGATTACAATTTCATGACTTTTACAATGAGGTAGCATGCCTATTTATAGGCATTATCCACTATTATATTTGGGTGGTTTAATATTCTAGAACTATCTTGAAACTAGAGGATTTACAATGTTCTAGAATTTTCTCTAGAAGTATCTACAAACTAGAAGATAGTAATCGTTTTCCCTAGATTGTTTCATATAATTTTCTAGACTATTCTAGAAATTTTGTATCATTTTCTAATACTCCTCTTTAATGCAAATTTCTGTAACTCCAATCATCGTGCAGAGTTGTTCAAATTTTTGTCTTGATAGTGTTTTAGTGAAAATGTTTGCAACTTGATCTTCAGTTGTACTCAAGCTTGATTTCTTTAGTTCCTTCTGCTTTCCTAATGAAATGATATTTGATTGCTATGTGTTTTGTTTTGCTATGATGCACTGGATTCTTTGTCATTGTTATAGATGATTTATTGTCGCAGTAGATTGTAATAGGCTTGTTTTTGTTTTTCCTCCCATTTCTTCAAGTATTCTTCGTAACCATATTGCTTGACTTGTAGTTTCAACAGTTGTCACATATTTTGCTTCTGCTGTTGATTAGACAACTGCTGCTTGCTTTTTTGAAGCCCACGAGATTGTTCCTGATCCTAGTGAAAAGGCATAACTAGATGTGTGCTTCATGTCATTGATCGATCTACCCAGTCACTGTTGGTGTAGTCAAGTAGCTATGAGTTTCTCATAGTTTGGTATCATATACCATACTCCTTTGTGCCTTTTAGATATCGTAGGATTCTTTTTACTATTCCAAAGTGAATTTGACTTGGACTTTGCATGAATCTTGAAAGAAGACTTACAACATACATTATGTCTGGTCATGTGACTGTGAGATATATAGTAAACTTCCAATCAAACTTCTATAGCGTGATGCATTAGCTTTTGGTGCTCCTTCATTTTTCTCCAATTTCTCATTTGTCACCAATGGAGTGCTAACTGTCTTATATTCATTCATCTTAAATTTCTTAAGTAGTATTTCAACATATTTCTTTTGTGAGATAAATATTCCTTCTTTCTTTAGTTTTATCTCTATTCCAAGGAAGTAGTTCATCAAGCCAAGGTTAGTCATTTCAAAGGTCTTCATTATACTTTCTTTGAACTTAGTTATCATCTCCACATTATTCCTTGTGCAGATAAGATCATCTACATACAAGGAGACTATGAGTATGTCATACTGACCTTGGATCTTGGTGTTTAACGTTGTCTTACTTTTGCTCCTCCTAAATCCTTAATCTGTAAAATATTGATCGATTTTCCTATACCATGCTCGTGGAGCTTGCTTCAATCCATATAGAGCTTTTTTCAGTCTTAGTACTTTGCCTCTATTACCTTTGCTGATGAAGCCTTGTAGTTGCTCCACATAAATTTCTTCTTGAAAAATACTATTGAGAAAGACAGATTTTACATCGATATGATAAATGTTCCATCTTTTTTGTACAGCAAGAGCAATTAGAGTTCTTATAATATCCAGGCATGCAACTGGAGCAAATGTCTCATTGTAATCAACTCCAAGTTGTTGTGAGTATCCTTTAGCTACCAACCTTACCTTATACTTTTTGGGATTAAGCTTGGTCTTATAGATCCATTTTACCCCAATGAAATCTTTATCTATAGGGCAATCTACTAGCTCCCATGTGTTAATTTTTTCAATCATTTTTATCTCTTCTTCCATTGCCTTGACCTATACTTCTTGTTTTGATGCTACTTCAAAGCTCTCAAGTTCAGTTATGGCCAGGTTACAGATCTCGTATATATCCACCAAAGATCTAACTTGTCTTAGAGTAGACTCTGGTGAGGAAATTTGTTGTTGTGGAGGTAAAAATTTCTCACCTGAGACTTCTTCAATTTCTTAAGGTTGTTGCATTGGTATAGAAATATTTTTCTGAACCTTTTCATTTTTTTAATTCCAACCAACTTTTTCATCAACTTCAACATTTTGACTAATATTGAGTCTTTTGGTTTGCAAGTTGTAGACTCGATATCCTTTTGACTGTGTGTTATATCCCAAGAAGATACCTTAACAGTTTTATCTTATAGTCTATGTCTCTTCTCTTTTGGAATGTATATTTGCTTATGGTTTTTGCTCGCTCCAAGCTTCAATTGGAGTTTTATCTTAGACAGTCTTAGTTGGACATCCGTTAAGTATAAAGATAGCAATATAAACTGCTTCAACCCAGAAAGTATTTGGCAATTCTTTCTCCTTCAGCATGGATCTATCCATCTCCATTACTATGCAATTTTTTCTCTCAATTACTCTATTTTGTTGTGGAGTATATGCGACAATAAGTTGTCGCTGAATGCATTCATCCTCACATAATTTATCAAACTCTTGAGAGGTATACTCTTTGTCATGATTACTTTTTAATACTTTTATTTGTTTACCACTTTATTTCTCGATAAGGGCCTTAAACTTCTTGAATATTCCTAAGACTTCTGACTTTGCTTTAATGAAGTAGACTCAAGTCATTCTATAAGTTTTAATATGTCTTTTGCTCTCTAAGCTTTCTCGATAGAAAATGGCAATCGATGTTGCTTGCCAAGGAGACATCCTTCACAAAATTCATTATTTTCTTCAAGACATGGAAGATCCTTCATCATATTCTTTTGATATAATAATTTTAAGGCATGAGTATTGAAGTGGCCAAATCTTCAATACCAAAGTCGTGAAGTAGCAACTTCTGCTTTCATGGCAATGTTAGTGCCTTGTTGAAAACTTATTGACAAACTTCTATTTCTTTTCTCCATCTTTACTTGACTAATCTCTTGTCTTTTACTGTCATATATCTTACATGTGTTCCCTTTGAAGTGAAGAAAATAACCTTTCTCCATCATTTGACCAATACTCAAGAGATTTTCCTTGAGGTTGGAGACTAGTAAGACATCAGTAATAAGTTTCATATCTTTCTTTATCTCCACCATAACAGTGTCTTTGCCTTTTGACTCAGCGATAATACCATTCTCCATTCGAACTTTCACTTTGATGGATCGTCGTTATCCTTAAAGATGTTTATATCCTTGGTCATGTGATTGTTGCAACCGCTATCCAAGTACCAATTTTTGCTCGTTTCAGTGCTGGAATCTTGGATAGCATAGAAAAGATGTGGTTTTTTTATCATACTCTTCAGCGAAATTTGCTTGATACTTATTTTGTTGCAATAATACTTTTTCACGTGTCTAAATTTCTTGCAGTGTCAATATTGTGGTTTTTCACGATATCGACATTTTTTTTCAGTATGATTTGTCCTCTTACAGATGCTGCATGGAGGATATCTATCTTGATTGTTTCTAGAGAAATTTCTAGAATTCTCTTTGTTTTTAGAAGTTTCTCTATTATTCTTTCTTCTTTGATTCCCTTTATTCTGAGACCGTAATTTGCGCTTTGATTGAAAGACATTTTCTATTGAGTACTCATCATGCCTTTTCAACCTTTGCTCATAAGTTTTAAGGGACCCTACCAACTGTGTCATTGATAGACTAGATAGGTCCTTTATTTGCTCAATAGTGGTGACAATTGGATCATATTTACGAAAACTGTGATTAGTAATTTTTCAATAACTTTTTTTGTCAAGAACATTTTTTCCGTAAGCTCTCATTTGGTTAACCATTTCTTTTATTTTGGAACAGTAATCCTTGACGGTCTCAGATTTTTCATTTTTAGTAATTCAAACTCCCGTTGTAGAGTTTGGAGTTTTACAACGCGTACCTTTTCACTTCCTTCAAACTCCTCCTGCAACATACTTCATACTTCTTTGGCTGTTGTAGCACCCATTATTCTTGAAAAAATTGCGTCAGTCATAGCTTGTTGTAGAGTAAACAAGGCCTTCGAATCCTTATATCAGGACATAACTCCTCATAATCTTTTAGAGGAATTCTTATATCAGGGCATAACTCTCGAGGGCTATCTAGAATTTTATAATTTTCTTTAGTATCAAGGGGAATATTGAAATCTTCTAAAATAGATTGTAGTATTTCCTCATCATTTAAAGTCAGATCTATATCATTTGTCCCTAGAACTTTATCTTTATAAGTGCATGGATTAGAAATATTGGATAAAGAAGACACTCGATTCACTCCCAGGGCTTTAGGTCCAGATCTATTTTCATGAGCAAGATCAGCTTCTTCAACGGATCCGCTACCCCAATCTAAATCTTTTTGGTGCTGCAATTCATCAAATCTTGCTCTTTTGTCGACCGCTTTTCAGTTTCCTAGCTCTCCACTCTTTTCAATCCACTGGAATCAGAGTCGTGGATGCAGAATAGAGTGTCATTTTGCACGATCCCCTTAAGGATGTCTCCTACTCACTGATACTACACCACCGTCTCGCTGGTACTGCACTGTTGTTGCTGGGCTACTAGGGCATGAAGCCCTAACAACGCTTCTTGGCTTGCTTAGAAAAGTCAAGAACTAAAGGTTCTTGGAGAACTAAATATTCTGCTGGCTATACTTATATGATTTCTCTTTGCTGTCTCATTTCTTGCAGGAAATTGAAAAATCTTCTCATTTTCTCTTTCGGTTACCTTAGTTTCAAGAGTTAATCTCTCGACAAGTGTAACTCTTTTAAGGTAACATATTCATTTTCATTAGAGTTGTCAATCAAGGTTATAGTCCAAGACCCAGCCCTCCCAGGCCCTGAAAAAACTCATCTAGCCCTAACCCTATATTAAATAAAAAATAATAGTTAAGCCCTAAATTATATAATCCAAAATATATGGGTCAGGGTTGGGTTATCCATGGGTTGGCCCCTTCACGCAACACGTTAATCTCCTTTGTCTTTGCATAAGAACTTTGTCTTTTTTCTCTAAATTACAAGAACCCTATTCCCTTTTCTCTAAATCACAAATAGGTCCTTGGTCATTTTTGTTTCCCTCAATGTAGCAATGAACAATTTCAAAGCAAATTTGAATCTCTCTCTAAATGTATAGTGCAATGCCACCAGGATTATTTTACTTTAAACATGATCTCATTTTCTACAGGAAAATGCTAACCAGTGCCCTTAGGGTACTAGTTAGCAGGACCTTTTTTAATATTGTATCTTTCTTTATTTTTTTTCAATCAAATGATAATAGCTAATAGATGAAAGAACCACTGATGGTACAACTAAGATTTTAATGTAAACATACTAAGCATTATCAGACATTCTCTTAATGACTTTGTAGGCCAGCACTTAGTTTAATTGGGTTTATCCTAAAACCTAAATGTGGAATAATCACACTGGAAACTGTATTTTGAGTTTTCTTTTGTTGGAAAAGCTTTTGACTTTTGGGCATCTCTAGCTAGAATCTATAGTTGTATGGATGCTAGGATTTCTGCACTATCATAGTACTATCAAGCAATGGGACTTGAGACTTTTTGGTTGAAAGTTTGTAAAATTATAGCCTATGAAGACTAGTTACTTTCCATTTGATGTAGTGACTTTGGCATTATATTTTGTTTTACAAGCACTCTTGTTTCCTTTACTGTGTTTAATTTTGGTCACCCAATGGATATGTTCCCTTATTTTTTAATTGCTACACTTGAGTCTTACTATTAGTCTCCCTTTACCTAAATCCTACAAATCCTCCTATTCTACTTAAATCTTTACAAACAAAACTGGTTAAACTATTCTAAACTCCCTTCTAGTCAAACCCACTAATCAAAGCATCAGGTTTAATGATCCAATATCAGAAAAACTCTAATTTTTACCCTCTTTAAAATGCCAACCTTATAAACTTCAAATTTCATCAAAATTTCACCAAATTTATGGCTTATAAAACTTTCAAATTATTTAAGATATCAAGTCTATCCTATACCCCTAATTTTTTTAGCAAAAAATAAGGATTTCAGGTTTCTAGGTAGAGAAAAATTGACTGAAGGACTTGTTTGTAACAATAAAAAATATTACAAGACTAAATTTGAGTAAATCATGCATTCGTAAAAGACTAAAAACTACAGTTAAGCCTTATTTGTTACATGTGCCATATGCTTTGATGGAATCACAGTGATAATATCTACTATTTGTATATTATGTATTAATGATATATGATTGCTTAAATTTTAGACTGAAATGTCCCATTTTATTCTTATTATTTTTTGTTATTTTCTAGTTTGTACAAGTTAATATGTTGTAAACTTGTATAATGATGTGTGGAGGTTGCAGGTGGATGAAATACAAGCTTGAGAAGGCAAGAAAACTGCTGATGGTAAACAATTCCAGATAGGGGGTGGCATATTGTGGAACATCTTAAAGGTTAGGGAACCAAAGGTCTACAAAGAGATAATTAAAAAAGCAAGGGAATTTGAGATTTATGATTAACCTTTGAATTTTCAGTGTGATACTCGCTTTAAAAAAGAAAAGCAATTATGCTCCTGTTTATGCAGTAACAATGAAGAGTTATTTTTAGTGTCTGGTGGGAGTGTTTATCAACTGTCTAGGATCCCATAAAAGGGACAACAAATATGAAAATAATATTTATTTCATGAGAGGTAGGAAACAATTATGATACTGAGTGAGGTGAAATATGACCTCATCTGCTCTTATAAATAAATACATGCAGGGTAACAAGAAGCCTTAGTGTGGTTTTTCACAAAATTAATATTGCTATTATTTTAGCAGCTCCACTGCATGTTTGTACTAAGGAAATAAGGTGTTCAATCACAAATTGAGGAAGAAAAAAAGTACTTGCAAGGCAAGTGAATCTTGTTACTGGAAATCTCTATTGCTGCGTCTATGTTGCTGTGAACCAAATCACACTTTATTGCTGCGAACTAGATTAGAAAGAAATCTAGGATTTAGAAGAAATAAGAATAATAAATCCAGTTTTCTAAAATCTAATCCAATTTTAATATATTAAAACTAATTTAGAACTTGAAGGCTTTTTTACCCAAATAAGGTTAAAGGAGAAACAAATTCTCCAAATAGGGTTATTTTGTAACAAATACCATGTCTGGGGCTGAGGTAGAAGTAGTGTCGAAAGATATATAGTAGAGATTTTTTTTAAAAAATTAATAGTGTCGTCAAGCTTGTTGTCGACAATATTAAAAAATTAATGGACAAATTTTTAATATATTGATCTACCGTTGCAAATTAAACACGTGGAGGTTACTCAGTGTATCGGATGGTTTAAATCTGACTTTATTATCGGTGATGTTTTTGACAACAAGGTGTCAGTATATTCAGGAGCGCCACACAATTAGTGGTCCACATGTCATTGCTGCACAGGAGGTCCCGCTCGCCCCTCCCTCTCTCTCCCTTGGTGCTTCATCTTTTCGGTTCTTCATCTTCTTCATTCAAAAACTGAAGAGCTTAACAAAATTTGTGAAACGAAAATGCACGGGTGAATGATTTGCCATTTTTAAATTTTGTAAGGTAAGAATAAATTACTTTTTTGTATATTAGATATAAAAATGAATATATTTTTTTAAAAAAAATTAATTTTGTTATCCGTTTTTGTTGCAGAATCAATTTTAGGAAGATTGCAAAATTGCTACACGGGCTTTCGGTGGTCCACCATTTCCATTCCTATTCCCACGTGAAAAGGTTAGTGATTTGTTGTTTTCTGCATGTAAAAATTAGGAAAAAACGAAAATAGGAAAAAGACAAAAATAGAAAAATAGAAAAATAGAAAAATAAGAAATTAGAAAAATAATTAAATAAAAATTTATTATATTATTTTTTTATGTAGAAATTGTATTTAAAAGTAAAAATAATAATAATATTATTTAGTTATACAAATATAATTATGTTAAAATAACAAAATTTTTTACATATATAAATATAAATTAATTGAGAAATATAAATAAAATGAAAAATATGAAATAATTAAATTAGATAAATATATGAGGAAGAGTTATATGTGATTATTAGAATGTTACTAAAATAAAAAAAAATAATTATAACAAAATAAAATTGAAATAATAAGAATAAAATATGTTAATTAATAAATTTACATTATTAAAAAAATATAGTTATTAAATTTGTAATAATATTTCAATAAATATTATGTCACATAATTAAGAAATTGTAAATAATTTAAAATTGTGAAAGATAAAAATATAGTTATTTATCACATAATTATAAAATGAATTAATTTGAAAAAAAATTAGAGTAAAAGAATAAGTAATTAAGTGAAAAAAAGATAAATATATAAAATTTTAAGTTAAATAAAATTAAAAATATTATTTTAAAATATAAATGACTGAAAAAAAATTTGATAATTAGTAATTTAGACATTTGAATCTTTTAAAAAGTTTGTAGTTATTTATATGATTTTAAATAATAATAATAAATTTATGTGATAATTTAAGTTAAAAAAAATAATTGTTAAATACATTAGTAAGAATTTAGAGTTTAAATTTTGTATAATGATATTTTGAAAATATAATTTTTGTTGTAAGCTATAATTGAAATGTATGTTATAAATTTATTAATTGTAGGTAAATTTAGGAAAAGATTTTTTTTTGTTAAAGTAATAATTGATAGAATTTATTTTAATGTACAAATTGTTTAATAATGAAATGAAATTATTTTTATTAAATTTTTTTGCTTATATTTAACTTGTTTAAATAGATTTTAGATGACATCATCTTCGTCTCGTAGTAGGGTGTTAAATCTCAACCTGAAGATAGTTCATTATTGTGTTACCAGTCAATTCATATTTCAAAGCATATTTGGGATGACTGTGAACACCCAATTTTGAGAGTGAGGAGAGATCATTTCATACATGCTGGCATGGAGGGAGTTCCACTAGAGATTATTATCATCTTGAGTTGTAGTAATTAACAATGTTTGCTTATACTTGCCATACAAAAATGTATCGTCTATCTATATTATAAGCTTACAAAACTTGAAGGCATCACGACATTGCTTAAACGACCAAAATAATCGATGAAAGACTCTAAATCTATTATCCATTACATTAACTCTCATATAATCATGGTCTCAATTTTGTAAACTGATCCTAAAACATGTAATTGCATGTATTCTAACCATCTTGGTAATGTTGCATAAGATTCATCTTAGTCACCAAATATTGTCACAATTGTTTTTTTGCTTTGCATTCCATGCTTTTTTGTATGAAATTGAATACCCAAATTGGCCACTTATTCTCTCTTGGATTAATGAAACGGGAACAGAAGGTTCTTCTTTAACCATACCTGTCAATAAAATTAAACAATACATCTCAACTAATGATTATATCAAAATCATTTTAAATAGACATATAAATATAATCTCAATTGAGTTTCACGTACCAATAATGCATGAACAAATAAAATTTGAATCTAACTTCTTGTGGTCTTGAGAAATCATAGTATTTACGCACGTATGCACACCACTCCATCTCGTAATTTTTCATTTATTTGAATTTTTGGATAGCAATGCTCTTACTTTCCAAGGACACCCAGAATTATGATTCACACACTTGACAAAATGATTTGATGCTTTTGACTTAATCACAAAAAATGTTTGATGTTTCTTCATTGCATAATGTTTTATTGCTATTTTTAGCTCCTCTTTAGAGTCAAATAGTTGTCCAATATACAATGCATCTCCTTGTACCTATGATTGTAACGAATGCAACTCAGAAAAACTCAATTCTTGATCAGGATGTTCCTAATTAATAGCAGTGTAGTTGAATTTATGTTCCAAAAAAGTGTTATAGAATCTGTATTAAACACAGCTAATGTTAGTTAAAAATATTTTACAATTTTTGTATTATATAAAATTATATTTGTAGATTGTCCTTGCATATCGTTATTTCTTTCAGTGTTTGGAATATTCATAATTGAATCGAAGCCATCTTCCAAATCAGTATTAGAAGAACTATCTAAAGGAATTTCTCCTTCATCTTCATAGTCATCATACTCATCTTCTTCATTTGTAGATACAACAACAAATATTTATTAATAAATTATAAAATTTTAAACATCATATAATTTAAATAAATATTATACATTACCTCCTCCAATTGCATACTTTTTTTCATTGTCACTAACATTATAAATTTAAACATAACAAATTTTTGACTACATGAGAAGTTTTATCAATCACAATATCCACATATAACTCAACTACATTTCTTTGATGTCGTTCTTGACAAGCACTTATCATACAATCAATGTTTTCATCATTACATACATCTAAAATTGTGTAGTTTCCACTCCTTGAATCAACTAAGATTCATGAAATCACTCTAGAAATTACATTACTATTGCACAATCTCAATTTTGTATGTATTTTTTTTCAACATCTAAAAAGTAATTTCACATTCTATTTTAATTATTTTCTTATTCTTTTCAAATATAATACCCTTATTTCTTTCGTACACTTTTCTATTCCAGTATAAAATAACTAACAATTTCAGTCATTCTGCATATCAAATTAAAAATTACAGCCAAAATTTTTACAAAAGTTTACCTAAACAAATAGTAACAAAAAATATTACAAAAAAATTAAAATAAAAAATATTTACATTTATATTTTTAATAATATTATATTAACATTAAATAATTTAATTTATTACTACAAATATTTATAATTTTATTTATTCATAACAATATTAAAATGATTATTTCAAACTTATTTGCAATAATTTAAAAAATTAAAACAGTAAATTAATAACATTCTAACCTGAAATTTCTTCTACCAGAGTTTCTTTAAAATGTTTTGTAACCGATGCACAATTGTATGTCTATATATATGTATTTTAATTGGATAAAAATTTCTAGATAAAAGTTTGCATTTTGTTTTTATCCACAAGAGAGTGAATGAGAAATGTATCGGCGTCAAAGGAACCGATATAGAGTAAGTGTCGGCATTCTTGACATTCTTTCAGCCGACACACAAGTGTCGCCAAAAATTTATTCAATACATATGTGTCGGACCACAACCAATTGATAAAAGCAATATTTACAATTAGTGTCGGTCACTCATAAATTAACCCAGACAGTGAAACTCTTATCAATCAACCCCATATGGAGAAATAGTTTCTCTTTTAACCATGTGCAGGCAAAAAAGCCGAACTTGAACTTAGTTACGGATTTAATTTTCTGAATTTTCAAAAAATATGGATTTTTAAAACCGTTGGGCTTAGTTATGGATTGACTTTTATATTTGAATTTTTTGTGCACCCTATTGAATCAGCTCCTTCTGCTGCTCCTGTCTCATGGGCATCAAGGTACGAGCAAGAAGATAGACATACCTAATGGTAGGGTGGGTGTTATCATTGGCAAAGGTGGAGACACTATTAAGTATCTGCAGTTGCAGTCTGGGGCTAAAATCCAGGTTACACATGATATGGACGCTGACCCTAATTCTGCGACTAGGATGGTTGAGCTTATGGGTACTCCTGAGGCTATTGCCTCTGCTGAGAAACTCATCAATGAAGTTCTTGCTGAGGTTTGTCGCGTTAATATCTTTGCATCAAAAACTAAAGAAGCCGGTCCTTGTCGACAGAAACAGAGACAATTTTTAAAAAAGCTAGTATTATTGTTTAAAAGGCTGGGCCTTAATGATTAAAATAATATTTTTTTAAAAACTAATTATCAAAATAAATTAAAAATCAAACTAATTCTCCGTCTTAGAGCAAATTTTTGCCAACTCAGCCTATGTTTTGCATAAAAGTCAGACGAAATTAAATTTTTTTATTTTTTATTTAATTATTTTATCTAAAAATGAGACGAAACACTTCATAATTTGACACGTGTTAATGATTTCATATGAAATTGGGACGAAACTTTAAGATGTCGACATGTGTTCAAATCTCATTAAATTCGTCTTAATTTTAGACGAAACTACGGGATGTTGACAGCTGGCACAATTTTATTAAATTCATCTTCACTGCAGACGAAATCATCTTCCTTCCCTGCACAGTACATGGACAATACAAATCAAAGTCCAAAAACCAAAACTGAGACGAATGTTAATGAATTACGATTATTATATAGCATGGAAGCAAAAATATATAAAAATCTGACACAAACCTGAAGAGAGATAATTTTTCACTATATGTTATTAGTCATGCATTAAAAAAAATAGATTTCTTTCATCTATAGTAAACAAAAGTGTAATATAAAATTTTGAAAAGAATTATGAAAATATGAAAATAAAAAATCACCAATGAATAAAATTAGTTAAACTCAAAATGTGTTTTGAATAGAATTAACTAATTTTATATAAAAATGACAAATTTTTAATTTAACTAATTTATTATTGATGATTTTTGAGTTCTCATATTTTTATAATTTTAAAAAAATTGATATATAACATTTTTTATTTTACAAGAGTGAAATATTAAAAGAATTAATATAATTTTAAAAATAAAAGTTAATTTTTAAAAAAGTAAAATAAATAAATAAAAAGTTGTATCTAAATTTTGTAAAAGAAAAAGGGAGCCGTGGGGTGAGGTGTACTTGTTAGATTTAAGAGTAAATTTTGACTCTTGGCTTTCTGATTGGATCATTATTGGACAAATGAGAACCGTTGTAAGGAAATAATGACCCCAGTTATTGTCGAGTTATGCAGTAGGAAAGGAACTGGATGATATGAATTTCGTCATGAAAGTAGATGAATTTAGAGATAATTTTGTCTGCAGTAAAAATGAATTTAATAAAATTGTGTCACGTGTCAACATATCGTAATTTCGTCTAAAATTAAGACGAATTTAATGAGATTTGAACACGTGTCGACATTTTAAAGTTTCGTCCCAATTTTATACGAAATCATTAATACGTGTCAAATTATAGGGTGTTTCGTCTCACTTTTGATGAAATAATTAAATAAAAAAAAATTAATTTCATCTGACTTTTACGCGAAACATAGGCTGAGTTGACAAAAATTTATCCCAGACAAGAAATTAATTTAATTTTTAATTTATTTTGATAATTAGTTTTTTAAAAAATATTATTTTAATTATTAAGCCAAAAGGCTAGTATTATTATTATTTTAGTAAATAAACCCCAACACTCCGATTGAAGCCGTTTTTAAATTAAATATTTTTTTTTGTGTTTTTTACCTATCAATTCATATAAATTAGTGTTATATTATATTTTTTAGTATTGATATTTTCATTAAAATGTCTAAAATATAAATTATAACAAATTTAATTCAGTAATAACATTAAATATTGTAATTTTAATATAAATTTATTATTTTTTATTGAGCATTTCTGACCACACCTTAAAAATATACATTTTAATGTTATTAATTTAGTCAACAATTAATCATACCTATAACTGATAGTGTTATTTCGTCGTATAACCACACGATCACGATGTCTAGGGACTAGAGAGTAGAGACCTAACCGAGTCTGTATCTTCGATTAATGACAAATAATATCCAATATCTTTCCAAATTCTAAAATTTCTTAGGAATTAAATGTACGTACAAATAAAAATGGCACGGCGTTGATCATCGGTGACTCGTGTGAGTCAAACACAGAACGGAGAGAGAGAAATTGACACATACATAGGAATGGAATGCGAGTGCCATTGTGCTAACGCAATTCAGAATAGTGAATGAAATGGCGGATTCAGGGTCGGTGGACATGGAACCCTTCTCCACCCAGAGTGACCCCCATGTTTGCTAAAATTAGGCAATTCCAAACCAAATTTATGCACATATACATGTTTTAAAACATTAGTGGCCAACATTTTCATTCATTCTTTCTCCTTGATGTGAGATATTCGCTGTATGAAACTGGATATTTTGCTAATATAGCTTGCCCTGTCTTGAAAAGTAAAATATTGAGAACGATGAGAAGGCTTAGTGTATTTGATTCATTCATTCTTTTCATACATCGATGTTAATTAGACCTAGTGTATTTGATTCAGCTTATTTTGAAGAAATCGTCATTTATTCGCGGCAACATCTTTAGAGCGCTATTGAAAGCTGAACGAATTATTTTTCCTGATAAAAGCTTTCTCAAAGATGAACTTATATTGATAATTTGATATTATACATGCATCTAAACATATTCTGAATATTATTAAGATAATATACAATTCTCATATCCTGAAATTTTCGAAAAATGCTGTATTGATATTTGTATTGTATTATCATATAATACTTATACAGTTATATCTATACATATACCACCGGTAACTGCAATGCTATTATGAGCTGGTTTATCATATTAAGATTTATTACTTTACATCATGTCTTGATCTAAATTTTGGAACACTGATCTCCTGGTTTAACCATGAGAAAAGCATCAATTTGCATCCAGTATAAAACATTAATTCTATATTAATATGCTCAACTTAAATCTCATTCTAATATTAGTTACATAGATTTGAAGATTTATTTATATTTTACTGATTTCTTTGGTTAGTTTTTAATTTTGGATCAATGTGCATATTCTGGTGACGTGTATTTTATTTATTGTTTTGGTATGTTCAGGTGGATGGGAATTTCATTGAAGGGCTTTTGTCTGACAAAAAGAGGGTTGGATACATTTCTATACTCTTCTATGCTTCCTGGTGTCCTTTTTCACATAGAATCGTTCCTGAATTTGAGATTCTTAGTTCCATGTTTCCTCATGTAGAACATCTGGCACTTGAACAATCCTCAGCTTTACCAAGGTTTTGAAGCTATCTCTGCTTCTGTTACTGTTTTGTAATTTTATTTGCCTAGCTGTATTTCACGTTCAAAGTTTAGGGTTCATATACAAGTTGCAGTAGTTAGGTGGCAGTTCACTAGCTTGCATGTGGCTAGTTTAATGCCACGCAGTAATGTTAAAGTAGATTATTTTTTCTGCTACTTTGTAATTTGTGCATTGAATTAGTAAAGCTTGGCAGATAACAGATAATCTGGCATTATCAATTCACCAACTTCACAAATGTCTTGATTTGTATGTTCATATATTGTTCCGTGCAGCTTATATTCAAAATATGCAATCCATAGTTTGCCTGCTATCTTATTGGTGAACCAGTCATCAAGGGTGAGATATCATGGTCCCAACAATCTTAACGCCCTTGTAGAATTTTATGAGAGTGACACAGGTAACCATATGCAAAATCATGTTTGTAAATTTCTAGTGGAATTTCCTACACTACTTTTTTTACCTGATTCTAATTTGATAGCTTGATGATTATTACAAATGATACTTTGTAGTCCTTTTTCTAATCTCAGAATTTACATAGGAAAATGATGTGTTGAAAACAACGTCCATTTACCTAGTCTCAAGACCTTCCATGACTTATAAATGACAATAACCTTACCATGTCTCAGGATTTGAAGCAAGGGACAACGTTGTTGTTGTTGGACTAAGCAACTTGATTATTGATGAACATTCAACTATGAAGTCATTGATGGGCTTCTCTCTCAAAGAAATATCAAGCAGGGAACCTTACCTAGCATTATCTATGTTGTTTCTCGGTCTGAGGATTATTCTGTTTGTGTTTCCTGAGATTATGTTGCGTCTCCAAGCATTCTGGGCATCCTATGTTCATCATTTGAACTTGCAAATATTTGGCGAGACAAGCCACATGGTAGGGCGTGTTCTTAACTTAGTTGATGTGAAGAGGATTTTGACCAAGCTAAGACTCTGCAAGACCAGGAATTTTCATGAAAGGGCAAGGAGTGCCCAAGTTTGGGCATCATCTCTGGCTTCTGTTTCTCTGGGTGAGTAATCTTCATCAGCTAGGTGATAATCTCAAATCTCAAAGTTTGTACTAACCATGTTGTTATAGTCATTTTGAGGGTAGTGAAGAGTTAATCAGATAATATCTTCAAGTTGCAGTGAAGCTTGGGAACCCGTAACAGTTTCTCTCTCTCTCTAATTTTGTTATTAGTTAAAGGACGTGAAAGTTTATGTTGAATTTTGGGAGAAAGTGAAGAGTGTGTAAATTTGACAACAGCTTTCCTTTGTAAATTTGTGAGTATAAATGTATACGCACATTGTCTATGTTTAATAAAAAGTTCTTTTTTTTTTCGAGTTTTGGAGGAAATATCTATTGAAATTGATTCAGGTATTATACCATACTCCAACTACTAAATTAATATTTGGGTGAAATGACTTGGTACCAAGAAATGTTCTCATTTTCAGGTTTGTCTCGTGTTACACTGGCATTCTTTTTCAAAACTATGGTACTACTGTATTGTTAAAGACAATTAAAAACAACACGGATTTATTTTTTGTTGTTCTAAGGGTGCTTACCTTCAGAAGAATCAATGTTGAACTACGGGGTTGTTACTTTCGTAGTATTGTTGGTATGTGTATGTGAAAATTTATTGGTCTCACCTTTAAATCAGTTTTATTAATTATAATAGACACTTGTGACCTGTGAGTCACCTTTATTGGAATTGATTTTGCTGTAACAAGAAGTGCATGCTTGGTTCTGCAGTGACTACTTTGGATTATTGAATTCACGTTTATTAATTTTTCAATATGAATTTAAACACACACTAAAGCTTATGGATCTCAAACACCCGCGCCTTAATCATTTTATAAGAACTTCTATTGGGCTGGTTGAATTAACTATGGACGTGAACAGATGTAAAATAAGCAAAGCTATTAGTTTATATGTTTTAGTTTCTGTTGCAAAAATAGGTGGAAAAATGGCAAATATTTTTCATGTGAATGCTTAATCACTTGACTATGCCCATGGGGTGTTAGCCATCTATTCAAGCAGAGGTAAGTCCAAATTATGAAACTGGGCTTTGCTGTAAGAGCTTTCAGTTCTTTAGTCAGCTCTTGCTGCTTCCAGTTTTTTCCACTATTCCAACTCTTCTACTGATTTTTTTTTTCTTTATTTCTGTAAAACTCTATTTATGTTATGATTGGCTAGTGCCCATGCAAAGTTTGATTGGAGCATGTTTAACTATGCCCTGTTTGGTTTGCATGGAAATTTTAAGGCAAAAAGCCTCCATTAGGAAGTTTAATTATTTACAATTTGTGATCCTTCAAGTTAGGGTGTGAATTCCGCAGTCTCCTCAAAAGTTTGGGTTTTGGTGTGAATTCTTCCAACAGCCAAAAAGGATCTATTAAGTAATTATTCATTATTTATATTAATTTTTTTCTTCTACAAGAATTTATCTAAAAATTCACTCAGAGAAGGTATAAGTTATATATAATAAGTTTTTTTAAAAAATGATTTACAAACTGATGCAATTTAATGTATTGATATGGTTAAATGATATAATTTTCAATAAAAAAAATATACTACTTATTTATATCTTATTTTGTGCAGTGCTGTATAGGTTAAGAAAATCGATTAATTAAATTTCAGAGATATAACAGAATATTGTAAAGTTCCATGGAAAAAGATATTTCATTACCGTTTAACCAGCACACAGAAACACGCAAAATATCTGAATTTCACATCAATACCAAATGCTGGTTATGTTGATAATAAGAGTTTCTAATGCATCAACAAAGATATATGAATTCACAAAATTCCATTTCTTCATGTTTCAATTTTAACCGATGAGGATAAATCATCCGAATGAAACTCTCAAGTCCTTTTCCATATGAACAAGAGTCATGAATGCAGTTTCATTTTGTTATGCAAATTTTTGTGTTTTCTTCTCTCTCTCTTTCTCTCTCTTCATTTTCTGTCCCTTTTAACATTGTTATCACGTTTATGTTTAATTATTTGACAGCTGTGAATGCGTACAAAGAAGTGGCCAAATAATTTCAATTTCAAACTTTAGGCCATAGTTTTGGCCACTGATTTACAATAGAAAATGACCCACTAACATCTATTTATATTCAACAGTATCACAATCTACATAATCTTAACATTTACGCAGCTACACAATCATTGCTAATCAATGTAACTGATAGCTAACACATCCTATCTGCTAAGGAACCAGCTGACATTCACATTAGGGAAGGAGCTACATATTTTTTGTTCAAGGCACCAAGTATAATAAAAAAACAAATGAATTCATATATTAAATTTAATCAATCATCAAAACATTTTTTTTTGTTTTGCTTTTAAAAATAGGTAAATTAAAATTAACAAAAAAAATTAAAAGTTACCCAACTATATAGCTCCAACCTAAGAGAGGAGAAAAACTTGCTGTGTGACAAGGCCACTTTACTTCCAGACTCAGGTTGCATCATTGACTGCATTCTCTCCAAACAGGTTATCATCATAGGATACAGGTATTCTTAACCTATCATGAACAGAGATAGGCTTTTCTGCAGAAGTTTCTGGTTCATGTTGATTTTGGGTTTGGGATGCACGAAAATCACCGTCCAAAATACTGCCCAGACCCCTGCCAACAAATGAAAAGGGCACTCCTTGAGAAGAATCCTCTTTCTTTGGCACAAGTCGTTGCTTTACATTTGGCTGCTTGAATTGTTTCTGCATTGTTTTAACCATGATGAGAAAAGACAAAAACAAAAGTAATTATCACAAAGCAAAGAACAATTTGACGAGTTGGTTTCTCATAATTAATTACAATTGATAACAGTTGTCCTTTGTAAGGAGAAACCATTGAACGAGAAGTTTTCTTTCTCTTATATTATGTTCATCGGCAAAATCTTTCTTTGGTTCATAACATGTTCTTATTACAAACATGCAGTGGGGCTGCTGAAATAATACCAATCTTAGTTTTGTGAACAACCACATAATCTTCTTGTTACTTTGCATGTATTTATTTATAAGAGCAAACGAGGTCATATTCCACCTCATTCAGTATCATAATTGTTTCCCTCCTCTAATGAAATAAATATTATTTCCATATTTGTTGCCCCTTTTATGGGATCCTAGACAGTTGATAAACACCCCCATCAGACTCTAAAAATAACCCTTCATTATCACTGCATAAACGGGAGCATAATTACTTTTCCTTTTTAAGACGAGTATCACACTGAAAATTCAAAGGTTAATCACAAACCTCAAATTCCCTTGCTTTTTTCATTATCTCTTTGTAGACCTTTGGTTCCCTAACCTTTAAGATGCTCCACAATATGCCACCCCCTGTACGGAATCGTCTACCATCAGCAGTTTTCTGGCCTCCACAAGCTTGTATTGCATCCACCTACAACCTCCACACATAATTATACAAGTTTACAACATATCAACTTGCACAGACTAGAAAATAACAGGAGAATACGAATAAATATAGGACATTTCAGTCTGAAATTTAAGCAATCATATCTTATCAATACATAATATACAAATAGTGGATATTATCCACTGTGATCCCATCAAAGCATATGACACATGTAACAAATAAGGCTTAACTGTAGTTTTTTTGGCTTTTACTAATGCATCATTTACTCAAATTTAGTCTTGTAATACTTTTTATTATTACAATCAAGTCCTTTAGTCATTTTTTCTCTACCTAGAAACCTGAAATCCTCATTTTTTGCTAAAGAAATTAGGGGTCTAGGATAGACTTGAGATCTTAAATAATTTGAAAGTTTTATAAGCCATAGGTTTGGTGAAATTTTGATGAAATTTGAAGTTTGTAAGGTTGGCATTTTAAAGAGGGTAAAAATTAGAGTTTTTCTGATATTGGATCATTAAACTTGATGCTTTGATTGGTGGGTTTGACTAGAAGGGGATTTAGAATAGTTTGACCAGCTTTGTTTGTAGAAATTTAAGTAGAATAGGAGGATTTGTAGGATTTAGGTAGAGGGAGACTAACAAAAAGACTCAAGTGTAGCAATTAAAAAATTAAGGGAACATATCCATTGGATGACCAAAATTAGACACAGTAGAGGAAAAAAGAGTGCTTGTAAACCAAAATATAATGCCAAAGTCACTACATCAAATGGAGAGTAACTCATCTTCATAGGGTATAATTTTACAAAATTTCAACCAAGAAGTCCTCAGTCCCAGTGCTTGATAGTGCAGAAATCCTAACAATCATAAAGCTACAGATTCCAGCTAGAGATGCCCAAAAGTCAAAAGCTTTTCCAACAAAAGAAAACTAAAAGTATAGTTAAATACAACTTCCAGTGTGATTATTTCACATTTAAGTTTTAGGGTAAACTCAATTAAACTAAATGCTGGCCTACAATTTATTAAGAGAATGTCTGATAATGCCCAGTATGTTTACATTAAAATCTTAGCTGTACCATCAGTAGTTCTTTCATCAATTAGCTATTAGGTATTATCATTTGATTAAACAAAAATAAAGAAAGATACAATATTAAAAAAGGTCCTGCTAAAAGGTACCCTAAGGGCACTGGTTAGCATTTGCCAGTAAAAAATGAGATCATGTTTTAAGTAAATAATCCTCGTGGCATTGCACTGTACATTTAGAGAGAGATTCAAATTTGCTTTGAAATTGTTCATTGCTACATTGAGGGGAACAAAAATGACCAAGGACCTGTTTGTTTTCATTCCTTTATTTTATGGAAAAATGTTTCATAAACCTTAAAACAAGTTATTTTAGATTTTTTTTGTTCAAAAGTTAAAAAAGTAATTTCCTAAAAAAAAGTTTGAAAAAAGTTATATCATAGAATCAAGTTTTTTATGTTTAAACAAATGGGCTCTTAATTAATAATTATCAGTTTCCTTTTCACCAGCCTACCATTGCACAGCTTAGTAATTTGCTTGTAGGAATGAAAAAAGAAAACATTCTGTACATACGTATTACAATAATTGACAACATGAAGCAAAAAATATGGACATCAACCTTCACTTCAGTAAATAATAAAGTGGTTCAGCCAAGAACACTGAAGCTCAAGCAGAGAGTTGAAAGGAGCAAACTAGCATCAGGAAGAAAATCTGCAGTTAGGGACAAAATTGAATTCATCAGAAATTATGACTGGCCATATGGTGCTTGAAAGAGTGGATAAGAATAACCAGGTCAAAGCGTGTCCAAATCTTGTAGAACCTTAACTCAACAATAGATGAACAAATAATGTGTACGCCCCACCATAGCCACATTCTTGATAAAGAAAGGAAATAATTCATGAAAAAAAAAACTATTTTTATGAAATAGAATGCAAATCAAGTAGGAAACTAAGAGTGGAGGCCATTCAGCTAGTGAATGAAGCCAAGAATGGTAATATTCAAAAAGTAACCCTATGACCATGTAAACATTACAACATTTGTAAGATTAGAACCAATGTTGTGGAAAGTTGCCATCACATGAGGAGTTCAAGCGGCTAAAATAAGACAAACTAGTAAATAAAGATCATTCTAACAACTGTACATGGTGCTGAAAGCTATACCTCAGAGTAATCCCACCAAACCAACACCAACATAGGCAATCAATCTTTAGGGACAACAAATTCCATATAATTGGGAGAAAAAAGGGAGATTTCACTACTCAGACTTATGAATTCAGTATACAAGGATAGAGACAACTAGTAGGAACTAAGACAAGATGCAATGGTAAGAAATTTACTGAAGGGAGACTGCAAATTCCAGTACAATAATACAATTAAAAGTAAATCCTTTAGCAAAATTTGATGAAAGAAAAAAAATAGTTGAGTTAGAAGATCCTATGGGTAGATAAAATCATACCAGTTGTTAAACTCAATCATCAATAGTATTAGTCATATGATGCATTACTATTTAGATAGTTCTTAAATTATTTTCCAATTTCCTAGTGGTCATGGTATTTCACATAAAAAAAAACTTACAGAAATAAAAACAAATACAATAAGCTTGCTTATTAAACTAACTTGAGTGTATAACAAGGTTTCACTACCTCTTTGATGAGATCACTTAATGCAGAGATGCCAAGGCAACCTACAGCAGTGTATAACATGTATGACTTTTTCTCTTTCAAACGTCTACATGTATCTAGCACAAATCTGAAAAACACAATTTGTTAGAAATTCAATCGGCGGGCAAGAAAGCTGCTAAAATTTGTTAATGTCACAAACAGAAAAAACCTTATACCCACATTTGATTTACTATAGGGTGGAGAATTGTATACTATATGACTTAGGATAGCCAAAGAGTAGCAAGCAATGCTTTAAATTCTATTGGGTCAAAATGTAAATGAGCTTATTAAGTCATCAGCAAAGCTTCAGGGATTTACTATTGGATAAACCATTATTTAAATAACTGCAGAATTGTTATCAAATCAAAAGACAATAAAAAAAAATCATAATTAATTATGAATTCAAATATCCTACATAACAAAATGTAAAGAACCACATAAACTAGTAAATATTATACACAACTACAATGTTAGGTCTAATTTCAACTGCAGTATCCAAATTTTGGGGCTTGGTGTTCCTCATTAAGCACCACCTCTTTCCCAACTATGGCTTTGCCCTTGGCCTTAGCATCACTTGTACTTTCATTATCTTGAGATCAGGAGAGAAGTTAGTGTCATTCCTTTCACTCAGACCATCCATCTCTTCCTCTAAGTTAAACAGGGAGGAGAGGACAACATGGAAACAAAATGAGACAACACTGTTGCAAGAGGTGAAAGGAAATAAAGAAAAACAGCCAAAATAAATGGCCAAAGGGATCAGAACTGCATGTTCCAATTGTTTCTGAGCTGGTGATTTCAGTTTGGGAGAGTACAAAGCAAAGAGCTTTGAGCAGAAATTGGGTATGGAATGTATCCAAACATTGTCTTTTTTGTGGTTCCACTGTCATTTATTTGAATGACATTTGTGAATAATGAGTACCATACTCTAATAAAAAATTAATTTCAATGGTTTACTACACCTTACAACTTAGACAGTATAAGGCACATGAACTAAAGATAAGAGGTTAAATCATATTTCCCCCAAAATGAATCCATTTTTCTTATTGGGAAGAATGTTCAACCTGTTTATATCCACAGGATTAGATCCAGAACTCTTCCTCTTTTTCTTATTCTTCTTGCTACCCCTACGCTTGTGATTCTTAATATTAGGTTCTTGATTTGCTTCATTGATATTTCCAGCACTGCTTTGTCCAAAAACATTTTGGGAATGAGGCTCTATCAACTCTCCTTCTTCAACATCAACCATGTCAACATCGTCATCCACATCATCGAAGTTATCCTCCTCATTTATGGCATCCAAAATGTTGTCTCCGTCTTCCATTACGAAACCTGCATTCAGAAGCCATTGTCAATAAATAGATGGCGCGCAACACATCCATGGTGGACACATAAGAACACAATTATGAGAAATAAAATACAATAACTATAATCTAAACAATAGACATAGAACTATAAACTGAAAAGAAAGTTTTCATGTCTAAAAGAGAAAAGCAATATCCTTTCAAACCCTAACAGTAGCGCATGTACATTCAAATAGAACGAGCAAGTTAGAAAACTATTGAATTTAAAAATATGGGGAGCACAGAAGGTTTGTACACAGAAGAGAAACAAAGTTCAATGAATTAGAGTTTACTTACTAAGCAAGTGCAGATGCTGAGGAATGAAGTAGTATGAGGTGTGAAGAGTGAGTAAACAATGGTCGCATGGGTTCTCTTGAATGCAAGGGAACAACTAAAATATCGAAAATTATGCATTTACTTGTTATAAAAATAAACGTTAATTTATCTTAATTTAAAGAAATAACGTTTATTTTTATTAGTATAAAAATAAACATTTAATTTATCTAAAGTATCCCTTGCTTCTATGTTACAATGGATATTATACTAATAAATTTGACAATTTAAACTTATTTTAGTTTATTTTTATATTTTAAATGAATTTAAAAGTATACTTTTATCGTAAAAAAACTGTCTATTAAGTTCTATGCATATAATTATTTAAAATGTAACAATTATTTTACATAAATAAAGTAAAAAAATGATTATAATTAATAGATTAGATGGTGCATAAATGAGCAGAAAATTTAGAAGAAGAAAACAAAGAAAAACTTCCAAACCAAAACAGAATAGAGCAAACATTTGTATATGCTCTGCATATGAGTTCAATAGGTATAAATTAAATTTATATTTTCAAGTTCATGCTAAAAGTTTGTGATACTAATTGTACTTATAATAGTTGTGTTGCGAAGTTTCTATTATGGTAAAACCTAATGTTATTACATGGAAAGCTATTGTAGGACCTCAAGCACTCTCTTCCACCACTAAATGATTCTATCCTTCGAGCAGTTCAAGGTCATTTACTCATTAACATTCATGTTGTTTTGGCCTAAGATTGTAACTGGTTACTTAAACCTCTTTAATATCTGACTTATAAAATCCTTAACCTGAATTTTGTTAAGCGTGAGTTTTATAAAGTTGGAACTAGTGATTTTGAAAACACCTTAAAATATTTGTCTTACAACTAGTAGATCAACCATGAATCCAAACGTGCTATTACACTTACAATCTTAGAACAAGTTATGATTGTTTTCTTCCTATAATCTCTTTAGAAAAATGATGTTGCTGTTCTGATGAATGTTTGTTCCCTTTGGGAAGTTTAAATTGCAGGCTGCTAGAAAAACAACAAAAAATGCTATAAACCTTCCCCGTAAGGATAAGCAAGTGAGCAAAGCAGTAATAGCTGCAAACAGGGCTGCCACTGATGCTAGAGTTGCTGCAGTGAAAGCTGTTCAGAACCAAATGGGTGAAAAATTTTGCAATATTGATGTCTAAGAGCTTAGATTTTAGTTAGCTTATGTTTGAAATTGTAAATTTTTACTAATTATATGTATTTGGAAGAAGATGCCACCTCGGTGAGCAAAATCTCATTGGAGGTTGTAGCGTATGTTTTGATGTTTGTTTCACAATGCAACTTGTATATAAACCCATGTATATCAATGAAGGATGCAAGGAGTTGCAAAGTAACTATTACCTTGCTTTATGAATTGAGAAATATTGAATGACCACCTTTCACAGAGCTGCGAATCTGAGAAGTGTTGGAGGAGCCACTTACATCTATGTGTGAAACCTACGAATTTGCGAACTGAGAATCTGTGAAAATCTATTGCATTAGCCACTTCAATCTTTGTGTGATTTAGAGAAAAGGGATTAGGATTCTTGTAATTTAGAGAAAAAAGACAAAGTTCTTACTCAAAGACAAAGGGGATTAACGTATCGCGTGAAGTATTTCAGGGTCCGGGCCAACCCACCTTGACCCATATATTTTGGATTATATAATTTAGGGCTTAACTATTATTTTTTATTTAACATATGGTTAGGGCTGGATGAGTTTTTTCAGGGCTGGGTCTTGGGCTATAACCCTGATTGACAACTCTAATGAAAATGAATGTTACCTTAAAAAGAGTTACACTTGTAGGGCCATTAACTCCTGAAACTAAGGTAACCGAAAGAGAAATGGAGAAGATTTTTCAATTTCCTGTGAGAAATGAGACAGCAAAAAGAATTCAGATAAGTATAGCCAGCAGAAATGAAAATCAAAACTGAATTAACTGATGCGGCGAAGACTTCAAGGTTGTGATGAGAATCAATTATTTAGTTGTAATTTTGATGAAGTACATTAGTTTCTCTCACCTAAATCTGGTTCTGCTAAAACTCGCGTCCCACGTTGTAGGACAACTGGGAAAGCGTCCGGATTTCAGTTCTGAAGCTTTCAAAATGCAAATCTATTTGTGAAACTCAACTAATAATGACATTTCAATGCTTCTATCCGTGATGATAGCTATTAACACTGGGAAACGACGATCATCTGTGTAATCTAGAACTACCAGACAGTTCCAAAATCCTTCTATTTCTCAAGAGAAATGTATCTGCAAAAGCCCAAAAAACCACGAATAACTTAGCAAAGAGGCCAAAAATGAAACAATGAATGAAGGAAATCTTCAGAACAGAATTCATTCGAAAATTTACAATGAAATTCCAACAGACTCCAGCAACTACCCTTCGAAAGTGCATCTGAAAACAAAAAAGAGACAAAAAAATTTAGGGGAAACAAATTGAATTCAATGTAAAAAAGCTTATCTCTTATCGGGGCCAAAAAGAAAAACAAAAAAGAAGAATCAGAATTTGAGGCTTTCTTTCTAAATGTTAGACCTCATTCTATCTTGAGAAGTGTCAGATCCTCAACATTAAAGTTTCAGTTATCACAATTAGTCTTGTAAATTGCGGAGCAGAGAGTTATGGAAGATAATGGAGAAGAAGAAGAAGAAAGAGGAGGGTAGAAGAGGAAGCAGGTTCTTGTTGCGATAGAAAGAAATGATGTGTTTCCATTGATGGAGGTGTTTACATACATCTTGTACTACACTCCTTTGCGCCAACCGTTCACTTCCTCAGTTCATGACCGTAGATCAACAATCTCACGCCTTTCCTCAAACCTTTCACGGTCTCCTCTTACGAACCCTGTTACGGCGTTCATCTTTGCCCTTTCACTGTTATTGTTTACTCTCTCACGACGTTAACGGAATCTATACAGTCGTCAGATCCCAATTATATTATTATCAAGTTAAGTGCCTCCCTATTTCCTATTTCTTATACATTTGAATAATTCTGGGTTAAGCAGAGTTTATAAAAATATATGCAGTATTATATAATAAAATATTAAAATATATATGTATTTTAAAAAATTTTAAATAGAGCTGTCAAAAATCCCTATGGGCCAAAAAGTCTCATAAATCAAAAGCCCTATGGGTCAAAAAGCCCACTGAATCAGGGTAGTCAAGGCTTCAAGGATCAAAAAAATTTCAGCAATTGTAAGTTTTCAACTCAAATTTAATTTCATAATTAATTATTAATCATTAGTGCAATAACAGCAAAATAAAACATCAATCCATCTATAAACAATAGTGGAATAAAATAAGTTAACAGTCGCAACACAATTTCTATAAACAATCTAGATTTACATAAACCCATCTATAAAATTTTCAAATTACAAATGAGTAAAATGGTTGTTCTGATTCTGACATTCAACAGAAAACTTACTGGATAGTTTGATAAGATCTTTTGCTTGTATTCCTTGTGCTTTCGAATCTGTTCAAACCAACATAGTATAACAAAAACTCAGCAAATTGAACAACAAAATCAAGTCGGAGGCAAAATACCAGGAAAAAAAAAAAGAAACATCATCTCCACAAACAATAAATATTGAGCTGGTTAATCATCACCTTTTTTTGACTAACAAGTGATTTTTGAAATACCGGTAACTAAATAACATATGATATGAAATATACTTGCAAACATATTAATCTGCTATTTTATTTTTATTCAGAGGATCGAGGATTTTTATACTTTCAAGTTACTACTTATTATTTATGATTAACTACATTCTAGGATAAGATTTATATCTTGGAGTGATCAAATCCAACAGTGGTTTAATGGTATCCAAAACTGTAATCACTATAATATATCAGAGGGTAAAAAACATTGCATCAGGAAGCAAGACTAAGATCTTAATATATCTAGGGAAGGGTTAGTGGTATCCAACCATAATTTTCAAACAATTCATGATTAAGATAATTTCTTTTTAAAGCTACAGTCGCCACAAAGTATGTTGCGAGAAGAGAAGAGAGACCTGGGCATAGTAATCTTTCCAAACTCTGCGAGCAATCTGATGACCCCCCAGATCAAATGCTTTAAACTTGATCTTCCCAATACTTAACTCCTCTGATGTAGCGTACTGTGTGGGCTGATGCTGAACCAGTCTCTGCAAAACCAACTCTTATAATAAAAAACATCACACTACGGTAATTTCAAGAAGCTCTAGACTAATAAGTCAGGTTTGCAGTAAATATTTCTTGATTGCCAAAACCACAAAAGCATGGATGGGAGGAAAATAGAGGAATCCAACAAAAGTTTAAACAATCATTTGATGTCAACCGAGAAGCAGAAGACCGAAACATGTTAGTATAGAAGATCATAACCAATTATGCACAGCGCAGGTTGATGTAAGGAAGCAATGTAGTTGAATAGCATGTTTATGTCAAGCCATGAGCTTCACTAGGTGGAAACAGAGAAATCCAGCAGTACTGAAGAAAAGTGGTATTTTTGTAATCTCAGCTAATAGCAAACAAATTATGCTGATTTGAGTATCCAATTAACACCATGCTAACTTTCTCATTAATAGCATTTAGAAAGACATAAAACGCACAATTGTTTCGTATCATGTACCGCTACTCTTCTGAGCAAACAGTGAGAGTAAAAATATAACTCTTCCCTAAAACATTTTTCAACTAACAAAGTAACATTCTTAATAAAGATCGTAAGGTCAGAAACCTACCACTACTGGCAAACAAACAAACAAGCCATAATACTATATTAATAACGTGTATTTTATCTTAAAAGAAAAATTCTACCTCTCCTTAATTTTGTGCAAAACCTAAAACTCCCACCTTTTCTTTTCATGCATTTCTATTTGCTAATGTCATAAAGAAGAGAACTTTAACATTCTTCAAAACAGAATAAGAACAAGCTTTGAACAAAAAAATGTTTAAGCAAACAGAAAAGCAACTAAAGAAATTGAAACCTGGGCGGTTGATGAGGAAGAAGAAGATTAAATGTGGAGAGATTGGGAGTGAAAGGTGTAGCTAATCTGAATGTGGAACAGTTTCTGCAATCGAATTCAATGTCAAATTCAAGAGGAAATATTGAATTCTAATTGAGATAAAATGGAAGCGCAGGGTAACAAAGCAGAGAAAAAGGGATTCAGTTAACCTCTACGAAAACGATGAGTGATTGCATCGAAAATTGAAGAAACCAACTCCAACGAGAGAGAAGAAAGAACGTATGGAGGCAGAGAGAGTGCCAGGGTTGAGAATGTTGAAAAATTGGGATTAGAGTAGTTGAGAGTATTTTTTGGGTCAGGCCAACCCATAGGTATCTGGCCCATAATATATGGACTACATAACTTTGGTCAAATTAAATTATTTTAGTTAATATTAAAATAAAATTTAATAAATTATTTTAGAGTTGGATACGATCCAACCGAATCCTAGGGCTTTAGCTCTAATTTTAAAGATAAACCTTAATTAAAATTTTTCTCTGTTTTTGCTTTTTCTCTTTCGAGTTCATCTCATTCCCGCGCCAAGAAATGATACTTACGGGACTAGGTCAGGTCAGGGTATGAGAAGTTAACCAGAGTTAGTTAACCTGGTCCTTAGGTTGGTTTTATTCTAAACCAACCAAAGCATCGGTTATCTACGACCTGGAAAGTGGTAACTGTGAATTTGGTTTCATGACAGTTCTGTTTGTGAAGATCCTCAGTTTCGTATATCGTAAAAATAAAACCTAAATTCAATTACTTGAATCTAGTACCTACGGATTGATCAAATGCCGAATTTAGATTTCTATAAATTTCATAAATCCATTTTTTTATCTAACATTTAAATAAATATTTAAACCTTCAATGTTTCTTAAATAAAATACATTAAAATA
Source organism: Abrus pulchellus subsp. cantoniensis (assembly GCA_024086825.1). Lineage (NCBI taxonomy): Eukaryota > Viridiplantae > Streptophyta > Magnoliopsida > Fabales > Fabaceae > Abrus > Abrus pulchellus. Next base: position 15,339,220 of record CM044050.1, read on the forward strand.
GCTTGATTAAATCCCGTTTTATTCTTATACTTTTAAAATTTTTAAATTAGTATTTAGTGGCTAACGTCTGAGTAGACTTCATCAGTAGATGTTTTGCTATTTGCGTGTTATTCTATAGTAACCTGCAATTATAGATTTGAAAATATATTTTACTAAGTACATTAAAGCATTGACATACAAACTCGACATTGTGCCTTGTCATATTATAAGTTCCAAGGGCCCTTATGATGGCTGTTCCACTCTCTCTCTTCAAGTAAAATGCCTTTGTTACAGCTTCTATTTTGCACAAAGTTAGAATGTAAAGAGGCACCCCCAGCGTCCCATTTGTATTTACAAAGTCTGTGTAAGAAATCGTGACCAAAGTACAGCAAATAAATTTCAAACAACGATTAAGCCTAATGCCACAATGATTATACGTCGGGTCTTTAATGGAGCGCATTTTAGGAACTATGCACTGAAACCGCTGTGCAGAGAACTCCAGGGAGTTGCAGGAATACTGACGCAGGCTTGTGCTGAGGCCTCAGCCATTTGGTATTCCAGCGTTGCAGAAGTTTGCAAAGGACCTCATATGCTTCATCCCATACTGAGACAGGGATCCACAATGTGTCTCAAAAGTCCTAACCTGCAAAAACAATAGATTAAGACACAACGTACACTCACAAATCAAAAGCTTTACTGCAATCTCCAAATGAATGTTAATTTCTGGTTCAAATACAACATCATTTATTGGAAGAATAAACTGTAGGAGGCTTTGCTGACATCTCACTGCAAATATGTGAAGTAGAGGATTAGTAGCGAACAGAAAAGCAATGATTCGATCATATTCTAGACAAATTCTAAGATGCACCATTCTTGAATTGGTGCATCGATCACCCAGGGGCGGAGCTAGGCACTTTTTTTTTTGAAGGGACAAATATAAAGATTAAAATTAAAATATACTGACCAATTTCTTTTTTTAATTACAAGTATTTTTTATGAAAGATAATTTTATTCAAACTAAAAGTCTGCATTATGGTACTATTTTTCTTAACAAAAAAAATTTCTGCACATAAAACTTAAATTTAAGACTTTATTTACGAATAATTATTTTATTTTATTTTTGTCTAATATTTTGTCTTTTTAAGTATAACAGAAAATGAAAAAATTATTATTATAACTTCAACTTTAGTAGTCTATTTAAATTCTCATAAATCAAAATAAACTCTACTCTCTTTTTATCCCTATAAAAATATAACTCAAAAATAATTTGAACAACTTTGATAAAAGTTAAGTTGATCCTAATTTTGCTTATAAATAATTGGAGGTCAATGTAGAAGTACTTGTTTTGGATAATTTGAAAGAAAGAAAAATAAGAATAACCTTGGTCAATTTGAATCTATCTTGTACTTACCATTTTGAATTAAAGTTAGCATCAACAGTTTTTTAGCCTCCACAAGCTTGTATTGCATTTAGTTGCAACCTCCACACATCATTTTTCAAGCTTGTATTCCAAGACTTGTGGGATGTTGTGGAAGAATGATTCACTACTCCCACAGACATATCATTCCTTACCGTAGCTCAAATAAAAGAACTGAAAGAGAATAAATAAAAAGATTCAAAGGTATTGTTTACTCTACAACAAGCTATGACTGACGCAATTTTTTCAAGAATAATGGGTGCTATAATAACCAAAGAAGTATATATGCTACGGGAGGAGTTTGAAGGAAGTGAAAAGGTACGCGTTGTAAAACTCTAAATTCTACGACGATAGTTTGAATTATTAAAAATGAAAGAGTATGAGATTGTCAAGGATTACTATTCCAAAATAAAAGAAATGATTAATCAAATGAGAGTTTACGGGAAAAATATTCTTGACAAAAAAAGTTGTTGAAAAATTACTAATCACAGTTCCCCGTAAAATGATCCAATTGTCACCACTATTGAGAAAAAAAAAAGACCTATCTACTCTATCAGTGACACAGTTGGTAGGGTCCCTTGAAGCTTATGAGAAAAGGTTGAAAAGGCATGATGAGGACTCAATAGAAAATGTCTTTCAATCAAAGCTCAAATTACGGTCTCAGAATAAAGGGAATCAAAGAAGAAAAAATAATAAAGAAAATTATAGAAACAAAGAGAATTCTAGAAATTCCTCTACAAACAATCAAGATAGATATCCTCCATGCAGCATATGTAAGAGGGCAAATCATGTTGAAAAAAAAATATCGATATCATGGAAAACCACAATGTCGACACTGCAAGAAATTTAGACACGTGAAAAAGTATTGTCGCAACAAAAATAAGTATCAAGCTAATTTCGCTGAAAAGTATGATTAAGAACCACATATTTTCTGTGCTACCCAAGATTCCAACACTGAAACGAGCAGAAATTGGTACTTACATAGCGATTGCAACAATCACATGACCAAGGATATAAACATCTTCAAGGATATCGATGAATCCATCAAAGTGAAAGTTCAAATGAAGAACTCGCTAAGTCAAAAGGCAAAGGCATTGTTATGGTGGAGACAAAGAAAGGTATAAAACTTATTACTGATGTCTTACTAGTCCCCAACCTCAAAAAAATCTCTTGAGTATTGCCAAATGATGGAGAAAGGTTATTCTCTTCACTTCAAAGGGGACACATGTAAGATATATGACAGTAAAAGACAAGAGATTGGCCAAGTAAAGATGGAGAAAAGAAATAGAAGTTTGTCAATAAGCTTTCAACAAGGCACTAACATTGCCATGAAAGTAGAAGTTGATACTTCACGACTTTGGTATCAAAGATTTGACCACTTCAATACTCATACCTTAAAATTATTATATCAAAAGAATATGATGAAGGATCTTCCATGTCTTGAAGAAAATAATGAATCTTGTGAAGGATGTCTCCTTGGCAAGCAACATCGATTGCCATTTTCTACCAAGAAAGCTTGGAGAGCAAAAGACTTATTAGAGCTTATTCATACAGATATTTGTGGACTAATACGGACACCATCACTTCATAATAACAGGTATTTTATCCCTTTCATCGATGATTTTTATAGAATGACTTGGTCTACTTCATCAAAGCAAAGTTAGAAGTCTTTGAAATATTCAAGAAGTTTAAGGCACTTATCGAGAAGTAAAATGGTAAACAAATAAAAGTATTAAGAAGTGCAGCCACGCATACCGTGAAACATATGACATTATTGAACTTTTCTTTGTTACTTACTCCTTTATAATGGTTACGGAACAGAAGACGCAACATTTTGTGGAGTTTTTTATAGGCATGGAAGGAATGGTCACATAGTGAGCAAAATAATAAACATCAATTTGTCTTCACTCATACTGAACCAAAAGAATCCAAATGGGAAGGTTGGTACAACAGAAGATGATTGGGTTTCAAACAAGAATTTTAAAGAATGGAAAGAAACTATTACTTGTGCTTTCAGGGTGATGGACAAGGAAGTGAAACTACAAGAGAATATAAACAGTAGTGGAACTACGGTTGTTGTTGTCATAAAACAGGTAAACCAATTAATAGTAAAACTATTTATTCAACTTTTGCTTTGTGTAATGGAAACATAATGATGATAAAACAGGGTGAAGATCTTGTGATAGCTAATCTTGGTAACTCAAGAGCAATCTTGGGGACAGTCTCTGATGGTGAAATCATACCTATTCAATTGACCATGGATGTGAAACCTGGATTACCTCATAAGACACTTTCTATGACTTTCATACAGCTTTTTTACTGTGTTTTCTTTTTGGTTAGCACCTAAAATTAAGTAAATTCATTTTAACTTTTCTTGTCGAATCTGTTACTAAAACTAAGTAAATTAATTTAACCCCTAAAAATAAATAAAAAATGTAAATTAAATGTGATCAAGTAACAAATGTTTGTAATTATGTATTGAATGAAATGCAGGCAAAGCCGGTCGAATAAGAAGTTGCAATGGTCGTGTATTTGCTCTTAGGGAAGAACCACACATCCAACGAGTGTGGTTACCCAATGAGAACTCTCTGGGCCTAGCCATGTCTCGAGCTTTTAGAGATTTCATGCTAAAAGAACATGGTATCATCGCTATGCCAGATATTTCACATCAAACTCTCACATCCAGTGACCAATTTGTTGGCTTGCAAGTAATAGGGTATGTGTTATTTCCTTACGATACTTTTATTTTGTGCATTAACTTTTAAAAATGAGGGGGAAAAGATGAAATTTTCTTTTATTTTGCTTTGTATGTGCTTTAGGTGTGGGATGTACTAAGCAACGGAGAAGTTTCCTTAATTGTGTGGAAGGCAGATACCGAAAAGGATGCAGGAAGGGCAGTAGTGGATGCAGCCACAGCAACATGGAAACGAAAGTATCCTTCGTCAAAGACAGATGATTGCACCATGATTTGCCTCTTCTTGAAGAAGAAACCACAGCATATTGTTGGTTTGACTGGATGAGGAGATCTTTTTATAATGTTGTATTGTAATATCACTAATATTTAAAACTGTCTCATTATATGACTCGATTACTGGCAATTGTGTAAAAAAGCAACAAGTTCAAACTCTGAAGTGTAATTAGTGAAATCCCAAATAAAAAGCCTTTCACTTCTCAATTCTATATTTTGTAAAATTATGTACAGAAATTTAGTTATCTATAGATATCCATATAAGACAAGTTTAGCAGTTCATGTTAACACTAACTCCATGATCGATAATGATATCTAATTGCTTTCAGGAAATAATCTATCTTTTTTTCTTCAAAAAATGAACTAATTATACACGCACTAAACTAACTAGATACTTACGACAATGTTGACCAATTGAAGCCAATACATCTGAATTCGAATATATATCTTTTCCTTCTTTTTTGTTGTTCTTATTTTCATTTTCTCTACTTAACACGTCAATTTCCTTTGTGTAAAAAAATTGAAAAACTGCTCTATCCGGAAACTATTTTCACAAAAGCTAAGAAAAGAAAAACGAGAAGGACGGACATAGCCAAAAGAAACAAAAGAATATACTATATAGCCTCAGCCCCAAAGGGAAATGGGTCAATGCGAGATGTATCAGTATAGCTCCACCCTAAGAGAGGAGAAAAACTTGTTGAGAAACAAGGCCACCTTACTTCCAGACTCAGGTTGCATCATTGACTACATTCTTTTAAAGTAGGTTATCATCATAGTATACAGGTATCCTTAACCTATCATGAATAGAGATAGGATTTTTTGCAGAAGTTGCTAGTTCATGTTGATTTTGGGTTTGGGATGCAGGAAAATCAATGTCTGAAATATTGCCCTGATCCTTGCCAATAAATGAAAAGGGCACTCCTTGAGAAGAATCCTATTTCTTTGGCACAGGTCGTTGCTTTACATTTGACTGCTTGAATTGTTTCTGCATTTTTTAAACCATGATGAGAAAAGACAAAAACAAAAGTAGTTATCACAAAGCAAAGAACAATTTGACGAGTTGGTTCCTCATAATTAATTACAATTGATAATAGTTGTCCTTTGTAAGGGGAAACCATTGAACAAGAAGTTTTTTTCTCCTATATTATGTTTATTCAACAAAATCTTTCTTTGGTTCATAACATATTCTTACTACAAACATTTAGTGGGGCTGCTAAAATAATAGCAATCTTAGTTTTGTGAACAACCACAGTAAGACTTATTGTTACCCTGCATGTATTTATTTACAAGAGTAGATGAGGCATATTCCACCTCACTCAGTATCATAATTGTTTCCCTGCTCTCATGAAATAAATATCATTTTCATATTTGTTGCCCCTTTTATGGGATCTTAAACAGTTGATGAACACCTCCACCACACACTAAAAATAACCCTTCATTGTTACTACATAAACAAGAGCATAACTATTTTCCTTTTTAAAAATAGTATCACACTGAAAATTCAAAGGTTAATCATAAACCTTAAAATTCCCTTGCTTTTTTCATTATCTCTTTGTAGACCTTTGGTTCCCTAACCTTATAGATGCTCCACAATATGCCACCCCTTGTCTGGAATCGTCTACCATCAGCAGTTTCTGGCCTCCACAAGCTTGTATTGCATCCACCTACAACCTCCATACATCATTATTCAAGTTTACAACAAATCAACCAGAACAGACTAGAAAATAACAAAAGATAATAAGTATAAAAACGGGACATTTTAGTCTAAAATTTAAGCAATCATATCTCATCAATACATAATATACGAATAGTGGATATTATATATTGTGATTCCATCAAAGCATATGACACATGTAACAAATAAGGCTTAACTATAGTTTTTAGTCTTTTACAAATGCATGCTTTATTCAAATTTAGTCCTATAATATTTTTTATTGTTACAATCAAGTCCTTTAGTTAGCTTTTCTCTACCAAGAAACCTAAAATCCTCATTTTCTGCTAAAAAAAAATTAGGGGTCTAGGATAGACTTAAGATCTTAAATAATTTGAAAGTTTTATAAGCCATAGAATTGGTGAAATTTTGATGAAATTTAAAGTTTGTAAGGTTGGCATTTTAAAGAGGATAAAAATTAGAGTTTTTCTAATCTTGGATCATTAAACCTGATGCTTTAATTGGTGGGTTTGACTAGAAAGGAGTTCATAATAGTTTGACCAGTTTTATTTGTAGAGATTTGAGTAGACTAGGAGGATTTGTAGGATTTAGGTAGAGGGAGACTAACAGTAAGGCTCTAGTGTAGCAATTTAAAAATTAAGGGAACATATCCATTAGGTGACCAAAATTAGACACAGTAGAGGAAACAAGATTGTTTGTAAACCAAAATATAACGCCAAAGTCACTACATCAAATAGAGAGTAACTGGTCTTCATAAGCTATAATTTTACAAAATTTTAACCAAAAAGTCCTGGTCGCATTGCTTGATAGTGCTATGGTAGTGCATAAAGTAATCCATACAGCTATAGATTCCAACTAGAGATGCCTAAAAGTCAAAATCTTTTCCAACAAAAGAAAACTCAAAATACAGTTTCCAGTATGATTATTCCACATTTAGGTCTTAGGATAAAGCCAATTAAACTAAATACTAGCCTACAAAGTCATTAAGAGAATGACTGATAATGTCTAGTATGTTTACATTAAAATCTTAGTTGTACCATCTATAGTTCCTTCATCTATTAGCTATTAGGCATTATCTATTAGCTATTAGGTTAGCATTTGCCTATAAAAAATGAGATCACGTTTAAAGTAAAATAATCCTCATGCCATTGCACTGTACATTTAGAAAGAGATTCAAATTTGCTTTGAAATTGTTCATTGCTATATTAAGGGGAACAAAAATGACTAAGGACCTATTTGTTTTCATTCCTTTATTTTATGGAAAAATGTTTCATAAACCTTAAAACAAGTTATTTTGGATATTTTGTTTAGAAGCCAAAAAAGTAGATTCCTAAAAGTAAGTCTAAAAAAAGTTGTATCATAGAATCAAATTTTTTATGTTTAAACAAATGAGCCCTTAATTGATAATTATTAGTTTCCTCTTTATCAGCCTACCATTGCACAGCTTAGTAATTTGATTGTGGGGATGAAAAAAGAAAACATTATGTACATATATATTACAATAACTGATAACATGAAGCAAAAAATATGGACATCAACCTTCACTTTAGTAAATAATAAAGTGGTTCAGCCAGAAACACTAAAGCTCAAGCAAAGAGTTGGAAGGACCAAACTAGCATCAGGAAGAAAATCTGCAAGGTTAGGGACAAATTAAACACATCAAAAATTATGACTGGTCATATGGTGCTTGAAAGAGTGGATAAGAATAACTAGGTCAATGCTTGTCCAAATCTTGTAGAACCTTAATTCAACAACAGATAAACAAATAATTTGTACTCCCAACCATAGCCACATTCTCAATAAAGAAAGGAAAATAATTCATGAAAAAAAAAACTATTTTTACGAAATAGAATGCACATCAAGTAGGAAACTAAGAGTGGAGGTCATTCAGTCAGTGAATGAAGTCAAGAATGGTAATATTCAAAAAGTAGCCCTATGACAATGCAAACCTTACAATATTTGTAAGATTAGAAATAATATTGTGGAAAGTTGTCATCACATAAGGAGTTCAAGTGGCTAAAATAAGACAAACTAGTACATAAAGATCATTCTAACAACTGTGCATGCTGCAGAAAGCTACACCTCATAGTAATCCAGTTAAACCAACACCAACATAGGCAATCAATCTTTATGGACAACAAATTCCACATAATTGGGGAAAAAGGGAGATTTCACTACTCAGACTTATGAATTCAGTATAAGAGGATAGAGACAACTAGTAGGAACTAAGACAAGATGCAATGGTAAATCTTTTAGCAGAATTTGATGAAAGAAAAATAAGATGGTTGGGTCAGAAGATCCTATGGGTAGATAAAATCATACCAGTTGTTAAACTCAATCATCAATAGTATTAAAGTCATATGATGCATTACTATTTAGGTAGTTATTAAATTATTTTCCAATTTCCTAGTGGCCATGGTATTTCACATAAAAAAAAACTAATAGAAGTAAAAACAAATACAGTAAGCTTGCTTATTAAACTAACTTGAGTGTAAAATAAGGTTTCACTACCTCTTTGATGAGATCACTTAATGCAGAAACCCTAGGGCAACCTATAATAGTGTATAGTATGTATGACCTTTTTGGCTTTCAGACATCGACATGTATCTAGCACAAATCTAAAAACACAATTTGTTAGAAATTTAATCTGTGGGCAAGATGGCTGCTAAAATTTGTTAATGCCACAAACAGAAAAAAACCTTGTACCCACATTTGATTTACTATAAGGTGGAGAATTGTATACTATATGGCCTAGGATAGCAAAAGAGTAGCAAGCAATGCTTCAAATTCTATTGGGTCAAAATGTAAATGACCTTATTAAGTCATCAGCAATGCTTCAGGTATTGACTATTGGATAAACCATGATTTAAATAACTACAGAATTGTTATCAAATCAAAAGACAATAAAAAAATTATAATTAATTATTAATTCAATTATCCTACATAACAAAATGTAAAGAACCGCATAAACTAGTAAATATTATACATAACTACAATATTAGGTCTAATTTCAACTGCAGCTTCCAAAATTTGGGGCTTGGTGTTCCTCATTAAGCACTAGGTGGAGCTCCACCTCTTCCCCAACTATGGCTTTCCCCTTGGCCTTAGCATCACTTGTACTTTCATTATCTTGAGATCAGGGAAGAAGTTAGAGTCATTCCTTTCGCTCAGACCATCTCTTCCTTTAAGTTAAACAGGGAGGAAAGGACAACATGGAAACAAAATGAGACAACATTGTTGCACAAGGTGAGGGTAAATAAAGAAAAACAACAAAATGAATGGTTAAAGGGATCATAACTGCATGTTCTAATTGTTTTTGAGATGGCGATTTCAGTTCAGAGGAGACTGAAAAGCATAGAGTTTTGAGTAGAAATTGGATATGGAATTTCATGTAACATATTTTAGGTTTACATTTGTAGTTTTATTTTGATTAATAAACACTTTTCATATGCTTTATTTTTAGAGTTCTTATCATTTTCTAGTTATTTGAATAAGTTGGGCTTGTTACACATAAATGCTTTAATATCGTATTTTCGGTTATTCTGACCTCTGACTACTCTTTTGGCTATAACTTTTTCTATATATATCATTTTTTCTTGATTCCAATTGCATTGAATTTTACACATCGAGGGCTTCAAAATGCATATGTGGATTGCTGGATTTGAATTTTTTTTTTGTATTATTTTTTAAAGTTCAGACATATTTGCTAAATATTGTTGTGGGATTGCATTTGGACCCTTGTTATTTAATAATTATATCTGGACTTTTAGATGTTATTGAGGCCTGCATTTTGACCACTTAATATACCCTAATCAAAACCTATAAATAGACTAATAAGGTTCTGAATTAAGGGAGAAAGTGATTAGACACTTTCAGATTTTGAAACTTAGCCGAAATAAGAATCTTTATTTTTTCTTTCTCTCAAACTCTCTTGTTCTTTTCTTATTCTTGCATGGGGTAAGCATTTCAATAGAAGGTTAAACCTCTCGTTCAATCTGTGTAATCTAAATGCTGTAATTCTTACTTGAGTTTTACCCTAAATCGCTCTGAGTTTGTTCTCTTTTCTCTCTAATCTCATAATTATATATTGTGATCGTGATTGACTTTTCTATTGTTAGAATTCAAATTAGGACTCGATTGATGCTTTGATTTGATAAGTAATGCAAATTATGTTGAATAATTATTTGATTTAATTCATAACTCTATTCAATTAGATTATTTGATTAAATTAATAATTGAATTGAGTGATTGTTCAAATGTGGATTTAAATATTTGGATACTGTAATAGCCAGAGTTACACACGATTGGTATTTTGTGAATTGATGTTTCTTAATTCAGTTTTGCTCACTTTAATTCTGTCCATAATTTAATTAATTTAATTTACAATTTTTAAAACCCAAAAAAACTTTATTTGCATTCTTTAAAACAAAACCTAAAATTGAATTTGACTGAAAATATATCTCCGTGAATTGACCTAGGTTTGGCTTTATACTACAAAACCTTTAGAAAACTTAGTTGTTTTGATAATGACTCAGCATAGTCTATCAGGATGTATCCAAACCTTGTCTTTGTTGTTGTTCCACTATCATTTATCTTTAATGACATTTATGAATAATGAGTACCATACTCCAATAAAATTTAATTCCAATGGTTTACTACACCTTAAAACTTACGCAGTATAAGGCACATGAACTAGAGTTAAGAGGTTAAATCATATTTCTCCCAAAATGAATCTATTTTTCTAATTGCAAAGAATGTTAAACTTGTTTATATCCACAGGATTAGATCCAGAACTCTTCATTTTTCTCTTATTCTTCTTCTTATTACCCCTATGTATGTTGTTCTTACTGTTAGGTTCTTGATTTGCTTCATTGATATTTCAGCACTGCTTTGTCCCAAAACATTTTGGGAATCAGGCTCCACCAACTCTCCTTCTTCAACATCAACCATGTCAACATCATCACCTACATCATTGAAGTTATCATTGAATTTGACTGAAAATATATCTCCGTGAATTGACCTAGGTTTGGCTTTATACTACAAAACCTTTAGAAAACTTAGTTGTTTTGATAATGACTCAGCATAGTCTATCAGGATGTATCCAAACCTTGTCTTTGTTGTTGTTCCACTATCATTTATCTTTAATGACATTTATGAATAATGAGTACCATACTCCAATAAAATTTAATTCCAATGGTTTACTACACCTTAAAACTTACGCAGTATAAGGCACATGAACTAGAGTTAAGAGGTTAAATCATATTTCTCCCAAAATGAATCCATTTTTCTTATTGGGAAGAATGTTAAACCTATTTATATACTCTTCCTCTTTCTCTTATTCTTCTTCTTGTTACCCCTATGCCTGTGGTTCTTATAGTTAGGGGTTTGTTTTTATAACAAGTAAATGCATAATTTTTGATATCTTAGTTGTTCCCGTGCATTCAAGAGAACCCATGCAAGTGTTGTTTACTCACTCTTCACACCTAATACTACTTCATTCCTCAGCCTCTGCACTTGCATAGTCAGTAAACTCCAATTCATTGAACCTTCTGTGCTCCCCAGACTTTTAAATTCAATAGTTTTCTGACTTGCTCGTTCTATTTGAATGCACATGCGCTACCATTAGGGTTTGAATGAATATTGCTTTTCTCTTTTAGACGTGAAAACTTTCTTTTTAGTTTGTAGTTCTATGTCTATTGTAGTTTAGATTATAGTTTTTGTCTTTTATTTCTAATAATTGTGTTCTTATATGTCCACCATGGATGTGTTGCGCGCCATCTATTTATTGACAATGGCTTCTGAATACAAGTTTTGTAATGGAGGACAAAGACAACATGTTGGATGCCATAAATGAGGAGCATAACTTTAATGATGTGGATGACGATGTTGACATGGTTGATGTTGAAGAAGGAGAGTTGGTGGAGCTTGATTCCCAAAATATTTTGGGACCAAGTAGAGCTAGAAATATCAATGAAGCAAATCAAGAACTTAACAGTAAGAACAACAAGCGTAGGGATAACAAGAAGAAGAATAAGAGAAAGAGTATATAAACAGGTATAACATCCTTCCCAATAAGAAAAATGGATTCATTTTGGGGGAATTATAATTTAACCTCTTAACTTTAGTTCATGTGTCATATACTGCCTAAGTTTTAAGGTGTAGTAAACCATTGAAATTAAATTTTTATTGGAGTATGGTACTTATTGTTTACTCTCAGAAACAATTTGATGAAACGAATTTTGCTACTCGTTATGCACAAAGATTGTTGTTAATCCTCATCAAATATGCAAGGAAATGAATGCAATACTAGGGTTTTGTCCTAGGTCATCTCCAAGGAATTTTTTATTGGGAACAAACATCAAACAAGTGTAAACATATATTTTAAAGCAAGTAAATTGGGGGGAGGTTTGTCAATTTCTAGATTTTAATCACGAGCAAAATGTAAACTAGTGAAATTCAATCAATTAAAAAGAGTAATCCCTAGTCAATCAATGAGTTCTATTCCTATTCTTTCAAATGATTCAATAATCCCCTATTTTCCCCTTAAATTAAGTTAATCTAACAAGCAAAAATTAACTTTAGCATCCCAATTAAAATTAAGCATCTTAATGGGCTCCAATCTCTATCCTTAAGATTAAGCAATTTCAAAGATTAATCAAAATTAAGCAATTTTAGATTAGAATTTCGTTTGGGTAATTTAGGGTTCATTAAGCAATGTTTCCCTCATGCAAATTTCATTTCATTCAGAGATTGGAGTTGATAAATCCAAGGAAAGAAAGAGCAATATTGCCATTAAACCCAAGAATTCAAGAACCATGTGAGTTGACTAGGAATTACAAGAGAATTTAGTCCTCTATATGGATGGGCTTCACAAATGAAAGAAGAGAATGTAGAAACGTAAGCAACATTAATGTAAAATCAAGGAGAATCAAAGGAAAATTGGAAATTAAAACCTATAATGGAACCCTGGCTGTCACTCAAGAATCCTAAGCTCTGCAAAATGCTCCAAAAATGGCAAAAGAATCTAAGGAATTGTAAAAAAGCCCCTACCCTAATTTCTAAAAAACTATATATACTAAGTCTGATATGGCCCCATAGTGATCACTCTGTAAACAAGAGTGTTTACGCGAAAAAACTTTAGCTTTTTCCCTTTCTGGAGTGATTACTCTCACTTCTGAGAGTAAACACGGGCAGACACTTTGAGTCTGGGCATCTCTGGAGTGATTACTCTCATTTCTGAGAGTAAATACGCGCACAACACTTCCTTCTGGGCATCTCTGGAGTGATTACTCTTATTTCTGAGAGTGTTTACACGTAGGGACTTGAGGTCTGGGGCTTCTAGAGTGATCACTCAGACATCTGAAAGTGGTTACTCTGGCTTATCCCTTGAAATCAGCTCCCTGGAGTGATTACTCTGGTATCTGAGAGTAGTTACTCTCAGTTCATATTTTTCCAAAGAGCCCAAAATTCAAGAAATTTGTCTAGAATTTCTTGCACAATTATTCAAATGATCAAAATTGTAGAATATATTCACAAAAATTAATGGAAATAAGACAAAAATTAAGAAAGCTATTGTTTTTTTTACCTAAATGAAAATTTAATGTTATTTACAATCTTTAAGTCTATTTTTTTCTATTAAAACTTTATAAAAACTAAACAAAAATATCTATAAAGTGTGAATTCATCACAACCTCAAACTTAAACTTTTGCTTGTCCTCAAGCAAACTAAAACTCAAGAAAATTGAAGGTAAAGGGTTGGATTTATCTTAAAAATTTTCTCAAAGATTTCCATTCCAATCTTAGACTCCAATTAGCATTTCCAATATTTCCAACATCATATATTCATTCGACAAAGCAATCACACTCATATCATCTATTCTCATGCAAAGTCCCACTAAACCGAAACAAAAATCCAGCAATGTTTCATGCAGTCCACACAATGCAAAGAAATCATCCAGCTCACAATATAGTGTTTCACTCTCACTCATTAATGTTGTAGGCTTAGTGTTTCTCCCAATTCATACATTTTGCCTCACCCTACCATATGTTTGCCCATATTCTCAATCTCCTTTGCTTAGATACAATGAACCACCTTTCATAAGGGCTTTGTTGGTCACAAATGTGGTTAGATTAGGTTCAATTTTTTATCAAGGAATGGCAAAAGCTCAAGTGGGTTTTTAAGAAAGGAAAATTCTTATGAGTGAATGAGCACAACAACTAGAATGGAATACACTAAATGATGCAATTTATGAGGTTCAGGCACTCTTTCATTATGTTTTTCATTATTTTGCCTTATGTGAAACTTCTTTTTCTATCAAAATGACTTGCTGTATTTTTTTTTCTTTTCCTTTTACTTCCATTCATTCATTTTATTATTATTATTTTTTTATTCATTGAACTTTGGCAATCATTCTTTTCTTCAAATTCAAACATTTTTTTTACATGTATATGGACATGTATAATGCTCACCACCCCAAACTTAAGATTTTGCTTGTCCTCAAGCAACTACAATCACAATTAGCACCCTAAACTTAGTTTATTGCAATCATTCTTGACGCAACTCAAAAGAATACCTCTCTTAAGGGAAGGAAACTATGTTTGTAGGATAAGTTTAGCAAAAGAAGGGAGTGTATAACAAGGAAAATTTGGTGGAAGGGAGTTTGAGGGTGGGTATGTGCAAAGAAAGCCTTAATCATCTAGATGAAAAATTGTACAATACATATTCATTTAAGAAACAGGGCAAGTTCTAGAAGATGAATGCAAAAGTACATGTAATGTGCACACATAAAAGAATTTTAAGGCCCAATTCTCTACCATGGTAAAAGATGATAATTACTTAACAACATGTGAATACAGTTCACCTTACAGGAAACTATGTTCAGTATGGTAGGAACGATAATTATTTACAAAACAGAGAATGATTGACTTGAATGGGAAGTGCGATCAGAATATAAAATCAGAATTAGAAAACTAAATTTCATCAAAATAAAACAAATAAAGAAACAAAGAAGTTTTTTTTGTATTTTATCTATGAACTATGCAGGAAAAACAGACTAAACAATGTAAAACAGAGACAAAGAGATCACCCCCTTTCAGAGTCACACTCAGAGATCAATTTCATGCTCCTCTTGATGTTACTGAGGGCATTCTCTGCACAAAGACGCACAGTAGATTCAGCACAGAGTATAAGAATGGAAATTAAATTGCAAATAGTATATATAAAAGCGTCAAAGAGTGTTCAAGGGGGGATGTAGGAAAATAAAGGGGAAAAATAGTATTAAAGATGATAATTATAAGGAAAGTAGTATTTACTAAATACAGGGAAATGAACTAGAAAGTGCAGAAATATAAATGACAGAAAGAAAAGCAAAGCTAAATAAGATCTTCATTTGAGCTGGAGGATGAAAGATTGTCATCATTCTCATCATCATCCTCTTCCTCCTCTGAAGAACTGGAGCTGTTATCCTTCTCAGCTGCAGGTGCATGGGTGATGATGAATGGAGGTAAATCCTGGTTAACTGCTGGTCTAAGGAAAGGGGCAGTGAAAGTAGGGGTGTCATAAATTTGTTCTGATGTCATGACCAACTTCTTTCCTATGTTGAGGGACATAGTTTCCAGGAGGGTCAGCATGAATTTCTGGCCAGCATGGATTGCATCCTGCCTCAAAGCTATTTGCTTGACCTGTTCTTTAAGATTCAACTGGCTTCTCTTCCTATATTCAGCAGGTAGGGAGAGACCTGGGTCAGCAAACTTCTTTTTAGTATTGAAAAGATCTTTCACCATGGTAGTAGTGATAGGAGGGTCAGCTTTGACTCTCTGATGATATTCACCCATGTCTACTCCAGCATCCTGGCAGAGCATGGTGATGATGGAAGGAAAAGCAAGGGAGTCCCTCTTGGTGCTAAAGATGCTCATGATGAAGTTACTGATAATGTCTCCCACATGAATTGGCATACCAGTGAGAATGGCATATAGAAGCTCAGCTCTTTTGACAGCTAATGTGGAAGAATGGCGTATTGGCATGAAGGAGCTCAGCAAGAAGATGCTCCACACCTTGACTGGTGGAAGGAGGTGTTTGGTGGTCAAATTCTTTGGCATGAGCTGCATGTCAAACTCCTAATTTTCCCTTGGTTTACAGATAACCTGAAGTATGGGTTTGTAGTCCTTCTCTTCTAGATAGCTGAATGTAGTGAAATCAAGCTGTCCAGCTCTCCTCTCCACTCGAGGTATGTTCAGAACCCTCTGAATATTAGATGGGGAAAAATCAATTTCCACACCTCTCACCATAGTGTGTCTGAGGGCCAGCTGGTCTCCTTTCACCCTCATTGCATTAGCATAAAATTCTTGGGTGATCTCCTTCCACCCATTTTCAACACAAGAGGTAAACAAATCCCAACCCCTCCTCTGAATTTCCTCTTGAAATTGAGTGTATGTACCCTCCTGGATCTCAAAATTACGATCCTGCACTATCTGCCTTCGCAGGATGTTGGTTCTGAAATATTCTTCATGAGCTAATGATTGAAACCTCGGGTCATATGCAGGAGGGGGTTTGGATGATGAAGCTCCAGTAGCTCTGGCTCTCTTGGTTCTAGGGGTGGTCTTCATGGGTGTAGTCGCTATGTTGCTGCTGGAAAATAAAGAGAAATAGTGAGTTGGCTATAGACAGAGGCAGGTACAAGCATTAAATTTGAGTTTAGCAGATTCACAGATTAAGTGATGTTAGAGTGTACAATGTGAGGTGTTGTGCTGCCAAAGTGTTCACTATGCATAATAACAGTAACTACTTTGGACACAAGGCAACAACAATTTATACAGAAAGGTTAAAGCATATCAGCTAAAAAGGGCAGACTTGAAAAGAAATAGTGTGTAGAACTGCTGCATGTGTGGTGGCAGATATGCTATACATATGCAGTAAAGAACATGGCAAAATGATTATCATTGCACACAGTAATCACTCTAGAATCTAGTCCTGACAGGTATGATGCAGCAAATTGCAAAAATAACTAGACTAAGTATGTGGATGAAGGTACAAAGTGAGTATTCATGCTTCAGAAATTGTACACACAGTCAGTGAATGCATTTGAGCATGAGAGTGAACAGATAGTGTTATGCAATTGCAAAATGAGGATTATGCACTTCAATGCCCAATATGAAGAATGATACACAATAGTTACTTTAAGATTTAATTCTGGTAAGTGTTACTCAGCAGCAATCCAACAGAGTATGACAATATGGAAAATGACAAGAGTGAATGAAAATGCAAAAAAATGTGTTTATTAGAGGTTGAATTGGTGCAGCAGGTAACAAAAAAAATTAGTGCAAGCAGATAAAATGCAGTATCTAATAACTACTCTAGCTTCAAGGATGGTATATATGGACAGGGCATATTTGTGGACATGAGAGCAACTATTCTCAATGTGCAGCGCATTAAAAATAAGGTGTATGCGGTGTATGATTATGCAGATTTTCAGCTACATGAAAGAAGTGCTCAAGGGTGATTGAATGTGTATCATAAAAGTGCAGCAATGATAACAATCTATCACATTCAAGACAGCAAAGAATCCCAAAATCACATTGTGGTGGGGGAGGTACAGACAAAATGGTTACTTGTGTGCAAGGCAATTATCACTATAGAGCTTATTTGCTGCCAAATCAATTAGGATAATACAAGGGAACTGTGTAATTAGTAGTGAATTCAGGAAATGCATCAAAAATTAAAAATTACACATCCTAGTTGGACTATGTAAACATCAGCACAACAGAATACTCAAGGTGAAAACTATTGCAGTGGCTACTCCTAAGGTAGCACTTCTCAATTCAGTAGAACAATCAAATGAAATGCCCCCTTCATCTTTCAATCACCTAAACATCCAATTAATAACTGCTGCAAGTTAACAATTTCATTCCAAAAGTTTCAAATGCAGAACATCCAAATGAGCACTCTGGGCGCACAGGGCAACTACCCTAGGGTTTAAAATGTCTAAAATGTAGCAATTAAATGCAATTAATTGGTCCATTAAGTCGCAAATGCAGAAATACTTATGGAATTACAAATTAAAACACCCAATTACAGTCCAGGAAATTGCAAAATTGAAATCCCTAATTTCACAGCAAGAACCCTAATTCCAAGAATTGAAAGTTAAGAATTACCTGAACTGGATGTGCAAGTTGCGAAAAAGATGTGAGCAAACTGAACCTTAGGGGCGAGAAACCAAATACAAATGGAGGAGGGGAATGAATTTGAGAATGGCAATGAGAATTGTTCAGAATTGGGGTGAGAGTGTGTGAGAGAGTGAGCATTATATATATATGGCCAGAGTGGTTACTCTCAAAAGTTAACAGTGAACACGCGCACAAGGTTTTGGTGCAAATGAGCTGGGCATGTTCACTCTTCTTTTTAAGAGTGAACACTCCAGAGGCATCTAAGTTCAAAAATAGGAATGAGTCTGCGCGTGTTTACTACCAACTTTACAAGAGTAAATACTCTAGAGGCACCTAAGATCAAGGTGAGTAACAAGCTCTGCGCGTGTTTACTGTCAATTTTTGAATAGTAAACACTCCAGAGGCTTCAGGGTGAAAGTGGGTAACAAGCTCTGCTGTTTACTGTCAACTTTTCAATAGTAAACACTCCAGAAGCTTCACCCTGGGCGCTGTGCTAAAGTGCTTGGGCGTGTTCACTATGACTTTTTAAGAGTAAACACGCGCATCACCTTGGGCTTACATGCAATGAAAGTAATCACTATTAAATGTGAAAGTGCTCACTACAGAGAGTGAATATGGAAGTTAGAAGTGAAAGTGATTACTTTTGTTCAGGAAAGTGCTTACTTTCAGGATGATCTTTTGTTTTCTTACTAAGCGGATTGCCTTAAGCCTGAAAAATATTTACCATCCTGCTGAATTCAAACTTCCTTGACTTTATGCAGCATTTAGCCCCCACAATCACAATCTCACTCTGCAAAAATGGAAATTATGTAGAAAAAACCATGTTAGTTAATGCAACAAGGTACTAAGATAAGGAAGTATCAAAATAAAGAGGCTCAAATGTAAGACCAACATTTATTGCAGAAAAATAACTAAAATTCTTAAGATCTTTGTGAGTTGCCTCTCACACAATGCTTCTTTAACGTCACTAGCTTGACGCATGAAGTGGATTACTCAGACCATAGGTTGTAGGAGAGATTTGTGCATAGTGAGTGCAGTTCAACCTCCTCAACTTCTTCCAAGGTAACTAAATTTTGCAAGAATGGCTTCAACCGGTGTCTATTCACCGTAAAGCTTTTGCTAGTAGAGTCACTTATGATTTCCACTGCACCATGAGAAAATACCTTTGTAACAGTGAATGGTCTAAGCCATCTTGATTTGAGCTTTCCAGGCATGAGTTTAAGACAAGAATTAAACAAAAGAACCTTTTGACCAACGTAGAACTCTTTGCTTGAGATCTTCTTGTCATGATATTGTTTGGTCTTTTCCTTGTAAATTCTGGAGTTCTCATAGACCTCCAGACGTAGCTCCTCCAACTCTTGCAGCTGTAATTTCCTCTGCTCTCCAGCTAAGTCATAATGGATATTGCAAGTCTTTACTGCCTAATAAGCTTTGTGTTCTACTTCAACTAGTAGATAACAAGCTTTTTCATAGACCACCCTGTATGGTGACATTCTCAAGAGTGTCTTAAATGTTGTTCTATGTGCCCACAAGGCATCATCAAGCCTGCGGATCCAATCTTTTCTATGGGGTTGCACTACTCTCTCAAGTATTTTCTTGATTTCCCTATTGGAGAGCCCAGCCTGCCCATTTGTCTGTGGGTGATAGGCAGTAGAAACTTTGTACACAACTCCATATTTCTTCAACAAGACTTCCATAGTCCTATTGCAGAAGTGACTTCCTTGATCACTAATGATGGTTCTAGGGATTCCAAACCTACAAAACAAGTTGCTACAGACAAAATCTGCAACAACTTTAGCATCATTAGTCCTGGTGGCTTTAGCTTCCACCCATTTTGAGACATAATCAATAGCAAGAAGTATATACAGGAAACCAAAAGAGGAAGGGAATGGTCTCATAAAATCAATACCCCAGACATCAAAGATGTCACAGTACAAGATGGGTTGCTGGGGCATCTCCTGTCTCCAGGTAATTACTCTGCCTGCTCTCTGGCATCTTTCACAGGTGGAATATGCTTGCCATAAATCCTTGAAAATGGAGGGCCAATACAGTCCTACATCCAATACTTTTCTTGCAGTTCTCCAGGGTCTTTGATGACCTCCTACAGCTGAGGCATGACAGAACTGTAGTATGGATGAGATCTCTTCATTAGGCACGCATCTTCTAATGACTTGGTCACTCCAGAATTTTCATAAATAAGGGTCATCCCAAACATAGTGTTTGGCATCACTCTTTATTTGCCTGTGAAGCAGACAATTCTAAGAGTTGTTCATCAGGAAAGTCATCTAAGATTAGAATTGGGTTAGGAACTCCCTCTGTCCTTCTCAGGTGGTCAGCTACCAAATTTTGGGTTCCGCTCCTATCCTTGATCTCCAGATCAAACTCTTGAAGTAGAAGCATTCATCTTATAAGCTGAGGCTTAGAATCTGTCTTTTTCAGTAAATATTTCAAAGCAAAATGATCAGTAAAAACCACAACTTTTGACCCTAACAGATATGATCTAAACTTGTCCAATGCAAAAACAATGGCCAACAATTCTTTTTCAGTTGTGGTGTAATTACATTGTGATGGATCCAAAGTTCTAGAAGCATAATAAATTATGTGAGGAAACTTACCAACCCTCTGAATCAATGCAGCCCCCACTGCAAAATTGGATGCATCACACATTAATTCAAATGGTGTGGTCCAATCTGGAGGTTGGATGATAGGTGTGGTAGTCAGGGATTCCTTAAGCATATTAAATGCTTCTTTGCACTTTTCATCAAAATTGAACTCAGCCTCCTTTTGCAAAAGCTTAGACAAGGGAATGGCAATTTTGGAGAAGTTCTTAATGAATCTCCTGTAGAACCCTGCATGGCTAAGAAAAGCACGAACCTCTCAAACACAAGAGGGGTAAGGCAGTTGTGCAATTACATCAAGTTTTGTAGGATCTACTTCAATTCCCTTTTTAGAAATGATATGGCCTAATACTACACCTTGTTCTACCATGAAATGACATTTTTCAAAATTTAGTACAAGGTTAGTATCAATACACCTTTTCAAAACTTTTTCTAAATTAACCAAACATGCAGAAAAAGATGGGCCATATACAGTAAAATTATCCATAAAGACTTCTATGCAATGCTCCACTAAATCAGAAAAAATACTGAGCATGCATCTTTGAAATGTGCCTAGAGCATTGCACAAGCCAAACGACATTCTCCTATAGGCAAAAGCGCCAAAAGGACACGTAAAAGTGGTTTTTTCCTGGTCTTTGGGTGCTATACAAATTTGAAAATAACCGAAAAAACTATCAAGGAAACAATAGTGAGACTTACCAGCCAACCTTTCCAACATATGGTCAATGAAAGGTAATGGGAAGTGATCCTTCCGGGTTGCTTGGTTAAGCCTCCTGTAGTCTATACAGACTCTCCCACTGTTCTAGACTCTGGTTGGTATTAACTTATCTTTTTCATTCTTCACCACAGTGAGTCTAGATTTCTTGGGAACTACTTGAACCGGGCTGACCCAAGTGCTATCAGATATAGGGTAGATAATCCCAGCTTGCAGCAACTTGGTGACTTCCTTCTTCACCACATCTAAAATGATGGGATTTACTCTTTTCTGAGGCTGTCTCACTGGTTTAGCACCCTCCTCCAATAATATTCTATGCATACAAAGAGAGGGGCCGATTCCAAGAATATCAGCAAGAGTCCAGCCTATAGCCTTCTTGTGCCTCCTTATCACTTTTAGGAGCTCATCCTCTTGATCAATATTCAGCTTGGTGGAGATTATCACTAGGAGCTTCTCATTTTCCTCTAAATAGGCATATTTCAAATGCCCTGGCAATGGTTTAAGCTCTAGTATAGGAGACTGCTCCACAGAGGGAAGTGACTTGACACTTTCAGTAGAAGAAATTTCTGCAACATTCAAGTCAAAAGGATTAGATTCAATTGTACTTGCTGAACTCAAAACATCACATTCTTTCCCTATTGATATTCCAATTTCCTCAATAACAGAATTTGCAAAATTCACATTCAAAAAGTCAGAAATACAATTGTCACATATAGAAGAATTATTACAGTATTCACAAATGGAATTGTCCACAAAATCAAAAAAATTAAGAGCAAAATCTTCTTCTAAAAATTTAGAAAATTGATCATCTATCAAATCATCCAACAAATTAATTTGGAAAACAGAGAGTTCTTCCAATGGATGCTTCATAGTGTCCAAGATGTTGAAGTGCACAATGCTGTCTCCAACTCCATAGTGAACGTCCCAGCGTGCACATCAATTTTCATTCTTGCGGTCTTCAAGAACGGTCTTCCCAAAATGATTAGTGCAGCTCCCTTCACTGATTCTCCCTATTGCGTGTCCAAAATATAAAAGTCAGCTAGAAAGATGAGATAATTCACTCTGACTAAAACATCTTCAACAATCCCAGCTGGGTTTGTTATGCTTCTGTTGGCTAACTGAATAACCACACCTGTAGGCTGCAGAGGGCCAAGAGACGGCGAAGTAAAAATGGACAGTGACATGACATTTATAGATGCTTCTAAATCTAGCATAGCATTCTCAATCCTATTATTTCCAATAATGCATGGAATAGTGAATGTTTCAGGGTCCTTATATTTCTCAGGCATTGTGGACCTTTGTTTTTCAAAGAGTGCAGAAACATTCCTACCTATATTTATCTTCTCATTACCTTTAAGACGCCTCCGGTGGGTACATAGGTCTTTCAAGAACTTGGCGTACTTGGGTATTTGCTTGATTGCATCTAGTAGAGGTATGTTCACCTCTACCTTTCGGAAGGTCTCAAGAATCTCTTTCTCAGCCTCTTCAATCTTCTTGCTTGGCTGGATAACTCTCTGAGGAAATGGTAGAGGAATTGGCCTATCAACATTTTCTGCCACCTTTGGTTGGGCAGATGTAGATTCTGGTTGTTCTTGAACCTTTTCCTCTCCATTTAGATCAACTGTAGATGGAGCACATTTTGGGTCTTCTTTCTCTCTGGACACTGTGGGCTCTTGCATCACCTTTCCAGACCTCAGAGTGATTGCACTCACATTTTTAGGATTTGCTACAGTTTGTGCAGAGAGGTTTCCTGAACCTTGAGATTGCATTTGGTTCAGAGATGAGGCTAGCTGTCCCATTTGGTTCTCCAAAGTCTTAATACTAGCCTCGGTTCTTTGCTGGAAAGTGATATTGTTCATGGTCAATTGCTTCATGAGCTCCTCCAGTGATGGTTCATTTTTCTGGGGTGCATTTGGTTATGAGGAAGATGGTTGGTGAGGTTGTTGCCCATGTTGTTGATCATTCCATTGGCGTGGCTGATGTTGCCTGCTTTGACCAACTTGGTAGTTATTGCTTTGGTAATTTTGCTGGTTGAAATTTCCTCCCCACCTCAAGTTTAGATGATTTCTCCAGCCCGAGTTATACCGGTTTGAAGAAAGATCCCAACTTGATTGTTGCTGCGGTTGCTGAAAAGGAAATTTGTTAGTGTAAATATTTGCAGCATAGGCTTGGGGGTTACCTTCAGGAGTGTCTGACTCCTGCAATGTAGGGCAGCTGTCTATGTAATGATTCGAAGCTGAGCATATTCTGTAAAGCGTAGCTGGAACTGGTGGTGGAGGTGTTGCAGAGACAGCACTCTTTTGCATTGCAGCTAATTGCTTTACCATTGAGGTAAGCTCATCAATCTTGTGCTCCAATTTGTTTGGTTCTGCAGCTTGAACTTCATGCACACCTCTAGTAACACAGGAATTCTGTCTAGTTGCAAATTGCTGGGAGTTGGCAGTCATGTTTTTTATCAAGTTCCTAGCTGCCACAGGGGTCTTGTCTACCAAGACTCCTTCACTCGCTGCATCAATCATACTTCTATCCATTAGGTGTAATCCCTCATAGAAGTAACGGAACCACGCGCAAGGCACTTCCTTCTAGGCATCTCTGGAGTAATTACTCTCATTTCTGAGAGTGTTTATGTGCAAGGACTTGAGGTCTGGGGCTTCTGGAGTAATCACTCTGATATTTGAAAGTGGTTACTCTGACCTATCTCTTGAAATCAGCTCCCTGGAGTTATTACTCTAGTAACTGAGAGTAGTTACTCTCAGTTCATATTTTTCCAAAGAACCAAAAATTCATGAAATTTGTCTAGAATTTCCTGCATAATTATTCAAATGATCAAAATTGTAGAATATATTCACAAAAATTAATGGAAATAAGACAGAAATTAAGAAAGCTATTATTTTTTTACCTAAATGAAAATTTAATGTTATTTACAATCTTTAAGTCAATTTTTTCTATTAAAACTTTATAAAAACCAAACAAAAATATCTATAAAGTGTGAATTCATCACTTATTATTCACAAATGTCATTTAAATAAATGACAGTGGAACCACAAAAAAGACATGTTTGGATACATCCCATATCCAATTTATGCTCAAAGCTTTTTGCTTTGCAGTCTCCCTTAAACTAAAATTGCCAACTCAGAAACAATTAGAACATGCAGTTATGATCCCTTTGGCCATTCATTTTTTCTATTTTTCTTTGTTTCCTCTCACCTTGTGCAACAATGTTGTCTCATTTTGTTTCCATGTTGCCCTCTCCTCCCAATTTAGCTTAAAGCAAGAGATGGTCTGAGTGAAAGGAATAACACTAACTTCTTTCCTGATCTCAAGATAATGAAAGTGCAAGTAATGCTAAGACCAAGGGGAAGCCATAGTTGGGGAAGAGATAAAGCTCCACCTAGTGCTTAATAAGAAACACCAAGCCCCAAAATTTAGAAACTGCAGTTGAAATTAGATCTAATATTGTAGTTCTGTATAATATTTACTAGTTTATGTGGTTCTTTACATTTTGTTATGTAGGATAATTGAATTCATAATTAATTATGATTTTATTTTATAGTCTTTTGATTTGATAACAATTCTATAATTATTTAAATAACGATTTATCCAATAGTAAATCTCTAAAGCATTGTTGATGACTTAATAAGCTCATTTACATTTTGACCCAATAGAATTTGAAGCATTGCTTGCTACTCTTTTGCTATCCTAAGCCATATAGTATACAATTCTCCACCTTATAGTAAATCAAACGTGGGTATAAGGTTTTTTCTGTTTATGGCATTAACAAATTTTAGCAGCTTTTTTGCCTACCGATTGAATTTGTAACAAATTATGTTTTTTAGATTTGTGCTAGATACATGTTGATGTCTAAAAGAGAAAAAATCATACATGCTATACACTATTGTAGGTTGCCTTGGGGTCTCTGCGTTAAGTGATCTCATCAAAGAGGTAGTGAAACCTTGTTATACACTCAAGTTAGTTTAATAAGCAAGCTTACTGTATTTGTTTCTACTTCTGTAAGTTTTCTTATGTGAGATACCATGGCCATTAGAAAATTGGAAAATAATTTAAGAACTACCTAAATAGTAATGCATCATATGACTTTAATACTATTAATGATTGAGTTTAACAACTGGTATGATTTTATCTACCCATAGGATCTTTCGACCCAACCATCTTGTTTTTCTTTCATCAAATTCTACTAAAGGATTGTCTTTTAATTGTATTATTGTGCTGCATCTTGTCTTAGTTCCTACTAGTTGTCTCTGTCCTCTTATACTGAATTCATAAATCTGAGTAGTGAAATCTCCTTTTTTTTTCCCCCAATTATGTGAAATTTGTTGTCCCTAAAGATTGATTACCTATATTGGTGTTGGTTTGATAGGATTACTCTAAGGTGTAGCTTTCTGCACCATGCATAGTTGTCAGAATGATCTTTATTTACTAGCTTGTCTTATTTTAGCCACTTGAACTCCTTATGTGATGGCAACTTTCTACAATATTGGTTCTAATCTTACAAATGTTGTAAGGTTTACATGGTCATAGGGCTACATTTTGAATATTACCATTCTTGACTTCATTCACCAACTGAATGACCTCTACTCTTAGTTCCCTACTTGATGTGCATTCTATTTGTAAAAATAGTTTTTTTTTTCATGAATTATCTTCCTTTCTTTATAAAAAAATGTGACTATGGTTGGGAGTACACATTATTTGTTCATCTGTTGTTGAGTTAAGGTTTTATAAGATTTGGACAAGCTTTGACCTAATTATTTTTATCCACTCTTTCAAGCACCATATGGTCAATCATAATTTCTGATGTGTTCAATTTTGTCCCTAACCTTGCAAATTTTCTTTGTGATGTTAATTTACTTCTTCCAACTCTTTGATTGAGCTCCAATGTTCCTGGCTGAACCACTTTATTATTTACTAAAGTGAAGGTTGACGTCCATATTTTTTGCTTCATGTTATCAATTATTGTAATACATATGTACAAAATATTTTCTTTGTTCATCCCTACAATCAAATTACTAAGTTGTGCAGTGGTAGGCTGGTGAAGAGGAAACTGATAATTATCAATTAAGGGCCCATTTGTTTATACATAAAAAAAATTGATTCTATAATACAACTTCTTTCAGACTTATTTTTAGGAATCTACTTTTTAGCTTCTGAACAAAAAATCTAAAATAAATTGTTTTAAGGTTTATGAAACATTTTTCCATAAAATAAAGGAATGAAAATAAAAAGGTCCTTGGTGTAACATCCTTATTTCATTTTTCGGTAAATTATGTTTTGATTAATATTAAATAGTGTTAGAATACATGTTGCAGTGAGTATGGAGGATTTGTGAAAGGGTTTGGTGCAGGAGATCTCGCTCAAGCGAAGTAAATCTCACCCATGCAAGATTGAGCGTGCAGGAATACAATGTTGGAAGGCTATCTAGCTCACGCTAGATGATTCTCACTCAAGCGAGATAAGATATATTCGACCCAACTGTCACCTCACTCAAGCGAAAGTGATCTCACTTAGGTGAGCTGGGTCGCTCAAGCAAGAACCCATAGGAAAAATATCATGCTCTCTGGATGTCATCTCGCTCAAACGAGATGGAGCTCACTTAAGCGTGCATATTATAAAATAGTGGATGAGACCACTGTCTGCATATCTCACTCAGGTGATAAACCTATCACCCAGGTGAGAGATATCATCGCTCAAGTGAGTTGTTCTTCACTCAAGTAAGAGCGCGCAGAGCTAAGGAGTATTTAAGAGATTTTCAGCATGAAAATTTCATTTCATTCTAAACTCAGGTGATAAAAGCCTTAAAAACGCTGATTTCTCTTCAAAGCCAAGTTTTGGATGTTGAACCCAAATGACTTCAAGTATGTTTCTATGGATTAAACTTAATTTTTTCCGATCATTTTTCATGTTTTGTCTCTTATAGATATCTTTAGGTAATTTGTGAACTTTGATCCTTTTCAACATCTCTTTCTAAACTTGTCTTCGAGATAAAGAGAGCTCTATATTATTGTTATAATATAGTATTTATTTTGTCCTCATTAAAGCACTGTTTCATGAATATTTTATGAGAATATCTGGTTGAGATATCTATTGTGTGAATAATGAATGAAAAGATGCTGGTTTGATTGTTTATTTAGACTAAGTGGTTGGTATATGTTCATATGCATTATATGATGTTTGTTCAATGTGAAATATTATAAAATTTGTTGAGTGATTATTATGAGATGTTGTGAAATATGTTTGAGTAAAATGATATTGATATGAAATGATTAAACAGTTGTAACTATATCAATAAGTGTATGAGTGGAATGGAATTAGTCTAGAAGTGCTTTACTAAGCACGATCTTATGATTGGAAAAAAGGACAACTCTGAGAATGACTTTAAGAATCAGATATGGATGGAATATAGTGTGAATAGTTATAGAGATACACTGAGGGTATAGAGTCCAGAAATGATGAAAATTTGAGAGAAACGTAGGGTGATAAGCGACACTCACGTATGTGTACACACTTTTTCTGAGAGCGAATGCGTCACATGGCCTCACATTCGTTTCTTGACTAGACTCCTGACTATGCCTTTGCTAAGAAGCCCGATTATTGTACATATTGTATCTATGTGCATGGGCTAACCGGCAACTATTTACCTAGTTGAGTATGACCTTAAGAAATGCTAGAGGCATTAGATATCTGTGATCACAGTGCACTGGGAGTGCGTATTGGAATAAGAGAACAGATAATGGATAATAAATACTTGAATTATGTGTGATGTGAATATGTTTATAATATGAATTTATAAGATTGAATGTATTGTATTTACATTATAAAGTATGATTTTATGATAAATGTTTTGTAAAGGATAAAATAGACGCTCATCTTTACTAATATTTTCAGGGAAACAGGATGACAGAGCCTCAGGAAAGAGTTAGGCTAGTAAATAGTTCAGTACACTATAGGTTAAATTATGTATTTAATGAATATCAACGATTGTGTTACTTTAAAGTTACTGTTCTGGTGGAAAATGAACCTAGGACTCTTGTTACGTTAGAAATAGATTTTTTTTGTAGTATTCTATTTGATTTTCCTAGGAAAAAAATACATCAGACCCTGTGTATTTGTATGTATAGTGGTAATGTTAGAACCTCGGCAGCCATCACCTATCTATTTACCTATCATGAGCATGACCATCTCGAAAGACTGTTCATATAGACTTTTGAGCATGTTACTGGCATAGGGGTCACAGCTGATTCAGGCGACCGCTACTTTGAATTAGATGATGAACTAGATTTAGAGGATTTAGCAGAGATAGAGAGTTGGTATGCTAGTGATGAATAAGACTGGTCTTCAGTATTTGGTTATGGGAAGGACTGCTTTGGGACTTGAATTTATATATATGTTGTGAATATTTTGGTTGTGTAAATATTAGTTTAAGTCCTATGTATTTTAATAAATAGTTTGTAAACT
This sequence comes from Abrus pulchellus subsp. cantoniensis, assembly GCA_024086825.1. Taxonomy (NCBI): domain Eukaryota; kingdom Viridiplantae; phylum Streptophyta; class Magnoliopsida; order Fabales; family Fabaceae; genus Abrus; species Abrus pulchellus. The sequence goes on from CM044050.1 coordinate 15,368,221, forward strand.
TTTTTATTTGATATATGTAGTGTATATTTAGGTTGCTCACGTAGATCACTAAATATTAGTAATTATATTTATTTATTCTCTCCTTAATTTATTACTATTGTTCTATTAACATCAAAAAGTTCAAAATTTCTCATCTAAATATGTATATTTAAAAAAACTTTACCAATTTGTTATAATAAGTTCATTATATTCAGGAACTGATATCTTATTTCAAAATGATTAAGAATAATTGTATATTGTATGGATAAATGATATTAGGACGTTGCACTTGGTCATTTTTGTTACCCTCAAGGTAGCAATGAACAATTTCAAAGCAAATTTCAATCTCTAAATGTACAGCCACGAGGATTATTTTACTTTAAACTTGATCTGGTGTTTTACAGGCAAATGCTAACTAGTGCCCTTAAGGTATCGGTTAGCAGGACCCTTTTTAATATTGTATCTTTCTTTATTTTTGTTCAATCAAATAATAATACCTAATAGCTAATAGATGAAGGAACTACTAATGGTACAACTAAGATTTTAATGTAAACATATTAGGCATTATTCTCTTAATAACTTTGTAAGCCAGTATTTAGTTTAATTGGATTTACCCTAAAACCTAAATGTGGAATAATCACACTAAAAGTTGTATTTAACTGTACTTCTAGTTTTCCTTTGTTGGAAAAGCTTTTGACTTTTGGGCATCTCTGCCTGGAATCTATAGCTGTATTGATGCTAAGATTTCTGCACTATCATAGCACTATCAAGCAGTGGGACTGTGGACTTTTTGGTTGCAATTTTGTAAAATTATAGCCTATGAAGACTAGTTACTTTCCATTTTATATAGTGACTTTGACATTATATTTTGGTTTACAAGTACTCTTATTTCCTCTACCGTGTCTAATTTTGGTCACCCAATGAATATGTTCCTTTAATTTTTTAATTGCTACACTTGAGTCTTATTGTTAGTCTTCCTCTACTTAAATCCTACAAATCCTCCTATTCTACTCAAATCTCTAAAAACAAAACTGATCAAACTATTCTAAACTCCCTTCTAGTCAAACCCACCAATCAAGCATCAGGTTTGATGATCCAAGATCAGAAAAACTCTAATTTTTACCCTCTCTAAAATGCCAACCTTACAAACTTTAAATTTCATCAAAATTTCACCAAATGTATGCTTATAAAACTTTCAAATTATTTAAGATCTTAAGTCTATCCTAGACCCCTAAATTTTTTAGCAGAAAATAAGGATTTTAGGTTTCTAGGTAGAGAAAAACTAACTAAAGGACTTGATTGTAACAATAAAAAATATTATAGGACTAAATTTGAGTAAATCATGCATTAGTAAAAGACAAAAAACTACAGTTAAGCATTATTTGTTACATGTGCCATATGCTTTGATGAAATCACAATAGATAATATCCACTATTTGTATATTATGTATTGATGAGATATAATTGCTTAAATTTTAGACTAAAATGTCTCATTTTTATTCTTATTATTTTTTGTTATTTTTTAGTCTGCACAAGTTGATATGTTGTAAACTTGAATAATGATGTGTGGAGGTTGTAGGTAGATGCAATACAAGCTTGTGAAGGCTAGAAAACTGCTGGTGGTAGACGATTCTGGACAGGGGGTGGCATATTGTGGAGTATCTTAAAGGTTAGGAAACCAAAGGTCTACAAAGAAATAATGAAAAAAGCAAGGGAATTTGAGGTTTGTGATTAACCTTTGAATTTTCAGTGTGATACTTCTTTTAAAAAGGAAAAGTAGTTATGCTCCCATTTATGCAATGACAATGAAGGGTTATTTTTAGTGTCTGGTGGGAGTGTTCATCAACTGTCTAGGATCCCATAAAAGGGACAACAAATATGGAAGTAATATTTATTTCATGAGAGGAGGGAAACAATTATGATACTGAGTGAGGTGGAATATGACCTCATTTGCTCTTGTAAATAAATACATACAGAGTAACAAGAAGCCTTAGTGTGGTTGTTCACAAAACTAAGATTGTTATTATTTCAGTAGCCCCACTGCAGGTTTGTAGTAAGGGAATACAGTGCTCAATCAAAAGTTGAGGAAGAAAAAGAGTACCTGTGAGGTAAGTAAATATTGTTGTTGGGAATCTCTGTTGATGCGTCTGTGTTGCTGTGAACTAAATCACACTTTGTTGTTGCGAACTAACTGCAAACCAAATCACACTCTTTGCTGCACTAAAAAAGAAATCTAAGATTTATTTATCACTTTAAAATATTTAAAAATATTTATTTGGAATAGTTTTTTGTTAATATAATAGTTGAATAAGCTATTACTTAACTACTCCAACAAATTTAGTATTTTTTTTTCTTCCCACTTCTTTTCCTTTGTCCTTAAGAAACTACCTGTCACTCTTTTTATTTATTTTTTATTTTTTGTATTTGATAGGACACACACATTGAATTTTTCCATTATATTTTTCCCCTTTTAAATTTTAGTCATGAGCTCAGATAATTTTTTTCTTTTTCATCCGTTTCATTTCTAAGTAGTTTATTCGTTTAGGCTACTCTTAGTCACTTGATTCTGAAGGTGAAGTTATGAGTATTGACATATAATCTGTGAGTATTTACATCATATGGAATAGTCCTATACAGAATATGCACCGCAATTAAAGCCTGGAACAATTGATTATTTGTGTTACGTAGTTGATTTAAGAGAAAATTTAATTTTTATTGCATATAGTTCCAGTCTTTCTTAATTTACTCCCTATATTTTTTTTATGTCACTAAACCTCATGCAGTGTTACTTTTTTTTTTTATTTTTTTCTATCACTTTATTCCACGTGGAATTTACTGATAGAAAAAATTATAATTTAGCCAAATTTTAACGATAACTGATGAGCTTTTGTTGTTTCATCGGTATGATGCTTGTCATGCGTATCAACTACAGAGGAAAGAAAACCTAAAAGAAAAAAACATTATTGTATTTATGTATGATGACATTGCTTACAACAAAAAAAAATCAAATATAAATTTTTACTTATGAATTGAAATAGTTATTTATCTGACAAAATTATAAGCAATATTTAAAAATAATTTTTTTACTAAGTAAATACACTATGCACGTATAAATACAACAAAGTCTTTCACGTATAATTGTACTAACCCTTCGTATTTGAATCAATTTACTACTCCAAATTTCCTTCTTTCTTATTAAGTGAACCCTTTCTTTCGTAAGGACCTTTTTCTGTTTTTTAAATCTACCCCCAAAATAGGGAAAAGGTCAAAAGTGCGACCAGTCACGGCCCAAACACAAAGAACCACAGCTACCAAGCCCACAACAAGATACTATACAGTACACACAGGATTCTCAAGGACATTTGTTGAGCAAAACGCAGAGAACAGAACACCTCAGAATTTGGAACAACACGTAAACGTTGCTTTCATTATAAGGGGAGCACGGACTTATTCTCGGATTGGTATTTGACTTATGAGTTGATTTGGCTTCAACTTCAACTTCAACTTCCAATTCAACTTCGCCAACCAAACCAAACTTACAATAAATAATATATAATACGTTCACCTCAGAATCACGTTTCCATTCATTCAAATTTCTTCACCCATACGCTTTTGGAGTTTGATTCCGAGCTTAAGATTGTTCCCCATGAAAGCGATTTCCTCGTGTCCTCTTCCTTCGTCCTTTCCTAAATCCTCACCGTAAGCTCTCATTAACTTTTCTCCTTCTCGCATTCCCATTCTTTAGTTTCTTAATTTCATCCATTTTAGACCGATTTCCTAAAACCTTTACCAACCCTATTCATTTATGTGTCTCTTTCTATCTTTCATCACCGTAAGTTTCTTAATTTCTGTCGCGTAAAGTAAATATAGGATTAAGAAACACTCAGTTTTACCTATTGTTGTGAGTTTTTGACAGTTATGAAAGTTATTGGGTAATGCTTCTGTTATGAAGTGGAATTGTGGAATTATAGAATTTGGCATAATATATCATTATTCTATTTTGTGATTATCTAACAGCTGCAAACACTTGTTTTGGATTTGACACTGATGGGTGGAGAATGCTAATGCCAACCAAAATTGCTTTCTTTATGTTCTGATATCCGAAGTTCTACCTATGTCACTTGCCATTCGGATTGTTGCAAGTCAACTTCTCAAGCATCTTTGTTTTTGTCGTTTCATCAGTCTGATGTTTGTCATGCGTATCAACTACTGAGGAAAGGAGGCCTAAAAGAAGAAAACATTATTGTATTTATGTACGATGACATTGCTTATAACGAAGAGAACCCCAGGCCTGGAGTCATCATTAACAGCCCACATGGAAATGATGTTTACAAAGGAGTCCCGAAGGTCTGTTATCTTACTTTTAGTTTAGGTATCCCATATCCTGCTTCTAATTGAAGCTTTATAGTCTTGTAATATGGAGTTTGTTATGGCAGGATTACGTTGGTGAACATGTTACTGTTAACAACTTTTTTGCTGCTATACTTGGAAATAAGTCAGCTCTTACTGGTGGCAGTGGGAAGGTTGTGGATAGTGGTCCAAATGATCATATATTTATATACTACTCTGAACATGGGGGTCCAGGAGTGCTTGGTTAGTAGTTCTGAATCCTTTCGCAGGAACTTTCTAATGAAAATCATTAATTGTGTATGTTGTTTGTATGCATTTCGGCATGATACGAGCCTTCTTTTATTAGAAAATATTTGCGGTAATTTGGCAAATATATGTTTCCTTTTTCTTCGGTGGGTTGATTATGTGTGGTTTTGCTGGATTGTGTTGGAGTAGAATAACGCTGCTTAGAAATTTTTGCATCACCTATAACATAGTTTCCACAAACTGGAACTTCTGTAATTGTATACATTCTTAAGTGATGTTAGGATAATGGTTTAAGAATGACAATTGACATCTTTAAAATTTCTTACCAACCTTGGGTTGTTGTTTAAATAAGCATCTTAGTATTATCCCAGTATACCACATAGTTGAATAGTGAACATATTTGTGGGTTGATTTCATGCTATATTATCTTATTTTCTAAACATATATTCATCAAATAGTTATATTATACCTTGATCATGTTTGATGCAACCATTTTTTAACAACAATAGCTTCACAAAATGTTCTAATTAAAGCCTTATTTCTGTTTATTCAGTACTTTATTACTTCTTCCATATGTGGGTAGTGTGAAGGGTAAGAAGTTCCTCCCTCACCAAAAAAAGAGTAGGGGAAAAAAAGGAACAGAAGAGAAAGAGAGGGAAAGTGAAGTGGGAATACATGGTCTTCAGTGTCAGTCCTCATTATCCATTTTGTGTGGATCACTAAAACGATTATATTACAATTATTGGTAATTCTTCTAGTAACTTTCGTTTTGAATTTCAGGGATGCCTACTAATCCGTACATGTATGCATCTGATCTGACAGAAGTCTTAAAGAAAAAGCATGCTTCTGGAACATATAAAAGCCTAGTAAGTTACTAGTAATCATCATTTGCTTAATGTTTTTATCAGCCTTCATTCAAACTATTTATTTACTAATTCTTAATATTTACAATTTACGTAACAATGTTGCAGGTATTTTATCTAGAGGCATGTGAGTCTGGGAGTATCTTTGAAGGTCTTCTTCCTGAAGGTCTGAATATTTATGCTACAAGCCTACAACAGCTTCAAATGCAGAAGAAAGCAGTTGGGGAACGTATTGTCCTGGGGAGTCTCCTAGTCCTCCCCCAGAATATGAAACCTGCCTGGGTGATTTGATGGGTCATTCGAGGTTGAGAGTTTTTCAAACGTGTGATAGATGTTGTCTTAAACATATGCTCACAGGTCAAAGACAGGACTCAATGGAAATTCACTCTATGGTTCCCACGTGATGCAGTATGGTGACATAGAGCTTAGCAAGAATAATCTCTTCCTATATTTGGGTACAAATCCTGCTAATGATATTTTTACTTTTGTGGATAAAAACTCGTTGGTGCCACCTTCAAAGGCAGTCAACCAACGTGATGCAGATCTCGTCCATTTCTGGGATAAGGTATCATGTTTGAAATGTGGTTTTACTTTATTGTATGAAATAATTGCTTGTTCCCAAAATTTAAATCTTGGGTTGTATACATTCATAGCTGAGAGATTTTTCTTATTAAAGAGAACAACAATCCTAATAAAATATTGCTGAAATTAGTCATGCAGTGAGGATATATGATAATGGGAACATGCCTTACTATTCACCATTTGGGATTGAGAGTTTAAGTGTAGCATCATGTTTGGTTTGTAGAATGGTATGCAATAAGAATTCCCATTGATTCCATTCCATTTATGAAACAATTGAATGCCATCTCATTATTGAAGTTGCCAGGCTTTAGACTGGGATTCCATGGAAACACACATACCTTGTACCAAATGTGCCATAAGAGTTTATGTATTGAATTCCATTAACCAGATATTGTAGCTATTTGAACACAGCAGGTCTTTAACTAGCTAAATAAGTAATCTTTCAAGAGATAGTAATAGAATTAAATTTTAAAGTTGTGTGAATCCCATGCCTTTATGCAAGATGAGTGAGTGGTCAGTAGTTCTTTATTTCTTGAAATGTTGGTAAGTGTCTGGGCTTTTGCAGATACATTTCTCTTGAGAAATAGAAGGATTTTGGAACTGTCTGGTAGTTCTAGATTACACAGACGATCGACGTTTCCCGGCGTTAATAGCTATCATCGCGGATAGAAGCACTGAAATGTCACTATTAGTTGAGTTTCACAAATAGATTTGCATTTTGAAAGCTTCAGAACTGAAATCCGGACACTTTCCCAGTTTTCCTACAACGTGGGACGCGAGTTTTAGCAGAACCAGATTTAGGTGAGAGAAACTAATGTACTTCATCAAAATTACAACTAAATAATTGATTCTCATCACAACCTTGAAGTCTTCGCCGCATCAGTTAATTCATTTTTTATTTTCATTTCTGCTGGCTATACTTATCTGATTTCTCTTTGCTGTCTCATTTCCTGCAGAAAATTGAAAAATCTTCTCTTTCGGTTACCTTAGTTTCAGGAGTTAATCGCTCGACAAGTGTAACTCTTTTAAGGTAACACATTCATTTTCTTGGCTCCTTACAGTTTTTTGTCCGCTTTCTGGATTTCTTCTCTTAACTCATAATTATGTTGCTTTTCTTTTTAATCTCAATCGCCTACAATATAATACCATGCCTTGTGTCCCTCCCTGCATTTCACAGTTTTTGGATCTTTCTTCCTTTCACAGTTTGCGAGGCCTGATTTGGTTTGAGACTAAAACCAGCAACGCATAGAGTGAAGGAAGCCGATTCCATGTTTAGTCATGTAATTGATTGGTGGTTCTAAGTATTTGAAAAGACGAGAGTCTCGCATTTGAGTACAGTCTTCCAAGACCAGTTTAATTGATTCCTTTACGTTTTTATCCCGACGTTGTGTTAGCTGTCAAAACATTCAAGTTCTTTTTCCATGTGCAAAATTGAATCTTAAGATTATATATCTCAGCCTAAAGAATTTCATACTCTTCGGTTCTCCCTCTCGTAATTGTCATCGTCCAATTTTGTCTTGACGCATGCTCACGGCGCACAATTCCCATGGCTTGTCGGAAATCGTGGGCCGTCCGATGCACATCCTGTTATCTTTTACCTCGTTCGTTTGAAGTTAAAAATGGGACTGTGAGTAATGACTACGTCCCGTGGTTGTTGTTGTGGAAGCCAATTTAAGTTTCGGTTTCAATTTGTCAGATGAAAATGTGTTAATATTTTTAATAATTATTGGGTTAATTTATCTTTTCGATGATGATGATGGCAGGCACGGGTACTAGAAGGGAAGGGCAAGGAGATGGAGAAAGAGTCAGTTATTCGGAGCAACAACAACATATGTAGCGTTAGAGAGAAAAGTGGAGGGGATGGGTCGTTGCTGTTGAGGGGGAGTTCAGAAAGCACTAGGCAAACAACGACGTCGGATTTGGTGCTGCAGAGGGAAGCGCATGAAGGTGGAGGTCAAGGATGACTCAGAGGACTCGGGTCGTTAGAACCGATAAGGATTCTTTAAATAAGCCCACGTTTGCTCTCAATAATAACAACATTGGACACACTCATAATAATAATAATAGTAACGGGTATCCAAATCTCCGTCAACGACATGAATGAAATTTGGTTTGATGTTTTTATTTTTTTTATTCCTTCTAATTGAGAGAGATGAGAGCGGATACCCCACGGGTTCAGATCTGAGATGAGGGTAATTGGCAGTATTCTGGACTTTATACAAAAATAGGAGGAAAATACGATATTTTTGTTGTCTTTAAAAAAAATTAAAATCGTTACTTAAAATTAACCCTTCATCTTCTTTTCTTTCTTTTTCTTTTCGCTTGTTGAGTCTCCATACTTATCTTGAGGGTAAGGTTCGTGTTGGTGGCGCACTGCTGCGTGGGCCAGCGTTTTGTTTGATTTTTTCTTGTTTGGTTAAATTAAATAAATAAAATAGAGTTAGGGCTGCCGTCGTGTATTTTCAGCAAATGATAAAGAATTCTTTGTTCTTATCTACGAAGTTTTTTCATTATAAAATTTAGTGTGAATATAATTTCCGACCCAGCACATGGTTTGTGTCAAAGATCTGATGAACTTGTTGGAAGTAATATTTTCGTGTGTGAATATATTGGTGGTTTCTTGGTGCAATAGAAACAAAAGTAGCATAGAAAAAGCATAGCGTGCCCATGGCCATGAGTTGAAAGTGTAGTGGCTAGTAGTGGGGCAAATGTGTGGAACTATCCATGCCCATATTTGGCAGCGCTTTTGAATTTGTTCAGCCCCATGTCTGCCACAAAATTTTGTTCCGGGCCGGCCATATGCCGATGAAGGCAACTTGCAAGTCTCATATCTTTGGCAACGAATCTTTAACTTAAAATGTACTGTATATAAAATATTAAACAGGGACCAGTTCAGTGATTTTTTAAAAAACCCATCTGTGCTGAATATATGAGCCTCATATTCTGTCCACTCTCCAAATTGGTCAGGTCCTTGCACATGTCTCATCCAAATTAAAGAACACCGGAGAGGAACTCACGGTAAGTGCGTGAGATCCCCTTCTTTACTTCCCTCAATTTATTTGTGATCATCACAAATAGGTAATGGGATATTAGTATTGGCTTGTGTTTGGGTTAATGCATGATATTTAGGCACAAATAAAAACAGACTTGTAGAAGGATCTTCCCTAAATCCTGATTGGATCTAGTTTAAAACAAAAATTAAAAAGAAAATAGTCCATGGCCGTGTTGCTTTACGTGTTAGCTTAGAATCATTGGACTAGCAAGTTTGATAATTTAAATTAGATTAGTATCAAAATCCAAACCTTCCTGCTTTGCTTCTAACGGATGGCAGGGAATTTAAGATTTCTTAAGAGGTTTAGGTTTATGTTCGTGATTCCTTGCCATTGTCATTTTTTCTTTCAATTTCTATCTATATTTGGTGTGTTTTTCTATCTATAAAATCAGTCTGGAAGATGCGAAAACAATTTACTTTCAATCTTCGTCTGGTATCTTATTTATTGTGAAAATTAACTTGATGCCTTTTTTACTGTTTACAATTGTTATTCATGTGATGGCATTCATATCAAGATCAACAAATCCTTGAATTTTTAGAAAGGAAAAAGAATAAGTAAGGAGTAGCTTATTCAATATTCCCTCTTCCTCCGCCCCTCTACTAGATCAGGAACCCAATTGCAGTTTCTGGATCTACATCTAGGATGCGGAACAAGAACCACCTCATAATTTCATATTATCAATTAATGCTAGACTTTGTTTGGAAACATGAAATGGAGGGTCTCCTTCCACGTGTTCACTAAAAGTCGTTTTCCATTACGGCCGTCGGATGGAGGCACCAGGTCATAGATCGGGTCCCTCTCATTCAACGTTTCAACACTCAGCAATCCTTCATCTTCATTAGCCAATAAAGCTCTCTCTACATCCAACGGCTTCAAACATGTCATGGAACCAGCTTATATGGAATCACACACTCACACACACACACACACACACACGTTCTAATATTTCTAAAAACGTTGATCCTAATATTTCTCATTCCATTAGTGGGCATTTAAATATTAAATTCTCTGCTCAATTTAGAAAATACCTTGTAATTCCTGTCAATCATCATAAACCAAATAGATAGGATTTTATCCATAATTAGGAATAAACTAGCTTCCCAGAAAATGAACTCACCCTCCATGGGTTTCTCTTGCCCAATCCTGTCTAATGAGTGTTCCTGTTTACACAATGCAATCTCTACTTCTTTCTGTCTCTGTTTGTGATGAAATTAACAAAATTTGTTTTTGGAGATCTTTAGAGAAGAAAATATGTCATCTCATAAGGTGGGATAAATTTATAAATCCAAAAATGTTGAGAGTCTGGATTTTAATGATATTAAAGTCCTCAATAAAGCTTACTTATTGAAGCTTTGCTAGAGATTAATTAACTCTCCAAATGAATTATGGGCCCAAATTATGAAAAGCAAACATAGGTTCACCTTGGGTAAGAATTCTTATACAAATAATACCCAAAAGGCTTCCCATTTGTGGAAAAGACTGGTGTTAGGCCTATTTTTACAAAAGGTTTGGGATGTATCATAGGGGATGGGTCCACCATCAAATTTTGGATCGATATTTGGCACCCTTACAATCAACCTATGTCTAGTCTTTCTAGTTTTCCTATCCTAAAATCTGAGATAGATAACTTTGTGGCCCTTTTTTCATCTCAGGGAGTTTGGCAGTTGGAAAAGTTTGAAGCATTACTCCCTATTCAACTTTGTAATGTAATTAAAGACATGGAACCCTCCGTTAGTTCTAGAGGTCAGGACCTTTTTTATTGGAATATAACTACCAATGCGAGTTTTGCTCTCAAATCTACTTACTCCCTGCTAGCTAATACCCTTTTGAATCACACTCCATGTATTGACCTTTTTAACATAATCTGGAAATGGACTGGTCCTCTCAATATTACTCTTTTGTGGAAAGTTAGCCATGGTAGACTGTTGACCAATTTGGAGAGATATGACAGAGACATAGCTGATCTTCCTACCTGCCTTAGGTGTGGTGAGAATTCTGAATTCATTATTCATGTTGTTCGTGACTGTTTTTATGCAAGACAGGTTTGAAGTTATTTTATTTTTCCTAAGATCTGGTCTTCCTTTTTAAGTTGTAGTCTTGATAATTAGGTAAGTAGTAATCTGTCTAATAAACATCATAGCAAATTTTCTAATTGGAATAGACTTTTTGGCTTTGTCATTTGGTACATTTGAAAAGATGGAAACTCTTTTATTTTCCAAAATTCATTTATATTGCCTAGCCAGCTAGTTCAGTTAATTACTTGAGAATTTAACTATATTTAACTGTGTTTACCATCATAATTCTGAACCTATTTCTATTTTTGGTTTCTTGGTTTGACAGACTCAGGTTAAGTGGACTCCTTCTATCTTTGGACACTTCAAGCTTAATGTGGATGGTTTAGTTTAGCCTAACAAAAGGATTGTGGGCTATGGTGACCTCATTAGGGATGATTATGATAATTTTATTGTTGGTTTCCATGGAAACATTCTCTTTTTCTCATCTCTAATAAGTTATGGGCTTTATTTTGGGTTATTCATCTCGTCATCTAGAAATAACTTCATTGTATTTGGGTATAAGGAGATTCTAAGGATGCTTTACAGCTTGTTTTAAATGTTCAACATATTTATCATCCGTTTTTTTCCTGCTTTCTGATATTAAGTCTTTGTTGAAGCAAGTCCAATTTGTTAGATTTGATTTTGCTTGTAGAAAAGCCAATCAAAGTGTTAATTGGCTTACTAAATTTGAGACAGAGAATTGTGTTCCTTATGCTTGCTTACATAATTTTTCTCCCTTTTTATTTTCTTTTCTTTATCTAGATGCCTCTAGTTCCTAATTTGTAAGACTTTAGTTTCTTCTTGTTGCTTGGATTCTTAACCCCTTTTCATTAGAAAAAATATAAAATAATAAAGATATAATATATTTATCACAAAATTATTAATAAATTTATTTGAAATAGAAAATTAAAAATTTTAAAAATTCAATATTCACAGTTTTAAAGATTAATTTGAGAGTTTGTTTGATAATTTAGTATATTAATTAAAAATAATTAAACAATAACCAATTATATGTATTAATAAAAAATTATACATAAATAATGTTGATCATATAATACAAAATAATAAAAAATAATAATTTATGATAAAAATTTCATACTTCAAATAACTAAAAATTTAACGCAAAAGTGAATGTTAACGTAAAAATTGAATACATATGTGATTTTTTCTTGCAGAATATAAAACGTGTCAGCATCTGGCAGTAGTGTAGCACATGTTGATCCACCTCAATACATCCACGTGTGAGTGTGTGGCACCTATTGAAACAGCTTAACAAGGCCGTGACACGTGTTATCTTCCGGATATGTGGCACATTTTTCTTCTACATTCTGTATCTTTTTTATAGCACAGTTTATCTAATTCGATAATATATTTTTATTTTACTCTATTTTAAAAAATGCTTTAATATTTTACCTAATGGCGTCAAAAAACCTTGTAAAAGGTATTTACATGTTTTTTTTTCTTCTAATGAACCTAAAAAGGTGGTTACATGTTGAAAAGTACTCATGAGACATTTTAAATAAAATATTTAATAATAAGATAAAATGTCTTTTCAAATGCATATCAACAGCATGGTTTTTTTTTCTTCCAAATACCTTGGTTTTGATCACTTGAATGCATACTGGCTTTAATTATGGCTTTGCTGATACGTATTCAAAGATAACATGAGAAAATATTTAAAATAAAAACTTATTAAAATATTCGATAAAGTGAGTGTGTATATATATATATATATATATATTATTCAGAATTTGTAAAGTGATTCTTGAGAATATAAACTTAAAGAATGTAAGATCAGAAGCTTTTTGGTAAAGATGTCTGTTAGAGGCTTTGAAAAAATATAATATAAAAGAAAATTAAATCAATTCTTAGTAAAACGACGCCAAAACATTTTTAAAATAGTACTATTATTTAAATCGTTGAAAATTAATATTAACGTATAATATTGTATATTATTATTTTTCTCTTATTATTGTTTTATATACTTTAAAAATACACTACAAATATAAAATAAAACTTAATAATATTTTTCCTCTTAAAATTTAGTTCGTTTTTAAAACAAGAAAAGAAAAGTAGACACTTGTGCGAAATTGTTTCGAGAAATGAGTGCAGAGAAAAGGAGTGGCTTGGAAAAGTAGGTTCCGATTTCATTGGACCCCTCGTGTTGGAAACTTGGAATCAGCGTACCAAACCCAACCACCACCTCCACCTTAACCCACCCCACTTCACACCATCAACATTACCGGACAACACTATACAATTCTAAACATAGAGACACAAAGAAGGGACATAAACAACAACTTACCTTATTTCCTGTAGACCCTTTTGTTTGTGTTGTAATATAGTTTTTGTGTTTACTCTACACGTAGTAACATACCCTTCTTAGCTTCTTTAATGTTCAATGGCCACTTCTCTTCTTCTTCTCTTCATCACTTGTTTCTCTTTTCTACAGTCCTCGTATTCCTCTCCTTCTCCTCCTTCTCCTTCCTTTCTCTATGCTCTTCAATCCCAATGCTCTCTCGCCATGTCCCCTAACCCTCCTCTTCAGGTGCCTCCCCCTATCTATGTCGATTCTAAAGTTTCTTTTTTTTACGTGTTCTTATGTTCATTCATGTGATTTTGATTGTGGGAATTTGTTTTTATTCGTTGATATGATGTCTTCACTGCTTTTGATTTTATCGCTTCTAGTTTTATGCCAATGCTTTGCTTCTGACTGGTGGTGTTTTGATTCATGGGTGTCCTAGTTTTAAGAATAAGGTTCGGGCTTGATAATTTGAAAATGGGGAATCGGAATATTAGTATTGGCAATTATCTAATGGCTAACTACGTGGGAAACTTTGGGGAAAGTTGGGGGTATAGTATTAAAGGATAGTATGTTGGGTCTGTTTCCTCCTCTATTTGGATGATATTTTATTTAGAACTTCATTTTTCTATTCAAATTAAACTTTGGAATTTTTCGTCATGTCTTTGTCAGAGTTTAGTTAGTTCACAACATAATTAGATAAGTAATTGTTGTGAGTTTGACATTGATGATTTAATTGATTCAGTCCTAGAAATTGTTTTGTTGTCCTATCCCAGGCATCTAGATAAATAAAAATTTTATGTTGTTTTTAGCAGACTGAAAACTGAGGTCTAGTTTGATTTTTTTAACATTTTTGTGCTTTACAAATGATGTCATGTGATGCATTAGTAACTTAGCAAATTTTTTGCTATGTTCTTGAGGATCTTCTGAATGCAAGATGAGATGTGCATCATCAAAATCTCTTATAGGAAAAATTAAATCCCTGGGAAATCTTTTGAATGTCAATAATTACTTTCCAGATATCAAACAAGTCATTTACGCTGCAACTGCATACACACTCAAATAATGTCTCAAATTTAGTTTCTCTTGTTGATGAGCCTCTTGTTTAATAATCTATCAACAGAAACAGTATGCTGTTTGCAGCTTAGTAAATATATGATATTTTAATTTTTTTTCTAATTCTAATTTTTTCGGGTGAAAAAAAAAACTTACCATGTCAATGAAGTTTTGTGTCTTGAGCATAGTTTTCATTTTGTAGAGCCCTTACATAAGCCACAGGCTGAATACTTGGAAATGTGATTACTGATAAGCATGTAGTTATACTGAGACGTAGTTCAAATTCCATTTATATATCACCTCTAGTTTGTTCACTGCTCATTGTTAGTTAAGTTTACCTGGTGAAGCTCAAGTTCCCAAACTGAGTTAGAATTCTTAATATTTGTCCTAGGTGATTCTTTTTGTTATTATGAATAAATATGCTTCAGCTAAGAACCTCAATCACTGTGGACTTTGAATATTCACTTTTATTTCCCTTTTTGTCTGGATTATAGTTCATTTAGTGGCCAACATTTTCATTCATTCTTTCTCCTTGATGTGAGATATTCACTGTATGAAACTGGATATTTTGCTAGTATAGCTTGCCCCGTCTTGAAACGTAAAATATTGAGAACGATGAGAAGGCTTATAAGTTATAACCTTATATTTTTTTTAAAAATCTGTCCAACTTGTTAAAAAGAATAAGAAAGACATTGCCTTAAGATCAGTTTGCCATATATTAAAAAGAGGGGTGAAATTCTTATGGATGAAATATATACAAAACATTTTATGAAAAACTCATCCCTAACCCCCAGTTTTAAGGTGATAACAATGGACTCTAAATTTTATATGGGTGGCAGAGATTTGACTTTGCAATTGGCTAATTGACCTTGATTCTTCTTCCAAAGTAATTGGGCTATATATTAATAACAGGAATTAGACTATGGTATCACATTCCAATTTTAAAAGCGAATCAATTTTTACATGAATGGTTTTTTTTTATTGGTTCAAGAAAATGGGCTCTTTTCATACAACGATGTTAATTAGACTTAAGTGTATTTGATTCAGCTTATTTTGAAGAAATCATCATTTATTCGCTGCAACATCTTTAGAGAGCTATTGAAAGCTGAACGAATTATTTTTCCTGATTAAAGCTTTCTCAAAGATGAACTTATATTGATAATTTGATATTATACATGCATCTAAACATATTCTGAATATTATTAAGATAATATACAATTCTCATCCTGAAATTTTCAAAAAATGCTGTATTGATATTTGTATTGTATTATCATATAATACTTATACAGTTATACCTATACATATACCATACATAACCGGTAACTGCGTTGCTATTATGAGCTGGTTTATCATATTAAGATTTATTACTTTACATCATGTCTTGATCTAAATTTTGGAACACTGATCTCCTGGTTTAACCATGAGATGAGAAGCATCAATTCGCATGCAGTATAAAACATTAATTCTATATTAATATGCTCAACTTAAATCTCATTCTAATATTAGTTACATAGATTTGAATATTTATTTATATTTTACTGATTTCTTTGGTTAGTTTTTAATTTTGGATCAATATGAATATCCTGGTGACGTATATTTTATTTATTGTTTTGGTATGTTCAGGTGGATGGGAATTTCATTGAAGGGCTTTTGTCTGACAAAAAGAGGGTTGGATACATTTCTATACTCTTCTATGCTTCCTGGTGTCCTTTTTCACATAGAATCGTTCCTGAATTTGAGATTCTTAGTTCCATGTTTCCTCATGTAGAACATGTGGCACTTGAACAATCATCAGCTTTACCAAGGTTTTGAAGCTATCTCTGCTTCTGTTACTGTTATGTAATTCTAGATAATTATGAAATTTATTTCCCTAGCTGTATTTCAGGTTCAAAGTTTAGGGTTCATATACAAGTTGCAGTAGTTAGGTGGCAGTTCACTAGCTTGCATGTGGCTAGTTTAATGCCACGAAGTAATGTTAAAGTAGATTATTTTTTCTGCTACGTCGTAATTTGTGCATTGAATTAGTAAAGCTTGGCAGATAACAGATAATCTGGCATTATCAATTCACTTCACAAATGTCTTGATTTGTATGTTCATATATTGTTCCGTGCAGCTTATATTCAAAATATGCAATCCATAGTTTGCCTGCTATCTTATTGGTGAACCAGACATCATGGCTGAGATATCATGGTCCCAACAATCTTAAAGCCCTTGTAGAGTTTTATGAGAGTAACACAGGTAAGCATATCCTAAATCATGTTTGTAAATTTCTGGTGGAATTTCCTACACTACTTTTTTTACCTGATTCTAATTTGATAGCTTGATGATTATTACAAATGATCCTCTGTAGTCCTTTTTCTAATCTCAGAATTTACATAGGAAAATCATGTGTTGAAAACAACGTCCATTTACCTAGTCTCAAGACCTTCCATGACTTATAAATGATAATAACCTTACCATGTCTCAGGATTTGAAGCAAGGGACAACATTGTTGTTGGTGGACTAAGCAACTTGATTATTGATGAACATTCAACTATGAAGTCATTGATGGGCTTCTCCCTCAAAGAAATATCAAGCAGGGAACCTTACTTAGCATTATCTATGTTGTTTCTCGGTCTGAGGATTATTCTGTTTGTGTTTCCTGAGATTATGTTGCGTCTCCAAGCACTCTGGGCATCCTATGTTCCTCACTTGAACTTGCAAATATTTGGCGAGACAAGCCACATGGTAGGGCGTGTTCTTAACTTAGTTGATGTGAAGAGGATTTTGACCAAGCTAAGACTCTGCAAGACCAGGAACTTTCATGAAAGGGCAAGGAGTGCCCAAGTTTGGGCATCATCTCTGGCTTCTGTTTCTCTGGGTGAGTCATCTTCATCAGCTAGATGATAATCTCAAATCTCAATGTTTGTACTAACCATGTTGTTATAGTCATTTTGAGGGTAGTGAAGAGTTAATCAGATAATATCCTCAAGTTGCAGTGAAGCTTGGGAACCCGTAACAATCTCGATCTCTCTATTACTAATTTTGTTTTTAGTTAAAGGACGTGAAAGTTTAAGTTGAATTTTGGGAGAAAGTGAAGGGGTGTGTATATTTGAGAACAGCTTTCCTTTGTAAATTTGTGAGTATGAATGTATACACACATTGTCTATGCTTAATAAAAAGTTTTTTTTTTCTATTTTTGGAGGAAATATCTATTGAAATTGATTCAGGTATTATACCATACTCCAACTACTAAATTACTATTTGGGTGAAATGACTTAGTACCAAGAAAGGTTCTCATTTTCAGGTTTGTCTCTTGTTACACTGGCATTCTTTTTCAAAACTATGGTACTGTATTGTTAAAGACAATTAAAAACAACATGGATTTATTTTTTGTTGTTCTAAGGGTGCTTACCTTTAGAAGAATCAATGTTGAACTACGGGGTTGTTACTTTCGTAGTATTGTTGGTATGTGTATGTGAAAATTTATTGGTCTCACCTTTAAATCACTTTTATTAATTATAATAGACACTTGTGACTTGTGAGTCACCTTTATTGGAATTTATTTTGCTTTAAAACAAGTGCATGCTTGGTCCTGCAGTGACTACTTTGGATTATTGAATTCACGTTTATTAATTTTTCAATGAGTTTAAACACACACTAAAGCTTATGGATCTCAAACACCCGCGCCTTAATCATTTTATAGTAACTTATATTGGGCTGGTTGAATTAACTATGGACGTCAACAGATGTAAAATAAGCAAAGCTATTAGTTTATATGTTCTAGTTTCTGTTGCAAAAATAGGTGGAAAAATGGCAAATCTTTTTCATGTGAATGCTTAATCACTTGACTATGCCCAGGGGGTGTTAGCCATCTATTCAAGCAGAGGTAAGTCCAAATTATGAAACTTGGGCTTTGCTGTAAGAGCTTTCGGTTCTTTAGTCAGCTCTTGCTGCTTCCAGTTTTTTCCACTATGCCAACTCTTCTACTGATTTTTTTTTTCTTTATTTCTGTAAAACTAATGTTATGGTTGGCTAGTGCCTATATAAAGTTTGATTGGAGCATGTTTAATTATGCCCTGTTTGGTTTGCATGGAAATTTTAAGGCAAAAAGCCTCCATTAGGAAGTTTAATTATGTACAATTTGTGATCCTTCAAGTTAGGGTGTGAATTCCGCAGTCTCCTCAAAGTTTGGGTTTTGGTTCTTCCAACGCTTCAATGATAATTTTTTCCCTTAAAACAGCCAAAAAGGATCTATTAATTAATTATTCATTATTTATATTAATTTTTTTCTTCTACAAGAATTTATCTAAAAATTCACTCAGAGAAGGTACAAGTTATATATAATAAGGTTTTTTAAAAAATGATTTACAAACCGATGCAATTTAATGTATTGATATGGTTAAATGCAATTTTCAATAAAAAGATATACTATTTATTTATATCTTATTATGTGCAGTGTTGTATAGGTTAAGAAAATCGATTAATTAAATTTCAGAGATATAACAGAATATTGTAAAGTTCCATGGGAAAAGATATTTCATTAGCGTTTAACCAGCACACAGAAACACGCAAAATATTTGAATTTCACATCAATACCAAATGCTGGTTATGTTGATAATAAGAGTTTCTAATGTATCAACAAAGATATATGAATCCATAAAATTCCATTTCTTCATGTTTCAATTTTAACCGATGAGGATTTAATCATCCTAATGAAACTCTCAAAAGTCCTTTTCCATATGAACAAGAGTCATGAATGCAGGTTCATTTTGGTATGCAATTTTTTGTGTTTTCTTCTCTCTCTCTCTCTCTTCATTTTCTGTCCCTTTTAACATTGTTATCACGTTTATGTTTAATTATTTGACAGCTGTGAATGCGTACAAAGAAGTGGCCAAATAATTTCAACTTCAAACTTTAGGCCATAGTTTTGGCCACTGATTTACAATAGAAAATGACCCACAAACATCTATTTATATTCCAAAAGGTTAAAAAACGTCGCTTACAAGAAGAATGCACGCAGCAGTATCACACTCTACATAATCTTAACATTTACGCTGCTACACAATCATTGCTAATCAATGTAACTGATAGCTAACACATCCTATCTGCTAAGGAACCAGCTGACATTCACATTAGGGAAGGAGCTACATATTTTTTGTTCAAGGCACCAAGTATAATAAAAAAACAAATGAATTCATATATTAAATTTAATCAACCATCAAAACATTTTTTTTTTTGTTTTGCTTTTAAAAATAGGTAAATTAAAATTAACAAAAAAAAATAAAAGTTACCCAACTATATAGCTCCACCCTAAGAGGGGAGAAAAACTTACTATGTGATAAGGCCACTTTACTTTCAGACTCGAGTTGCATCATTGACTGCATTCTCTTCAAGCAGGTTATCATCATAAGATACAAGTATCCTTAACCTATCATGAACAGGGATAGGCTTTTCTGCAGAAGTTGCTGGTTCATGTTGATTTTGGGTTTGGGATGCAGAAAAATCACTGTCCGAAATATTGCCCTGAACCCTGCTAGCAAATGAAAAGGGCACTCCTTGAGAAGAATCCTCTTTCTTTGGCACAGGTCGTTGCTTTACATTTGGCTGCTTGAATTGTTTCTGCATTTTTTAACCATGATGAGAAAAGACAAAAACAAAGGTAGTTATCACAAAGCAAAGAACAATTTGATGAGTTGGTTCCTCATAATTAATTACAATTGATAACAGTTGTCCTTTGCAAGGAGAAACCATTGAATGAGAAGTTTTCTTTCTCCTATATTATGTTCATTCAACAAAATCTTTCTTTGGTTCATAGCACGTTCTTACTACAAACATCCAATGAGGCTGCTAAAATAATAGCAATCTTAGTTTTGTGAACAACCACACTAAGGCTTCTTGTTACCCTGCATATATTTATTTACAAGAGCAGACGAGGTCATATTCCACCTCATTCAGTATCATAATTGTTTCTCTCCTCTCATAAAATAAATATTATTTCCATATTTGTTGTCCCTATTATGGGATCCTAGACAGTTGATGAACATCCCCACCAGACGCTAAAAATAACCCTTCATTGTCACTGCATAAACGGGAGCATAACTAGTTTTCCTTTTTAAGACGAGTATCACACTGAAAATTCAAAGGTTAATCACAAACCTCAAATTCCCTTGCTTTTTTCATTATCTCTTTGTAGACCTTTGGTTCCCTAACCTTTAAGATGCTCCACAATATGCCACCACCTGTCCGGAATCGTCTACCATCAGCAGTTTTCTGGCCTCCACAAGCTTGTATTGCATCCACCTGCAACCTCCACACATCGTTATACAAGTTTACAACATATCAACTTGCACATACTAGAAAATAGCAAAAGATAATAAGAATAAAAATGGGACATTTCAGTCTGAAATTTAAGCAATCATATCTCATCAATACATAATATAAAAATAGTGGATATTATCTACTGTGATTCCATCCAAGCATATGGCACATGTAACAAATAAGGCTTAACTGTAGTTTTTTGTCTTTTACTAATGCATGATTTACTCAAATTTAGTCTTGTAATACTTTTTATTGTTACAATCAAGTTCTTCAATCAGTTTTTCTCTACCTAGAAACCTGAAATCCTCATTTTCTGCTAAAAAAAATTAGGGGTCTAGGATAGACTTGAGATCTTAAATAATTTGAAAGTTTTATAAGCCATAGATTTGGTGAAATTTTGATGAAATTTAAAGTTTGTAAGGTTGACATTTTAAAGAGGGTAAAAATTAGAGTTTTTCTGATCTTGGATCATTAAACCTGATGCTTTGATTGGTGGGTTTGACTAGAAGGGAGTTTAGAATAGTTTGACCAGTTTTGTTTGTAGAGATTTGAATAGAATAGGAGGATTTGTAGGATTTAGGTAGAGGGAGACTAATAGTAAGACTCAAGTGTAGCAATTAAAAAATTAAGGGAACATATCCACTAGGTGACCAAAATTAGACACAATAGAAGAAACAAGAGTGCTTGTAAACTAAAATATAATGTCAAAGTCACTACATTAAATAGAGAGTAATTGGTCTTCATAGGCTATAATTTTATAAAATTTCAACCAAAAAGTCCCCAGTCCCACTGCTTGATAGTGCTATGATAGTGCAGAAATCCTAGCATTCATACAGCTACAGATTCCAGCTAGAGATGCCAAAAGTCAAAAGCTTTTCCAACAAAAGAAAACTAGAAGTACAGTTAAATACAACTTCCAGTGTGATTATTCCACATTTAGGTTATAGGGTAAACCCAATTAAACTAAATGCTGACATACAATTTATTAAAAGAATGCCTGACAATGCCTAGTATGTTTATATTAAAATCTTAGTTGTACCATCAGTAGTTCTTTCATCTATTAGCTATTAGGTATTATCATTTGATTGAACAAAAATAAAGAAAGATACAATATTAAAAAAGGTCCTGCTAACCAGTACCCTAAGGGCACTGGTTAGCATTTGCCTGTAAAGAATGAGATCATGTTTTAAGTAAAATAATCCTCGTGGCATTGCACTGTACATTTAGAGAGAGATCCAAATTTGCTTTGAAATTGTTAATTGCTACATTGAGGAGAATAAAAATGACCAAGGACCTGTTTGTTTTCATTCCTTTATTTTATGGAAAAATGTTTCATAAACCTTAAAACAAGTTATTTTAGATTTTTTGTTCAAAAGCCAAAAAAGTAGTTTCCTAAAAATAAGTCTGAAAGAACTTAAATTGATTTTATGTTTAAACAAATGGGCCCTTAATTGATAATTATCAATTTCTTCTCCACCGGCCTACCATTGCACAGCTTAGTAATTTGATTGTGGGGATGAAAAAAGAAAACATTCTTTACATATGTATTAACTGACAATATGAAGCAAAAAATATGGACATCAACCTTCACTTTAGTAAATAATAAAGTGGTTCAACCAGAAACACTGAAACTCAAGCAAAGAGTTGGAAGGAGCAAACTAGCATAAGGAAGAAAATCTGCAAGGTTAGGGAAAAAATTGAACACATCAGAAATTATGACTGACCATATGGTGCTTGAAAGAGTGGATAAGAATAACCAGGTCAAAGCTTGTCCAAATCTTGTAGAACCTTAACTCAACAACAGATGAACAAATAATGTTTACTCCCAACCATAGCCACATTCTCGATAAAAAAAGGAAAATAATTCATTAAAAAAAAACTATTTTTACGAAATAGGAAACTAGTAGGAAACTAAAAGTGGAGGCCATTCAGCCAGTGAATGAAGCCAAGAATGGTAATATTCAAAAAGTAGCCCTATGACCATGTAAACCTTACAACATTTGTAAGATTAGAACCAATGTTGTGGAAAGTTGCCATCACATGAGGAGTTCAAGTGGCTGAAATAAGACAAACTAGTAAATAAAGATCATTCTAACAACTGTGCATGGTGCTGAAAGCTACATCTCAGAGTAATCCTAGCAAACCAACACCAACATAGGCAATCAGTCTTTAGGGACAACAATTTCCACATAATTGGGGGAAAAAAGGGAGATTTCACTACTCAGACTTATGAATTCAGTATAGGAGGACAGAGACAACTAGTAGGAACTAAGACAAGATGCAACGGTAAGAAATTTACTGAAGGGAGACTGCAAATTCCATTACAATAATACAATTAAAAGTAAATCCTTTAGCAAAATCTGATGAAAGAAAAACAAGATGGTTGGGTCAGAAGATCCTATGGGTAGATAAGATCATACCAGTTGTTAAACTCAATCATCAATAGTATTAAAGTCATATGATGCATTACTACTTAGGTAGTTCTTAAATTATTTTTCAATTTCCTAGTGGCCATGGTATTTCACATAAAAAAAACTTACAGAAGTAAAAACAAATATAGTAAGCTTGCTTATTAAACTAACTTGAATGTATAACAAGGTTTCACTACCTCTTTGATGAGATCACTTAATGCAGAGACCCCAAGGCAACCTACAGCAGTGTATAGCATGTATGACTTTTTCTCTTTCAGACGTCGACATGTATCTAGCACAAATCTGAAAAACACAATTTGTTAGAAATTCAATCAAAGGGCAAGAAAGCTGCTAAAATTTGTTAATGTCACAAACAGAAAAAAACTTATACCCACATTTGATTTACTATAGTGGGGAGAATTGTATACTATATGGCTTAGGATAGCAAAAGAGTAGCAAGAAATGCTTCAAATTCTATTGGGTCAAAATGTAAATGAGCTTATTAAGTCATCAGCAATGCTTCAGGGATTTACTATTGGATAAATCATGATTTAAATAACTGCAGAATTGTTATCAAATCAAAAGACAATAAAAAAAAAAATCATAATTAATTATGAATTCAATTATCCTACATAACAAAATGTAGAGAATCACATAAACTAGTAAATATTATACACAACTACAATGTTAGGTCTAATTTCAACTGCAGTTTCCAAATTTTGGGGCTTGGTGTTCCTCATTAAGCACCAGGTGGAGTACCACCTCTTCCCCAACTATGGCTTTCCCCTTGGCCTTAGCATCACTTGTACTTTCATTATCTTGAGATCAGGGGAGAAGTTAGTGTCATTCCTTTCACTTAGACCATCTCTTCCTCTAAGTTAAACAGGGAGGAGAGGACAACATGGAAACAAAATGAGACAACACTGTTGCACTAGGTGAGAGGAAACAAAGAAAAACAGCAAAAATGAATGGCCAAAGGGATCAGAACTGCATGTTCCAATTGTTTCTGAGCTGGCAATTTCAGTTCAGGGGAGAATGCAAAGCAAAGAGCTTTGAGCAGAAATTGGATATGGAATGTATCCAAACATTGTCTTTTTTGTGGTTCCACTGTCATTTATTTGAATGACATTTGTGAATAATGAGTACCATACTCCAATAAAAAATTAATTTCAATGGTTTACTACACCTTAAAACGTAGGCAGTATAAGGCACATGAACTAAAGTTAAGAGGTTAAATCATATTTTCTCCAAAATGAATCCATTTTTCTTATTGGGAAGAATGTTCAACCTGTTTATATCCACAGGCTTAGATCCAGAACTCTTCCTCTTTCTCTTATTCTTCTTCTTGCTACCCCTACGCCTGTGGTTCTTACTGTTAGGTTCTTGATTTGCTTCATTGATATTTCCAGCACTGCTTTGTCCCAAAACATTTTGGGAATCAAGCTCCACAAACTCTCCTTCTTCAACATCAACCATGTCAACATCGTCATCCACATCATCGAAGTTATCCTCCTCATTTATGGCATCCAAAATGTTGTCTCCGTCCTCCATTAAAAAATCTGCATTCATAAGCCATTGTCAATAAATAGATGGCGTGCAACACATCCATGGTGGACACATAAGAACACAGTTATGAGAAATAAAATACAAAAACTATAATCTAAACTACAATAGACACAGAACTATAAACTGAAAAGAAAGTTTTCACATCTAAAAGAGAAAAGCAATATCCATTCAAACCCTAACGGTAGCACATGTACATTCAAATAAAACAAGCAAGTTAGAAAACTATTGAATTTAAAAATCTGGGGAGCAAAGTGGGTTCGTACACAGAAGAGAATTTAGAAGAAGAAAATAAAGAAAAACTTCCAAACTAAAACAGAATAGAGCAAACATTTGTATATGCTCTGCATGAGTTCAATAAATATAAATTAAATTTATATCTTCAAGTTCATGCTAACAGTTTGTGATATTAATTGTAGTTATCATAGTTGTATCACGAAGTATCTGTTCTGGTAAAACCTGTTGTTATTACATGGAATGCTATTGTAGACTATGACCTCAAGCACTCTCTTCCACCACTAAATGATTCTATCCTTCGAGCAGTTCAGGTACTTGTCATTTACTCATTAACATTCCCGTTGTTTTGGCCTAAGATTGTAACTGGTTACTTAAATCTCTTTAATATCTGACTTATAAAATCCTTAACCTGAATTTTGTTAAGCGTGAGTTTTATAAAGTTGGAATTAGTGATTTTGAAAACACCTTAAAATACTTATCTTACAACTAGTAGTTTAACCATGAATCCAAACGTGCTATTACACTTACAATCTTAGAACAAATTATCATTGTTTTCGTCCTATAATCTCTTTAGAAAAAATGAAGTTGCTGTTCCGATGAATATTTGTTCCCTTTGGGGGGTTTAAATTGCAGGCTGCTAGAAAAACAACAAAAAATGCTATAAACCTTCCCCGTAAGGATGAGCAAGTGAGCAAAGCAGTAATAGCTGCAAACAGGGCTGCCACTGCTGCTAGAGTTGCTGCAGTGAAAGCTGTTCAGAACCGAATGGGTGGAAAATTTTGCAATATTGATGTCTAAGAGCTTAGATTTTAGTTAGCTTATGTTTGGAATTGTAAATTTTTGCTAATTATATGTATTTGGAAGAAGATGCCACCTCGGTAAGCAAAAGCTCATTGGAGGTTGAAGAGCATGTTTTGATGTTTGTTTCACAACGCAACTTGTATATAAACCCATGTATATCAATGAAAGATGCACGGAGTCGCAAATTAACTATTACCTTGCTCTATGATTTGAGAAATATTGAATGACCACCTTTCGCAAAGAGCTGCGAATCTGAGAAGTGTTGGAGGAGCCACTTACATCTATGTGTGAAATCTGCGAATCTGCGAATCTGCGAACTGAGAATCTGTGAAAATCTATTGCATTAGCCACTTCAATCCATGTGATTTAGAGAAAGGAGATTAGGGTTCTTGTAATTTAGAGAAAAAAGACAAAGTTCTTACTCAAAGACAAAGGGATTAACGTATTGCGTGAAGTATTTCAGCGTCCGGGCCAACCATGGATAACCCAACCTGACCCATATATTTTGTATTATATAATTTAGGGCTTAACTATTATTTTTTATTTAACACGGGTTAGGGCTGGATGAGTTTTTTCAGGGCCGGGTAGGGCTGGGTCTTGGGCTATAAGCCTGATTGACAACTCTAGTTAATATAACGAAGAGTATAATGTCAGGGTGATATGATAAATAGGGATTGGGGGAAGAAAGAAGCATTGGAGAGTAGTGAGCGAAGGTATTTGCGATTAGAAATGGAAGGAGACAGTAACAGCAACAAAAGGGGTGAAGGAAGCAATAGCAGCTACACTCTGAAACCCTCACGAATTGTAACGAAGATATCATATTCTGCATCGACGTCGATCCCCAATCCCTGGTTGAGATGAAAGGGGCTACAGGTCCCAATGGCAGACCCCTCACTCGTTTGGATTCCATCAAACAAGCCATCATTCTCTTCGTCCATTCCAAACTCACAATCAATCCCCAACACCGCTTTGCTTTCGCTACTCTCTCCAACTACTTTTCTTGGCTCAGGAAAGACTTTAGCGGCGAAATTGACTCAGCAATTGCAGCTATGCGAGGCCTTTCAGCTTCTTCTTCCTCTGCCCAACCTGATCTCACTAATTTGTTCCGAAATTGCTGCCCATGAAGCTAAGAAATCACGCCTGCACGGTCGCAGTTTAAGAGTCGTAAGCCCTGTCTCTCCTCTATCATTTCACATTTCTTGTTTACTGTACAATTCTTTGTTTCTATTTATATCAAACAAATAATTCATCAATCTCGATGAGAAGTAGATATATAGTCTCTTTTATCGATAAAACTTATATGATGTTCTCTCGTTCTGTTAATCAATTAAAATCGAAGTGTTATTTTAATAAAAGAATTTTAGTTAACATTATTACAGGTTATGAAGGTAAAACTTGAAATTTGATTGGAGAACAAGACCAAAAAAAAAAAACCTATGATAACATGTCTAAAAAATTTTCGAATTGTATATTATATTGTATTCTGAAAATACTACAACGTTAAATAGTTAAATTAATCTTATATATTAAATAACTGATCTGTTTACACAAATTTAAATTTTATAATAAATAAAGATATAAAACAATTTTTTTATACATTGAACTGGAGAAAGTACTTTTTAGTATGTATATTTTTGCTCCTATTTAAGTTGCTTTGTAAAGTATTATTTTTCTGTTTCTTACAACTATATTAGTAATAAGAGTATTATATGAAAAATATGGTTTAAATAGACATGGTAATCTACTCATATTTTTTGTTTAATCTGGTATAATGAATCCTAATATGCAATTATACTGCTCCATTCTAGATTCTATTCTACTGCAGATCAACGGTGCGCCCACAGCATCAATGGCCTGTGAACCAGAAGCTCTTCACTTTGGATGTAATGTACCTGACAACTGCCCCCAGGAGATCTATGATCCACTGGTGGAAGCACTTGAACATGTTAGTGAATATGAGGGTTATATCTTGGAGAGTGGACAAGGGTTAGCACGGGTTCTTTTCCGTCACGTGTTGATACTCTTGTCACATCCTCAACAACGCTGTATCCAGGAATATATAGATATACCCAAGTCCATTGCAAAGAAGACTCCTCAGGTGGAGCCAATGGCTACTGAAGATAGTGTCCCAGTATCCAGCCAATAAGAATGTAATTGCATAATCGGTTCTCTTCTCATTTAAATTGTTGGCTTCATGTGTGTGTAGATGTATGGATTCTTATATTTGCCAAAGATTTTAATGCTTCGAGTATTGTATACTTGTATGTCCTGGTAAATTTCTGTAAATCATGCATATCTTCAATGAAAAATATTGGATTCACAGTCAATTTGTCAGTTCACGGGTGTTTTCATACTCTGTCGAAACTGACATTAAAATTCCTCTCCAGGGATGCAAATTTTCTGCTGATGCTTGATTTCCCTTCGTTTCAAGTTTAGGAGCTGTAGAAATGAGTTGTACTTCTCTCTCAAAGGTAATGGAATTGATCATAGATTGCAAAGTTCAAGTGGGACCCTATTGTTACCATGTATTGCAAAGGTTGATACCAGCATGAACAATATTTCTTTTCGTTTGGATTATATTCCCACAATCCTTTTGTTGTCAAGTGAATGCCGTTTGGTGTTTTAAATCAGTATATCAAATATATGGGAAGTGTATTTTAGAATACATCATTTTTGTTATCAAAGGTTTACGTTTGGTAATGAAAGCAAACTAGGAACGTGATTCTACACGAGCTGATATCTGCATGTGATTCTCTCTCTCCCTTGATGTATGCTTGTGCATGTGTGTCAAGCATATCTATTGAGCTAACTTTTTTTACAATTATAGATAAATGATCAAAATTAAAAAAATTTTAATAATAGCATGACCACTTTAAAATGTAACATAAGTTAATGCTTTAACTATTTATAATTAGATCTAATGATTAATATTTATTTTTCTCATTTTAACGATCAGAAATAATTCTTTTACTTGATGCATTCTGTGTATATATATACCTGTGAACTTGTCAAAGAGGCCGCCGTGTAAATACAGGGCACCACCTTAACCTTAACCCACCCCACTTCACACCATCAACATTACCAGACAACACTATACAATCCTAAACATAGAGACACAAAGAAGGGACATAAACAACAACACTTACCTTATTTCCTTTAGACCCTTTTGTTTGTGTTGTAATATAGTTTTTGTGTATACTCTACACGTAGTAACATACCCTTCTTAGCTTCTTTAATGTTCAATGGCCACTTCTCTTCTTGTTCTCTTCATCACTTGTTTCTCTTTTCTACAATCCTCGTATTCCTCTCCTTCTCCTCCTTCTCCTCCTTCTCCTTCCTTTCTCTATGCTCTTCAATCCCAATGTTCTCTCGCCATGTCCCCTAACCCTCCTCTTCAGGTGTTAGGGTTTGAGCATTAAAATCAGAAAAAAAACAAAGAACAAAAGACTGAGAAATATTAGCAATCTTTATTAATGCCTTGAAAAAGATAAAGATTCAAGAATCCTCCAGAGCTAACCACTCCCTGAACACTGAATAATATTCCCTCACAGTATTTTCTGTACAACAATCATGATCCCCTCTTTTAGACCCTAATTCTGTTTAAAGAGTATTAACAACTAACTAACTAACTGTTGGCTCCTTCTTTCCTTTCCTCCTAACATACACTTTCCATACTTTAGATGTCTTGTTAGTGTCAATCATTTGTTCTCCTTCCCCGGTCCTAACAATACCTCCTCCCAAAGTAACAGCCTTGTCCTCAAGGCTCAACTGAGGAAACTGTTGTTGTAGTGCAAATTCATCCTCGCAAGTGGCTTCATCAACAGGGAGACCCTTCCAATGAACTAAAAACTATTTAAGTCTTTCCCTCTGCTGAAATTATGCGTCTAGATAACACCGATTCAGGTTCTGCCAATTCATCTGATGTTAAGTCATTAGGAAGGTCAGTAGAAGAATCATAATGTCCAGTAGCCCTTTTTAGGTGAGAGACATGAAAAGTAGGATGGATCTTAGAGGTTATGGGCAACTATAATTTATAAGCAACACTTCCAACCTTCTGCAAAACCTGATAAGGACCAAAAAATCGAGGGGCTAGCTTTTGATGAATACGATCTGTGAGAGATTGTTGTTTGTAGGGTCTTAACTTGAGAAACACCCAATCTCCCACAACGAATTTTTCATCTGCTCTTGAGCCCTTTGTAAGTGACCCTTAAGCTGTTTAAGGGCTTTGTCCCTATCTTTCAGTTTCCTTCCTACTACTTCAACTCGAATTTCTCCTTCAACGACTTTAGGAATTGAGGGAGGACTTCGACCATAAACTGCCTCAAAAGGGGGTTGTTCTAATAGATGAATGATAAGTTGTGTTGTACCACAATTCCGCCCATGGAACCCATAAGGACCAATTCTTAGGTTGATCTGAAGCAAAACATCTTAGATAAGTTTCCACGCAGCGGTTAACAACTTTTGTTTATCCATCAGACTGAAGGTGATAAGTCATGCTTAGTTGTAGCTTAGTGCCTTGGAGAGCAAATAATTCTTGCCAAAAGTGACTTACAAAAATTGGATCCTTGTCACTAAGGATAGAGGAAGGGAGACCATGTAAACGAACAATCTCTCGAGCAAAAATTTCTGCTACCCTTTTGGCTGTATAGGGATGTTTCAAAGAAATAAAATGTGCATATTTGGTTAGTCTATCCACCACCACCATTAGGGCATCGAATCCCCTGGACTTTGGTAGTGCCACAATAAAATTCATGGGTATTTCATCCCAAATCAGAGAATGTATGGGCAGGGGTTGCAGAATTCCAGCAAGAGACATTGCTTCATACTTGTGTCGTTGGCAAATATCACAAGCC
The DNA here is from genome assembly GCA_024086825.1 of Abrus pulchellus subsp. cantoniensis. Taxonomy (NCBI): domain Eukaryota; kingdom Viridiplantae; phylum Streptophyta; class Magnoliopsida; order Fabales; family Fabaceae; genus Abrus; species Abrus pulchellus. The sequence goes on from CM044050.1 coordinate 15,398,870, forward strand.
TGAACAAACTCCTTGACCCTCTTTTTCATTCCAATTCAATACACATTTCTTGCTAGACGTTTATAAGTTTGGAGCAAACCCGAATGCCCACCTGCAGGGGAAAAATGAAACTCATGTAATAACTGAGGGATCATAGAAGAGGTAGCAGAAAGTATCAATCTGCCATGGTAAAACAGGATGCCACCCCTAAGGACATAACCAGGTTTGGAACTTGGGTCTTGATTCAGGTGCTGGATGATTTCTTGTAAAATGGAATCCTTCATTACTTCTTTTTGGATTGCAGATGACTGTTGCCACTGAGGGAAATAAATTGTGGTTGATAATGATGCTAAACTTTCTGCCTCCCCTTTTCGAGACAAGTCATCAGCTGCCTTATTAGTTGTTCATGGTTTGTAAATTACTTCAAAATGAAATCCTAATAGCTTGGATACCCAGTACTCTTGATCTGCTGAAATTACTCTCTGCTGCAACAAGTGTTTTAAGCTACATTGGTCTATATAAACTAAGAACTTTTTTCCCAATAGGTAATGTCTCCAATGTAAGATGGCAAGAACCATAACCATCAACTCCTTTTCATAAGGACTTGCTTAATGTCCCTCAGACAAGGCCTTGCTGAAGTAAGCAATTGGCTTACCTTGTTGCATAAGGACTGCACCTATTCTGCTGCCAGAGACATCACTTTCCACTTCAAAACTTTCCTCAAAATTAGGAAGAGATAAAACAGGAGCTGTCACCAATGCTTTCTTTAACAAATTAAATGTCTTTTCTTCATTAGGCCCCCACTTAAATCTGTCCTTCTTAGTCAACTCAGTGAGAGGTTTAGCAATCTTTCTATACCCAACTATGAATCTTCGATAATATCCAGTCAGGCCTAAAAATCCTCGTACTTCTTTTACATTCTTAGGAATGGGCCACTCTAGAACACTTTCCACCTTATTTCGATCCACATGTACCCCATCAGAAGAAATTGTATGTCCTAGGCAATATTATCAATGACGGACAGCAGGTCATGGGTAAAAGCAAAAAAATTGACATAAAATTATTGCGGATGCCATGACAAGTTATGGCAGAATAATGGCTGTCATATATATATATATATATATATTGCAAAATGTGATATAAAACTAACTACATATAAAAGAAGGAAGATTTTGAGAAAAAAAGAATAAAATGGTTGTACAATAGTGGAAAAAAGCTAAAGTTATAACAGAAAAATAAAGAATTAAAATAAATATGGAGAAGGAAACTTGGAAGTGAAAATAGAAAAATAGAATCAAGAAAATAAAATAATAAGAAAAAACAAAAAAAAAAAGGGAGAGTAAAACAGAATGGGAGAGGGAAAAACAGAACTGAAAAAAAAAATAGAAGGAAAAACTAAAAAAGAGGGATAGAGCCCAGAGAAACAAAATAGAAAATGGACGTTGGAAAACAGGGCCTTCCACTCATAGTTGCCGGAAAATCTTATTTCTTCAGCAGAGGAGACACCGGAAAGTGATTTTTCCGTCGAAATGGAGTGGGTGACCCTCCTGACTGGCTGATTTTTCCAACGAAATGGAGTGGGTGAGTCAGTGAGGATGAGAGAAACTACTACTTGAGGTTTCACTTTTCATGTAGAGAGGAAGAGTGTGGGACTGTGGAAGAAGATGAAATATGTTTTATCAAGAGTAAATGACCTTTCTACACTTAAAAATAATCAAAACGCTGTGTTTAGGAAAAAAAAATCAGAAAAAGGGTTTCTTCCTTTCCCCAAAATGGCACAATAGCACCCCCGACTTCTCCCTGTTCAGGCCACGTACCACTCACAACCACCGTGACGTGACAAACCACCAGCAACGTGGTGGCAATGGCGGTCGACAGCTGCTCCGCACCCCACCGGCGCTATCATGCCGCTGTTAACAACTTGCCTTGTGGTTTTCCTGCATGGGTCAACCCCTGCACCGGGTCGGGTTCACGGCCCAACCCTGCAAAAATGCCATTTTCCAACAAATTCTGCCATGGCCACCATTACCGCCATGCACGTAACAGCCGCCATGGCACCTCCATGGAAAAAGGCCAAAAAACGGTAACGCTGTAACTGCAGGGCTAAAAACTGCCGCTGAATTCCGCCTTGGCCACCATTTAACAACACTGGTCCTAAGTATTCAATTTGCCTTCTTCCGAAACTACGCTTTCCTTGGTTGGCCACGAATTGATGCTCTTCTAACACTTGCAAGACACTGTTCAAATGCCATATATGTGAAGCCCAATCTTTGCTATAAACCAGGATGTCGTTAAAGAATACAAGCACAAATTTTTGCAAATGTGGACGAAAAATCATGTTCATAGTAGATTGAAAAATAGAGGGAGCGTTAGACATAACCTGATATTCATAGTGCCCTGAGTTCTAAAAGCAGCCTTTATAATATCCTCTTCTCTTATACAAATTTGGTGATACCGGATTTTAAATCTAATTTAGAGAAGAATTTAGATCTGAATAATTCATCTAATAACTCTTCAACTACTAGGATAGGGAACTTGTCAGGAATGGTGATGGAATTTAAAGCTCGATAATCCACACACATTCTTCATGTGTTGTCTTTCTTTTTAACCAGAATGATCGGGATAGAGAAAGGACTGGAACTGTAACGAATTACCCCCTGCTTTAACAATTGCTGGACTTGTTTTTTTATCTTGTTCTTGTGGTGGTGAGGATATTTGTAAGGCCTGACATTGACCGATTTTGCTCCCTCCTTCAAGGTGATTATGTGCTCTGTTAACCTCTTTGGTGGAAGTCCATTCAACTCTCTGAAGACATTCTTATGATTCTCTAATACTTGTTGTAGATCATATTGTTGTTCAACTGACAATTATGCATTAATCCCAGTTTCCCTTTGATCTGATTTGGACCACTACATCCCATCGATCAACAGTGTCGTACTACTAACCAAGCTATAGAGAGGAACCTAACCTTCCTTCGACTTTCTCTGTTTTCCATTCTCCCCGGAGCCCATTCCCTTAAGTTCAATCATCTTTCCCTTCCAAAAAAACTGCATAGACATATCTCTCCAATCCACTGTGACGGTCCCCAGGGCTTTAAGCCACGTTATTCTCAAGATAACATCTAATCCCCCAAAATCCAACACATATGCATCTAGAGTCATCTCATTGCCATCCAATTGTAAAGGAATCTGTGAGCAGAATCCTCTAAAATGTATTAAATGTCCATCTCCCAGTCTAACCCTAAATTTGGGCTCCTTATTCACCTTTAGGCCCAAAGAAAGGACTACTTGAGGAGTCACAAAATTTTCACAGGCTCCACTATCCACCAAGAGCACTACAGTTACTCCCAACAACAGCCCATTTAATTTCATTGTTTTTGCTCCATTTGGACTTCCTCCCGCGAGGCCCAACAAGCCCATTCCTCGACATTCCAGCTCCCTTCCTTCTTCCTCAGACCCAACTCCCCCCTACCTGGCGCACTGCTGGACCAACTGCCTAGACCCATCATCTTCCTCGCCTTGCTCATCCTCAACCAAAATTGTCAAACGCAGAGACTGATCCCTGCACTGATGCCTTGGACTGTATCTTTCTCCACACTTAAAGCATAAACCTAGCCTTTGTCACTCCATCATCAAATCATGGGGGAGATGCTTCACGCCTCTGCTACGACTTCCCTCATCATTTCTCACAGGACCGAAATAAGGACCTATGGTGAAAGTCTTAAAACCTTGGTTACCTGAGTGACCCCCTGTGCGTCCAAAATCTTGCTGAACAGAGGCTGAGAAACTTTTTCTTGGATATCGGGAAGTCAAAGTTCCCCCAGTATATTTCCTGCTTCGTATAAAAGATGACTCACCGTCTTTTGCCATCTCAGCTTCAATACCCTCGCTAAACGCATTGCATGTCGCCTAGTTGGTGGATCCAAAGTTCGGACCCACAATCTGATTTCGTCTTTCAACCCCTCAACAAAATACCCGAGATATCAAGTCTCAGGCAGTCTTGGAACCTGAGAGACTAGAGCTTCGAATGCTTCAATAAACTCTTTCACAAAACCTTCTTGCTTTAATAGTTTCAACTCCTTAAAAGGATTATCCAAACGATCGCTCCCGAACCTAACGATCAAGGCCTGTTTTAGATTGTACCAAGTAGGTTCCTCCTCCTCATGCCACAAATTGAACTAATGAATCGTGGTCCCCTCCATACAAATCTTGGCCAACTTCACCTTCACAACCTCACTGGTACCATGCACTTCAAAAGAAGTTTCTGCTCTACAGATCCATCCCACAGGGTCAACACCATTGAAGGCAGGTAGTTCTACCTTATTTGCAGATGAGCGAAACTCAGCATTAAAGTTTCCTTCCCTGGTATTATCACCATTCAAACTCACAACCCTTTCGTCCGGTGACTCCATACACGATTGGTCCTCCGTTCCCTTAGCGGTGCTCATCTTGTGAATTTCTTTCAACAATTCTTGCTGCGTGACGTTCATCTCCTTTATTAAATCAGACAGCGTTTTTTGCGATACCTTGATGTCCCGAATCCTAGATTCAAGAACATCCACCCTCTCGTTCATTCTTGTTGGCATGAGAATTTCCATCCGGCAAGTCGGAATAATTGTTAGGGTCTGAGCATTAAAATCAGTAAAAAAACAAAGAACAAAAGACTGAGAAATATTAACAATCTTTATTAATGCCTTGAAAAGAATAAGGATTCAAGAATCCTCCAGAGCTAACCGCTCCCTGAACACTGAATAATGTTCCCTCACAGGATTTTTTGTACAACAATCATGATCCCCTCTTTTAGACCCTAATTCTATTTAAAGAGTATTAACAACTAACTAACTAACCGTTGGCTCCTTCCTTCCTTTCCTCCTAATATACACTTTCCATACTTTAGATGTCCTGATAGTGTCAATCATTTGTTCTCCTTCCCCGGTCCTAACATCAGGTGCCTCCCCCTATCTATGTCGATTCTAAAGTTTCTTTTTCTTACGTGTTCTTATGTTCATTCATATGATTTTGATTGTGGGAATTTGCTTTTATTCGTTGATATGATGTCTTCACTGCTTTTGATTTTATCGCTTCTAGTTTTATGCCAATGCTTTGCTTCTGTCTGGTGGTGTTTTGATTCATGGGTGTCCTAGTTTGAAGAATAAGGTTCAGGCTTGATAATTTGAAAATGGGGAGTCGGAATATTAGTGTTGGCAATTATCTAATGGCTAACTACGTGGGAAACTTTGGGGAAAGTTGGGGGTATAGTATTTAAGGATAGTATGTTGGGTCTATTTCCTCCTCTATTTGGATTTTATGTTTATTTAGAACTTCATTTTTCTATTCAAATTAAACTTTGGAATTTTTCGTCATGTCTTTGTCAGAATTTAGTTAGTTCACAACATAATTAGATAAGTAATTGTTGTGGGTTTGACATTGATGATTTAATTGATTCAGTCCTAGAAATTGTTTTGTTGTCCTATCCCAGGCATCTAGATAAATAAAAATTTTATGTTGTTTTTAGCAGACTGAAAACTGAGGTCTAGTTTGATTTTTTAACATTTTTGTGCTTTACAAATGATATGTCATGTGATGCATTAGTAACTTAGCATATTTTTTGCTATGTTCTTGAGGATCTTCTGAATGCAAGATGAGATGTGCATCATCAAAATCTCTTATAGGATATTCTGCTACTTTGTAATTTGTGCATTGAATTAGTAAAGCTTGGCAGATAACAGATAGTCTGGCATTATCAATTCACAAACTTCACAAATGTCTTGATTTGTATGTTCATATATTGTTCCGTGCAGCTTACATTCAAAATATGCAATCCATAGTTTGCCTGCTATCTTATTGGTGAACCAGATATCAAGGGTGAGATATCATGGTCCCAACAATCTTAACGCCCTTGTAGAATTTTATGAGTAACACAGGTAAGCATATACGAAATCATGTTTGTAAATTTCTGGTGGAATTTCCTACACTACTTTTTTTACCTGATTCTAATTTGATAGCTTGATGATTATTACAAATGATCCTTTGTAGTCGTTTTTCTAATCTCAGAATTTACATAGGAAAATAATGTGTTGAAAACAACGTCCATTTACCTAGTCTCAAGACCTTCCATGACTTATAAATGATAATGACCTTACCATGTCTCAGGATTTGAAGCAAGGGACAACATTGTCTTTGGTGGACTAAGCAACTTGATTATTGATGAACATTCAACTATGAAGTCATTGATGGGCTTCTCCCTCAAAAAAATATCAAGCAGGGAACCTTACTTAGCATTATCTATGTTGTTTCTCAGTCTGAGGATTATTCTGTTTGTGTTTCCTGAGATTATGTTGCGTCTCCAAGCATTCTGGGCATCCTATGTTCCTCACTTGAACTTGCAAATATTTGGCGAGACAAGCCACATGGTAGGGCGTGTTCTTAACTTAGTTGATGTGAAGAGGATTTTGACCAAGCTAAGACTCTGCAAGACCAGGAACTTTCATGAAAGGGCAAGGAGTGCCCAAGTTTGGGCATCATCTCTGGCTTCTGTTTCTCTGGGTGAGTCATCTTCATCAGCTAGGTGATAATCTCAAATCTCAATTTTTGTACTAACCATGTTGTTATAGTCGTTTTGAGGGTAGTGAAGAGTTAATCAGATAATATCCTCAAGTTGCAGTGAAGCTTGGGAACCCGTAACAGTCTCGATCTCTCTCTTGTTACTAGTTAAAGGACGTGAAAGTTTAAGTTGAATTTTGGGAGAAAGTGAAGGGGTGTGTATATTTGAGAACAACTTTCCTTTGTAAATTTGTGAGTATGAATGTATACACACATTGTCTATGTTTAATAAAAAGTTTTTTTTTTCTATTTTTGGAGGAAATATCTATTGAAATTGATTCAGGTATTATACCATAGTTCAACTACTAAATTAATATTTGGGTGAAATGACTTAGTACCAAGAAAGGTTCTCATTTTCAGGTTTGTCTCTTGTTACACTGGCATTCTTTTTCAAAACTATGGTACTACTGTATTGTTAAAAACAATTAAAAACAACATGGATTTATTTTTTGTTGTTCTAAGGGTGCTTACCTTTAGAAGAATCAATGTTGAACTACGGGGTTGTTACTTTCGTAGTAGTATTGTTGGTATGTGTATGTGAAAATTTATTGGTCTCACCTTTAAATCACTTTTATTAATTATAATAGACACTTGTGACTTGTGAGTCACCTTTATTGGAATTGATTTTGCTTTAAGAACAAGTGCATGCTTGGTCCTGCAGTGACTACTTTGGATTATTGAATTCACGTTTATTAATTTTTCAATGAGTTTAAACACACACTAAAGCTTATGGATCTCAAACACCCGCGCCTTAATCATTTTATAGTAACTTCTATTGGGCTGGTTGAATTAACTAGGGACGTCAACAGATGTAAAATAAGCAAAGCTATTAGTTTATATGTTTTAGTTTCTGTTGCAAAAATAGGTGGAAAAATGGCAAATCTTTTTCATGTGAATGCTTAATCACTTGACTATGCCCATGGGGTGTTAGCCATCTATTCAAGCAGAGGTAAGTCCAAATTATGAAACTTGGGCTTTGCTGTAAGAGCTTTCAGTTCTTTAGTCAGCTCTTGCTGCTTCCAGTTTTTTCCACTATGCCAACTCTTCTACTGATTTTTTTTCCTTTATTTCTGTAAAACTCTATTTATGTTATGGTTGGCTAGTGCCTATATAAAGTTTGATTGGAGCATGTTTAATTATGCCCTGTTTGGTTTTCATGGAAATTTTAAGGCAAAAAGCCTCCATTAGGAAGTTTAATTATGTACAATTTGTGATCCTTCAAGTTAGGGTGTGAATTCCGCAGTCTCCTCAAAAGTTTGGGTTTTGGTGTGAATTCTTCCACCGCTTCAATGATAATTTTTTCCCTTAAAACAGCCAAAAAGGATCTATTAAGTAATTATTCATTATTCATTATTTATATTAATTTTTTTCTTCTACAAGAATTAATCTAAAAATTCACTCAGAGAAGGTATAAGTTATTAGTTTTTTTAAAAAATGATTTACAAACTGATGCAATTTAATGTATTGATATGGTTAAATGATATAATTTTCAATAAAAAGATATACTATTTATTTATATCTTATTATGTGCAGTGTTGTATAGGTTAAGAAAATCGATTAATTAAATTTCAGAGATATAACAGAATATTGTAAAGTTCCATGGGAAAAGATATTTCATTAGCGTTTAACCAGCACACAGAAACACGCAAAATATTTGAATTTCACATCAATACAAAATGCTGGTTATGTTGATAATAAGAGTTTCTAATGTATCAACAAAGATATATGAATCCACAAAATTCCATTTCTTCATGTTTCAATTTTAACCGATGAGGATTTAATCATCCTAATGAAACTCTCAAAAGTCCTTTTCCATATGAACAAGAGTCATGAATGCAGGTTCATTTTGGTATGCAATTTTTTGTGTTTTCTTCTCTCTCTCTCTCTTCATTTTCTGTCCCTTTTAACATTGTTATCACGTTTATGTTTAATTATTTGACAGCTGTGAATGCGTACAAAGAAGTGGCCAAATAATTTCAACTTCAAAGTTTAGGCCATAGTTTTGGCCACTGATTTACAATAGAAAATGACCCACAAACATCTATTTATATTCCAAAAGGTTAAAAAACGTCGCTTACAAGAAGAATGCACGCAGCAGTATCACACTCTACATAATCTTAACATTTACGCTGCTACACAATCATTGCTAATCAATGTAACTGATAGCTAACACATCCTATCTGCTAAGGAACCAGCTGACATTCACATTAGGGAAGGAGCTACATATTTTTTGTTCAAGGCGCCAAGTATAATAAAAAAACAAATGAATTCATATATTAAATTTAATCAATCATCAAAGCATTTTTTTTTGTTTTGCTTTTAAAAATAGGTAAATTAAAATTAACAAAAAAAATTAAAAGTTACCCAACAGTTGAGCTTGTTTTAGACTAAAACTCCTTAATAATTTATTCCAATTAAAAATTTAATAATATCTTTCTTGAAAATGAAGTTGAAGGAAAAAGAACGGGAAATGTTGAAGATTGAAGAACAATAAAAGTTATACCTAGAGGAATGGTTTAAATAGAACGATGAGTAATATTTTTTTCTCTAAAAATTTAGAGTTTACCCCCAAAAATTTATAATATAGTTTAGACTTTGATATTATATAATATGATATGGTACCCTTCAATGCTAGGTGAAAGATGCCTGAAGATGTAGTTTAGACTTTACTTTCATGTCTTCTTGCCATAGAACAAAGATTGGTCCGACCCAATCAATTTTTAGACTTAAAACGAAATTTAAACAAATTTTAGATAAATTTTAATTCAAAACAAAAAAAATTTATTTTAATTAATTTAAAAAAATATTTTTTGTATGGACCAATTTTTTTAAAAATTAATAAAAATAATGTTTTAAAGTTATTATATATTTTATTTGAAAATTATTATTTAATTCTTTGAAGATGAAAAATATTTTATAAATTATTTTAATCAATGTTATTTATTATTATTTTTAATTGATATTAAATTCAATCCATATAATTTTTTTAAATATTATTGATTTTAAGTATTATTTTATTAATTTTGGGTTTAAATGTTGATATTGTTTCATAAGCATTATATATGTACTAGGTAATTAACATTTATGTCAATTTGTATGCAGGTGGCTTCATTTTATTATAATATTTTAATTAAAATTAATAATAATAAATCTATATTGTTTATTATAAAATATTTATATAATCATGATATTTTATATCTTAAATGTTTAATTTTATAAAAATATTTTTAATTTTAAAATAAACTTTCTTTTACTAGTTCTAAAATTACATCACTTTGAATTTCTTATACTTAAAATTCATAGAAGTACAAGTCTAAACTATTTTTAAAAATAATTTTTTATAATATTAATTAATATTTTAATAAATAATTTTATTTTTTAAAAAAAATAACACTTATTATTTTTATACGTAAATATTCTCAAATTTATTTTCAATTTTAAAAATCATATTATTTTTAAAAAATTTTAAAAATAAATTTTGATGGCATTGACAACTCTTTTGGTTATTTAGGAAATATCTTTTTCATAACATGATTTTTTTCTTAAAATATTTTTATTGTACTCGAGTCACTAGTTTTCACAAAGAGTTTTTTAAAAAAAAATAAAAAATATTATCAATTTAAAATTTTTGTCTTTTTGAGCCTTAAGATATGTTCAATTTTTAGTAAGTTCTCTTGATTAACCCGTTGTATTCTTTAAGTTTGAAACTTTATTTAAAAACCAATTTTAGTAAAATTAATGTTGACACAAATTTCAGAGGTTAGTAGCTTTTTTTAAGGAGTTTTTATGCAAATGATATTTATTATGATAAAGAAGTGTGCTAGTGATTCAAATGTGACACAATATCATGAAAATAAAAACAAAATAAAAAAAAAACCCATGGCTTTCATTTTTTACTTTTTTTAACCAAACATGAACGTTAACACTGTACAACCAGTGTGCTTTATCTTTCTTCCACTCTCACAATTATTTTCTATCATTTTTTTTATTTATTTTAAAGGATTATCACACGTTAAAATATAATATGGGTCACATTATACTTTTGTTCAATATATCTCGAAAAGAATTAAATTCATTTATTTTAATAATTAAGTTCTAAAAAATATTATTATAATTTGTTTAAACAAGAAATATTTGTTTGAGTAAAAATATTAAAAATATTTTTTTCACAACATCAAATCATCATTATCATCTCATTCCTTTTTTTAGTAATAAAAGAAAATCATCCTATTATTGTTACAAAATAAGAAAATAAAAAGGAGAATCTTTCGTTAGCTTAGCCATTGCTCTTATCTTCAATTTTGACAAAGTTTGGTCACCCTTCCCCTATTTTTGCACTTACCGTTCAAAACTCACCTTTATCCAACACTAACAGCCTAACATTCATGATTAAACTATTTTATTTTAGAGTTTAATAATCCAATTTCCAATAAAAAAACCGAAAAGAAACACATTAGGATACAATAAGAAGAATCCTAATTCCCAGCGTACAAGTTATTCTTCTTGGCGGGCCACTTTCACCCTTCTCAAATTTGTCATTTTCTAGATGGATAAACACACACTCAAATCATGTGTCAATGGCATGTGAGCTCAGCTTTTACATTACAAGAGCAACAAGACACATAAATGGTGGCACTTGCTCTTACTACAAGTGATCAAGTTCCACGCAAAACTCCACAAAAGCCACCTTTGATTCAACAAATCAACACCCAATAATCAAAATCCTTTTTTTTTTTACCCCTTCTTTTTATTTTTTCCTATATAGACCAATTTCCTAATTCCGAACCTTACTTGATCTAACGGAATAATCCCTCTGATGATGGATACTAATGAGTGGGTACTCCTTTCTGATGACGATGGCTTTTTTGACATCAATGAAGATGGTGATGAGAAGCAGATTTTCTCCGGGAAAAGAAACCCAGATTCAAAAAGTGTTATTGACATGAATTACTTCTGCAGCTCACCAAAATCAAGAAAAACCTCTGAAGAAGCATCAAGGAATTTTCATCCAAGGGTAGCTACACATGTTGTCCATGTTCCAATTCAATTGGAACCAAGAATTGGGAAGGTCCCAGACGAAGGGTTAGTGGAAGAAAACACTAAGGATCATGGTGGAGTCACTATTGTCCCATCACCACCCACCACCACTAAGAAAACCAAAGGAACTATTGTGGAAGCTGATCAAGACACCGTTGCAAATGTTGTCTTCAAGATCAAGGAAATGGAGTCTCCAAAGTCCGGTGATAAAGGATTGTTCCCTCCACTTGATGCAGGTGCTTTGAAATTTGAGGACAATGGTGAGGCACAAGAGATCATGGCCTCTCCTAGAATGGTTATTGTGGACAAAGAAGTGGAGGACTCTAGTGGCGGCTTTAACTTTTGGAAGTGGAGCTTAAGTGGTGTTGGAGCTATTTGCTCATTTGGGGTTGCTGCTGCTACAATCTGTGTCTTGTTTTTTGGAAGCCAGCAAAAGAACAGAGTCCACCAGGACCAGAAGATTCGCTTCCAGATCTACACTGATGACAAGGTGAGCAAATGCATTTAATTTTTCTTTATCAATTCTTGGCTTGTTATCTTCAATTAAAAAAAATGCAGTTTTTTTTTTTTTTTTTTTGCATAATTTAGTATAGGATGATGATGGAAGGGCCAATTCTGTCATCTTATGAAATGATGTCATAGGAAAAAAAAATAATTGCAGTTGGAAGATAAGGTTTTTTGTTTACTTTTGCATCAAGTATGCAATGTTACTATTCTTGAATAGTTAATTAGATCAGGTCCAAATTCAATTGATTATGGATCCTTGGATATTGAATTATTTAAAGAACACTTGATTGTGATTGCAGAGGATTAAGCAAGTGGTAGAGCATGCAACCAAATTGAATGAAGCAATTTCAGCAGTGAGTGGTGTTCCTCTTAGTAGAGCTCGCATAACCTGTGGTGGTTACTACGATGGTCTTTGATTGAGGCATTGATTAAGGGAACTTTTGAGTATCACAATTTGGTCCACGATGCGGCAAAAAAATTTTCTATTCTGGATCTATCATATAGTTTTTTTCTTGTAAAAAACAAAATAACGAGGTATGGTGTCTTCTGTCTCATAAATTAAGGGGTCTATTTTATTTTTATTTTTATTTTTATTTATTATTATTATTATAGATTTGGTTTTGATGGATAAAATAGTGCATCTGCTAGGTGGGGCAAGTTGTGGAGCAATTGTTGGAAGAAAGGTTTTAAAAATGAATGAGTGGTGGAAACGTGGAAATGGGGATAGAAACTTGAAAATATTAGGCATGGTCGACCAAAAATGTTGGCATAGGTAGGCAAAATTAAGAAAACGAAACGCTTACGAAATTAATGTTCCGTTACAATTATTATTGCTTTTACGCTTCAGAGCAGCGACACGTATAAGGTTACAAGAGTGATCAACACTTCCAACAAACAACCCAAAATGGATCCAAAGGGTAATAAAGAATGAGATTTATCCGTTTGAAATAAGATATTTGTGGTATGAATGAACAACCAAACTATCTTGAGTCTTACTGAGACATGACAGAAAATGAGACTCAATTATTCATTGGCTCAAGTGTCTAACTTTGCTATATGCTGTGGTTTACATGAATAAGAGAAATTCAATGATGTGATGCCATTGGGCCCATCCAAATTATGTGTTGAATAGGGAAGGAAAAAAGGGAACAATGGCAACCAATTCAACACAAATGGGTCTGTTTGTCATTTGCTGATGTGGGATAGCCATGGATTCCAATTATTCAAAAATCAAAACATGGATAAGAAAAAACAAGTTCAAATATCCCCTGGGAATCTTTGTTCAATGTGTTTGCTCACTGAATTTTGCCAAACAATAGTTTACCAAAAGCAATAATATGTATATGATTCGATTAGTTTTGATTCCTCTCTTTTTTTATTTTTCACCTTCTTTCCATGAATCTTTTCTTGCTTTATTGGTCCACCTGTCTATAACTATAATCATTTAAGACTATCAAAAGGTTTAGAGAGTTATGAGCCTTGCTCTTAAGTGTGGCCCGTTTGATGCAACTTTGTCTGCCTATTACTAATTTTCAATAATTTTACTTCTCTCAGAATGGTTAAAAGTTGAAAACTGTAAAAGTCCATTAAGTTTATCCAACCCTTGTTTTGCAATTTTTTATAAATATTTTTAACTAGTATTATTGATATTGTTCATATTAATTCTTATCTTTTATTTTTAATTACTTAAAGAAATTATTCCTTGTTAAAAAAGTAAATATTGATTACACTTTTATACTTTTTATATGATAAATACTTTCTTTCTCAATAAAAGTTCCTTTTTTATTAATCATTTTAAATCAGCAATCAAAATCAGTATTCAAAATTTCATTAATTACAACTTGAAATCATTAACGAAATGCAAAACTTAATATAATTTTATTTATATATTATATTGAAATACAAAAAAAAAAGTTTCATACACTACTAAAATAAATTAAATTGTGGAAATTCAATTAGTTGTATCAATATATGGGTCTACTACACCCATAATATAACACATTGAGAATATATATGAAATTGTTTCATATTAAAATATATTATTAACATAAATTTTAATATATTTTAATAATTAAAATTTATTGAATAAAAATTTTAATTATAAAATTAATTGATTTAAAAATTAATTCTTATTAATATACGGCTATGTAATGATAAAATTAAATCATAGATAAAAATCATGGCATAAGCTTGTTTAGAATTTATGAACAACTTATGAAATATTTTATTACTCTTATAAGTTGTTTCAAGGTATCTAATAAATTTCATTATCAAATTTACGATATGAATAATTATTTTAAAAAAATTATTAAACAAGTGAGAGAAAATAGTTTTAGTATTTATGGGGAAAAAGAATCCTCTCCTAAAGAAGTCAATGATAGAAACGGCCTCTAACCATTTTCATGGGTCCTCGAAATTTCGAAATTGCCAATAGGCCCAGTCAAATTCTCAACTTAGCCCATGTCATGGGCTTTGTTTTAATAACAATTCCTTAACTGAACTCAGGTACTTAAGGCCCAAATTAATGAAGTATTAACAAAAGAAAATCATTGTCATTTTATTCAGGTGATTGCTCGTTACCTCTAAATTAAAGAAGTGCTAATCATTTCCTTATCTAAATAAAAAAATTATATGTGCATGTTAAATTCAAATTACAATGAGTTAAAATTAATTTTAATGACGTTATAAGTTTATAATTACAAATGGATCTTATACATTTTATTTTAAAAAATCAAATTGAACTATACTTGTTACATTGTGCAGTAAACTTATACTAAATTGGTAAAAAAATGTGTCACATTATACTTTTAAAATTTAATCTATAATATTATTATAAAAAATAGTTTAATTTTGATGTACTGTAGTGTAAAAAAGTTTACTCTGCCAATCAACAAAAATACACCATAAATAAAAATTTTATATTAATTTTTACAGAAATAAAGGATTATTTTTTATATAACAATTTATGATCCAGTGACACTGTAAAAGTTTACATTATCAGTATATGTAAATTAAAATCTTATAAAAATTAATAAATTACAATATGGAACATTTTTGTAATTAAAAAATAATTTCTGTATAAATATACATTTGTAGGATAAAGAGTAAGTGTATTAATAATTATAACATAATGATTAATAAATTTATGATTGCATTTTACTTTGATACATATTTTTTACCGTATTTTAATTTTTAAATTATTATATATATTATAGTTGTTTCATTATAAAAACAATTCTTATATATTAAAATAATTTAATATTAATTCAATATTTAATTTTTTTTATTTTATGTTAGAATGCGAAAATAAATTTGAATTTTCCATCTTAAATGGTAAAAACTAAAACATAAAATTCATGTAATAATTCTAAAAAGTTATGAGATTTTTTTAAGTAATCACATATCTTTATTACACGGTGTAAGATATCTATTTAACATTTATATTGTATATATTTACAAATATTTTGGCATATAAAATTAAAAAATATATTAATTAAACCTTAAAAAGTTAAATGAAATAAATACTATAAAAATTCTATAAAATTTGGAATATATTAAAATAATAATTCTATAAATATTATATTACATTAAATTTACTTCAATTATATTAGAAATACTATCATATTTTCTTAAAATTATCTATCGTGAATACAAATAATTTTATTATTTAATTTAAAATGTATTTCAATAAATATTGTTGAAAATATTTGGAAGAAAAATAATATATTTAATAAAAATTAAAAATTATATTTTTTCTTGCTTAATATATATATATATATATATATATATATATTGCTGAATATACTTGCTTAATATTCAATGTAATATAAGATAAATATTTTAACGAATCCTTAAATTTTTAGTGCAATCATTTAAATATAATTTTACTGTTATCATATAAATAAACAAATATTTTCTATGATTGATCTTAAAATAAAATGTAATCTTAAATAATTTTTTAAAAAACAATCTTGTACTTTTTTAATTTTACTATATTGGGCCATTTAACAATTAAAAATAAAAAAAATGAAATAATAATAATAAGGATTTGATGTATTAATTTTATATAACGAAGATTTTTTTTACATTACATGTATTTTTTATTTAAAGTAATTTTATTTGAGTTAAGTAAAACTATTACGAGCATATCATATGGTTCGTTAATCCACATATTTGATTTGATGGTTAGTGAAATAATTTGTTTTATAGGATTCAATAATATTTTTTATATTCAATTTAGATGTCTTTTAAAGGAAAATAGAGAACTGATATGCCATTGACATGATTATAATGAGTGTTAAGCCGAAGGTGTGACAGTGGATACGTTTCAATTTAATTAAATTAATAATTTATTTTGCTGGAAATTTAATTAATTTTTTTCTATGATAGTAACTTAATTTGTTTTAATTTTACATTATTTGTAGGGATTGCCTAAGCTAATTGGAAAAATTAAGCCTAATCATTAATGTTTATAAAAGGAATGGGAAAAATATAGAAGATTACTGAGCAGATGCTTTTGACTACCTTAATAATATTCTTATCGAAACTTGGTCTTCACACGGATTTGATACAAGTCCTTTAATGCAAAGACATAAAGAAAACGTGTTTTAACATTAATTGATCTCGACCATGTGTGTATTTATGCTTAAATAATCATTAATTTATTATTAATATTTTATTAGATTCATGTTTACCTAATTTTAACATATTTTTAAATTTCAACTTAGAGTAAGCTTAGTAACATATTTAAGAGTTTAGAGTTTATTTCTTTTAATGGTATGATTTATTTAGAATTAGCTTGTAGTATTTTTAAATTTTTTATCATTTTTTTATTTATTTAACACACTTCAACTAGTAAGAGAACTACTTTTATACAACTCTAATTCAATCATTTAGTTAAAATTTTAAAATTTTAGTTAGTCATTAGCTAAATATTTACAAGTTATTGGTCTTCAACTATTTTTAAATTATAATATATATATATATATAGTTATTATAATATTATTATAAAATTATAAAATATTTACTTAATTGAAAACATGGTTAATCAATCATATTTAACTAATCAATACATAAGTTGGTCAATGTCCTTTACATATTTTCTTAGTATAAAAATATCAAAATTAGTTTAGACAAATGCTATGCCACTGATTTACGAGTTAAAAGCAAAAAAATCTTAATAACAAAAAAAAATTCTCTCCCTCTCTTCCTTTTTAATGTCATTAAATTACTTTATTGAATTTTAAAAAATTAATTAATATTTTAGTTTATGCAAAAATTACTATCTAATTTCTAATTTTATTTTTTTCTTAATTAATCAACTCTTTCTATTTATTAATCTTACTATATAACCCTCAATATTGAATATAAAATATATTTTATGAATTAATGTGCAACTAAATTATAAAAATATTTGTAATTTGGTCTTATGAATTTTGTTGACTTTGGATTTATTAATTTTCCATTTTTATGATAAATTTATAAAATAATTAAGAACTTTATAAAAAGTAAATATATAATAAAAATAATAAATGCGTTATTAGAATTCTAACGCGATCCATATAAGGGATTTTTTTTAAACAGAGACAAATAAAAAAAATTACTTATAATTTGTAATGTAATTTAACATGATTTTAATATTTTATAATTATAAATCTTTGAAAAATATTCTAAAATTATAGGTTAATAACTTTTTAGTTTTTAAAAAATATCCTATTAAATAATATATTTTGCATTATCTACAAAACTTATATTTATTTGATATTAATGAATTTAGTTTGTTATTATTTTTAACTAATACAATTATTGAAAAGTAATCTAACTAATTACGTGGATTGAGCTCAAATTAATCACTTAAATTTTTTTTTACTACAAATAATAATACCAACCTTCGATAATTAACCGACAAAATATCAAAATCTAAAATTGTGTCTATTAATAACTTAAAAAAATTAATATGTAATTTTTACATTTTTAACAAATGTTTAATTTAAGTAATTTTTACACAAATTTTTATAAAAAAAATATTAATATAAAAAATGAATAAAACTTCTCACACAAATTAAAAATAACTTAAGATTGGCTAAAGTTTTAGAAGCACTTCAATAAGACTTTATAATTAGACAAGTAACAAATTCTACACCACATGATCCACAGAGAGTTAATAGTCAAAGTAATATTGTGTTAATGGGTAAAAATCAAAATATAAACCAAATTCTAACTCGAACACAGCTAAACAAAATGATGGAGGCATCACTTTGTTGATAACTTGGTTTAAGAGATAGACATAGGTTTAACAATGACTATGTAAATAGAACTTACTTCAAGTCAAGTAATCCAAGAATTAAAAAAATCTTAAAATTTAGTAAATTTGAGGGCAGTTAAGTTCTCCAAAAATTGAAAAATCTTAAAATTTAGTAAGTTTGAAGACAATATAAGAGAATCTATGGTTAAACATGTAGGCAAATAATATATTGAATATGGTGATTTGGTCAATAATAAATATTTAAAAATAAAATACTTTTTGGAACCAAGAGTGCCTTTAAATAGTTCACGACTTTACCCACTTATTCTTAAAACTATTAGAAATGAGTTTTCACAATGAGCTTTTACAAATAATTTTTTAAGGGCGAAGGTAAATTTAGTCTAATGAATTTGATCAATATAAAGAAGAGTTCCTTTGAGATTATTGATGAATGTTTAAATAGGTTCATGCAAATGAAAGCTAGATGGTCCAACTCAATACTTGAACAAGAATTAGTTCAGATGACTACGACAAGCTTAGACTGCTCAATAAAAAAGAAACTTGTTAAACAACAACTCAAGTTTAAAAAGACCATAGAAAAGCAAAAAATAGTTAAATCAATTAAAAGGTTAGATTGCATATATGATAATGAACTCGTGCATTTTGAGAAATACAATAGAATCCTAAAACTAGAGGCTCAAAGGAAATTAACTTGGCAAAAAAGATATAGCCACATTTCCCTCCAAATTTTAACAAAAATAATAATAATTTAAAAACACAAGTCTTTTCATATTCATTTACAAGACATGCATTTTTGAGAGGCATCTATTCACCTATGTCAAAATTCAACCACAAAATTAGCTAAGTGTTGGGGTCACGTAGCACCTTAGCCAAAGATTAATAATTTTACTATAATATTAGTCATCGTCGTGGTTTGATCTCTAAAATGACTGAGTATTGGTGTCGTTTGACACGTTAGTTAAAGATTAGTGATTCAATCAAAATATTAATTAGAATAATGGTTTGACCATAAAGGTAATCAAGTATTGGTTGTTAAGCACTTTGGTCAAGAATTAGTGATTCAACTAAAATATTGGTCAAGGTAATGATTCACTTATAAATGTGGCTAGGTGTTGAGCACCTAGAACCTTAAATCAAGATTTAGTAAGAAGTTAAGTCATATCAGTTTCAATTATAAAAATGGCTAAATATTGGTTACTTAGTGTAATTCGACCACAAAAATGTTTAAAATATATTTACCATTAGAGTCACAAAAGTGACTAAGTGTTAGACACTTAGTACAATTCAACCAACAATATTGGTTAGGATAGTGATTGGACAAGAATCTAAGTCTTATTAGTTTAACCAACCATAAAAGTGGCTAAGGGTTAGATGCTTAGAACCGTAGATCAATTATTCAATTATAATCTAAATTACATCAATCTGATCATTGGTCTTTGGTCAACTTTAAAAGTTAGGTGCACATATGAGAAGATGATGATCAAAGTAAGTAGTTTAATATTGCACTAGAGACATTGAAAGATATAATTTAACCAAAAGGTTGTAAATTTTTAGAGGAACTTGTTAAAGTGGTCTTCCATTCTATCAACTAGAGAGTATTTTGACTATAAATGCTAATTAAAGGATTTTAATCAAAAGTAAATCCACCAAGTGGACATATACAATTGACATGACAATAGTTATCATAGTGTTCATAACCCAAAATATGGATTTAATAAATTTTAGAAATTATCTAATATGTTCTAAGAATGTGAGTTTAATGGATATTAGAAGTTATCTAACATATTTTAGGAACATTATTTAACTTATATGTAATTCGCAGTCAGCATATTTTTAATTGTTATTTTTTATTAGTTTTCTATGTAATCTATAAATAGAAATTTTATATTTCCATTTAAAAGGTTTTTCTAGAAAACAATGACAAGGCAAAGTAAAAAAAATACACTAATAAAGAAGAAAAAAATATGTTATAAAAAAATTAAAAATATAATCAGTTATGAACTCTTTTCCAAACATTTAAAATTTTTAAAATAATAATCTTTAACAACTTTATTTAGTATGTGACTCTTAGACTTATAATGATTTTATTTTATGTTACTTGTACTTTTATTTTTGAGTTTATTTAATAAACTTAAATATTATTTTATTTTCTTCTACATTTTGATTGTGATTATTTTTTTATTTTTTATTAAACTTAATAATTTAAAGTTAACTAAATTAATTTATACAAAAGTTCCTTTTTAAAATTAGTGGAGCTTATCGATCTAACTCCAAATTTGTATTGAGTAAAAATTCAAATACGAATTTTAACTTAAATTTTTTAATGTTTACATTATTTGTGGGGATTGCCAAAGCTAATTGCAAAAATTGTGCCTAATTCATTGCAATTATTTGTACATTCATATCGGACAGAACATCCAAGAGTTGTGCTTAGAATATTATTATTTAGCAAGCAGCAAAGGCAACACTTGAATAGGAGTTTATAAAAGCAATGGCAAAAGTGTAGAATATTGACCAGATGCTTTTGACTGCCTCAATAATATTATTATGCAAACTTTGTTATACATGCCGAGGTAAACATGTTTTAACATTAATTGATTTAAAGCGTGTGTGTATTTATGTTTGAATAATCAATAATTTATAATTATTTTAATGCTTTTAATTGTAACTTTTATTAGATTCACCTTTACATATTTTTAACATAGTTTTAAATACGCACGTATAATATGTTAAGCCATATAAGTTTATAATTTATTTAAAAAATTAAAGTTTATTTCTTTTAATAGTATCATTTATTAGAAATTATCTTTTAGTATTTTTAAAATGTTACTAAAAATAACTATATCTGTCTCTCTTCGTTTTTATTGTAAATTACTTTGTATAATTTTAATAAATAATTAATATTTTAGTTTATATAAAATTTACTACCTAATTTCTAATTTTATCATTTTTCTCTCAATTAATTAACTTATTCTATTTATTAAACTTACTCAATAACTCTCAATATTAAAAATATTTAATGAAATGTGCGAAAAAATTATGAAAATATTGTAATTTGGTCTTATTAACTCTTAACTTTGTATTTATTAATTACCCATTTTACGGTAAATGTGTAAAATGATTAAGAATTTTATAAAAAGCAAATATACAATAAAAAAAATAATAAATATTTTCTTAAGCTTCTAAAATGATAAATAAATAAAAGGAAGGTTTTTAAACAGTGACAAATAAAAAAGAATAAATGGAGTATTTTTAAAATACTTGTAATTTTCAATGTAAATTAACACAATTTTAATTTTTTTTATTTTAATTCTTCGAAAAATATTGGTTAATAAAAACTTTATTTTGAAAAAATATCCTATTAAAAAACATCTTTTATGTTATCTACAAATTTTTTATTTATTTAATATTAATTGATTTAATTAGTTATTCTTTTTAACTTGTACAATTATTGAAAAATAATCTAAGTGGTCACAATATGTGAATCGAGTTCAAATTAATCACTCAAAATTTTCCAACACAAATAATAATTCCACTTCTAACAACACTGCCTTTGCTTCGGTGATCTACAAACAAAACACCAAAATCTAATAATGAGCCTATCAATAATTTTATTTTTTAAAAAATAAAAAGCTAACGTATAATTTTTACCTTTTTAATCTAGTTTGGACAAATTTTTAGAATAATCCTTATAGAAAAACAAAATCAATATAAAAAATAAATAGTTTTTTCTTATAAGATAGAAATAATCTGTTTCTTTATTTTTTAAGAGACTATTTTATTTGACTCCTCCAAAATTTTAAGAAATGATTTATTTTTAATTTATGACTTATAAGAGAAATTTTATTTATTATTTATATTAATTTTTTTCTATAATGACTTCTCTATAAATTTAATAAAATTGGGTTAAAGTAACCTATTAACAATATATATATATATATATATATATATATATAATTATAAAAAAAATCTTAATTTATACTAACTTATAAATAATTTATCAAAAATTACATTTAAAACACATCAAAATATTAAAATATTAGTATTTAAACTGACCTACGAAAGAAGTCCTAATACTCGACTGAAAATGATCGAGTTTGATAATTTTAATTTGATTTAGGTTTTTATTTAAATGATTTGTATTACCTGTAAAATATTGCACTTCATAAGATTTTCTTCTTGTATAGTATATTTTTATTAAAATTATATTATTTAATAATAGTAATACATTCAATTATTTTAAATTACATATATATTTAATAAAGTTATACAAAGTTCAAAATTTATTAAAATATTTATTATGCTTTTTAATTTTAATATATTAAATGTATTTTTTAGCAAAAGTTAATTTTTTTTTAATATTTAAACTTATTTGAATAAATTAAGCTTAGCAAAACTCTTATTATTTTTGTTGTTTAGATTATTTAGAGTTTGTTTATTTTGTCATCATTATAACATCCATTGTTAAGAGAAAAAAAAGTTTCTTTGAGAAAATTAATAGTTAATTAATTTTAGAAAACTGTTACTATATTTTTTTAAAAAATCATATGAAAAACAGTGAAACTACTTTTCTTTTTTTAATTTTCAATAATGAGAAATAAAATAAAAAAATAATACAATGCCATGTTTGAGATGCAAAATGACTCTCAACTGTGACGGCGAGTTCCTCTTGCGCTTCCTGCCATAGACTTGCCGGCACGATTCAAATTCAGAGGCATCCATTCTCTTTTATTATTTCGAGAAAAACCTAACCAAACCTTGGGTGTCAATAACCAAAGGTCCAAAACCCACACATTTTGCCACCTACAAACCATGCTTTTTGGTAAATACTAATATCATTTTTAGAATAATAATTCTGCCCATGATTTATAAAATTCAATATGACACAACACTGAAAGAACAAAAGCGAGTAAAACGAAACAAATCACAATAATATTATATCATCACAACCCATAAAAAGTACAATGAGGAGGAATGAATGTGTTACATAAGAATATGAATGATAATAATATAGAAAACCCAACCAAAAGAGCCTGTGTGTGTCTTAAATTTCTCCATTCTAGTGACAGGAGAGTAATGACCAACCACTACTGACGTAGGCGAGTTGAACAAAGAGCCTTAGACACAAAACACAACAACCTCTGCACAAATGGAACCCCATATGTAACAGACAACCAAAACGGTTGAGGAATTAGAAGAGAATGGCAAATGCAAAAGCAATGAAGGAAGCAAAAGCCGTTGGCACAAAGAGGGTGGTGGCATCAGAAGAAGGACCTGGGGCAGGTGCTTCAGCGGCTGAAACCCCACTTGCTGCCATCACCAACATGGCAAAAAACAAGGCCAACAAAACATTCATCTTCATTGCCTCCATTGCTCAAAGCTTTCTTTTCTTTTCTTTTCTTTTTTCTTTTTCTTTTCTTCTTGTATCAGAAACAGGAGGTTTTTGAGACAATGGGTGGTGGCAGTGGGTGGACAACATCATGCTGCTATGCCTCATTTTATATAGCTGAGTCCAGGGAAAAACACGGGCACCCTGCCCGGACTTCTAGGTTCGAGGTTGTCGGGCAGCCGCACCTGCCCGATTTGTTGGACAGAGTGTCCTCATTGCAACTCTTTGTGCCATACAGCTGTCGCCAACGGTTTGTGGGGCTATTCTTCTTTTTTATTTTTACATTTTCTAAAAGTTCCCTTTTTCTTTTTCACAAACAAATAATAATTATGTAACTTTTAATGGGCCTTGTTTAAAGGAATATATAATTGGAGTACAGTGGTTGGCCACCATTCATACTAATTTGGGGGGTCTTAATATTACTTAATTATTTCCATTGATTTAATTAATTTGTTTTTAGTAGTACTGTTGAGCTGGTGGAGGCTCATGTTACCTGCATATTCATCGATTCTTCCAATTCTCTCTGTTTATAACATGATTTGGACATTGATATATTTGACGTTATCCAAGTATTCTCATGAACTTGTTCTCCCTTGCTTGTCATTTGGTTCGTCATTGTCATATCTAAAGATATATCTTTTCTGAAAATCGTCTAAGTATTTTTCAAATAATAATTATAGTACTTTAAGCATATTGATATACACTTTAATATCTCTAACAAAAGGTATAAAATTTATGTAATACTTTTTCATTTATAAATCAAGAGAATTCATGATTCTTCTTTCGGTACACGATTTTCGTATTAAATGTGAGAGATGTTCTATAAATACTTTGAAGTATATATGCATGAAATCACATATTAAATTTTAAAAAGGGTATATAAATCAGTTCATAAAATATATATATGGAAGAGATATATATATTGTTTATATGGACGAGTTCATTAATGGCTATTGCATTTTACGCCTCTAATTGAGAGTGTTGGATAAGAACCTCACATTCGTAACTCCTTTGCCCTTGTCATTAAGAAAACTGATATCGCAACATGACAATTGAATTCACGAGAGACAATTCAGATCCATGTACGAATGAATGTCCATCACAATTCTCTGCGTGAATCTAATCAATGTTGTTCGTTTTATTTAGAGGTGATATTTTCGGAAGCATTTTCAGATTTGTGTGGTTTTCAGTTTTATTACTATAACTTTCTCATTTTGAAATCAACATTGTTACTGTTAATACCATTTTGGACTCAACCATAATGTGCCCGAATTTGAACCAATTGATCACATTCAAGATCCAGTTTATGATATGCATGCAAGGAATATTATTGCAAAATGCTTTTTCACTTAAAGATCATCTCATATGGAGACAATTAGTATTTTTAATGTATAAAATTATTAAAATCAATTTGTCTCTCTTGATAGGATCTTTTCATACAACATCTTTAAGAGATATAATTAACTAATTATGTCGAACTTTGTTAATAAATTAAGAACGGTTGACTTTATATTCAAATTTTGTATTACACAAATTCATTATAATAAGCATTTTTAATCTTTTAAGGGTTAAAAATTGAATGATTTGGGTTTAAATTTAAGAATACCGTGGATAGAAAACTGATAATTCTACTAAAAATCTGTTCTAAAATTAATTGTTTGCCTTCAAATGAATTACTAGAGGTTTCTATTCAGCAAAACAATTAAACTGAAAATCCAAACAAAAGAGACTTTAGTAATGATGGTGAACATAACGTGAGTTTTACAGTTGGGGTCCTAGGACTGTGCTTAATTAGGAAGGGTGGTTTGGTAATCAGATCAAATAATTGATACCGACAAAGTTGCTGACATGGTCCTCTGTCAATTCTTTGGTCTTAACGGTTTCTCAATGTTTTTTTAAAGTGATGCAACTCAACATCAAATTCAAACCTTAATAGCGCTAGCACTTGCTTTTTTAACGCAACTTTATATAAATTTTTTAAAAAAGGAGTGTTCATAACGGTATAGGTTTACATTTCAGAAAATGAGAATGAAGAGGTTTTTGATTCTTTAGTTGATCACCTAACATGGGCATAACAGGGCCCCAGCCCCCCATCTTCCCCTGAAAGTGTGGCAAGTTATTTTACACTATCCAAAATGGCAAATTAGGATATTAGGATTTTCAATGATCCAATTTAAAAGTAGTTTTGAATGGTTTATCTTTTTAAAAATTAATTAATTATACAAATATGTTTAAAAGGGTGTTTTATAAAAATAAAATAAAATAAAATTGTACAACATTATTAGCAAGAAACAAATAACAAAAGAGAACAAAAGTACATTCACATATTATTTTCGGGGAATTGGCCGAGGCAGGGAAAGGAAAGTTCAAACAAATGGTCCCCTAACTTGCTTCCAATCTTAGCAATGTGCCAACTTTCTTTCTTGTCAACATGTCTTCGAATCTCGTTGTTAAATCAAATAGCTTCCACCAGTGCATCTCTAAAAAATCTAGCTACTTTGTTGTGTTGTATGTAAATATGCTTTTATAACGGAATTGTCAAATATCTGTGTCGGATTAATGTATTAATAACATATTTGGATATGAAAATATCTAAATTCATATTTAAAGATAAATGTAGTTTGAAATTTGTCTTAATATGTTTAATAAATTTGTATTAAAATTAGTTTTGCTTCTAAATATTTAAATCAATGTGAGAAATTATAATTTTTATTTGAAATTAAAAAATGTTATACAAAATTTTATTTTAATTTTATTTTTAAGACAATTATTTTAAATTTATATCACTTTCACTTTAATAGTTGGTGCATAGAATAAGAGAAAAGAAAAAATAAAATAAGAACCTTTAAAATTGATTTAGATTCACTTTAAGAGGTGATGTATGAAATAAGAGAAAAGAAAAGATAAAATAAGAATCTTTAAAATTGATTTAGAAAAAACTTATAATATCGATATTGATATTTCTATCAAGGTGAATGCTAGTGACGAGAACTTGTTACACCGTTGATCCGACTTGTTAAGGATTTGTAGTGCCATAAGTATTAATCATTCTAGAAACACTTAAGATGTGATATGGAATCAAAGCAATGTTGAAATCTATTTAACCAAGTCAACTTATAATTGATTATTGAAGAAAACTTCTATTATATAAGCTAATTATATTGGTGTTTGGATAGAGAAAATATAAGAAAATATTTATGTTTTTCTTTGGTTGGCTAATGGAAAATGCTCTACCTATTAGTTAGCTAAGGAAACATGGTATAGAAAATATTGACACTTGCTATATGTGTGGACAAGTAGAACCCTTAGTCCATTGTTTTTGGGACTTTTATAGGATTCAAAGACTCTAAAAATCTATCATTTTTCAAAAGAATTTGATTTTTTTGGAAAATATTTCCATGTGTGAATTTACAAGTTTCCTTAGCATAATGACAATTTTCTTTTTTTATTGTCATCTTTAATACATGGCTAATGAAAAAAAAACTTTTAAAGATTAAGCTAAGTGTGGAATGATCTTATTTTTTTTTCTATTTGAGTAAGCTCAATGTAGAAGGATATTAAACTCTATTTAGTAGACGAATATCAAAAAGACTTCAAGACAAGATTCATATCTAAAATTCTCTTTAACACACCTTTTAATAAACTCAATGTGGATGGGAGTGAATTAGGCAACCCTGAGAGAGCTAAATTTGTAGAGACAATAGAGGAAATTGGCTAATTAGTTTTTCAAAAAACATTAAATTTGCTACAAGTTTTCTTACTAAACTTCATAGATATACAATGGTTTGTATCTAGCATGGAATCAAGGATATAAGCAAGTCATATGTCATAGTGACTTAAAATTAGCGTTGAATCTTATTATTAAGAGATGTTCTTCTCACAAATATATTGCAGTTATAAAATTGATTGAAGAGCTTTTATCGAGAGAATGAATGGTCAAGCTAGTTCACACTTTATACAAAGTAAATAAGTGCAGAGATAAGATGAAAAAACTTGGGATTAGGTATGATATAACATTTTAGATTTGGGTATTGCCTCCTCGAGAGTTGCATTTAGATCTATTAGTTGATAAATTTGGGGTTATGTACACCATATCATATTTTTGTTGTTTCTTTCTTCTTTATTTCCTTTAGAGCAAAAGATAAACTAAAATTAATTTTATAAAATCAAGTTAATTTAAAACTAATTTTAAAAAAGCTCAAGAAAACATACTATGAATACCAATTTTTATTAAAAAAGTTTTAATTTTTTGATTGATTTAGTCTTGCAAGAAAAAATATATTTAACATATACAAGTAAAAATTATGCAATGCAAAAATTTCAAGTCAAGTACCAAGCTTTATAAATAAAAAAAAGGAAGTAGATTAAAATTTGTTCTTTTCTAGTTCTAAAAGTATAAAGGAAAAATTAAAATTAAAATTAGAAAAGTGAACAAACAAGAAAAAAAAAGATAATAAGAAAGAACAAAGGAAGAGAAAGCATAAGATAATTATAAAAAGGAGCATGTATAACAAAAATAGAAAGGATCAATAAGAACAAAAGAGAACAAAGAAAAAAATAATTAAAGGAATTAAAAAAATCAAGAAGAAAGGAAGAACATGACAAAACTAAGAAAAAGAAAGATGAAGAAAGTATTATAAGTTTGAAGGAAAAAAAAAAGGAAGAAACGATGAAACTAATCACCACCATTACGTTATTAGAGAAGTCATATCTATTGCAAGCTGAGCTCAAAATCACCTTTCAAATCTCATCATCACACTTTGTCACTTTTTCCAATCTTTCTTTCAACATTATTGTCAACAATTGCAGTTTTTAATAGAAATATGTTTGAAGTTTTTTAAACCAAAATGGGTTTTACATAGGGGTGAGCAAAAAATCTAAATATAAAAGCTCAACCTATAACCAAGCTCAATCGAATTTAAAAAACTAATTTTTTTTAATGAACTAGATACCCAGTTTACAAGAAAATAAAATATGGATATGAATTGGATACAATTTATCAAAACTGGATTTAAAGTAAGAAAACTAATTTTTTATTTCCTCTTCTAAACCCTAAATGTTAGCTTGCAATAGTGATTTGGTCGCTCGCATATCGCATCGCAATAATGATTCGATCACTCACATTGAAGTATCGCAACGTGATTTGCTTGCTCCTACTATAGCATTGCAGGTACATTTGTAGTTTTCTTCATCTTTTCAATGGGTTTTCTAACATTTGGCAAATACATGTTAACATTTCAATTCATACATATTAATTTTCTGTTTCAATGCTCGATACTTGTTAGACGGTTCCTTTCTCAATGTATATTAAAAGAAAAAAGATTAATCTTTAATCCTCCTCAAATGGAAAATCTAGTTTTGTCAAATTCATTGTAGAGCCTTCGCAAATTCATTTCAATCTAGTTTTGTCAAAACCAATTTGCTAATACATTTAGTTTTATTTTTTGCTCATAGTTTCTACTATGAAAATTAATTGGTGACTTGCTATGTTATATTGTGATAGGATGCTTTTGCATCTTATCAGTGCATGACATACTATTTATATTAAATTAATAATTTATTAGGCATAAACATTAGGAAAGTGCAGAATTTGGTATAAAGGGTTTCCTAAGATAAGACATGGTTCAAGTGCTTACTCAAGTCTAGTGCTATTAAGTTGATTGATTTTGGTAGTACTACATTTGATGATAAGAACCATAGTTCCATTGTTTCTACAAGGCATTATAGAGAGCCCTTGAGATAATTCTAGGTAACTAGATATGGTTTTGACTATTGAGAATGCTTCTTCATATTTATTTTATCCTGTGGGTGTAAATGTGTAACATAGTAAATTGTGATGTTTGGGGTCGAAAAATTATAGATGATGACAAGAAAAATTATTTTGACTGTCTAAAAATACTATTGGTAGCTTATATTACACTCTAATTAAATCTCAAGGTTTATGGATTAGTTTCATATTTGCTTATAACTTTGTACCATTTAAGAGACTACATTATTGTTGTTATTTACTTGAATTTTGTTTGACTAAATGAAATTATAAAGTCCTATCACTTATTAATGTATTTTCACTCGTATCTTAAATGATAATTGCAGGTCTATGATGGTCATACCCATGTGACTTATGGACTGTTGGATATATTCTGATTAAACTTTGCTTGGTTGTTATTTGGTCTATCAAGATATATTAGATTTGGTTTAAAGTTGGAACTAATGTTACATCATATATTCTAGAAAAATATCTCAACCTAGAAGGACATTTTGTAATATCATTTAGTGTTTCAAAATTCTGTGTCATTTTTTAAATTATAAGCCTGTACACTCAAGTACATTTTAATATAATAAAGAAAAAAAGATCAATTTATAATTATAAGAATGATATGTATACTTTGACAGTTTTAGATTTGCTCAAAAACTAACTACTCCTTGATCCAAAATTTTGAATGTTTTATCTTGCTTCCATACTCATTCTGAATTTTTATTCCCATAAAAGGGGACGTGTGAGAGAACGTATAACAATATAAGAAGAGATATTTGTATTTAAAAAGAAGCTCAGAAAAATGATTACTTAAAGTAACTTGTTAATAATAGGATGAATTGGTCTGGGAGCAGCATGGGTGTTCATGGCTACTTAGTTTCCTTATTACTTAGATTACATTAATGAAACCTAAATATTGTATAAAAATAAAATTAATTTTGATTAAAATTGGATTTAAACCTAGTTTTAACTAAAATCAAATTTAAAACTACTTTTAATTAAAATTGAATTTAAAACTAATTTTAAACCAAATCTAAAAAATAAAATAAATGGATTTAAAATCCAATCGATATAATTGGATTTGAAATGGATTTGGATTAGTTTTATACAAATCCAATCCATATACACTCCTAGTTTTACATAATTATTTTTAATTTAGTGTACTTAAATTTTTTTTTACCACAATAAGTGTTTTAAACAGTAGTTAAACTATAATAAGTAAAATAAAAAATATGCAACTTTTTTATAACTAGACACATGACATCATCTTACAAGTTCAATCTATAAAAAATATGTTACTTACTCAACAATTGACATGCATTACATTCTACGAGTTGAGAACGTATTATTACTATAAAGTTGATCTATAAAAATTTGTATAGAGATGCTAGTTGATTTAATACTATATGATCCATAATCCTATGAACCATTAGCTGAAATATTTTCTTAAAATTTAATAAGATCTCACTTTTCATGGGTATTAAGAAAGTAAGCACAAGCAGCAATAATGAATTAGAAGAAACTTTCTTAGTTGCAAAATTTACAAGATTAATGTTGGACATAATATAAGGGTCAACCCAAAATCAACACTTTTTCATTAGCAACCAACCAAGTTAGATTCTCTTAAACATCATCTTTCTCTTTACAAATTGTTTTATAAGTTTCAAAACCATGTTTGGAATGTTGAACACTTTGAATTTAACACCTACAATCAAAGTGTTAGGTTGGTTTACTAGATTCCAAGCTAGCTTCACGATTAAAACTTTACTAACTTCATAAAATTTTTTAAAGGCAAGTTCTCTAAAATTTTTAAGTAAATAAAATTAATCCTAAGAAATGGTGTGTCAAATTCTATTATCTCTTGATGCTCCTTAACTATAGCCATTATAATTTTTTTAAGACTATCATAGTAACATGTACAAACATAATTAAAACTACCTATAGGCATCACAATAGCTACACCTCAGCATTACAACGTGCAAGGTCTAAAGCCAACTTAAAAATTTTAACTTTTGAGCATCAAAACACTATACCTTGGGGTTCCAACACTCAAGGCTTAAAAAGTTTATATCTAAAACATTATTTGGGTGTTGAAACACTTATTTCCTCGTGTGAAAGGATAAGAAATTTTCAAATTTTTTAATCTATGGGAAGGGAATGCACATACCCTAGCTTGACATGCCTATGGTTTGTATGACTTTCTTATTTTTTTTTCAATCTATGGGTGTTGAAATGTCCATACCTTGTGTGTTATAACATGTAGGGTTTTGTAGAGGCAATTTCTCAAAAGCTTCTAATCAATTAGTTGTTACACCACAATAACTTCATGACTCATAAGATCACTCAATCTATAAATAGCCTAAAATATAATATACTAATACATTGCACATTGCATAGGATTTTTAGAATAATTTAAATGAAAAATTTGCCAAAGGTAATCATTTTAGAGCTTTTAACTTGCTATAAGAAGTTCACTCTATCAAATAAGAAGAGAGAAGTGTTTATTTTTTACTGAGTTTAATTTCAATTAAAAGTATTAGATTCCTCAAAGTCTACTCCATCTTACATAATGTGTTATTCAATGTAGTTGCAACCTAATCAATATAATCTAAAAATACAAAGAATGTAAGCATGTGACATGCTTCTTAAAATGACTTAATAATTAGTACAACATAATCAAAATCCATGTCCCATTATGGAAACTTTACCTCCATAAACAAAGTTTCCTTCTTAGTATTGCAACAAGGAAGATGACTAGAACGTGTTGTCCTTGCAAATTCAAAAATCTTTTTTATTGTAGCGAGATAAAATTTTAGCTAAAAATCACATACAAGTAAAGGAAATAGACAAAACAACATAGACAAAAGAAGATTTAAAGGCAATGAAAGGTTTATTAATAACACCAAAGTTTATTTTGTTTTTTTTTTTTTTGGAAGAAAAGACACAATCAAAACGTATTACTTTAAGCATGATTTCCCTCCTAACTTTAGATTCGCATCAAATAATTCTTTCATAAACAATGTAGTGAATGTTGAACAAGAAATTAAATTAAAAAAGCCACTAGTGACTAACTAAAAAGAGTTTATATAACTTGATTTTGACGAACTAAAAACCTTGCTTTAATAATAGAGTTGAGAACAAAGACAACATTATAAACTAAATAAGTTTAGCAATCTTGCTAATGAATCCTCCAATAATTAGCAAGTATCACAATAAACTTTAGGTAATTCTCTAGGTAAATGTGCTAAAATTGTCTATTTTTTTTTAATAAAAAATTTTCTTGTGTGATGTTTTATATATAATTGAATTTAAACACAACTTTGTATAATCTATGAACTTACCAATTTTTTATTATATAAACTGACTTTTAACCAATACTTTTGGTCAATTCAAGACAAGATTACTACGAAGATGATTGGTCATTCTAAAGTAAAGAATAATTTGTATATTTTGACTCAACCTAAAAATTATTTTATTTCTTTTTTAAATAGTATTAGTAATGTGTGCTATAACATCTTTATTTTATTCAAAATGATAAGAAAATAAGTTCATAATTAAAATGGAATAATTAATTTAATCCATGGCCAGTCGAGTATAATATGTGGAATTATAAAATATTTCATTTATTTTGCTCGAACTTATAAAAATTTAGACAACGAATCTATGGAAGTAAAATAAATTAAAAAGGAAACGTAAAATAACATTTATAGATATATTGTTTTAAAGAGTTTACAGTGAGTTGACCTTAGCAAAATATACATAAGGACTTTTTTACAACATTTACAAAGTATAAAATATAACAAGTCTTAATGAACAGCCTATCCACAAAAAGACTAAAGAGACACTAATCATCCTTGTGCCATCTCTCTATCATCGCAATATTGTTGGAATCAAGATCATCATCTGACCTAAGATATAAATCACCCGAGTCTATGGTAATCTAGTTACCAGTAATCCGCTTAAACGTCCATCAAGATGATCTTCCAAGATGATCGTGATCATGATATGTAAACACGTAGGTCAAAGCTGTTGGAAAATCAAAAGGGACACTATAGGCTAATTCCATTTCCATCTTTATACACAGAGGGTGTGATAGATTCTACTTATAGGAAATCAAAAGGGATACTATAGGCTAATTCTATTTTCATCCCTAGACACATTATTAACATGTACTGTTATCCTAAAGTAATATAGTCTCTGATACTCGTTAAATACATAATTAAGTCTATTAATTACAGCTATCTATAAGCCTAATTCTTTCTCTAAGTACTGTCATCCTGGTTTTCTAAAATATTTATGTAAGGATGGGTCTTTATTCATATTACCAAGCATATATTTACAATTATTCACACCACAAAACAAAGGTAATACAACAATCAATTATATCATATAATCATACTCATGCATGCCAAAAATCTTTAAATATTCAGCTTATTTCTCTTCATTTCTCTCTTAATACTTAGAGTTCTTATTTCACTTTCACTGTCCCTAGGATCCCTCGAGATCTTCCTTAGCATAGATAGTCGCTGGATAGCCGCAGTTACATGGATACAACATGTGCCGACCTGACTCTTTTTAGCAAAAGTATGGTCAAGAGTATTAGTTAGGAAATGAGTGTGAGACCCGTGGTGCTCTTACTCTCATTTTTTTTGTGTAATTCAAGAAGAGCATCCACCCTAAGATTTCTCAATCATCTCCATTTTTCACACTTCCAATGTACCTCTGAACTATCCATACTTGTCCTTATCATATTTCTTTCTCATTTCATTTCTCTTTATCTTTATTTCCATTTCATGTCTATATTTTAACATATTATTCACACTTTTAACTCTCTATTTTACTCTAGTTTTATTATTACATCATACATCATTCAATCATTGCTGAGAGTTAGTCCCCTCGGACTCAGTTTACCATATACATGCATGTACACTCAAAATAAAGATCATACACATCATCAAACACCATAAAACATGTTTCAAACATAACAAAAATATATTCTCATCCAACAAATACTTAAAATCATATATTTCACCACAACCATTTTCATGAACACAAGCAAACCACTTTCTTAATAATAGAATAGAGCTCTCTTTATCTTTAAATGAAAGTTTAGTAAAGGGTTTTTGAGGATTCTTGCTTAAAATGTGGGATTCTTCCTATATATCACAAGAGATCTCATTTAGAGAAGGAAAATCGAAGAAAATAACTAAATGAATGGAGAACCAAGCTTTAAGAACTTACCAAGAAACAAGGAAAGTGAACTCCTAAGTTTGAATCGGAGAAAGGTTGAGATCTTTCAAGATTTTTCTGAAAAAAAAGAAGAAGAAGAAGAGAGGTTAGAGGAAACGTAAAAGGTCGTAACTTAGATTATAATCTAAGTTTTTTAACTTGAAAATTCTCGCTATAGCGAGTATCACTCGTTGTAGCAAAACCTTCTCTTGCTACACCGAAAACTAGACAAAATTGCACTTTGCTATCTGTTATTCTAGCTACAGTGAGAGCTACTCGCTACAGTAAGAGCATCCTTGCTACAACGAGAAAACATCAGAATGTCTGATTCTGGATGGTGATTTTTCGCTACAGCGAGATACATCTCGCTACAACAAAAAATCTTACAATTCAAGCATATAAAACTTTTCTAATTTCAAGAAACATGCATTAAAAACTTATACCAAATACAAAATTAATAAATACTAAAATAAGAGTATTACATGTGCATTCTTTTTTAATAATTTTATCTATGTGTTCTCAAATAAAATATATTATTGTTGTCATTTTGCAAAACAAACTAAATTCTTTTGATGTTGAGATTAGTATAATTTGTGATTCTTTTGAGAGATCTTTTAGTATGTTTCTATTCATAGTTATAAATATATATCTTTTTACTATAATTGATGGTTTTAATAAACATATTTGATTTTTTTAAAAATAAAAATATGAAACTAAACAACTTATACAAATTTTTAATACTTTTTTATAACTCAATTCAGTAGAAGGATCAAAATTATAAAGTACTGACAATGGACTTAAGTTTCTCGTACCAAAATTTTATTCTGAAAATAGAATATTTCATCAAAACTTCTACATCAAGATTCTATAATAAAATTAACTATATACACATATTAAATGTTATCTATCACTCTTATTTTAATCAAAACACCCTAAAATTCATTAGTATTATACTATTAGACATTTAATGCATCTTATTAATTGATTACCTTCACCTAATAAGTTACATTTTAAAATAATATTTACTAAGCCTTCAACTTTCCTTAATTTAAAGTGTTTGGATGGTTGACTTTCACTTTTACTTTTAGACATAGTAGAACTAAATTAAATATAAAAGTAAGAAAATATCTATATTTAGAATAAAATTTAAAACTTATAAATCTTCATTTAAGAGCAGTTTTTATTTTCAATAATATTGTTTTATGAATACGTACTTCCTTATACTAATTTTAATATTTATAAATTTAAAAATAAAAATAGTCTTAATATTTCTATTTTGAATTTAATTTTTTATAATACTCTTTTTCTTTGATCTACTTTATTGATGAAAAATAATGATTAAAAGTCACCAACTATTTATATTTTTTACGATATAACATAATAATATTAAAGTTATTATCAATATCAATTAATATTATTTTAATTGATTGTTATAACATAATTGAAAATAGCATTGTAATAAAATTGGCATATATATATATATATATATATATAATTAATCTCTATGTTTAATTGAGAGAATGTGATATTAAAAGTTAAGTTATAATACCAACACACTAATATAAGTTTCATTTGTCATTATAATTCAAACACATTAATTAAGTTTAATAAATAAATTCTAAACAGATTTTAAATTAATAGTTAAGTTAAGTTTTATTTTAATTCATAAAAAGTTAAAAAGACCAAGAAAACAATTATGTTTTGTTTTTATTTAATATCAATTGATGCTGTAATACACGTAATAAATTAGGACTAACGTGTTTATATCTTATTAATTAAATATTAAAAATAAATTTATTTTGATGGAGAAAATTATTATATAAAAATTCATGTTGCTACGCAAAGAGTTGTTAGATTATTTTAAGGCACAAGGATTTTATTCTAAAACAAATATTATTTATTTATTTTTAATTGCAACTATTTAATATGTAGATAAATTAATAGAGAATTAATTTAATTTAATATGTAATTTTAAGTTTAAATTTTGGTGAGGATACCATAATTTAAAAAACTTTAATTTTACAAATATTGTTTTTTATTTTACGAAAGATAAAAAAATTATAATAAAATTTATATATTTTTTCACCATCGAAGAAATAGAAGAGTACCGTCAAAAGATTTTTAAGCCTAAATTTAAGTAAGTTTTTATTACTTTACTGTATAAGAATCATACAATAAAAAAAAATTTTATATATTTTTTGTCTTTTATGTTATAAATATTGATTATTTTAATCTCCAATTTTATAAAAATCTCACGTTTATTCTTAATTTAATTTATAAAACAACGTTAATTTTACTCTTTTTTGTATAAATAACAATAAAAATGATTTAAAAGAGATTAAAATGAGCATTTTTTTTAAATAAGGACTAAAATAATATTTTTATAAGATCAATAACTGAAACAATTAATACTTATAATTTTAAATATTTAAATAAATATTTATTAAAAAATACCAAATTAAAGATCTTTTATACATATATTTGACTTGTTTTTTATAACTAACATGTGCAACATTATATGTCATAAAAAATTAATAAATAATATTTTTTTTTATTAAAAATTATAGTATTTAATAGTATCAATATGCTGAATTTTAATTTAAATTATATAATCTTTAATAAATATTTATTAGATATAAATTATTATCCTATGCAATGTTATATAAGTTAAAAAAATTATTTACAAATTAGTACATGTTAGCCTCTATAAATTTAAGGTGGACTTTTTTATTATTATTTATGATCCAAACTTAATATAAATTGTTTTAAGGATAAATCAACCAGTCTAGAGATTTTATCCGATAAAAATATATTTAAATTTTAAGAGCTCATTTTATAACAATATATTTTTTTGCTAATATAACAATATCCTTTGAATTACTCAAATAAGCTAATGAGTATATCTAAAGGTTACTCAAACCTTTAAATAATCGGTCTAAAAATATATAGCTCATTTGTGTGTTATGTTAATATTAAAAAATTGAACCTCCATCAAGTTTTATTTTCTTTTTTTCTTATCAAAATGCCAGAATTTCTAAGATTTACTTAAGAAAAAGATAAAATTAGTATTTCTAGTTCTTAAATTTTATTTTTTATTTTAGTTTAATCTTTTACATTTTTTATTTGATTTTAATATTTGGTTTTTTTTTATTTTAATTATGGTTATTTCCCAATTGTGACAATAAGAAGTCATGACAGTTGAAAAAAAAGTCATTAGAAAAAAATATTTTTTAAAGGTAAATTACTGGAATTGACAAATAGGATCATGTTACAAGAAAGATGTAAGAAGCCAAGAAATATTTGGACACTTAAACAAAGCAAGTATACAAATTTTGATATGACAGATCACTTTTACCTTGCTCCATTTATAATACTAAAAGGAACTTCTCCACATTTCATAAAATTAATTAAATAGGATATATATATATATATATATATATATTTGTACATTTACAATTGGTAATTTTTTGTAAACTGCGAACTTGATTAGTGTAATTATTGATTCAATTTTTTATTAAATAAATTAATTTTATGAAAAAGTAAAAATATTAAATATTTTTATCATATTATTTTATTTCAATAGATAATATATTTTTAAAATATCAATAAATATTTATAAATATCTAAGTTACATAAAAATATATATACATAATTAAGAAGATAAGATAAGATGATTGAACAGTGAAATTAATTAATTTTATATTTTATAAAAAAGTATACATATTTAAATTTAATAAATAATTATATTAAGCATTTATAGAAAGAACAGATGCTGAGCCCCGAAGAAAGTGGTGATTTAAAACATTTTTAGCCCAACATAGATTCTTATTGTTATATATTGTTTGGCAGCGTCTAGTAGATGCAGTGTCATGTTCTGCTTAGAACCTTTCTTGCATCTGTTTTGGGACCAGCCTTTGCTGTTGCTCCACCCCAAATAAAGTATGTTTAGTTTTATTTTAATATTTTTATATTTTATTACAAATATTATTTTAAATTTTATATTAATAAATTTTATGATTAATTTTACAGTACAAGTGTTTATTTTATTTAAAATTAAGTAAAATTAATTTTATTATTATTAAATATAATTAAAATATGTTATATAACTTTCAACTAGATATGGTACTTTTGATTTTTTTTTTTGTTGAGTCTAACTTATGTAATATGTTGATAGTTATCAAGATACTACTTTAATGTCTAAGTGAATGTTTTGAATTTCTAATTTTAAATAAAATACAATATAATTGTCTAAAACATGTTTTTCATAACATAGCCACCTAAAAGTCTTCTTGTAACCACTATTACATATCATCTGTAATTCTTGTCACATGCCTTTATCTATAACCGCTTCTAATATATTGATATTTCAACTTAAATGTTCCATCTTCTCTTAAACATCTGAATTTTTCATTAGAAATAGCTTGATCCAATTTTAATAAAATAGTCTTCGACTAATTCTTGACCAAAGTTAACTGAGATAATATTTTTTGAAAGCATCTTAAAATATTTTTTTATTAACTTTTGACATTAAATTACTTTTACAATTTTGTTTGCTAAACATTCATGAAGATGTCAAAAACTTATTGAAATATCACTTTTTGACTAAAGATCACATTTTCTTGGTTACTAAATTTTTGTGAAAATTAGTTAAAAAAATCTCTTC
Organism: Abrus pulchellus subsp. cantoniensis; assembly: GCA_024086825.1. Lineage (NCBI taxonomy): Eukaryota > Viridiplantae > Streptophyta > Magnoliopsida > Fabales > Fabaceae > Abrus > Abrus pulchellus. The sequence goes on from CM044050.1 coordinate 15,438,296, forward strand.
TTCTAGACTAAAACTCCATACTTCTTTGCTTTAAAACTTCATATTTTCTTTGTTAATAATTTATCTAAAAACTTATCAAAAAAGTTACTTCTTTTTCAACTAGAAAACAATATTTCTTTGGCCATAGTCTATTGTGAGAAAGTGAAAAACTTTATGAAGACCTTGTTATACAAATTTTAGTCAAAATATATACTTAAACTACAAACAAAAGTCATAATCTATTGTTACAACATACAAGTTTATTTTTCAGAATATACTAATTTTTCATCTTATGTTTTGTGACCAAAATAATTCAAACACGCTTCAATCAAATTAAGAATCTTACTTCAAGCAAAAATCATTATAACTACACTACCTCTTTACTTTATATTATAAATTCCATGCAAGTAAACCCCTAAATTAGTTAAATTAGTTGTTCAAACCGTAAATTTTAAGTAAATTAGTCTTTAAGATTTTAAAATGATTTTATCATTTTTAACTTTGTTAAATACCATATACTTTAGTTTAACAAAAACTTTGTCATATTAATGTTAATATTTGCTATTAAGTGACAACTGAGATGCTAAAATTACATAATTCCACACAATTTTAGGGACTAATCTCATCAACTTTCATAATTATTATTATTGTTGTCATCTTTGATGTTATCACTCATGATATTCTTCGTCATTACTACTACCAATCGTTACTTATGGTTTTATTCAAAAAATCTTTCTATTCGTGGTCTCTTTCAACTGCTTTAAATTGACAACATCATTTACTCCTTCTCTTGGATCAATATGTTAAGAAAACGCATATCATTTTAGAGTTAGAAAGAGATAATCTACTTCACACTTAAAACCACAACCTCATACTTCATATAGTTCTTGTCTCAAAGAAAATGAGGGATTATTTTCTTAAGATGAGATTCCATAAAAATGAAAGCATGATATTTCACCTTTTAAATAATTCTCGTAGATACATTTTTTAGACTTTTAATTTTAGATAATTTATATATTTTCTAGTTTGTCTTTTTATTTATTTTTCTCTAAAAAAAATGCTTATAGAGATCATAAGTCGATAAAAATGTGAAACTAAAAGAAGATAAACTATATTTTACCTTTAAATTTTTAAATATGTACAATAATAATACTTTAATCAATATTTTTTATTATCCATAAAATATATTTTCTTGATTTTTAATTTATACGTTTTTCAAGTTATGTATATTTACAAATGTTTATATAATGTATCAAACATATATTAATTGATTAAAAATTATACATTATTAATATAAAATTCTTTATATTAGCACATCATAAATTTATTATTATTAAATTTTTTACCAAAAAATTGAATAAATAATACCTTTAATAATGAAAGGGTGTTAATAAATAAATAAACATATTTAATTTTATAGAATACACTTCAATTATAAAAAGAGAAAAATGCACTTAATTTTTTTATTAGTTATGAATTTCTTCTTTCAATGTTTTTTAAAATTTATTTTATTTTTAAGTTTATAATCTTTTAAGATAATTAGTCTCACAATGGTTACTAATAAATTAAATAGTATATAAATAAGACGGTCATAATTTCAAATTGCTTATGACATTTTATACAAGTCATCGACGCTTCTTGTAACTCAATTACTCTTCTTCACTTTTAAATTGAGCTTATAGTCAAAATTTTAATATGATATCAAAGCTTAAATTGAAAAATTAAAAAAACCCAAAATTAAATAAAAATAAGGGTTAAACCAAAATAAAAAAAATTATAAACTTGTTACATTAAAAAAATCAAGAAAAAGGAGTACAAGTCTAAGTAATAATGACAATAATAATAAAACGCTTGAGGTAAATACTTAAACTTAAAATTTTAATCCAAGCTAAATAAAAAAAAAATTAAAATACAAGTCACAACTAAGTGAAAAAGTTAGTTGACCTTCAAGAAAAGTGTTTTAAGATAATATAGCATCACATTGATGGTTATCAACAAATCAAAAGGTATATAAGAAAGAGAATAATCACTCTAAAGATATTTTAGACAAGTAGACAACACAAACTTGTAGCCCAATCACTTTTCATCTCATATATGTGCTTTACTTGACTTATTTAATATGCTTTATTTTCTCTCAAAACCCAAAATTGAGTAATAAATACCAAATTAAACTTGATGTTGTGCCACACTCAACCAGCTGCACATCAAGATCAAACTTCTTAAATCTCATTACTATTCTTCCTCTACTGACTCGTTAGCAACTTTCTCATTTGAAAACCTCACATTTCCTTATTTCTTTCCTAAAACATGAAGTGCAACCTTCAATGAGCCCCAGAACATTACAAACAACCTCAAGCTCCTACAAATGACAAAAAGGGGAATGTTAAAGAAGCATCTAAATAGCAAGAAGATTTGGTAAGAAAATTCTTATTAAATCTAGATTATGGACATGAGAACATTTTTTCAAAGAATATATCCCTAACTCATTGCATAATGATGTGAGGTCATGTATGTTGTTGATTCACATAAAAATAGGACAAGTAATTTGAAAATTCAGCTGTTAAGTCAATACAAAAAGTTTTAACAATTTAAAAAAGAAGATGGCAAAAGGGTTGATTGTTCTTCAACTACTATTAATTTTGATGTTGAGATATGTAGTTAAGAACTTGCTAGAATGATTATTGTTGATGAATTGTCATTTAAATTTGTTGAGGGAGAGTGGTTTAAATATTTTTTGAGTGTTGAGTAACTCAAATTAAATATTTCTAGAAAGATTATCATTACTATATATCGTTGAAATCAGTATATTAATTAAGAAAAAAAAGCTTAAAAAATTATGAATTATTGAAGTTCTATTGAAAAAGAATATGAAATTTTTAATTGATCGAGAACTATAAAGGCGAAACTATTGTAAGAAAGATTGAACAATGTCTTTTGAAATGACAAATTTCTGAAGTTTTTAATATTATTGTTGATAATGTAAGTTTAAATAATGTTGATATTAAAAAAAACATAATAGAGGATTCGAATTCCATCTACTAAAAGATTATTATTTGCATGTTAAATGTTGTGCTTATATATTAAACATTGTTGTTAATGATGCATTACAAGATATACATGCTTTAACTAGTCAAATTACAAATGTTGTTAGATTTGTTTGTACTTCTCCTAGTTATATTGATAAATTCAAAAGTATCATTAAGAACTTTAAGATAAAAAAACTTGCAAAGTAAAATTAAATGTTCCTACTAGATAGAACTCCACTTCCCTTATACTTGAAAGTGCTTTAAAATTTCAAAAGACTGTTAAAAAGATTGGGAGAATAGGACATGCATTAATGCAAGGTGACATTCTTAAAACTGATTATTAGAATAATACAAGATTGTTTGTTAATTTTTTTCAAAATATTTTGTGAGCTGACTAATAAAGTAGTAAGTTCTTCATATGTGACATTATCTCAATATTTTCATAGATATTGGCTGATATGGTTGGGAATATCGATTCATTAACGGGTGCAGATTAGATAGATGAAAAGGCTATTTTTTAATCAGTAATTTGTTGTGGGTTAGAACAAAAGGAGGCCCATTTTTTAAAAGGAGTCATGTTTAGTTTAGATAAACCCAAAAGATAATTTATTCGTTTTGGGTCAAACGATAAATTTATTTGACTTAAGCTCCACTTACGTTGTTGAAAGAAGCCCAAGCCCAAACCCAATTATAAGCCCAATCCGTTTGACTGGGGCAGGTCAGGTCTGATAACAACCCCGTCCATCTGCTACTCTTACAAAACAATACAAAATCATAATATTATTATTTAATTCTAATTTATTTATGTTTGTCAATTATTGGGAAAATAGTGAAAAAGCGAAGAAGAGTCTGAGGGTATGGGACCCACAAACTGTGATCAATCACCAAACCCTTTCGTTCCCAATCCAACGGCTCTGATTCTCTCTAGTTTTCTCATCACTCCACATGAAGGATAAATACACAAACCCAGAGAGAGATGGTTAGAGAAGAGAAGAATAACCCCTCAAACTCTGTTCCAGTTTGAGAGAAGAAAACACAGAAGAGGGAGAGAGAAACTGATGCAGAATACGCATACACCACTTCTGCCAGAGAGATAGAGTGTGTGTGTAAGGTGTAAGAATTTGCAAAAGAAGAAAGTTTGCAAATTTAACAACACAGAAGAAGATCTGTGATTTCTCTTCTGTTTTTTGTCGCTGGTGTTGCTTATTTGCAGGGGAAGAACAAAAAACGCATACCCTTTTTCTCTTAGCCTGAACTTGTATCATTGTAAGTTTTCTTCTCTTTATTGTTGAGACTGATTTGTTGTGTGTTCTTTGTTTTGAGCCCTTCCTTTCATGTTGCAGCATACTTATTACAAGGAATTGTCTCCTTTTGAGGATAGATCTCGAGTTTGGAGGCAAATCGTCACACTTTGGTATTCCAATTCTTTTCAACTCTTATCTGAATCATGTTTGCACAGTCCACCACACTCCACACCCATAAACCCGAATTGACCTTTGTTCCTTCATTTTTAGCCCCTCCAACTCAGTGCTGGGAATTACCGTATCTGTGGTTCTGAGTTGGTTGTGGAATGAAAAATTGAAACTTGGTTGATTTTTGGTCTGTAGAAATGGAGACAGAGGAGAGGAACCAGAGAGGATGCAAGGCTTCGGAGCCAGAGTTTTTCTTGCAGTGGGGTAACAGAAAGAGGCTTCGATGTGTGAGGGTGAAAGACCCTCGGATTTCAACGAGACTTAACGGTGGAATCCGAAGGAAACTTGCTTCTGCAGTGGATCATCGTTCTGGTCTCACTGTGTCAGAGAAAGAAACCACTCATCTTCAACAACCACCACCCAATCGCCTCACAAGGTGCTAACAACAATCATCAAGGGGTTTTCTTCATATTCTTCTCCCCTTTCTCTCTTTCTCTTGCTGGTTTCCTAGAGAAGTTGGGATTTTGGTTTGTGTAATGTAATGATGCTATTTCCTCTGGTGGGTTGTTGAGAATCTCACTCAGAGGAAGAGAGCAGAAGCATCGAACAGAGATTTTCCCCCCTTTTAATCCATTTTGTTTGGTTTCCCAGAAGATAATAAAAACTGGGTTTTGATTTATGTAATGTGATGATGTGGTTTCCCTTTGTTTGGTTGATGGGAAATTCTCTCAGCAAGAGAAGCAAAGCAGCTAAGGGAGAAAAATTTTCACTTTTGTTTTTCCATTTACCGTTGGTTTTTTCGTCTGAGAAAAAAAAATGATTTTTGGTGATGTAATGTCAATTTTTTTTTCAATACCCAGATGGGGTATAAGCCGTAAGCATGTACTTACCCTTCTGGGTGGAACTGTTTCCTTGTTTTTTATTTTCTTAGTTTTTTCTCATAATTGGAAGGCATTAGATCTGTTATTTCTGTGATAATGCTTGAAATTTCCCTTTTTCCGTCATTTTTTTTTTTGATTTTTGATGTGGAAGTTGGGTGCAGGAATTCCGACGGGGCGATACTCCGGTCGTCGGCCGGCGAGAATAGGAAATCGTCGTCGCCGGAGAAGGAAGACCGGTACTACACAACAAGGGGGTCGGCGGAGGAAAACGGTAAAATCTCCGGCGATGGGAACAACGGAGAAGAAAGAGCCCTTGTTTGGCCCAAGCTTTACATCACTCTCTCTAGCAAGGAGAAAGAAGAAGACTTTCTTGCTATGAAGGGTTGCAAGCTTCCTCAGCGACCCAAAAAAAGGGCAAAGATCATCCAAAGAAGCTTACTTGTAAGTTAATTTTCTTTTTTTCTGTTTTATTTTTTTTTATGTTAATTTTGTTTCGTGGGAAAAAGAAAAATTGTGGTGGGTGAATTTGGGTTGGGATCTTTATTATATTTCTGATTCACACCTAATCGCTTCTTTGTGTTGGGTTACAGTTGGTGAGTCCTGGAGCGTGGTTGACTGATATGTGCCAAGAGAGATATGAAGTTAGGGAGAAGAAAAGTAACAAGAAGGTACGTGGTTGGTGGGATGTGTTGTGTGGTGTACTTTACTTCTTTTGTGACTAGATCTACAACTTGTATATATTCTCTTTATTCATATGCCATAGATTGCTGATGGATTGGGTTTTGAATGCAGAGACCAAGGGGGTTGAAGGCTATGGGAAGCATGGAAAGTGACTCTGAATGATTATGGTGCCATAACATTTGAGCGGATCCACAACAACACAAGAGGGAGAAGCCCTGCCCTTTTCTGCTGAAACCTGAAATATTTTGGAGATGATGATGTTTGAATTGATGATTCAAGTTTTTTTTATTTGTGTTCACAAGTCAATTGGGATGACATGTATGCGCCCCCTCATGTTTTTGTAAACGAGTAAGATCCGGTCCAATCCATTTCAATTAATTAAGAAAATTATTTTCTCACCTTGTATCTTTCTTCATCTCTCTCTCTCTCTCTCTCTCTCTCTCTCTCTCTCCAATTAAGTTCAGCACCCTCTTCATGGTTTTTTTCTTTCATTTTTTCCCCGGGTTTCAAGAGAAGCCTGGAGGGGAAAATGGGCAGCGTGAGATTGGATGATGTTTCTGGCAAAACCCAGTTATATGCATGTTATGCCCCACCTTCGGAGATGATGTTATTAAAACACAGTTTTTGACCACCAGAAGAAGCTTGAAAACAATTAAAGATAGGGCAGGGGTTAACCAATAAGGAAAAAAGAGATTTCAAGGATTGTAAGCCTCATGCATATCCATCATTCTGCGGGGTAGCATAAGTCCAAAAAAAGCATCACCTACATGTACTACCACGGTATCTCACTGATTTTTTTGTTGTGTCTATCTAAACGCTTGTCTAGAGGAGTTTTTGATAAAATAGAAATGAGGCGCGTGTGCATATTTATTCATGCTGTATACCATTTTGGTAGCCATATCACTTTTTACCATGTGCTATTTTAAGCTCAAGGCTGAAAATTAAAAGAATTATAGAATTTGTTTTTAAAATGGTGTATAGATTATGCTGATGTGTTCAGATTTTAATTTATAAAAAATAATAATAAAGGGTGGGATTTACCATGATTATATTATGCGCCCGCCTCTAGAAAGTTATGTCCAAGTTCAAACTAAGGAGAGCCTAGACAGTTAAGCGTGTATGCCACAATTCTCAAAGGTGCAATCCCATACCACCGAAATTTCTATGATTCCACAACCTTGTTCACATCTGCGAGTGTTTCAGTAAAGGTAGTTGAAACACGTGAAAGGTTATAGTGCAAGATTTTTATTTATGTGAAAATAAGGTTGAGGTGTATTCAATCATTCTAATAAAGGATTCAGGCATCACCAGTGCCAAAAATTTTAGAAAAGGAAAGAACGAAGGGCACCCAATATTTCCCTTTGGTTTTGATTGGCTTTTGTTTTCAGCAACGCATACACAACGGGACAAGAGATCTGCCACCCCAAGTTCTTTGCTGGATATAAAATTTGGATAAAATATATTTTATATGTTGTCACTTAACACAAATTGACCTTTGGACATCGAAAAAAAATACAGATTGGTTGTGTTATGTGAAATAAATCACTGATCATAAAGTAATCACAAGAATAAACCGTTTCATAAAATCATAAAATTAAAAAAAAATTGACTTGTTAACACCGAAGACAGCTATACAAACGTGCATGTTTGCCCCTTTGAAGGTACCATTTTCCATTTTCTAGCTTTTAGAAAGGATATTATTATACAAAAAAAAAAAGTGTTGCAACGCGCTGGTGCCTTCGTCGTGCTCCACAATCAGCAACTCTCTCCTTTTCTAATATCTCTCGTTTAAGTTAATTCCTAGCTAGTACTAACAGATTTCATCATAAAAGCGTGTATTTATTTGACTAGATTGTTTTGCATTAAATTTCATTAATGTTCTATTATTTTACTAAATAGAAAATTTAGTAGAAACTTGGAGTAAAAACAGTTTTTTTTTCACATAATAAATCAAATAAATAAGACTTAGTATCTGATATATTTTCTGAAACGACAAAACTTTAGACAAGTTCTTTATATCTTGTTGGGATTAAAATTGGCTACACCACCTATCTTAGGATTTAGAAATTTTATGCCATGATAACATGTTCAAGTGTAAGAAACCGTTAGGCCTAGTAACTCTACCTCCCCAATAGTGCTTTCTTTTTAAAGCAACAGAAGCAGCTATATCTAAAAAGAGGGCATGGCGTGGGCTAAGTCCTTTGGTCATTTAGCAAAATTTGGTTGACATGACATTCTCTCAGTAATAGCCTCTAACTTGGCACAGTGTACCCATGATGTCAAAGAATACAAACCATCAAAGCAAACAAACAGATGTGACATTGCTGTACTTTCTCTCACAAGGCAAATGTAGTATCTTACCTGTTCTTTTTCTTTGAATTTGTGATAGATCAAGTACGTGCTCACAAATTCAAAGAATGCTTGTGTATATGTATAAGTTACTGTTGTATATAGCCAAAAAATAATTATTATTGTTGTTTCTCAAAAGGGTTATTCATATATTGTCTCAACTCTCAACAAGAGTACACCTGGAGGAAGTTCACATAATCATATATGTACAATGGGCTTGTTGTTTCTTTGAGAGACTATTACATCACTTGTATGTCTGAATTTTCAAGTGTTTTTGCCCATGAAAATTCACAAATAGCGTATAAGAGAAGAAGTAAACAAAGTCAACCATTTGCTTTGTCATTTTATCTTTTGAATATAGAACTACATTTACTCGTCTACTTTTCAACGCATATATTTTGTCCTCTCTCCTGAAGGATGACCGGTGGGTGCTGCACCATTTCAAACAGAAAGGGATGAGAACAGAAAGAACCTCTCACACTATCCCATCTTTCAAGTGTCTCCTTCACCACCTTTTGACATTTTGCAAGCTTTATTGCAATTCAAGACTGTGATGGTTCCTTTTTTACTATCAAACCAGGAAACTCAAATTAAGGGTTACTAAATATATGATTTGTAAGTTGGTCTAAAAGTAGCAGAAAAACAAAATTAAGCAATACATATGTAAGTACTTGGAATAAAGAGTTAATAATTATGTGGTATATCTAGTTGCAAGGCATGGCCAACTAATCTCCAAATGAAGATAACAATCTTGGGAGACCAAAGCAAATGAATTGAAGGATTAGATGAATTTTGGATAAGCACCTGTTCATCATTGACCTGTGGTGTAATCAATCAACTATGTGGCCTAGCAGCTTGAAGCATCTCAACAATGAGAGTCTTAACATCCCTGAAAGAACAGTAAAGGAATCACTTCTCTGCAGAAAAGAAAACCAACCAAAATGCTTCAAGATAGGTTATTTTGCCTAATTCCTTATCAGAAACCCATATGGCCATGGCAATAAGAACCCTACAACCTACTTATAACTTAATCAGCAAGGAGTCCTTTGCATGGACACGATTAATCCCGTCCTAAGAGGATGATAGTAGAAAGAAAAGTGAAAACAGGGGAGGTTGTTATCTGATAATTTAACAGCATCAAATTTAATCAATTGAACAGTCAAGCATATACTAATACCATTTTCATAGATGTTCACACAAAAGCACGGGTTGCATAAGTAAACTGGAAAACAGAAGAGCATATTTCATCTAATGAATGTAGATATGTCCTTTTCAGCAGGAGATGGGAGTTTATGTAAAATATGATGTCTTACTTTCTATCTTCTGCACGTCGTGGGAAAGGGACTCGGAGCTTGAAAGTATCACCCTGATAACCAGCCTACAAAAAGATGTATAATTCCTCTAATAAAGAAAGTAGATATTGCAAACTCAAAAAAATAAAAATAAAAAGCTGCAGATGAGGATAAAAACTATTGAAACTTGAAAGGACCAACTTAATAAAGATTTCATTTGTCAAATTTATAGATGATTTTTTAACATTTCAAATTAAAGAAAATAGTGCTAAAGGAAGGGGCACATAAATGATATAAAAAAAATAACAGTGGCAATACCTTAACGTTGAAACCAAGACTATCCAAATCCAGTATGTATGCAATGTCCACCTGCAGATGATGAACAATTCAGTTAAACTATGGTCGAACATCATCCCCTCATCCCTCAGAAAAGAAGCCAGAACATATTATTTTGTTATTGGTGAACACATGCCTGTCTAGTTGATGCCCCACTCAATATTACTCTCATACACTTAGATATTATTTTGCACACCGGTTTAACAAAGGAATTTGACATGATATTAACAATTGAATAAAATAGCCTGGCCTGTTCTATGCTGAAATTTTATATACAGTCAAGATGACATACTGGAACTGATGTCCAATGCTGCACAATCACTTTTGTATCTTCAGCATGATCTTTGTTCATATGAGACTGTCAAATAACACAATTTATATTAGAATAAAAAATGTCTGACTTCTGTTTTCTGAAAGCCATTTTAGATGTGTCAAAATGGGTCACTTAGAAAGCACTACCGCCACTGGCTTGGAAAACTTAGCTACAGGATCAACTTTTGCAGATTTATACTCGTCCCCACTAAACTCTGCAATCAAAGTTAAAAGATAACCATAATATTATACTGTAAAGGATAGTACAGAAAACACGAGAAATTCACTGGTGGTCCAGAGATGATATTTGTTCATTGCTAAAGCCTCTAATTGTGATGGCCAGCCATAATGATCAACAACAATTAAGTAGATATTAAAGATAAAATTTTCACCCCAAAATGCAATGATACATCACATATTCTTTGCAATGCAAGCTATCCTAAAACCCGTATAGTTTCTAATCAAAGCATTTACTTGGAAGACAGTTTTGATCATCCCACATAAAGCAGAATGCACTATCATAAAAAAATACTCAACTTAGAATTAAGAGACAGGATCCGTTGACATCAGGTTTCAAACTTTAACATTTACACTACTTAATAACTTTTTATAAAATGTAAGATTGATTAATTCAACCGTTAGTTTAAAGTTTTAATCAAATAAATCAACTTTATAAAATTTCATAGAAAAACAAAATTAATAAATAATTCATTACAGATATTATGTTTTTAAAATACAAGTAAATATCGAATTTAAGATAACATATCTACAAATGTTCAAATTGTGTGAAATTTGATATATATGATCATGAAGATAATATAAAATAATTCAACAACTGAACTGGTCAATCTTACATTCTATGAAAATGTATTAAGAGGTGTAAGTATTGAAGTTTAATACTTAGTGTCAAGGGATTCTAACTCTAAAAATAAAATGAACTTGGTACCTTGTTTTAGTTTTGATATTGGGCTTGTATACTTCAAAATATTTACTAGGAGTCATGATGCTTTGGTATCACTTTAGGGGTGTGGTTACTTTGATGCTTAAGTGTTTCTTAATTAGTCAAGAAGCCCATAAGTAACAAAGAGAATAAAATAAATCCTCTAAAAGAGTTTGTCTCTAAAGTGAGAGTATGGATGAATCCACTCCTAAATTTTTGTAGGTTAAGATTACAATACACTTTAAATTAAATCAAGAATGAACACACCCTTACTTGTTCATTTCAGAGACAAGGTCATCATATAAGTGCTTTCTCCCAATTTCATGCCATCCAAACATCCACAGATCTAACCCTAAAAGCTCTCCATTTGTATGCAAATCACCCTAACCTTCAAGGTTTCAACCATAAATAAATAATCCTTCACCCATTCCCCTCTTCTACCCTATCCTCCAGTTTAAACTACCTACCTACACCAAACATTTTAACTGCCCAGCATACCTATTACATATAATTAACTATTAACTATTATTCTAACAATTAACTACTATTTATTATTCTAAAATACTACTTTCTGGATCTTATCAGGATGACAAGAAGTTTACATGATAATATTTTATTTTATTCCTCTCATTCAAAAAAATAAATAAATCAAATAAGCAAAGTGATTACTTAAATGAAAAGTTAACCCTCCCTTCCCTTCCCTTCCCCTCCAAACTCGATCCGAAGATAACTAGAGGAACCTTGCACAATAGTATTAACAACAAAATTAACCTACAAGAATGGCATGGTTAACAAACCTCCTGATCCTAACAAAGCTGTGGCAACACCTGACACAAATCGTACAACTTTTGGTTCAATGCGCATGAATTGGAAGTCTCCAAAGTCAACCTTCAATATTTGAATTTTTTTTTACAGTTTCTAATTGTACAACAATAAGAATAAGGAAAATGTGAGCTATAGAGAACAATGATAAACCAAGTTACCCAAAATGCATTGGGATGTCTTTCCAAATATGCAGCTCGAGTGGCTTCTTTATCATTTTCTGGTACCTGAAAAAAAAATTCAAGAATGAATTCAAACTTTTAAACCTTCATATAATGATTCTGTAATATAATAGTTATGTAATCCAATACACAATAGTAAAAGGAATAGGAAATGAAACCACAGAAAGAAACAATGTTTAACTGGGAAATAAACAGAAGATAATAACTTACAGTGATAGCATCACCATGTAAAGTAATCACTAAATCAGTCCTATCTTCAGGATCTCTAGCCACAAGCAATGAGCATTTAGGATTGGCAGTTAAATCCTGCAAGAAAAAGACTCTTTAGCAATGGAAGCAAGCTTTTAATTGGGTAGGTGTTGGACACGAAAGGTGTTCTCATGAATTATAATTGTTAACAAGGCCATGTTCTGGTTGAGGCAATAAAGCATAGGATTTGAAATTGAAATTGTGATATTGTTGCAAGCCATATTCAGCAAAATGTACTGGATAATTATATATATAAGCCAGTTCACTATACCTCAAATTCAACATCAAATCTCATATTTCTTATGAAGTCAGTTCAGTTCACAAGCCCAAACAAGTTTAATCTTTAAATTATTTACATTATCAAATTTTAACAATAGGAAAATTTGGGGAATGAAAAGAAAAAAGATAAACCTTTGTATGAACTGCCAGGTCGCTCACTGCTAATATAGGATATCCATTTGCATCACATGCAAAGTCAACCATAGACCCTGATGGATAACCCTCAAGCTTCTGCACATTAAAAATAAAAACAGATGAAAAGAGGGTATTCAAGTTGTCTGCCAATAAATAGTAAAACAAATTCCATGCCGAATATATGAACACCAAAAGGCAGTCAGATTTCAATATCATTGCTCTACCAAACATGGAATTTAATCATTTTATTATTGTTGTTGTGTTTGTCATTGTTACTTTGGTGGGAAGGGTGTTTATAGTTACCTTTGTCTTTTAGTACAAGAAAAACCTGAATACTGTGGTGTGAATGAAAGGTCACAACCAAACTTCCAAAGAGGCAAAACTCTCTCTCTCCATTCTTTTGTAAGTCATATTGCTCAAATATGCTTTCAGCAATGTGTCCAGTTAAAGCTATATATAAATTGATATTGTGCCAGCCCAGAGCTATATAAATCACACAACACTTTTTTTTAGAAGAAAAGGATGATTGCTGTTCATTTCAACATCTGAAAAGATACCTAAATTAACTCTTTGATTCTCATAAATTACACTGAGAAATAATCACCGATTTCTCACCACAGGAAAAAACTATCAGTTTAAAAGTCATTGTAAGGAAAGTATAGAAACCTTAGAGAATGTAGAGAGCATCCCTCGTACGCTACGATCAAGAAAAGTTCGAATTTCCTCAACTGGTGTAAGTCTGACAGCATTTTCCTATCATAACAAAACAACCCCAATAAATTAACACACAACCAATCTTCCTGAAAGTACAAACACAAATATAAACATTAAATTTCAACTACTTTGAAGTCCACTCATAACATATTGAACTGATAACTAACAGATAAAATACCTGATGTGCCTGAATTAATTGAAAGACATCATCTTTGTTGATGTTAGCATCACTAGGGGAGACAGTCTGATTCAGAAACAGCAAAAGCACAAAATTATTATTATTATTATTATTATTATTATTATTATTATTATTATTATTATTATTATTCATGAGCTGTGGTCATCGTCATTGAAAAACACAGACTTTCAACTATTAAGCAGTTCAGAGTTTCGAATCACCCAATAAAAGAAGCAAAAAAAATAAAAAATAAAATTGGAATCATGTTATGCAAAGTTAAAATTTTGAAGCGAGCAAGCAAATTATTGTGGAAATGGGTGGAAGAAAACGTGTGTGAGAGAGAGAGGTACCGGAGAGGAGGATTGGGGTGAGGTGGCCATGGAAAGGGTGAGAGAGAGAGGGAAGAGAAAGGGCGAGGAAGGGTTGCGTGTGAGAGGGAAGGAAAGGGTTTTATGGCCATTTGGGCGACAAAAAAGGGAGACCCTTGTCAATGGCATCACCATACTCTTCATCTTGCGCGCGTTTGTGTGTCACTCTCTCTAACAACACAACAACTGCACCAAATTCTCCCTTTCTTCTAAGGAAATAGTGAATTGCATGGTGAGGAGAGTCCCAAGTCCAAACAAATCTTTTCCAATTTGTACTTCCCTGTTCTTTACACTCCAATAGCTTTACTTTCTTCGTTTATTATTCTTATGTTACAAATTTAATAAAATAATTATTTTTATAATTTCACCTTCAATAATTAATCTTTATTTAATAAAAATAATAAATAAAATAATGATAATTTCTTTTCCTCTTTTTTATGAAAAAGATTAAAGATTTTATTTGTATTTGATATAAGATTTCTTCTAAAATTTTAGGAATATTTTATTAATTTTTTTAATAATTTTTATTCATTAAAAAACATTTCTAACATTTTAATACGATGTAATAAAATTAATTTATTTAGTTGTTATAGTATTATTAGATTCTTAAATTATATATTTAAATTTATTAATTAGACATTATTGAATCAATATATTTATATTTTAGATTTAAATATGAATATGTTATTATAAAATAAATTGATACTTTATTGTCTTTAATAATAAAGTTTAACTTTACTTAGGGGTATATTTTAAATATTGTAATTAAATTTTCAAAAATAAAATATTAACTATTTCAACCACTTTTCTTAATTTATATAATTTAGTTACAATATTTTTATTAAAAAATTAAAAAAATATTATTATATTTAAAAAGGTATAATAAAAATAATAAGTGATAAAATTTATAAAATTAATTTATCAATCATTATATTAATTTGTATACAAAATTTTGAACGTTAAAAAAAAAAGAGGAAGTATGTTTACAAAAACAAATTAGGAACATTTTAATAAAAGTTAATTTTTTTAAAAAAATGTATTTAAGTTAAAAAAAGTATAAAATAATATATATTTTTATATATTTTGAGAGTTAGTACATGTAATAAAAATTTTATTATTTTTATTAATAAAAATTGATCTAAGTGACAATCGATTTGATATATCTTATATCTTAAGTAAGGTAACATATTTTATTTAAAAAATATTTATATTATTAATAAAAACAAAATGAATGAAGGAATAAATTAAAATATCATATGATAATTCTAGTAAAAATAATTTACTATTATACCTGGATAATTAGAATTGAAGTCTTAAGATAATTAAATAATTATTTTAAAATCGTTTCAAAATTTTGTTAATGTTGATTTTTCTTCACTTTAAAATAAGAATTTTTTTAAAACTTAAAAAGTTTGGTTAATCAGAATTTTTATAGTTGAGTTAAATATTTAAATATAATAAATTATTTTATTAAAAAATATTTATTAGATTAAAGACGCAAAAGTGTAATAAATATTAAATATCTTTACAATTATTATTTTCAAATTCATAATAGTACAATAATAAAAACTTTATCACACTAGATATAGTCAACTTTATCAATTATAAATATAATTGAACTTAATTAAAAATTAAATTATAAAAAATATTATTAATCATATTTAAAATTTTAATACAAAATCAAAATTTTAATCCAAAAAATAAAAAAAATTGTAGCATTAAAAAATTATAAAAAGCACGAACTCAGACAATGAAATTGAACTTTAATACAAGCTTATGCTAAAAACAATTATAAAAATACAAGTGTTTATACTTAAATTAGTTAAACTTCGAGAGGAATTATAGACAAGTTAAAAGGTATATATATAAGTGAATCGTAATTCTAAAATTATTTAAAATATTATAATTCATACTTTCTTAATATTGGATAATATTGTATTGGACTTATTCAAAACCTTAATACATCTTTAAATGTGTAGATTTTAAAACACTTGTAATTTTTTATAATTATATTATTTATCATAAAATCTCTTATAATGATTTTTTTTTATAAAAAAATTCACTAATTTTTTCATAATGCTATAGGACACCATTTATGTGTGGATGAAGAGTCTCATGTTGTACCACTATACAATGTCATATATTCATGTTATGTATAGCTCAATGTTGGTGGCTACAGTAACAGGGTCGCTAAAATTCTGTTATGGTGGCGTCATGGTGGAATGACGTAGTGCTTTGGACAGAACCCATTACAACTATGGTGTGGTGTGGCGGAATTGCATGGTAGCGTAAAAAAAATGCCATATTCTGCCATTTCTGCCATGGCGGTTGTTATGGCATTTTTTGTTAAAAAAGAGTTTTTTTTGCAATTTTGGGTCAAACTCGATCCAGTCCAGATACCCAACCCTAAAGTCTAGGTTTTTCCCTCTCTTTTCCTTATGATCTCTCTCTCTGCTCTCTGCAACCTCTCTCTCTCTCTCCTCTCTGCTGAGATCTCTCTCTGTTGAGATCTCTTTCTCCCGGACTCCTTAGGTTTTTGTTATGGTGCAGTTCGTCTCCATTTCCAACGACTACACCTGTATCTTCGGCGACTCCAACCTACATTTCTGGCGACTGCACCTCCATCTCCAGCGACTCTATTTTTTCTAGTAGTTATTTTTTTTAATTTTTCCTCTCAATTTTTTCTTTATTTCTCTCATTTAAGTTTTACCCTTTCCATATTTTAATTTTTACCTGTCCCACATCTCTATTTTTTCTCTGATTTTCCTATAAAAAAAAATCTATTTATTTAAGCTACCTTTAACATGGCTCAACATAAATCTTCATCAAATTGTTCAAGAGCTTCTAATTGTTCTGACCCGGGATGAAAATATGCTTATTCGATGAAAGATGGAGATACAAACAATATTGTATATAACATTTGCAGAAAAGTTATAAGTGTTGGAATCACTAGAGTGAAACATTTAATTAGAAAGAAGGATAACGTGAAAGCTTGTCCAAAGTGTCTAGAAGAAGTTAGAAAAGAGATTGAGACATATCAAAAGGAAAAAAAGAGTCAAAATAATTTTGAGATGCCAAATGTGAGAAGCTTTAAAGGTATAAGCTATGATGAAAGTGAGAATGAAGAGGATACCCAAACCTGTAGCGTTGTCATTGGAAATCAGAAAGGGCAAATGGACTTGTTTTGTAGAAAGCCAGAAAGTGTCATTGAGGAAAAGAAAAAAGTAAAAATTGAGACAAACAAATATAAGAAAACGATGTGACAAAGAAGTCAAGGCAAGGATCCATCAATACATAGCTCGATTTTGGTGTCAAGCTAATCTTTCCTTTAACCTTGTTAAACTGAAGAGCTTTTAAGAATTGTTTACAACTGTTAGTGCCTTTGGTCCAAATTTATTGGCTCCAAGTTATATCATGATATTTGAGTTCCACTTTTTAAGAAAGAGTTGGAATATATTGATTCTATGATGAAAGATCACAAGGAGCAATAGAGCAAACATGATTGTTCTATCATATCAGATGCATGGACGAATCAAAAGCAAAGATGTTTGATTAATTTCTTAGTCAACTCTCCTACTAGACTATGTTTATGAGGTCCATTGATAGATCTAATTTTGTGAAGAATGATGAAAAATTATTTGAGATGCTTGATACTTTTGTAGAGGAGATTGGAGAAGATAAAGTTATGCAAATGATAACGGATAATGGGAACAATTATATTTTGGCTGGTAAGATGTTGGAAGCAAAAAGATAACATCTTTATTAGACTCCTTGTGCAGCTCATTGCATAGATCTTATCCTTGAAGATATTAGAAAGCTTCCCTTGATAAAGAAGACAATTCGAAGGGAAATATTCTATTGTTGGCTTTATCTACAGTCATTCAAGTATCTTGAGTTTGTTGAGAAATTTTACAAACAAAAGGGAATTGGTGAGGGATGCAGTTACTAGATTTGCAACTTCTTTTCTATCATTAGAAAGGCTTCATCAAGAAAAAGCAAATCTTAGAAAGATGTTTACTTCTGAAGAGTGGTGTAAAAACAAGTTATTAAAGGAAGTTAAAGAGAAGCAAGAAACAAAAATTTTATTAAATCCTGTATTTTGGAATAATGTGGTATATACTTTGAAAATCATGGCTACTCTTATTCGGGTGTTACGTTTGGTTGATGGGGAAAGAAGACCAGCCATGAGATATATTTATGAAGCAATGGAGAAAGGTAAAGAAGCTATTATGAAGTCATTCAAAAATAATAAAAACAAATACAAAGATGTGTTTGCAATCATCGATAATAGATGGATTTGTCAGCTTCATCGTCCATTACATGCAGCTGGTCACATTTTAAACTCAAAGTTCTATTATGACAACTCTCAAATAGAATTTGATTTGAAAGTTACAAATGGGTTGTATGATTGTATCAAGAGGTTGGTACCAAGTCGGGATGTGCAACAAAACATACTACTTGAATCACCAATTTATAAGAGTAATGATGGCCCCTTTGGGTACGACTTTGCAAAATCACAAAGAAAAAGCATTACTTCTGGTAATTCATCAAAATCTTCAACATTTTAATTTTAAGGTTATAATTCATCTTTAAAGTCATAATTTATCTTTCATTTTATAGCTTAATGGTAGAGAATATATGGACATTCAGCTCCACATTTGCAGCAACTAGCTATCAAAATTTTGAGCTTGACATGTACTGCATCCGAATGTGAATGCAACTGGAGTGTTTTTGAGGAAGTAATTTCTTATTTCTCAAGTCTATTACTTTTTTCTAAAAATTAGAAAGAAACTAATTAATATTCTTTTAATTAAACTCACGTTGCAGATTCATTCAAAGAAGAGGACTAGGCTTGATCACAAAAAATTACATGACTTTATTTATG
This sequence comes from Abrus pulchellus subsp. cantoniensis, assembly GCA_024086825.1. Taxonomy (NCBI): domain Eukaryota; kingdom Viridiplantae; phylum Streptophyta; class Magnoliopsida; order Fabales; family Fabaceae; genus Abrus; species Abrus pulchellus. The sequence goes on from CM044050.1 coordinate 15,457,316, forward strand.
TAAAATATAACCAACAACTCAAAGAATGTTACAATCTTAAAGATATAATTGATCTAATTACACGCAATGACATTGACGAGTGTAATGAGTGGTTGGTTGGAGAAATGGATGGTGATACTGAAAATGACTTAGTTTTTTATAGTGATAACACTTTAAATTGGATAATTGTTTATGGAGTTTCTGGAATTAGAGAGCCTGCAACATATACTAGGCATCATTCTAAGAAAAGAAAGAGTCCATTAAGTGGTATCACCGTCAAAGCTGTAAAAGTTTCTAAGATGAAGACATGTTCAACAGCAAAAGGAAAAGAGAAAATATTTCTTGAAGATTATGATGAAGAATTAGAAGATGAAGAGATGTCAAAAGAAATTGAAGATAACTTAGAAATTAATCTTTCACAATCTGAGAGAGAAGAAGATGAAAAATATGCATTGGTAGATGAAAAAGAGGATGATTATGTTGGAGTTAAAAAAGAAGACTAAATTAATAATATTTATTTTTATTACTAACTTAACATTTGATAATTGCATATTTTATATTAAAATATACTTTAGATTGTAAATTATGATATATATATTTTGAGTTAATTATTTTTTATTATTTTCTGTAATTTATAGTATTTTTTTATATATTTTATTATATCTACCATAATCTGTGATGACAGCCACTATAATTTATGACAATTTTTTTAGTTTTTGCCATGAGCCGTCATCCGTTGATAACATTCTACAGCGGTGGATCCGAAGGTTCAACTTACAAAAAAATGGCCTCTAGTGGAGGTATTCTTAATTTTAAGAATTTTGTTTTGCACAGAATTAGCAATATCGTGTGATTCATTGATTCATGTAACTATCAAATGAAATAAGGTTTTGTTATTGTTATATTAAGACACTGGTAACAGGACACGGGCACAATTTAGCTTCACAGTAGAAGAATGCATGTGAATTTATATATATATATTATTAGTTCTAACTTTTGCGTTAATTTTACGTTCATAAACACACGTCATAACAGCTTTCAAATTCAAGTTTCCTTGAGTACTATTAGTCCAAGTTTCTACTTCCATCTTTGAACTTCAGATTCTGTGACAATAAAGATTGGCATAACATATTTTTAAATTACTAAGATTAAATATTATCTAAATAAGTAATTTTGTAAATGAATTATTTCCGAAAAGATAATTGTTTTTTAATAAGATACTTCAGGAGTGTTCAAAAATACATTTTTTTGAAATATTATTAAAAATAAACATTTTTTTAATATATACTTGAACCAAGCACATATTTAACAGTGATTTTTTATTCTTAAAATAGTAAAAGTGAAAATTTTATTAATTTCATACTATTTTATTCTATTCAACAATTACTCTAATTTTTTTTATTATATTTCTGTAATAACCAACATTACCGAAAAAGATACATATTATTAAACCCCAAAAAAGATACATAGATGTAATATTATTAAACTCACTCCGATTGTTAACTTGGCTGAGATATTGAATTACTTGTCAAAACCAATAAATACACACACACACGCAAGAGGTCGAGTGAAAATGTAATAATAAATGTAGCATAATGGTTGCTATAACTTTAAGTAGCCAACGACATTTATTCTATTAAACTTTTTTTAAATCAGTCCAACCACTAAAATTGCATCAATTTCCACTGATTTAACCTTAGTTAAGGCCAATTTACGTCGATTCATAGCCCAACAGGTTTGATGAGCTACTCCAACTGATTACCCAGTCAATTTACCAATTGAACCAATCGGTTCAATCAAGTTCTTATGTACAGATGATTGAAAATGCAATAGAATTTTCGAACCAATCAAGTTGGTCAAGTTTTTACATAGATCATTAAAAATGTTAGACGACTTTTAATAAAATTGTGACATGGTTTGTATGATTTCGCTCAGTAATAATGCACTGTTCTAAAAAAAGTGATGTAACGGCAATAAAAAGTATCAGCATGAGAATTCAAACTTGACACGCAATCCTTCCCTACCCTACCCATGATTATTGAGTACACAACCAACTTTTGTTTTTGGTGGTTCAAAATGGGAACACAGTAGTGAAGAGCTGAAACACTAGCAATGACTGGTAGGCATCATCTTATGAATACAAAAATATCCTCTGTAGTTATCAAGTTTCTGATTCATCATCAATCTCCGCTTCTTATGCTTACTGTCTTCCAACTTTGCAGCCATCAATTGATATAACCATAATTGTAGCCAAATATCAGCAGCTACAATAGTTGTTCTTTTCTACCTTTTTCCCCTGGCAGCTATATTCATTAAACAAAAAAAATCGAAGAGTTTATTTACGAACAAATTTTTAAATTGGTCCTTCAAATTATATAAATTAAACATTTTAATTCTTGATATTTTATAATTTTTTATTAATCATTGGTTTTATAAAACACTATTTGTTTTCAGTTTTTCTATTTTATTTTACTGCACTTTTAAACTAAAAATTAAAATAATTAATATTCTACAAAATAAAAAACTAATGAATAATAATAATAATAATAAACTTATAATGTCCTAAGGAGTAGTTTGGAATTTTACTTCAGATAAGGTCCTGATTTAACTCTTTATTTCATTAAAACATGCATTGTTCATTAAAAGTATAAGAATTAGTTCTTCTCCAAAACAAATATGCACCAAATCACATCATAAGGATTCGTTTGGAAATTCAACACATTTTAATTAAACACTTGTTCAATGAGTTTTTTTTAAGTGATGATTTGTTTTATAAATTTGATAATAAAATTTATTACAATAAGTTTAAAAAATTATTCTAAAATGTCATGATAAAAAATTATTAAAAAAATCGAAAAAAAATTATTGAACCTATAAACTATTTTTAATAACAGAAGAGTTTAGGGTTTCATGGCTCTTATCCTTTACTTTCCATTGCTGAGCTCGCTAAAAGATAATTTCACTTTGGTTCCATCTCCAATTTACAAAATCAACCCAGTGATACAGACAGAAACAGTGTCAAATGTACATAAAAAATACCTAAGAAAAGACATAAACACAAACAAACAGAAGAAGAGGGAAGATAGAATAGATAATAATAATAATGTACAATAGAGGAATGATTAACCGTACATAGAGAAAGATGGGACATGAAGATTGAAATTTCAATCGGAGTGTGGAGGATGGAAGGCAAGGTAAGAGGAGAGTGAGAGAACGAGGCGTTGGAGAGGGAGACAGAAGAGGAGGCGCAAAACGGCGTCGCTGCTCAACCTTTGGGGATTGCACGCTATGTACTGCCAAAGATGCGCCGATGCGTGCGCCACCCTCATCACCATGCTACTATTCAGCACCATCCTCGATCTACGACGTCGTTTTCACCGCTTTTGATTTTCGCTTCGCCTTGTCCTTCACCTTGATCCGTCTTTGTTGCCTAATCCAAGTCAAACTCTATTTTCAGACAAGGCCGTTTCCTCCACGTTTCAAAGCAATTTTGATTGCTTTCGTCTTCGATTGTGCTCTTATCTTAATTCATTTTTTAATAAATACTTGTAAGAGATTTACATTTAAAAGTTTTATTTTTTTACATGTTAAAATAAATTTGTGTTACTTTTATTTAATATATTTTACTCGTAAGTTACTCCACTGTTTGCTTTTGTATCAGAGGCACTTTGGTTGGTTTCATTGTCATACGATAACCATATAAAGTTTGGAGAAAGGGTTTTGCATTTTTTGTGGTCCGGTTCTTATAAATATAATTGAATTTTATTTTATTCTTTCAATTTGTTTTTTGGTGTTAATTCTTATAAAACTTAGAATTTTTAAAAATAATTTCTATCACCACATGTTGATAAGGTGTTATAAATCTAAATCATCGATATAATCTATGTAGATGTATACTATGTCACTCTTAAAGTCATCTTTAATATCGTTTCTTACTCTATTGTTTAAATAGGATAATTATAAAATATTGTTTTTATGTGTTACTTTGTTCCTTCTGCAAAGAATAATTTTTATCTTTAAGAGTAAGTCTCTTGATTAAATTTCTAATAAAAAAAAGCTTCCGTAGTTATTCACGGCCGTAAGGTAAGGCTTTTTATCCTATATGCTCAGTTAACACCTTCAGAAATTAAAGGACTATTTTGTTCACAGTAAAATCTTCATGGACTAGACAGGCAGAGTTTATTTCGTTAATGTGATTATAAATTTACCCTATTCATACGATACAAATATCGTGGTGATTTATAAAGGACTTTAACTATCTTTACCGGACCATATTAAGTTTGATTCAGTTTATGTTAATTTGAAATTAATTCCACAAGTTATAATCAAAAACACATTCTAACAAAAATATTATTCAAATTAATTTAGTCACGCATCTCAAATATGTTCAATAGTTCTACTCAATTTTAAACACTTTTGTGTATTAAATGTGCAATGGAGAAGTTAGTCGAGGCAAGACAAAGTGGATAGGGTAATTATGAACAATAGACATTAAAAAATGCAGAGAGAATAATCATATCATTCGTTCAAAAATATCCTGAACTTCTTGATCAACCTATAGAATGAATTGTAAAAATTATTTATCATTGAATTTTACAAGTGCATTAATTCTCTGACCACTTTCCTACCCCGCACTTCCTAGAATTTTAACATCATTTGAAAGAAACATTATATTAGAGAATACTCACACTACAAATGATCAACCATTAGATATAATTATCAAAATCCTAACATTCAAGAAATCCTTTGTCCTCCAAGTAAGTAACTACTTGTCCTGCCATCAAAGTGGGCGTTGGACAAACTCCACCTTCTTGCTTTATTTCAATCTGCACAAAAGATAATCATGTTGAACTACGTACATGTATATAACACATCAGGCAAGGCAAAATATATGCGTGAAGAACTCTAGTAGCTACATGAACACATACCTCACAATTTATGGGTGGTTCATAAGGATCATCAACGCCAGTAAAACCTGAGCAATTTCACAGGAAGTTCAAAAAGCCCACATTGTAGAATTCAAATTTCAAAATATGGAAATAGTTTCAGCAGTTAAAATTAAGAAGTGATTCCAAGCAATGTTTTACAAATGTTTGAATATAAAGGAAAGTTGTCAAACGGGCTTCCTGAAGACAACACAAGAAAGAAAACCACAGTATGCAAGATAAGATGCAACCACAAGCCGTGAATTCTGTCAACAATATTTATTAGGGCTTGAAATTTTTAATCACATTAGTGGCATAAAATAATTAAACAGCTTAATTGACTGAAAGTCAATCACTGAAGCTAAGGTTAAAAGATTACGAAAGTCAGTTTATTAACAAGCACTAGTTGCAGGAGCAAATATCAATAACACTCACTGATCAAGGAGTAGCTGTTTTTCCACTTTCTTTGTTATAATCAAAGCAAAACTACACGGGAATCACACCCATCTGTTAATTTGTTGTCAGTATTTGTGGCTCCTTGAGAAGTCCTAGTAAACTATATGCTACAATACCAATCTACTGCCACAACTTTGTTGTCCGACAAAAATCCCTGTTATCAGCACAGCACTACCATTTTCAGACTTCATCCATTTGCCAACGGCTGTAGTCATAAATGGAACACCAGCTCATATGACTAACAACTATAATAGGTACTACTGTACAAGTCACCATACCACCAGAGTTCCTAACGGCCACATCAAAACCAAATAACTTCAGTCTATTTTAAAATATAGCAATTGTTAAATAAGTTTTGATTATAAAGGTGATAACTTTCCGCACTTCAGAAATATAGGCTTATCATATTATGAAAATTTTATTTTAAGATAAAAGCACCCTGGTGTTCATCTCACTTCAATGATTAATTTCATATTTCCTAGTCAAAATGATTAAATATGAAATCCTGTTTTAGCATCAGACTAACTATAGTTAGAATTTTAGCAATACTTTTTTTCATATTCATGCAAGAAATCATAAAGATGTGCCTAGACAAACTAAATTACACTTTGCTGGACAGTCAAATAAGTTTAACCTAAGACTCAAACACAAAGATCAATGAACAAAAAAACTCCAACATGTACTCCAGTTAACAATGCAGCACAAACTTAATATTGGGCTTCCTTCAACATTTTTTTCTTTCTTGTTATGTCTCAATTTCAGTGTACTTATGTTCGAGGGGTGGGGAGAAGCCTCTGTAGGTAAAACACATTACAAAAGCTCACCTTTGATTTTTCCAGCACGGGCAAGCTTATAGAGGCCCTTTGGATCTCGTGCCTCACACAATTCTAGAGGCATGTTCATGAAGACCTGTCAATACAATCCCACTATCAAAAATCATGCAGATCAACTAATACAAATGATCAGAAATGCCTAATGGAGCCTTGCCTCAATAAAATTTTTATCAGGTAACATGGCACGGCAGATGTCTCGGTCTCTTCTGTAAGGAGATATCAGACTGGCAACACATATTAAACCAGCATCGGCAAAGAGTTTTGCTACTTCTCCTGAATTAAATAATTTTCTGATCAGTAAAAGCAAGTTGGAAAACACATACGCATCAGATTTTTTAATATACACCAGCTAACCTTATAACTGCAACAACCAAGTACTGTTGAATCAGCAAATGCATGTACTGATGATGTACACATATATTTCAATTTTCTACAATATATGTTGAAAAGATTCATGTAGTAGATAAACATCATAATATCTCACATATATCAGTTTTGGATGTGGCAATATTCTTCCACTTTTATATGAAAAATTATCTGTACTTCCTTTTGCAAACACCTTCTATAATACTGAAACATCTACTTAAATCTGATCCAAAATATATTTCTTACTATATTTCAACTTCTCAAGAGCAGTCCACCAAAAAAGCCATGATAATACACTAACATCTTATAAGATCTTCCATCCTTTTGATTCGATCATTCTACTATACAGCTTTTCATAGCAGGAAGACATGGACAGTTATTAATAGGTTGTTCTAAGGAATAACAAGAAATTAGATATTTATAATGCCAGTATAGACAACTGATATCACTCTGATATCCACCCTTGGCACATATAATATTATGTTAGAACTGATTATCAAGTTCTTGTTACTCCATTTCCTTTAAGGATTTATTTACAGGAGCAAGCTTACCAGTTCTGCGAATATTTTCAGAGCGATCTTCAGGTTTAAAACCAAGATCCTTGTTTAGTCCATGCCGAAGGTTATCTCCATCAAGGACATAAGATAACTTTCCCCTTGAGTGCAGTTCTCTGCTTAGGGAACATGCTAATGTGCTTTTTCCTGAACAGTTTCAGAAAGCAATCAATACAGCATGTTGCAAGCATCACACTCACTCAAAGGAATTTCAAAGACTATGCATTATTTACTGGTACCATACATACCTATAATTCATGAGAGATTCACAGAAGAAAAATATACAACGAAGCATGTCTTAACTATGATGTAAAAGATAAGAGATGGAACTAATGGTAAAATTTTGGGAAGAAATTGGGCCTTGTGGCCACCTTCCTCTGTATAATAATGCAGGACAAGTCAAAATGAACACAGAAAATGAATGGACCATAGGTATAACAGGCAGTACACCATCTGCGCCTAGTAATAATTTCAATCAGTGCAGAAGATGATTGCAAGAATCAAAATAGTGAAAAATTGTATTTTCTGTTTCCTTCAGTCCTTCTGGTTTGGCTATAAATTTCATGTTCTACTGTAAATTTCTAATTTGCTTCTTCCAGAAGTTTTCAGAAAATATACAAGCACAATAGTTTGAAACTTAATTTAGCCAATTTATACCCATAGTCAGAATAATGTTAAAACAAGTCAAATAATATATAACTTCAATATTCTATCATCTATACAGGGAAAAATTGCCAACAAATGATGTCAGTACTAAGAAATGTCCATTGCTGATACAGATGCTTCAATTGGATTTTACCAGTCCAGCTGGATGAACAACTGAACTAATCAACACGCAACTAGATTAAAGATACAGTTTGTTTACGTTGTGAAGAAGAGAAGAATTGATATAAGTGGGCAAAAGTTACAAAAGCAATTATAATCTGCTTTGATAGAATAGAACAGATTACAGAGACATAAGTAAGAGTTATTTTGGTTTGTTTATTTCATGTTCATTAACAAAGAAAACAGAATGTGGAACTGAAAACATGTTTGGTAAATTACCAAGCAATGTGACAGATAATACTCACCTACTGCTCAAGTCAAGTCAAAGAAGAATCTTAAATTCAAAAAGCAAATAAAACACAATGAAAATCACAAGCATCACAGAAATAGTATGATGCTTTCCACGCCAAAAAAAGAACTGAATATCAGGAACCAACATTGAAAAAATGTAGTCCCTAAGCCAGTAACACTAACAACATGAACCTGATCCGCTGAGTCCAGTAATCCATACAACACATCCCTTTTGGTTAAGTAGCTTCTGCCTTTCAGGCCTTCCTATTTGACAATCTTGCCAAAATATATTCGTTGAATTGCTCAGAGTTGACATTGCAAACAAGTCCCCTAGTCTTCTCTATTGATCAATATTAAGCTATTAATTGCATTTCATGGATTACTGCAGCAACAAGACACAAGAAGAGAGAGTCTAAGAATGGGAGTACATGATAGTAATATAACTAACTACACAAGAAACATGGTAAGTGCTTCATTAGGGCAAGCATTACAGCACTGGTACAGACAGCAGAATTGAAAGCACGACAAAGTACATCAATTTCACATAGTGGAATTATGATCTCATCACTACCACTTGTTTGTGTCAAACAAACAAAAAGAAATGTAAACTATTTGACATAGTCAGCGTCTACATACATTGTACTTGTTAAAGGTTTCCACAAAGATTAGGACGAGACCTTATAGGGGGGATAAAAAGAAAGGTGGACTGTAAATATGGAATTCTTGAGTGAACAGTGTATGATTCTGCTTAAAAGAGAGAAACACCCAATTTTATTTTTCAAAATTAGCTAGTGGACCCCTGAACCTTAATACCCAATCGTGGTGGGTCCTTATATGATTGAAAAAAACAGTATTTTTCTCACCCTTTTGAAATCATGAAAACGTGTAGCAAAACCCACACTCAAGTTTCAAAAAGTGTCTTCCTGAACAAGATTCATGAAAATAACTAGTTGTAGCCCCTTGACTCTCTTGTATGTAATAATTGATGCCAATTGTGCAAGCAACTAAGTAATTTGATGACAAGGTCAAAATTTTGTTCTCCGGTGACATGACAATGTCCAGTTAATAAAAAGATGAGAGAGGCATAATAATCACAACCCATTACGCAAAAAGAGGGAAAGGGGAGAGAGAGAGTACCAGGAAGAAAATGTTGGGTGTGAATCTGGGAGTTACCTTAACCTTGTGAAATGAGGTTACGAGGTTTTGTTTTGGTTTGGTGTGGAAAATAGGGAGAGAGAGTGGTGTGTGTTATGCCATGTCATGTAATGTAAATGGCGAAGGCGAAGGCATTGAAAGGGGTTTGAATTTTGTGAGGGAAGAGGGTACCATTAAACAATGAATGAATGAATGTGGACACTGATTCAGTCTTCTCCTTCATTCCCTCCTTTTACTCTGCACTCACGGACGATACGCTTCTGATTGCATTCTACGCCCTGCACCACTCCGACCTCACTTATCAATAATCATAATAATAATAATTATTATTATTATTCAGACCAAAATTATTATTATTATTATTATTATTATTATTATTATTATTATTATTCAGACATTAAACTTTTTTTTTATTTTACATAACAATATAAAATTAAAAATTGAAAAAGAGTTTTGTTATTGAAAGAAATGGAATTATGTTGTTATATACGTTAAGATAAGTTTGTGTGATGTTTATAATTTAACTTTTTTATAAATTTAACAAATTGTAGAATCAACAAGCATTTAATTAATTAAAATAGCTTAACAAATAAAGGAAGGAGGGTTAAATTTTTTTAATATTTTTTATACTAATTTATTCTCAAATCAAATAATAACTCTTTACCATAATTAATAATTTTATTATCAATTATCAATTAAGACTATATACTATATTTTACAATCTAAATATTTTTATACTAGTTTATCCAAACTATATAACCTTAAGTTTTCTTTTATAGCACGATCTCTTTAACCAATTTGTAAGAACTATTTTTTTAAAATATTAAGAACACAATTAATAATCAATAGTGAAATTAGAAAGAGAAAAAAAAGACTAGGTTAAAGAACTCAAAAAGTAGATAATAAATAAAAGATATTACTTGCAGCTAAGTACTAGTTACACTAAAGGGACATCTAGCATACTTTAAAAAGAATTAAAACATTGTATGAAGATAAGGAAGAGGAAGTGTTCATTGAGAAAAAAGTATTTAAGGAGGTTAGCATTGTGTAGCTTAGGCAATACATTCAAGGAGTTTGGAAGCTTTTGAAAAATGGCAACATATAATGAGATGGGTTCTTGACTAATGAACATGGATTAAAGTATGGAGTCATGGCTTGTTAACTAATGTTAACGAGACATGACTCTATCTATTTATCATTCTTCTTCTTTATTTTTACCATCATCGTAAACCCCAATTGATGATTTCCGTTGGAGTTTGCTTTATTCATTGGGACTTTTCTAAATTTCTCTCCAAGATAATGTAATTACTAATTAGGATCTTAGACATGTCAATGTTAGAAACCCTAATAGAATAAAACAACTTGAGTTTAGGCAATTTCTTCTGACAAGTCCAAGCCCAAGTGGAGAGAAGAAAGAGAAGAGGATGAGGGTGTTGAAGTTCCTGGGACTTCAAGGGTCAAAGTACTTAGTACAACCCCTAAGGGAAGCACCCACACAACCACCGACAATAACACTCTAGCACCACCTAAATTAACACCAGTCCAATCATTGAAGTGTTTAAACAAGCCCAAGAGGAGCCTGAAAGGGAGTGCTATTTCCACAAACACATAAAGCAAAGACTTTGATGCAGGTTATAATTTTAACAATAAGCCCTCCTTCATCTATTGCATCCGTGGCTCAAATTCCTCAAACACAAAAGACCATTTATGGTTTCTCAACCTTCTACAATGTTAGAGATGAAGATTTTCAACAATTTTCATGTACAATGACTAGTCACATACAAAGCAGAGGAAAAACCTCACTTCCTATATTCGACATTGATGAGATATAGTATTAACTATCAATCAAAAGACTTAATCAAAACTCACAACAAATAAGCATAAAAAGAAAGTTCTAAATTTCAACATTTATCATTTTATAAAACAAACTTATAAATCCGAGCGTTTTTCCATTCAATATCCCATTTCCTCTCCTTTTATTCTTCTTTCTCTTGTATGACTTTTGAAAGGGGCATACGATATGGAATGAGAAATCACAACTTTGGTGTTGCTGGCAATAAAGTGGTGCCCTCTCTTATGTCAGCCTCTGTCTACAATGATGACATTATCGTGAAAAAAGTGGTGTAAATGCAAAACGACATCATTGTTGCCATTTGGTATTATGACATGTCAACATTTCATTAGTGTATTGACAATGTGTGACTCAAATAATGAATAAAGACAAAAATCAAGGACTAACGTTACATTTTTAAAACTTTAAGGACTAAAATATTTGATACTTATTATCTCATACTTAAATGAGGGTTTAGTTTTATATATATACTAAATTCAAAAGAAATTTTATATATATAACCAAGTTATAGAAATAACTATCAAAGTAGTAAAATAAAACACATTTAGAACATGTTTGTTTACATTTTTAAAAAGAGTTTTCTCTTTTTAAAATATAAAATTACATGTATTTTTAGTTTTCAAAAAAAAGTTTCCTCTTTTTAAAAATGGAAACAAACATACTCTTATTCTCCTCCTTGTCATTATAAAAAAATAAAAAGACGATAAACTAAAGACCCTCCCCATAGGACTACGTTATCATTGTTTGCTGAAGACAAAATATCCAACTTCAAAATTTATATAGTGAGATATTTACTAACAATTTGTTATTGGCTAATGAGTTGTTCTAGATGTGTAATTCAAGCTTCTAAAGTCTATCTTCGAAAGACAGTTGGAGGTCTTGGTGTTATGAAGATAAAGGGTGAAGGAACATATGAATAAGCACGAACATATCTTTTATATTATGGTCAAGGAAGCAACATGGTAACCAGACATAAAAAAAAAATGTGAATTTAGGATAGGCTAAAAAAACTAATAATGAAAAATAGTTTAGAGGCATAATGAGAGGTCAAGAGTGAAAAGAATAGAAAAAAAAAAAGATGAATGGAGTAAGATGTATAAGAAGAATTAGAAGTATCTACAAATTATTATTTTTTTCTTTATGAAGGTCATAAGAGGATGCTTTAGTTATCATTTGAGTCATATGATTTGCTAGAAATAGTTAAACATTGACTTAAATAGCATTGGTTTTAGATTAAGGTTGCCTTCATTCATCATCTATCAACAAGCATGGTGTGATTTTAGAAGGTAATGGATGTAAAAGTTGTATGATCTTTTTGCCTTTATTTGGGTGGCAGAAAGACGACCCATTAGTTTAGGGTAATGGATGCAAGTAGTTATTTATGTAAACATTTCTCAGTCTTAAATATTTATACACATGAATCTCACTAACCTAAGTACTTTTGCACTAGCCTCTCCAAACTTAGATGGACTCTAAGTATTCTTACACACCTTGCCTCTTTAGGCAAATAACACTATTCAAGTATTATCACTTAACCTTTTTAAGCTAATACTCATTTCTATTTAGAAAAAAAAAATTATTCACAAAAAGATAATTTTAGATGATTGTATAATGTTGTTTTATATTATGTCTCTTCATACATTGAAGTGTCTTTGATTTATAGTAAAAATATTTATATTTACGTAAGACATAACTAAATATTGGTTAGACTTTGACAAATTTATCTTTTATAAGATTTTTGATATGTGCAAAGCCTTTTTGTATTAGGAACATTTTTTGTTCTTTACCTTCTTTTTCTTTTTGCCATACTTATGAAATGAGTAGTATGAAGAGAATTGTGCTTTTATCTTTCACAAACGAATGCACATTTGTTCTTCTCAATATTGTCCTTAGTCAACTTTTTTATGCTTTCTTGATTTTCAAATATTCAAACTCTAACACTTTTAACCTTTTGTTTGAATAGTCTTTTAGTTATCCTTGTATATGCATGTTTTTTTTTATATAAATAATTAAATTTTGATTAGACTTTTTGTTTAATTAAATTATATTAAAGACATTGTAACCAACTTTGATGATCTATCATTATATCATCTTTTAGACTATATGATAGTCTATTTGATGATATCTATTTGATTTGTCTAGTAGAAAGAATTTAACTATTATGAAATGAATATAAATTTATAAGAAGTAAGTAAGAAAATAGAGAGAATAATACAGAGAGGAAGGAAGAATTTCAATTTCATTTCACATATATCCTCAGTGCAAATGAGACACTTATTTATAAGCCTAAAGCTATAACCGAATAATCTCATCTCTTTAAATAAAAATTAAACAAAATGGTTACAAAATCATAAGTTACAAAGAATAAGGAGTAATTATGAATATGGACATTCAATCATATAATAATTTATAACATTAACAAATTTATTAGATACATCAAACAATTCAACTTAAATAAAAATATTTTTTATTTATCAAAACTTAAATCTTTTATCTTTTAAAGAAGTTACTTTAACAAACTATATTTAACTTCTTTAATTATTATCTTTATCTTTTTTTAATTACTATTATTATTATCATCATCATTTCTTTTCTTATTTGATTACTATAGTTAACAATATATAATAAGAAAAGACATATTTTATTGATATTTGAATGTTAGATCTCTAAACTAAAATTGAAAAAAATCAAACCAAAATGAAAAAAAATTAGAGTATAAAATAAAATAAAATTGAAAGATTAAACTGAAATAAAAAATAAAAAATCAAACTACTATTTTTTTAATTATTTACTTTTAATTTATATACATAAAATTTTAAATAACATTTTTATGTAAGTAATTTTTTTTTGTAATTTAAATTTTTTACAAATAAAGATAAAATATTTTGTGTTTTGGATGAAGGAGAGATCATAGAAACTATTAAATCTGAAAACAAAAAAGTATTTCCAGGTGAAAATTAAAAAACCAAATCGTTTATATTATTTTGATGAAATAATTCAGAACAACCTGATTTTAGTAATTATTTTTAACAAATGTATTATTTTGACAAATGAGCCTGAGAAGTCTTGTCTAATGCAAATTTTATATATAATATAAATTTTATTACTACAATTATGATATGATATTTTCTTTTATTTTTTATCTTTTAAATATGTATTATAAATTAAATATTTTATGAACGTAAATGAATATAATTTATAATTTATTGTAGTATTTTTTTATTGATAAAATACTTCTAATTTTTTATATTTAACATATTTATAAATATTAGTATAGTGCAGGAAATATCTAAAAATGTAATCAATTTTTCGTAATCACAGAAGCGAGAAGGTGCATACAAAAGAAATCTTGTGCTGACAGGTGACCACAGCCTCTCACGCAGAGACTCGTAACAGTCTTTAACAAATAACAATCTAAAACGGCGTTATTTTGACGGAGCCAATTAGTTAGCACTAACCACTGTCCGCTCGCAAAGTGACAAACAATGCAATCGCACCTTCTCGTGGGACCCATCTCCATCGCACCCTATGGTGGCGCCGTCGATTCCAACGCCTTCCTCTCCGCCGCGCCTTCCACCTGGACCAACTCTTCTCGCCGCCGTATCCCACTCGTTGCAGCCTCCTCTTCCTCCTCCTCATCTGCTGCGGCCATCAACGGCGGCCTGAACCACTACGCCGTGCTCGGTGTCAACCGCACCGCCACTGCCGCCGAGATCAAACGCGCATATCGCCTCCTCGCTCGCAAGGTATCTTTCGATTTCGATTTCGGATGACGAAACTGTAATCTGGTTTGGTGCCTCTGAACGAAGCTGTGATAATTTGGAAACATTGCTTGGCGTTTCTTTCTGATTCTGCGTCGTAATATGTCACGAACTGTGATGATGTCCGATTTGATTGGAACAATTGAGGATTATGATATGTGAATTTTGCGTATTTTGATTGTTTTTGTTGTGCCCTGGTGGATTATATGTGTAAGAATAAGAGGAAATGGTAGGAAATTTCTCAGGGCATAGCCACTGTTACTTATCGTTTAGGCAAATGCATCAGTGGATTTTTGTTGGACATTCACAACTGTGATGATAGTTTTGCAGCCGGTTATTTCTTTTGGCGGATTTGAATTTTAAATGCAACTGTGTAAGTTTTTGGATCTCATTACTTGTAGTTGTTTTGCGATTTGTTTATTAAAGGTTAAAAGGCAAATTATGCCTTCATCTTTGACTCCTTGATTTCAGTTTTGACAACTAATCTACTTAAACTTTCAATATGGTCAAATGAAGTCCTTGTGCTATTTGCCAAAGGATCAAAGTTGAAGGGAGTGATACTTTACCTGATTATATTCTGCTCAAATTGTTGTTGTTCAGAGATTTACATTTCTTTATGTTGATTAATTTTTGTACGAAAATAAAATTTTGTTCCTAAGAAGGGCTCCTTATTGTTCCCTTTTGCCGAATGATATATGGCTTTATCAGCTTTGATCTAGCATACACATTATGCTTACATTCTCCTGTGCTGTGCCATATGTAGGCTTGCATGCAACATCTGAAAATCTGGTTTTTGACTAGTCTATGTAGCTAACCTCACTTAGCCGGATAAGACTTTTGTTATTGTCGTTATTTTTCTGCTGAATATACCTTCTGGAAAGAAGTATCTTTGAAATTAATTATTATCCCTATATAGTAAGCAAACATTTCATCTTGTTGATTGTTTTGGCGTGAGTGCAGTATCATCCTGATGTTAGCAAGGATCCACATGCTGCTGAATTGTTCAAGAGCATCCGTCATGCATATGAAGTGAGCAACCGTTATTCAACTTTTCTTGGTATATAGAAATAATTGCCTCTTATCAGGGATTTAATTTCCTTTTCTTCGGTAAGGAAAGGTTTTACACCTTTTAATAGGGATCATACTGCTACTTTTCAGTTCTACTGGTTCCACAACGATATTTTTTGGTAGAGGCTGAAAAATTAGAATGTAGCTGACTGACATTTGGTAAATGGCTTTCGAAAATGTACTTACAGAGCAAGGTTCGGAAGCAGACTATCATTGTGCTCTCTTTTTCAGCTTTCAAATTCAAAATAAAACTACTACAAAGTGCAAAAAACTTTTTCCTCCAACAAATTTATTGCAATTATTATCTGCTTTTGAATTTTGAAGAATTTTATGACATTCCCCCAAAATTTCTTCTGCAATATAAGGTTTCCTTTTTTCATGTGCTTTGGAGCATATGTACAAATATTAGAAATCCAATGACGGTATTTACTTTTATTGTATCCTTGAACAGGTACTATCGAATAAAGCAACGAGAAATAAGTATGATCAAGAACTTCAATTTGGTCAAAAGCCGTACAGGGAAAAGTGGAGTTACAGCACTGAATTTGAGGATCAGGTAAGAGTCTATAGATGGGCCCACCTCAGGAAAAAAATGCATAGTGAAAGATACTGGGAGCATTACAATGTCAATGAGGGCCACTACAGCCGTGAAACAGATGCGGAGGAAGATGAAGGAAATTTAAATGAAGAGAGGGGTTCTTTTTTTGAAGTGCTTAGATCAGCATTCATGTCACTCTTCTTGTTTCAGACGTTAGGATCCCGACTCTCACTTACATATAGCAGTCTGACAGCATTGTTTGATAAGAAGTTAGACACTGGTTACAAAATTGGTTATGTAATAGCATGGATTTTAGGCGGGAGGGGAGGCATATTGCTAACATTGTGCTTGTCCTTTGCAAGTTGGGTTTGCGGGAAAACCAGTAGTAGTGTAGTTGCACTAGTTATGGTGGCCATGTGGGTTGGCTCCTACCTTGCTAGGTACGCACCACTTCCCCAAGGTGCTCTATTAGCGCTTCTCTACATGTCCATTAAGCTACAGTCTGACCTAATTTAAAGGGCATTGCCGCTACTAGCATTTCTTCTGAATCTGTATATGTGACTATGTTCTTTATTAAGGTGTTTGTACATTATAATAATATATTCCAGTAAATGTAAATAACTGTTGTAAGCTATTTACTGATGATAAGTTACAAAAAATGGTTGATGAGTTGCTATTTGCAGAGTTCCATCATGTTCCATATTATACACCTTTGTGTGCAGTAGTGGCATTAAAGGGGAAAATATCTTGAAAATGAAACATAGGGCTTGGGGGAAATGACACTTAAATTAGTTTGCAAAAATTATAAGAAGTTTACAAGTTACTTCCTCATTTACCGACCAAGTATACCAGAAAGACAACAATTTGCAGGCTTCTCAATCACCGTTACTGTGGACGAAAATAAAAGAAAGAATTACAAGCTTCTGTAACAGCTTCTGTTAACAACCAAGTTAAAGAAGTTAGGGGTTGGGGAGTTTTCCTAAGAGCTCTTTACTTCGATATCATTCTTGGACATCAAATTTCTCCATAGATACCTCCCGCTGGCCACGTCAACGAATACCCAAAATCCGTTCTGAATCATCTGAAACCAAAGCAACAATTCTAGTCAGGATTGAAATAAAATCAAGAATGATGGTGAATCGTATAAAGAAAGTGGAATTGAGGGTACCTTAGTGAAATTGAAATGGTCCTTGTTGGATGAGTATTCCTTGTTGTGGTCTTGGTCGGTGAAGTCACTCTCCGGGGAGGAAACCACGGTGGTCCAGGCAAAATAAGCGGCTAACACGGCGGAGAAAAAGATCAAGATGAATCTGAGAGGACACATGTCTTGCAAGGCAGAAAAAGAACTAAATTTGCAGTAATAGAGAGATAGATAGAGAGAGAGTTGATGACAACCCAAATAGCAAGTCAAGAATTATTGGGTGGATATTTGCTTTGAGCATGTTGAGGGAGGTTGAGTTGCCTTTATATGGCCTCATTCACTTCTTTAATTGTATCGATGAATTAGTAAAACCGAGGAAAGGCGTGTTGTGTTGTCTGTGCCTTTTGAGACTTTTCTGTTAGAGCTAGTAATATTTACATTGTCAAAGGGAATCCTTTCTCTTTGGCCTTTGTGCATATTTGACCTTGTACAATGTGACCTTGATGAATAGATAAATAGACAATTTAACAATAATGTAGCAGGTGAGCTGGAACCCCAGTTCTGAGGAAAATCTTCTAGATCCTCCAAACTTGAGCCAAATCTTCTAGATGACATTTCTAGACAACCACATATATTTTCACACTGTAAAAACCCCCCTCACAGTCGTTGAACTCAATCTTGCAAAACCCATATCATTATGATTTGATTAAACAATGGCAAAAATGATGAATCGTTTTTCACTATCTTTATGGAAAGAATGAATGAATTTTTAAGCCATACGTAGTTGATGAAAACATAAAACAAGAATGCCAATAAACATTCTCAAATATGTTGCTCAATAATTAATTTGCGCCATTTAAACTAATCAAAATGTAAATTATTACAGGAATTAAGTATTTGTAAGAAAGAGAACAGGGATCTATTGAAATTAGTATAAATTAAAATTTTACAATTTGTAATTATTTTATGTTTCACTATCAATAATTTTATTCGGTGACTATGTTTTGCTAATATATTCTTTTCAAATATATCAGAGTATGAATTATTTGATTATATATTTATTGTCGAGAAGTCTATCACATTTCAAACATGTAAGTAATCATAGTATGATCATAATATGGACAAAGTTACAATCGATAATCTGATCTTTAAAAATATATTTTTTTTATTTTAGTTGCTATAAAATTTTATTCATTTTGAATCTCTATATTTAACAAAAATGATATTGGTTTTATCCATTGACAATCACTAAAGATTCAAGCATATACTTTTTATAGTTTTAAAGACTAAAAATAAATACAATTTTTTTTATGGCTAAAACTAGAAAATGTCTTTTTTTTTTTTCAAAAACTAAAATATATATTTAAGTCAACATTAAAAATAACTTACTAAAATGACTTTTTTAAGACTTGATTTATGACAAACATAATGACAGAGTTTGATTCATAAAGTTAATCTCATCAAGTGAATTGTTAACATCAACATTTAAGATTCATTTTAAGCAACTAAAATAATAAATTTTTATTGAAACGTATTTATTACACACTTATTCTTTGATATGAGTATATTCTTTTTAATAAAAATATTATCATCTTTAGTTGCTTAAAATAATTCCTAAGAGTTGATAATTTTTTATTCTTTTAAAATGCTCTTATTTTATGAATAAAATTTGTTCAGCATCATAATCCGAAACCACTGAAGTTAAAATTTATCTATTTCAAATTAAAAACACGTTATTAATTAAGAAAAAAAAGTTTTCTTCTCAAATTTTCGTCCTAAGTAAGTATTATTATTACAACCTTAATTGTATTTCTTTTTTTGGTCAACAACCTTAATTCTCTGTTGGCTACTGGCTAGAGTAAAGGATACATATGAACTAAGTTTATCACCTAAAAAAGAAAAATAAAGTGGGCTAGTTTGGAGATACTCGTTGGTTCAGAGCACATTTTGTTGAAAAAAAAAGAAGGGGTTTTTCACATTTTATGGACCTAAAGAAAAAACATCTTTAATATTTCATGCTACTTTCGGCCATTCAGGGTTCACTTTACTAAAAAAGGGTTTTTAGGGTTGCGGGGCTATTCTGGGTTTGGGAGAGTCTGTTAACCAAAAAAAAAAAAAAAAGCTTTAAACAATCGATAAAGTTGACCAAAAAAATTATCCTGTTGACTCAAAAAAATAGTCATCCAAAACTGTAAATAGCTAATTTTATTTTAAAATAATAATAATAATAATAAAATATAAAAATTCAAAATTTTAAAAAAATTAAAGATAATGGATGGATTTGTTTTTTTTGAAAAGTTAGGAGTAGGTAAAATAGAATAAAAATTATTTAGAAAATAAAAAAATAAAAATCAAAGATGATAGGTAGATTTTTTAGACGGTTGGGTGAGTGGACAAGATGGTAGATAAAATATTAGGATAGTTATTAAGAAATATATGATAGAAGAGATAATAGAAATTTAAAAAATAAATAACTAAATTAATTAATAATTAAGAGAATATATAAATAAGAGGAGGTGTTCTTAAGAAGAAAAAGAAAAAAAATAAAAAGGAAAGAAGAAATTTAAAAAAATTGAGAGAAATTCATTATTATTATATTACACATTTTTAAAGAAAAACAATATTAAAGAGATTGAAAAACAAAATAACACAGGGAATAAAACAAAAACAAAAGTTAAAGAGCAAGCAACAATATCTAATAAAAATATATCAAGTAACAATATTTCTATCTTTTATTTGTATTGTGTATTGACATTTTTTTCACACATTTTATTTTTATTATTTATTGTTTCTTTTTTTTAAGTACAATAATAAACTTTAAATTACAAAACACATCAAGTAATTTTTTTTATCCGATTTAATTCAGATTCGATTTGATATTTAGATGTAGTAAGTGAGTTTACTACTAAAAATTTTTAAAAACATATTAAACAATTTTTTAAATGTATAATTTTTCTTATGTTGTATTTTTTTTATATTTTTCTCACACTCTCATTCTCACCTTATTATTTGTTTTGACATTTTTTTTACTCTAACTCTTTTTTTTAGTTCTTTTCCTAGGCACAAATAAAAACTAGCATGAGTTCTTCTATTTTTTAAAAAAAAAATTGAAATTATTTTAAGAAACAAAAATAAAATTCTTTTGTTATTATTGACCTATTAATCTCTCAAAATTTATTCTAATTTTTTTTATACATCGCTGTGTTGTGTCTCATTATTGTCTTTTTTATTTGTTTGTAGATGTATATTTTAAAATTGATTTATGCTATTTTTTATTTTTTTTATAATAATAAATGATAATTGAATTTTTAAAAATTTGAATCTAACGTCAATTCAAAATTAAAAAAAATAATTTGAAAGAAAATTTTTTATTTTATATCTTTTGGATTTTCTGTTTGAATTTTTTTTTTCCTTTCTCTTCAATTTTTTAATGATAGTAATAATAATACATAAGAAAAAAATATATGTAAATAATTAAGATCTTATGCATATTTATTCATTTATATACCTTATTTTTGTTATCATTATATTTTATCATCACTGTTATTATTACTAACATTGTTATTTTTCTCTACATCTTATAAATAAATTGTGTCAATAATTTCTATGAAAAATAATGATTTTTGTGGATGTATAAAATTTTTTAAAAAAATTCTTTAAAAATAAAATAATAAAAATAAAAATAAATAGATATTATTTATTTTTCAAAATAGCTTTGAAAAAATAAATGTGATAGAGGTATATCACTATAAAACAAAACAGAATAATATAAAATTACAAACTCGCATAAATTAAAAATAAATCAATTATAAAGCATAATGAATAATCATAATTCAATCAAATTTATGAGTATATCATCATTAAAATAAAATAAATGCAAACAATGATAGTTTTTTAAAAAATGGAGTCCTAATATAAAAATATAATTAAAATAACAAAAAGAAAAAAAAATCAAAATTCATATTAACTTCTATAGACATTTGTTCAACATCACAAGCCTGATTTATCATTCTAAGTTAAGTAGGATAATAAAAAGACTTAGTTTGATAAAATCCAGCTACATTGACTATAACTTTCTTAATTTTGGAAGAGAAATATTAAAGATCCAGTTTGAGAAAGTGTTTGTTTGATTATTCAACTTTTGTCTTGTTGAGCTCCTCTTATATTTCAGCTTGCTTATGTCCTTCCAAGTCCACTTACTTGGTCTAATAAATAAGATCATGAGCCTTTTTCTTTCTACACCCTCTTGGTGATTCATGTGGTTGTTCCCAAGCTCCAATAACCTTTTTAATTTATCTTATGTACATAGATTATATGCAAAAGAAGAATCAAGAGTACATATAGTATCTAAAGTAGAAATAGCAAAAAATAATTATCATGAGTATATTGGTATTTCTAGAAATCAAATATTTTAAACACAACATTTTCATCATTTAGTCTTATAGTCAACTTTTCCTGTTACACACTAACGAGTGTCTTGGTTGTGGTTAAGAAAGGTTTTCTCAAGATCATGCAATTATGAAAGTCTTCTTATCCATATGTTACCTTAATGTTCATAGAAAGCAATAAGATAAATAAGAACATTAAGAAACATTAGATTTGTTAAACTCAATTAACTAATTAGAAGTTTAGGTGATAGATTGATTCATGTAATCCCTAAACCCAAATTACCCCTTTATTTCATTAACCTATTAATGGTATGATTGTTCATCAATTGATTAACTAGAATTTATCCTTAAGTAACCAATTCAAGAATAATAGTAACATTAGAAAGGAAAATATAATTGACAAATAACATCACTGTCATAAAATTAAAATGGGGTTCAAAAGGAATTACTTCACAAGAATTCACTTTAGCCACATGGCAAGAGAGATTTAATTATACATAGTCATAAAGATGCAAACAAAGATAATTAAACACAAAGCATCCATAATAACAAATAATAAAGAAAGAAAAATTCTTGTGACTAATCTACTCTAACCAAAGTATAATTTTGTGATAGAAAATGAGAGAAGGAGATAAAGAGAGAGATCGGTCAAGTTTCAAGTATGTAAGACCCTCTATATAGAATGTAGAATAAAAAAATTAACTTGACCACCAAAACACATGATTTATTCATAAAAATATATACAATTTGCTTTTTTCATATCCAAATTTACAATTTAAAATCTATATTCAAATTTACTTATTATTTGCTTTTTTCAACAACTTTTTTTTATATATAATTTGACATTCTTTAACAAGGTTGTGTTATTACTGCTTCCCACTATAAAATTAAGAGAAACTTAACAAATTTAAAAGATTAAATAACTATTGTAATAAAAAAATAGATTAAATCTTATAAATAAATCTGACTAAATGATTGTTTATTAATTTTCAATATATTAAAAATCTCGTACCAATAAAGAATCACCAAACTGAAATTTACTTTTATATATTTATAACACATGAAATCGAGAATAAGGTAAATATTGTCAAGTATAGTTTTATACATCTACCTATTGTTTCTTAATCTTAAAAGTTCTTTGTGTAGATTTAATTTGCTAAGTAATTATTTGTCTTATGAATAAGGTGCAACAAAATGCATCTTGGTTACATGTTGATATAGGTTTATCTTTATAGAAAATGCTTGATGAGTACACAGTACTTGATCTTCCTAGTGCTTATGAGGTTGTTGCATTAATAGTTAAAGATATTGATGATATAGTATTATTGATAAAAACATTATATTATAGACAAAGTCCAAGTATTTTAAGTGAGAAAATGTTTTATATTTGTTATATCTTGAATTCCAATACTTGATGAGTATACTATCGTTTTTGCATGAGAAAATTTCTTTCTCTTTTCTTTTATTTTTTTCTCTTCGTAAAATAAAAAAAACTCTATTATTCACATTATTATACCATTTTAACGCTAATAAATTTGGTTGATACTAACTCATTTATTAGTTAACAAGATCTATAGATTAATAAATTATTTTTAATTCATGTTTTGAATATAAACTTATTAAATGTAAATAAAAAAATATAGACTTGCCAAGTAATAAATATAAATAAATTTTGGAGAAACATGTAAAAATATTGATTAATTGAGAAGTGTAAGGATGATGGGGGGTAGTAATAGAAAAGGTTGAAATAGAAATAGTAACTTGTAGAGGAATTGTCAAGTGAAGCAACATGCATGAAAATTCTCAGGAAGCAAAGAATAATGCTAAGAAGAAATTAAATTACTATTATAATTTGCTGAAGATGAAATTCCATCTGAGAATTGGAATCTACTGCATTCTCCAATCTCCATTACAAGAACAACACAAGAACATGATAGATTCCAATTTTCTTTAATCAAATCTATCTATGTCAATTATTTGACCCTTTTACCAGAAACAATTTTTTGTTTTCAATTCTTTTATTTTTTATACAAGTGAGACGCGATTTGAACTAAAGGTACGAGAGAGCCAAATAAATTGAAAAAAAAAGAAGGAAAAACATCAATATGTATAATTTACTATATTAATTTTTAAATGAGATTATTTGTAGGAGTTAGTCATAATTTTCATTCTAGGTGTTTTTTAAAAATATTTACCTTTTAATTTAATATAAAATTTATATATATATATATATTATGAATATTAATTTTTAAATAAGAGTATTTATAATCATCATTTTATATAGTTTTTTAGATTAAACAATTATTTTTAAAATTGCGTTAAATTAATTTTTAATTTTATAATGTTTAATTTAAATTTTCATCTATTTATTTAATTTTATTTAATATAACATTTATTATTTAAGAATTCGTATTCAGAAATTATGTAGAGAGGTTGAGATGTAAAGTTATATTAAGTAAAAATTTTAATTAAGTTTTTTTTAAAATTTTGATACGACATTTTTCTCACATTTAATACTTAGTATTTCATATTTAAATTTTATATAAATTTTAAATTTTTAACTTGAAAATCTTATTTTTAAGTTTTTTACACTCATTATCTTCAAAATTAAATTCTATTAATATAATAAATGTTAATTATTATAATAAAATTATTAACTCTTTTAAATTTATTACATTAAAAATACATATAATAAAATTTTATTTTTATTTAATTTTTTAAATTTATTCATATTTATATAGTGCACAAGAAAATAATTATATACAATTTTAATCATATATATTATAGATAAATTATTGATGATAAATTCTTAAAAATTATAATCATAATAAATTTATATTAATTATTTATATGTAAATTTTTATTAAAAAGTATTTTGAGTATTTATAACAAAAAATTAAAAAAAATGGTAAACTATGCGAATTTACTAATTAATGAAAAAGTTTTTCTATTTAAATTAATAATAAAAGAAAATTTATAATTTTTTAAATAAATAAAATAGTAAATAATTAAATTATATTATAAGTAGGTTTTTTATTTGAATAATACATTTTTAAAAAATAATTCCTCAAAATAAGATTTTTGAAAATTAATTTTTTGTCTGGTATTTTTTTTCTATGTCAGCGGTAGTATTGTCTATGCATGGACGATAGTAAGTTTTTATTACTTCCTCCAGTCCTTTTTATAAGAAATAAAATGAAACATTTCTTCAGTCCTTATTATAAGAAACAAATGATAGATTCAAGAAGCATTAATTGTTAAATTTCTTTAATACCTTTCTTTTATTAATATCATTAATTATACAAATTACTACTACAACATTTAATATCATGAGTATTTTTGGAATAAAGTTTATATTTATAGAAAATATAAGTGACTTAATTACTTTCCTTGATTTTAAAAATTTAGTCTTTTGTTTCTTATAAAAAGGACCAGAGGTAGTATTATTTTAATAGAGTATCGTCTTAAGAAGGTCAATATTACTCCAAAAACTGACATGTGTCATGTGTATTGGATGGGATGGAAGATAATAAATTATTGTTATTATTTTAATAAGTTTTGCATGAGAATGACTGATACTATGCGCACATCCAATGACTGTCGTACTCACTTTTATTTGTTAAAGTCATTGCTTCCAATAAGGCTTCCCATCTCTTTTAAAAGAAAATAAAATGCGATCAAATACAGCATACAACCTACCCAATCTTACATGTTTAGATTAAAAATAAAAGCAAGCAAAAATTCTGTTGTCTTAGATTTGAAAAAGCAATATAAACCTGCATAGTAAAGTGTGAGTTCTTATCTGTTTGTCCAGAAAAAAGCAACCTCTACTTCTGCAATATTGAGGATCTGATATTGAAAGTCAAAGAGCTCAAAATGCCAGTTGTTGCCCAAGCAAATATGTGTTGCCATTTATGTTAGTCATTGGATGTGCACAGAGTATCGGCCATTCTCATGCAATAATTTATTAAAATAATAATGAAAATTTACTATTGTCATATTTCATCTAATATTATTAAAATAATAATACAATTTTACTATCGCTTTGTTCTGTTCGATATACATGACATGTATCAGCCTCTAGAGTAGTATCAACTGTCTTGGAATGATAGATTATTAAAATAATAATAATAACTTACTATCATTCATGCATGGGTAATACTACCGTTGACATGGTAAAAAATAATACTAGATAAGGCATTAGTTTTTTAAAAAAACTTATTTTGAGAAATTATTTTTAAAAATGTATTATTTAAATAAAAAAAGCCTTATAAATAAACATAAATTACTACTAGAAACACACTTTATATATATATATATATATCGATATTACAAATGGATTTATAGATAAATATTCAAAAAATTTTATAATATACGTTTATAAATATGTCTATATTATATTTTGTCATTTTGCATGAAAAATCGTAGACAGAATTACAAACAGAAAATTTTGTTTGTAATTTGAAAACTAGCAGAAATTTTGAAGTGAGAGTTATAGACAAGAAAAATCTATTTATAAATATCGTCATTTTTACCGACTTTTTATCTACTTATTTATAGATGAATTTTTTTTTGTCTATAATCGTCTTTGGCGAATTTAGATATAGATTTATCCATCTGTAATTGAATTTGTAAAACACATTATGTCATTAAACTATTTATAGACATATTTTGTTGTCTTTAATGTGCGAAACTGATCAAAACCGTGCCTCCTCCTTCTTCTTCTTCGCTTACCATAATTTCTTCTCTCCTTCATCTTCTTGTCTATATGTCTCTCTAGCATCATTAATTTTTTTGGTCTTTGCGAGTGGTTGGAGCATTCATTTGAAAAATAATTTGTATTATTGTGTTCCTGGTACAATATTCTAACTTTTAATCGAGTTAGTTTTTCAATTTTTGATGTATAAAAGAGACTTAAAATTTTTAAGATAGAGTTGTAGAACTGGAGATTGTATGACTAGGGGATAGGCATAAAGGTCCTTGCCTGAACTTGATTATTGTGTGTTGTGGGATTGTTTGTACTTGCAAAGATTGTAGAATATGCATGTTGTGGAGTTATAAGGCAATGTGCTCTAGAACGGCTTAGGATTATGATGTGTATATTTTTTATATATTGATTAATAGATTGTTATATAATATATAGATTATGTGTGAAGGAAATTTAGATTTTTGTATTAGTTGTTAACATATATAAGAAAATGTTCATATATTAGAGAAAATTCTACCAAAATTACATTATAAATTTGTGTAATGTAAAATAAAAGGTTGATACAATATTATGTATTTGTATTAGGTTTATATAGTTTTCGATCTAGATGTTTCTTAGAAATTGTCAGTGGATGTATGATAGGTTGCACTCAAGTCAGGGGGAATAAAACTTGAATTCTTTGAGAGTGTTGAGAAATTCATACATGTTTGTTGTAATTCGTAGTAATTCATCATTGATCAAAAAGTTAGGTGTCTGTAACACCTAATTTACCAAAACAAAATATACTTATATTATGACTTAAGACTCTACTATATGGCACACCTAAGTTACACGTGTAAGGGAACTCAATCAAACAGTGTTATAAAGGGATCTTACTAGATGTATATATATACCATCATCTATTAGTCTAGAGGTATAATTTCATCTCTCAATCATCAAGATTCGTTCAAAAGTACTTCTATGAACGATCACATTACAATTCCTTACTGTACGATTTCGCACCAACCGCATCATTTTACTATATTCACATTCCAACTCAAATATTTAATTTATCAGAATAACTTGAACTAACTAAAAGATAACAATTATAACAACAATATACTTGCATCGAGTTCACTCTTCATAAAATTATATAATTTAATTAGTCTTGCATCTCAACAATATACAAGTCATTTATGTTTATTACTCTGACTATTCGCAGGATGACTCTAAAATGACGATGCCGTTAGAGATAAAAAATTATGAAAATATAATAAAGAGTATGTTGATAAAAGAAAAGTATATATATAAACCATCTAACCAAAGTGTCCAAGGTAAAACAAAAATCAAAACCAAATAACACCAAAGTTCAGTATTTCAAAAATAGTAAAGACAACCCAAGTCCTATGAACAATATTTATCCATGATGTAATTAAAAACAACAACTACAAATAAAACTCTAACAGAAAGGAATCCTCGCTGGAGTCAGACTCTATTCCGTCAGAGTCGTGAGAGTCATTCACTGGTTGGGGGAGCGGAGAGGGCGATAGGTCATCTGGGTCACTGTCAATCCAGTCAATAGTGGGTGGAGGCGATCGAGAAGCAGTGGTGATGGTGAAGGGTGTCGGATGGAAGGTCCAGCTTCATCGGGAGGAGGTGCTTGGATCTGTGGGAAGTGGCGAGACACTGGCCTAATGGAAGACTCGATAACCTCAATATCTTTCAACTCTGGAGCAGGGGTAGGAGTAGGAGGAGGGGTAGGCTCTGGGTCCAGATCAATAATGGTTTTACCTTTTTCGATAAAAGTTTTCAATCGCTTGGCAGGGAGTTCTTGAGATGAAGGAGAAGAAGGGGGTGTGTGAATGATAATGCTCCGTTCGGATGGTAAAGGTACAGAGATATCAGCAAAAAAGTGGTCACTCCAACTAGGCTTCCAATCGTCTTTAGTGAGAGGCCCCATGGTCATAGAGATCATTCCCTGGTACACGAGACGGTGCATTGTCGGGTCGTATCTCCAGACTGCTTTCTCCCCGAAATCCTCTCCCCAAATCATTGCTCGCTGAGGGTCCATCTGTCACACAATCATGCAATACATACAAACACATAACAATAGAACACAAACAGAAAGGGTGAGCTCCAATACAATCAGTCATCAGATATTGAGTAAGTAAGGAAATCAAAGTAGTATCAAGCACTTATGAAGTCACATTTCAATAAACACACAGTCATAACAAAATGCCCAATAAACAGTTACAAAATCCAGGCAGAGTCACAGAGATTCGTCGCAACATAATTTAAATATTAACACTTAAAAAGTCACTACTTCCTCAGTTTGTTTTCACCATTCCTCCAGTCAAGGTGATCGGAGGCCCTCGTTCCCTACAAGCACACATTGTATGTAGCTCATCAGGAATATTCTCCCATTTAACCGTTTCGGTCCCTCAGGAACGAGTCCTTCAACGATCCTCGATAATGCTTGTTCACGTTAGGATTAGTAGAGGCTTCGATGGCGATGTGTCTCGGCCGCGGTGAGCTATTCCACACCATTGGGGCAACCCCCCTCCACTACCCCAAGGTCCTTCCCTCGAACCTGAACACTCACATCCCTCAGCTGTGCTAAACTGTGACCTTGACTTTCCATCCTCCATATCATGCACATAAAAAGTTTCGTAACTGCATCCTCC
This sequence comes from Abrus pulchellus subsp. cantoniensis, assembly GCA_024086825.1. Classification (NCBI taxonomy): domain Eukaryota; kingdom Viridiplantae; phylum Streptophyta; class Magnoliopsida; order Fabales; family Fabaceae; genus Abrus; species Abrus pulchellus. The sequence goes on from CM044050.1 coordinate 15,486,759, forward strand.
TTACACCATTTTTGGAGCACGCATTTTATTCTCAAAGGTCACAAACCATATAACCAATTCATGTCAGGCTTCTAATTTATTATTGAGTAATCTATAATATTTTATACTTGTTCAATGTTAATTGAAGGATTATTTGGTATTGGAATATATTTAGATGGAGTTTGAAATTATTAAAAAAAAAAAAAAAGTGAACAGTACCGTATGAACAGTGCAACCGCGTATGTACAGTACAAACCGTGTATGAACAGTGCAATGAACAGTGCAAACCGCGTACAAACCGTGTATGAACAGTACAAACCGCGTATGTACAGTGACAGCTGACGTCATCGGTGACGTCACATATGCGTACAGTGCGTGTACAGTACGCGTATACAGTGTTTTCCGGCATGAATAGTTCCCTGAACAGTGTTTTCCGGTGGTGAACAGTAAATTTCGGCGTGAACAGTAAATTTCGAAAATTTTCTATAAAAAGGGGGCTTCACACGAAATTTTCATTTCTTCACCTCTATCCAAGGTTCTCAAAGGTTCTAAGGCCGTAAACCACCATTTCTCTCATACTAAACCTTTCTAAACTTAGATTTTTCCGCCAGATCTGAGATTCTACATCTATTCTGAAGGATTGGAAGTAAGTTTCTTTAAGTTTGAAGCTAGATTTACCGTTCGTTTCTCTTCTCCTTCTCTCTCTTATAGAAATTCATGGTGTTCTTAGGAGCAACTCCGTTCTAAAGCTGAATCTTCGGTGAATTTTGTTATAATCAAGTAATATTCGGTAGATCTAGTGTGAATCATCTTTCTGAGGTAAGGGGAGTTTACTTTAACCTATGAACTATGTTTTGAACGGTTTAATATGCTATTTCAAGATATTTTGATATGATTTTGTTAGATCTATTGAATAAAAGCTATTTTCTAAGTCAGAATCGTTGTTAATTAGTTTAAAATCTTTGAGATTTTGGCTGATCTGTTATAAACTTGCCGTAGTTGAGCTGTTAAAATAATTTTGGTGGCGTGCATCATGCTGAGATATATGTTGTGCATCATTATAGAGCCGAGTTACATGTTTAGGTGGGTAGACATGTAACGGTAAGTTCATGCTTTGAGTCTGTTGTGCTATCTTTGTCTGGATCCAGATAGGAATGGGTCGCTCCCGACCGGCTCGGTTCCTTCGGATTACTTAGGTGTGAAACCGGTTGGAAGCCGTTTTCATGCTGTGCATTAGATGGGCTGGAAATGCATGGGGTTATTGCTGTGAGAAATATGTTGCTCTATATATATATAATTTTATTTTATGTTTGGTAAGCTCACCCTTGCATTTTTTTTTATGTCGTTGTGTGCGTATGTACTGCGATGATCGTACGATGGTACGTGAGCAGATGTAGCAGGTGTTGCATCTACTTCACAGGCTGAGGGGCCAGTGAAGAAAAGTTAGAAGCTGGAGTTGAGTAATAATGCATCAAAGTCCTTTTTCTTTATGTATGAGACCTCATGTCGAGGGAGTCACGTATTATAATTTTTTTGGTATTTTGAATATTATAAACTAAATGTAATATTATGTTGATCTGTTGGATATTTGTTGTAAGAAACTTCATTTTTATTTTGAATGAGAAGTGAATTTTTTTATACTTATATTCTCTATTATTTACCTATTTTTAAATAAGTATGTGGTGTAGAAATAATGTTCACGGTCCTTTATAAAAAAAATGGTCCTGACAATTCACGCTCATAAGAGCTAGCACGTTCAAGGAAAAGAAGAACCATTCATCCACGGTCCAAAAATAAAAGAAAAGGAGAGAAGATGGAGATAGTTATAAAAATTTGAAATATCATAGTCGAAAAGTACCTTCATAAACAAAATAATCATCAAAGAATCATGGAAAGAACCGCAAGTTTAATCACACATGCAAGTCACTTCTACCACAAATTTTTCGTAAAATAGTGATTAGGTGGTAGGAGAATTCTTTCATGATTAAGAAAAAGGGTTCCTTGGTCATACAGAATCAAACTGAGAGAAAAAGGTGAGTAATTTCTCAGCTAAAACGAAAAGGAAAGAGGGTAGTCGATGAAAACTGAAAGGAACACAAGGATTCATAGAGTTATTTCAACATGCAATCAGATATTCATCAAAGTTACCAACTTTATTTAGTAGTGAGGGCAAACAAGAAAGAATCGTGTAAGGTTTTCAATATCATTGACATGTAAATAGTAATCTCACTTATCCATATCCACACCCATTCGAGTTACTACATGCCATTTTTTTAGTAGTGTTCGAACAAAGAAGTTAGAAGATGAAGAGAAAGTCATTTGCATGCAACTTTTAATCTCATTGGAAACGAAAATAGGAAGGAAGAATATTCATCACACTCGATCATGCACATGTTAGCAAACACATTCATTCACACACAACCAAGAACTCCCCTAACCTTGTTTAGTTTGATAAAGAGGGATAGAGTGGAAGGCTTGGCCTTGGTACTAGTAGGATCTTGGTCATGACTTGAGTCCTTGGTGTTTTGTCGCCTCCTTGAGTGGTTGGTGATGAAGTGTGTTGTCCACGAGAGAAAAGGGCGTAGAGGGTTTTGTGTGAGGGAGAGAAGGTGTCGAGAGAGAAAAGGAGTAGTGAGGTTGAGAGTGTTTTTTTTTTTTAAATAAGGGAAAAAGGGCGCGTGAGGATTAGAATGGTCCTTATATAGTGTGGCTTAAAGCCTTTGCCCATTCGCCTCCCAAGGGCTGACAATTAGGAGTTGTACAAGAAAGGTTTTGGGGTTAGGTTAAGTGAAGTGACATACCCTCTTTGCCTTCCCATCTGAACGGTCACGCCTCTTGTTGTCCAGATGCATGTGATACGCCTCATCAAGAGCATTAAATGCACAGAGTAAAAAATGAGTAAGCCTTTAATGCTCCACATGTCTCCACAAGCTAGTCATCATGATGGAGTAACCGAGTGGTAGGTTGACCTAGGCAAGAGTGAGTAATCAATGCATGTTGGCGGCTGGGTCCACTCAAGAAGGAAGTGGAGTAGGTTTTCCTTTGTTTTTCTCGTGATATTAAATATGGTTAAGAGGAAATTAAATGGCTTAAATGGTGGTTTAATTAGGTGAGTCTAGTGGTGGTTAAATGAGGAAATATATGGTTTTTTTCGAGTGAATGGAAAGGCAAGGGCATCCCCAATAATTGTCTACAAGATTCACGCTGATTTATTATTAATGACCTACCCTAATTAAATATGCATGAGAATCTGAAAAGTTTTGCAATTAAGGGAGGGAATAGGCATGCAAACGTCTCATTAAGTTTTTCATGAAGGTGGCGCCTCCTTTGGGGCAGTGTATGCACATAACCTCATAATGACTAGTCATGAATGCAATGCAATTAAGGAAGGAATATATAATTAATATTATGCACAGTTTTAGGGCTTTTGAATGCACCATGGGGTGACTTCCATGTTGACTCATTACTCCCCCTCCCTTAATGTGGCTGACAGTTCCAATCATTTGGGGGAGAGAATTGTGGCATGTGTCTATTCGTTTTCTCGAGGGGTTGAAGGTAAGTGGAAGGTGATTAAGGCAATTATGGTGCACTTAACGGTTAGGTAAAGGGTTTTGTCGTGGGAGTGATTAAGCATGATTAATTTCTCAATAAATGATCATTGGAATAAATGTCAAATGGAATTAAATTGGTCAGCTATAATAAAGGGCATGAGAATAGGAAGAGTTTACATTTTAGGAAGGGATTTTGGGCTCTAATCTTTCTTTAATTCTCGGCTGCACTATTTATGAAGGAATCTCAATTGATTGCAATTTTAACATGTAATGATTTAGGAAAAGAAAAACGGCTACATTTAATTAGGGTAACTAGGAATTGGTAATTGCATTAAGTGCAATTATTTAGGCTCAGAATCTAGGTCATTATGGCCAGTTTCTTTCTTTTTCCTATCTCAGGCATTAAATGAAAATTGGTTGCCCTAATTAAGAGAGGTATATTGGATAAAATCCTAATTAAATGTACAGGAATATGGAAAGTCTATACTCGAGGAAAGGATTGAAGTCCTACTTTTTGGTTGCACCATAAATGGAAATTTTTCAAATAATGGTCAATCAAAGTGTAACGGTTCAAGAGGTGGCGGCTGCATTTAATTAGGGTAATTTGGAATAATGAAATTTTACATTAATTGTAGTTAATTTGGGGTTAGAATCTAGGCTATCAAAACTGATTCTCTCTCTCTCTCTCTTGTGCATTAAATGAAATTCGGCCATCAACTTAAAAGAATGAAGGTTTACAAGATGTCTCTTGGGTTCCTTGTTTTGCACGTGGAATTTAGGAAAAAAGTGGTGATTCTCATTAACTAACTAGCTTAGTGTGCAGGGTGTTATGGAAAATGAAAAGGTTCAGGTGTACTCATCAACTAAGGTCAAATAGACATTTAATGGTAAGGAATGTTACTTAATGGTTAGGGAGGTAGGCAGCCCCACGTGTAACTCTCTTGGGTTTAAGGGAATATTACAACTAATTATAATGAATCAGAAGAATAATATGATCATGAAATAAAATGGGTCCACCTATTTGACCAGAAGACATTTTGTCCCAGGGGTTGATCTCACTAACCTAGGGTTATTTAAGACAGTCATACCACATGATCATATAACACATGCACATAAAAATTTATATTAAACATTACTAAAAAAAATATAACAGGCTTTATTGTTCAGCAGAGACCCTAGCAATTCAAATAATCATCATTAAAAGAGAACATTCATAAAATTAACTAACCACAAAATTATAAAAAAATGTACAAAAACTAATCAATATAATAATAATAGTATTAATAAAAGCTAACCAAACTCGGACAATCCTAAGTACACAAATCAAAATTGGGGATGTTACAGTGTCCATGTTCTAAGTACAAGTGTAGAAAGTTTTTTTATATTGATTCAATTAGATACAATATGTATAAATTTGAATTTAAACATGATTACTGGATATAGACTAAGCATGGGGAAGTAGTTAATGTGAAAAATCAAGTAAATAGTTCAAATATATTGCAATCAGGTGAAGATGTAAATAATGTGAATTGTTATCAAGAAATGATTTATAATGTTGTTGGTCCCAAATTTAGAATTTTCGTGATTTTGAAGCTAAACAAAAATCTAATGGAGAGGTTGCAAGGTTTTATAATCTTTTAGAGATAGTAAACAAGCCTTTGATGGGTGTATGCATTCAGAGTTATCTTTAGCAATAAGAATGTAAAACATAAAGTTAAAAGGCAATCAAAGTCAGAGTTCATTTGATCAATAAGCTACATTAATTAGTGAGCTTAGTCCCCAACTTGGCTTAATCATAAAAGACTTTTACCAAGTAAAAAATTAGTTTCTAAACTTGGATTAAGAAAAGTCAAAATTGATTATCGTTTGAAAGGCTGGTTACTCTATTACAAAAATGATGTTGTTTTGACCAATTGCAAATTTTGTGAAAAGCTTAGGTTTAAACTAACAAGAGGTTGTAGAAGTGGTAAACATGAAAAAATATACCACAAACTAGAATGTATTATTTGCCTTTAATCTCTAGGTCAAAAAGGTTGTATGAGTCTATGAGCTCAGCTTCTTACATAGCGTGACATGCTGAAATAAAAGGAGTGATGAGATAATGACTCATTCATCTCATGGTGAGGCTTGACAACATTTTGATGAAGTGTATCTTGAGTTTGCATTGGATCCTAGGAATGTAAAGTTAGGGTTGTGTGCTGATTGGTTCACTCTAAACAATCAATTTAATACATCATATTCTTGTTGGCCTATTATGGTTATACCTTTTAATCTTCCTCTTAAAATAAGCATGAAAAATTTATATTTGTTTTTGACTTGTATAATTCCTAGTCTAAAAAATTCAAAGGCTAAAATTGATAACCTTCAACCTTTGATTGATGAGTTGAAAGAGTTGTGGTGTGAGGGTATAATAACTTATGACCTATCAAGGAAGCAAAACTTTAATATGAAGGCATCACTAATGTTGACAATAAATGATTTTCCTACTTATGGAATGTTATCTGGATGGATGACTCAAGGAAAATTAGCATGCTCAATTTGTATAGAGGATACAAAGGCATTTACTTTGAAATACAAAGGAAAAGTATTCATAATTTAAATTTCATACGAGATTTTTAGATATAGAACATCCTTATAGGTGTCAAACCTACAAATTTAGGAAAGCAATGGTTGAGAATGAGGACCCTCTTGTCCATTTAAATGGTCATTAACTATGGAATAGAGTTTTCCATTTGCCAAAAATAATAGAAGTAGGAAAGTCCATTAGGTTCCTATTAGTGATGGAGAAAATATTCCTGTGATTTTGTGCGAATTAGAAAGAATACTTCCCCTTGGTCTTTTTGACTCTATGGAGTACTTGCCTATACACTTAACGTATGAAGCACGTGTATGTGAACCAGTACAATACAGATGGATGTATCCGTTTGAACGAAAAATTGGAGGGTTTAAAAAGATTGTGACAAATAGAGCTCAAGTGAAAGGATTAATATGCCAGACCACATATCAAAGGAGACATCAAATTTGAGGAGGCATCTTCTCAGAATCCAGAGTCGAGGATGTTATGTGGTCAGAAATGGTGGGTGACCTATATAAAGGCCGCATTTATGGCATGGGGGTTACTTTGTAGACTTCATGTCTCATGCATCTGTCATCGGATATTCCCCTTCTCTTGCACCTGAGGAAGTGGAGGACATAGTCCAGACTTAGGTCCATGTAGGGATGTGAATTTGGATTTGGCCCGTTGGGCCGACCCGTATAACCCACCAAATTAAGCGGGTCGAGTTACAGACCTTTAATCCAATAACTCGTATAACTCGTCCTGCATAACCCATTTGAAAACGGGTCTGGACGGGTTCGAGGCAGGTTGGCCCCTCAGACAACTATTTAAAAAAAATTATGTTAGACCAGACTTGAGCTTGACCCATATTTAAAATAAACTAAAGAAACCCTAACTTTCATTTTCTATCCCTCACATTCTGTCCCCTGCTGCTACTAACCGCAACCCACAAATGCAATCACCCACAACCACTACAGACTAGGAATCCACTTAACCTAACAACCTTTCTTGTGCAAGTGAAAGGATAATAAGTTAGTGGCGAAGGTAGTAATTCTCGGCAGAGGGGACAAAGCAGTAACTAGAAGGGAGGAGCTCATAGTCGAATAGCTCGCCCTTTCCTTACTCCAATCCTTTGGTGAAGGCCTGTTTCAGTCAGTGAAAAGGTGATTTTCTCATTATAGTTGTCTCTTTCTCAGACCCTTCCATATCTATTCTTCTTTGTAATCTACTTGTTTTCCTTGCTCCTTTCCTTTTATATTTGTCTGGGACCTTGGGTTTAAAAAAATATCCAAGTTTCTTAGTGTTTATTTGGTTCAAAGTTTAGTAGCCTCGATTTTAATAAAATTGATTGAAGCATTGAATGTAATTGATATACACTTATAAATTAATTTAAATCACACATTTTTATTGGAACGTGTGCTTTTCATTAGTAAATGCAAGAATTGATTTTGTTAATTCCTAAATGTTATAGTTGTAGATTCAAATTGTGTGAGGAAATTGTGAGGCTATAAGTGATGATGCAAAACGAAAGTGTTAATAATTGTTGTTTATTCGATCATATCATGTACATATCAAGTTTCTTAAACTTCCTCTATTCTAGTAGTATAATAAAAAATAAGCAACCTTTCTGTTGATACTTCATTCTTGATTGCTAATAACTTTTTGTTAATCTAATGTATAGCTTTTGACTTTTTACGCTTTGATACACATTATTAATTCCTTGAATCATGATAGCTTTTGGTTTGAACTTTTATTAAATAATGTTAACAAAAAAATGTTATACTCTTCTTTAAGTAATGAATGACATGCACTGTTAACTTGCAAAATTTTTATTTTATTAAGAAATAAATTAGAATGTTAAGGTACCATGAAAACAGAAAATTCATAGCAAACATTTTCACTATTAACTTGCAAAATTTTCACTAATTTCCTATTGTTTCTCGGAGTGGAAAAATTTAGAAGCTGATCTTATAAGCAAAAGATTCAAAAGTTTCATACGTATTATATCATATACTCACAATAATTATAATTATATTATGTATTTTATTTTATTTTATTTTTTTGTAATTGTGTTGTTTCTAATTTGTAATATTTTTTTTATTTTCAGTTTTCATTTTTATGAAATGGACATGAAAGGCTCTAATAATCTTACTTCTAGTGATAATAATGTGGAGTATATTGTATCTAAAATCTGTTAATGCTAAGAAAAGAGTTAAAGCAACCACATCTGATTAATGAAAATTTTTCACCAAAATAGGATTAGGTGATGATGGAATTGAAAAGGAAAAATGTAATAGCTGCAGAATTGAGTATAAATATGGAGGTAAAAAGTATGGGACATCACATTTAAATCGCCATGTTACAATGTGTAAAGAGATTAAATTTGAAGATGTTGGTCAAATGATGGTAAATGTACAAAGAAAACTAAAATCTCGGAAGGTGGATCAAATGATATTGCGTGATATGTTAGCAGCTGCAATCATTGAACATGGTTTGCCTTTTAATTTTGTTGAACAAAGGAAGATTATGACTTGGTTGCAGTATGTGAATCCAGATTTAAATCCCATTTCTCATAATACTATTAAATCTGATGTATTGAAAGTGTACATGAGAGAGAAGGAGAAACTTAAACAAGAGATGTCTATCATTCCTTCAAGAATATCCTTAATTTCTAATTTATGGACTGCTTGTACTACTGAGTGTTATGTATGTTTGATTATTCATTTTCTTGACTCAAATTGGAAATTAAAGAGTAAAATTCTGAATTTTTGTCATATGCTTCCTCTTCACACTGGATTTGAGTTGTCTTAAATCATACATGAATTTTTAATAAATTGGGGAATTGACAAGAAAATATTTTGTCTTACTTTGGATAATTCATCTGCTAATGATGTTATGCAACAACATTTGAAAAGTCAATTAACCTTACAAAACTTGTTGTTATGTGATGGAGAGTTCTTTTATGTGCGATGTTCTGCACACATTTTAAATTTAATTGTTCAAGAAGGGTTAAAGGTTGTCAATGATGTCTTACACAAGATTAGAGAAAGTATAAAATATGTGAAGGTTTCAGAGAGTAGAATGAAAAAATTTAAGGATTGCATTGATCGAGTTGGAGGTGTAGATAGTTCAAAAGCATTGTCTTTAGATGTTCTTACAAGATGGAACTCAACTTATTTGATGCTTCAGAGTACTCTTCAGTATCGATGTGTGTTTTCAAATTTTCATTTGAATGATGAAAATTATAGATTTTGTCCGTTAAAAGAAGAGTGGCAAAGAGCAAAAAAAATTTGAAGATTCTTATTGCCTTTTTATGTTACTACTACCTTTATTTCTGGCACATCGTATCTTACTTCTAACTTGTATTTTGTGCAAATTTGGAAAATCTAGTGTGTACTTGCTGAAAGTTTAAATGATGAAGATGAAGTTATGAAGAGCATGGGTGGAAAAATTATTATAAAGTTTAAAAAATATTGGGATGAATATAGTATTGTGCTTGCATTAGGAGCAATTCTTGACCCGAGGATGAAGCTTGAATTATTGTATTATTGTTATTCAAAAGTTGATGCTTCTAGTTGTGAAACAAAGGTGCAACAAGTTAAAGAAAAATTGTATAAGCTATTTGAACATTATTGTAGCACAACTTCTAGTATGCACAGTGATTTCATTCCTCAATTTCTACTTCAAGAGTGCCTAAGGAATCAAAGACAGACACATCTCTTGTCTTTTATGTAAGTTTACAATTTTATTAGTTAATAATTGTATGATATTTTATTATATTTCTAAAAATCTTTATCTCACATTATCTACTCACTTTTTACATGTTGACTATGTCAAGGACTTCAAATTGCACAAGTCACAACAAGCTTCTAAGGTTGGAAAATCTTAACTTGATCTTTATTTGGAGGAGTCCACTATTGATATTAATTATCATGGTAATTTAGATGTTATACAATGGTGGAAGAATAATAGAAGTTGATTTTTTGAACTATCAATACTGGCACGTGACGTGCTAAGTATTCCTATTACTACTGTTGCATCTGAATTTGCATTTAGTATGGGCTCACATGTCCTTAACAAGTATACAAATCGTCTCTTGTCAAAACATGTGGAAGCTTTGATGCGTACTCGTAATTGGTTGCATGAATTTGGTAGTGATGGTAATTTATTTTGTTTACATGTTACTATTGTACCAATTTGAAGTATTAACTTTTTTATTTTAAATTTAATGTTAGTAATTATCTTTTTAATTGTGATATGCAGCTATGAATATAAATGATGATGATGTTGGGGATGAGGATGACAATCAAAATGTGCAAGTGTTTTCTTCCAATGCAGCATCAAATTCAAATGTTCTTAATTTAGAAGATGATGATTAAAACTTTCAAGTTGTTATAATTTGAAACTTTATTTTACTTTGTGAATTATGTTTAATGATTTTAACTTTGATTCATAAACTGTTTATTTTGAGTAAGACTTCAAAATTATTGTGAATTATTACTTTGTTTTAGTTTGTGGATTAAAAGATTATGATTTATGATTGAAGTTTTTAACTTTAAGTTGTTAAAATTTGTGTGTTTTAAGATTATAAAGTTATAAAATTATATTTTATTGCTTTAAATTTGTAAATATAAATAATTTTTACATTTTTTAAATATAATATTTTTATTTTTATAAATTAATTTTTGAACGGGTTGGCAGACTAGTCCATAGCCCAATTCTAAACGGGACGGGCTACACTTTTCTGTCCATATTTAAAAATGGGCTGGCCCAACCCGACCCATTTTTAGACGGGCTGAGGAAGGGTCGGAGCGGGCCAAGGCGAGCTAACCCATATTGACACCCCTAGGCCTATGCCCTCAATGAAGAACTGTAGAAGCAGAATGAGGAGATGTGGAAGACCAAGGAAAGTGCATGAAAGAAGAAGTGGATGAAGAAAATGGAAAAGAAAATAAAGAAGAAGGTGGCATCAAGGATGTAGAGGGAGGCGCAGTAGCAAATGTAGCAACATATGCAGATGCAGCTCATGAGAGCAAGCAACTCTACACCTTTTCCTCCTTCTCTATAAGTTCCAACATTACCAATCTTCAACTCTACATGTCATTCATCTTCCGACTCCTCCTCTACTGATGACGATACTCTTTCGTATGATAATCATATCGATTATTCGTTATAAACACTTTTATTTTCTTTTTGACATTATTTATTTATATGTTTATTTTATTTTTAATAACATTTTAATTTTATATTTTATAAATAATTTTTTATTTTTTAAAATATATAATTTTGTAATTTTTATTATATTTATAAATTGTAATAATTAAGAACATGGAAGAATAATTATGTTTGTAAACAATAAATAGAAATTTTTTAAAAATATTACAAATAGATTATAAATGAATTTTTTTGTCTGTAAAATATAGATGAATTTTTTATTTGTAAAATATAAACAAATTTTTCTTCTATAAGTTACAGACATTTTTTTCATCTATAATTATTTATCAACAAAGATATTAAAAACAGTTTTAACTTATATGAAAATTTGTCTGTAATAATTTAAAAATCTTTTTATAAATCATTTATATTTGCAGATTTTATAGTAGTAAATAATTTAAATAAACCTCGAAAAAATTATTAAAATATTTTAAAATTATTTTACTCAAAAAAAAAAAAATCCTTCCTTGTCTCTTACCCTCACTTCCTACCCATTTTTTTATATTGGACTGCACCCAAAAAAGTTTCACTCCCAGTTTTCATTCTTTCTCGGTGCGAATCTTGCTCATATGATATTTCTACAAGACCCTAAGTTTTTTCCCCTCAAGTTACGAATATTAATTTTATTTAAGTGTAAATTACTTATGAAATTAGTTTTTTTAGGCTCCGTTTAGATAAGAGTTAAAATAGAGAGGAGAAAAATATGAAAGAAATAAATAAAAATAAATAAATAATATAATAAATATATTTTTTATTTAAATAAATTAAAATGAGAAAAATATTAAAAATTGTTTGTTTAGATTAATAAAATAAATAATAAAAATATAAAAAAATTATATAAAAATTAATCACACAAATTATAATTTTTTTATCATCATGCATTTTTTAATAGAAATTTAACGTATTAATCATGTATTTACTATTATAAATTATATTTTTAATTTAAAATAAAAAATATGTCTTCTCACTTTTCTTCTAATTTTTTTTCCAAATATATTTTTAGTCTATCTTATTTTTAATTAAATCATAAACAACTTTAATAAGAATTATTCTAATTAAAAAGCTTAAATAGGAAATTTTATTTAAAAAAAATACGATACGCATTGCGTGAACCAACAATAACTTTAAATTTTTTAAAATATTGAGAAAACATACCCTAAATATAATTTAGCACCAAGGAGACCTATTCTGATATTAAAAAAAACATAAAAAAAAATTTAAAGATGAAATTTTATTTAAAAATAATAACATAAACATTGCTTGAACCAACAATTACTTTAGATTCTTTAAAAATATAGAGAAAACACACCCCCAAATATAATTTATAGATGTTATAACCTTCTGTGTAACTTTTTTTTTTAATTTTAATGTAAAAGAAATAAATAATTCATCAAAATTAAAGAAAATCAATTAAATGCTATAATTTTATATGACTTTCTCATTAAAACAAATTTCATAATAAAAATTTAAAAAATAATTTTTTAACAATTAATATACCTAAGTTTGATTGCATTTTTAGTTTCTATATTTTAATGTATGTATAATTTAAATTCTGTTTAACATAATTGTTCACATTTAATCTTTTTAGTTTTTTAAATGTTTAAATTAAATTTTATACTTTAAAATTTTATTTAATAATTAATATAAATATAAGAGAAGTATGATGTTTTATTGATTTATAAAAATAAGTAAAAGAAAAATATATAAAATATTTAAATAAAAATGAAATATAATAAAAGTTTTAATTTTAGTCTTTAGAGTGAAGAACTTAATTTGAGCAGTAAAAAATTAAAAAGAACTAAATGCAAACAATTAAAATTAGAAAGATAAAAATTACACATAAGTTAAATTACAAGGCTCAAAATTGCAATTAAATACGAAAGGAAATCATTATTTAATTTAGACTTAATAATTGTTATGTTATATAGCTATCATAGATAGTGTCATTTTAGATGTTTATTAACGTAAATTTATTAATCTTTAAACCTCTCTTTTTTTGTCTGCTTTTCCAATTCCTTCAATTTATATTACCTTTTCATATTAATAAAATCACAGAGGTTAGGATGGCAAAACGGGTTAGTTTGCTTCCATCATTAATCCGTCAAGAAAACACGTTAAGTTTAAATTTTTCTATTTTTTTAAGACAGGTTGAAAATGTCAATCCACATTGTTTTATTAGCAGCTCAGTGAGTTGACCCGTTTAAATATTTTTAAAAATTAAAATTTATAAATTAGAAAATAAAAATTTAATTAAAAATATTATATATAATTAAATTTTAACATACATAAAAAATTTATTAATATATATACTAATTTTATTGATATTAAAATTTGGCTTTTAATATTTATTAAATATATATATCTATATAACTACATTCTCTGTTTCAATATTTAACATAATTATATTCATTAAAATTAAATTTTAATATTATAAACTAACACATCATAATTAATTTAATTTTAATTAATCTTTTTATACTTGATTGATTTGTAGTTATGCAAAATTTTCATTGCAGTATTTCGATTTATATAATATTTTATATTTATAAAATTGTGATATTTAATTATTAAATTATATACATTCATTTAAATAAATATACGTAAAGGTTTCTAAACTATTTATACAATTTATAGGTTCGACACATTATAATAATCCCAAACCGAGATTATGTTAGTTCTACAGTCATTAGCCCGCTTTTGAAAAGATTAATTAGGAAGGTAAATTAGTTGAGAGAAGCACACATTTTAATATAAAATAATCTTTTAATAAATATTTATAGAATTAAATTAAATTAAATTAAAAATTTTATGCATTCAAATTATGTTTATTTTACTTTTTTTATTTTTTAAATTTAAGATAAATTAATTTTAATTTATAAAAATTATTTAATTCATTTTTTTTGTTTTTTTATCAGGATTTTTTTAAAATTTATCTAAAGACTTTAAATTAAACTAATTTATTTAAAGTGGACTTAAGTTAAACTTATACGTTACCATACTCTGAAAAAAAAAACTAGTTAATTGATTTATTTTCAAGATATTTCAAAAAATTGTATAAATGCTAATAAATTTATATAAAGAAAATATTTAGTTGCATAGAAAATCTTAAATTATATAAAAGTAAAGTTAAGAAAAGAATAATGACCACACAAATTGATTTAGAGAAGACATAAGATAATATTAGTTGATATTTTCTTCAATTAATTTTCATTAATTTTGATATATTAAGTCATATTGTGTCTATTATTATGTAGTATTATTATATAGTGTATGCGTACATTCTTCTTATCTATTATATTGAATGGTGTTTAATTCAAAGATTTTCAACCAATAAAGGGTCTTAGACAAGGGAATCACATTTCTCTTTACCTTTTTATTTTTTACATGAAAAAACTATATTAATAAATTAAAAAGTAAAGGAAAAGTCTATCTATCAAGGAACAATTCTAATATCATTTACTTTTTATGTGCTAACAATGTCTTTGTTTTCTTGCAAACCGAAAATATTCAAGTCCAAAATGCTATCACAGTGATACAAAATTTTGGTGATGTCTTTAGCCTTAAGATCAACTTTGACAAATTAATGGTAATGTTTTTGAAAAGGATTCCTTGCCAAAAGTGTGATATTATCTATTATTTCACTTCCATTCATTTGATTACGAAACAGGAACCTACCTTGACTTTCCATTAACTAAAGATAAATTAAATAAATAACTTTTGTTCCTTGAAAAAATATACTAAAAGGTGACAACTTAAAAAGAAAAACTATTTAATAAAACTTATAAAATTTACTTGACAAAATCTGTCTTAACTTATATTTTTATTTATTCCATGCAAATTTAGTGATTACTTCAATCTGTTTGTCATTATATGAGTAAGGTAATTAGAGATTTTATTTGATCTTCTAATTACTATACCATGACATTCATTTAGTTGATTGTGATAAAATTACCTTTCCTAAGAAATAGGGTGACTTGGATGTTCATGATATGCGAATAATTAATAATAGCCATTTTCACATTTAATATAGTTAAAGTAATTTATTTATTCAAAAGCAATTAATGCTTTTTACCCATTTTCTATATGCACCAGAATGCTTTGTTTGATGTTAAAAAAATTATGGCACTTATTCTCTCTCCTCTGAATTAATAATAGTAGTTAATATTCATTTTTGTAATTATTACTCCTCTTGTAACTTGTATAATTTGATTTAATATTTGACTATTTAAACAGAAAAACACGTTAAATAAAGTCGAATGGGTGTATATGAAAAATAGATAAAAAAAACATTAATTATTTTTGAACAAATAGATTACTTTATTAATATTAAATGTAAAAACAACTATTATTAATTAATAGTAGATATGTTTTCTGAATGCACTCATTTTCTTTTCTCTAAATTAAGTTTTTAACATTGGATTAGAATGATACGTAGTGCAATCCTGTGAGTTTCGTTCATGTAACAGATAAAATTTATCAGATAATGACACGTGACAAAATTGTATAATTTTGTTTCTGCTGAATAAAAAAATTAATTAAAAAATAAAAAAATTAATTTCATCTGTACAATAGATGAAACAGATATTGACGTGACAAAAAAAGTTTCAAATAGAAAATATGTTTTAAAAGAATATTATTTTAAGAAATTATTTTTTAAAAATATTAAAAAAATAAAAAAGTCAAATTATGGTGATATTACACGAAACTATAATAGTAAAAAACTAATAGAGTTTACTCTTTTTTTTTTATAGTATTAAACATATTTTCTATACTGAATTAAAAATAATCTTTTGAGATTTTTACTTGATCATATAAAAAAGTTATTATACAGTGATTTTAAAATTTGATTGCTTAAAAGTAAACAATTTTATTCTCAAAAAATCAAAATTAACTTGTGTGTTTTATTTTTTAAGATATTCGCCATCTTATACAAAATTTCTCTCATGCTTATATGTCATATTATTCTTGAAGTGAATTTAATAGCTGACAAATTGACTTAGTTGAATTTTTGTCTAGAGATCCATTTCATCTAAATTTGTAATTCTAAATAATTTGCATATTTTATAATTTTTCTTTTCTTTTCCTTTTTACGATAAACAAAAGTTTGAGGGTTTTCCCTTAATGATATTCAATGCCCTGCAAATCAATGATTTAGAAAAGTTGTACCTTTCTTGATCCATGCATTTAAACAATGAAAAGTAAAATTCTTTCTTTTAAATAGCAATACTTTCACTCGTGGTTGTTATATATATTTTTACTTGTTATCGTTAAATTAGAATAAAAGGAAATAAGACGAGGGATATGCATTTGATTCTGCTGATCAAAATATAGAATTTTTCTCTGATATTTGGGTACATGGTGGTGTTCATTCTTCTGTTCCAACGTTGCTGCACATAGGTTTCAACTGAGCAACAAATTCCAGGCTCTAGCAAAAATCAGTAATAAAATGCTTTTAAGGGTAAAATATAGATTAACTAATTTTCATACACCTATGAACTCTAATTAATTCAACCAGATTATTAAAACTATATTATTTTTTTTTCTATTTCACAGGTATTTTCTATTAAAAAATATTGTTTGAAGTTAGTGTGTGTAGAAAAACTCACTTCAAATATTTAAAATCATTATATTTATTTATACTCAAATTTGAAACTATAAATTAAGGTAGAACAATTTCCATCCATTGATTTACATGCTTTATGATTATTACAATGTTTGAATGAGCGTTTATAAATATGATTTTCAATTAATTTAATTATTTCATATAAAATGGAATTAATTTTTTTTATATTTGGAAACCTTTTTAAAATTTAATGTAATTTGTTCAACTGAGCATAAAAGTTATAATTTATATCATATATACTTAAATTTGCATTTAAGAATAAAATTAATTTTAATTCAAATTAACTAACCATGTGCACAAAATAATCAAAGTATATTTATATCTGTTGAACGTGATTCTAAATATATAATTGTGTTTTTAAATATATATAGGAAAATTTTTCCCTTTATTTCCTTCTTTTGAATGAAAGGGAAGTAGGGAAGGGGATAGACTTTAACAGAGTAAGGGAAGAAAAAGAGGAAATGGATATCATAAACTCAACAAAAACTATATTTGGAACAACAAATTTATCACGTTTCGTCTATTTTGGATGATGTTAAGTGTTCAAAGCGAATTAAAATTCACTCACGAGTATTACACAATTAACAACGAAATGTGTTATTTAAAAAAAAATGGTGTGGCTAATTAAGTAAATATTTTGCGTTAAACTATGTTATTTATTGGTTAAGATATACTATAATGAGTTATACAAACAAAATATTTTATTTTCCAAAAAAGAACACCGATTGATGATATGAACATATTCCCAAATTGATTCATGTTAAATTGTAGCTGAGCTGGCCTAGTGGCGGCTCTAACATAGCTCATGTGCAAGACAAGATGACGCAAGTTGAAAAGGATCTTAGATTAAAGTTGGCAAAATAGATGGTCCAATTAGGCCTGTATATTGAAGTTCAAAAAATTATAGAAAATTAATATTCAAAATCGACCCAGTAAATTAATTCAAACTCATTCTAAATTTTGTCTGATTTATTCAATTTTTTTCTTGATCAGGTTTAACTGAGTCTAGTTTATTTAAGTATATAATATAAGTTTGGACTAAGTTAAATCTATATTTTAATGCTTAAACCAAAAATGGGTTTTTTATTTTATTTTTGTTTAACCAACCAAGTAAAAAGCTGAAAACTTGAACTGAACCGGGGCAAATAATTCATTTTGATATCTGTAGGGAAAATCTACAGTTGCTTGTTTGTGTTGGGTAACAAAGACATGGGAAAGGAGAAATACAAAGAAACAAGACTATTTGTAGCAGTGCCATATGCAATTATCCTTTTGGAAAAGAATACCAAAAATAATAATGAATGGGGGTTGAGGTTGTAATTGGTTAGGTCCTTAGTTTTAAAGCTGTTTTTTTTTTTCATGGAAAAAAGGATGTCCATTTAAAGATAAAGAAAAAGTCTCAAAATTCACAAAACCCTTACCAAAAAATATACATTTTTCTTTTACAGAAAATTTATATTCATTCTACGGTCTTTTATTTTAAAATTACAAATCAATTCCTATATTTCTTTTATTAGAAAACACATTTTCAAATTTTAATATATAACTCAAATAATTGAAACACGCATTTCAGTTTCGTTCATAATCCAATTTTATCCTGCTATAAACCAATAAGACGCGAGCGTTATATGTGGGAATCGCGTTGGATTCACGTGTGTAATGAAACCATTTATATTTGTGTCACTTGGCAGTGACAGTGCAACGCACGTTTCCCTTGCTAATGACTGTGTTTATGCTTATACCTTCCTCTTTGAGGCTTGTAGTGAAGTGTGTTGTGTCAGTAAGGTGCAGCATAGGGACTAATGGTGGAGGGTGAGTTCTCAGAGTTGAGATATGCTATGTAGAGCCTAGTGGGTAATAGGAAAGCACCGCAAACCACCTATCTTTGGTTCACATAAAGCATCGTATTCTGTTACAGTTCACAATTGTAATTCTTAGTTCTGACCAAAGAAACCACCTATGTTGATTTGAGTGACTAGTGTTGTTTCTGGCATATTTGGTGTGCCTGCAAACAACAGGGACTTTGAATTAGATTCCTGTGGGAATTCAATTCTGATTCTCCCCCAGTTTTTTTGGGTCTTTTTCTCTCTCCCTCTCACTATTTATATTGGGTCCGTGATGTGTTAAGCCTTTACTTGGTTTTGGAATTTCACTTGCTTCAACCCAGCTTCACACTGTTTCTGGTTCTCAAAGCCTGATTCAGCTTTTCCCTCTCCATTTCTTGGTATGTTTCCCAACTATCTTGCATTTGAAATGTTAGCAAAAAGAGTTGCAACTCTTGGTTGCTTTAATTCCTTTTATCTAGTTTTCTGCGATTGGAAACTAAGTATTTCAATTCTAGTAGGAACTGATAGAGAATGAGTTGCTCTTTGCCTTTGGTGTTATGTCTCTTATAGACTCGCGGTATTCTCTTGAATTTCAAAATAGGCAAATACTTGGCACAAAGTGCTGATAAATATTGTAACTTTACCAGCTCCTTGCTAGTAATATTCAATCAGCATTATAATGGTGTCTTTTATTTATTAATTTATTTGGATACAACACGATGTTTTATCAGTGCAAAGTGATGACCAGAGATGAGGCAAAAAGGTGTGTGTTTTATTTAATATTAAGAATTGGACTGATACTAATATCTTGTTTTTTATGTGTTGTCTCTCTTTATGTCAAGTAATTAAAAAAGTGAGTCGTGTTGCATTCAAAAGGTTAGGGCAGGAGGACATGAATTATCCCATTCCCATTTGACTTGCTCCTTCTTCACACCATAACTTGTTTCTATGTAAATTTAACTCTGAAATGCGAATAGAATATGCCAATATGATCAAAATTTTTTATCTTTCAAAGTCGGTGGAGTCAAGAACTTAGCCCAGTAAAAATGTAATTGATTGAACTTTTAAATGTTTAGTATAAAATTCAGCCACTTATTTCTAACTCACATATCGAGTGATATGAAACTGGCGTGTAGTTGAAGTGATTGGATATGTGCAAGGATTAATAAAATCATAGGAGGGGGAGTCAAAGATTATCAAGTCCATCCTTCCTGCTTTGAATAATAATACACTTTGAATTATTCATATCACTGATAACCAATCACTGCGTTTTCTGGGGAAACCGCTTTTAGAGAGATATGGTGTTTTCCATTATGTTATTCAATTCACTGCATTTTTAATTAGTAATTAGTCCTTTGCTGAAATGGGGTTTTAGCATGGTTTTGGCCTGTTGTATATGCCATTTGAGATTCCAAAGTTTTTTATTTTGAGATGAAATCCAAATTTTTTATTTATGTGTGTACCCATCAAAGATTCAGTGCTTGAACTACCCTCTAATAAATGCATATATCTTCTGCTGATCTAGGTGAATCCCCTGCTTTTTTTCATATAGAATACAGTCACAAGTCACAAAATTATCCTTTCTAATAAGCTTTTTCATTAATTTAAGTTACATTTAAATGGATCCAGTTGTTAACTTTTGTGTTGAATCTGTATTTATAATTTTTTCAATGAGTTTCCAAAGGCATACTCATTTATTTGATACCAAATACCTCTTTGACTAGTTGAAGTAGTGAATTCTATGCTAGTTTAGCGTGTTATCTTCCACACTACCCAAGTGTGGTGCATATCATTTTTTTTTCTCTATTAAAAATGTTTATAAGATGATTGCTGTGACAATGTCTTAAGAGTTATTGGATTAGATTCAGAGGTAAGTGACCTAAATATAAAAGCAGAACAACATGCCAACTGGGGGAGGTTCATAAATATTTAATATTGCAACAAAATAGGAAAGAAAAGGCAAAACTTGCTTCCATTTTGAAAAATGATGTAAGAATAGCCACAGCCAAGAGGGTATTAAAATCAATTCCACTAAGTGGGCCCTCGTGGAAAGCAAGTACTTGGAAAATAATGTATAATAAAGTTGGGTATTGCCACATGATTAATTGGCAAATGTAATAAAATATATGGTAGCAAGTCATGATCCGCAACACAGGCCGTGAGATATTTATTTGTCTAAATGCATAATTTGCGCTCCTAGACATCTGTGGCCTCTAATTGACAATTATGAAATTGTGGAAGCAAAGAATTTAATTTTAGGCTAATTCTCAACTCAAGACATCGTTTAAAGAATCAAAAGTAAAATATTATTTTTAAAATGTTATTAATATATTTTCACTGTAATTTTTAATATATTTTTCAACTTATTTTCTAATAAAAATATTTTAATTTTTATTCGTCAACCAGTACTTTTATGACACTAAAAATTAAAATGACCCATTATTTTAATCAGACTAGAACTGTGTCTCTTTGTTAGAGTATGTTGCTTCCTACCTCACCTGGATAGTACCTCTTCAGATAATTTTGGAGCCACTGGAATTGCTAATTCTTAAAATTCCAAAAATGTTGGCCCTTCTTGATGTTGTAGAAAGGTGATTTTCTGAGATTCCTTCTTTTTGGGACCATTAGCAAACGCTTTGCCCAATAGTACCCCATTACGTGCCAATATAAGGAGCACTTGGCCACACAATTCATTCATAAGCTGTTTCAGGAAAGTGTAACAAAGGTTTCCTGAATACATCAACTTTGAATTCACAAAAAACGAGAACAAAACTTTATTATCATCCCAAGTAATATGGTAGATTTCTGTAACAAATCTTTTTCTTCTTGGAGATTTGAAAGAAGCTAGAATACAAAACAGGTACATTCAGTACTGAAGAAGATTATTTTAATCCTTTCTACTACCGAATATTCTTATTAGATAATACACATTGAGGGGGCACTTTGATGAAGTGCCACCAAAATCATGCCTTATATGTAAATACAACTAAATTATACCTTAGCGTTTCATGATTATTTGCTGACATTGATCCACATGG
This sequence comes from Abrus pulchellus subsp. cantoniensis, assembly GCA_024086825.1. NCBI lineage: Eukaryota > Viridiplantae > Streptophyta > Magnoliopsida > Fabales > Fabaceae > Abrus > Abrus pulchellus. Next base: position 15,508,547 of record CM044050.1, read on the forward strand.
CATTGCACGCTGCTGGCACTTATCCAGTTTGCTGGTCTTACGTGGGCTCTACCAAACTTCTACTAGTTTAAATTGATAACATTGACTATAGTTGGGTCTTGTGTGTCACTTGATATAAATAATAGTGTAGATGGATCTCTTTTCATCTTCCATACAATTTCTATAGTCTGAATAATAGTAAAACTACAAGATCTGTTTTCCGCGTCTTGAATATCATATCTGGCTAAAAGATTGAATATTGTGTTATTTCTTATATAGTTTGCCAAGGGGAACAATGAATGCACTAGTAGCCACCAATAGGAACTTTAGGTTGGCATCAAGGCTTCTGGGATTGGATTCCAAGCTTGAGAAAAGTTTGCTGATTCCATTCAGGGAGATCAAGGCAAGTAAAATTGTTAATTTGTATCTCATGCCTTTGTTCTTGCAAATTAGTCTACTCTTGTTTTGCCTGTTCTGTTTCGTATGGTTCATCAACTCTAGTTTTAAATTATGTTTCACAAAAATGCAGGTTGAATGTACTATACCTAAAGACGATGGCACGTTGCAATCTTATGTTGGGTTCAGAATTCAACATGATAATGCCAGAGGCCCTATGAAAGGAGGAATCAGATACCATCCTGAGGTTAACACCAAGAATTTTCATTTACTAACTTCTTTATGGTTGTGGTAAAGACATGCATTGTTTTGATTGAACAAGTAGTACAGCATTGAATTGCTATAAATTTTGTCAGTGATAATTATTTCATTTCTTTCCGTTAAATTTGTATAACTTGGATAGAAATTAAACAAATTGTAACGAGAATCAGCTGCATAACCACATAGTTGATAAAAGACAACAGTTTGATGTTTCGAATTATAACTTTTCTATGAATTAGTTCCTGGAACTGTTTATATATGTATATGGGTATTACTCTATAATGCTTTAGGTTCTCTGTCCTCACACTGAATCATTTAATGGAATAAATAGGTTGACCCAGATGAAGTGAATGCTTTAGCACAATTAATGACATGGAAAACAGCTGTAGCAAATATACCATATGGTGGTGCCAAAGGAGGGATAGGGTGTAATCCAGCAGAATTAAGTGTGTCTGAGTTAGAAAGACTTACCAGGGTTTTTACCCAGAAAATTCATGATCTGATTGGAACTCACACAGACGTCCCAGCACCTGATATGGGAACAGGACCACAGGTAAGTAGTATACAGTACACAGATTTATAAGTTAATCTGCTGCTATTTGTTTAAGATTATGTGTGCGTTTGAATACACACCTTACTTAAGTGGGTATTCAATAAGCTCCTTTTAAACGATGATTGATGTCATAAATTTAACGAAGAAATTTATTAGGATAAGCTGAAAGGAGGTTATTTTGACAAGTTATACCAAAGAGTTTATCGAAATAAGTTAGAAAGAGCTTATGAGAGTCATGAGTTGTTTTATATTTGCCTTAAATATGTGCTGATATGATCTTTGAGTTTAATATTACCTTACTGTGTGGTTGTTCATGCAGACCATGGCATGGATACTAGATGAGTATTCCAAATTTCACGGTTACTCTCCTGCTGTAGTGACTGGAAAGCCTATAGTAAGTAACTGTTTGTGTTTATCATTTCATTTCAGTAGCCATTGAACTGAAACCAAACCATTCTTAATAAATCATTCCCTCTTCCAATTTTTTTTCACTTTCAAAATTAGGATCTTGGTGGATCTCTTGGAAGAGATGCAGCCACAGGAAGAGGAGTGCTCTTTGCAACAGAGGCTTTGCTTAATGAGCATGGGAAGAGTGTATCTGGACAACGGTTTGTCATACAGGTACTTGCGGTGCCTTGTATATTTACTCCCATTAATCTCTATGCTAATGAAATTAGCAAGCACGATGCTAGTTTAAAAATGATGCTCAATGTAGTGGTTAATGAAGACAAGGTTGTGGTAGTAATAACAAATTAACCTTTGGTTATTTGTTAGAAATTCCCACATATCAATAATTACTAGTTACCGCAAATAGTTAATTAAAGAGGTTGGAAGAACCCTTTTACTTTTATGTCCTACAATTGTTGCACTATAGCCTATAGGGAAAGAATAAAGCATTAGCTATGTAGATGGTGAAGAACTGCTTCAAAGAAGTACTTGGATTTTGTAATCTGATGAATTTGAGACAAAATCATGCTGTGTGTATTTCTTCAGGGTTTTGGAAATGTAGGGTCATGGGCTGCCCAATTAATTAGTAAGCAAGGTGGAAAAGTTGTTGCCGTGAGTGACATAACTGGAGCCATAAAGAACAGCAAAGGTCTTGACATCCCAAGCCTACTCAAGCATTCCAAAGAGCACCGTGGCATAAAAGGATTCCATGGTGGCGATCCAATTGATCCTAACTCAATATTGGTTGAAGATTGTGATGTTCTAGTCCCAGCAGCTCTTGGGGGTGTCATCAATAGGTGCTTTTCCTGACTAAACTAAAAAAGTCATTTGTTCTCAACTCAGGCAAACAAGGGACTGCAGAAAAGATTAGATTATTTTAACAAACTACATAGCATTGTATCATCATCATAGTTTACTTTGAAAACAAATATAATATTGAAACACCCATTTTAATTTATTAGATTAGTACCTTTCTGATAAATGCTAGCCAATTGCTTAATGCATTTTCTGCCTCCTCCATGCCTTCTACAAGCTATATTCTAAAGTTGAATTATATTAGAGAGTTCCAAAGATAAATCTTATTTTCTTCTTGTTCTTTATGGTTGAAGGGAAAATGCAAATGAAATCAAGGCCAAATTTATTGTTGAAGCAGCTAACCACCCAACGGACCCAGAGGCCGATGAGGTTTATATTTTTTCTCTTTCCTTCCCTTTTACAAACAAGAAAGAAGAAATAAACTATTGTTAACTACCTTTCTAACCATGTGTTTGGTTTGACATTTGCTACAACCAATCCTCATGTGGCATGTGTTGAATTAAGAATTTTACACTAAATTTTACTATAAACTTTTAAGATGAAAAGTTCTGAACATAAATCATCTTCCTTCAAACTTAAGTCAACCAAAATCAACTTTGGAAAAACAGCATAATCTAAGATCAGGTTTGTAGATGCTAACACAAACACACACTAACTTGCAGATTCTGAGGAAGAAAGGTGTTGTGATCCTCCCAGACATATATGCAAATTCAGGAGGCGTTACAGTTAGCTACTTTGAATGGGTTCAGGTAACCATTAATTTATTTAAGGACAAAACTTTGATGCAGTATCATAGGTGCTTTTGGTGTTGTTCTCCAAGGAAGACTGGAGTTTCTCATCGGTAACGTGTGCTGCCTTTTAATGCCAACCTTTATACATGCTATCAACATGAACTTCAATCTTAATAACAGCACCAAATGTACTTAAAAGTACTACACCTAAGTTTTGTCTTATATATGATGAACTATATGAATTCACTGGTGCTCTTGTACATGTGAACTGTTTACAAGTTATGCTGATTAATATACTCTATTTATGTTTTTAATACACAGAACATCCAAGGGTTCATGTGGGATGAGGAGAAAGTGAACAATGAGTTGAAGACCTACATGACCAAAGGTTTCAAAGATGTGAAGGAAATGTGCAAAACCCATGAATGTGATCTTCGTATGGGAGCATTTACCCTGGCGGTTAACCGTGTAGCACGGGCTACTGTTCTTAGGGGTTGGGAAGCTTGAGTTCCTATTATTTTTGCTTTGAATAAAAGAGCTCCACTCTCAGCAACACTTCACACAATTCTTGCTACCAAAGCTTTTAATACTTTTCATGTGTTGAGTGAATTGAATTTTATATCTGACTTTTATCGAAGGGGAAGGCTCCAAATACTATTCTTGGATTAATATTCCATATGTTGTTGGTGTATGAATGTTTTTGCACTAACAGGCTTAAAATTCTGAAAATACAATGTGCGCGATTTTCAAAATGGGACAATTGTTTTAGATGTTTTATAAACCTGGAATTTTAACTATAATCTCAAAACCCATAAATTGAAGATATATAATTTTGTTAATTGACTAGCCGACTTTGACAATATTTAACTTTTACAAGAGCAAAATTATAATAAAACTTCAGTAATGCTGCTATTAACCTCTGACAAATCACGGTGTTGAAGAAGTAATTGATTTTGTCTGACAAGCTATTTTTTTATTTTCAAAATTAATTTCAGTGAGTAAAACTAACTTTTAAAGAAATCAAAGTTTATTCTTTGTTGTCATTTGATAAGAATTAAATCCAAAAATGAAAGCAACAAAATATATTTATATACAATTCAAAACGTTTTCTACTTTATCGTTTAGATAAAATTGATTCTTCTAAACTTGCTTTTAAATCATCATTCTCAATTAACAAATCAGTCTTCTAACATTAATTTTATAAACATCAGTTCTTTCAAAATTAATTCTACCACAATCTTACGTTCCTAGCAGTTATAACCATATAACACATGAACACATAACATCAACGTCCAAAATCCCAACTTTAACCACCTAAATAAACTAATACTTGTCTGCAAACTAGAAGTAGATTAAAATGTTAGCATTTACTATAATAACTTTTCTATCATTTCACGCTCTCACTCGATATGCCACTACGCCCCCATATTTATTTTCCTACCCTGACATGGTTAAGGTTCTTCTAAAGTGAATGTTAGTAAAATGAAAAAAAAAATTATTTATCATTGATAGAATTTGGAATACGTGATGATACTACCATATAAAGATTCAATGGTAGATAACCCTTTACTTTCTCACTTTACAAATAAATTCACATTAAAACTTTTCTCCCAGCCGATTTAATTGATTGAACCATATTTGATTTTCAAAAACATTGAACCAAAGATATGCAAAGGCAGCAAAGCGGATAATCATGCACCAATCTAGATCGCCACTACGCAACTTAATCCATTTAGCCATCATGATAACACTACAAAAAAGCAACATGCAATGGAACCACTCAATCCATTAAATAAAAGTCAATTCAACATCAAATCTTCACTTGGGCACCGTATGTTATCCTATCTTCAAAACAAAATGATAGCAGCAATGTAAAGAAGATTACATAAAATTTCCCTATGATCTCCCCCTTCCCCTGAAACCACCACCACGCCCACCCCTAGGAGGACCACCTCTCCCACCCCTTGGACCACCCCTTCCGCGAAAACCACCGCCCCCTCCACCACGGCCACCTCTGCCTCCACCTCGACCTCCTCTGCCACCACCTCCAGCAGCTTGTGCTTGTCCCCTGCAACAACAATCAGCCAATCATGTTTAGCAGAAATGCCATCCAACTACCCTTCAAAGCTACCAACAACTTGCTGGCAGGGATGGTTAAGAATCCATATATTGATAACAATCATAATATGTTTTGGCAACTCAACAGATTGTTTCAGATATGAAGAATTTGAACACAAAGATCCAACTGCATACCACTTAACTGAATCAAAAAGATAAGGAACCACTGCTAAAGCCACATTGTCATAAAAAGCAATATTTCTTTCAATATAAAGAAAGACGGAGGCAATAAACAAATCATTTTGATAGAAATTGGGAATTTAGAATTAATCTTTCAAGAGACTATATCCAAAATCCGAAGAATCCTCTAGACAAAATAAATATCCTAGAGGTCAAATTCACTTTCAACATAGTGGCTGCACAAGCAAACGTACAGGCATAACATAGAAGCATAACATGCTACAATGAAATAAGAACAGCTTTATACAAACTGCAAACGTAGGGATACTTAATAAAGGGGGGAGATGTGACAGACCAATGTGACCATTAACCAAGTTTTTTATTTCACATTCAATGAAAACAAGGATGGAAAACGTGGAAATAAATAAATAAAAAACACTCACGATGATCAGAAACATAAAGAGAAATGAGGGAAATCAATTAGCACAGATTAACCTATCTCTATCTTCATTCACTGTGTTTTACTATGAACTTCAGAGCAAACTAATAGTACAATATTAGTCGATTTAACTTTTTAGAGCAATGAGATACAAAAAGAACATACTTCGGTTGCGGAAGAAATCTTGCAAGAGGCAGCAGTTTCCTTGGGTCAATATAAAACTTGTCACCGGATGAATATGAAGTAGCAACAATCCCTTCCATCATTTTAATTGAAAAGTACTGCATTTCACAATGGAAGCAGAAAATAACATCATAATCGAGTTCATCGTTAAAATTAAAATTACAAAATGAGAGAAACTCACAGCTTCGTTGATGGGACCAAATATTTCATCAACTTTGCCAATCTGAGTCATGTTTTGGAGATATATAGCAGCATTAAAAAAAGGAATTTTCTCATTAGTAAGCTTTGTCACTGCATCTCCCTCACATGCATGCAAAAACGTCGACACCTCTGCATACACCAAATCAACAAACTCCATTAGACACACACTATCAAAAGAATAAAGATAACATAAAAACAAAAACAAAAACATTTTTTTATTTAACTGAATTTGAAACAACGTTATGCTCTTCCCTCGCAAATGACCAAAACCCAACAAACACTATAAAGCACGAGACTTTTCAACATTCAAATGATGTTTATGAAATACCCAACAACGATCATAGAACACGAAACGTCTCTCATATCACAAAATGGAAGAGCGAACGCACCTACGACTTCGGACGGTGGTCCTTCATCGCGAAATCCGCCGCCGCCTCGTCCTCCGAAGCCACGACCACCGCCGCCTCGTCCTCCGAAGCCACGACCGCCACCGTCCCGCCCACCTCTGAAACCGCCGCCGCGTCCGCCGCCTCTCGGGGGTCTCATTGTTTGGCTAATCAGAGAGTGTTCGTTAGCTCCAACAATGGATGGCGAAAACCACGTTTGGCGGGTTTTAGGGTTTTTGGGCAACACAAATTAGGGTTTTGAAGTGCGACGTGTTTGGGGGAAATTATTATTTTAGTGTTTGGGCCGTTAGAGGGCCCAGTTCAAAGTTGGGTTTCTCTAGTTTGGGAAGTGAAAAAAAATGAACATGAAGAATGCCATGACGAAACAAAATTCTACTAATACATAGATCACGAGTTAAAAAAAAAAACAACCTTAGTCTATCGGCTACTGTTAGAGAAATGTTGACTTTTAAAGATAAAAATTCAAAATAATTTCTCCTACATTTTCTTCCATTCAAAGTTCAAAATTTTCTCTCTCCCTTCGTATTAACTGAACCTTTTAAAAAATTTTATCTTTTCAACTCAAAAATATGATAAAATTTTACATTAAAAAAATATGATTAAAATTTCAAATTAAGCTATCCTTTATCTTAAATAAATATGATTTATTTGTTTAATTTGAGTTTGATGTATCCACTTAATATATTTTTTTTAATATTGAATAATTCTTTTAACAGTTTGTTTGAATGAGAGAAAAGAAAACAATGCATTTTTTCTTGTTTGAATGGAAAAAAAGAGAAAGTCTAATCTTAAAATATATGAATTGAAAATTTTCTTTCTTCTCACTTTTTCTTCCATTTGAATTTAAAATATTTCTCTCTTTTCATATGTAATAAAGTCTTTTAAAGAAGTTAAGAGACTTATCTCTAAATAAATATATTTGTAACACTTTAATTTAATTTTTAAGTAAATAAATTTTACAAAAATAAGAATAATAAAATTTTTTATTTAAATAATTTTTAATACATCGTCTCAGCAAAATATTTTAAAATAAAGGTAAGAATTATAAGTTTATATCAAATGACTGCTACAAGATTATTTCAAATACATCATATTTTCAAAATAATATTTTAAATTTTATAGTAGTTTCATTCATTCCTTCACTAAGTTTAGTGCTGATCATTTTAGTCACTTGAAAAATGAATGTAAAGTGAGTACTCTACACTACCATACACAAGTATAGAGGCTCACCTTGCATGTTCCCAAATGTCACGACCCCTTTTTATAAGGAACCGAGAACATTATTTCTACACCACATACTTATTTAAAATAGGTAAATAATAGAGAATATAAGTATAAAAATTTACTTCTCATTCAAAGTAAAAATGAAGTTCCTTACAACAAATATCCAACAGATCAACATAATATTACATTTAGTTTATAATATTCAAAATACCAAAAAAATTATAATATGTGACTCCCTCGACATGAGGTCTCATATATAAAGAAAAAGGACTCTGATGCATTATTACTCAATTCCAGCTTCTAACTTTTCTTCACTGGCCCCTCAGCCTGTGAAGTAGATGCAACACCTGCTACATCTGCTCACGTACCATCGTACGATCATCGCAGTACACACGCACACAACGACATAGAAAGAAATGCAAGGGTGAGCTTACCAAACATAAAATAAAATTATATATATAGAGCAAAATATTTCTCACAAAGAATAACCCCATGCATTTCCAAATTTCATCTAATGCACAGATGAAAACGGCTTCCAACCGGTTTCACAAACTAATTAATCCAGAAGGAACCGAGCGGTCCGGAGCGACCCATTCCGTATCTGGATCCAGATAAAGACAAAGACAAAGACTCAAGATGAACTTACCGTTACATGTCTACCCACCTAAACATGTAACTCGGCTCTATAATGATGCACAACATATATCTCAAAGATGATGCACGCCTCCAAAATTATTTTAACAGCTCAACTACGGCAAGTTTATAATAGATCAGCCAAAATCTCAGCATTTTAAACTAATTAACAACGATTCTGACTTAGAAAATAGCTTTTATTCAATAGATCTAACAAAATCATATCAAAATATCTTGAAATAGCATATTAAACCGTTCAAAACATAGTTCATAGGTTAAAGTAAACTCCCCTTACCTCAGAAAGATGATTCACACTAGATCTACCGAATATTACTTGATTATAACAAAATTCACCGAAGATTCAGCTTTAGAACGGAGTTTCTCCTAAGAACACCATGAATTTCTATAAGAAAGAGAAGGAGAAGAGAAATGAACGGTAAATCTAGCTTCAAACTTAAAGAAACTTACTTCCAATCCTTCAGAATAGATGTAGAATCTCAGATCTGGCGAGAAATCTAAGTTTAGGAAGGTTTAGTATGAGAGAAATGGTGGTTTACGGCCTTAGAACCTTTGAGAACCTTGGATAGAGGTGAAGAAATGAAAATTTCGTGTGAAGCCCCCTTTTCATAGAAAATTTTTGAAATTTACTGTTCACGCCGAAATTTACTGTTCACCGCCGGAAAACACTGTTCACCGCCTTACTATTCATGCCGGAAAATACTGTACACGCGTACTGTACACGCACTGTACGCGTATGTGACGTCACCGATGACGTCAGCTGTCACTGTACATACGCGGTTTGTACTGTTCATACACAGTTTGTACGCGGTTTGCACTGTTCATTGCACTGTTCATACACGGTTTGTACTGTACATACGCGGTTGCACTGTTCATTGCCTTTGTTCATACACGGTTTGTACTGCATACATACGCGGTTGCACTGTTCATCAGACTGTTCATACATCGTTCACTTTTTTTTTTTTTTTTTTATAATTTCAAACTCCATCTAAATATATTCCAATACCAAATAATCCTTCAATTAACATTGAACAAGTATAAAATATTATAGATTACTCAATAATAAATTAGAAGCCTGACAATTCTCCCCCCGAAAATAAATTTTCGTCCTCGAAAATTTCATTCCCCAAAGAAAAGATGAGGGTACAACTCTCTCATTCTTTCTTCTAACTCCCATGTGGCATCACCAGTTATTTGGTCCCAAACAACCTTTACTAACCGAATAGACTTACCTCTAAGTTTCTTAACTCTAGTTTCCTCGATACGAGCAATGGGACCTCCACAGACAAGTCATCTCGTAACTCCACAACATCGAGGCTCAATTACATGAGACAAATCTGGAACATACTTCTTTAATCTGCGACACATGGAAAACATTATGTATTCCGGACAACCGAGGTGGTAACGCTAATTCATAGGCTACGGTCCTCGACGATGTAATATCTCGATACGGTCCTATGAACTTAGGTGTTAACTTCTTGGCTCTTAAGGCTCGCCCCACACCCGTAGTGCGTGATACTCTTAAGAATACATGATCACCAACCTCAAATTTTAGGGATCTTCTGCGTCGGTCGGCATAAGATTTATCGACTTTGGGTAGCTCTTAGCTTTTCTCTAATAAGTTCAACTTTCTCCTTAGTTTCTTGCAGCATTTCAGTCCAACCATCAAATGTACTCCATCTTGGAACCAACAGATAGGGGTTCTACACCTTCTACCATACAGAGCTTCAAATGGTGCCATATCTATACTCGAATGATAGCTATTATTATAAGTGAATTCTACCAAAGGAAGCATATCCTCCCAATTACTCCTCTGCTCTACAATGCAAGTCCGCAATAAGTCTTCTAAGGTCCGAATAGTACGCTCGTATTGACCATCTGTTTGCGGATGGTATGCAGTAACTCAACCTCAACCGTGTGCCCATAGATTCTTGGAAACTCGCCAAAACGGGAAGTGAATCGAGGATCCCTATCGTAGATAATACTAGAAGGTACTCCATGCAACCTGACAATCTCTCTAATGTACAATTCTGCTAATTTCTCCAAGCTAAAGGTCATGTTAATTGGCAAGAAATGTGCACTCTTGGTTAGCCTATCAACTATGACCCACACTGCATCATGATTCCTAACTGTTCTAGGTAGATGGGACACAAAGTCCATAGTCACATGGTCCCACTTCCACTCTGGAATTTTCCATCGTTTGTAACTCTCCTGGAGGGCTTTGGTGCTCCGCTTTTGCCTTTTGACAAGTCAAGCAGGCTTTAACAAACTCAGCTATCTCTCGCTTCATGCCTGGCCACCAAAACATCTGCTTTAAATCTTGATACATCTTGGTAACACCAGGATCAATGTTGAGACTACCCTTATGTCCTTCTTCTAGAATTGCTCTCTTTAATTTAGTATCTCTAGGGACACAAACTCGACCTTGACATCTGAGAATACCATCAACACCTTTACTGAAACCCTTTGTCTTATCTGTCCCTAAGAGAAATACAATCCGACATAACATTAGATCCCACAATTGTTTATCTTTAATTTCCTGTAAGAAATTATTAGTCACCACAATTCGGCTACAACTAATCTTTTCGGGTGATAAGTCCACATGTATGTTCAGGTCTCGGAATTGTTCTACCAAAAGGGTTTCACCGACTCTTAGGGAGAATGCCTGAACCACATTTCTACTTAATGCATCGGCCACCACGTTAGCTTTTCCTGGATGGTATTGGAGCTGAAAATCATAATCCTTAAGGAATTCCACCCAACGTCTCTGCCTCATATTTAACTCTCGCTGATCAAATAAATACTTCAGACTCTTATGATCACTATATACATCGAACTGAGCTCCATAAAGATAGTGTCGCCACACCTTCGAGCAAAGACTACAGCAGCTAACTCAAGGTCATGAATAGGGTAATTTCGCTCATGAGTTCGTAATTGACGAGATGCATAAGCTACCACTCTCTTATCTTGCATCAACACACATCCCAATCCCTGATGAGAAGCATCACAGTACACCTCAAACGGTCGACTAGTATCAGGGAGAATCAACACCGGCGAAGAAGTTAGTCTCTGTTTTAACTCATTAAAGCTTTGCTCACATTCCTCAGTCCACACAAAGGGTTGATCACGGCGAGTTAACCGTGTTAATGGTGCAGCTATCTTCGCGAATCCCTCTATAAATCTCCAGTAGTAACCTGCTAGGCCCACAAAACTACGAATCTCTAAGGCTGTCTTCGGCCTTTCCCACTGCAACACCGCTTCAACTTTGGAAGGATCAACTGCAATTCCTTTAGCTGAAATAACATGACCAAGGAACTTCACTTCCTCTAGCCAAAACTCACACTTAGACAGTTTAGCATACAACTGTTTTTCCCTTAAAACATTAAGTACAGTCCTCAAATGCTCTTCATGTTCTTCTGACGAACTAGAATAAATTAAAATATCATCATTAAAGACTACCACAAATCGATCCAGGAAAGGCCTAAAGATCCGATTCATGTAGTCCATAAACACAGCTGGAGCATTTGTAACTCCAAAAGGCATCACTATATACTTATAATGACCATATCTAGTGCGAAAAGCAGTCTTAGGAATATCTTCATCCTTCACTCGGATCTGATGGTACCCAGACTTCAAATCAATCTTAGAGAATACCTTAGCACCTCTCAGCTGGTCCATCAAATCATCGATTCGCGGCAATGGGTACTTGTTCTTAATTGTCAACTTATTCATCCTACGATAATCCACACATAATCTAGAACTTCCGTCCTTCTTTTTCACCAAGAGAACTGGGGCTCCCCAAGGTGATACACTTGGTCTAATCATCTGTTTACGCATTAGATCCTCGATCTGCTCTTTAAGCTCAATTAACTCTTTTGGCGCCATTCTATACGGTACTGGACACGGCTCGGCTCCAGGAATCAAATCTATAGCAAACTCTACCTCTCTACGTGGAGGTATTCCAGGAATATCCTCTGGAAAAATCTCAGGGAATTCTCGTACTACTGATATTGACTGAAGGCTTTGCTCCACTTCTGCATTCATAACTCCCAACAAAATAAAACAAGATACTCCCTCACCTAAGGATGTTTCTACTTGGCTAGTAGAAATCAATTCTACACAATCTTGCTGCTCAGGAAAGATTAAACACCTCCGGCCACAATCAATTAGCACACGATTGGCGCTAGCCAATCCATACCCAGGATTACATCTAACCCAGACATCGGGATACAAATAAGATTTACTTTGTATCTTCGTCCCTCAATTGCTATGGGACACCTAACACAAACCGTCGAAGTCTTAATTGAACTTAAAGTAGGTGTCGATACTACTAAGTCACATCCTAGATCGCCCACCGGTAATCTTAAGTTTCTCACACAATTGTCCGCAATAAAAGAGTGTGTGGCTCCAGAATCAAACAACACAGAGAGAAGTACTTGCCACAGCCTCCATGGCGTGAGCCATTTGGTTCACGTCAACAGGAGGAGGAGGGTTTGCAACAGATTTTCTCGGTCTAGCCATCCTAATATATAGACTAGCTTAGATTACTAATGTTTAACACATTCAGCAATACCACCACATAGCTATATTCACATATTCAGCTTACAGTAATATATTCATATTTAGTATGTCATAACAATTTAATCAATTTAGCACTGAGCACAACGTCATATCAGCATTTCAAACAACATAGCAAACACATTTATCTCAGCAATCATGTACAATCTTAGCTTAACAATCTATTATTCACGTAGCATGAATCACCTATAGCTCACCCAGTATCATATACCAAATTTTCTACATCAATCATGTCTGAGAACTGAGGTGATCAAGCTCGTTCCCTCACAACTTGATGAATAGAAATTATGATATATGATTCACAGCTAAAACTCACATGTTTAATATGTCACAACTGACGCCTAACAACCTCACCCTGTAGGTTTACCTAGACCATGCTCTGATACCACTAAAATGTCACGACCCCTTTTTATAAGGAACCGAGAACATTATTTCTACACCACATACTTATTTAAAATAGGTAAATAACAGAGAATATAAGTATAAAAATTTACTTCTCATTCAAAGTAAAAATGAAGTTCCTTACAACAAATATCCAACAGATCAACATAATATTACATTTAGTTTATAATATTCAAAATACCAAAAAAATTATAATATGTGACTCCCTCGACATAAGGTCTCATATATAAAGAAAAAGGACTCTGATGCATTATTACTCAATTCCAGCTTCTAACTTTTCTTCACTGGTCCCTCAGCCTGTGAAGTAGATGCAACACCTGCTACATCTGCTCACGTACCATCGTACGATCATCGCAGTACACACGCACACAACGACATAGAAAGAAATGCAAGGGTGAGCTTACCAAACATAAAATAAAATTATATATATAGAGCAAAATATTTCTCACAGCAATAACCCCATGCATTTCCAGCCCATCTAATGCACAAAGATGAAAACGGCTTCCAACCGGTTTCACACCTAATTAATCCGTATGAACCGAAGCGGTCCGGAGCGACCCATTCCGTATCCGGATCCAGACAAAGACAAAGACAAAGAAACAAAGCATGAACTTACCGTTACATGTCTACCCACCTAAACATGTAACTCGGCTCTATAATGATGCACAACATATATCTCAAAGCATGATGCACGCCTCCAAAATTATTTTAACAAATTTCAACTACGGCAAGTTTATAATAGATCAGCCAAAATCTCAAGATTTTAAACTAATTAACAACGATTCTGACTTAGAAAATAGCTTTTATTCAATAGATCTAACAAAATCATATCAAAATATCTTGAAATAGCATATTAAACCGTTCAAAACATAGTTCATAGGTTAAAGTAAACTCCCCTTACCTCAGAAAGATGATTCACACTAGATCTACCGAATATTACTTGATTATAACAAAATTCACCGAAGATTCAACTTTAGAACGGAGTTTCTCCTAAGAACACCATGAATTTCTATAAGAAAGAGAAGGAGAAGAGAAATGAACGGTAAATCTAGCTTCAAACTTAAAGAAACTTACTTCCAATCCTTCAGAATAGATGTAGAATCTCAGATCTGGCGAGAAATCTAAGTTTAGGAAGGTTTAGTATGAGAGAAATGGTGGTTTACGGCCTTAGAACCTTTGAGAACCTTGGATAGAGGTGAAGAAATGAAAATTTCGTGTGAAGCCCCCTTTTCATAGAAAATTTTTGAAAATTACTGTTCACGCCGAAATTTACTGTTCACCGCCGGAAAACACTGTTCACCGCCTTACTGTTCATGCCAGAAAATACTGTTCAAGGAACTATTCATGCCGGAAAACACTGCACACGCGTACTGTACACGCACTGTACGCGTATGTGACGTCACCGATGACGTCAGCTGTCACTGTACATACGCGGTTTGTACTGTTCATACACGGTTTGTACGCGGTTTGCACTGTTCATTGCACTGTTCATACACGGTTTGTACTGTACATACGCGGTTGCACTGTTCATTAACATTGAACAAGTATAAAATATTATAGATTACTCAATAATAAATTAGAAGCCTGACACCAAACATTTCATAATTTAATTTGAATCACTTATTACAATCACACGTACATCAAGTACATATCAATCATTACACGTGTATATTCACTGTACACAAAAGTAAATCACATCAATTTATATACGGGTGCGCTTACTGCACCGTCAAACAATCCACACACACGTGTGCTCACTACACGTTAGTCACGCTCACTGTGACACTGTGATCACATATTCTTGATGCTCTCAACTTCGGAGACTTACTTAGTTTTACACCATAGATGGTAGTTAAATAACTCCTGCCTCACGGATTCAACATGTGCAGTCATGGGCCCCTTGGCAAAGGTGTTAGTCAGAGGTCGAGTCAGGAGGTGAATATTTGGCCTGTGGTGCACCCACACTCACTGTTAGTGTCACCACCACCCTATCTTTCTGAAGATATTTCTATCGCCCTCATCTTCCATACTCTAGTGTATCGTTGAACCATTCATAGTTTCTAACATTTCAAACACATTCACATTCATAATTCATTATGTCTTCCACACACATATTTCATTCATCACATATTATCCATTCTCAATCAAAGGCACAATATCCATATTTCACCACATAATATTCAATCACACAGTTTTCATCACAATGTACTTACAATCATTCATTTCATCACATACAACATCTACCACATCTATCACATTACACTCAAACATTAATCACATCATGTTGCACACCACATTTTCATTAAGATTCAATCCTAACCCAACCATTCTCATCACAATACATATCTTTCTACATTTTATCCTAACCACATTCAAATACACAACCAAATAAACAATTTTTTAAATACAATAAGATAGGGTAAAGTCCCCCTTTACCTCAAATCGAAGACCCAACATAAAATCAACAATGAAAAGGCTCCCCACATGGATTTCATCCTAAACACATGAAAAATCTCCATAAACCAAATAAACAATTTTCAAATACAATGAGATAGGATAGAGTCTCCTTTTACCTCAAATCGAAGATCGAAGACCTAATGTAACACCTTATGTTTAATTTCAATAAATTATAATTTTACAAATTTGGAGTAAAATAAATTTTATTTCAAATAAGGTTCTCAACCCTTGGTTTAATCAAATATTTTAAAATAAGGAAAGGGGTTACAATTTCTATCAAGTCATTACTACAATGCCCATTCAAATACATTAGTTTCAAATTAAAATCCTAGTCCTATAGCAGTTTCATCCGCCTTTTTTACTGAGTTCGGTGCTAATCGTTTTGATTACCTAAAAAATGAATGTAAGAGTGAGTACTCTACACTACCAAAACATACAATTAAGCATAGAGTCTTACCTCCAGTACATTTTCAATACATTAAACAAATACAAGCGCAGACAGCATTATCACATCCATAAGCACAATTCATGAACACATGCATACGCACGTCAACCACACTCATATTGACACTATGATCACAGATTTAGACCATAAATGGTCGCCAGTTACCCCTGCCTCACGGATATCACGTAGGTAGTCACGGGTCGATTAGCAAAGGTAATGGTCAGAGGTTTAGTCAAGAAGAGAGTGTGTGGCCTATGGTTCACCCGTTTCACAGTCAGTGTCACCACCACTCCTTCTTCCCCAAGGTATTTCTACCATCCTCATCTCTCACACCCCCAGTGTATCGCTGAACCAATCACAGCACATTACAACGACGTTACACGCCCCAGTCACACACATTTCAATATACGGCACATAGCTCACATTTAACAGTTACGGCACTAGGCCCAGATTTCATTTTCACAGCACACACAGCACATAGCCCACAATTCATTCAAGACACACGGCTCCTAGCCTATTTCCATTCATATTACACGGCCCTTGGGCCCATATTTTCACAATGTTCATTCAGATATACACACATGTATAAATGGCACAAGTGCCCACACCACATATCTCAGCAATTTCCTACCTTCTACTCAGTCACATCACAATATCACACAAAATATCAACAAATCACACCTAAAGGAGTAGGGTAGAGTCCCCCTTTACCTTAGATTGAAGACTCACGTCCGAACTTAACCACGAAAATGCTCCCCACATGGCTTTTGGCCTAAACACATGGAAGAATTACATGAGAACTCCAAAAATCACCAAGAACAAAAAAAAGGAAGGAAACCAAAAATCTTAACCGTTTAAAACTCACCTCCAAGCGTTCTTCACACAAATTTGAGCTCCAATCTCGCTCCCGAACTGCTTCGGAAGTAATTAATCGATGGAATAGGGCTTTGAAAATGAGAGGATCAAAAGAATTTTGAAGGGAAAGGGAGAAATAACTCTCCCTGAACCCTTACCCCTTTAAATCCCTTTCTGGTCGCAACACTCTCGCTATAGCGAGATATTCCTCGTTGCAGCGACACGTCCTCTCACTACAGCAAAAAAATAAGAGAAAATTACACTCTGGTTTCTGCAGAATCTCGCTACAGCGAGAAGGCGACAGTTCTAGTCTCTCCTCTCAGGGCCCTCTCGCTACAACAAGAATTCTCTCGATGCAGCGAGAACAGCCTAGTAACACACCCTACACTTAGCCCATTTCAGCCCAACCAGTCATGTATATACACACATATATACACACATCTATGTACTTAATACACATAAATATCATTTTCAAATAAATCAACACACATAAGAATAATAATAATTAATATTACCAAAATTCAGGGCGTTACACTCAACACAAAATCAACAATAAAAAGGCTCCCCACACGGATTTCGTCCTAAACACATGAAAAATTTTCCATGAGAAACTGAGAAAACAAGGAAGAGGGACAAAAACTGAAACCCTAACCCATAAACTCACCTCTTAGCGTTCCAAATATGGTTTCAATCTTTAATCTAGCTCCCAAATGGCTTTAGAGGTAATTTAATCGGTGAAATAAGGTTTTGAGTTGAGAGAATCGAAGAGAGTTTGAAGATAAAAGAGTGGGAATGCATTTTTCAAACCCTAAACCCTTCAAATACCATTCTGGTTGCGACACTCTCGCTACAGCGAGATATTCTCGCTACAGCTAGGACACTCCTTCTCGCTATAGCAAAAATCTCAAAGAAAACTGCACTATGATTTCTGCAGAATCTCACTACAATGAGACCCTCTCACTATAGCGAGACTGCACCCAAAAATGCACCCCTCTCTGTTGTCTTCTCGCTACAGCGAGGAGGCTCTCGCTGCAACAAGAACACAACATAATCACCCAACTCGTCAGGGCCCTCTCACTACTGCGAGAACATCCCTGTATTACACACTTAGCCTATATTTCAAATAGTTTCAGCACAATCAGAAGTTCATGTCACATTCCAACCTCACTATATAGCTATCTTTACAGTCATATTCACATCTAACTCATCACACAATCAATATTCACACTCATACTCATATTCACATATACTTATATCATCATATACATCAAATACGCATTCAAACAATAACTCATGTATTTATATTAATAATCAATAACTTATAAAACTTGGGCCATTACAATATCCAAGTCCTTAAATAAATTAACAATTATATAATTTAAATATATTATAAAAAATAATATAATCATATCACATATACTCATTATCATAATCAACGTAGTTATATTTACTCAAATGGGTTAGTTAAAAAAATAAAGATTTTTTAGAGTTTAGCCTTTTGTCTAAGTAAATTAAAAAAAAATTATTTAACTTAGTAAATAGGTTTAAGCTATTAGGCATAATGCAGGACAAATGATAAGAAGATATGACCTATATTTATCCCTAATTATAAGGAATTGAGGTATTAAATCACTTGGCTTCACCCTTGACATAATTTTATGCTCTTCATTACTTTTTTAATTATAAAAAAAGAAGTTATATAAAAAATATTAAGAATTTATTGTATAATTTTTAGAGAAATGTCTATTTTATGCAATTTAGGCTCTTAATTTTTAAAGTGTGCAAACGATATTCTATATTTATCAAATTATGTAAATAAATTCTTTTGTTATTGAGATACATAATTTGATCATTAATTTCTCTTATGCTTCTCATGTATAAAAGAGTTGTTGAATAATTTAAAAATTCATATCTAAATTGCACAAGACCAAAAGATAGGAAGCTAAAGTTCATTTTCTCTTTTTAAATGAAGATATTTGTGTTCAACAAATCATACACATGAAAAGGTAACAACTAAATTGAATGTTTAAGTAACAAAATGATTTCTTTCCACAATTTGGTAAGTATATAAAGAACCGCATTGCACAATTTAAAAACTCAAGACTTAAAATGCCTAGAATCAAAGGTGCAAAAGGATAAACTAGATTTTTCTTTAATTTTTTAAAAAATATTTTTGAGATACTAGAAGTAAAACTCATGTATATGAAGGAAAAATTTTGGCAAAAGAAAAATTTTCTCTACCTATAATGATGAAGTAGGTTTTGTAACATCCTCAATTTCTTTATTCAAAATAAATAAATTTATAGTGAATAAATAATAATAAAATGTTTTGTTCTTATTCATGGACTTGAGAATTGCACAAAAACAAAACTTACACTTTCTTCTCATGAAAGTTTCATAAAATTTTAAAAACATTTAGGATTTCTAAGGAAATGATCTAAAACTTTAAAGGTAATAAATAAAACATAAGTTTACATCTAGTAACTTATTTGGTTTATATTGAATACATACAAATTTAGAGTTTTCACTAAGAATATTTCCAAAATATTCTTTACAACTAAAATTTGCTCAAGGATTTAAGTTCTAAAATTTGACATTAAAATCATTTACAAACTTTGGTCAACATGAAATATAATTAGATAAAACAATACAATTTCTCAAATTATCTCAGTCCCTACAGAGCAGTTTTCCTTCCAATAGTCTTGGATTATGATCCTAGGACGGGCCAAACATATTTATCTCTTCACTTTCATTACCTGAAAATATTAGTATGGGTGAGTGTCTCCCACCCCACTAAATCTCTTATTTAACATAAGCAAAATAATTATATATATATATATATATATATACTTTCTAACATGGATTGAATTAACACTGACACTCAAGTCATACAATTCACTATCATAAAAGAGTACACACAAAACAGATAATCGATCATATTTGCAAACTTTCATAACATGCATCTTTGTACTAATTCATACATCATAACACATGTATTATCTCACGTCGATTAATAAGTCATAATACATGTGTCCTAATCGCATCTGTCAATGTATTACAACACATATATCATTATAACATCAACTGACATGTTACAATGCATATATTATAGTTATACAACTTCTACACTACTTCATATACATCACACTTTCACATCAATTTCACTTTCATATTCAATGCCCCTGGGATCACTTGAGGGCTTCATAACTTAGATAACTGCGGATTAGCCCCAGCAACACAGATACATGTGTGCTGTCTCGATCCTTTTTAGAAAAAGTATAGATAGGAGACCCGTCAAGAAATAAGTGTGTAGTTTGTGAATGTCTTCACTTTCAGCAAATCATTGTGCACTTGTTCACATGGAACATTCACCACCCTCATTTTCTCAAGATTTTCCAAATCTTTTCCAGACTCTATACCCCAAGTGTATCTTTGTAGCTATCTAAACTCACCATCAACATTTTTCATTCTTTTCCACACCCTTTTCATAGGGCAACGTGTCATAATACATGAGTCTTGACTATATAACTCGGTGTATTACAATACATATATTATGAGTACACTCTCTGGTCGTACAACAATACTTGTATTGCAATCACATCCACTCATATATTCTAACTCTCGTATTATAATCAATTTTCTCACAATTCCACCTTCATGTTACATCACATAGAAAACTTTTTCTTTATTCAAGAACAGTCAAACACTTGCATCAATAACATAGTTTCGTTCATTTGACATACTTCAACTATCAAACAACATCTATACAATTATTCAATAAATCTCAACATACCTCAATCATCAATAAATATTCATCCAATATAGAAAATTATCACACATTCAATACAATATGCTGGAGCTTGGACACCTCCGGAGTCAGCCTAATCGTATAATCCATTGTCCACATGTTCTTAGTAATAGTAATAGGTCATTTATCCTAAAGTTTGGCATCGTCCATTATTAATAATAAGTCCATCATTCCAAAAACATCAAATGACACATCCCAACTATTTATAAGCTACATAATATTCCTCAAAATAGTTTTATTTAAAGTCTTTATTATAAGTTACATTTAGATATTTATTAAAATACGTAAGGGTTTTTCCATTTTAAACTATCCAAGAGAGGTTATGGTTTGAGATCAACTCTCCCTTACCTTAGAATGGAGACCCACCACGAAGTCAACGGTAGAAACACCTCTTACACAAATTCTTGCCCTAAATACATGGAATAATTCATGAGAAATCAAGAAGGATGAAGAAAGAGCAAAAGATCAAAAATCCTAACTCAAAACACTCACCTCCAAACGTTCCAAACACGATTCCAATCTTCAGTTCAGGGCACAAATAGCTTAAGAGGCGATTTAATCGATGAAAAAGGCTAGGGATTGAGAAAACTGACTAGAGAGAGAAGAGAGGGAAGTGAGAATGCATTTTTCCTAACCCTAAACTCCTTAAATACATAAGGTATTGTGACATTTTCACTACAACGAGATATTCTTGCTGGCTGCAACAATATCCTCTCTCGCTACAGTGAAAATCTAAAAAAAAATTACACTCTGATTTCTGCAGAATCTCACTACAGCGAGACCATTTTGCTATAATGAGATTGCACCCAGAAATGTACCCTCCAATGTCGCCTTCTCGCGGTAACGAGAATTTTCTCGTTACCGCGAGAACGCAACAATTTCACCCCTCTCTCCCAGTGCTTTCTCACTACATTGAGAATCCTCTCGTTACAACGAGAACATCACAGTTTCATACTCTTCGCTCAGAACCTTCTCGTAATAACGAGAATACCCTCACTACAGCGAAAATTCCCTGCAGTTCACCTTTAGTTTATATTTTCAACCAACTTCAGTCAATCTAAGTCAACACTCACATACATTTATCTATATACACACGTCAGCATCAGCAACATAAATCAAGATATACACATAATTAACAATACACATATTTATATTAATAATCAATTTATTATTATAAAAAATTTAAAGTGTTACAGTTTTCTTCAAATTTATCTAATGAAAATAATTGAAAAAAAATTGGGTAAGTTATGTTATCTATGTACATTGAATACATGATATGATGTGGTTTTATTTTATTTTTTTCAACTCCTAAAATATGCATAAAAAAAGGTTATAAATTGAAGTGCGGCAACTCCCTTTTTTTTGTTTTTGTTTTATAGATATTGACTAAAAGTTGAGTCTTAATGAAATTTGAATATGGGATTAAGTAAATTTCAAATGATATTAATATCCTTGAGAAATGAATTTTGGACAAGGAAATGTAACTTTAAAAAAATAATAATATAGCTAGAAGATTTGAGACTAAAGTTGTCCTCTCTAACTGTTTCACTTAACTTATGAGGTGGGTATATCACTAACGCTTTGTTTGATTATCAATAAACAAGATGTGAAAAAAAGGATGAAAAAGAATTAGTTCATATTACACTTTTTTCTTTAGTTTGGTTTGTTAAAGAAAATGATGAAGAAATAATAACGACTTATAGTTTTTTTTATCTTTCTTTCTTCAATATTTAAAGGATAAAATTATCTATACAAGAAAAAAAATTATTATTTTTTCACCTAACAACTGAGAGAGAATATCACTTTTCTTCTCCTTTTTCTTTCATATTCCTCTTATTCCAAACAATAAAAAAAAAATCATTTTCTCATCATTTTCATCTTATCTAATTTCTTTCTCTATGTTGGTTTTTCAACTTCTTTACAGATCTCTTTTTTTTTTTTAAGAAAACAAATGTAAGTTGTTTCTATCCCCCCTTATTTTTATCTTGACTTTTTTGTTTCAGTTTCTTCGGCTTGGTTGTTGGGTTGAACTTAAATGCTTGACTTTGTCGTGGGCCAGGAGAAGGTGATAGATAGCAGGAGAGACCAAGACAACCTTGATGCTTGACACCGATAAGGCCATAACCAACCTTGATGCCCAACACCCATGACCAACAACTCACCCCTTATATACTTCAATCTTCAGTATGCCATATTTTATAAAAGTGTCAAAAAGGCATTCTCGCTCGGTGACTTGAATGCTCGTATATTAAAAAGCCAAGCTGTAATCCGTAAAGATCAAGTGTTTGCTAGTCACGTGTGGCCAATTCAAGGTATAAAGGAAAATCTCGACAAAAAAAAAAACACAGTACAAAGGAAAATAATCATTTAAGAAAAGCGCAAATGTAGATCACAAAAAAAAAACCCTTTGATCTGAATTAGATCAATTATTAATGAAATAGATCTGAAATATCATGACAATGCAGGTTTTTTTGTTTTATGTTACGAAGCTCAAATCCTTCAGGGTTAGAATGACATTACGTTCCGTATCCCGATTTGAATTAGAATTGAAGTTATGATTTAGTAAAATGAAACTTTCAGAGCATTAGTTAATGCTTTTAATTTCAATACTGTTTGCCACCTTCCTATATGGGAATAAATCCTCCTATAATGTTATTAAACAAGTATATAAAACCATGCTTCAAAGTTGGCTTCAACAAACCCTAGCTAGCACCTAGGCGGTCAAAACAAAATGAAAAGGATGACTGTTGCAAAGAGACTTTCTATCCCACGTAGTTAAGCCATATTCACGACAGCGGACGCTGACTACTGAAAAATAAAAAGTCGATGGTGTACCAAAGCGACCCCCCAATAATTATAATGTCGTGTAGAGTGCATAACTACTACCACTAGTCCAAGACCAAGAAGAATTACTCTGCAGATCTAGAAATCATTATATCTTAGAATTCGATGTTTTCGTTTATGATGTTGGTAAAAATTTATACCATTACATACAAAATCGCAAATTGTTTAAAGCACAACCATGAAATATGGCCAAAATAGCCACCCCCTGTGACAAGATAATACTCTTCAACAAATCATTGCTCCCATTGGCTCGGGTTGGTAGAAGAACATGCTCTCCCACAGCATAACTCACTTCTTTTCCCCCTTTAGCTTTTTCTTTCTTTATACAATTATAACGAAAAATTAATATGGGAGGGGTTTTTTGTGACAGGGTCTGGGGTCAAAAGCAGGCCTAGCCATTCCAATTTAATAATCATGATAATCCTCCAATATTTCTAATTTTGCCTCATTTTTTAAGAATATAGCAACTGTAAGCTAGCAAACAGTTCGCCCATAACATATTGAGGCAATGTAGAGATTCTTGGACCATTTTTCCTGCAAAACCATCAAACCTATTAATACGTAGCGAGTGAGAATTAATAGCATAATAACAACACAGAAAGCTCCGGAATTATCTTTTCCTTTTGGCAATGAATCAATCAGGGTTTGAAACTACAGAAATTGAGTTTTTTTTTTTTTAATTTCTTTTCAAGGTACGACAGATCACTCTCAACCACAAGCTATCAGTACTCCCCAGGCCCTCAGTTACGATTCTCTAACTGAATCAATAAATAATCATGAACAAAATGACCATAAAACCCCCTCGTGATGGATAATAAAACCTTGTGCGGATAACAGATATATCACCACGAGCACACCATGGAAAACTGTCAGGATTACACCCCAACATGTAATAGGACAAAAGACATGCAAATACCTTCACATGGGTGCTAGGGAAAGCCGAAGTCCGCAGAGTCTCTTGAGTTTCATCAAGCAATTTGCGTTTTGGTATGCTCAGTATGAAGGCTGCCTGATCACTAGTAGCAGCCATAGAAGTAATTCGGTAACCACTCTCCCATCGTCGATGAATTCCTTCACTTGGATACAAAAAGTCAAGTTCCACGACCTTGCATCATCAAATGAAAAACAAATCCAATGTCAGTAAAAATAATGCATGCATTACCAAAAATCAAAGGTAAAAGAGGTAGATACCTGATCGGAATACCCAGCATTTCTGGACATGACAACACCCCAGCGACTGCCAGCAGTAGTCATTGAGGTAACATGAAATCCTTCTTTCCACTTCTTGTTGATCCATTTGAAAGGAAATGATTCACTCACTTTGTAGGACTGCTGTGTATAAGGTGTTCCTGCAAGTCAAGGACTCTCATGAGATCACAGAAAGTCTTATTGGGAAGAACAGTTGATGTTTCATTAATCCCAGAAATAAAACAAGGTAAATGAAACACAACTTTCTGTAAAATAATTGATCAGTTTCTTCTGTCAGCTTCTATAACTAAATAAATTGTTTGCAATGAAATGTCGTTATTCGTTAGGTAGCAATTGAATCATGTAAAAGTAGAAAAAGATCGTACAAAAAGAGAATCAATTTGACTTCTACAATGCTTTATAGTTTCGCAGGGACCTATACAAGGTGAATTTTAAATCGGTATAAAAAATAACCAATTAGTGTATGCTGTACTCTTGCAAGTTGTTAGACACAAAATAAATGGCATGACAACCATGTAAAACAAAAAAAGATTATCTATTCAAACTACCTATGCATAAAAGATTCCAAAAAGGACAAAAAAAATTAGATATCAGGCAAGGGTACCAAAGGTAATGGTGAAAATGTTAAGTGAAATTGCATGGTATGATGATTTAGTTAAGCCTTTTCAAACATAATTAATATATATCTTATGAAAGTGGAGAAGACTTTAGGTTATAAACCTTTGGACATGACAACCAAGGAACTCCCATTAACTGCACCAGCTATTGAACTGATATAGTAATTTTTCTCCCATTGCTCCATAATCCAATCCTGAGAGATCAAGCACCCAGACGTCAATTATTCCAATCGTTATATATTTGCTTAATAAAAGATGAAATATATAAATCAGGGAAGAAAGAGAGCCAACCTTGTGCAGGAAGGCTGCTGATAACTCATAAACTTGTGAAGAAAAGCCTGTTCCAGCATCCATTATTAGAGCCCACAGATTTGCTGCAGAAGCTACACAGCTTATGTACAACCCATCCTCGATACCCTTGTCTACATGCTGCCGGAGCCTAGCATCTGCAACATTATAGTGATATCTGCAACCATAGGAAGTGTTAAATAAGACCAAGCAAAATAAACACTTGTTTCTAAATGAATAAGCTAATGCATGTAATAGGCAATTAATCTGGATGCATACTCCTTTCCAGACAGCATCTGTACCATGTACTAGCAATTACCAAAGTATTACCTCTTTTGTTTTAAACTATTTTTTAATGAGCACTGCCATGCATGAAGTATAATAAAAGCATTCAAGACAGGTGGATCAAAATTAATAAATCCAAAATAAGTAAATCCATTTAAAGGTTCCCAAAATTTTAATTTGGACTAGTAAGTAGTGACAATCATATTTATGATCACAAAATTCAGGGATAAATTTTTTAATATTTAATTTACAAAACTCCATGTCTACTTATCCTAAGATACAAAATTTATAGAACTTTCGGAAAAAATGTCATGTTAGAACAATGTGCTTGTCATGGCACAACCTCAGAATGCCCTTTTCACTCTCACTTTTACTTGCTTTTTGGTTTGGATTGATGACATAGGCCTACTAAATAATATAACCTCCAACCATTGCCAGGTAAGGCAGGATGGCTAATTTCATTATGAAGGTATTTGGCTGCAACATGCATTGTTACATGGCTGACTTCATATGTAATGTAAGTTATATCTTGGCATTTGGAAGAGAAGCCTGCACCCAATAGTCAGGAATGCTAGAAATCCTTGCGTAATGACACATTTTCAAGCCAAAAAGAAAGAATGACTCAAATAAGCAACAACACTCATCTGTACCTTCATTGACGGAAGAAAAGTTTGTGTTCAACACTTCAACACATAATGTGGAAAATTATTATTATGAACAAGCCAGACTGAGGATGACATATTAACTACCTCTGCTTCATGGGGCGTCGTGCATTATACACTGATATCCACTGAGTTGCAGGACTCCCCAATCGCACCTTCTTCTTAGGTTGCTCATCTTCTTCCAGATTTATAAGCATCCTTCCCCGCTTTTGACCAACCTACTTACACAAAGGGTTTGGCATTCAGATGTACAGCATAACCAATCAAATGGATAAAACATCAAAACCCCAAAACCCTAAAATAAATACATTAAAACAACCTTTAAAGCTCCATCTATTCTAATAGGTCTCAACGGAGTACATGGTTCAATCAAGCTTTCAAAAAGTGATATAAGCTTAGAATAATTTGGCTCCTCATCAAATCTCATATTAGTAACAGCTTCCAGGAACTGCCTAAATGGGGCAGGACAAAAGCAACACATCAACTCCGGAGAAGTGGCCATCTTTTTCTTACAAACAAGAAAGCTTTTATTGTCACCCTGTAGATTGGGCCAAGGAAAGAGAAAATATATCATATAAAATGAAAATTCTAAGAAGTAAGGATCAATGTATAATAAAAAGATACTACAAACACACCTGATAACCCTGCCATGGTAATCTCCCTTTTATGAGAAATATTAATGTGTATGCCAGTGACTCAAGATCATCCCTTCGACTTCCAGTCCTGCCTAAATGTGCATGCACGCTAGCATACCTTATTGTTCCCCTGCACAAAAAGGCATATTATTAATATGTATGTAGAAAACAAAAGAAAGTCCATAATACAGTCATAACATTTACAAACCTGAATATATCAGGTCTCTGATCATATTCAACATGTTGACCAGATGACGCATCCTTCCATCTAGAAGCTAAAGACAGAAATGCATGGTATGGACATTAGTGAGCTATGAAAACATAATATAACTCCCAATAAATAAACACTAGTGGTGAGACAGAAAGGAAAATGCAAAGTAAAAGCAACAATAACTTCTTTGAAAGGACAACATACCCAAACCAAGATCAATAAGATATAACTTCTTATCATCAGCTGTTCCAGGTTGACCAAGCAAAAAGTTTTCTGGTTTTACATCTCCATGCACAAACCTGATTCAATGATGAGTTTCATTGATAAAAAGTAATAAATCATAATCATGACAAAATAAACAGGAATATTAGGGATAACAGGACTGAAATAACCATCACAAGAATTTACCCTTTCAAGTGGAGCTTCTCAAGAATTGATATTGCCTCCACAGCAATGCAAGCAGCCATACTTGGTGACATCCTGTCCAAGTCTAAATCGTTAATGGGTCTAAAATGGGAAGAATTTAAAGAAATTGCAGTTATTAAAAGTGAACCTATAAGGTAATAAAAGGGAGGGTCCAAATCTTACGATTGGCCAAGAGAATTCCAAACATCCCAAAGACTGGGCCCAAGCATGTCCATGACCTGAAATATATTGTTTTCCTTTAGACAACAAAAGAGCAAATCCACGTATGCTAATATGGGGAACTTTAGACCATATCTCACCAAAATGTAGAAATCTCCCTGTCGACCCTTGTAATGAACCCAGGGAATGCCATAACAACCGTTCAGAGTGCTTATCAATGCCAATAATACAAAAATGAGAATTAGATCATAAAATTACAACACTTAAAGCTTGAAAATAAAATTTTTGATAGTTCAACACAAAGGATACCTGTAAACCTGCCACTCATAAGGAGGCCCATAGTTGCAACCTTTACTGTTTCTGTGCTCAAACTTGAGAGCAACCTGTAGACAAAGTTATAAATAGGGAAAAATTAGTGTATCATCCAGCACGGCATCATTAAATTTTCATTGAATCCTTGATGAGAGATTGAATTCCTTAGTAATACCTCAACTGCATCAGGACCTGTTCGTTCAGAGCCACCGCTTACCCTTCTGCCAACATAAACTTGGCCAAAACCACCCTTACCCAATTTCCTTTCGATCTTATATACAGGAGAGTTACCAACTTGTACCTGCACCAATGAGAAAGTATCCACCACAAATAAGATACTGCCAAATCTATATTAGCTACAAGCAATAACTGCAGTGCAGTCAAGACTCATGATTCTCTAGATGAAGTCAGACATGGACTAATGCAGCAAAACATAATAAACTTTATTCTAAAAATATGTACAAACAAAATCTCCATTGCCAACTCAAATTTCTATTACAGACACATAAACAAAAACAGAAAAACCAGAAAAAACTGCAATGAATGATAAAATCATTATCACAGCCCAAGCAGAAGTTAAAGAAGATAGCAGTCATAATTATTGTTCTAAAAAATAACACCATCACATCATTAAAACAAAATTGCAGTATATTTTTGGAAAGGCATTCATGCAATCCAAGAGAAGCAACGTGCAACATGGGGATACCCTCTCAGGGACAGGGGTTGTGCTTGTTTCTTCTTCAGCTCCCGCAACCTTATCAGCACTTCCACCCTCCATCACAATATTATTATTGGCCACTACCTCTACGTGATTGTAAATGGGTTCTGGAGCCCCTAAAGCAACAGGTTCTGGAAGAACTTCACAAGGTTCAGGGTCCAGATCAACCAATCTTGCTCCGCGGCCTCTACCAGCTGCAGTTCGCCTTGTGGGTACAGCTGGTGAAGCCCCTTTGCCTACAGCTGTGGCATTACCACCTCTTCCTCTTCCACCTCCAACTCTCCTCCTAGTTCGGTTCGGAGTAGGTTGTGCCCAATTCTCTCCTTGATCAACAGGTAGTGGACCAGGCTGAAGATCTCCAAGCCGTTTCGACCTTCTAGCTCCACTTCTCAACTCTGGCATCCTCTCCCCATTCAAAACATAGCCCACTTCAGTCGCCCCCAAAGAATGGCAAAAATCCTCTGCAATGAACAAACAAAGTAGACAAATGAGCTCAAGGCATTCATTGAGAAATATTTTCAGAAAGTAAACAGAACCTCCTCAAGATTAACTCAAAATATTCAGCTGTATGTATCATATTAAAAAGTACGGGGAAAAATATCTAAGGAACTTGCCTTAGTTCACCCTCAGATAACAACATAAAGAAAATAGCGTAGTGAAAAAGCAGTAGATACCAGGAAAAAGATTCTACTTTCAGCAAAATATACTCCACAACCAAAAGAATGTCCCTAAAAGCATACAAAAAAATCCGTCGCTTTCTGCATTCTAATTTTAACACACCTTTCTTATATCATCATTGTCGGTCAATAGCTTAAACCATTTTACAGAAAGCCAAAAACACAGAAAATAAAAAACAAAAAACCACCAGGTTTTCATCCTAATCCTCCGAAACCAAAACAGATTACACGAATTCCAACTCGTAAATTTCATCGATTGCTTCAACTGCAACATCACCGCCATAAAAAACAGCAAAAAATCAATTTTCAAAAACCAGATTGAATACTCAACAAAGAACGCCAATCTTCAATCCGATCATCCAAAAAAACACAGATATTTAAAAATAACCAAAAACATTTAAAAATTTCAACAACCATCATCAGACTCACACAACGGTAACAACAATCTCAAACCGATTGACGAAAAAAAACTCCAGAATTTCAAATAACAAGAACAATATAAACGCAAAAAGAAAATAAAAAAAACTCCTCACAGATCGATCCGGCGAGCTTCGAAAGGAGAAGGATCGGGAAGCGATTCGCGAAGGGGGCAAAAGAGAGAGCGATCGAAGTGAAGATCGTCGAAGAATGAGTGAGGAGAGGGCGAAAAATGCGTAATGGTGGAAGAGAAAAAGGTAGATGAGGCTTTGAAGCAGTTAAAGCAACGAAACTACGTCGAAAGCATCGTCGTCTATGAATTTAGGGTTCGAAAGAAGAACGGTTCGTGAGAGTATATTAGGTGGAAGAAGATATGGGTTACCCTCGCTTGGTTTTTGTTATTGCTGCTTCTCTTTTTTCTTTTCTTTTTTTTTCTTTTTTTCCTTTTGAAAGAGAGAATGCGGTAATGGTGAGTTTATTGTTGTTGTTGGTTGTGTACGTGTGTGTTTGTGTGTGTGTGTGTGTTTTGTATCGCTTTGCTTTCTCCCTATCTATGTGTGAGGGACTCTATTTTATATGCACCATGCAAATGTAGCTTCGTAATAACCAAAAGGATATTATATTTTTTATTTTTTATTTAAATTCCGTTTTATTTTTGTTTACTTTTTCTCCGCCGAACGTGAGCGCTAATTTTATTTTTACATTGCAAAAAAATTAAAGTAATTCATTGGACGTGTAATTTAATTATCCTATTTTATAGATTTGAACTTTAGCCCGTTATTATTTTCCCTTTTTTTTTGTTGATTTTGCTATTAGATTTCATACTTATTTTGATCCATTTTCTTTTACAAAAGTTAAGATCCCGTTTGGGGCAAGTAAATTTTTCACATTGATTCACGCAATAATGACTCTGGCTCTTAACCTTCAAGAAACTGTCATCAATTTCTATTGAGCCTCTTGATAAAACTCCTCACTCCATCCCTAATTACGAGGAATAATTGAGTCTTTAAACATTATAATTTTAATATGTTGAATTTAATAAATTAATTTAAATTGTCCCAAACTACTAATCTCTTATATCCAAAATATGGCTACAATTTCAAAGATGTAATCATGATTCAAACGGCACTAGGGAATTTCCGAAAACAACTAATGTTACCCCACACTCCCTTGTATGAATATTGACAGATACTAAACGAAAACAACATTTAAAAATGAGTGAACAACCTAGAATATTATGATAAAAGAAATTTTAGCCAGTTACTATATCCTAGATTTATCAAACTCAGCGTGACACAAATCGCTTTTCCATTTTGGCTATGGACTAGGATTATGACAATATAATCGAAACAGGTTGACTTTGATATCCTAAGCAAAATGTCTAAACCACAAAAGGGGAAAGTGAACACGTCTCTTCATTCATGAACATTGCAAGGAATAGGGGGGAAAAAAGAAAAAGAAAAATGGTGCATTCGCATACACATATCTTAATGTTAATGTTCACATGTAACAGCGTAGATGACCACAAACTAAAAATGTAAAAGACGTGCAGTTATATCTACGTGACCCAATTAAAAATAAATATATAAGGACAGACAAATTGTGAGAGCCCAACGGCATGCTTCCATTTGTTTGACACGTTTGGGATCTTAAAAATGTTGACAATATTAAAACTGTATATAATTTTTTAAATTTATTTTTTGGAGTAAATATGCCAACTATTGTGCACAAAATATTTTCCAAATGTTAATGGACTAATAAGCATGGGCCCTGGTGCTATGGGGTAAGATCCACAAACCAAACAAATTTCTAAGACCACGCCCGCATTTCAAATTTGACCAGAAAAAAATTGCAGTTTCAATTACTTATCTCATATTTATGACATTTTTTTATATTTTTTTTACAAACGATTCAAAAATTGTTTTTTTTAATTCCTTAAAAATTACATGCATCGAATAACATTGATGTAATTCATGTGTTCACAAATTGTGATCCTAATCACGTGATACACTAATGACAATTTTGATATAGAAGGTATAATAAATATATAGATAATGATGATGATCAATTTTTCTTGCCCAAGCTAAGAATAATATAGTAATTCAACATTTAAATTACTAATTTTTTTAACTTTTATTTACATTAAATTAAACATCAATATTTAATCACAATAATAAGTTTTGATTAACTCCATAAATGACATTTTTTTCTAAATTTAAATTATGAGTTGATTAGAAAATTCTTTTCTTTTATATTTATCAAAGATAATAATGTATAATTGAAAAGGAAGTTTAATAAACCTTACAAAGAAACAATTAGATTTTATTTTTGTAACTTTTATTATTTATGTTATACATTTCATTCATATTAAATAAATTAAAACGAATCTAATATTTAAATTATAGCATGCAAGCTTTGTAAGAATATGTAATAATTTAGTTAATATATTAATTAGGGTTTGAATTAAATGACACTGTGATGCTAACTTTAATAAAATAATACTTTTAATAATATTTTATCAAATATTAATTTTAATAATTCAACTATTAATTTTTAATGATTTTCTGAAGGTTACGTATACAAAATTTTATATAATTTAAATATATATATATATATATAGTATTAATTTTTTTAAAATCATGTTTTGGTAAACTTAATTAATTTTATTATAACCTTAAATTTAATAAATAGATTAATAAAATTCATTTGTAATAAAAAATTATTAAAAAAAATTTATTGGTTTGACTTCTATTTGATTTTATTCATTAATTAATTATAAGTTATTTTTCTTTGACAATAATGACTTAATAAAAAACAGCTTATGGATAAAAGATTTATATCTTAATATACAAAAGAAATATAGCGAGGGAAATTTTCAAGTTAAAACAAAGAATAAAATCATATTTTAACCTTAACTTTGATTTCAAGTAAATTGATGAGGAAAATTTTATCACAATTAAAAATTTAGATTATGAGTTAATTTAAATTGAGAATAATATAACAGTTTTATTTTGTCTAGTCACACCACTACAAGTAAATTGCATTTACTGAAATTTAGATTTTAAATAACGAGTTAAGTTGAAATAATTTTACTGAATTAATTTAAATTTTTAGTAGTACTAATATAGCAATTTAATTTTTAATGTATAAATTTTTTTATTCATATTAAAATGAATACTAATTACTAACCGCTAATTATACCAATGAGTTTTGATTAATCAAATAAATATAATTTTATTATAAATTCAAATTGCAAGTTGACTAGTAAAATATTTTATTTTATATTTACCAAAATTAATAACGTGTAAATTAACCAGGAATTTAATATACTGTAGAAAATAACAATTAAATATTTAAAATAGAAAATAATTTATTATTTAAAAAATAAATATTTAATTTTTAAATTATAGCGTGAAAACTTTTAAGAATACCTTTATGACGATTATTTTTTTCTAGACAAATTGAGATAATATAATAATTTAATATTTTATATATTAATTTTTATTTTTTATTTATATTAAAATGATTAGGAAAATTTTTTATTTTATTTATTAAACATGATAACATAAAAAATTAATAGAACCTTTAATAAACCTTATAAAGAAATACTTAGTTTATGGAAAAAAATTGCAAATTTTATTACGGTAATAAGAATATTCCATTCATATTACATAAATTAAAAACTAATTTAATATTTAAATACGATACTTAATATTTAAGTTATAGCATGAAAATCTTATAAATATTTTCAGATTAGCCTTTATCGTTTATAAACTCGTTGATGTTAGGAAAATTGACAAACATAACATTAGTACAAGATTTAAAATAAAAAATTATTAATTATAAAAATTAATTTATAAATAAGTGTCAATTATAAGAAATAAAAACATATTTTTTAAAAAAATAAAATAAAATGTAATACAAATTTATATTGTGATTTATTTTTAAAATTTAAAATTTTTGTTTAGAAAAAGTTTAAACATACTCTAAATGAATTATCTAAACAATTATGATTTTTTAAAAAATACACAGTATCAAATTTAGTTAAAAAATATTTATATTATATAACTAAATCCTGTCTTTGAATTATAATTGATTATTATTGATTATTAAAAAAAATTACTTTATTTTATAGAAATTTATTCATCTCAATTTTTAAAAATAAATTTAATCATATAAAATTATGAAATTTTTATTAAAAATAAATATTTATTATATTAAAGTTATAAAAATATACTAGATATATATTTTTTATTTTTTTTATTATAGCTAATTTTTTAAAGTCAACTCTCAAGAGTTATAGTAAATGTTTTTTATTTTATATTTTATTATATATTAAAAATAGTATTTAAACTTAAAATTTTTCTTTATAAAAAATAAGAGATTGATTATTTTTGTGATATTAAAAAATCCTAAATATAAGTTTTTAGTTTCTTAAAATATCATAATTTTTTAAAACAAATTTGTCAATTTTATTTTGTTAAAATATACATTTGGTATCTTCAATTAATATATATATATATATATATGATTTAAGATCTGTGAATTATGTGTTTAATTTAGACACTTATATATTTTACTAATTTTTCATATGAATTGTAATTATGTTATTTAAAATTTAATATTTATTTATATTTAAAAAATATAATAGTAGTTAAAACAAAATAATGTGATGGAATGTTTGTTAAATTTATTTTTCTTATGTTATTTTATAAAGTTTATTCACTTGAGAATGATTTAACATAATTAAATTTTACTTTTTTTTAATACAATGTTTATAAATGAGAATAAAATTAAAAACTATTATTTCAATTTTAAAATGATCATGTTATTTTAGTATACTTAATTTTGTGTGTGTTAAATGAGAATAAAATTAGAATTTTATTATTTTAATTTTGGTCTACTTAATTTTATGTTTTCTATTTTTTTAAACAATTTAAATTTTAAAATTCAAAAATCATATCATTCATTTAACATATTAAGGTTTAATCCAATCACAGTGAAACAAAATCATCAAATTTAAATGCTAAGATTAGAATTAATAGAAAATAAAACAATCTAAATTCCAAAATATTATTTTGGGGATATAGCAGTATATGGAGTGAGTTTAGATTCAAAAAGAAAGAAAAAAACGCACTTATGAATATTATATTCATATTTATTGTGAATGATTTTATAGTAGGAAAAAGAAGCATTAATATTTTATAATAACTTCAAAATTTTAACTTTTTCTTTTGTAAACCAACTAAACTACTACCTTTTTTTAAAACCAGTCAATAGTGTATTATATTGAACCCATGTTAGGTAACTATCAATGAGAAATAAATGTTTCTCGAATTTTTTTAGTTTAAAAAGGGTGGAGACAAGATTAAGATAAGAAAAAAAAATGATGTTTTAACTTTTTATGTAATTTTGATTCAAGCAAAAAATATTGACTTAGTGTGAGAAACACTTTTCAGCATATTTCGCTTAAACAAATTTTTTAATTTAATTAAAATCACTTTTTAACTTATTTTACTTAAGTAAATTTAAACAACAAGCTATATTTCATATTAAAATTATAGAAGATACAAATTTCATTACGATTATCTTATAATATTCATGACACTTTTATGAAAGCTAAAGATATGACATATAAAGAAATGATCAAAATAATTGTTATAAACTTTTTTTGACTTAAATTTTTTAAATCTTTTTTTATTTTATTGCATATATAATTATGAAAAGGTAAGTAATTTTATGTTGGAAAGTTCATTCTCTTTATTTGGGTTGGGTAATAATAGAAGATAAAAGAGAATAAGGGAAAAAAGAAAAAAAATAAAAAGAGATGTACAGAAACACATACACAATATAAAAAAGATAAAATATATGATAAAATTAATGTGATTAATAAAAAATAATCTATTTGAATCACGTTTAATAGTAAGATAACTAATTTTTAATAATAATTATTTTATTCTAATTTTAAAAATATATATGTTTAAAATTTTTAAAAATTAAAATATATAGATAGTAAGGATTAATTTTTATTGCTCAAGCTAAGAATAATACAGTAATTCAGCATTTAAATTATTAATTTTTTAACTTTATTTGCATTAAATTAAACATTATTATTTAATTACAATAATAAATTTTAATTAATTCCATAAATAATTTTTTTTATAAATTTAAATTATGACTTGATTAAAAAATTATTTTATTTATATTTATCAAAGGTAACAACGTAGAATTAAAAAGGAAGTTTAATAAACCTTACGAAAGAAACAATTTAGATTGTAGAAAAGTTTTATTTTTGCACCCTTTATTATTTATGTTCTACATTCCATTAATATTAAATAAATTAAAACGAATCTAACATTTAAATTATAGCATGTAAGCTTTGTAAGAATATGTAATAATTTAGTTAGTATATTAATTAAGGGTTAGAATTAAATGACACTGTGATGCTAAATTTAATAAAATAATACTTTTAATAATATTTTATCAAATATTAATTTTATTAATTCTACTATTAATTTTTAATGATTTTATGAAGATTATGTATTAATTATTTCTTAATTTAAGTATAATTGGGTAAACTTAAGTATTAATATTATAACCTTAAATTTAATAAATAGATTAAGAAAGTTCATTTAGCTTATGGATTTATATCTTTATATACAAAAGAAAGATAGCGAGGGAAATTTTAATGTCAAAACAAAGAATAAAATAATAATCTAACCTTAACCTTGATTTCAAGTAAATTGATGAGGAAAATTTAATCACAATTAAAAATTTAGATTATGAGTTAATTTAAATTGAGAATAATATAACAGTTTTATTTTGTCTAATTACACCACTAAGAGTAAAGTTTTTTCTTTTTACTAGTTAATAAAATTGCATTAACTGAAATTTAAATTTTAAATAACAAGTTAAGCTAAAACAATTTTAGTGAATTAATTTAAATTTTTAGTAGTGGTAATATAGCAATTTAATCTTTAATGAATAAAATTTTATTTTTTTATATATATTAAATGAATACTAACAGCTAATCATACTAATGAATTTTAATTAATCTAATAAATACAATTTTATTATAAATTTAAATTGCAAGTTAATTAGAAAATATTTTATTTTATATTTATAAAAAATAATAGCGTGCAAATTAAGCAGGAATTTAATACACCGTACAAAACAACAATAAAATATTTTAAAAAAATGGAAAACTAATTTATTATTTAAAATCAATTTTTTTACCGTAAAAGTCTTTAATGATGAATTCTTTTTCTATCCAAAAGGATAATATAATAATTTAATATTTTATATATTCATTTTTATCTTTTATTTATATTAAAATGATTAGGAAAATATTTTATTCCATTCATTAAAGATAATAAAATAAAAATTGAATAGAAAGTTTGATAAACCTTATAAGAAATAATTAGTTTATGGAAAAAATTGAAAATTTTATTACTGTTATAAGAATATTCCATTCATATTACATAAATTAAAAACTAATTAAATATTTAAATTGTAGCATGAAAGTCTTGTAAGAATATATACTGTGCAATTTGGTTAATATGTAATTATAATTTATTTTTCTTTTGTGTGAGACAGTTAACTTAACGAAAGATAACTTAATAAAAATTTTACATCTTTGTATATAAAAGTAAAATAGTGAGGAACATGTTTTTTTGACCAAAGACTAGTATAACAATTTAATCTTTAATTTATTAATTTTCATCTTTGATTTATGTTAACTCGAATACCAGCATTTAGTTTAATAATAAATTTAATTAACTGAATAAATATTATTTAAAAAATAAATTATGAGTTGATAAGGAAATTATTTTATATTTGTCAAATATAATTACATAAAAATGGAATACCAAGTTTAATAAATCTTATAAAGAGACAATTTCCTTAACAATAAAATCAAGTGGGTAGTTGTTACTTTGAATGTTTGGAATTAAAGAGATAACTTCTTTATAGTTATATTCAATCCAAATAACCTTGATATTTTGCGAAATTACAAGTTTAAGACTCCAAACAATAGTCCATAATTTAGCTATAATTGGGGAACCAAATTAGATAGCCTTGCAGAAATTGGCTATGAAAACTCTATTTTGATCATGAATAAGCTCCTCACAGCAAGCAGTCCCTATAGAATGTTGAATAGAGCCATAAATATTAAGCTTGAACTGCTCATCCAGTGGTGAAATCCATCTAAAAAGCCTCAAAGGCTCTAACCAACTTGAAGCCATAGTCACTATACTCCTACTACAAGAATAAAACTAATCAAACTCATAAATAATCCTCTTTAACACAACATCAGTGCACAAACAAGAATTGTGAAAAATAGCATAATTTTTGTTATTCCACAAATTACAATCAACAAATCCAAATAGAGATGGCCAAAAAAGATGCATGAGAAAATTTTGACCAGATAAATTAAACAAAATCTAATTATTTAAATCAAAACTAAAGAAATCAGTCCATTTATCAAGGAGAAGAAGCTTATTCCAAATTTGAGTAGCATACCAACAATCCTTAGAACATGCATAACAAACTCGGGAACCTCATTACATCTAGAACATAAAGTACATATAACCATACTACGATGAACTCTCTTTTCATTAGTTAAAAGTCTGCCATAAACAACTTTCCAGAAGAAAATAGTAACTCTAAGAGGTCTCTTCCACTTCCAAAACAAATTAAAGGCCTGGTTATTACAATTATTATTCTAGTTACCTTTAGAAATTAGACTATAAGTCAAACTAATTGAAAAAATACCATTGCTAGTCAAACTCCAAAAGACCTAATCTTGCCTATTGGATATAACAGGCAAAGAAGATTGAGCAATCAAATCACAAATGGACCAAGGGAGAACCTACTTAATCTTCTCCCAGTCTCATCTGCTCTGATTGGAAAAAAAGATCATAGGGTTTTCCAAAGTATTACTATTAATGGGTTGAATAGCAAACTTAGCTAGACTTTGATAGTTCTAAAGCCAACTATCTTGCCAAAACCTAGCACCAATCTCATTCCTAAGAATCCAGCCAAGCCTAGAGTAGAAATAGTCCCAGATAATAACCATGTCATTCCATAAAGGGGACATATTATGACTATTAGTAAATTGAGTAGTTATACCTAAGGCAAAACTGTATTTATTATAAAGGACTTGAAACCATAAGTCCATGGGAGAGGTAACAAGTCTCAAGCAAAGTTTCATTATAAAAGCCTTGTTAATTAGATGGATATCTCTAAACCCTAAGCCTCCCTCACATTTAGGTTTATAAATGGTCCTCTAACTGATTAAGTGACATTTTTCCCATTCAGAGAGCCTCCAAATAAAATTCTTACAAATCTTATCAATTTCATTACACACAGATTTTAGGAATAAAACTATCCTATATAAAATAATTAGGAATGCCCAAAATACAAGATTGTGCAAGGGTAATTCTTCTTACCATTGATAAGGAATTCATTTTTCAATTAAATAGCTTATTCCTGACTTTGTCTATTATGAAACTAAAATCTTGCCTAGTAGAATTGAGAGGACTAATAGAGATACCAAGGTACTTTCTTAATGTAGAAGAGCTCCTAATGCCTAGACCCTTGCTAATAGCTTGAATCAGGGCAAAATCACAATCTTTAGAAAAATAAATATAAGATTTGTCCCTATTAATTGAGAGACCTAAGTTAGAGCAAAATTTATTCAAAACCTCATAAATAGTTTCAACATTCTGTTTATCAACTTTAGTGACTAAAATAATATTATCATAAAAAAGGAGATAAATTATTTTAGGCCATTTGTTACCAAAAGAGAAAGGGGCTCATTTGTCATCATTCACCCTATCCTGAATCAAGTGAGCTAGTTTCTCAATACACATAACAAAAAGATAAAGGGAAATGCAACCTTTTTTGCCTAATTCCTTTTCTAGGTTTAAAAGTTTCAGTTCTGGTATTATTCCAATTAATAGTCATGGAATAGGAGGAAATACACTAGCTTATAAGGACAGGCTCTAGGGTTAAAACTAATTACTTGTAAAGTATCTTCTAAGAAGCTCTGCTTAAGTCTATCATAAGTTTTTTCTAGATCAATTTTAATAATCATATAATTATTCCTATGCTTAAGTTTATTAAAGGAATGGACAAGATCTTGTAGAATGAGGGTATTTAGGGCTGTTCCTGACTTTTTGGGGGCCCTAGGCAAAATAAGAAATTAGGGCTTTTTAAAAAAATTATAAAATGTAATAAAAAAAATAAGCGCATATATTAATAATTTTATTAAAATAATATATTTTTTTAAGTGGCTATAATTTTTTCTAATAAAATTATTAAAAAAATATTCTTTCATTCAACTAATTCCTATATTATAATTAATTACAAAAACAAAAAAAATCATAAAAAATAAGTTCTACGAATATTCTAAAATGCAAAATCATTAACGATAACATTAACATTAATATTTTTTAAAAATTCTTTATCGATTGATAAAATTGTGAGACTATTCAATGGCTCTTTTGACATTGATGACCTTAGGTAGGTTTTGATTAACTTTAACTCTAAAAAACTTCTTTCAGTTGATGATATAGTCACTGGGACCCTAAAAAAAATTATATAAGTGATTAAAACATTTAGATAACAATTTGTAAATTTGACAAACTCAATAACTGTTTAATTTTTTTGGAGAAAACTAAATTTCTCCATGAGCTTTAATGTTAAGAATAGTAAAATTTTAGAATTAAATGAAATTTTGAGTTTACAGAAATTAATGAGTCGACTACATTTATAACAAGTGAGGTGTGAGGAATTAAAAAGTATTTTTTGTTTTTTTTTCAACTGCAAATTGTAAGAACTAAAATTTTTTTCAAGTAAAAATAGGACACAATTTTTACTTTGGGCCCTCTTTTAAGCTTGGGCCCTAAGCGATCGCACCTCTGAACTACCCTCAAAACCAGGCCTGAGGGTATTATCAATACCCTGCCTGCCTGGAATGAAGCTAGTTTGGTTGGCAAAGATAAGATAAGGAAATGTTCTTATAATTCTGTTAACTAACAACTTAGTAATGATCTTGTAACTAACATTGCAAAGAAAAATAGGACTAAATTGTTTAATATGCTCAAGGATGGTATCAACTTTAGGAATTAAGAAAATAACAGTATCATTAACTTTAGATATCTTGGAGGGGTTATTAAAGATATCTAGAACAAACCTAAAAATGAAAGGAGTAAGAAATTTCCATTGGTCTTTAAAGAAAATAGCATGAAGCCTATTAGGACCATGAGATTTAAGATTTCTTATGCTGAATAAAGCGATTTTTACCTCTAAAATTATAGGATAAGATTTGATTAAAATAGTATTAGCTTCCCTGAGGAGAAGAAATTTTGAAAAAGTTAAGAGGGGCTTACCGTTAGAACAAGGGTCAAAATATAACTTACCGAAATATCTGACAACCATATCATGGAGTTTGAAAGAATCAAACTTTCAATCATTCTTATCATCTCTAAGTGCTTTAATTTGTTTATGCTATCTTCTAATCACAACAGCCTTATGAAAAAACTTATTATTCCTATCTCCTAACTTCTAACTAGATTTATAATGATAAAATCAAAAAATTTATTCAAAGTTTAGAATACTCTTATATGTTGAAAATAATATAATTATATTTCAAAAGAATTTATTAATTATTAATTTTATTTTATTATTCTAATTTTTATTTTTATTATTATTATTATTATTATTATTATTATTATCTTCAATTATATGTAATGTTTACATGAGTAATTATAGTGATTAAATTATTTTAAATCTTTTGAAAATATCACACGAAAGATGCACATACTTTTTATTATATTTATTTCTCTTGGTTATGATTAAATATGAGCTTGCTAGTTCTTGAGAGCCTTGTACATTCATATAAGAAGAGTATGCTGTATCCTGAAAGATTTTCGATTATACCAAAATAATCCTTAAGGACTGTGTTCTATACGCCTCAGACTATATTATTGATTAGCTACTTCGAGTCACTTCAACTACATGATATTTTGTCCAAAGGATTAGCTACTTCGAGTCACTTTTAAGATTATTCTGCATAGCAAGTTTAGAACAGATACCCTTGAGCCTATTTAACAATCTCCTCTTCTTATTAAAAGTATCATAAAAAAAATTAAGTTCCAATCAAAGATATTATTCCTAAAACTTTTAATGTTTTTAGACCATAATTTGGACTTGATCCAAGAGTTATAAACTTGATTTTTAAAATAATAATGAGCAAGACAGGAAACTAACAATTTAAAAGATTTATGACAATATTTTCAACCAAGAATTTAAAAGATTTATGACAATATTTTCAACCGAAAAGCACTATAGTCAAATTTTAAAATAGAAAGATAAATTACTGAGCTATTTTAAAATAACATTCTCTAAGAATAATTAACTACTACTATATTTATCCTATCTCTAATATTTTATCTCTGCCAGGTAAAAGGATTTCCCTTGAAACTTAAGTCTTGAAGCCTACAAGAATTAAGACAATTAGCAAACTAATTAAGAAGGCTTAGATTAACAAGTCTCCCACCAGATTTCTATTCGTGGATAAGTATATCCGTTGAAAAGTAATAAAGGGCTTTAGAATTAAGTTTTCAAGTTATTGTTCTATAGATATTATTTTCAATTATTAAGAATACCTTGATTTAATTATTTAAACGGAGAGGGTGCATAATCAATTAAAAATCACAAAGAATATAAATCCAAGATTAATTTAAAAGACACAAAGATATTTTTGACAGAAATTGGATGGAAAGAGCCTAAAGCACAACATTTAACCTATTACACATTTCTATGTTTTCTTTAGTTTAATCGCAATGTTTTTCTTTAGTGTTTACCAACCACACATACTTAATCTATTAACACCTAATGATTATGCAATATTAATATTTTTTTTTCTCTAGGCAATTATCCCCAATAATCATGCAAAACAAAAGATAAAGAAAGCATAAAGAACCTATAAGTTTGTTAATTTAATAACGATTTGAAGAGAAGTATTAAGTTTGATCCACCTAACCATTTTTTCTGTTTTATCCTATAGTTTCATTAACTACATATGGTATGATCGCTTACGATGCAATTAACTATGAGATGCTAAGTGTGATTAATTCTTAACATAAATAATTCAATTCAATTTACATAGCACTGTCAAGAGCTAAAATTATCTAATTTTTATCCAGAATATCTTTATAATGCAACGATAACAACTTTCGGCTAAAGCATAATTAGTGTAAATATATATAAAATAAGATTTAAGTGTATAAATATAAGTTATAAAATATATCAAAATATAAACTTATCAATTTCTCTCTCTCTCAAATAGAACAAAATTGAAGCCCACAACTAAACACGAAGGGCAGTTAATTGTATTACTGAAACTAACGAGGACTGACATAAATAAAGGTAAGCATCCAAACTTTCTAATTAGTACTAATTTTAAGATGAACAAAGTACTTATTTTTATCTAACACAACAACCTTAATCTTCCTAGTATTTTAACAACACCAAATACCTCTAGAGAACCCTATAGCATCAAATTTGATAGAACCATCTAGATTTAACTTTTTACTGACCAAATCAGCTCTATGAAGGTTAATTCTTGGTTCAAAAATTGTAATAAAGTCCAGATTATGAATTTTGATCAAATCATTAATAAGCCTAAGAAAGGTTTTTTTCCTAGCACTTCTACAGTTCCAAAATAGGCAATTGATAAAATCAAGAGATGATTTGGGAAGAATCCTTAGGATGTTGAGAAGGATCTACCATTCTCTTCAACTTTACTAAAATCAATAGTTAGGTATTTTCTTAAATTGTTTTTTAACTAGCATCCAAGGCCTAAATTGGTCTTCCTTTATTCCTACCTCCTCATTAGTACTGTCTATGACCATGTCCTTACTTATATTGGATAACCTTTCTATTTATTTCTCCTTAACTAGAGAACTGCTAGACATATTAGTCTCAAGTTCTCAACCTACATGACAGGACTTTAAAGTCTTAAAATATAGTTCCTGATGAT
This sequence comes from Abrus pulchellus subsp. cantoniensis, assembly GCA_024086825.1. NCBI lineage: Eukaryota > Viridiplantae > Streptophyta > Magnoliopsida > Fabales > Fabaceae > Abrus > Abrus pulchellus. The sequence continues at coordinate 15,553,125 of CM044050.1, forward strand.
GGCTGTATTTACCACACCTAAAACATATCAAATGTAAATCCTCATATTTTACATTGAATTCTTGATCTAAAGCTTTGAAAGTAGGGGCCAGTTTCGTCCTAAGGTCAATTTATATACAAATTCTAGTAAATTTACCCTTAGATTGAAAGGATGTGTAAGGCTTCACCTTTAACATAGACCGCAGGCATGACCTAACTTGCCAAAGGAATTTATTTTTGTACAACTCAAAAGGCAAGTTCCTAAGGTTATGCTCTTTAGTCCTAAATAAGGGTTGCCATCTCTGAACTAGTAGGTAATGGTCTAAAATAATACAAGGCCCCCTAAAAAAAGGTCAACTTGTAGTCTTCCATATTTTCAAACTTAACTAAAAATAGTTTATTATTTAAATCCAACACTGAAAGGGAATCATTCTTTCTCCAAATGCTACGCAGTTTTTGGTTTAAGTAGCTAAAACTTATAGATTTTCCTAGGAGTTTTACTATTAAGGTGAACATCCAGGGAGCATACAATCGCTCATAGTCATCTAAAGAGATCTTGAGTTCAAGAACCCAGATTTTGTATATTATTATGAATATCTTCAGGTTTAGAAACTATATTAAAGTATTCTAACATTAATTTAATGATTTCATTATCATTTAAGACTAGATCTATGTTGTTCAACCCTAACAATTTACTTTTATATGAACAATATTAAGAGAATCTAGGGTTAGATAACACATGTTCTGGCATCTAATCCTTAGATCTAAGATCTTTTTGCATACACTCCTCCAACAGCTCAATCGATACATTGGAGCCTAGTTTCACCTTCGTAGTGCTACGATCCATTAAATCTAACTCTTCCTTGGATCTCTTATTCCTTTTATTTCGCTCCATTTGTCAAAACTTACTAGAATGAAAGACTAAAACCAGCTTGCATCAACCTTCCAAAGTGTCAAGATCTTTCATGGTCACCTTTCAACTCCTATATTGCTTTAGAGGCTAGGGAAGGGTCTTAGTGGTGCAAACTCTTTTCTTTAAGTGGCAATAACTTTTCTTAGAGAAAATCGCAGCACGTATATTTCATAATTTTAAATTAATATAATATTTAAATACAAAATAATTAAATTTTAACAATTTTTTTTAAGAATATCTAATATATAATTTAATTGATACATTAATTAGCTACTGTGTTATTTATAATGTAAAACTATTTTTTAAATATTTATCCAATAATTTTTTTAAAAAAATGATAACATGTGTTATAAATTGAAATATAAAATTTATTAAAATAAACTTAAAATGTTTATGATGATAAATTATGCTAAGAAACTCATTCAAATAAGTTACGAATTGTTTATAAGAATTATAATATTTTTAATGACTTAAAAGTTAATTTATTTTTTAATAAAAAATAAAATAAACGTAAATTTTAAAAAATAAAATGTATAAATTAATTTTAAATTATTAAATATAATTTTTTTAACAACAAACTAATTTTAAATATATTAAAAATATCAGACTGGATATTAACAATAAAATTTTTAATAATTAATTTTAAAAATATTACTTTTATACAAATAAAAATATAATTAAACATAAAATTATATCATAAATTTATTGGAAAAATATTTTATTTATATTTATAAAAAATAACGCTAATCAACCTTAAGATAAAACAATTACAAATCGGAAAAGTTTATTTTTTCAGATATTTTATTTTTTTAAGAATATTTCATTTATATTGCATTAATTTAAAATAATAAAATATTTAATATTTCAATATATTATTTATATTAATTTTTGTATTCAAATTAAAAAATAATTTTTATTTATAAAATAATTATTACTCTTTAATTTTTTATGTGATAAATACTTTTTAATAAAATTATATTATTTTTATCACCATGTACTAATTTAAAATTTCTTAAATTTAAATTATAGTGTGAAGGCTTTGTAAGGGTATGTAATAATTTAATTAATGCATTAATTAATTATAATTTTCGTTTTTTATAGGATAATTTATGGCTGAAAATTTTATATTATAATATTTTAATATTTAAACTATATAAATAAATAATATATTAATTTTTAAATTATAAGTTGATAAAAGGGTAAAACCGTTACGTGAAAATAAATTGATTTTCAAATCATCATGAAAAAATATGAGATAATTTTTTTTATATAAATATATCAATATTTAAATAAAAATGAAAAAAATTGTTCTCAAAATGTTTTAATATTTATACAATAAGAGAGATGAAAATTTTATATGAAATTATGTGAATATTTTAATTAAAATATTAGTCATATAATTTTTTAATATTAGTTAAATTATAAAATTAATCTATATATATTTTTTTTAATTTGGTCTCTAGAAAATATTATGATTTAGTGCTGAGTAAATGTTTTCGTAGTCACTTTTATCGTTTATAAACTTGTTGGCGTTAGAAAAATTGACAAACATAAAAAAATATTTTTACAAAAATTAAAATAAAAAAATTTAATTATAAAAATTAATTTATAAATAAATGTTAATTATAAAAACTAAACTTGTGATGTAACTAGTTATGATTTTTAAGAAATATACATAATACCAAATTTGGTTGAAAAATATTTGTATTATATCACTCAATCGTGTCTTTAAACTATATTTGATTATTGATTATTAAAAATTTTTTTTTTCTTTTATATGGTTTTGTTCATCTCAAATTTTTAGAATGAGTTTAATCATTTAAAAATATAAAATTTTATTAAAAACTAATATATTTATTATATTAAAGTTATAAAATATAATAAATATTTTTCTTTTAATTTTTTTACTATACTTAGTTTTTTAAACTCAACTCTTAAAAGTTATAGTTAATATTTCTGTATTTTATATTTTTATCTTTTATCATATATTAATAAATAAATAAATAATTCATATTAATATTTTTATTATTTATTAACTCTATAGAATATTTAAAATTGACAATTTTTTTTATAAAAAAGGAAAAATTAACTATAGTTGGGATATAAAATAACACAGAATATAATTTACTTAAATATATAAGGTTTTTAATTTCTTAAAATATTATAATTTTTCTAAATAAAGTTATTAATTTTATTTTGTTAATATTTAGTCTCTTTAGTTAATATTTATTTACAAATTAAACTTTGTAATTATAAATTATATTTTAACTCTTATAAGAGTATTCTTTTTATGTTTTAGTCCTTTTCTTCTAATATTATCAACATGTTTATAAATGATAAGGTTTACTCTAAAAATATTTGCTTGTATAGAATTAAATTGTAATATTTTGTAAAGACACGTGTGTATAAAATTTAATTTATTTACATATGAATACTTATACTACTTAATAATTTTTTTTATAAAATGCAAGAATAATCAATCTAAATTTATAATGTTGGATTGATTTCTTTCTCTCATAATATATATATATAAAAGTTAGGATCTATTGATACATGTTTTAAATTTGAACAGTGAACAGAACAGTGAACACTTACACTTCTTAATAAATTTTTATATAATGCATAAGTATGTTATCCAAAATTTGGTATTTATTTATATTTTAAACTACAATATTTGTTAAAATAAAGTAATGCAATGGAATATCGGTTATTTTTTTTATGTCATTTTATAAAGTTGATCCACTTGAGAATGATTTAAAAAAATTAAATTTTAATTTTAAAATAATTAATGTCATTTTGGTCTAATTAACTATGTGTGTTAAAAGAGAATAAAATTAAAAAATTCTTATTTTAATTTTAGTCTACTTAATTTTATGGTTTGTATTTTTTTAAGACAATTCAAATTTTAAATATCTCAATGCATGATTTAAAAACTCATATTATTCATTAAACATACTAAAGTTTAATCCAAGCATAATGGAAAAAATCACCAGATTTAAATGCTAAGTTTAAAAAAAATAAAAACAATTCAAAATCTAAAATATTATTTTTGGATGTAACAGCATATGGGGTAAGTTTATATACAGAAAGAAAGAAAAAATGTACTTATGAGAACTTTATTTATGTTTTTTGTGAACGACTTTTTTGGGAAGAAGAAGAGGCATTAAATTTTGTGTCAATCTCAAAATTCATACTTTCTTTGTAAACTAACTAGTATTGCATTGGACGTATGTTAATTAACCATTGATGAAAAATTAATGTTTATCAATTTTTTTTAATTGAGAGAGGAAAAACACAAAGTTGAGATAAGGAAGAAAATATAGTTTTAACTTTTTATGCATTTTTAGCTTAAACAAATTTTTTTATCAAAGTAAAAATTATTTTTTTAGCATATTTTACTTAAGCAAATTTTTTGACTTTAAGTGAAATCACTTTTTTACTTAAGTAAATTTAAACTATAAATTGTAGTTCATGCAAAAATTACAACAAATCCAATCCCACCACGTGTGTCTTACAATATTCAGTAAACTTTCGTAGAAGTTAACGTTACAAAATAATGACTAAAACAATTATACGTAGACTCTTCTTAACTTTTAAACTTTTATAAATTATTTTATTTTGTTGTATAGAATTAATTATGAAATATAAATAAAAAAGAGTAAAAAAAATGAGAATTTGACAAGAAGGATGGATAATAAAACCGTCCTTGAGTTATCTTGAACAAACATTTTGTTTGATATTGCAAGGACGAAGTGTAAGCAGTTATATATTGAAAACTTCATTCTTTTTATTTGGGGTGGTTTAATAATGAGCAAAAGAAAAAAAGAAAAAAAATATAGAACAAGTAAATAATATATATATATAGAATATTTAAAGAAATATACTGTGATTAATAAAAAAAAATCTATTTGAATTATGTTCAAGAGTAAGATGACCAATTTTTACTAATAAATGTCTTATTTTGTTTGTAAAAATACATGTTTTTAAAATTTAAAAATAAAAATTTTAAAATAAGATTTTAAATTAAGATTTAATTAAAAAGACATAAAAAAATTAATACGTAAAAAATTTCTCTTGTTTAAAATAATTAGTGAAAACATTATTGTTTAAAAATTAACACTTGCAAATTATATATAGCAGTATATTTTATGATTAAGTTGAGAGTTTTTTTTACATTTAAAAATATATATTTCAATGTTTATTTTTAAAATTATTTGAAATTTTTCTACATTAATGTTAATTAATATTTTCAATATTAGCAAAAAATTAATATTTTCAATAATGGTTATTCCAAATTATAAAATTAATTTTAATATTTCTTATTTTAAAATTCAGATGGCCTAATTAAAATTAAATAATATATTTTTATTGATTTTTTAAAGTTCAACACTTTTAAATTTTAAATTATCATTTAAAGATACGTATTTATATCACGCAATTTATATATCTCCTACGTCTGTTTTTTTTTTAATATGTTAACTTATAAAAATGAATTAAATTTAAGATTAGTATTTCAATATATATATATATATATATATAAATTAAAATTATTAATTTACTCTAAATTTAAAAAAAAATCTTATTCAGTCAATTTTTATTATTGAATAAGTGAAAATAAAAATTCAATTAAAGTTCTTGACGAAGGTTAGTTTATATATATATATATATATATATATATATATATAAATTTTTCTATAATTGTGATGGAGATATAAGGATGAAAGATAAATATGAGGTAAAATAAGTGTTATTACATAGATAAATATGCTAATATGTTTTAGTGATTATAAATATTATTAAGTTTTAAAAATAAGTAATTATTTATAAGATGATTTATGAGACTAGATAATTTGGAAGCAAATTATAAGAAATTAACTACTTATAAAAAATTATGTAGCAACTATTTATCTTAAATTAATAATATGAGTAAGTTAAAGTATAAAAGTAAAATTATCCTAAAAGAGCAAGATCAAACTTAAAAGTGAGAAAGTTTTATTTTTATACTTTAGAAAGCAAATTTAAACTTTATAAAAAAAAAATCATAAATAATAGTTATTATTATATATGTTAGTTCTACATTAGAGAAAACTTTAGAAAAACTTTAAAAATTAGAGTAAATATAATAAATAATGTCTTTTGAATGGTGAGTTACAATAAAGAAAATTAGTTTTTTTATGTTTCCTGAAAATGAAATGCTCACAAAACTCTAACTTATTAATATAATGTAATGTTTAGTAAGATAACCTTGCTTACCTAGGAGATGCATGCCTTTTTCACTCATATGATCTAGGCAAATGTGTCATAATTTGGTGATGTCAAAATTAGACAATAAAAAAAAATATAATTGTTGAACTTATCATGATAGAACTTTGCAAAACATACAAGCTATCAATGTTGTTGACTTTTATCAAAATAAAGGCACCTTTTGATACCTTCAAAACTCCACTGTTATCTAAGTATTTACCCAAGAGACTCAAAGGTGCCAATAGAAATTAAGTTACATTTCAAATTTGGAACAAAACAAAGTTTAGTCAATGCATACTATCATGAGATTTGATTTGAATTGTACCACTTCCAGTAACCTTGCATCGAACATCATTATCCATCAAGACAAATCCACTATCAATAAGTTCAAAAGTGGCAAATAAGTCCTTATCACATATGAAAAGTACACCCGTAGTAAATAATTCATTTGAGGTTACTCCTTTTCTCAAAACTAATAATAGATAATAGATTATCGTCATAATTAGTTTCAACAGTATCAGTCTTGACAAGTTAGTGAGGTTTTTTTTTTCTTTTTCTTGCTTTTTCTTTTCTTCAAGATAAAACAATAAGAAATGTTATGCTTCATTTCTTATAATAGCGACAAGTTTTGTTGGTTTTGTAGCCTCTAAATTTGAACCTAAACTTTTTGAAACTTATATTTTTTAGAATGAATTTCAAGATCAAATTTTTTTAGATAATAAATTTAATTTCAAATTTTTTAAGGATAATGTATCATTTTGACCGTATAATATTATTTCTTTGAAATTTTTATAGGTAGATGATAAGGAGATAATCAACAAAACAATTTTACCTTCATCATTAATCAAAATTTTAATATTTTTCAAATCTATAATTATAGAATTAAACTCATTCACATGAGATTGAATAAGAGTACCTATAGCCATACAAATAGTATACAAGGGCTCTTTAAGGCAAAAATTGTTTGCAAGACTTTTCATTATACATAAAGATTCCAATTTAGTCCATAATGTTGCAACAATAGTTTCACTAGCTACTTCATGAAGAACCTCTTTGGACAAGCAAAGTCGAATAGTCAAAAGCATTTTCTCATCCAACTCGTTCCATTGCTCATCAATCATGAAAGCTAGTTTCTTTGACTTCTCATCCAAAGTTTTCTTTAATTTATTCTAAGTAAGAATGACTCTCGTTTGGATTCACCAAATGGTAAAGCTAATTTTTTCATCAAACTTCTCCATGTTAAACTTAATAAGAGTTAGACATGATAAATTCTTAATTGTATAAGTGCTCTAATACCACTTATTAAGGTATATGTGCTATGTTGAAGCATGAGATTGAAATCAATTGAAGAATTACGAGAACTAAAATAAAATAATAGCAATATAATTTCACTAAGAAGAATGAGTATAAAAATCCTTTTTCAATGATGACGATAAAAAAAAAAAACTCTCTAAAAAAAAGAAATAAAGATGGATAATGAATTGATGATATAAAAACTAATAACTCAACTCCTAATTATATAAAATATAAATGAATTAAAACTAATAAATAAATTAAAGGTTAATATGCAATTAAAGTTAACACTGTTAGTTTCATTAGTAAAAAATAAAATAAAATTTAAACTATCTACTGAACAATACTTTTTGTCAACTAAAGATATTTTTTTATTATTTTGAAGTTAACTAGGTTTTAGATTTCAAAAGTTTTTGAGAAAACATATTCAACCATTTTTTCTTATTTTCTTATTTCTAACTTTATTTTTGTTAAAAAATATCAATAAGATTTTTGAGCTTTGCAACAATAAAAAACTAGTTGTCGCAATGATAACTTCTTATGTTATAGAAGTTAAAATATTATGAGGAATAACATCAAACAAATAGCACTCATACCACCTATTCATAGTCTTTTAAGTTTTAATGCAAATAATTTCTACTTGTTCCAAGCTTTATAAAATTGTAATGACACTTAATAAGAGCTAGTTTTTAAGAAATGTAAGTTTATTCCTACATAAGCTAGTTTTTTTTATCTATGGTCAACTTTATGTTACATTTTTAAGGTAAAAAGTAAAAAAAAGTTTAAAAATATTAATATGTGACAAAGATTGTAATTTATCAAATATCCATATATAAAGATATATGGAAGTATTTTGACTATTGAATTGAGACGATACTTATAATAATTTCATCCTTTTATTATATTGTTTTTTTTATATCTTTACAAACGAGATTTGAAAAATAATGACTATTATTATTTATCTTGCACATGATAAGTGTGGCACAATAGTATTATGCAAAATAAGATCTATTAAGTTAATCATTTCTATCGCTAATACTTCATTGTTAGAAAGAAAGAGTATATATATTTTAAAACAAAACATGATATTAAGTTAGATTGGGATGATTTAAAATATAATTTGAACTTATTCTCGTACAAAAATAAAAAAATAAATAATAATAATAATAATAAATGGATAAGTGATATTAGTTAAAATAATAATAATAATAGAAATAATAGTATTTAAGATAAAATAATTAAATAATTTTAGTTTAAATAAGGTTTTAGTTTTTAAAAAATTACAATGTTTTTATTTAATATTTTATTCTATTTTATCTTTAAAATAAATCTCTAAAAAAGATATTTTTTTATACCATATTTCTTAATGCTTTATTACGTAACATTTAACTCATAATATGACATAGAGTTGGCGTAACGTTTTCATTTTCATTCCTTTATATTTCTAAATTTCAATTCATGCGTTGTGATTTTATAAGCTAAAAATTTATTTAAAAACGTAAATTTATTTAAAAAAAAATAAAAGGATGGAGCAAATTGAAAAATCACAAATTTTAGAGACTAAAACTTAATTTAAACCAATACATTTTTTATAATTAAACAATAAAATTAAATATACTTATTTTTATCTTAAAAATAAAAAAAATTTAAAATTAAATTATAAACCAATTTAATTTAATTTAATTTTAATCAAAATTATTTTATTTTAAACTTTTTTATTCAAAATAAAAATTTAAAAACTCCCGAATACTTTATATAAGATGTAATTCAATCCAAAATCAATTTAAATTAAATTAGATCACCAAATTAAATTTGTTTCGATAATGAATCAGGATGGATATGAAAATAAAAGAAAAAACAATAAAAATAAAAGGGTTTAATTGACTGCATGATTGACAAATAAACGATTATATTTTAATTTGTTTTTGGGTGGAAATAAAAGCACCTAATTTGCTTATACCGAAGAGGCGCAAGCGCAAGTAAGCAGCCTTTTCTTATCTATAAATACCATCTTCCATAAATCTTTCTTTACTCTCTCTCTCTGTCACTCTAAAACCCCAAACAACACGGACTTGGCGGCGACCCTTCTCTCTCTCTCTCTCTCAATTCGATCATGGCACCTGTTGCTCCTTCTGACAGTATCCTTTTTCTTCCAAACACTGCTCTTTGTGTTTCTGCGTTGCTCATTACCTCAAGTTTCTATCTTTTTTTTTTTTTTTTTAAATTCTCCAATGCTATGCTTGTACATCTTTTGCTACATGTGGGTTTTGTCCCTTCATCTGATTGCACTTGTGTGTATAATTCATTGATAAGGAAGGGTTTCTATGCCTGCTATCTATAATCTCACTTACGCATCGCTGGTTTTAAGATGTGTAGTTCATAACTGAAACCTAGTGCTTAATTGCTCAAAAGTCAAAACCCTCTTATTATGTGCATATATATAATTTTTCTTTTAAATTCTTTATTAGTTTTGTGATTGGGAATAGTTTTTTCTGTTGAAAGTGAATGATTTTCCTTGATCATACTCTTCAGAAGCTACAGATTTACTGCAGAATTTGTCCCTGGATTCTGAGTCCAAGAGTATTGGAGTTGGTGAGCCTGCCAAGAAGGTACTCTTCATCTTATTGCTTCATGTTTTTCTGATGGTTTGTAAAGTAGTTAAAAAGGTGGAGTGGAGTGCTTGGCATTGTACAATTTTAACTGGTTATTGTTGTCTATTTGAGTGTAGAATGGACCTGTTTTTTCCAATGATGCTGCTAAGGGAATGGCCAAGCCGTTTAATCCGAATCCATGTTTTGTTCCAAATGGATACCCTTCTACTGCATACTATTATGGAGGTAAGGTAAGCTGTCATGGCTTTTGAATATGCGTGTGTGTGTGTGTGTGTGTGTGTGTGTGTGATTGATTACACAAAGTGATGCAAATACTGTGAATTAAATATTTGAATGACTTGCATTATTCGTTTGGGAAATTGGCATGATGTTGATTGTTTTTTCAGGTTACGAAGGGCAAGGCGATTGGAATATTTATTCCAGATATATGAACCTTGATGGAGGGATGGCTCAAGTAAGTACCTTGTTCTCTGATTTCCAGACTTGTGATGATTGTATTTCTTTTTTATGCTATCAGTAAATATCATTTATCAAATTGTATGAAAGTTTATTTGTTTGATTTAATGACAGGGGGTTTATGCGGATGGCTGCTCTTATATGTACCATCAAGGTTATGGTTACACACCATATGCAGCGTATGCACCGCCCAATTCCTCTTCTCCAACCATTCCACAGGATGGCCAGCTCTATGGGCTGCAACAGTACCAGTATCCTTGTTCTTATTACAAATCTCCTGCTTCTGCTGATGTATCGTTTACTCCAAACAAAATCAGTGCTCCACATGGAGAAATATCAACTACAGTTGATGCTGATCACCTTCCTTCCTCAAATGTTATGAATAAAGGAAACGCTGTTAGCATGAACAATGGTGATTTTCCAAATAACAACGGGTTAAAGGGATATTTAACAAGTTCCCAGTCCACATCTTTGAATACAAATGATTCTTATCTAGGGACTAGCTTGCCAGCTTATTCTCCTCTGCCAGGATATCAAGGTCCTAGAACGAGTACTCATGGTACACAGTCGACAGTCCCTTCAGACGGGTCATTAGTTTCTGATGGACAGTCCAAACATGGAGCCAAGTTTGGATTATCTTCACCAGTGGAGCCTTTCAAAGATTTTACATCTCAAAAGAATCAAAGACATCCTCAGTCACTTCCACAATTTACGGTATGTTAGATTGGTCACCCCTTTTTGTGAATGCGATTGCCCATGCAGACTAAGAGAGCTTGGAATAATTGAGTTCTTGTTTTTTCTCCCTTGACACCATAAAAATCTTTAATCTAAACTTGTATGCTGTAGATTCTTAATTGAATGTGTATATATAGGTTTCAACAAGTTTTACGTTGGTTGTTAAGAGCTGAACATAACCCTCCTTCTTTACCTGGGCTTAGGTCTGGCAATGAGACCATAGATTGAGTTTTAATTGAATGTGTCCAAGCAAATTAATTCTATGTTCATGGACCAACTTGCCATTTATTTTATTTTTGTCATATCTGTTAGTGCAAGCCTGTAATGGTTCTCATGACCTAGAGCCTAGAGGTCAAAAGATCAATCCTGGAAATAGTCTCTCTACTTGTGGTAGTGAGGCTGGGTACATCTATCCTCCCTAAATCTCACTAGGTGGGATCTGGTAGCCTTGTGCACTAGGTTGCCCCTTGTAATTCTTATTAGTATTGCTGTTGTGATACGTTTTAATCATTTTTGCATTATATTTGACATCTATCCTCTCGTTCTCTGAGTATTAGTTCAACATCGTTGTTTGTGTGTGCAGAATCAATTCAAATTTAACTTAAATATGATTTGTTAATTGCAGAACTTCAATAGTTCCAGACATCCATCTGGACCAGAACTGGTTTCCGGATACATGAACGGGATGTATCCAAGCAGCAGAATGTACAATCAATATGGAAATCCATTTAGGGCTAATCCTCGTTTTGGATCTGCTGCATATGGATCTAGAACAGGCTCTGTTAATAACAAGCTTAATGCTACAAGTGATGGCTGGGGTGCTAACCATTTTAAAAAAAATATGGACGGTTTCAGTGAGCTAAATAAAGGACCCAGAGCTGCCAAGAGTTCTGACAACAGAAATATCAAAAGTCTTGGACCTGTCACATTATTACTCAAAGGACAGAACCTTCCAGCAAAGAGCGACAAAAAAGAAGTTTCTCTGGTTCCCAATAAGGAACAGTACACTGGGGAAGATTTTTCTGAGAATCATTTTGATGCAAAATTTTTTGTCATCAAATCCTATAGCGAGGATGATATTCATAAAAGCATAAAATATAGTGTTTGGGCTAGCACCCCTAACGGCAATAAAAAGTTGGAGGCAGCATATCATGAAGCCAAGGAGAAGCCTGGTGGCTGTCCCGTATTTTTGTTATTTTCGGTTAGTATCATATGCAGCATTTAATTGGTAAATTCTTAGATTTTTGTGGTTTCTCTAATCTGCTTGTATTGTCATTTATGTTTTGCTACAGGTGAACACTAGTGGGCAATTTGTTGGCTTAGCAGAGATGGTGGGTCCTGTTGATTTTGGTAAAACTGTAGAGTATTGGCAGCAGGACAGGTGGACTGGTTGCTTTACTGTGAAGTGGCATGTCATAAAGGATATTCCAAATAGTGCATTGAGGCACATCACACTAGAAAACAATGAAAACAAACCTGTAACAAATAGTAGGGATACTCAGGAGGTATTTCCTTAGTGGTTTAATTCATTATACCTCATGAACCCCTCTCTTCCTTTCAGCTTGAACCTTATATATGTCCTTCTGCAGGTTAAATTTGAGAAGGGTATTCAAATTGTCAAAATTTTCAAGGAGCATTCGAGCAAAACATGCATCTTGGATGATTTTGGGTTTTATGAGGCTCGTGAAAAGGCGACTCAGGAGAAAAAATCTAATGAACAGCAGGTAAAATACTTGCCTTTACATCAGGTACTACAAGTTGAACATTTAACATATTGCCCTAAATTTTTCAGTGCTGCCTTTTATTAATTTCCTCCTACATGTCAGCTAAATCGAGGATCATGTCATTGATTAAACCTTATTAATATTTTGTTCAAAACAGGTCAGCAAGCCCAGTGATTTAACAATTGGGACAGTCACATTACCTAAGTCTCTTGATTCGACCTTGATGAATGAATCAGCTACTCCAAGTTCAACAGAAGGAAGAATGAATGCGGAAGGGCTGTTAGAAGGGAATGGATCGACTACAGCACTTGAAAACTCTTCTAATAGCTGTTAAACCAGTGACAATCATTTGCTTATTTTTGTTTGTTTTTTCCCCTATTCCTTTAGTCAGGTAGTAGTGGTGGTGTTTTTTGAGTTTCAAGTTATCCTGCTTATTTGATCTTAGTTTGGAGCGGAGTATCTGATTTAGGCTTTTTTTTTTTTTTTTTTAGGTCTCGTTTAATAAGATGTGCCTGGTTTAGTCATAAATATGGTAAGTCAAAAGAACTTTAAACTAAATATTTATATTTTGCATTATATATAGTAAAGAATTTTTAAGCTTTGCTATGATGTTAATGAATCAATTTTGATACTAATTTCAATTTGTTTAATGAGTTTCTTTCCTTTAGTATTTCCCTACAATATTTTACGGTAATTTTCCCCTAGAAACAAACCACTAGAATACCAGGTTTTTTAAGCCACATTCAAGCAACAAAGTTATGCTTACAATGTGTATCCATTTCGGTCTTTGTGATCAGTTTCGTGCTTCCAACTGATGAGCATATCTGTTCCAAAAGCGACTAGTTGGCTTGGTTAGTCGAGTAGAACATATAAAAATGAAATGTTGAAAACTAAAGTGTCACCTAAAGTCCTTTAGGAGGGAGAGATAAAGTGTTAGATTCAAAAATGTCTTTTAGAAAAGTTTGTAATCTGGATGATTAAAAATATAAAACAAAAAATTAGTGATACAAATTAAATTTATTAAAGGATATATTAATAATTTGATGTATATGACAGAATTTGAAGTAGTGCTTTAAAAAAATCTATTTTTTATGGTTTTTTTCTAAAATAGTTTTATATATACACCTAGTTGGATTCAACTTGATTATTACGAACCTTAATTTTACTCTTAATAACATCAACAAATCTAAGTTTTATCTAACTCAAACTTGATCTTTTAATTTGGTTTTGTTAAATGAACATGAAAGTGTCATTTAAATTAACGAGTTTTTCTTAATTAACTCTAGTTGTATTTCACCTTCTCAACTAAATGGCTTTATTTTTTTTTTCACCCTAAAAAAAATACCTTTTAGAAAGTCTAATGTTGTGGATATTAAAAACTTGCGTAATTCAAAGTTTAGAAAGGAGATAATTGTTGGTAATTATTGGTTCTACAATTTTGAATGAACTAAGTGTAAAATGTTTCCTGCCATGTTTGGAAGAAAAAGAACAACAAAGCAAAAAAAGTCTAGGGTGAGTTTTCAATCTATGCTGCTGACAGAGAAAAAATGACACAGATTGGAAGAGGAAGAGAGTTGAAGGAAGAGTGACTATTTACTCATTTGTTATTCATTATTCAACTATAGCTTGTTATTACCTAAGAAATTTACTTGAAAATTACTAAATCTTAACCATTCATTTATTATTAAAATCAGCTTTGATTATGTAACATTAGCCACGCATAAGACTTGTTCTATCATCATATTTAATTGTTCTAATCTTTTTAAAGGACAAACCCACAATTGAAATAGGCCTTAACGCGAGAGGGGTAAAAAAGTAAATTCATGTTATATTTTCACTTCCTAACATTAATGTACCTTAATTGTTTCTAATGTGTTGGATTTAATTACCAATTCAACAAAGTAAATTAGTTACTTGAAAGAAATGAGTGGCCTTTCCCCAGCAGTAGCCGAAAAGAAGAAAAAAGTCCAGTAAAAATAAAAAAGCCAAAATGGATAACAAGGAAGATTTGTGGCAGTGCTGAGTTGCATTTCTTGTCCTTTTAGGAATTATTGAATTGACCCATTCAAGAGAAAGCAGATATTCATTGCCCGTTCGGACTTCTACAATCAAAATTAGACTTGAAAACATGAAGTCTCCCATTTTAGAGTAAGCAAAAAGCCAACAAAAATTGCACTTTTATCCAAAATAAAAATCCAAAGACACAGTTGTGTGCAGTTAAGGGTGAGCCTTAGCAACAACATGCTCATCACTAGTCTGTGTGGAAGCTGTTAAAGGAGCTTCTTTCCAACTCTCGATGGCTTCTTTTCTTTCTTTATCTCTTCCCAAACTAAACTTAATAAAGGCGTCATCAACAGCTAATACCTCTATAGCCACTCTTCCCACTGCTGAGTCACTCAAAGAGAAATTTGGTAGAAAAGGCATCAAGTTCTTGGAGTCTGATAACATTCCCATTGTTGAGATGACAGTGAGAGATGGAAGCTCCTTGAGCCTAAGGATACCTGATGCTCATGTAACATCTTACAAACCAAAAGTTTATTGGAAAGATGACGGCTACCAGGAGGTTCTTTACACAATTCCTGCAACTGAAACTGGCCTTTACAAAGCCAAAGGTGGTGTTGGTTTGGTCATGAATGAAGTACTTCAACCTGGAGCCAAAGGGTTACTCCCTCCCACTCTAGAGTGGACTGTAAATGATGTTGACTCTGATGCCATAGATGCTCTTCAGGTACCCTTTTGCTGCTATATGCTTCTCAATTATCAGTTACCTTATCATTTATCACAACACAACCAAAGAATCAGGTGCGTTTGGATACACAATTTATTTAAATGTTTGTTTAATAAGCTAATTTTAAACAATACGATGAAACTGATTAAAATAAGATAAAAACAATTTATTTTGATAAAATATATCCCAAGAGACACCTAGTCTTCTTTTCACTGCGAAACACTGAAACTTGGCTTTTCTTTTTTGTTGCTTTCTTCTATTCTCTTACCCTGCAGGTTGAATTGAGCTGCACTAGTAAATCTTTTGACATCACTTACATTGTGACACTCTATCCAGTGAGCATGGCCACAGCAGTTATTATTAAGAACAAAGCCCCCAAGCCTGTCACTCTAAACAATGCTATACTAAGCCATTTTAGATCTAAGAAAAGAGGAGGGACAGGAATTAAAGGTCTCAGAAGCTGCTCATTCTGCTCACACCCTCCTCTCTCTTCTCCTTTTCAAATCTTGACTCCATCAGAAGCAATGATATATGAGCCTCGTAGATGGTGTTCTTTTGGTGCTGAACCTGACGTAAAGCCTGGGACGTGGACTCAGCAAGGTTTGTCTCTTACCCTTCTTGAGAATAAGATGAGTAGAGTATATGCTGTACCTCCAGACCAAAGATCAAAGACATTTTTTCACTCTACACCTTCCAAGTATGAAACTATTGACCAGGTTGGTTAGAATGATTTACACTAAGGACTCTTAGCTTTGCACTTTAAATTTTCATGTATCATATTTAGTGAAGGCTTTTATACAATAGTTGTTGGTTTTTTTAGGGACGTGAGATTTTCTTCAGAGTGATAAGAATGGGTTTTGAGGATATTTATGTATGTAGCCCTGGTTCCTTGTACGAGAAATATGGAAAGGACTACTTCATCTGCACTGGGCCAGCTTCACTTTTGGTGCCTGTGACTGTGAATCCGGGTGAAGAATGGAGAGGAGCACAAGTTATTGAGCATGACAACTTGACATGATTTATTTATTTATTTTTCTGGGGTAGAACTTGTATTGTTCTTCCCTAATACACGTATATTTTGTTTATTTGATTTATGTCTAATAGTCAAATACTATATCAATAAAAGAGCTTACATAATGCTTGAACATTTTTCCTTTAATTGCACTTCGGTGCCATATGATGAAAATTACTTCTCCTACTGCCTTTTAGAAGTGAAACAAAACTTGTTATTAGAGCAAGAAGAACAGGGTTGAAGTTGGCATCTTCTATCTCCCTCAGCTTATAGCTTAAAACCAATGCCACTGTTAACTGCCAATTGAATAAAGATTCAATCAAAATTAAGCTTTAAATATCCAAATGATTCTTCAAAAAATGGATTAAATCTTAATTATATATCATAGTTTAAACATCGAAGATCATGTTGCATAATATAAGAAGTTGATGACTAAAATTCAATCATATTGTTTTGTTAATTTTTGCCATTTCAATGTGTAGATAAAATCAAATCCTTGAAGATATAGTGGAAATGTTTTGTTTTTAGTATTAAAGCTGAATTGCTATAGTCAAATGAGGGCTGGTCAGTTGGCCTATTGTCACTTAATGATGTCTGAATGAGTAGATGCTATGAAGAGCTATAGATTTTATTCCCCAGCTCATTTATATGATTGTTTTGACTTGATATCGAAAAAGGGCATGTGGACAAAAAGTTGTCAGTGCCACAATATTCTTCCTAATTAAATTAGAAAAAAAAAGAATAGGATTAAAATTTTACTCATTAAAAAATTTATAAATTTTTAATTTGATTCTTTATTTTTAAATTTTTTAAATGAAGTTTTCATTAAAATAATAATAGTATTATTTTTTAAAAAAATTTCAATTCTCAATCGATCTATTTAAGTATGACATTTTTATTTAGTTTGCAATATGGAGTACTAAATAAAAAATCATAATATTTAAAGGAATCAAATAGAAAAATAAATAAATAAAAGAAGCATTTGATAATGAAATATTTTATGAAGATATCACTGAAAAAAAATTAAATTGAGATATCAAATAAAAAAATTAATAACTCTTAGATTGAGAATACAAAAATTAAACAATTCTCCGATCACTTAGAGTAGTAAGAAAAATGATATTTAAGAAATATAAATATTCAATAGACTTTTAAGAGAAATATATTTTGTACAATATATATATATATATATATATATATATATATATATATATATATATAAAGAGAGAGTGAGAAAGAAGTTGTGATAAAATAATATAAAAAAAATTGTTATATGAATACTGCAAACTTACTTCTAATGACTACACTCAACCAAGATTTAAGTAACAGCCACCCAACAAATAAATCACTGCATATCTTTACGAGTTATTATATGCATAGATTTTTGTATTTCACTTGAATACATAATTAATATTTATGTAATATCAAATATTAGAAATTTATTTATAAAAAGTAACATATATTTTAAAATTATTACACAACGATATTATAAACCATTATACTAATTTTTCTATCAATTTATACAACATTAAATTTGTATAGCTTTAATATTCATATTTCTTGAATTTGAATTTGTTCTAACTCAATCACAAAAAACTATTTCGTAGGATAAAGATTGTCTAAATTTTTATAAGCTTTACTTTGATAATAGTTAACTTGGGATCTCAAAAATAGTAATACTAATTTATATCAGTTAAAATTATATATTTGTTTATTTCAACACCTTACCTTTACTCTTATTCAGCTAATCCACTACACATAGTCGATGATAAGTTTAATTTATGCAGTTTAATATTCGAAACTCACTCAACTTGGCATTGTGGTTGTACCATTCATGATTTGGAAGAAATAAATCACGATAGAAACGGAACATGGGTGAAATTCGTTCATTTGAATACATGATAAAAGATGGAGAAAGAATTCTTCAAGGTATGAAAAAAAAGGATTTCTTCACTTGTACTGAGATCTTTTATAAAAAAAGGTGACATTACACGTACATAACCTATCCTTTTTATTGTTCATTTAATTATATATTTTTTAAATAATATTTTAGTCCTTAATTTCTATCCCTGTGATGAATTATAATGATATAAATTTCTTTCCTATTTAGTTTTAGTTAATGTGCTCTAATATATATATATATATATATATATATATATATATATATATATTATCTATTAAAACATCATCAAGCATGTCAAAATCAATGAAATAAACTATAAAGAATTATAACAACAATGGAGTGACATCTTTATCTAACTCTTGTTACAAATTCTAATAGCAAATACTTTTATTAATGATGTATGGAACATTGTTTTATAGTTAACAATTTTAGAATATAGACATGCAAGTATTTGAGCACTTTGTTTTGTTTACATTAAGTGATAATGTAGGAAAGTGCATTGAGTTGTGTTAACATTTGCTATGACATGTGTTCAATAATAGGGTCATTACTTTCAATGTTAATTGTCTTCTTGTATTATGGGAGACACCTTTTGAAAATACCAATAAAATTAAATGGAGATTAGTTAACTTATGTTGGGGGATTAAAATATATAACATGTGATTGTGATTTTGAAGAAGGATTCTCGTAAGAATTATTGGAGTTCTAAAAGATTATGGTTCAAAGGCAATGTACAAGTCTTCTATCACAAGTCACGAATTTATCTTAAGGGAAGATTGGTGAAGAAGTATGATTATGAACAAGCTATAGAAATTGCTAAAACTACTATGAGTATTTTTGCCTAAGAGGTGAAAGTTTATATTGTGTATGTAGGGGACAAGTTTCACTTTGTTCAATTGACTCCTAATGAAGATAAATATGATGTATTAATGGAATAAGAATGTGATGGTAATGCAATAGAGAAGGAAGATGTAGTGAGAGAAAGAGAATATGATGATGATTATAAATGAAGATGGATATAATAGATGAAGAAGATTTTGATGAAGATAACACATAGGACATTAATTAGAGTGACAATGAAGATTTTGAATATGATGGATACTAGTTATAATACTAAAAAGAGCATGCACCAAATAAAATATCAAGTATTATAGTAAACAAAATTTATGAATTAGAAATTAGTGAAGCTAGGGATATTGATTTAGGGTACACTAGTAATGAACTTTTCTCTAAAAGTGAAGGAAGTAATGGTGAGGGTTGTGCATTTTAAAATAATTACTATTAGTAGTATAATCCTTTTAAAATATGTAATAGCTTCAAGTTCAAGCTTAACATTGAGTTTAATTCGATAGGGTAGTTTAAGGAGGAAATTAAAGAGTACTTATTGAAAATTTGATGGGGATTGGAATTAAAATAGAATGACAAAGAAGTGGGGTTGTGTTTAGTGAAAAATATTCATAGATAACATTTGTGAATAAAATTAGATGTTCATTTATAGATTGAAAACTATGAAAGATAAGCACGCTTGTGGGAGAATATATAAGGAGAAGATTGCAAATTTCAAATGGGTTGTAGGCAAATTGATTAAACAAATGTCTTTGATAAAGATAATTAAAAACACGAAGGAAGACTATTATACTAATATTTTTATAACTAAAGCTTTATAGATAAGAAGATTGTCAAAAGATAAATTTAAAAGATAATTGTACTTAACAATTAATAAATTATGGAATTACAATGTAGAAATAAGAAGAACAAATTGTGGGTCAAGCATGCTACTATTGATTGAAACACTACCAATGGCAAAAAGTATTATTTTCCATTGGTTTTGCAATAATAACCAGATGTGGTAGTGGAAATAATCCCAAGTTCTAGCAAAAAAACTACAATTGAAGTTGTAGTAGCTCTTTTTTCAAAAAAAAAAAAATTCAAAAAAAGAAAGTCAAATACTAGTAGAAGTAGGGAAACTTCAATTGTATGAGACCATTTAATTAAATTACCTAAATGCTAAAGATCTAATTGCATTTTATAAATATTGTAAGAAATTATATTCGTGTGACACTAAAATATATTAAACTTCCACTATGTTGAACCACTTTAAAGTTTATCCTAAATATTCTTATGCTATGAATCATGGCCTACTGAATTTGTCATTAGCTTTAAAAATGGATAAGATAATGATATAGTTATTGCAAGTTAAAGATTTAATTTTGACGCATATAAAATGGTGTTGACTATATTTGTCATGTTAGATGAATAACCTTTCAAAACAATTGATGGTGAGGATTTTAAGTTTTTATATAGGAAATTGCAATCATAATTTACAGACACAGGGACTATTTTAGTTTATAAATAGATGAGAAAGACAGGTTGAAAGGTTTGTTTAGATATGATTGCATTAGAATTTTCTTCACCACAAATTGTCAAACATCTATACAAAATTTAAAGTAATTGACTCTTACTATTGATTCTATAAATAATGAATAAAAAATATCATAAGAGTTATAAGTTTCTAATAGTATCTAACCACAAAAGAGAGGCCATAAATAGGCAAGTTAAGGAAGTGTTAAAAAATGCAATCTTAGGAATATATTCATAATCACCATAGATAATGCATTATCAAATGATGCGGTTTGACATATTTGAGGGAAATTGAATAGTTTAAAATGTTTAATTCTAAATGGCCAAAATTTTCACATAAAATATTGTGTCTATATTTTAAGTCTAAGTGTCAATGATGATTTGAAAGACATGCATAACTCTATTACAAGCATTTATAATGCAGTAAAGTGTATGAGATCTTCACCTCAAAGACTTTCCAATTTAAGGACTGTATTAAATTTTCTAGAATTTTAGCTCAAAAGTTAATATGTTTTGATGTTCTTATAAAATAGAGTTCAACTTACATAATGCTTGATGTTACGGAAAAGTTTCAAACAATATTTAAAAAGCTTGAATTTGATGATTCAAGTTATGAAAACTACTTTCAAGGCTGTTTGGTCTCCCTAATTCTATAGATTGAGACAACACACATGTAATTGTAAAATTTCTTTAAAGTTACCAAAAAATTTTCATCTTCCTTACATGACATTATTCATATAGCATTATACCAATTATCATTGGTGTGTTTTGAACTTAGATGGATTGTAATGAATATTAGTCCTGTTTAAGTCATCTAGGGTGAGAAATGAAAAAAAAAATATGATAAGTATTAAAAAATTTGCTAAATATCAATTAACTTTTGTATTTTGGTGTCATTCTTGACACCAACTTCTTTATTTTTGTGTTATTTTTTATTCAATTTGTTTTAAAAGAATTATCCTCTATATTAAAGAACAATTTATCTAGAATATATAGTTATTGTGTCAAAGCCAATGAACAACACTACAATCATCTCATGATTTACAATTGTTGTTAGATTACAAAATATGCTATATAGAATTCTTTTATTATTTTTAAGTTCTCATTCTTTTAATCTTTTATTACTCTTTTGTTAGTATTGTATAATTCTTAATGTTAAACTTTTTTATTGAAAATAGTATTTTTGTATATCGTGAGGACACAAATTCTCACAAACCTTAAAAAGTAGTAACATTTACTTTGTTTTGATATTTGTATATTTTTTTTTAAATTTTTTTCTTTTTTCATATAAAGTTTCATTGTTAACTACTAAAATTTAAATGTTTACTTTTCAATTATTTATTATAATTTTTTAATTTAATTTTTTTAAAATAGATTAAATTATTTATTTATTTTTGTTCAGGAATCTAATTTTAATGGTTTGTTATTGCCTTATTGAAGGTGGCAGCAAATAAATATATTTCAATATTTTATTATTCTTGTTCTCATGCTAATTTTTAAGTCATATTTTTGAATAATGTAATGTACTTTTATACTTATAAAACTCTCATTGGACAATTTATATAGAGTTCTGTTGTTAATTTATCATGAACTATATAAGATAAAAAATACAATTAAATAGTGTAAATGTTCCACCATAGAATTGAAAAGATTATTTGCATCATACAATTATGTTTGCCTAGGATTTTAAATTTATTATTTTATTTTTTTTTTAAATTTTGCTAATTCTGAATGTTGATAAATTGATGTCATATTAGGTTTTTTTTTTCCTTGAACAAAACATATATGAAATTTAATGGTCTGTTTTTATTACAATGAAAAATTTAAAAGGTCTAAAAGTGGAACTCGACAAGGTGGGTTAGAGAGAAGAAAGGGTGGTGCAAACAGGAGTGAGAGTGTGGGTAGAAAAAGAATGGGAAAGAGAGGTGAGGAAGAAGAGTAGTGTGGATAAAAGAATGAAAGTAGATGGAAGAGAGGAATGGTGCCAAAAAAAGGTTTATAGAAAGAGAAAAGAATGGAAAAAAAAGACTTTTATACAATTATATAAAATAAATTTTAAAACTTATTTACAAATCTTAATTTTAAATAAAAATAATATATAATATAACATGCCACGTAGAGTACTAAACTGACTAACTCAGCACATAATAAAAAAAGAGCTAACAGTAAAAAATAAATTCTAAATTTTCAATTTTTTAAAAACTCAATCTTGAAATTTTTTTTTTACAGAGACTTATTACAAAATGACCTACATTTATATGTACCAAAATCATATTTAAGTCTTTATAAAATTATATGAAAACTTCAATGTGCATGATAAGCCTCAATTTTATCTGAACATAATGGTGAAAAGATCCAATCAAATTCAGAATTCACATCTCCACTTCACTAATAGGTAAATTCAGTCTAACAGTTCCCAAAAATTTTCCAGGAAAACAAATCCACATTGAAGATACTCAATGGAACATAACATATCGCCTACTATACTGACTTTTCCAACAGTATTGGAATTAACTACTACTTTCACAAAGCATACCTAAAATTCTCTTAATTCTCAGGATGTACATGTTAATGAGAATGTTATGTAGGGACAAGATAATAGCCTTCATCCTGACTACTGATCCAGAGCAAAGGAGTAGCCATTGCAAGAAGAACAAATGAAAGACCACAAACCACTTTAAGTTTAGTCCTTTGAAGTGCTTTATCCATCCAATCAATTGGTCTAACATTTCCATTTTCAGGAACCACTTTGCGAGGCATATGCATATCATAATCCTCAGGAAGGTCATCAGTTGATGAGACTGATTCTGAGCCACCTTGGAACTCCACATCAGCAGATGAACTTTCATTCACTTCACAATCACACTTCACATGATCCGAGAAACCATTTTGGTCATATTTAGAAGTCGGGCTCCACTCAATATTGCCTGAGGATAGAGTCCTGAACCTTCTATTCTGTTTCTCAGACCAACTTGAAGTCACATCAATTGGATCTTGAAGACAGCAAATGAGCTTCCTAGGGGTCTCAAAGATTTTTATGTTGTCAACAGCAACCTGTGTGCATGACCTCTGATTTAAAAGAGGAAAAACATAATATGTTAACTCCATGGGTATAAAAGTGATTAAAACTAGAAACATGGCAGCTAAGGAAATTTTGTACCCATGTTTTACCACTATAAGTCTCAATTGTTTGCATCATAGTTCTTGAAGGCATAAATAAGTTCATTTTTAAATAAAATGCATGATAAAATCAATGAAATAGTATCTTAATCAAACTATTCAGATATCCTTAATTAATATAACTTAAAAGTAATCTAATACTTATTTTTTTCTCATTTTTTATGCTTGCAGACTATTAGCAGATTCATCATAACATAAGAACACATAATTAAAAGGACTCAAAAGATGACATTTGCTTGATAGCAAATCATTTTTAACGAAAACTGAATTTAAATTTCATGAATTTGTAAGATGAAAGTTGATAAAATTCTTCCATTTACAGTTATAGAGCAGCAGATACCTGCTCTTGAACCAATGGGGCATTAAGAATCTTAAGCTAAGTAAAGGCAAGACACATTGAATTCCTTGTGAGTAGAAGAAATAGTTTGCAACTATTCATTTGAAAGAAAGTAACGTGTATAATAATAAGACATCAACTCATTAGTACAAATCATAGGTAAAAAAAAAAAAACATAAGAAACTAGTGAACATGTTAGACAATAGATGGAGGCTTGGGAATGGGAGAAAATTAGTAAGACCTTCATATTCCATGGTCCCATTGGCATTGTTATATTCTGCCATGTTACCATTTCTTTAATATGAAAAAGAAAAAAAAAGGATTTCGATTATCAACCATTTCACGTTAACACGGGAAGGGAACATAACTTTGAAATTGGCTCAGATATACAGAAACATGACATATGTACTTACTTGGGGACTTGTGGTGGTACTTCTGGATACTCCATGCGTGGGATTTCTGTTCGTGAAACCAGCAAACTCCTCTGCAAAATCTCTCTTTCCATTAGAAAACTCGCGACTCAGCGAGTGTCCTAAGAAAGCACTTTCATCCACTGCCTCTGAAAACAAACCATCTTTGAGAGAGACATCAACCCCTCCATTTTTATTACTCCAAAGCTTCCTATTCACACTCCTTCGCTCATAGTCCAAGTTCGTTGAAATTGGAGACTCAACAACAGATTCATATCCAGGGAAAAAGTCCAACGTATGTGATTCTGGTGAAAGTGAAGTTGGAGTATGGTCTCCATCAACAGAAGTATTCTCTCCCTTCACATAGTCTTCCTCTCTCCTACTAAAATTTGACCCTGTCACTGAAGCAGGGCTTTTCACATATCTTGCTGGTCTTTTTTCGATTGCAATTCTCTTGGCAGTTTGCAAAGCCTCGAATGCTGCACCTTTCACAAATGCCATTTTATCAGATTGGCACTTGTCCATCTCCTCAATTATGAATTCAAGCTCTGAGAATATGCTCCTGGGATCCAAGCTTTTCATCAAGAAGTTAACCATCTGAATGGCTGAAAGCCGCTTCTGGGAATTACCCTCCACAAGGCCAGCATTTAGTATTCTTAGTCCAGATTGTAAGAGTAACCTTGCATATGCTTCAACAATCAAAGCATTGCGCTTCGCCAACGACATAACCAAACCCACATGAGAATTGGTTTGGCCAGACTTTCCCTCTAATGCCACAGCAACATTCTGGCAAACCCTATTCACCATTTCATCAGAAGCAAACCTCCAGTTATCTGAATCCACCAGAGCCTTCAAGCAAAGGGCAGCACCAGAAGTTAGGCTTTCTTGGGAACTCGAGAGAGAATCCGAAAGAGGCTTGCAAAGGGAATGAATTATATGCCTCTTCTTCTCTTCTGGGCTTGTTGGGTCAATTCCATATCTTGCAATTGCAGGAACCACCTTTGAACAAGCCTGCTGAAGAGGGAAAGACCCTGCACTTGAAGCCAGAGTCTTGACTATGGTTCCCATGATGCTATCTATCAAGGGAACAATTCTAACACCGTGAACCCGCGCAAGAACTTCATAGATTGAAATTGTGAATTCACCACACAAGGAGCTACTTTCCTTGGTCTCAGAAACTTTTGCAAGAAAGACAGGAATGGCCTTAAAATCCAAATCCTTCACATATGACTTCAATGCTTTCATTGCAGATTTGCGACTATCTTCATCTTTGTCTAAATTTGCAAGCTCTTGCCGCACCAAAGGGCTGAGACATCTTCCCATTTCTTGAACTACAGCAACCAAACAGACACTATCATCAACATTAACAATAATCAAAAGCACAACGTGCAAACAACATTCCAAGGACAATGCAGTAAGAGATCTCATTTTAGGCATTGCAGGGTTTCACTAGCATAACGGTTAATAAAGTTCACAACTTTACCTAACAAAATTCAAAAATAAGATCATTACCGCAAATGGGTCATAAACCTAATATTGAATCTTTAATCAATAAACACAAAAACATAATCTTTTTGGGGGCATTCCAAAGAAGGGTCGATTCTGTTTCTTTTCCATTCCTTCTTCAAATGAAAATATGTACATTCAGATATCCATGGTTGTTTTGAAGTGATGAGTATAAAGTAGTGGACATGGAAAAGGTTGGAAATTTGAGATAGAAAACTCACCTTGGCGTAGAGAAGAAGATGCTGAGATTGCGTTGTTGAATGAGAAAGGTGGCAAAGAAATGGGAATGAAGAAGCAGTGACAGAGTGACCACAACAGTGACTAAATTCAACTCCTCGATATTCAAAATTTGTTCATTCAAATTACGCCGCTATCCTTCACAATGTGGTCCCACATAAATCAAAATTTTGTGTTCCGAAAATGCCCTCATTGTGTTAATAACAGTCAATTTGGAGAATTTTTTTTTTTGGTTTTAAGAATTTCAGAATATTTATTTTTCAACAAAAATATCATCATCTTTTGGTATTCTTGCAAAGTTGAACAGGAAGAAGTATTGATAAAATGAGAAAGTAATTTAGTAACACGCAAGCACTTTTGTTTTTGAATTGAGAGTTTTTGGTAATTTTGTTTATCTTTATACAAAAACCGTAACGGCTAATATTTCAAAATGGATATAATAATTTTAATCAATAGCTTTAAATGTTAAAACGAAACAGATTTTTTTAGTACAAAAAGAGAATTATAAACAACGAGATTTTAGTTAAATGCATTTAAAATTTTTAAAAACAAAATTAATGTCATGTTGATGTATTAAATTCTTCTATATTAACAAATAATTATGTATCATCGCATCACTTTTTTACTATCACAGCAATAACTTTTTGAATATGTCAATTTGTAATTTATTGATAATTTTCACAACAGAGGATCGGAATCAAGCTCTTGTATATTTTAATTAGTAATCAATGATACGGCAATATAATTTTCATATTAAGTGAATAAGCCTAGAAAAATATTATTTAGTCAAAGTTTAGTTAAATATAATATTTTAAAGAAAGAAAAAGAAAGTATCCTGATTAATTAGTATTAACTACAACATTGCCCACTTAATAAACAAAACGATAGGATGTAAAAAAAGGGTAGTCAAAAGACAAATAATTGTTATTCTGTTGCAAATTTTTGTCATATTGAATTCCATTATTTTCCTTCTGGTGGATATGTCCATTGTGTGTTGTTAACAACAAAAATTTTGCTCTCAATGATTAATCAATTATGGCCCAAAATGATGGCAAATCTCTCAACATTAAACATAAATTAATAAATAATTTGTGCATTTGAAATAACAATTTTGTTTTTCTAAAAAGGATATAAAATGTTGGTTAAAGGGCAATATCGTGAATTGGATGGTGGGGACTATGATTTTGTCTTGTTTACTCTTTGCCGCGAAGTACTCTTCTCCGATCTTCGTCAAATCATTTGGTAGGGTCCGTTTCCCGCCTTTAAATTTTGTGTGCTGTTCATTTGAAACGCGCCCTGTCTCTCTCAAAGTTGCATGCCACTGATTTTGTGTTTTAACTTTTTTTTTTCACAACAAAGAATATTTATTTTTTGAAATTATTCCAATACTTTATTATGGTAATAATTTATTATTATTACAATTAATTATGTAAATTAAATTTGATATTTACATGTTGGGTGAAAAATAATTATAAAATAATCTTCCATTTAAATTGATTGAAACAATCAACTATTAAGTATAATAATAAAATAAACATGAACTTAATCTTTTATATTATATTTTTTAAATAAAAAAACTGTTTCTAAAATAGAAAACAAACATGAACTTTATCTTTTAAAATAATCCAATCTAAACACACTTTTTTTCCCTTTGTTATATTAGCTCTGCGGTCAAAACGAGTGACTACATGCCACCAGACCATCTTCTGTCAAAAAATAAAAACATTTGAATATTGGGTAGTGAGATGAATAAACTTTCTTAGTTCAATTGTCTTTCAAAGTTGCCATCCCTTTTATTTACCAGTAGGCGTACGTGGTGTCATCATGAACTGACTGTAAATTTTGGTTAATTCTTTACTCTGATCTACTCTCACCTAAGAAGAGGTTTCCAAACTAATATCTTGCACGGTTAGCGTCCTTATACTTCGGCATTTCACATACAAGTAACCTTCAAAATTCAAATCTAGAATCGTGCAAATTTTAAGAGGACTTTATAAAAGGCCTGAGACTTGGCCTCCGCCAAATACAACTGGCCTAGCAATATAGAAGACGAATAATTCGAACCCCACATGTAATTTCTAAGAAGGGTGGGGGAAGGGTATAAAGAGGATATGCAACAAAAACTTAGCCCATTAATCATGACACAACCCCAAAATTATGCATTCACTAGAAAGTAGCATTCCTATTGTAACAATAGCGGCTATTTATGTAGTAGTTTAACTCGTCCATAGATTGATCATTGACATTGTGGGAGTAATCTGCAAGTCGGACAATACCATTTTCCTTTGAACCTTGTCTCTTGTGTTAGGCCAACACATGAATAGTGGAACCATTCACCTCCTTGGCACTATCAAGAGAAACATATTCAAGTTCAGAGTCAAAACAACCACGGGGAGAAACCAAAAAAGTCATTCAATAAAAGTGTAAAACACAATATCATAAAATAGAAAATCGAACAATCAAAACTAAAACACAATAATCCGGGGCGGGAGTGAGCTTTCTGAAAACTCAAGGTATAAACATTCATCAGTAATCTGGTAGGAGAAAGCTATATATGTTGTTTCTTGCTACAATATGGATATAATATAATCTATAGAATCACTGAATGTCTGCATATAGTAGTTAACCCAGGTGAATATGGGCCATACACCATCCAACAGTTTTCTTATGGTGGGGATGGGGGATTAAAGAAACAGTTCCTGACCTACCTTTTAAGTCAATCTAAATGCTTTAAGATCAAAGTAGAAAAAATTCTAACAAAAGCGATCCCAAACAATATTAAGTTACATGCCTCATTGTAACCTGTAAGATAGTTAATGTTAAGTTACATCATACCCTTATGTGACTCCATGAACAATATTATCTTACACATTTTATATTGTCCATGACAGAATTTTGTTATTGTATCTAAGCCTTCAAAAGAGGTACAAAATTCCAAATGAATGACCAACATATGGCCATTACACTTGATGTGGAGAGATTACATATAATTTGCATTGTTCCAAACCCAACTTACCCCAAAACAAGAAAGAGGTGAGTGAAATATAGTTAGTGCAAGAGAGAGCAAACTAAAATGTACTTACATTTTCATTGTCACAAGCAATCATATCTCCAAAAGATACCTGAATGATCAGAATAATCAGTTTCTTACTTGAACACCTTAAGCAAAAACAGATGACAATATGACACAATTGTTCACAAGAAGATTTAAATTATATGATATACTATGAACAACAAATCACAACCTGATGACAAACACAGTATGTAGGTTCATTTGGATCAATGGGTTGATCAACATCCATAGGGGTTGCATACTCCTTCTTATGACTTCCTGGTGGAGGCATTAGCTCAAAGTCCCTATCACGCTCCCGATCCCAATCTCTATCCCTGTAATCAAGTCTTCTTGATTGAGGAGTTACATATATGGGCCTGCGTTTTTCGACTTTAGGAACTATAGGCATTGGGGGAAGAATTGCTGGTTCATCTTGTGGTATTTTCCCCTCTGACAAATAAAATGGAGAAGAAGAAAAAAAGAAGATGGTAAGCCCCCTAAAAGAACTATTAGCAGAACACCACAAAGAAGCTAAGTGAACTACTGGATCCCAAATGAACTCAAGAGGCAACAATGGACCACAAAAATTCTAGCATTTCTTTCCAACTAGATACACCAAACACTTCAAAAACAATTTAGAGAAGAAAAAAAGAAATATTTTAGAAATGGAATTTTAAATAATAAAGCTCCTTACATGTGAAAACAACCTCTTGTTTTGCCCTCTTTCTGATGCACAACATGCTATTTTATAAAGGTCCAGAAACCCCAAATTATGCAGTATCCCGCTTATTATTTTACCTCAAAGTTCAAATATACTAGTTATTGGCATCAATGAAACCAGCATATTTATGTATACTTTCGAGAAACATTAGATAAACTTGCTGCTTTTAGGTATAGTCTACAGGGACATTGTCCCATTGATAATGAGGTGAAGATATAACCATTTCCCTCATAAATATGCTTGCTTCACCAAATACTTTTCCCGGTAAATAATTTAACCAAAATCAATATAACAGTAAGAGTTGCACATTATACTAACTTAGGTTGATTTTGGAAATATAAGTTGCACATATACAACACAAAATAAATCAGTATGCAAAATACATGGTCATTTTACCTTGCTTTAAATCATCAGCAAAGTTGTTTAAATCCTCATCAAGTCGTTTTACATGGCTATCAATCTGAAGCAAATACAAAAAGATTTGAACTTGTAAACTTTAGCTGTAAGATGTTTCTTGTATGCATAATAGTAAGACGAAAAATGCCAAAATATCCACTTGGGTTCCCGAATAAGAGCTGTCATTAAAGTGCACCTTACCTCCGAATCAACCCAAAGCACCGTTTTCCTAATTATGCATGTATACATGATCAAAACTTAGAACCATACCCATTATCGTCTTCAGTCATGTAAATTGACATAATATTATACGTTCAAGCTTATTTTGAAAACAATTTAAACACATTATCATCAAGGCTTTCCCCTATTCATAGATATCATTATAATAACATTTTATTCACAAATCTAAAGCCCTTGGTCCCTTCCTTCAACTGTTATATCAAGCTTTATCCCAATTGACCATTCTATAATAGGGTTTGCCAATTAGCCTGATATGCAGTATACATTAAATTCTCTTTTCCAAGTCATGAAAATTTTAGTTAGGGACATAATAATTAAAGAAAGCTCACCAGGTCATATGCTTGTCGCGCCAATAAAACCTTCTCAGTACATAGACTCAATGCACTATCCTGATTTGCCTCAATTTCTTTTCGCATTTTCTCCATAGCAGCATCATCATCCTCATTCACATAATTGTTATTATAATTGTGATTACCCTTCTTAGAACCATGTGATGAGAATCCCATACAGTACTTTGTCTGCTGCCTGGTCTGATTTATCATAGCTTCCATCACGCCACAAAACCACAAACCAAAACAAAAATTAATAAATATTACAAAAACAATCAAGAGATACGAAAATGTAAACGTAAAAAAAAAAAAAAAAAAAACACTTATCAACATAGAAAATATAAAAAAAAAAAGGAGAAAGAATAAAATAAAAGTGATACATTGGGATCGTTCATCGAGTTCTCGGACGGTGTTGAGCAGCCTCTGAAGCTCAGCGGGCAATGTGCTGGCGTCTATTGCAATGGAAAAATGAGCAACAAAATCGAAAACAAAATCATAGAAAAATTGGGGGAAATGGAAAAAAAAATAGCGCTTACACTCCAAATAGTCGTCAACGTAGACTCCGGTGCGTGCAATTGCCATTTGGGAGAATAATTATCGCAATTGATGAGGGGTTAGGGTTTGCGATTGCGAGCCCTAGAAGGAAGCTTGCTTGTTCTGTTGTTCAGACGCAGGGAGATGAAATAGTCCAAACGCTGTCGTATGGGCGTGGGGTGCTTTGTAATTGTACAATGTACATGGAAAATGCTTTCTACGAAATTATTTTTGTAAAAATTGCACGAATAATCTGGATGTGGACTCGGGTCAACTGTGGAAAACTACTGTTTGCATGCTCTGCTCTTCATTTTTTGAAAATTTTTAACCTTTCTTTTAAGATAAATAGACATTTATATACTTTGTTAAAACTAAACTTTCTTTCACTTTCGGTTAGTTTGTAATTTTTTTTTGGATTTTAGCCAAATTATTTATAATTTTAAATACATTTTTTTATCTTCGTATTTCAATGAAATCTTTTATTTTAATTTTTTAAAATAGATATTTTTTTATCTTACTTTTTTATTAATTTTTGTTTTAGTTTCTGTTATTGATATCACACGCTTAAATGCGGTCAAATGTCAGATTTAGTTAGAACAATTTAGTTAAAAGAATAAAAATAATAATTCGTGAAAGAGTAGAGATAAAAAAAATAAAAAAAAATCAGAGAACTAAAAATATATTTAAATATTATTTATACCTTATACATTAAACAGTTGTAAGGCTGAACCATAATAACAGCTTATCAACGCAATTCCTTGAAAAGATATTGATAGAATTTGATGCCAAAAGGCAAAGAGCGTAAGCTGTTCATGTCCAAGGCGAAGTAAGGTCTCAGTTACTTACTCTCCTGAATGTGTAAGAGTGTAAGCTGTTCTTATTTATTCTTATATTTTTCTAGTTTTTAATAAATTTTAACTAATGATTAAGAATATGTTAAAAAAGTGTTAAATAATGTGTCTAGCATTTATCTTCTAATAATAAACACAAATAAATTATATTTAATAATTGTTAAAAACTAAAATAATATTGTATGATATTAGATGCTCTAGTATTTATAATTTTTGTAACTAATTTAATGTATTAATCAAAGTTTATAACTGTCAAAACTCAAAATTGGACCAATCATAACATTTTTTAAAAATGAAATCATAGTCAATATTTTAGGATTCCGTTCGCTGAATGGTAGAGGAAAACACGACTAAAAAGGAACAAAATATATTCCGGTAAGTTGAAGAAGGGTTTTTTAATTAGATAAAAATGACTAGTATTTTAAATGTTATTTCAAAAAGTCAGAAGTCAAATTTCTTGACCTTTCAAAATTTCTTTATTCTTAAGTTAAATGTATAATAATAAATTATTTGTGAATTTTTGTCTCAACGAAGATTAAAAATATATAACTACTGTTAAATATAAGAAAATAAATATTTTAAAGGAGATAAAAAATATTAAAAGAGATATATTTCTTGTAAATGATGAATATTTTATTATATAAAAATAAATGAAAGAAATACAATTTATAAATTTGAAGAAGTTATTAAAATAAGTTGTTTGAATTAAAATATATTACTTCTATGTTTTTTATTTAATATGATATATCAAAATTTAAAAATTTAAAATTAATTTTTAATAAAATTTCATTAAAATCATCATCATTTTTTTTTATCTTAACAAAACATTTTTCTTTACTTTAAGATAAGTAATGTTATTAAAAGCATATTAGACATTTAATACACTCCCTTATTTTTAAGACTAGAACTTTCCAAGTGTCTTAACATTAGAATAAGATAAGATTCAATATCATAAGAAAATATAAGACATATTTTACTGTTAAAAAATAAATTCAAGAGAGAAGAATTGTTTATCTTGACCGTATTTTAGTCAATATAAATACGTAGCTTTACAAAATATCGTGACCATATTTTAAATTAACATGAGAGAAATATCTTAACACGCATAATGATATAAAAACGAATAACACCTAATGTTTTTATTTAAAATAAATGCTTAAATTTATAATGTAAATATAAATTATTAATATTGTGATCATGTTGGGTAAAAAATTAAACGATAGAAGGACCGGAAAAAATAAAATAATAATAAATTTTCTTTTTTAAATTCTGTTATATTATTATATTTTTATTTCCTGTTAATTTCATATCTCTTTCTTCAACGTCGTACTATAAAAAAAATAAAGTGTTCATTTATAAATTTTCAAAATAAAGATGAACAATTTTCAATCGTATTTCAGTAAATGCATCGATTGTATGACGTATGACCTTACGCAATCCATCAATTACTAGTATTTAACTCTAAGAAATAAATAAAAAATTATCTATTAACTTTTCCTTCTACTCTATATATGTAATGCACAGAGAGAAGCCAAATTGGCGTTCTGATTAGAGACCCCAGAAAACAACCTGCAGCGCACGTTAGAATCAACCCCACACTGATAAAATACGCCATGGCTACTCCCCAATCTCAATCTCAACCGCTCCAAGACCGAGTCGCAATAGTCACTGGCTCGTCCCGTGGAATCGGTCGAGAAATCGCGATTCACCTCGCCTCACTCGGTGCCCGAGTCGTCATCAACTACACCTCCAACTCCGACCAAGCAGACTCAGTCGCCGCCCAAATCAACGCCAACTCCGCCACGCCGCGAGCCGTCACCGTCCGAGCCGACGTATCCGACCCGCTCCAAGTGAAGTCCCTCTTCGACTCGGCCGAGAGCGCATTCGACTCGCCGGTTCACATCCTGGTCAACTCGGCCGGAGTCATGGACACGGCTTACCCCTCAATCGCCAACACAACCGTGGAATCCTTCGACCGCATCTTCACGGTGAACGCGCGTGGCGCGTTCGTTTGCGCGAGGGAGGCGGCGAACCGGTTGAAGCGCGGCGGCGGAGGACGAATCGTGTTGGTGACAACGTCGCTGGTGGCGGCGCTGAGGCCGGGGTACGGCGCATACGCTGCATCGAAGGCGGCGGTGGAGGCGATGACTAAGATTCTGGCGAAGGAGTTGAAGGGGACGCAGATAACGGCGAATTGCGTGGCGCCGGGAGCGGTGGCGACGGAGCTGTTCTTTGAGGGGAAGACGGAGGAGATTGTGAATAGGATTAAGCAAGATAATCCAATGGAAAGGCTTGGTGAGACCAAAGATATTGCCCCTGTTGTGGCCTTCTTGGCCTCTGATGGGGGTGAATGGGTCAACGGTCAAATCATTAGGGTCAATGGTGGCTTCGTTTAGTTCTTTTTCTTTCTTCACTTTTTCCCCACTAAGTCTGGGAGTAATTCCAACTACTCTCTATACGAGTAATTCTTATGTTAGTGTATTGGATACATCTCAGAAAATAAAGGGTAAGGCTTGCGTATTGTAATGGATTTGTTTAAAAGAAATCTCCTGGTTCAGTGGTTCAGCAATACTCATAATCGTTATTCGCTGCTATTTAGAATGCCAATATCTTGCACAAAATACAAAATACCCCACCCCAACAACAAGTACTACAATATTGGGACTTCTTAATTAAACAATTTTTTAAATTACGTCCTTCAAGATGCTTTTCTCCTTCTCACGATTGGTCTCCCTGTCGTGTCAACAACACATCTAGAATTACACGAGGAAACTACCCCACAAAATTAGCAGTTACATGATGTGAGGACCAACCTAACCATTCCAAAAGGCTGACAATTTAAAATGTCTCTCTTGGATGGAAGTATTATTTGAAATCTCTATTTGAAGATAAATATATTGCATTTTAGGCTTACAAGCACATCAGTTCATGAATGATGTGATTTTTTTAATCAAGAGATCCAGGTTTATGAAGTTTTGAAACAAAATCATTATTAAAGGTTGTAAACTTGCTCTTTGTCCTTTAATGGGGAATGTGAAACTTCAACAAGAACATGAAGTCGGAAAAAGTTATGCTTCTCTTAATAGAATTGAGGAACACCCAGATAAACAAAACATATACTTTTATTTGGATGTCTTGAAGAACCTCAAATCCACCTTTGAAGTATGTAAACACAATTTTGCAATATAAAGTGATTCTAAATCACAATTTGTTTATTTTTATTCAAAAGCACAAAGTAATTTTTACATTGACTTGATAATTTTATCATATTAAAATTTGCTACAAAATTATTTTGAAGCTAAAAGTTTTCACAATTTAAATTCACTTTTTGCTAAAATCAGTATTACAAAATTAAAACTACAGGCTCAGTGCTTTTGGGAAATTATTAGATTTGTTTTCCTTAAAGTTCTTTGCCAATCCGTAGTTATATAATGAAAATGGATTTTGGCCTAAGATGATTTTTACTTATTATGTCAAGTATGCAAATTATGCACTCATCACTTTAGAATGCAACAAAGAAAAAAAATCAAACTCTCACAAAATATTTAATTACAAGTTATTTTGAAAACAAAACAAGTTTACTAAATTTTACATTTTCTTGACCGAGTTTTTTCTAATGATTCTTACTAAACAAAAAAAAAAAAAAAACATTTTAGGTTTTTTAAGATCTTAAAAGCAACAATTTCTAATTATTATTCTTAATAAGTATTAGAAATATTATTTATTTGCAAGATGATTTAGGAAGATCTAATAATACTCTTCCTTAAATCAGTTTTGAACAAAAAATTTCAGGCAAAATTATTTTATACATGTTCATACCCTTTTATTTATTGAAATAATAGATATGTCGTAAATGATTTTTCAAATATTGTTCATAGTTTATGCTAAAAAATATGAAGCTAGATTAACAAAAATGCAAAAATCTAATTCATCATATAGTATCTTCTCGAGTACAAAAGGGAGTCCATATTAAACTAAGTAATATGACAAATAGGTTCTTTTGTTCTATGCACTTTGCTAATTAAGAGCAAATTATCAATAAATTAGTTATTCAAATCATATGAAAAGACTTGTGATCCATTTCAATTTTTAAAGAACAGTAATAATCTAAACTTTAAAGCTGATCCATACCAGAAACAAATATCACTCGAATAAAATATATATTTAATTCTTATAGTTTATATTTTCTATAAATTAATTTATAAATCTTTAAAAAATTTGTTTTAATCTTTATATAAATATTTTATTAAATTTTAATATTTATTATTATAATGCATAAAAATACTAATTTTAATTAATAGTATTATAATAATAAAAATCAAAATATAATAAAATATTCTTAAAAATTATTGAATTTGTTTGACAGTAAGATTTTTATCAAAAAAATTTAGTAATTTTTCTTAAAGGGAAAAACAAAAGTCAAAGATGCTTCATTTGTTAAAAAAAAAAAAAAGAGGCTATTATGCAAAAAAGTAGAGGTTTGGAGAATTGGAAATTTATCATCCTTTAAAAAATAATTTAAAGGTTTGTCATTAATACTGGCTAGGAGCCTTTTATATCATGATAATAATAAACTTAAATAACCTTTTCTAATACTTTGAACATCCCATATGCATTTTTTTCCGAGAAAGGAACTTATTATAATTATAATAGAAAAGATCGTAGCAATTGGATCAATAGTAAGGAAGTATTCTTATTGTAACACCTTAAATTTAATTTTCTAATAAATAAGAAGTTTTACAAATTTTTGAAATAATAAAACTTTCATTTTAATTCAAGTTTCATCAACTATTTCAAATAAAGAAAGGGGTTACAAATTATATCAAACAGTTGCTACAGGACTTATTCTAATACAACAGTTTTTCAAAATAATATTCTAAGTCTTATAGTAGTTTCATCCACCCCTTCACTGAGCCCGGTGCTGATCATCTTGATTACTTGAAAAATGAATGTAAGGGTGAGTACTCTACGCTACCAAAACACAATCAAACATAGAGTCTCACCTCCAGCATATTTTCAATACCTTAAACAAACACAATTACAGACAGCATTTCACATTCATAAGTACCAAACATAAATCCATGCATATGCACACTAGCCACACTTACTATAGCACTGTGATCACAGATTTACACCATGAATGGTCATCGGTTACTCCCGCCTCACGGATACTATGTGAGTAGTCACAGGTCGCTCAACAAAGGTAATGGTCAGAGGTCTAATTAGGAAGAGAGTGTGTGGCCCGTGGTGCACCCGTTCCACAGTTGGTGTCAGCACCACTCCTTCTTCCCTAAGGTATTTCTACCGTCCTCATCTTCCACATCCCAGTATATTGCTGAACTATTCACAACACATTACAACGACGCTAACACACCCATTCACATATATTCCATTCACGCATACAATAATCATGCTTACACACGGCACACAACCCACATTGCATTCAAATACATGGTACTAGGCCCACATTCATTTCACATTACATGGCACACAGCCAACATTCATCTATATTACACGGCCATCGGGTCCATATTTATTCACACACCACAATACATAGCAAAATTTCATCAACCACATATTCTCTCATCCATACACATAATATTCATATATCACGGCACATGATCCACATCATATTTCATAGTAATTTCCTATCCTCTAGTCAGCCACATCACAATATTCAACTAAATAACGATAAATCGCATACAAAGAGTAGGGTAGAGTCTCCCCTTACCTCAGATTGACGTCCCATACTCTAAATCCACCAAGAAGTACTCCCCCTCACAGATTTCGTCCTAAACACATGGAAAAACTGAGAACCCAGGGAAACCACGAAAATAGAGAAAGGGGATGTAAAACCGAAACTCTAACCATTAAAACTCACCTCCAAGCATTCTCCACACGAATTCAACCTTCAATCAAGCTCCTGAATGGCTTTGGAGGTAATTTAATCGGTAAAAAGGACTTTGGGAATGAGAGAATCAAAGGAATTTCAAAGGGAGAGGGAGAAATAACTCTCCCCAAACCCTAACCCCCTTTAAATCCTTTTCTGGTCGCGACACTTTCGCTGCAGCGACATGTCCTCTCGCTACAGTGAAAAAATAAGAGAAAACTACACTCTAGTTTCTGCAGAATTTTGCTACAGTAAGACCGCACCCAGAAATGCACCCTAAACTGTCGCTCTCTTGCTACAGCAGTCCTTCCTCCTAGGGCCCTCTTGTTGCAGCGAAAACAGCCTAGTATCTTGCCCTGTACTTAGGTACTTAGCCCATTTCAGCCCAACCAGTCATGCAACACACACACACACATATATATATACACATACATATTCACAACATATATCTAAAAATACACACATGAATATACATTTAGATTTATATAATTATTAATAATTAATATTACAAAATTCAGGGCGTTACACTTATACACAGGATCCTCATAAAGAGGCAAGTGTAGAGCATATTTGTTTCTAGTCAGAGACTAGTGAATAGGGATAAGAAATAAAGCTTTCAGAAGAGAATTTAGCAAGAACTCATATTTAGCAAACACTCAAATTTTATTTCAAACTTTGATAATCCATACAAACCAACTTCTCCCTATATATAATAGATCAAAAAGAGAAAATGACAAATAACATTATTCCATTTGGATAAGCATGAGACATAAGATGCTTTCACTAATCACCCTTTTAACTTTTAACAAAACCTAAAGGAACTTTAAGTACATTGAAAAGACAAAAATACACTGATACGTGAATTATTTAGTCCTTAAATATAGATTCATCACTAGGAGAGAGATTGGAGTCTTCATTGGATTCCCATCCGATTTTGTCAAGAATGAATTAATCTAGATCTTGAGAATCTTGTATGATATCCTGTTTGGAT
The DNA here is from genome assembly GCA_024086825.1 of Abrus pulchellus subsp. cantoniensis. Classification (NCBI taxonomy): domain Eukaryota; kingdom Viridiplantae; phylum Streptophyta; class Magnoliopsida; order Fabales; family Fabaceae; genus Abrus; species Abrus pulchellus. The sequence continues at coordinate 15,592,758 of CM044050.1, forward strand.
GACTTATCTCGTTGGCAAATGAAGATTTATCCTTCTTTGTCATTTAGGTTCACTGTTCTTTCTTTAGATACATTGATTGGTGGAAGTACTTGTTCAATAGTACTTCCATCTGTTTGAGATTTATCCTGTTTGAGATTGTTACAGGTGGAATTTATCTTTCTCATATTTCCATCTGTATCATTAATGGTGTGAAGATGAGCTTGATGAAAAGGTGGGTGATCATCCTGAGTAAAGGTTTTGAGATTAGGAAATGTTCCCTAAATCATGACTTGATTTTGAGTATAAAGTAATCTTGATGAGAGATGTTGGAAATATGGCCTGTGAATTATTACTACTATAACATTCTTTGGTCATTGATTAATTGATTCATCCATTTCTTTCTAGATCACAATTTTCTCCATTTCACCTTGTATATCTTTCTTCCATATTAGTATAGGTTGATACCAGATTAAGAACTTCCACAAGAGTGAAGACTCATTGTGTAGATTATTTAGAAATTTGAACATCTTGAATACGAGAAATAAGATCAGATAATAATGGAGTGATGATACACACCATAAGTATCATAGATCATCTTCATAAAAAGGCATTCTCATCAATAATGCATAAATATTCCGTGATTAGTTTTGAACAAAACTTTTCAGGCAAAATAACTTTATACATGTTCATACCCTTTTTAATTATTGAGATAATAGATATGTTGTGAATGATTTTCCAAATATTGTTCATAGTTTATGCTAAAAAAATATAAAGCTAGGTGAACGAAAATGCAAAAATCTAATTCATCATATGTTATCTTCACGAGTACGAAAGAGGGATGAATAATTTAAATATGGTAACACATAAATAAAATACATAAAATATGATATTTTTTTGCAAATATAGGTGAATATGATCTTCCAAAAAATGTTATTGGCGATTTTTCCATGAAACAGAAGAAAACTTGCAACTTGTAGACTTGAATGACCTGACTCTAAGCTCTCAGGATGCCTGAAAAGTTGCCATTAACAACCTTTGAATGCCATTAATGGTGTTTGAAGGACTTGTAACACTTCTGCAATAATGTGAATGCCATTAATGGAGTCTGAAGGTTCTAAAAAATCATCATTGACGATCTTTGACCTGGGGAGGTTTGTTTCACTCGCCACTATAGTTGTTCACATTTGTCAAGTATTTCTGAGTTTTGAAAAATCGTCATTGGCGATCTTTGACCTGAGAAGGTCTGTTTTACTCGCCACTGTAGTTGCTCACGCTTGTCAGACATCTCTGACTTTTGAAAAATCACCATTGACGATCTTTAACCTAGGGAGGTCTATTCCATTCACCATTATAGTTGTCTTTGAGTTTTGAAAAATCGCCATTGACGATCTTTGACCTGGGGAAGTCTGTTTCACTTGTCACTGTAGTTGTTCACGCTTGTCAAGCATCTCTTAGTTTTGAAAAATTTCCATTGGCGATCTTTAACCTAGGGAGGACTGTTCCATTCGCCACTGTAGTTGTCTTTGATCTTGGGAAGTCTGTTTCACTTGCCACTATAGTTGTTCACGCTTATCAAGCATCTCCGAGTTTTGAAAAATTGCCACTAGCGATCTTTGACCTGGGAAGTCTGTTACACTCACCATTGTAGTTGTTCATACTTGTCAGACATCTCTAAGATCTGAAAAATCACCGTTTTTGTATCAAGAATCCTTGAAAAAATCATTGTTTTCTGCAAGCATGGGTAATGGTAGAGTAAAAAATTGTCAGTGACAAGTTTTGGTGCTATGAATGTCACCCTAAGTTGAGCAAAAATCATGCGCGAGAAGAGGGACAAAGTGAAATTGTGTGAGAAAGAAGGAGAATTCTGAAAAAGGGTCTTAGAGAAGAAAGAAAAATGGTGGGTTATGAGGTTTGAAGTAAGGTGAAAAAAATTTAAAAAATATAATATTGATTGTAATTTTTTTAATTTAATTTTGAATATAGTTAAAGATTTTACTTTGGATTTAAGGATGTATATTTTAGAGAAAACTCACAATTTAAATATAAATATAATATTTTTGTTAATTTTTAAATTTAATTTTGAATTTAAATTTGATTACAATTTTAATAAATATATCTTTAATTTTGAGTAATTAAGAATAAAATCTACATTTATTTATATAGTTAAGTTAAAAATATGAAATAATTGTAATTAGTTATTTTTATATGTATTAACATAATTATTAAATTTTAATATTTTTGAAAAAATGACAACATTTATTTGTTGGCACTAAATATAAACTTTGAAATATAAATTTATGGTAATGCAATAAATTGTTATTATTGTAATTATTTTGATAAATTTGGTAACAAATTATGTTAAGTAATAATTAGAATTATTTAATGTAAAAAATTAGCAAAATAGAGTTAAAAAAGGATATTTAATAAAAGCAGATTTTTTTTATTCATACCACAATTAAATTAAATTAATTTATATAATGAATATTTTTGACATTTATTAACATATTGTAAAAATATATAAATTAGTTAAAAACATGTAATTTATTTGGTTTGGTATAATTAGTTAGTAAATATAATAATTTATGACATATTTTTTATAATACAAAAATTTATGTCATATTTGTAAATATTTTTGGTCAATTAAAAACAAATTTTTCATATAATATTAATTGAAAATATTTAATATAAATAAGAAATAAGAAATAAAAAATAAAAAATAAAAAATAAAAAATAAGAAAAAGTACAACAAGTTGGATAAAATTCTATTTTTAATATTCTATTTGTATAAATTACGGTAATGCAATTGTTTATGTTATATTATTATTATTATTATTATTATTATTATTATTATTATTATTATTATTATTATTATTATTATTATTATTTTGAGACCTAAATTCTATTATTATTTAGCTATAATTGATTAGTAAAATTAATAAATTATACTTTTATTATTTTTTGTTTATAAATTTGACTTAATAATTTTGTGTGGACTAATATAAATTTTTTATGACATGAAATGAGACAATTACACTCTCGTCACTTATCCATAATACCATCTAGTAGAAGAAATAAATGACATATTACGTAATGTTGGGCATGATTGAACTTCTAAAATTTGTCATATGTAAATAAACGGTTCTTTGATTAATGCACTGGTCATGTTAGAGACCTAAAATACACATGTTATTTACTTTTGCAGAGAATACACAATTACATTAGAAGATGTTTGTATGCTACTTGGACTCCGGATTGATGGTCTATCAGTGATTGGATCCACTAATCTCTATTCTGCAATGGTTCAAACATGTGTGATGAGTTATTAAGGGGTCGACTGTTAAAGAGTGATATTGAAGAATCATAAACTAGATTAAAGTGGCTTACAAAATATCTTGGTTGGCTTCCTGTTAATTATGACATTAGAAGAGCACAACATGCACGTGGATTTATACTTAGAGTGTTGGGATATGTTTTTAATGCCAAATAAAAGCAATTCAATGGTACATACAAAATTTTTGCAGTTACTAGCACAGGCAAATTGGCTATGGTTATGCCAACTGATGGAGCAACCATCACCCTAACAAAAACAATTCCCTGACGAGCCACTACTTTCCCATCCTCAGGATTTTCCTATGGATACATTACCTATGTAACATCAAGGTATCCCACAATCTTCTGTTCAATCAAATTAGGAAATGAGTTAATTTGGGACGACCTTTACCTGTGCGGTTTAAGTTGGGATTAGGACAAAGTTTTGGTCTTCTATAACAGCACTGTGTGTTTTTATTCCCAATCACTGTAAACTTCTTATAAACTTTTCATACTTCATTAATCGTATAGACAACATCAACATAAACACGCCAATCAATGTTTTTACTACAACATGCAGTAATCATGTGATGACATAAATATCTATCAGTATGCATATTACCACGGTCACAATACCTTTGCCTCAGATCAACTCTATATTCTTGCCTGTTAGATAAATCCTAAACATGGAAACTTTCAATTCGTCTATCAAATTGAGTAATACACAAGTTTCTGTCGCCTACCTCATTTGATTGAAATCATGTTGTCACAAATTTAGAGAAAATATGTCCAACCTTTCTCCGTGCATATGCTTAACTCTTTTTCCGAGCAAATAACTCAGCCAATCGAAAGTAAGTTGCCCTTAGTAGTACATTGATTGGAAGATTTTGAGCACCTTTTAACATTGAATTAATGCACTCAAACAAATTTGTCATTATATGACCCTATCTATGACCTCCCTCAAATGCTAGAACCATTTCTCTTGGAGAATTTCATTAAGCCAGTTTGAGTAAACCTCGCCACATTCTTGTAAACGCTCATAATAAATATTAAATTCATGTTTAGTTCTTGAATAACCTGTAAAAATTATAAGGATTCATATTAGTAGTTTTAATAGCATATATTTATTCATTTAACAATTTTATTAAAAGTACAACAAAGTTATGAAGCATACTTGATGACAATCACAAACTCTGTCACTGAATTAAACGATCTTGAATTGAATTTTACACAATAAAAATGAAATTATTAGGGCACCAATAGGAATTAAAATAAGAAGAAAATTAATAAAAAGTGGAAATAGAATAAAGATGAAAAATGGCGCCACAATCGCAAGATTGATAAGCCGAGAAACGATCGCTACAAAAGTCTTGGTCTCTTGATAAGATCAAGAAAACTGGCTCACTCAAGAACCTAGAGTCACACGCTCTCACAAAAGTATTCAATCTCAAATTGTATTCAAAACTAATTAAAAGTGTGTCTACAAGAGCTTATATATATCTAATGCTTGTAAACTAATATTAACGCAAACCCTAATGGGCTTCTTGTACCAACAAGTCTAAATTCAAATAAACTAAATAAAATAACAAGATTTTATCCTAAATAAAAACTCAAAATAAGTAATGACTAATATTAAAATAAATAAACTAAACAGAATAATTAAATCATAATAAAAGTCGTTAGAATTCAAATATTCTAAACATATGTAATTGACCATCTTGGGCTTTTCTAACTCTAAATTGAGCTCCCTTTCAAATAAGACAGAAACAATTTTTTCTAAATCTTCATTTATTCTTTTTGTCCTTACTCTTGTCATTGGCCCTTGAAGTCCTTCCAATGCCTTCAAGTCTTTGTCTTCAATGGACCTTCCGTGATTCTCATCAATACCCATGCGAATAATAAGTTTATGCAAGTATGAAGCCTTGAATCTTTGTAAAAATTTTGCCGCAATATGCTTAATACAATACATGTGAAAAGCTCTTGGTGGTTCCCACTCTCCATTGTTTCTTCTTATTGCTGCATTAATTGACTCGTGATGATCAGAAATTATGCCAACGCCATCTTGGGTGACGTGTCTATGTAACTTATCAAGGAAAAAACTAGGCGTTTGCTGTCTCACCCTCAACAATAGCAAAAGTAATTGGCAAATTATTTTGATTACTATCTTGTGCAATGACCACTAATAGAACTCCCTTATATTTTCCATATAAATGTGTTCCATCAACCTGAACAAGTGATTTGCAGTGTCTGAATGCTCTTATACAAGGACCAAAAGTCTAGAACACTCGACAAAATATTTTAACATTAGGAACTAACTCATCAGCATGGTAGACATCTACAACATCCAATTGAACAACAGAGTCTCAAACACAGTCACACATTACTGCACACAATTGTAGCAAAACTTCAAACAAGGCTTCTTATTGACCATAAGCTTTTTCAATTGCCTTTTGTTTTCTCATCCATGTTTTTTGATATGTTGTCATATACCCTTGTCGAGACTGAATTTCACTAATGATGAGTTTTATCTTAAAGGAAATGTCAGACTTAACCTTTGACTTTATACATTCTGCAATTGTGTCATAATCTAATTTGGTATGATTATAAGAAATTCTTCCTCTTGTACATGTGTGTAGACCGTTGTAATTTCTAATCTCTCAAATAAACTCGTTCTTTCTAAAAGTAGCACGAAGAAGCTATCCACAATTTATTCCATACCTCACACATTTATAATAAAACGTACTTAATTCTGACTCAACTATTTTGTAGTCCACTCTATTTACTATACTGTAACACTTAATTGTTCGTATAATAGTTTCTCTATTAGCAAATTGCTTGCCAACATACAAGTCTTCATCTAAATTATAATAACCTATCAAATGCAAACACGTATATAATAAATTAAAAAATATTGTTTTCATCAACAACATTATTAAAAATAACACATACCTAAATTTGCATAATCTGAAAACTTAAAGGCATACATAGCATCAAGATTTAACAAATGCAATGTTGTCCAATCACTGTGTTTGACAAATAGACCTCTTCATCACCATTGTCATCTACATCCTTATCTTCACTCAGCTTACCGCTTTCATATTCTCCTTCAGATTTAAAGTCACTACTTTCATTGTTGACATTTATTTATTCTACCTCTCTGTTTGACATAGTGCTTGCATATGCATCCTCATCCTTTTCATCAATGTTAACTATAATTTCTTTGAAAATAATATATAACTCAATGACAGGAGTTAGTGGATAACATTGGTGATGTATTTGAAACATGTGTACAGATCAGTATCGTTTATTATTAAAATTGTATAAAACCATCAAATATAGATATTGGACATTTATAAATAATACTTTCCACTACTTTTGGAAACTCAAATTTAATATTTTGAGTAAGCCAATAATTCAATTTGTCAAATGATATATTCCCTCTCATGTACATATATATTGGCTTTTCATACGAATCATAACTAAATAATACACCTTCACGAGTGTTTGTAGTAATCTTATCATTAAAATATATCAATAGGAACACACTCATTTTTTCCTCTATAATAATCTCTCTCTATCTAAAAATCTAGATCTACTCACTAGCAACTTCAATGAACAAAGAAATCAGTATTTATAGACAAATATTTTAAAAATTATCAATAACGACTTTTAAAATTTTTAGATTAATTAATATTATTCAAAAGTCGTTAATGACAATTTTTTATTTTTCCTTACTCTCAAAAGTCGCCAATAATGATCTTTTACTTTTTCCTACTCTTAAAAGTCACCAATAACGATTTTACACACATATATATATTTTTATTATAACACTAAAAGTTGCTAATGACGATTTTTGTCATAAATAAATTATTTTTTTAAATCTTACCATTAATAAATTTTGATTGTGATTTGATATATCTTATAAAAAAAACCGCCATCGACAATTTTTATGAAAATCTCATATTCATGTAATATAGCAAATTTTTTTATATTTTTGTATTTTAAAAATAAAAAATCATATAAAAAAAAGCCTACGAAAGAGAGTCATTATTAAACAAAGTAGTATGACAAATGAATTTTTTTGTTCTGTGCACTTTACTAATTAATACCAAATTATCAATAAATTAGTTATTCACATCATATTAAAAGACTTGTGATCCATTTCAATTTTCAAAGAGCAAACATAATTTAAACTTTAAAGCTGATCCATACCAGAAGCAAATATCACTTAATTAAAATATATATTTAATTCTTATAGTTTATATTTTTATAAATTATTTATATATTTAAAAAAATCATTTTAATCTTTATATAAATATTTTATTACATATTAATATTTATTATTATAATGTCATAAAAAATACTAATTTTTATTAAGAGTATTATAATAATAAAAATCAAAATATAACAAAGCATTCACATAAAAATTAAAATAAATATTTTAAGTTCAGAAATTTAATTCTTAAATGACTGTAAATTATAAAACTAAATGTACATTTTTAAATTTTTATGTGTAATATAAAAATATGATAACTCAACGCAGTTATTAACACTTGTCTTTAATTTTTTTCATTATTAAATAATTTTTTTATATAAATGGTAAACTACCATTTTAATATCAACGGGACTTCTGAACAATACTATTTATTAATTATACTTGAGTTATGTACTTATGTGTGAAAGATGGATTCAATATCAAATAATTCGGCAAGGGTATTTATTTAATTGTTAGGAAAAATAATTCAAATGAAAATATAAAATATATCAAATCACTTGACCCTATTTTTATTTTATTTTTTATATGATAGGGGTTTTCTTTTGTTTTTATAATCCCATTTCCTATACCAATCTCACGGGGAAAACAGCTAGGTGCAGATGCACGTATACATGACAGTATGATGATGAAAAGGGGTACAAATTTTTTTTTTACACACACACACACACACACACACACACACACACATATATATATATACTTCTTTATTTAATACTAACTTAATAAAATAAAGATTATTAAGAAGACGTGGTACCGAAGTCAGTACCTACAACTCATGTTTGGTCAAACAAGAAAGGAAAGAAAAAAAATAATTCCTTCATGCAAAATGCAAGATCACACTAAGCTGAAATATAATTTTTTATCACCAACGAGGTCAAGGCAACACTCAAAACTTGCAAGAAAAACCTTTTCTTAGAAATTCAATAATAACTAAGTGATGTGTATGTTGAAGTTCAAGTCATAACTATGCCATCATTGTTCTATTGTAGTCCTTTTGTGCTGCCTAATGTGTATGTGCTCCTTTTCAAACACTGGAATACAAACCATTTGCTCTGAGCACTGATTTTCAGGCAAATCTTGCTGCTCTATTTTCATTATCATTATTATTTTCCCATAAGGCTAGAAAAGTTAGATGGGATTTCACAGTCTCTTATTTAGTGTCATTTTGATATCATTTATCATTTATGGAACTAGTACTCATAAATCCCATAACTTTACTATTAATAGCAATGATTTGAAAGCCTTGACTGGATTTTCTAACTGCTTAGAATCAGCTATTCTGAACTGGAACAGATCTATGTTCTCTGATTACTGCACTTGGTTTGGTGTCACATGTGATGCCTTGCCTGGTGAAGGCACAAGAGTAGTTCGCTTGGAACTTGGAAGCAGAAGACTTAGTGGAAAAATCTGTGAATCCTTGGCAGGTTTGGATCAGCTAAGAGTCTTGAACCTTTCCCATAATTTCTTGAGTGGCTCCATTCCTGACAAGTTGTTTCAACTACAAAACTTGGAGGTGATAGACTTGAGTAATAACTATTTTCAAGGCTCTATAAGTACAGCTATTTGTACCTCTTCTACTCAGGTTCAAGTACTTAAACTATCAAGTAACTTCTTTTTTAGCATGATTCCAGAGAATTTAGGTAATTGTTCCTCTTTACAGCATCTGTCCATTGATGGAAATGATTTGTCAGGAAGCCTTCCAGAGAGAATATTTCAGCTGCAAAATTTGAGTCTACTATACCTGCAGGATAATAAGCTATCTGGGCCATTAAATAAAGGGTTTGGTAACCTTACAAATCTAGTGGAACTAGACATATCTAATAATGGGATTTCTGGAATTCTTCCTGATATTTTTGAGAGACTCACAAGGTTTAAAGTTTTCTCTGCTGAGTCAAATAGATTCACTGGTCAGTTGCCAGCATCATTGGTGAATTCTCTATCTCTTCAGATTCTTATTTTGAACAACAACTCCTTGAGTGGTTCAATTAACTTAAATTGTTCTGCAATGAAAAATCTAACCTCAATTGGTCTTGGTTCTAATAAACTTCATGGTCCAATACCTAGTAATCTATCAAATTGTCTAAGATTGGAAGCAATTAATCTTGCTAGGAACCATTTCAGTTGTGGGATTCCTGTCAAATTCAAGAATCTTCAGTCCCTAACCCAACTCTCACTTTCAAAGAACAGCCTCCATAATTTATCTACAACACTAGAGATTTTAAGTCACTGCAGGAACTTAAGTACCCTTGTCCTTACAATGAACTTCTATAATGAAGAAATGCCACAAGGTCAAAATCTAGAATTCAGTAATCTCAAGGTTTTTGTCCTGGCCAACAGTCAGATCAAAGGTTCAATTCCAAAATGGTTAAGTGGATGCAAGAAGCTGCAGATGTTGGATCTTTCATGGAATCATCTCAGTGGTAGCATTCCCTCATGGTTTGGCAAATTTGACAATCTCTTTTACTTGGACTTATCAAATAACTCTTTCAATGGCATCATACCACAGAGCTTGACCATGATCTTGAGCCTCCAGTACAGGAGTTTTTCATTGGAAGGAACACTTTCTAACTTTCCCTTTTACACTGGTGGGATTGTAAAGGGTATGAAGTACAAAAAAGTTTCAAGTTTTAGACCATCTTTATTCCTCAGTTACAACAAACTTCAAGGACCAATATGGCCAAGTTTTGGTAACATGAAAGGCCTACATGTGTTGGACCTAAAACAGAATAGCCTAACAGGATCAATTCCTCAACAGCAATCGGGAATGATAATGTTGGAAATTTTGGACTTATCTCAGAACAAACTGGCAGGAGAAATACCACAATTATTGGTGAAACTTAGTTTCTTATCCATATTTGATGTGTCCTATAATCAGTTGTGCGGTGAAATCCCAACAGGAGGACAGTTTGATACTTTTCCATCTACAAGCTTTGAAGGGAACAAGGGTCTCTACCCTTATGCCACTTCTACCTTCATTCCTTCTTCACCACCTGAGATTCCTACTCAGATGGAGATCATTGGTTTTCCATTTGGATTTGGTGTTGTAGCTGCTTTTCTTGTAACTGTAGCCATGTGTTTCACTTCTGGATGGATGTTTTCATAGACTTACCAAGTCCAGCACAGTAAATGGTTGGCTTCATAAGTATAATCACTAGAGTTTAATTCTTGGCCATGAGTACGGAAATTAGTTTACTAGTTGAAGCAAAGCTCACTTTAATGATTTCTACCTTCTGAAAAACATTAGCCTCCAAATATTGGATGGGAAATATCTTGGAGCACATGGAAAAATAAACTGAACTCGTTAGCATTGTGAATTCGGCTTTCAATCATGCATTTATCCCTCCCTTACGGGTGGTATTAATACTTGCTAGGATGTGTCCAACACCGCTGACTTACTTTTTTCAAGTCATGATCATCGGGTATACATTGAATTATTAACTCTCTAATTATAAATCTTCTAATCAAAATTAGTCAAATTGTCGTCTAAGTTATATTTAAGTCACTTAGTTTTTTTCAATTCAATTTAATTTTTTAAATTTAATTTAACTTTCAATTCAGTCATTTATTTATTTTTATTTAATTTAGTCTCCAATTTATTTGTTTTTTCAATATATTCCTCTGCTTTGTCTCCCAACTTATGGAAAGTTTGAGGTCAACGCATTTGTGGGTTGACAATATCAGAAAAAGAAGACAGCAATAGATGCTGCATAATATTATTTTGAACAGTTTATAAATTTTTATATATAAATAAATAAATGTTTTTTAAATTATAATATGTAATATTACTAATGTATATTGGGGTAAGATTTAATAGTTGAAATTTATTTTCAAGTAAAAATAGCATTCTCATCTGAGTAGAAATAATTGAATTATGTATTACCTAATTTATTTTTTTTGTTTTTTATAAGAAATAACTGGTAGTATTTTTTTCCTATTTATGAGAAATACAAATATATTTTCTTATATATATTAATTGTTAATTTTTTTTATACACTTATTTATTGTAAATTTTTTATCAGCAAAATATTCACCCATTATTCATTTATGTAAATATATTCATTTATTTAATATATAAAATATTAATTTAAATAATTATTAGGATGAGTATATTTAAATTATAATATAAATTTATGATATATAATTTTGTATTAATATTAATAAATTATTTATTTATTTCTTGTAAAACAAATTGGGAAGTGTATAATACAACTAAATTAATCTTTCATATTTCCTAATATACAATTTTCAACTTCAACTTCACCTCCATATTGCAAAATTCTACCCCCACATCCTATATTTTGTTACTTCTATAGCCATCACAGTCATGATAAACATTACCACAAGTCACCATTATTCTAATCCCATCCTATCACCTCCATCATTATACCATCACCATGATTACTATTATTTTCATTATTACTAGCATCATTATATTAATATTATTACAGTTACTCCCATTCTAACTGTTGTCATATTTACTATAAATGTTATTACTCATCACTTTTGATTGTCATACTCACTGTGGCCATTACTACTTCGTCTCTTATGGTTATCAACGTACCTTTGCTCCACTGTTATTATTATTGTTGTGTCCATTGCTGTATACATATCAAGTTATTTTACTCAAAATTTAATGTACTTTCATCCTTACTTATCTCGAATTGAAGGGTCCAAACAAAATTAGGACTTAACCTAGAATTACAATTGTACATTTAAATTTTTTACACTACTTAGATATAAGAATTATAATTATAAAGTAATTTTAATTTAGTTAAAATTAAAATTATAAACTACAATCTCAATTTTATATATCAAGCAATTGGTGTCTTGCTTTGAATTTAAAATGATGAGAAATTTTATGATGAAAATTGGTGTCTTGCTTTGAATTTTAAAATGATGAGAAATTTTCTTTAGTTCTAATAATACAGGATCCAATTTCAAATGGCATATACGTAAATTCAGACCAAGCCAAGAGGATATTAGGAGCATAAGATGATAATATATGTGGTAAAGGTTTTTTCCGTGACACAAATGCATTTCTTATTTGTTTTGTTTTTTCCTGCAAAGATCAATGTCTCTGCTTTTCAAGTTTCTCAGCCATCCTGTGATGTGTTATTGTTGAATGATCCACCAATAGAAATATCTGAGAGTTTTTAGTACAGTTTCAGAAGAAAGGTTTCTTTCCAAGTTTCAAGGAGAAGGTAAGTGAAGGGTATGGCACAGTTCACTACGCAGGGTCGCTTAAAGATGCTCTTCAATGGTGAGGGTGTACCATCTCTTTTAGAGCACAAGGACCCTTTTCTCTGTAAGTGTAGATCAGTTCAGACCCACAAGCGAAGAACAAGGTACATGGGTTCTTCTGCTAGAATTTTCAATGCATCATCTCTTAGTAGCAAAACCAAGCGTTGCAATGCGGAGGCACGCCCCACTGCTCGCAATGAGAGTGTTCGTGATGAATATGATGATAATGTTGATGTTGATGACGACGACGACGACGACGACGACGATGTGTTTGGGGGAGATGGGTTGTCTTGCTTCCGGGGTTTGGTGTTGGATATATCTTACAGGTTTTCTTTCAATATATATATATTATTTTATTTTTTGTCTTTTCTACTATTGATATGCATAGCAATGATTTGAAGTAGTGAACTTTTTCTATGAATAATTGTTGAGACTAATAAAAAATAGTTTCATAAATTTATATTCTATTTTAATTTTAGAAATATCCATATTCATTGATATCTTATATATTAAATAATTACTTATACAGGTAAAAAGAGTGAAGTATTTTATTAACACAAATCTCACAAACAAATAAAGATATAACAAGAATTTAGCAAATGAGTCTTTTTTTCTTATTTTTTCGAAAAAAAAATATTAGTAGTTGTTTTTTATAAATAGGACCTAAAGTATTACGGTATTGAGAATTTTCTGTTTCTTGATGAGAAAGGGGTGGAGATTGGGAAGATCACTTGGGTTGTTACAATTTGCGTTCTGATGCTTCTATGATTCATTCAAAGTAGTTAATGGATTCTGAACCTCTCATGCTGGTTTGTCTATTGAGTTTTTGTTAAGTTTTAGGAAGACTGCTAGAGTCGATGCTTTGGGAGTTTCATCCTAGGTTGTTGATTGTGAATTTTAATGCATTGTTATGGTAGTAATTCCTCTATTAGGGGAAGAGTCCCATGGAAAGATGTTGTAATTATACTTTGTAATCCCATAGAAACGGTTGTTTTGATTATTTACCAAAGAGAAGGGTCTTGAAGCCAGGTGTCTTTTTGGAAGATTGATGAATTGATTTAGTATATGCGAGTATAGATGTAAAAATGCATATTTCTGCCCTTCCAGTTTTTTTCCGCAATCTACAAACACTACAACAACAACAATCAAGTCTTATCTCACTAGCTGGAGTGGAGTTGACTACATGAATCACACAATATCATTAAGTTTGGTCAAAAATCAAAATTTCAGAAATCTGGTTAATCTAAAAGTTTCTTTTAATAATTTTGTCAAAGGTTCTTTTGGGTTTCATCTACCTTGTCTTTATCAGACTTAAGAGTCATGCAATCTACTCTTTTTACTAGTTTCTCTAAAAGTTTTTTGCACATGACTAAACTACTTTAGATGATTTTTAGTCATCTTTCTAGTGTTGGTGCTACTCCAATATTCTCTCATATATTATCATTTTGCATTTTATATTTTCTTGGGTGTCCACTTATCCACCTTAGCATTCTCATTTATGTCATTCGTACTTTTTTCTCGTATTGTTCCTTTAAGACTCAACATTTACTACCATGTAAGATAGTTGATCTTATGGCACTACAGTAAAACTTTCCTTTTAACTTGATAAGTACTTTATGGTTACAAATTATTTTTTATATTTTTTTTACTTTAACCACCTAGCTTGTATCCTCTGAATAACATCTTCATTAATTTTTTCATGATTTTGTATAATTAAACTCAAGTACCTGAAATTAGAAACCTATGACATAATATCATCTCTAATTTTAACTTTCAACGCATGATTCTCATTTTACTTTTTGCTAAACCTACAATACATATATTTTGTCTTACTTCTACTTAAGCAAAAACTTGTAGATTCGTAAGTCTCCTTTTATAACTTAAGTTTAACATTAATCTCTTCTTTTGAATCCTCAACCAATACTATATTATCTACAAAAAGCAAAGGATAATCTTTTGTATGTCATTTGTAAGCACATCTAAGACTAAATTAAATAAGGGTTTAAAGCAGAGCCTAGATGTGAACCTATTTCAATTGGAAAGTCCTTAGATACGTTTTTAGAAGTTCTCATCCATGTAAATATGTAATTATCTTCTCATACATGTCTAGTATAGCCCGAATATATGCTACACGAATCTTTTTTTTCCTAAAGTCTTTCATATCATTTTTCGTGGTACTCGATCATATTCTTCCTCCAAGTCAATATAAACTATGTGTAAGTTCTTTTCTTTGTAGTAATATTTTTCCATCATTTTTTATAAAAGATATATAGTCCTTTCATACATAAAACTAAATTGATTTTTTACAATCTTAGTTTCAACCCATATTTTGTTTGTGTATTTTTTTTTTTGAGTGACTATTTTTATGGTCTAATTATTGTTTGCTATGGGGAATTAAGGTTCACTACCCAAGAGAACTTGCATTATTTGTGGTGTGGTGTGGGTTCTACACACACACGTGTTTGTGTTTTTTCTATTTATTCTTTATTGTTTTTTCAATTAAGATGCATAGAGTTGGTCAATTATGCATGCTTTCAAAACTGTGTTGTGTAATTTCTTCCTACCAGTCTGTATCAATTTTTCAGGGATGAAATAGTGTATCCTTTGTAGCCTCAGCATTTAGTGTGTGTAAATAGTATGAAATTGTGACATCTTATTTTCTCTTGTATAGTCACCAATATCAAGACACCTGCTCAGTTGTTTGCTTATGGTTCTGACTGCTGTCATCCTGCTCCAGGCCAGTAAATGTCGTAGGCTGGAAACGTGCTATATGTTTGGAGTTTATGGAGAAGGTCAGATTTTTAAGCTCAACCTTTTCAATTTTTGTGTTTGTGATGCATGCCATTAGGCTATTTAATGTATTTGTTGTCTTGAGATTGACATGGAAATGTCTAAAGTTTGCAATAGCATAGCCTTGGTTGATACCCGACTAAGTTGTGCCATAGCACAAGCAATAATGTATTGGTGGGTATTGGTACTTACTGTTCTCTTAATCTTAATGCAGCCATCATTTCCATTTGGAAGTAGAGTGTATTTGTGACTTAGCTTTCCTTTGTTTGCTTTGTAGTTGAATTTGTAATCTAAACCTGTTTTGTTTTCCAGGCCTAATGGTCAGTTTGCAAATACCAAGACACACACAAATACTGATTCCAGCCACAACTTTTAACTTTATCTTTCTTCCTTTTACATAAACACTGAAACTATGGTTATGAAGTTATGTTTTCAAATCTCTTTTCCAGGCTGATGTACTGGAGTATTATGCTAAGACAGTGAACTCCCCAAGTGGATCTTTCTATATACCAGCTGTCTTAAGGGTATGCACATAGTATTGCTTTTGGTTTACTAATATTTTGGCACTTGGCCTTCATTCTAGTAAAACTAGTAACTCTACTTTTCTATCAGCGTGAATATTTTTGTTTTTTATTATAATTTAATATCAAGCAAACATTAATTACTGAAAAATTTTGTTGCTATTTGTCTGCTATAATACTGATGAACTCAACTTAATTTTATTTCTGTAATTGGTACAGGTTCCTCATTTACTTCAGGTTGTTAAAAGAAGAATAATCAAGAACAATCTTAGTAGAAAAAATATACTTTTTCGGGACAATTACACCTGTCAGTAAGTGGTCTATACTGAACTTGAATTTCTAATAGATCTAAGTATGTTTAATTACACTCATTTTGCACAAAAAACTCCTTTTTTATTTTTATATATTTATTAGTTGGTGTTGTCAGTAGGCCAGGTTAAATAATCTAACTGCTGAAGGAAATTCAGGGCAGAGTCTTCATATATTTCTGTAAAACTGATATAGCTAAGATCATATATTCAATCATGTGTTAGGAAATAGAACAGAAAAGGTAGTTTGCTTGGAAGAATAAAGGGAAGACAAAGTAGTTAGTTAGAGAGGTTTAGTTAGATAGATGAATTAAGGTAAGGATTGGGAGAGGATTCAGGAAAATATATTTGGAGAGAACCCAGCTAGGGCTTCCTCAATTGGGAAAGGGGAAACCAATAGAGGAGATATCTTTTTCCGTGTTCTGTTCAGTCTAGTAATAAAATTATGCTTTTCTATTCCTTATTTCTGTCATGGATTCCTAAATCTTGTCTAGATCATCGGAACTGTAAATAGGGCACTATATTACGTGAATGGATGGATAGTATCCACAATCTTTAGTGTTAAAAATTTATTCAGGGACTAGGCTGCAAACTTAGGGAGACAGAATGACTATAGAGAAATATTTACGCTTGCCAAAAATTGGGATAGAAAGTTGAGATTTAAAATAAGTGAAATGTATCAAGGATGAAGAAGAAAAAATTTTGGTTACAGATCGAAACATAAAAAACAGATGGAAAAATTATTTTTATAAATTTTTTAATAATGGACAATGAGCAAATGGAAATAAAGAAGGATTAGAAACACAAGCGTATGAATTAAATTTGACATAGTATCATAAAATTTGAGTTGAAGAAGTAAAAACATCCTTAAGGGATGAATAATGGTAAAGTAGTTGGATCTAATAATATCCTTATCAATGTTTGGAAACGTATGAGAGAATAAGAAATTGGTTGGTTTACTAAGTTCTTCAATGATATTGAGATTTAAGAATATGTCACATGAGTGGAATAATACTTTGGTTCCTACATACAAGAACAAGAATAATATTTAAAATTGTGCAAATTATAGCGGGATAAAATTTATGAGTTACATTATGAAATTATAGAAAATATGATTAAGTATAGTCATCATGGTAGTTAAATCAAGATTTGAATCGTGAATTGAATCGTATTGTGAATTATAAGATTCATGACCATTATTAAAACTATAACAAAAAATATTCTAAAATAAAGAAAAATTAAATACATTCATATGTTTACACTTTATAATCAAATACTTTATTGTATAATTAATAAAATAAAATATAGTGTAAAGATTAAAGGCACATCAGTTACAATGACATAAAAAATGTTGTAACTGCATAAATCATCCATATATATATACACACCTTCAAATCAGCTACAATGACAAAAAAAAAAGATTATGACGGTATAAATCATCCATATATACCTTCAAAAAATAATAGCAACCAGTTGTAGACCCTAAACATATTCAAAAGGTCTAAATTCCAAATACATAATTTAGTCATCTTCTTCAAGATCAATATCACTTAGTTCATTCTTATTTTTCAATGATAAAGACTCTTCTTGTTCTTCTTCCCCCTCCATCTCCAAAATATCTCTTGATTCTCTTCAATTTGACTTTCATCTCTAACTATAGATTTTTCCTTCTTATTGGCCCTAGCATTTAAGTTTCTTTGACTTATAAAATAAAATAAAAGCATTAAGCATCAATTGGACCTATAATTATACTATTTTTTCATTAAACAAATACCTCTCTTCCTTTTTTTGCTTGGAGCTCCTTCATCAAAAGTGAAACACTCATGTTTCTCCATCCAAGAAGCATCAATTGGTAAGCAAGGGTCTTCTTTTTCAGTAATCTACTAATCATCTAATTCAATATCAGACAAGCATATAGGATCATAAGTTTCTCCCTTCTCTTCTCTAGCCTTTTGTCTCATATCAAGTTGAAGATTGTACTTGATAAAAACAAGTGCATTTAATCTTTGTTACTCCAAGCGATTTCTTTTCTTGGTATGCACTTGGTCAAATGTACTCCAGTTTCTTTCACAACCCGTAGCACTACATGTAAGACTTAAAATTATTATAGCTACTTTTGTTAGCTCTTTGCACTCTCTACCATAACTTTTCCACCAAAGTCTTATTAAAACAAAAATAAGATGTATGTCATAGAAAGAACTTTAAAATATGAAAAAACCAATTTAAAACTACAAGGTTATTTCTTGTCTCTGGTATCTTTCCATGTTCATTCCAAAAAGTCCCTTAGCATTCTTCAATTTTTCAAATTGTTGATCAATAGAAAATTTTGTCTTTCTATTCGGAACCATTCTTTCAATTGTTTCATACAAGCCAAATAAAACCTCATTATTCGGATTAAATTTTTTTGTCATAGTGAAACCTAATTAAAGAAGACATAAGACATACAACTTAGGTTACCCAATCTTTAAAAAAGTGTAAAAAACTTAAGAGACTGATGATGACTTTATTTACCTAGGATTGAGATAATAGGCAGCTGCATGAAGAGGCCTATATAGCTGTAAATTCCACTTAGTATCAATAATCTACCACACCTTTTTGTATCTTGACTGTTGATTTTGAAAGTTTTTAGCAATTTGTTCTTTAGCTCTATCCATTGCTTCATAAATATATGGCACGACTAGTTTTGAATCACCATCTACAAGTCTTAATACTTTTACAAGAGGAATCACACACTTTAAGCAAAACTGAATGGATTTCCAAAATCTAGAATTACTTAAAACTAAATTCGTGACTTGCTTAGCTTTAATTTACTAGCATAAGAACTTTCAGCCCATTCTTCTGAAGTAAACATAGATCGAAGAACATTCTTTTATTGCAAAATGCAATTTAGTGTAAGATAAGTAGTTGCAAACCTTGTTACAGCTGGTCTTGCTAATTCTCTTCCTTCAGAATGCTGTCTATACAAGTTAAGGACCCATGTATGCTTATATATGTAAGTTGTAATTTTCTTTGCATTTAAAATTGTGTTAAAGAATACTAAAAGTTGTCCAATATCTTCAAGCACCAAATCTAAACAATTAGCTGCACAAGGGGACCAAAACATTTTGTCCTCTTCTCCTGTAGCATTTTTTCAGCTGCCACAAGGTTAGAAGCACCATCTGTCACAATTGGCACTACATTATCCTCCCCAATTTCTTCCACCATGCCATCCAATAATTCAAACATTTGTTTAACATCCTTGATAACATTACTAGTATCAACCGATTTGAAGAAAACAATCCCACTTGGACTGTTAAGAAGAAAATTAGTAAGAAATCTTCCTTTTCCATCTGTCCATCCATCACACGTTAAAGTGTAATTCCACTTCTCCCATTCACTCTTGTATTTCACCAAATTTTCATGGATGCTATCAACTACTTTTTTCAAAAAAGATACTCTCACTTCATGATAAGTAGGAGGTTTTAAACCCTTACTAAATTCTCCAACAGCATTCAACATTGAATAAAATGAGGATTTCTTATCAAATTAAATAGTAAGGCATTAGCATATATGCATTTGCAAATTTCTTGAATGACATCATCTCTATTTTTAAACATTGTATTCATTGTTTTTTGCTTTAGAGCCTTAGATGTCCCTTCATTTTCTTTGCTAACAAAAAAATTTATTCTTCCCTTTTGATCACTTGCATCTTGTAGCTTTTTCAGAACACTCTAAACTATTTTCACAATTTTTCTTTTCTTTCTCTTTCAATAGTTTTATGAATATCTCCTTTACTTCCATTTGTAACACTTGTACAGGCACTTATATTTTTTCTTGTTCCAGCTAAATGATGTTTCATCCTTGTAACTCTATCCCAACAAGTATAAGAATAGTACTTGCATTTTATTAACAGCCTATATGGAGGGACACTTTCACAATATTTCCACGCGATATCACTCTTTTATTTTTTGGTAGGATCCATTAGTCTCCAGCAAACAGCAAACAAAAATATTTGGAGAAAGACAAATATAAAATAGGAAGTAGGAACTATTGAAGAGGCAGGGACAGAGCGCACGAATGAGTAATAACTTGAGGGACCATAAAAAATAAATGAAGGGAACACCAAATATCTGAAGTGAAAAGCACTAAAATAAAAGAAAAGTAAAGAAGAGGAGAACAGTGCAGAATAGAGAAAACAAAGGTTTTTTTTTTTTTTTTCAATGTAATGTAATGGGTCTTGTAGGGACGGTTTCGCAAAGGTTTTATTAGGTGGGAACAGCAATTTTTGCCAAAAAAAAAAGGTTTAGGGTTTTTAGTGAATTGGGTTGCGTCGACCCTACCTGGTTGGTGCGTGACTTGATTTGCAATTGCATCTCATCACGTCCCCAAATATTGCAATTCAAAATTGAATCTTACGATTCCGGCAACGATTCCATCCAAAATTGATCTTACATACAATTTGTATTGTTCAATTGCTGATTTGTGATGTTTCACATGATTCACATCGCAAGTATCGCGATACTAACTACAGTGATAGTCATAGATTAAGAGAAGAAATTAAAATTGTAATAAATTAATTTAGTTTTATGCTATAAGAGTGTACAATAGAAGATATAAACTTTTTTCAAAAGTTGATGAAAAAATATTGTGACTAAAAGGAAGATTTATATATGATTTTTTTTACTTCAAAAAGACATGTGATCATGTGTCAAGAGAAGTGTTATGAAAGACTTTAGAAAGAAAAGAAATTCATATAATAGATATTATTGTTATATAAGACATGTATGATAAGGTAATTATAAGTATGAAAACTCCTAGTCGCGTACCTAAAGACTTTTCTTTATGGTAATAAGCTTACATTAGAATTTCGCTTTGAATCCTTACATTATAGTCCTTGTTGAGAAATTAAAATAAAATGTTAATTCCAAACTTGAATTTTGGATGCATACTTCACAATTTAAGGGATTTTGCTTTAATAAAAGGAAAACAAAGTACATGCATTGTAATTTTTTTAATAAGAAATAAAATGATTATGTGTTAGAAGTTAAAATTGAAGATGACATTATTTTACGGGTCTTCAAGTTTAGATACTTGAGATTCATTCTACAAAATGATAGAAAAATTAATGAAGATATTTCTCATATAATACAAATTAAGTGGTTAAAGGAGAGAAATACAATGGATGTTATTTGTGATTGTAAAATACTTATCAAATTGAAGAAAAAGTTTTATCACATTGATATATTAGTAGTTATCTTCTATGGTAGTGAATGCTAAGTTTTTAAGAAACAACATACAAAAAAAAAAAGTAAGAGATGCAAATAATGAACAAAATAAAAAATGATTGTATGTATGAGAAAATTGAAGTATCACCTAGTTTGAAAATAAAATGACAAAATCAGTTAAGATGATTAAAATGGATGACATGATTTTTAGTTTGGTAAAAAAGGATAGAGGGAGAGTTAAAAGAACTTTAGAAGAAAGTATTAAAAGAGATACAACAATAAATAATGTTTTAAAGAATTTGATATTTGACTAAACTCAATAGTGTTGTGTGATTCATATAGTTGATCTCACTTAGTAGAAATAGGCTTGGTTGTTATTGTCGTTGTTGCAAACTTAAGAAGCTGTGTAAAACCAATTTTGTGATAGGTTGAAGTGCATATTCCAGTCAAAATCACAACTGGCCATGCTTTCATTTGTGCAATTAAGCTTATGCTCACATTGTGGTAAATTAAGTAAGGTTCTGGTTTAGTTTGGTTAGGAAATCCTAAATTTTTGTGTTTTTTAAGGGAAAAATTATCTATTTGTGGGTTGTGGCAGACTCGAGGCCTAGAAAAGAATTCTCCTTTAGTTTTGGGCTGCGAAATAGCACTCCTGAATTAAGCATCAATTAACAGAATTATAAGCTTAATCCAGCTGAAATGTATGTTTGTTTAGGGGTGGTTTCAAACATAAAATTCCTAATCTCTAGTTTGGGACAGCAAGACTAATTCACTTCATAATTTATGAAAATAAGCTAGTCTGGGTTATGTATAAATTATTATTTATTCCTTGTGGAAACAATTTTCTAGCATGAGTCTGTTGCTTCTGTAGTTGAGAACTTTGTATAACAAATGTGACCTCTTCTCCACATTTCATGCTTATGGAGTAATTATCAGTCAGAAAAAACAGTTTCTTGATTTTTAAGTCTCATTTAAGTCTTTCAATGAAATTACCAAAAGCAGCGGGATGCAATGGTGATCTTGTCCTTTTAAGTAATTAGGTTAGTTGAGCTTCAAGTCCTTGTGCTCATATGATATTACCTTCACAACAGGTATTGCTCTTCACGTGAGAATTTGACCATTGATCACGTGGTGCCCACTGCATTAGGTGGAGAATGGACATGGGATAATCTAGTAAGATAATCTTTTATGCATATAGAAAATACTTACTATTTGATTACTTATGTATTGTTGTCCATTTTTCTAAAATTTATTATAATGATATTTACACGTGCACCGTAGATGGTTTTTCAAAACACTTTGTAGGAGTTGCTGAATTTGTGAATGATCTCCTTATATAAAGCCTTTCTCTATAGCTTGTCAGAGAAAATCAGCATTTGTGTTTTTGTCAGTGACATTACAATTCATTTGTCTGTGTGATCTGTGTGTGTGATTATATACTGACAGAAGGCTTAAAGATATTTCTGCATGTAAATAGCTAAAGATAGATTTAATGAAGATGATACAATGATTGATTCAATGGCTGTCATTTGTCTCTTCTTGGGTAGATTTGCCTAAAATATCATTTCTCAGGGTTCTGTTGTTATCCATTTGTTTCCAAAGAATTGCGTGTTTGTCATGGAAGAAAAGGAAACACCCAGCCTTAGTAGCACTTGATTTGGCCTTGGTTTGACTGAAAAGCTAAATTAAAATTTGAGCCATAATGCAAGTAGAAATAGAAAGCTTAAGTTGACATGATTAAATGAACGTATTGTATGCAAAGACGATTGAACTTGACCTTTAAGAATGCATAAAATGGGTTTTCTCTTTGATTTCGATTAGTGTCTGGATTATAATTAGTAATCCAGTGCATTTCACTTTACTGCCATCATTATCAAAAGCAAGCAAGTGAAAACCTATTTACAAATGTTGAGTTTCAAGTGGCCAGTTCTTAATTGAATGAAAGGGAGTGACTCCAAAGCCCCGTTATTACATGTCAACTATCAATCTTTCACTTGATATAGAACTCATACACAGGATCTGCTGACAACAGGTGACTGCTTGTGTGAAATGCAACTCAAAAAAGGGTAAAAAAACTGTAGAGGAAGCAAAAATGAAGTTGATTAAGGTCCCAAAGGTACTGTCTACTTAACTACAGCATATATACTTTCTTCATATGATGGGTTGGCATAAAAGAGCAACATGATGGCTACCAAGGAGGGGTTGCCAATGTTTAATTTCCAATTTTTAATTTGTTAATTGAAAACATAATACCTATGTCAACACATTCATGAGTTTCATGTTCCCTCTATCACTATTAAGTAGAATGCTGCTCTTGTTATTCAGGCCCCAAAGGACTATGACATTCTTGCCATACCTCTAACTGCTGCTGCTTTAAGAATGCTGTCAGTAAGAAAGGGAACACCTGATGAATGGCGTCAGTATCTAAGGTCTCCTTGAGTTAATCTTTGGTGGTAGTTCTATACTCCTGTGTGTCATGCCATGCACACTAAATTTCCCCTTGCTCACCCAAAAACAAAATTAAAAGAAAAAAAAATCCTTTAAAATAAGTAGAAAAGATTCATTGTAAAACAGTTCTATTCAATCCCAATGATTGTGTAAAATTTATTCATATTAAGTTCCTGTCAAAAGTTGTGTTAACATTGCCAGATCTCTTCTCTTAGAGGACTTGGTTTTGTAGCTGCTTGGTGGCACATGGATTATAATATGTATATAATTGACGTATAACTAATCTGTTCTAAGATTTTACCCCTCTCATCTATTATGTTTGCTTACCCTTGTGAGTTAGAACTAGCTGTCATAAGTATTCAATGAGCCTCGAGGCCTGCCCTAACCATGTCTAGGGCAATCATCTCCTCATTCTAAATTTGAATTATTCAAACCCCCCCCCCCCCCCCACCCCCCTAAAGTTAGAAATGATTATCTTGTTTTCGAGATATAGTAATGGGGCCACATTACGTGTAGTCTTTACTGCACCCACATTCAATATCTTATGAGATGTGAATGGAGAGTTGGTCCGAGATCCGTACTACTGAGTAATGTGTGGTGTTTAATTGATGCTATGGATAAATTTTGAATCTAATCATAATGAACGGCTAAAAGTAATTATTAATTTATTTTAAACTACTAAAAACGTGTTAAAAATTTAATTCATCTATTAACTATTTGTATGCATGAATATGTAATTCATTCATTTAAAATATAGGATTTTGTTAACCTTAACTTTTAAAAGCTGGATTTAAGCATTTATAAATAGAAAATTTTTATAAAAAAATATATAATTATTATATTAAAATTATAAAATATAATAAATATTTTTTTAATAAAATTTTATTATTATTAATTGCTTATTTTCTGTCTTAAAGATAGAGGTTAACAAAACTTAAAATATATTATATTTTATTTCTTAAAAAATTAATTTTATGTAATAAAATTTAATATTTATACACATTTAGCACTAGAGGTCTAAACTTATTGTTAAAGATTTATATTTAACTAATAAAGTTTAAACTACTTAATTTATGAATTATAAACTATTGTGGATGATTAAGTATCCATTAATAATAAATAGTAATTTAATTTAGCCAATCTGTTAATATTTGTTTTTATAATTTGATGGGTTGGTGGATTTAGGTATAGATGATTAATAGATAAATAGATGGAATTGCTTTCCATAGTAATATGCAAGCCAAGAAACACTAAACAAGATATGGTTGGGTTATATAGGAAGCGTGTAGATTAAAATGAAATCATACCTGAGAATCTTGGTACTGGTAGATTTTCATTTAGTACTAAAATCGTAAAAAGAAGAAGAAGAAGAAGAAATAATTCTATATATTTATTAACCATTCATTCAGAATAATGTCTAATCATGTTAAGCAAACGTTGGTACGTAGAAATTTTTCATATGAGAATGTTCAACAACGTAAAATACCATTTTTACGTTTTGATGCTTTAGTACGATGTTTAGTTTTCTATAGTATTAGAAGGGTATTTTCTTATGTAATAAATGCCCCTTAAATTATAGATGCTAGGCTAGTAGGAGTCTTATGGTACTGCACATGGTTCTCAGTTTGAATGGATCAACCTGTGTTGATCTGCAAATAGTAAAACTATTATGTGTTGGTTCAGTAATGGAACTAACACGTGACCTGTACTTACGCCATTAACATTTATATGTTATATGGTAGGGGCAGGGTTTTATTATTAGTTTATGTACTTTCTAGCCCCATGTATATGAGAAGTTGACACATTCAACACCCACAAGCATAGTTTTCATATTTTGTTTCATTGCTTCGATTAGAAATCGATTAGGTTTAACTAATTTAAGAAATTAATAAAGCAAAACATTGGTTAAATTGATCAAACTTGGATAACATCCAATAAAAACGCCTTAGAATCATTTTTAAATAATTAATTCTAAAATAGTTTTTAAAATGAATAAAGGTTCATATATAAAATTTATATATAGATTATTATTATTTATTTATTATAAAATTTTATTTCATAAGATATGTAATATATATTTTTTGCTATTATTTAAATTTTTTATAATTGTATATTAGTTTGTTCTTTAATATATTATGTAATGTTAAATGTATATATATTTAATAATTGCTAATTTGATAT
This sequence comes from Abrus pulchellus subsp. cantoniensis, assembly GCA_024086825.1. Lineage (NCBI taxonomy): Eukaryota > Viridiplantae > Streptophyta > Magnoliopsida > Fabales > Fabaceae > Abrus > Abrus pulchellus. The sequence continues at coordinate 15,619,015 of CM044050.1, forward strand.
TAATTTAATAATGGTTAAACTAACAAATTGTAAGATCTTGCTAACCAGTGCCTTAGAGCACCAGCTAAAGACTCAATAAATGATATTTTTTAATTGAAAATTACCTTAAAATGCATTAAAAAAATATTAAAAAAATATTTTTTTAATATAATATTTCGATTTTTATTCCTTAATGAATTTGGTAAGTACTTTCCCAGATTGTATATTAGTTTTCTCACTAATTCAATGATGATGCACTTTGAGAAAAATAGTATTTTCAAGTAATGATATGAGTATCATTAGTTTTTTGTCCCTGAAAAATAGTATTTTTAGTTAATTTTACTTTTTTTCAAAATAATAATAATTTTACAATTTAAAAAATTATTTTTTTAATTTTATTCCTAAAATACTTTATTTTTCATAAAATGGGGTAAAAATGGAAGGTGGGTTTGGTGGGGTTATAATTAAACTCTGAGCTGGTATAATAATAAAAGTAATGTGGATTGCACATCTCAAGAAAAAGGGAGGAATTTGAAAGTTGCATGTAGCAGAGGACGTTCAAGCAGATTGATGGATCATCGAAAGAATCCATCCTAATTCCAACATATCCAATTATCCATGTGGTGGGGACAGTTTCCTTTGCCACATTATTGTTTAGACAAATGCTAATACTGTTCTTTTTAATAATGTTCAAGCCACACAACAAAACTTCATATATAACATTTTTTATTATGTATCTTTGAATTTATATTAAAAAACTAATAGTACTAAGTAATAATACATCTTATACCATATTTTTATTGATTAAAATTCATTGAACTTTATAAAACATAAATTACAATAAATTTACTCTAACTATAAAAAGCACTTCTCATTTATTTATTCTTCATGGAATCCCTGTCAACCCTCACGCCTCGTCTGTTGAAATTATTGCTTGCGGTGCCCCTCATAGTCATTTTGTACAGTCATGATTCATGAGACCTCATCCACACCCATTTCCAATCAAACTGGGAAATAGTGCTCCCTTCATTATTTAGACGTGTCCTTTTTTCTTCAAAGTTAGTATTTCTCTCTCATTCAAGAGAGAGAGAGTATACCCAAGTCAAAGCATAAGAGGTCACTTACTGAATACTTATAAATGTAGTTTAAGGGCTGTGTACCATGTGTATGTCCGGTCAATTAGAGTGGCAGAAAACAAAGGGTTAATGGTTCACTTTCAATTACTCATGGGTGTGGTAGCTTAAGTGGCTACATGTTCAACCCGTATTGTGTTTGAAGCTGAGAATTTATGGGGCCTACATGGTCTTGTGACCATGGCCTATGTGCATGTATCAATCAATGAGTGATGATACAAGAATGAGTATTATTGTAATGGTTAATAGGAGATTGAACCCTTTGATTTAGACAGCGTAGCATGGGAAGTTTTTGGCCCATTGGGTATGTGCCTATGTGCATGGCCACAAGAATGAGGACTAACGACTACTGAAATTATTCATATGCAGTTCCCTTATGTTTCTCTCTTTCAAGCTGCTTCTTTCTTTCAATATCATTCATTTTCATTTAATTACCCATCCAACTTTGGACCCACCACCATTCATCATGTGAATACATTGGTGCTCGATTTATTTTAATTCTTTAGTTGTCAAGCAATCAATCAGATACCTCATTGTAATAAGTTTGTAGGGTTTAGCCAGCGGTTTGGGTCACCAAATTCAAATATACATGCATTCATTCGCGAGCTTGTAAGACAAATTTGAAATTATCAACAGTGAAACCTTGACATTTTTTTTATTACTTCTGTAGTTCTATTTTAGTCGTTTATAAGTTTGCATAACACTTCAAAATGTTTGGAATGTTAAAATATATTTCTTTCAACAACCTAGCAACTTTCATGGTTTATACTGTTTAAAGAATTTGGGACAATGTTTATAGGGAATATTGGGATGATTTACACATTGACCAGGGGATACCAGGTTTAGGGCTAGTTTTATTTAAGCTTTTCAAGTTTAATTTACTGTAAACTCTATCAAATTGGATAAATAATAATTAAAGAATTCCATATAAATAGATAAAAGCATTTCGCAGTCCTATTTTGGTCGAAATGAGAGAAATTTGTCATAGCAAGGCTTGGCTGAATAAAACACCGCTGAATTTTTGGTGGAATGTGCCCAATATGTTAATCGTTGATCATAAATCATTGTAGTTTTAATTTTAGAAAGATAAAGATATAATTTAATTTATGAATAATGTTAAGTTAGCCTTTAAAAGTATTGATAAACAACTAAAAGTGATAAAATTTTATTAAAAAATATTTATCACTTAAAACATATAAAGGCATAAGAAATATTAAATTTTTTCAATTAAAATTACTATCTTTAAAAATTGAAGTTAACAGAATTGACTTTGGTTTTTGGATAGGACATCACATGGATTCATGAAAAAAATGTTATGTTTTTTGTTTGTTTGTGAATTTAGAGATAAATATGATTTAAACAAGAGATAGATAAAACTTATTCTTCTAATGTTTTAAACGTGTAATGTTACTGCAATAACATAAACATAAAGATGATTTCTTTGATGATAATATTTTGCAATGACAAGTAAGAAACACAACCTTAATCCTTAAATTTAATTTGATATAATCAATATGATTACAGTATTAAGCTTACTTGTATCAACGGTTCACACTTTGTATCAACAGTATTATGCTTACAAGCATACTTTTGTCATAATTTATTGATGTTAGAAAGTGAAGATAATTTATATTTGAAAAGTAAAGTTAGGTTAAATTGTAATTTATCCTTAATTGTGTTTTTCAAATTCAAATTCTCAACTTTATGTCAAATAGGACAAGGTATAATGTTTTTTAATATGAATTCAACGGTAACAGTATGTACCTAATAAGCACGTGGAAAACCGTAATACGTACGTAATTTAACGTGTTTCTCATAAAACCAAATTTATTTTAGTAAACTTCTAAATTAGTACTTGAAATTATATGAACGTGTATTTGAATTTTTGAAATTTTAAAATTCTTTAATTATTATTTATCTTTATAAGATATCATTTACTTTAACTTTTTATTCATAATAACAGTAAATAAAATAAACTATAATAAAATAAAAAACTTTCGGTAAAGTAAGGATTAATATATAATTTTTATAATTTTAGAGATTAAAATATTTAACTTATATTATTTCCAGAATTAATTTAGGACTTTATACTCTTTTTCTAAAACCACTGTTATATATTAAAGATTCAATTAATTTAATTTGAATTAAGAAAAATTATTATGGATGGTAAAAATCTTTGTCTAAATTTTCAACATAGTTACAATTAGAGACTCAAACTTGAAACTAATAATTCAGCTGATATAATTTTTGCCAATTGATCAACACCCTCCATAACCATAAAACCCATTTTGTTATACTTCTTACATGGATGCTACTTAATTAAATTTGAAAAATATAATATTGCATTCTTCATAAATTAAAAAAAAATATATATGACCAACAAAATTCTGTATAGTTAACAGGTAATTTGGTCCTTAATTATACTTATTAGGGAGTTAAAATTGAACTATGTGTATGGCAAAAAAATTGAGAGAAAACATTCACTCTAGTAATTTCTATATCTCAGAAATTTAATTTCTGACAATAAGTTAAAAACACTTATAGGGTACACGAAAAAAAGTTTGTTAGACAAGAAAGTTTGTGTATGAAAAATAAATATATGTTAAACTACATTGGCTAAATTGTAATTGATCAATAATCATATGTTATGTGTATTCATGAACTTCTTCCCTCCCCATCTTAGGACCATGATTTTGAAGTCACTCAGACTTACCAAAAGTTAAAAGATTTTGGAAGAATCTGAATGTTAAACATTTTAAATGAATCTGAACTGCATACGCACTGTCACAACCAGTCTGTGCCCTGCCTTCTTGGACTCTTCCAATGCATCTTTTGAGATGTTTTGCAAAGCAAAAGTGAAAGCGGGGCATCTACTTGTTACTTCTGTCTGCAAAGTTAACTGCATTCTTCATATTTTACCCTAAACAAAGGGAATTTTCTAAATGATTATAATAATAATTTTACTTTGCTTATATGACAAAAAAATGTATGGTTTATTTATTTGTATGCCAAAGGCAGAAGGGAAATACAAAAGGTAATTAATTATAAATAAAAGAAATGATGTTATGGGGTAAATATGGTTACTGTAAGATAAGAAATAGTGATTGGTGTATGTCTGCATGAGATAGTGATGCTAGCTTTCTCACTGTTTGATAAATTTGATTTGTTTTCTTTTTTGCTTTTAACCTTTTTATCTGCCGACAAAAAACCAAGGGTCATATTAATAAAGGTGCACTGAGACAAGGGTTGAGTTCTAACTTGGAACACCAATTTTGGCTGTCTTTCTTTCTCTTTCTTCCTTCTCTTGGTGGGTTCAAAATTATACGCATCAAGTTTCAACCTTATGATCATGGATGTGTGCCAAAATGTATCAGTTTCCAGTGAGTGCCAGCAAGAGCAAGTCCTTGCCCCTTCTTGCTCAAGCAGCCTTGATGACCTCTTCTCAGCTCAGAATACGGTCAGTGTGTTACTTCAATGTTGCCTTGTTCATTTTTACCTTATTTATTGGTTTTGATACTATTCTAGCTTAATTTCCCTTGCCCCCTTAGTTCTTTGCAAGTTTTATGGTAAGGTTTTCTTTCTTGGTTTGAGAAAGCGATTTGTTTGGTTTGGCTATAACTATATCTTCACCAAGTTTGTAGCTTTAGTGTTGTACACGTTATGCTGTGTATACTGGAGTACATGAAGTGTTTATGCTCCCTTTTGTTTTGTTGTTCTAAGCTCAATTTTGTACTTTTAACTAAACATATGTGTAGGAAGTGGATGTTGGGTTGGAATGGCTTTCAGTTTTTGTTGAAGACTGTTTTTCCAGCCCTCCAAGTTGTGTCTTGGTACCTGCTAGTGTTCAGACAACAAGCACAAGCGCAAAACCTTTAGGCACATTGAAGAGACCTCAACAAAACGAGTCTTCGTTGCAAAATTTTGTGGTGCCTGGTAAGGCCAGAAGCAAAAGGAAAAGGCTTTCAGCCCCAAGAACCAAAGACCCTTTAAGCCTCTGGTCACACCATTTGAACCCACAAAATGAAGCATTGAGTTCTGACCCTCCGCTTCTCAAACAGGCTTATTGGTTGGCTGATAGTGAACTTATTGTGCCTAAAGAAAAGGATGAGCAAGAGTTGACAACAAAAGAAGATGAAGTGGTGGAAAAAGGGACTAGGAGCAAGGAAAGTTTTGATGACTCTGAGCTTGAGATTAGCAATGGTCAAAATCCAATGCCAAGAAGGTGCACCCATTGCTTGGCTCAAAGGACGCCGCAATGGAGGGCAGGACCATTGGGCCCAAAGACACTCTGCAATGCATGTGGAGTGAGGTACAAGTCTGGTAGGTTGCTACCAGAGTATAGACCTGCCAAGAGTCCTACTTTTGTGAGCTATTTGCATTCCAATTCCCACAAGAAAGTCATGGAGATGAGGATGGCTGTTATGTCTTCCATTTCTAGTGAGCAGTAGTGGTTACCATATATTTTCATGTAAATTAAACTTCAAATTTTAGGAACAAACTATTTGCAAACAGAGATACTATTAAGGGGAATTATTAATTATTAGTGCTATGATTGATTATAGGCACATTTATATCACTTAATCTTCCAGCTTCATTTTGTCCTTCTTCCCCTTCTTTGGAGCTATATGCATTGCACTTTCATAAATAGTAGGTTAGGTAGTATTTATTCTTTACTCCAAAGAGAATGTACAAGTAGAGATTAACATTTTGATGTTAACTCCTATATATTTTGTTAATTGGTAACAAGTTACTTTTCCATTTCCATCTTAAGATAAGATAGAAGCTGAAGGGAAATGAGTACATATAGACTGTAGAACCACCAAGGCTATGCCTAAATTATGACGCTACCTTGACTTTCCCCTTTTTTCTCATTTTCCTGTAGTCATTTTTTACCCTTGAATATTTCTTTAAACTAACAAAGACATGAATTTTGTTCCACTTGGTATCGTATTCTGTCAGTATAAGCATGTGGGTGTGTTCTTAATTTATTTATACTGGCAGTTGGCATGCACTACCACACAGAAGATAAGATAATCCATTACGATATGTCCATGCACGTGACTTTCAAATTCCTTAGACAAGGTAAACAATTTGCAAGATGAGAATTTTTCAAATTTCACTATTTTATTCTTCTATATTTGTTTGATTTTACCTATTTTGAAAAGGGCATATTTGGGAACCTGGTTTTTTTAAGAGATTCTTTTCTTGCTTGCGTCCATCTCCATTTTATATTCGACCCTCTTTAGAGAAGAAATACCAAATTGAAAATTCAGATAAGATGACAATTATAAAAACAGTGTTTCTTCAGTAATTTTTTATAACAAAATTCTACAAGTTGGTTTGATGAAAACTTATGAGAATCTTGCTCTTTCTTTCACTTTAGTTTTAGCACCTAATATTAGTTAGTAGTGTCACATCATAATTTGACTATAGAATTGTTACAGTATTATTGGTTGGGTTGGGGAAGTGCCATATCCTACTATTTTAGAATAATGTCAAATTTCATTGCTAAGGATATATTCGTACATTTGAAAGGAGTGATTTTAAGGCTGAAAGGATTATTTTTTTTAGTAACTTTGTCATTTAGTTTAAAAGAAAGAAATTAGAGAAACAAGTCCCACAAAAAATCGATGTGACAGATCCCATTTTCATATTATACAGTTAAATAATTTTTAAAATTATATAAAAATGAAAAAATAAAATTAATGATATTAAGAAAAATATTACATTAAATTATTTAAAATTTCTCATTAAAATATATTTATATAAATTTACAATAAAAAATTTATGTTTAATTTATATGTATGAATATTTACAATAAAATATAAACTAATAGTAAAATTTTAAAATATGAAAACTTTTATATATGAGTATTAATTATAGAAACTTTTTAATATATTTTTACTATTAGTTTATATTTTATTTTTAGCCTACTCTACATTCTTACCGGTCACATCTTGAGGAAGGATATTATATATAGCATATCAAATATGAATGTTAAGATTATTTAAATAGATATTTTAATATTTTTATTATTAGTTTATAGTTAAAAATTTAACGATACTTTAAACAAAATTTGATATGTTAGACAGATAAATAAACTTTTTAAGGAATAAATTAATGTAATAATAAAAAGTGTGTTGAAAACTGTTATTAACAATTTTTTGCTTTAAGTGATTAATTAATATCAAGAAAATTAATTATGAAATAAGTTTCATGAAGTAAGTGCTTTGTTTTAAGTTGTTATCAAGTCTTATGATATAATAATTAAACTGTTTTTATTATAATATCACATGGTATTTTTATATATTTTTAATTTTTTAAATTATTATTTATTTTATTTATATGTTATTTCATCTTTTATATTCAACTTATTTTAACTTATTTTTAAAAATTTTGGAAAAACTAAAAAAATACGATAATTTTAATAAACTATAATTTTTTTAAATATAATTCATTAATACAACACTCATTATCATATAAATAATTTATTTTGATAATATTTTATTTAATTAAAAAATCACTACAATGTCATGGTAGTTTCTTATATTTTTTATGTGGTAATTTTTTATTCTATTCATTCATTTATATTTTATCAAATTTTTTATTTATGTTATATAGTATAACCTTTTCAAATTATTTATTTTAATAATTTTTAAAATTTTTACAAATTTTCAGAAAAATAAAGTATGATAATTTTTAATAAATTATAAATTATTATTATATATGTTAAATAGAAAAGAAAATATGCATCAATGTAATACCCAATACTGTAAGAAAATTTTATAATATTTTTTGAAAATATTAAATTTATTTAAAAAATTAAAATTGATGAATGAAATATAAAAAATATAATTATAAAAAATCAAATATTTTAATTTTTATATGAAATTGAAATTAAAAAAATCAGTTGTTAATAAATTGATAATATTTTCTACTATCTATGTACGTAATTTTTAATTTGACTTGTAAAATACGACATAAAATTAATTTGAATGATTATATAATATTATATTTTCATTTTTTTATTTTAAAAATTCACTTTCAAAATATATAATTTAAAACAAAAAAATTTATTAAAAATATAAAAATTGTGATTTTTTAACAACACATCTCATTCATCTCATATTTGACTCAAATTATATGAATTAACTCAAATGTTATGTAACCAAATATCAAAACAAGTTAACAAATTATTAACAAAGGGGCAAAATAGAAATCAAAAATAATTTTTAAGAAAAAATAAAAAAAATTAAATATTATCTGCGGAATTAGACTAAATAGTAAATAATGTTGTTGGAGCTATTTAAAAAATTAAAAGTAAAACTTTTACTAAAAATACTATTAATATGCATTTTATGAGATTTTTAATGTAATTTTTGACAATTTTTCTTTAGTTCTTCAAATAATAATATAATTGACAATATTTTTTTTTTAAAAAAATCAACATTAAAATTATGTTTAAGGGTTTTTCAATGAATAATAAGAATCAGAGAAGAAAAGATGCTAGGTCCTAGGATAATGTTGGCCCTCAAGACATGGTTTGATCTTTTTTAATTTTCAAATTTTGATGTGTTAACTTTAGTCCGTGTGTAAAGTGGAAAGAAGAGGCAACACAGCAGTGACAGTCAAACATTGTCATCATGGTCAATGTTGATTTTGTTGGATTTGGATTCACATTTACGGTATTAACTGTTAAGTAATATAATAGGATAACGTTGAAGAGAGAAAAATGTATTTTTTTATTAAATTTAAATAATAAATTTATAATTGATTATGATAGATTTTTGTTGAACAAAATTATGTTTTAATTTTTTTAATATAATTATATCATGTTACTTGATAATATGGAAAAAGCTAAATTTAATTTATTTATTTATGATAAAGCCAGATAGATAACAGCAAATTGCTTTTACTACTTTCAAATTTCAATAATCAACAATAATAACATTTTGGAGGATACATGACGTTTTTTAGCACTGGGACCAAATCAAATTATTGCTATAGTAAATGTTGTTAATACAGATAGTTAAAAGATTTTTAAAAAGTTTTTGCAGCGATTTTTTTTATTTTTTTCATTCCTTTATATAAACCTGATAATAATAATAATAATAATAATAATAATAATAATAATAATATATGGATTGAAATATGCGGCAATGGTATACTAAATTCAATGAAATTATTACATACCTCTTAAATTAAAAAAAAAATCTCGAAAGATGGATGTACACATTATCAGGGTGAAACTATAATATTTTACTTGCAATTAATAATTTAGACATGTTATGTGAGACAAAAGAATATTTAAATAAGAATTTTGAAAAATAGAAGATATGTGAGAAACATGTTTGTTATAGGACTTGAAATATTCTATAATAAATTACAAAGATTATTAGACTTATTTATAAAACTTATATTGAGAATGTTCTAGAGAGAGTCATCATAAAAAAATTGTTCAAATAGAATTGTGCCAATTTAAAAGAAACATAATTTTATACAATATCCATCGAATTATAAAGAGTGAAAACAAATGGAATGAATTCATATAATTGCGCACTGAGTAATTTTATGCATGTAAAATTCTAAACTAAACTTTATATTAATTTTGCACTTGACATGTCAAGTAATTCAAATGATGAATAAGAGTGTAGTTGGATGAAATGTTTTAAGTGAGTAATTATTTTTAAAAGAATTTATAATTTTATAGATTAAAATTTGTTGTTTGAATAATAAATTTTAAAGAGTTTAAAATTTTAAGAATTTTAGTGGAAATTTTTAATAAATTAAAATAAAAAATTTTAAATTCTAATAAAAGAGTGAGAATTTAAATCTTTTTCATTTATTGTGTATTCTATTTATATTTTTATTTAGTCATGGTTAAATTAATAATTTAAATTTTATATTTTCAATTAATTTTGTTAAATATAGTAATAATTTTATTTTTAAATGTCTTAATTTAATTGCTCTGTACAAACTAAAAATATTTGAAATGAAGGAAATTTAATTATTCTATTCAAATAAAAAATTTTAAAATAATAAAAATTTAAATAATATAATTTATTTTTAAAAAAATTTAAATTCTTTAAAATTTTTAATTATCTCATTCAAATTTAACATAAGATTTTGGATGTTACTTTTAGAAGAAAAGAGAAGGGAATGAGAGAATTTATTTAAAATTAATCCTTGTTTGAGAGTTAAGAAAAAGAGAAATGGTTAGAACTTTTAAAATTCTTTGAACTTTATTTTTTTAGTTTCTCATACTTGAAAAGTTTTAGACTACTGAAGAGTGTCATGTGTAATACTTTTTCTTGCTGATTTCTATCATACCTAAAGTAGTTAAATTTAGGAATATACTTCAAATCGTTAAAAGAAAGTAAAAATTGTAAATTGTAAAATCCTAAATTGAATTATAAGATTTTACAAAAATTATATATACATGCATATAAGTTCATATTTTGTATATAAAATAGCTGAAATTAAAAAAATAATAAATTATTAAAACTATTTAAATAATCCATATTCCATAAGAAGACTATTGAGCATAATCCATAATGTAACAAGTTAATAGCCCAAAATAGCTAAGTCACCATATTTTTTATAAATTAAATGGCACAAACACTAAAATTAAACATAACCTACTAACTAGTAATATTCTAAGATATCTAATATAATAATTGTATCACATTAAAATAATAAGGATCCACCATATGGTATTTATCTTCATTTCCATCAACTTCATCATCTAAATTCAGCATATCAACATCATTCTCAACAATATTTTATGTATCTTAGTTTTGGGTCAAGTATTCATCTCCATCCAAGTCCAAATTGTGTACATCCAAGTCCAACCCTTCTATATTTAACCTTTCAATATCCCTAACATCATTTTCTACAATCCACTCATCATCAATGTCTAGCTCACTTTTTTTTTTTTTTTTACCAATTTTGAATTAGCTATGACAAAGACAACACCATTCATTGTCTTTTGCCAATTCTCCTCTTGGTATGGACCTAAACACATTTAAATATAATTATTGCAAGTAATTTGTAGGCTTGTAGATAATTGAAATAACTTTACAAAAATCTTACCATTTCAAATGGACTCCAATTATATTCACATCTAAAGAAACTACATGTTAAACTTTATACACGAATGACAGCCTTTTGAGATATTGATGTTCATCTCCATATGACTCCCACCAATCAGTTGGGGTCTTCTTCTAAAGTGTTGCTCTAGCTAAGGGGCTATCGAAAAACATTTGTTGTTTCTTGAAATAATTAATTTAAATATCAATTTTAATATGTTCTTCAATATCAAGCATCATCATTGCCATATAATTGTACAATCATATTTAACTTCAAGATCAACTTTAAATCTAGAACTATAATGTAATTGAGAGTTGAGAAATAGTTAGTAGTATGCAAAGGCCTATGAAGTTGTTTATTTTATTTATTATCAATGATATTCTATAGTGGCATGTAACTAAATAATAAATAAAATGGGTTAATTTTCAAACAATGAATAAGACTACAAAATTTTAATTTTAACTGAATTTGATAAATAATCAATTAACTTTTTTTTGTTACCATTGAAAACTATATAGATGACCTCTTTAACTTGGTCTATTGCCTAATAAGTAAAGCTTATGACTGGCTTCTCATTTTAATTAATCAAACGAAGGACTTTAATTAAAGGATATGCATCATTTAAACATATCAAAACATTCTTCTAAAACTGGTTGTCCCAAGTAACTTCCTCCACCAATTTTTCCTCTCTTGTCTTAGAAAACTTACTAGACTTCAATTCATCATATGAGAACATTCTTAACAAAGCTATTTTGTTCTCATAATGCAACCCCAAAGTTAAAAATAAAGTGGCAAATTGAGTGATACTTGGTCCCACTTAATCTTTTCCTTTTGTGAAGTGTTGTAATAATGAAATGAGAGAAGTCCTTGAGTAAATATAGGTTGTGATTTTTCTGCCCTGTAGAATTGTTTCCTCATGGGGGGTTATCTTTTTCTCAAAGTCTTCTAACATTAGATCAATTCAATGTGCAGCATAAGGAGTCCCATATAAATTCCTCTTTTTCTCCATCAACATCTCTCCAACAACTTTATAGTTTGTTGCATTATCAATCACAATTTGCACTATGTTTTCCTTATCAACCTCTTCTATAACTTCATCAAGCATCTTAAATATTTTGTCAATTGTTTTAGTGATGTAGGAAGCATCAATTGACTTCAAAAATATTTTACCTTTGGGCTTCAAAAATATTTTACCTTTGGGGCTATTCACTAATAAGTTTAGAATGATTCTCCTTTTTTTGCCAGTCCATGTATTTGTGATTATTATGTAGTCAACATTCTTCTTAACAACTTTATGTTCTTCAATAAAGTCCATTGTCAATTTTACTTTTTGCTTCAAGGTCTTCATTCTAATCTTATAATAAGAGGGTGGCTTAAATCCTACATCATATTGTGCAATTAATTCAGAAATGGCAGGAAATTCTTCACTTCTTGCCACGTTAAAAAGTTATGGCATTGTTGTAGTAAAATATTGGAATTGCTTGACATGCATCCTCCGTTATACCCTTATTGAACATGCTATTTATCATGACTTATGGACCAACAACACTTTTCTTGCAAAATTGTCCAATCCTAGCACTCTCAATTTCAACACCTCCAGTGGCTTTTCTCTTTTCACTAATTTCCAAAGAGTCATATATGTTAGCTGCCATCAAGGAAGTAATAATCTTCATCATCTCCTTATTTACTTCCTCAAGAACATATTTGTAAAGTTTAACATTTTGATTTATTTTAGCCAAATGATGCTTTAAGCGATAAATACCTCGATTTAGAACCATTTGGCATAATTTGCACTAAACCTTCACAGTTTCTTGAACTAAAAATATATATTTCTATCACACATCACCCTTGTTTCCACGAGCATTCTAGGGAACCAACCTATGAGACATGCTTGAAGAGCCTATAGCAGTAGAGCTGTCGATTGCAGTTAGGAGTAACCTCCTGAGCTTTGACCACCAGCCATTTTTGAAGTCATTCCTAGACAGGATGAAAAAAAAAGCAAGAAGAAAAAAACTAACAAGTTGTTTTTTCCTTGTCAATTTAGGGTTCCATGAAGAAAATATAGTAAGAAGAGAAGAAAATAATTAACAAGTAGGATTGGGGCAGACAAAACCAGAGAGATTATGAAGAAGAAAAAATGAATTTAGCTAATAGTGTACACCAAGTCACTCTGAAGAGGTTTAGGGTTTGACGAAGAAGAAAAAAAGATTAAGAACGCAGGACTTTGTTCACGCTTAAATAAAAAGTTGGGTCGATCTTAGATTATAAAAAATTTGGGTCAAGATCCAGATTTGACTTGCAAAATCAAAAGAAATTAGAATTTCACTAATTTTACAATCTAAATCACGATTTCGTTGCAATTTTACTTTACTTTGATTTCTAGTACAATCTACATTATTTGGTTTACCAAAATCGTAAAATCTTATGATTTATGATTCAACGCCAGATTTTAACTACCATGATTATACTTGTTGTAGTAAAGTATATATATATATATATATATATATATATATATATATATATATATATGATGAATTATATTTTTTATCCCTATAAAATTATTACCTTTTAGAATTAGTCCTTACAATAATTTTTAAAATTTAATTTCTAACATTTTCAAAGTGTTTGAAATTAGTCTTTGTTAACTCTCTTTTGTTAAGTGATAGAATGAGTTAAATTATAAAAATTTAGCTCACTATTATCACGTCATCATTATTTTTTTAAATTTAATCTTTACAAAAAAATTTCCATAAAAATATTGAAATTATTTAAAAAATAGTAATTAATCTAAAAAGTTTCTAAACATCTTATTCAACCTTAAAGACAATCTTCTAAGATTTTCAACTTACCCGCATGTCTACCCACTCAAAATAAAAAATAATGCAATTAAGCACACACAAAGACTAAAACTTTGAGCATAGAACAAGTTTAAAGTGGTTTTAATGTTTTGAATCTTAACCCACATAAAAAAGAAGATTCAATTTTTTTGTTAGGGTTGCAGGGAATAATCAGTAACATGAGTTATTAGAGTTGAGGTGAGAAGAAAATAAAATTTTATTTATAGATATAGCAATTGGTTTAGTGGGTCAAATTTGAAATAAAGATATAATTTAAGAGTTAAGAAGTAAAAGCACATGCAGGATGAAACTTTATTGGTGGATATGACAATTGAATTAATGCACCAGTGCCAAGCATGATGTTGATCCCCTTAACCTTTACACTCCCACAAAGCAAAGAATTTCTTATATTTTCCCATAACGAATAATGAACTCTAAAATTTTTGGTATAGCCCAAAGTGAATTACGAATTTAGATGGTGCAAGAAAAAAGGGAAAAGGGGAAAAAAAAACTAAATTTAAGGATATTTTGTAAATATTAATTTTAAATAATTAAATATTTAAAATAATTAAATGGCATGTAAATGATGAGATAAAGTTTTGTTACCTAGTTCATCAATTAATAGAGTACAATTGATAATAAATACTAATTTCAAAGAATAATAATTTATAAAAAATAAAAATATAATTAAATGTATATATATTTCTCAACCTGTTATAAATATTTTTTTTTAAAAAAATTCATGTAAGAAATAGATTATTGATCCTTTAAAAATGAAGTATCCTATTAATTAAATTTTTAAAAATTTATCTTATAATTTACTTTAACTTTATATTTATATATAATTGAGTTAATTGTAGCACAAGATTGAAAGTGAATATTACTTTAAATTTTTATTTAATTTTAATATAAATATCTTATTATTAGTAAAAATAACAAAATAGAATATATTAATAAATTATATGTGAATAAAAAATAATAAAAGTATAATAACTTTATTTACATAATAAATTTTTATTATCATTCTCTTTTAATATTAAACATTTAAATAAGAAAGATGTTTAATTTTTCTTCTCTTTACTTTTCTTTTCCTGTCTTACTTTTCAAACTCTTTTATTTTTTTCCTTTTAAAGTCTTAAACAATGTTTAAAAAAATAAAATAAAATTGAAATACTTACTCTAAATAAGTTCTTAAAATATCGTCTCACAAAAATTATTTTTAAGTACCAAGAATATTTTAATTTAATTATTTAAACTTAAAGAATGTAAAATTAATAAAACAAATATTCAAATATAAAAGTAATTAAGAAGAATTAAAATAATATAACCTTTGACAATAAACTAGTTAAAAATCTAAAACATGTGGTTTCACCTTTACACTTCTATATGTTCACTTTTAAATTAATTCTAATTCTGATTTTCTTATGATTGTCAATCATTCATACTAAATCTATTAACACCCAATAGTCATGCAATGTTAATATTTTTTTTTTAAAGCTATTATCCTCAATAGTTATGCAAGGTAAAAGAAAGAGAAAGAATAAAAAGCTATTAATTTAATAACAATTGAAAAAGAAGAACTAAGTTTAATTCACTTAATCTTTTATATCATTTTATTCTATAGATCCATTAACTATATGTCATACGGTTACTTACAATATAACTAATTATAGCATGTTTAAGAGTTGTCAATTTCAAATATACAAATATAGCATAATAGAATAAACATCAATCAAGAAAGAAACATGAAACTATTATTAATCACAAAGATCCTATAGAGTCATGTAAAGGATCCACCATAACTCTACCTATGGAGTTATCTAGACATAGTATATTTGAAAAGCAAAACAATAACAAATCAATATATAATTATTCAAAAAGTAAATGCAAACTAGAGGAGTCTCCAATTCTCCAATGTAGAAGAGACGAAGAAAGCTCTTGATCCCAAAACACACTGCCCAAGCTTCAATCATAATCAGCGACTAGCCAAAATCAAGATTGAAGATGTCAAAAAGATACAAAAGATGTTTGAGTCGTTGTCTCTAAGGTTCTTTTAATAGTGTTTCAAAACCCTAATACTTTTTTACTGGTGGACTTCTCATACGTAAGCACAACCGTGTACGTGGCTCAAAGTTCTCCCGTGATGGTTGTTGGAGTATGGGCATGCTGACTGCAGTGAAGTCTTATTTTCCATTCAATTAGGGTCCAAAATGCACACAAAACCCAATTGTTACCTTCTCATGTTAAATTGCATAATTAATATAGAAACTAGTGCAAAAACCTAATAAAACAATAGTCACACATAAATATATAGGTTGTAAAATATATGCTAAAATACAAACTTATCACATGTTATCATAACAAACCTTGCATTAATGTCAAACATTGCCATGTGCTATTACCATACACCTTACATCAATATTAACTCATGTTTGTATGAAATTGTGAATCTATTTGCAATAACACATCTTTTTCCATAGTAGTGTGGTAATGTCATAAGAATACATTATGTGTTTTACTGGGTATATTTAAATCGTTCTTATGAGGTCAATTATCATGTAACTTCATTAAACTTCTATTTAAGAAGTCATAATAGAATGGAATCATGTAATGTTGAATGTAAATTAAGGAAATGAATGAAACTATTTTAAAATTTAAAAATCTAAAATGTAACACATAAAATACGAAAAATGGGTCTACAAGAATGTATAGTTCTATTTTATTTGTCTATTATATATTGAACATTATTTTATTTATGTACTACTCATACAATGAAAGTTAAGTTCTTTAAGTTTGAGTCAAATCCATTTACTTGGATGAAAACTCCTATGTAATCAATCAAAATTTCTTAATTTATTAGGAAAATCTAATTAACACATGCATTATCGTTTAAGAACTTAAAAAATCTAAAAGTTATTGAGTGAATTTTTCAACATCATAACAATGGTAGAGAATTACTCAAATCTAACTCAACAATCAAATTTTCATTCTGAAATCAAGTTTAAAATATTTCTTAAGTAGACCAAACCAAAGAATGTATTAAGAATAGAGAAACTCACTCTATTAAACAAAAAGAAAGTACATAAAAATGAAATATTATTAATGATATACGAGATTTAAATAAAAGTTCATCTCATCCTAGTATAAAAGAAGTTGGTTACACATATTTACGACAAATAAAATAGAACTAAGAGGAAAGAAATAAGAAAACTCTATAAAAAATATAGAATGACACAAAAAAGCCTTCCAAATCTTTAGAAAAGAATAGAAAAATAAGAAAAAAAATTCTAAACAAAACTAATATGAAGCTCAAAAAATAAAATCAACTATTCTAAAATGACCCTATAACACTTATTTATAGACTTTGGAGTCATGCTAATTGGTATTAGAATGCTTAGAAGATAATGCATTATAATTTCTTCATGATGGTGGGCATTGCAATACCCAATTCTAGGAGAAATTATTGTATGGTTCAAGATTATGTAGTCTCCAAACGCTCAACTCAATTTTAGAGGTGTAAAAAATGCATATGTGCCACTTGTTTATTGGTCAAGACCACCATGGTTCGAGACTATACAAAATTTTCTCTAATTTTTGACATTGAAATATCTAACTCTAAATTTTAAATTTTTGTATTTGATTTTTATTGATTCTATAAATAATAAAAATGTATGAATTAATTAAATTTTCCTATAAAATGTATAGGAAGTATAAATATTCAATAACTTAATAAAAAATTATAAATATTGAAAATTTTACAAATTTAGGTAATAAATTATGCAAATTAATATTAAATGGTCTCTAAAAAGTATTATATTAATGTTAAATAATAGTTTTATTGAGACTTTATTAATACACTTGGACAATAAGTTAATGATATGAATTCTTTATAACATTTATGAGAGGCGTGTGAAATTTTGTGTAATTTTAATATTTCTTATATCATGAAACATTAATATCTGTGATATTGTGTAAAGTATTTAAAAATCAATCTAAACTATTTTAAATTATTAAATTAATACAAATAAATAAAAAATTGAATAAACTTAAAATTGGACAAATAAAATTAAATTTTTTATGCAATTTAGTTCATTTTTGTTTTGATATTTAAAATTGAACTAACTAAAGTGGATTACATATATACGGAATTCATATAAATGTTTCTTTTATATTATTACATGAACATAGAATTAGAATATATTTCATTAAGTATATTTATATCTTATAAAACTTGAATTTATTTTGATTTTCATTTTTTAACTTAGATTTATAATTTCTAATAATATTTATTATTTATTTTATATTATTTTTTATTTAATAAGTATTATATTTTAAATAAAAATTATATATTAGTATGAAACTTAATTTATACTCAAATTAATTATTTTATTTTTTTGCTGACAAAATAATAAAATATTATTGCATAAAAATTAAGAAAAAACTTAAATAATTGAACCAATTTAAATTGCAAAAGGTTAGTTTAGTTTGGTTTAATTTTTATATTATTTTCAAATTAATCTGAACAGGGTATTTGTAATTGATTAAATGGTCTTTTTCTAATCATAAAATTTATTCAAACTAAACTATGGAGACTCCTAGTATTTTGCACATTAATGCATGTTCATTATAATTTATATTTAGTATTTTATACAAAGATTAAATAATTTAGACAAATTAAGAGTTAGAACAAACTGTCTAATCACTTTCCATTAATGACCTAAAATGATAAAGTAAAATAATCGCTTATTAATTTAATTTTGAATTAGGTTAATCTTATTCCTTGATTCTAATACATAATAGACGTATTAAATCAAATTTTTAATACGCATAAATTGGTAATTTTTTTGTGTTAAAAGTATATTTTTATTTCTTGGTCACATTTTTAAAGAACTTTTAGCACTATGTGTATGCAAAAGAAAAGTAAAAGAAAAGAAATTACATAAACAATTATACTCACAGTTTATAAAAATTATGGTTAATTTATTAAATATAAATATGAAAATTTATATTCTACATACATGATGAACTATTAAAATTGTAACTATTTAATTATACAGATTAATTTTAATTAATTATTTAAAATATATTAACCTATTAATATCAATTATATTAATTACATATTTAATTATAACACATGATCAATTGGTAGATAATATATATAGAGTTTTTATAAAGAGCTTACGATTGGTTAAGCAATTCATTCAAATCCAATGAAAGGTCATTAGTTTTATCAACAAATAAAATAACTACTCATTATTAAGCATTATGTATAATTTATCAATTTAGTTATAAAAAGGAAAATCCTCTTCAAATTCTTTATTTTTGTTAGAAAGCAATTCATTCATGTTCAGAAAATATGTATGATCTATTAATTTTGTGAGACAAAGAGGAATTCTCTTCTTATTATCCATTTTTTTTAGGATTAAGATGAATCAATCTCTCATGCTAAGTACATATTTTCTCAATGATTCTATCATGAAGAATGCTAACAAAACAATCTTTTTAATTCACTTCTAATTATTGGCCAAAGTTTATTAAAGTTTATAAAAATGAGAAAGAAACATTAATTTAAGAGTGAAAAAGAATGAGACTCACGTATTTTTGTAGTTTTTAATAAATTTTAGTTAATAATTAAGAGTATGTTAAAAAGAGTGTATTGAAAAGTATGTTACTACTATTCTTTTTAAGACTAATTATGAATATATATATATATATATATATATATATATAAAACTCTAGATTTCTATTTTGTTATTAATAACTCATGTGTAACACCTTAAATGTAATTTTAATTTAATAAGAATTTCACAAATTCAAATAACCAATTTTCATAAAATACTTCAAAATAAGAGAAGTGTTACAAATTAATATCAAATGACTGCTACAAGACTAGTTTAGTTACAACAAATTTTTAAAATAAAAACTAAGTCCTATAGCAGTCCATCCATCCCTTCACTGAGTCCGGTGCTGATTGTCTTGATTACTTGAAAAATGAATGTAAGGGTGAGTACTCTACACTACCCAAAAATACACAATCAACATAGAGTCTCACCTACAGAACATTTCCAACACATTAAACAAACACAATCACAACCAACATTTCACATCTATAAGTACAATTCATAAACCCATGCATATGCACACTAGTCACACTCATTGTAGCACTGTGATCACAGATTTACACCATAAATAGTCGTCAGTTACTCCCGTCTCACGGATACCACGTGGGCAGTCACGGGTCGCTCAACAAGGATAGTGGTCAGAGATCTAGTCAGGAAGAGAGTGTGTAGCCCGTGGTGCACCTGTTCTGCAGTCGGTGTCACAACTACTCCCTCTTCTCCAAGGTATTTTTACCGTTCCCATCTCTCACATCTCCGTGTATCGCTGAACTATTCACAACACATTACAACGGCGCTAACACGTCCACTTACACATATTTCATTCACGCATGCAGTAATCATACTTACACATAGCTCACATTTTATTTCACAGCACACGGCACATAGCCTATAATTATCGTTTATATTACACGGCCTTTGGACCCACATTTCCACAATATTCATTCAAATACACGGCACAAGTGCCCATACCCATTCACAACACTTAGCATACATACCCTCATTCTATCACACAACATTTACATACAATCCATCAATTTCAAGTCAACACATATAATGTTCACACATCATGGCACTTGACCCACATTACATTTCTCAGCAATTTCCTACCCACTAACTCAGCCACAACACAATATTTAGCAAAACAACAACAATTCATGCACAAAAGAATAGAATAGAGTCCCCCTTACCTTAGATTAAAGGCCCACACTTGGATTCGACCACGGACAATTTGACACATAGTCGTACACGGGTCAAAATAAACCTAATTACTATAGTACGAGATAAGCAACTAGGGTCGTTTCTCAAAGAATCATAATGGAAAATTAATCTATTTAGAGAGTATATAAGATGAGGGGGGTTGTTTATAAAGGAAACAAAAACGCACTTAATTATAATTAGAATAAAGAGTGAACAGAAATTGAAATTCCAATCCAAGAATTAAAAAGAAAAATGATTACTCTATCACTGGATTTTTAAGAGAGTACATCAACAAACAATTCGGTAATTAACAATGAATCCGAATGAAATCTCAATTCGAACTCAGCATTCACATGAAGACCTTCATGCATTCGATTAGCACATAATTAATTAAAATTCAGAAAACTCTAGAACCTAACTGAATTGTGCCAATTTAATTTACTAATGTCGTTAATCGTAGTTTTCAAACCTGAAAATCCAATTCATGTTCCTTAAAACTCAATTACATACATCAATCGAATAATACATAATTAACCAGATGCATAATCATCAATCCAAATGAATAACTTCAATTCAAAAATATAATTACCAAAAGGGAGAGAATAAGGAATAGATGAAATCTGAAATTGTTATTTAATTTGTGCCAATGTGCGATCAATCAATCCTCAAGAGTGTCACGTCTCTTTTAATCCTTGAATCAGATGGGAATCTAAGCCTCCATGGATGGAGGGAAACAATTCATGAAAAGGGAGAAAAAAAATGAAAACAGAGAGAGAAGAGAGAGAAAAAAGGAAAGGAGCCAAAAACAACTTAAAATTCTAAAATTTAAAATTCAAAAATTCTGTTCGTCACTTTGTTCCATTTTTTCGGCTATGAAAATGGCCTCCTTTTGGTTCGTAACCTGAAGGACAATTGTAGCCTTGGATGTTAGCTTCAAAACGCCACTGGAATGGGCTTAATCAGACATTTGTGGACTGAGATATGACCCAAATACTGCATCTTACTCAGGATCCGCGACTGCAATGTTCTGACTTTTTTCAGCCCCAATTTCAGCTTCTTATCATCAAAATTGGTTTCTGACCTCTTCATAGGAATTGTGTACCTTTCTCTTAGATTTCCTACAAATCAAGAATCGTAATGAAAGGAGTTCTACAACTCAAGATATGGTCCAGAAACCAAAACAGTATCAGAATTTGCCAAATACTGAAAAAGTTAAATAAAGCCCAAATAAAATTCAAATATCATAAAATGATCCATTTCAACCAATTAGGCACAAAAGAGGATTAATGAGCTAGGAATGAGAGGAAATAATGTTATAAAAATCCAATTGATCAAATTCTCCCAGACTTAGCTCTTGCATGTCCTCATGTAAGACACAGTCAAATAAATAGAAACATGTAACCTAAAAATCGTAGAATAATCAAAATAAATAAATTCTCCAATGAATCTTTAGAAGTGCTGAACTTAGGAACACCAGATCAAATAAAGTATCAAGAGTTCTATAATCAATTAAACATCCAACTCCCAACCTCTCAAAAATGCAAGCCAAGCAATATCATTCAAAGTGTATAGATCAAGCATGAAAGATCTCACAAGATGGTATATACAACTCAACTCTTAAGTATATGGTTCAAAGTATTTCACTCAAATCACCTCAAAAGACAATGCATTACCATAAGCTTGTTAATCTTCTACTTCTCCACTACTTACAATCATATGCAAACACAAATCAAGAGGGCTTTATTCAATGGTTGTAATTGGGCTAATGTAAAATGACAAGATACAACTGAAGAGAATAGGAATAACATTGGTCCTTAGACAAATCAAGGCATAACACACATTTATTCTCTTTGGACTTCCTTTTCCCTGCATCAAAAGTTTTCCATTTTCTTTGTAATAATTTTTTTTTATTTCTTTTCTTCATTTTTTTCTTTTTCTTCTTGCATTCTTTTCGAACCCCCACACTTGAAATGCAATAACATTAATGAAACCAATGCACTCCCTATTTCCTAAGGTTAGGTATAACATGGTTTTCCACTTAAAGCTTATAATGTGCTAGAAGCCAAAGAATGGTCAATAAGGCTCAAAGGGGCTAAACAAAGGGCAAAATGCAAGGTAAGCTATATGGCCAAGTGGGTAAAAATTTGAAAGAAATGCCTCTATCATGTTCATAATTGCATATGAAAATTGTAGACTCAAAGAAGAATTAAAACAAGTTCTAGAATGACAAAATCTAATAGGGAAAACACACAAGAAAGAAAAGAATGGCATGAATTTCAACCATCCAAAAATAAGGCTCAAAAGCTCACAAAGGTAAAGTCTAACATACTCAATCATACAAATCAAAATCAGTCACAAAATCCACATATATCAAGAGGAAGAAGCAAAAATGAAATCATGTAGGAACTCTATCCTCCTTAATGACTAATGCCTTAACTCAGCAACTTCCAATTCAACAAAGAAAAACAAAAAAAAAACAAAAACAATGCTAAATAATAAAGTTACTCTCCCCCCCACACTTCAACTTTACATTGTCCTCAATGTAATGCATAATGGAAATATAAAATATAATAAGGAAAGGAAGAGGGGAACTCCCTAATCAAGCATAAGTGGCCGCTAGCAAGCGGACCTCCTCGATGGTCTCCAAGGGTGTGTCTTCATGAAAAGGCTTCAAGCGGTGGCCATTCACTGTGAATACTTTATCTGTTCCAGGCTCCAAAATCTGTATAGCACCATATGGAAAAATCTTAGTTACTATATAGGGGCCAAGCCACCTAGAACGAAGCTTACCAGAAAAGAGCTTGAGGCGAGAATTGTAGAGAAGCACTTTCTGGCCTATGGAGAATTCCTTCCGCAGCAACATCTTATCATGAATGAGTTTTGTCTTTTCTTTGTACATGCGGGAGTTCTCATAGGCTTCCAACCGAATCTCCTCTAACTCCTGAAGTTCAAACTTCCTGTGAAGTCCGAACTAGCTCATATCAAAGTTACAGTTCTTAACTGCTCAATATGCTTTGTGTTCAATTTCCACCAGAAGGTGGCATGCCTTGCCAAAGACAATTCTATAGGGGGACATCCCCAAAGGGGTCTTGTAGGCAGTGCGGTAAGCCCATAGTGCATCTTCAAGCCTCTTGCTCCAATCCTTCCTGTTTGTCTGAACTGTTTTCTCCAGAATATGTTTCAGCTCCCTATTTGATACCTCTGCCTGTCCATTAGTCTGTGGATGGTATGGAGTTGAAACCTTGTGAGTGACACCATATTTCTTTAGTAGGGATGCCATATTCCTGTTATAGAAATGGCTTTCTTGATCACTGATGATTGCCCGAGACACTCCGAACCTACAAAGAATGTGTGATTTGACAAAATCTACAACAACATAAGAGTCATCAGTTCAGGTGGCCTTGGCCTCCACCCACTTTGAGACATAATCAACAGCCAACAAAATATAAACAAAACCAAATGAGACAGGAAATGGACCCATAAAATCAATACCCCAAACATCAAATATCTCACAAAACAATAATGGTTGTTGAGGCATCTCATTTCTACGGGAGATAGTACCCGTCTTCTGACATTGTTCACAATTCTTACAATAGGTGTAAGAATCTCGAAACAATGTGGGCCAGTAAAAACCTGCATCTAAGACCTTCCTAGCAGTGCGTTGTGGCCCAAAGTGACCACCACAAGTAAGTGTATGACAAAAATGCAAAATGGATGGAATCTCAAGCTCATGCACACAACGTCTAATAATCTAATTCACTACACATGCGCCACAAATAAGGATCATCCCAGACATAATATTTAGCCTCACTCCTAAGTTTCTCTATCTGATGCTTTTTAAAATAAGCAGGCAATTCAGAGGCAACTAGATAGTTAACCAAGTCAGCATACCATGGGTCCTTACCTCACAGCTCTAAAAGCTGCTCATCTAGAAAGTTCTCACGGATTGGTAGAGGCTCCAAAGTCTGTGGAATTCGACTAAAGTGGTCCGCCACCAGGTTCTCAGCTCCACTCTTATCCTTGATCTCTATGTCAAACTCCTGCAACAACAACATCCACCTGATGAGTCTGGACTTAGCCTCCGACTTCTTCAATAGGAACTTCAATGTTGCATGATCAGAGAAAACAGCCACTTGAGTTCCTAACAGATAAGCACGAAATTTATCTAAAGCAAAAATGATAGTCAAAAGCTCTTTTTCTGTAGTGGTGTACTTAGCCTGTGCAGAATCTAGAGTCCGGGAAGCATATGCTATGACATGAGGTGTCTTTCCAATTCTCTGGGAAAGTACAGTTCCAACTGCAAGGTTTGATGCATCACACATTAGCTCAAACAGATACTCCCAGTTCGGTGACTGTAGGATAGGAGCAGAAATTAGGTGCCGCTTCAATTGATCAAAAGCTCTCCTGCACTCGTCATCAAACTAGAAGTCTATATCCTTCTACAAAAGCTTGGAAAGTGGAAGGGCGATTTTATTGAAATCCTGAATAAATCGCCTGTAAAAACCTGCATGACCAAGAAAAGAACGTACTTCCCGCACTCATGTAGGGTAAGGTAAAGAAGCAATAACATCAATCTTGGAGCTATCAACAACTATACCCTCACCAGAAATAACATGTCCTAAGACTACACCTTGCCTAACCATAAAATGACACTTTTCATAATTCAAAACAAGGTGAGACTCAACACATCTATTCAATACCCTAGCAAGGCTATCCAAGCATGCATCAAATGAAATACCATAAACAGTAAAATCATCCATGAAGACTTCCATGCAATTCTCTAGAAAATCAGAAAAAATGCTCACCATGCATCTCTGAAATGTACCTGGAGCATTGCATAAACCGAAAGGAATTCTCCAGTATGCAAATGTACCGAATGGACAGGTGAAGGTTGTCTTCTCTTGATCCTCAAGTGCAATGTGAATATGAAAATACCCAGAAAATCCATCAAGAAAACAGTAATATGACTGACTTGCCAATCTTTCCAGCATCTGATCAATGAAGGGCAATGGGAAGTGGTCCTTCCTAGTGGCCTGGTTCAGCTTCCTGTAATCAATGCAGACTCTCCAGCTATTTTGTACTCTTGTGGGAACTAGCTCATCCTTTGAGTTCTTTACTACTGTTATTCCGGTCTTTTTTGGAACCACTTGCACCGGGCTTACCCATTTGCTGTCTGAAATTGGGTAAATGATGCCAGCAGCTAGAAGCTTGCTGACTTCTTTCTTAACCACATCCAGAATCAGAGGGTTCAATCTCCTCTGAGGCTGCCTCACTAGTTTTACTCCCTCCTCTAACTGAATTCTGTGCATGCATGTGGAGGGGCTAATCCCAGGTATGTCAGCCAATGTCCAGCCTAAAGCATTTATGTTCTGCCTCAGAATGTTTAGCAACTTCTCATCTGGTGCTAAGAATGCATACTTCAAATTTTTTGGTAAAGGTTTCAGCTCCAAGGTGGGTGGCTCTTGTATGGAGGGTGCTAATCTTGGAATCTGCTCTGTTTTTCTAATCTCAGTACCTGCAACGTGTGAAAAATCTTGCACAAGAGCATTATCATATCCCACAACAGAAAGATCAGCATAAGAGTTATTTACACAACCCACAGAATAATCAGAATGTGCACAATCATTATTTTTCATTATTGCAAAATTAGAATCAAAATCTGTTCTAATAACTTCAACATGTAACTCCTCAGAAAAATTCTGTGCAGACTCTGAACCATATATGCATGCATTAAATTCGGCACAAACAGCACATAAATTATGAATTCCATCACAATCTGAACATTGAAAGTCATCTCTAATGCCTACAATTTCAGGAAACTTAGCACACAAATTCTCATGCATATCATCAACCAATGTATCAATGATATCTAAATGAAACACAGAATGCTCTTCTGGTGGATATCTCATGGCATCATGCAGTTTAAAATGCACCTTGTTATCTCCAAATTCCATGGATAAAGTACCAGAGTAAACATCAATCTTAGTTTTAGTAGTTTTCAAAAATGGCCTGCCTAAGATCAATGTTGGTTGATTAACATCATCCTCCATGTTTAACACATAAAAATCAGCAGGAAAAATAATATCATTTACTCTTACCAACACGTCTTCTAAAACTCCCTCAGGGTGTGCTGTGCTTCGGTTGGCAAGTTGGATCACCACTCCCGTTGGCTTGAGCTTTCCAATGTGCAAAGACTGGTAGACTAATTTTGGCATCACATTGATTGAAGCTCCAAGGTCCAACATGGCTTGACTGAATTACTCGCTTCCTATGATGCATGGAATGGTGAAAGTCTCAGGATCCTTGCATTTTGGAGGAATGCTTGGCTGAATGATGGCAGAAACATTTCTGCCCATGCTCACTTTTTCATTTCCCTTTAGCCTTCTTCTATGAGTGCATAAGTCCTTTAGAAACTTAGCATAGTTTGGAATCTGTTTGATGCTTCTAGGAGTGGAATATTAACTTCAACTTTCCTAAAAGTTTTCATTATTTTACTTGTCCATTTCTACTTCTGCTATCTTCTTATTCTGAGTCACTCTATTTGGAAAAGGCCGCGGAATGTTTGGTTCAGAATTGCTACTGTCTCTCTTGTTGGATGGCTCTGGTTGCTCTTCAGTTGCATCTATCTCTGCAGAAGTTAATTTTTCTGCTGCAGTATTTGGAACTTCAAGCTGCTTGCCACTTCTCAAAGTGATGGCGCTCACATTCCTTGGATTACTCACGGATTGGGAGGGAAGGTTGCCAGAACCTTGGGATTTCAGCTCATTTACTGTTGTAGCTAACTGACTAATCCGTGTTTGCAGATTCTGGATGCTGGCTTCTGTTCTTTGTTGAAACTGGACACTGCTGGTTGCCATATGCTTCACCAGATCTGCTAGACTCGGTTCTGAGTTACTGCTTTGTAGTTGGTATGGTTTAGCTTGCTGTGAATATTGCTGCCTCATGTTTGGTTCTACAGCATGGTGCCTGAATTGATATTGAGGTTGTTGTTGCTGCTGGAACTGATTAGAATTACCATACCTCAGATTTGGGTGATCTCTCCATCCAGGATTGTATGTATTGGAAAAGGGGTCATAATTCCTTTGCTGCTACTGTGTTGAAAAGGTTTTCTAGGAAAAATTCCAGCAACTGTTTCATTGGTTTCTTGCATCTGTGGACATTAATCTGTTGCGTGACCTGGTACACAGCAAATTTCACAAATGCTTGCTGCTGTTGGAATGGACTGCTGAGGTTGCTGTGTCTGACTGAGTGCAAAATGTCTCACCAAAGTTGTCAACTCTTCTATTCTGTTTTCCATCCTTTACTAGTTTGTATCAGAGGTCTTCACTTCATTCACTCCTCTTGTAGACACCATGGCTTGGGTACCAAACTGTTGTGCATTGGCAGCCATGTTTGCAATCAATTCACGAGCTGCGATGGGAGTTTTGTCTACCAAAACCTCTCAAGAAGCAGCATTAACCATACTTCTGTCCATTAGCATGAGACCTTCGTAAAAATATTAAATGAGGAGCTGGTCGTTGATTTGATGGTGTGGACAGCTTGCACACAATTTCTTGAACCTCTCCCAATACTCATGTAAAGTCTCTCCAGTGATTTGCCTTATGCCACAAATTTCTTTCCTAACAGAAGCAGCTCTTGAGGCAGTGAAGAACTTCTCTAAGAACATCCTCTTCATGTCCTGTCAGCTTGTGATGGAACCCGGATGCAAGTAGTACAACCAATCTTTGGCAGATCCATCCAAAGAAAAAGAAAATGCCCTCAGCTTGATGTGATCCTCCTCCACTCCATGCGGTTTCATGGTTGAGCCCACCACATGGAATTCCTTCAAGTGCTTGTCAGGGTCTTCACCAGCTAAACCATGAAACTTGGGCAACAGGTGTATCAGCCCTGACTTGAGCTCAAAGTCAGCATCCAAATTCAGATACTGAATTGCCAAAGCGTGATAGTTAACATCAGGTGCTGCAAGTTCTTTCAAAATTCTGTTAGTCATATTAATAATATCATCGGAATCAGAATGCAAAGACTTAGACTCAGAATGCACAAAAACAGAATGATTAACACTACTAATAGAACCTACACTGTTATCAACTTGGATATTAGTAAAGGAAAGTCTTTTATGTGTTCTAATTAAATGATGAAATGTCCTATCAATTTCAGGATTAAAAGGATGCAATTCACCAGGTTTAGCTCGTGTCATACAACATCAGACACATAAGAATGTTAGACATACAATATGCCAACATAATGCTAATAGGGAATCAAAACCAAAGAAATAATTTTAAAAAATATATAGGACCACCACAGAAGTACTAGAAATAAAATTTCCTATTTTTGAGATTATTTTTTTTTTGCTATTTTTAAAAACCCTAAAATAAAAAATAAATTGAAAAAGTGATCTAAACGATGAAATTTTGGAATTTCATGGGCGCACCACTCAATTAAAAAAGTGATCTAAGCAAGACAAGTATTGATCATTGAATTTTTTTGCAATGTCTGACTAAGTTTCAGCTCAATCTGAGTTAGTAGCTAAAAAATTACCTTTTTACCCTTTTGTAGAAAAACACCTACCATATGAAGGAATTTGTAGGAGCTCCTTTGGACAAAGTTGATCAACGTGATGAATGCTATTTGCACACCAAAATTCAGCCTCAAACTCCAAAGTCGAACTGGTAGTGAAGTTTCCTCCTACAAGAACGCAAATGCAAAACACAATAAATTGCAAACTAGAATTTTGCACAAAATTTTAAACACAAAATGCAAAACACAATAAGGAAGATTAACACTCTAAATATGCTAAAAACGCTAGTGATTCCCCCGCAACGGCGCCAATTTGACATGTGATCGTACACGGGTCAAATTAAACCTAATTACTATAGTACGAGATAAGCAACTAGGGTCGTTTCTCAAAGAATCACAATAGAAAATTAATCTATTTAGAGAGTGTATAAGACGGGGGGTTGTTTATAAAGGAAACAAAAACGCACTTAATTATAATTAGAATGAAAAGTGAACAAAAATTGAAATTTCAATCCAAGAATTAAGAAGAAAAATAACTACTCTATCACCGAATTTTTAAGAGAGTACATCAACAAACAATTCGGTAATTAACAATGAATCCGAATGAAATCTCAATTCGAACTCAGCATTCACATGAAGACCTTCATGCATTCGATTAGCACATAATTAATTAAAATTCAGAAAACTCTAGAACCTAATTGAATTATGCCAATTTAATTTACCAATGCCGTTAATCGTAGTTTTCAAACCTGAAAATCCAATTCATGTTCCTTAAAACTCAATTACATACATCAATCGAATAATACGTAAATCCAAACGAATAACTTCAATTCAAAAATATAATTAGCAAATGGGAGAGAATAAGGAATAGATGAAACCCGAAATTGTTATTGAATTTATGCCAATGTGCGATCAATCAATCCTCAAGAGTGTCACGTCTCTTTTAATCCTTGAATCAGATGGGAATCTAAGCCTCTATGGATGGAGGGAAACAATTCATGAAAAAGGAGGAAAAAAATGAAAATAGAGAGAGAAGAGAGATTCTATTTGTCACTTTGTTCCATTTTTTCGGCTATGAAAACGGCCTCCTTTTGGTTCGTGGCCTGAAGGACAATTGTAGCCTTGGATGTTATCTTCAAAACGCCACTGGAATGAGCTTAATCGGACATTTGTGGACTGAGATATGACCCAAATACTGCACCTTGCTCAGGATCCGCGACTGCAGCATTCTGACTTTTTCCAGGCCAAGTTTCAGCTTCTTATCATCAAAATTGGTTTCTGACCTCTTCATAGGAATTTTGTACCTTTCTCTTAGCTTTCCTACAAATTAAGAATCATAATGAAAGGAGTTCTACAACTCAAGATATGGTCCAGAAACCAAAACAGTATCAGAATTTGCCAAATACTGGAAAAGTTAAATAAAGCTCAAATAAAATTCAAACATCCTAAAATGATCCAATTCAAGCAATTAGGCACAAAAGAGGATTAATGGCTACGAATGAGAGGAAATAATGTTATAAAAATCCAATTGATCACGTGATCGCTACATATATTGCGGCTTAAAACACATGGAAGAACTTTATGAGAACCCCAAGAAACAAAGAATTGGGGATGAGAAACGGAACCCTAACCATTAAAACTTACTTCCAAGCATTTCTCACACGGATTTAACCTTTAATCAAGCTCCCGAACGACTTTGGAAGTAATTAATTGGTGGAATATGGCTTTGGGGAATGAGAGGATCGAAGAGAGAGGGAGAAATAACTCTCCTCGAACCCTAACCTCCATTAAATCCTTTTCTGGTCGCGCACTCTCATTACAACGAGACTCTCTCGCTACAGCGAGACTGCACCCAAAAATGCATCCCAAACTGTCGCTTTCTCGCTACAGCGAGAAAATGACAGTTTCAGTCCTTTCTCCAAGGGCGCTCTCGCTACAACGAGAGTCCTCTCACTGCAGCGAGAACAGTCCAGTATCACGCCCTGCACTTAGGCACTTAACCCATTTCAGCCTTATCCAGTCATGCATACACACAATACACACATCCATATACTTAATACGCATAATCATCATCATCAAGTAAGTCAACACACACATATATGCATTTAGATTTATATAAATACAATAAATAATATTACCAAAATTTGGAGCGTTACACAATTCATAATTATAAGAGAAAAAAACTCACAAACTCTTGTTAAGTTTATTGATGCTACTAATTCTAAAACTCTTTAAAATTTGTTAGTGATATATTCAAGACATTTCATAAAGTTAAAAAAGTCATTATTTTTCACTCTTTGATAACACTAAGTATGATGATACTAGGGACAATTGTTACTAATTATTTAATCTAAATTTTGTTTTCATTATTAGTTTGTTCTAAGATGATTAATTAAACATTAACTAATTTAAAGGAAATTCTTACTATGAATAGCACACACAATATTCAATGAATTCATGTTAGTCAATCAAATGATTTTTTATCCTAATTCAATTATTATTAATTGAATTTCATTCAAACTCATATATGAAATTGAAGCAACAAAATGTGATTATTAATACTAAATCTAATCTACAAAATTAATTGTTATTATAATTATAAATTCTTGTTACTTATGTATTAAAAGTAGTAATGAGAGTCAAATTTCATAAAGCATACACATTCAAAAATCATACATGCTAAATCCATAAACAAAAATAAATCATAGAAGGAAAACATGAACTAATGCTGAAAATTCTAGTCTTGAATCTAAAAATATCAAAAAAAAATTAAAAGTAATTCAAAAACTAATCAATTGTGCTCAAGCAAAGAAGAATTAATCTATTTATAATAAACTTAATTAGGTTTAATATGGTAAATACAAATTTATAACATAATAAACCCCTAATAGAATAATTTAGGTCCAATAAAAGTATTATATAATTAGCCTACACTAAAGCTTAATAAGTGTGATTAAAATATAATTTATTATGATCTTATGATGTTGTTGGTTGGCTGTAAACCAATTAGGTGTAAGTGAGTTTTTAAGACCAAGCGTAACACAAATTGTAAAGGTAAAAGGTATAAGACCATACTAGTGACAAAACTAATTAATCTAAAAAAAAAAATACTCAATTGTTTCAATTTTTTTTTTTTTTGGAATGGAATATTTATAGAATCTCCATGAATAGAACCAGACTTTATTCCATGGTATTTATCTAAGATTTATCTTTCTTATTCTTAAGCAAGTTTCTGAGAGGGCTTAATTGATCTATGATTTGTAATTTGTCTTTCATTTCTTTTTTGTTTGTTTCAAAAGATATATTGATCTATGTGTCTGTATAGATCTTGTTTATGGATTAATGAAAATGTGCAAAAGTTATATTTGCCTCTATCATTCTGTGATTAAAAAAGAATACATTGATTATAAGAAAACTTGTTTACTAGTCTCTACTAAAGATGCTTTCGAGTTATTATGGTATTAGTAGTTTCTTTTACTACACTAGATAAACATTAAAAATGCATTTTTAAATGAAAATTTAGATAAAAATGTCTACATAATTCAATTTGATGTCTTTGCTAAAAGGAAAAAGAACACTTAGTTGGCAAGTTGATGAAATCTAAACTACACTTTTAAACGGAGATTTAGATTAAATGTCTACATAGTTTAATTTTACATCTTTGCTAAAAGGGAAAAGGAGCACTTAGTTTGTAAGTTATAAAAGTCTATTTGTTGGCCAAACTAGGCCTTTAAACAATAGTGTTTAAAGTTTGATTAAGTTGTTGCTTCTCTTAACTTCAAAGAAAATGTCTTGGAGTATTCTATTTATTTAAAGTCTAGTGACAACTATTTTATCATTTTTGTTTTGTATGTTGATAATATTATTTTTTTTAGCAATTTGTGTTAAACTTTTGGCCAAGATAAAATTGATTAAATAACCAATTTAATACAAAGGACTTTGGTGATGCTTTAATTGTTCTAGGCATTCAAATTTATCATGATAGATCACGTAGTATTCTAGTATTGTCTTAGAGATGATATGTTAAAAAAGATTTATAAATAGTTTGACATATACTCTTACTCCCTATATATTGCACCTATAAAAACAGTGATAAATTCTAAATCACAAATTCTTCAAAATGATTATAAAATAATTGAAATAATAAAAAAAAATTATGCTTATATTTTTATATTTTGATATATGTTCAAGTTTGTACTCATCTTGATATTGCTTTTATTATCAATGTTTTAGAAAGAAAGTCATTGGAGAGTTGTTAAGGTCACATGATACTTACAAGAAACTAAAGATGATAGAAATTGTTTCTAACTTTGTAGATTGTCTTGATGATTAAAAGTTTACTTCTAACTTTATTTTTATGATGGTAGAAAAAGTTATTTCTTGAAAGAGTATTGCACAAACTTTTACACCAATTTGTACCATGCAAGTAGCGTATATCACTTGCAATGAGACTAATTATCAAATCACGTGGCTTAAAACTTTAATTTCTGTCTTTCACACTATTAACAATATATTTATGTCACTTGAAATATATTGCAATAATATTATTGTTATATATTTTTTTAAAGTAATAAAAAAAATTATTTAAATACTTTAATATAAAATATCTATTTATTAAAGAGATAATTTCTCAATTTCAAGCTCGAATTATGCATATTACTATAAAGAAATGCTAGCAAATCGACTGATTAAAGAATTAAATGTTGAAGATTTCCAAAAGCCGAAGCATGAATCATCCTTTGAATTTACATATTTCTTTCTTATTAGATTATACTTTTTTATTTATCATTATTTTATATTGATGGTTATATTTTATTTTGAATTATTTGTTGGCAAGTAGTTTAGTTATAGTTGATATTTTATTTGGATAATTTTATATATTTCTATTAATTGACCAATGCGATCCAAGAAAAAAATGTTGTATTAATTATTTTAAATTTTTATTTTCTATTTAATTAGAATTTTTGTTAATTAATTATTTAAAATATATTAAATTATTAATATCAATTATGTTAATTATTTATTTAATCATAACACATATTCAATTGATGGATATTACACATTTGATTTTTTGTTTTTATTTTTGTGAGCAGTTTGTGATAAGAAATAATTCATTCAAATCCAATGGGAAGTCGCTGTCTCACAAATAGAATAATTATTCCCCATCAAGTAATACATACATTCTATTAATTTTCTTGTTTTTGTTTTCAAACAGAGGATATTTCTTTTCTAATTCTCTTTTTTCTTTTAAAAAAAGTAAGATAAATATTGCCTCATGCCATATACATATTTTTCCAATTGATCCTCATTGAATTAATTATGCAACATGTTATGATGCTGTATCTCATTGTTGAGAATCCTATTAAATAATTTTGAAAAATCTTACTTATAAGACCTTCAAATCTAAGTTTGACATGAAATTTCATTCAAATGAAGTTGTTGAAAGGAACGATTATAAATGTCTCTTTATTAAAT
Organism: Abrus pulchellus subsp. cantoniensis; assembly: GCA_024086825.1. Taxonomy (NCBI): domain Eukaryota; kingdom Viridiplantae; phylum Streptophyta; class Magnoliopsida; order Fabales; family Fabaceae; genus Abrus; species Abrus pulchellus. Next base: position 15,653,863 of record CM044050.1, read on the forward strand.
AGATGGGGATTGATATTAGAAAAAGAAAATAAGAAAATTCTACTAGTTAATAAAACAAAATTTAGATAATTAAAAGAGATTGTCAGTTTCTTAAATCACATTCTTTTATAAAATAATTGAAAGAAACAGCTCTTCCCCCACCTTCCAATTTTCCCTCTTTTGATCAAATCGCTTTGAGTGTTTTATATTCCACCATGATATCAAAACGTGCAGCCAATAAAGCATTGTTCTCTCTTTTTCCTTGACATGCATTCCAATATTTCGAAAAAACAATTATAAAGTAATGAATCATACACAGTTTTACAAAATGTCAATTTAAATTTAAAATTTTTTAATAAAAAATATTCCAAAGATTCTTGCGGTTCCTATTTCCAAATCGAAGCCGACATAATTTGGACAGATCATGCACCATGCACCTGACTCTCCAGATGACTTACAACAATCCTAAGAAGGAGATCATCTGGTTGGAGAATTGAGATTCGAGCCATTAAGATTTGAAATTATCTTATATGATTGATGATGCTAATACTAACGTTAATGAAACTCTCCCACTAATCAAAAAATTCAAATTTGAAATCTAAGGTTTATAGTCAAAGATGGAATCGCTGATTATGAGGGTGTCCATGTCTGATCCATAGGTACAAAAGTTGCAACTTTTATCTTTTACCCCCCACCCACCACAATGCACATGGAATAATATAAGCTATCACCAAGCAGAATGACCCTGTCCTAGAGCTGTAAAGAATATGAATTATTAAAAAGATGTTGAAATGGTGTCTAATTATTAGTAACAAAAGTCAAAAGAAGAGCAAGGGCAATGTAGGCTGAAAATGTATCATCACTTTATCAAGAATAATAACAGCTAGGAAGGTGTAAATTTGATGCTGGATGAGGTGTTGCAACGTGTATGAGTGTACTGGTTTTGTTGTTGTTGTTGTGGGACAGTGATCACATCAACCAAATGCCCCATTTGAGAGAGTTGGTAACTGTTGGGGGATGCATGCATAATTCACACTTTAGAAAGCAACCTGTGCTAATATGAGGTTCAATTTCTCTGTCTGCCTCCTCAAAATCAATATGGTCCCACCATAATTTAAGGAATCACATTAATGGAAAGAGAGGAATTGGTGACTAAACATAATTTTACTCCTCAAAATAATTCACTCTCTGCATTCATGGTGTGATCATAGTTACCCCAATTCCAATACAATAACGGCTTGAATTAAAGTGTAACAATCTTTAGCTGTAGTTGTACTATTCTTGGTTATACTTTAACTTATGTATGATTTTAGCTTTTTAATTTTCATTGTTTATATTAATTTCTTATTCTAAAACTTTATGTAATAATTAAGGAAAAAGAAAATGTAAGCCATTAAATTTAGAGGAAACAAAAGCTATTTTCAGGCTACTTTCTTTATTTTCGAGACGTTCTAACAACGCATTTTTGCTTTCAACTAACGATAGTTGAAATATGAATATAAATAGATTTTTAAGTTTTTAATGTGTTTTAAAATGTTAATTTAGTCTGTAAATTAATAGTTATTTTGGATTTAAAGAACTAGATTAATGTTTTCAACCTTTCTGGAATGAAAGTTAATGTCTCGACATCTTTGAAAGACTAATCTGAATATTTCATTAATGAATGGCTGCGGTTGTCATGCCATGCTCTATATAAGCCTCAAGTTACAAGGCGAAGCATTGGATTCTAATATACCTTTCTTTTTCTTTTATACATTGATTTTCTCTATTTTACACATTTTGTAGGATAAAGACAAATTCCTACTTATTTTATTATATTTTTTGAACTTAAAGTTGAGAAGTTGTCTTGATTATTTGAAATTTTAGGATGAACTTAATTTTTATTCCGTACTCTAAAAAAAATAACATATACATTATTGGTTTCAAATTTTAAAATGTTTAAACTCTTCTAAATTAAAACTTATGAGTCATTTTTTTAGTTTAATTTTGAAAAATAATTCCAGATTTTTTTTTACCTATTATGCCTACAAATTCTCCTAATTACTAATTTAATTATTTTTTTATGCATTTTTAAGGTAATAAATAGATGTATTTTATATTTCCTATTTTGAAAATAAAACGATTATTAGAAATATGTATAAAAAAAGTATAGCAACCTTCGTTTGTATCTATTCTCTCAATGTTCGGCATCAGGGCATCTTCCCTCACTCTTTCTATTAACCTCGTTGGTCTTACCTAATCAATGACCTTGCTTTTTTGTTTGTCTCTCTCCTTATTATGGATATATGAAAGGTGGAGTGTTTTAATTAGAGAGATTCAATCCATTGGCTTACGTTTGTTTTTATTCTTTTCTACTGTTCTCCCTTCTCTTTAACCAATCCAAAATTTTTCCCATTACTACATTGGTTTCATTTATATAAACTTTCATTCTGTTATTTTTCGGTAAATTATGTTTGATGTCCATGTAAAATCGAAAAATATAAAAGAAAATGTTCTGCGGTTAGCCCTCAAGCACATTTTGAGAAGCTTTATTAATATAAATTTGAATTGACTAATAACATAAACTTTTAGTATAATATTACTTAGTGAAATGATTTTTTAGTGTATATATATTGTCATTGGAGGAAGGAGATTAAGAGAGAGGAATGTGAAAGAGTGCTAAACTCAAATATTCGAATTTTATTCAATAGTAATTTTCTAGTCACCAAACAGAGAGTCACAAAACCATCGAATTCAATACCTGGGAGGCCCAAATCAGATCACCTAAACACATGCCACATGTCCATTAAGGATGGTTGAAGTGGTCACTGACCATTTTCTATCAAGAATAGCTCGTTTAGATTGGTATCAAATTAACACAAATAAAAATCCATTTCAACTTTATATTTAACATATAATTTAAGCTCATTTTAGTGAGTTTCTAATATCACACTTGATTCGAGTTCAAGCCCACAAGTAATAAAAATAAATAAATAAAAGGTGTGTATAAAAATAATTGCCTTGTTCCCTACTATCTCAGCTCACATGTGAAGATCTTTTTTGAATGAATCTGTAAACTAAACAAATGTCATCCAAACTATCTCCCAAGAAATAATGAGACCATAAATAAAAAATAGCATCTCTAATGTATGTACAAGAAAATTTTACCAAAACAGAATGATGAGTAGAGTAACAGAAAAGAAGGCTACAAGTGAAGGCATCAAAGAAGAGGATGAAGAAGGAACTATCTGAATGATAAAATTGCAAGTGGGTGTTGATATATTGTTTGTAGAAAGCTTGGCTAAACCTTGAAAATTGCATGCCATGGGATCCTGATTTTGAACCTGGTAGTACATGTTAAACGCGTAAGAGGCATTCCCATTAGCATCAAGGTTGTTGCAAGAAGAACCATATCCAAGTGCAGTGCAATCAGCAAAAGTGCAAGCATAATTAATATTATCTGCAAGTTTGCTTAGATCCTTGGCATCTGGATTAAACATGCACCACCTTTGAGAAAGATATTTCACATTCTGTGCACCTATGAGAAATTTGCTTTGACCCTGACCTGAAAGGTCCATTGGAAACTTGGGTTGCCCATCATATCTAAAAATTCCCCAATGTCGCTCAAAGTTTCCAGGAGCAATGCTCTTGGCATCCTCATCAATAAGTCCAAATAGATAAACTTCAATATGTCCAGGGCGGCGTGGGGTACCTTTGTTTGCTGCTAGCCTTGGCAGAAGCCCATTATAGAACCTCAAAGCATTGCCTGCATTGGCATTCTTGTCTCCTTCTGTAGGCCATCCTACTTCCCCTACCAATATGGGCATGTCTCCATACCCCACTGATTTAAGAGCAGCAACCAAGGTATCAAAATTTGCATCAAAGACATTGGTGTATGGAGTGCCATTATCATTTACAGGATTGTCTACCCCATCAAAGAAGGCATAGTTGAAAGGAAAATCATCATTCCCGTATAGACTTAAGAAGGGGTAAATGTTCACAGTAAATGGTGCGCCATTCTTGTTGAGAAATTGCACTATCTGTGTCATGAGTTGACTGATATCAGGCCTAAAAATTCCTGCAGATGGAACAGGATTGCTCTCTGGAGACTGATACACATCAGCGTTTAAGGGTACTGTAGCCTTTACAGTATCTCCAAGACCAGCTTCATTAAGGGCATTTTGAATGTTCTGCAGTGCAGGTAGGGTGACATTCAAGAATGAATTGTTGTAGGATTTCAAAAATGGCTCGTTCCCAACTGCTACATACCTGCAAAAGAATATAGATAAAGTGCATGAATATATTAAAATCAGTCAAAAGGAAAATCCATGAAGATAGTCTAGCAGTGGCAGAGAAAGAAAATATACATTTCATTGTAAATTACTGTTTGAAAAATCAAAATTGACCCAAAAGGTTTCACACCATCAATGTTATGATATATAGCCACATAACAGCTCGAAATTATTCCCAAAAACATTTACATGTTTGCTTAACACTTAATGAAAAATAGCATTTCAAGAGAAGTTGATACAATTAATATTGGATTTCTATCCAATAAAGCTTAACATGCAGTGTTTCCAACTAAATGTTCAAGAAATTGCATGAAACTATGAAATGACATTATCTTTCAGGTAAATTATTATTTGCAAGCACAAATAAAACTTCTAGTCATACACGCGTATATCATTTCTCTTCCCAAAGCCCCCCACCCCAAAAGAGCAGTCACCTCCTAAAATGGTAAAATGATTCTTAGAACAAATATGATCCTTCTCCTCAGCCACATTAAAAGTTACTAAAGGACTTAACCAGGCACTGCTACCAAAAAAAGGAATCTTATTCTGGGGGATCGCCTAGTACATAGAGCTTCCCTGATAAAAAAGAAAAAGACAACTTTTGAGTTCACTTTTGAAAGATTCCTTGCACACTTTTCACTGTCTGGTTCCTAAACTCATCAGCAAACAGAAATACACCATTATTATTGTTGTAGTTATCATTATTATGGTCAGAGGGATTGCCATCCCTGGTAACAAGAGGGATTGCCATCCCTGGTAACAAAATCACTCTTCATGTGAATGTTAATTGAAGGCCAAGACTTTCCCTAAGGAAAAGCATACAGGGCACCATGAAGCAAAATCAATGCAGGGAATTGAAGTAACAAGCCAAACATAAATTCTCCAAGAAACCGAATACAAAGAATCAAGGACTTGGCCTCAAACGCACTTGTTCAAAATGCTAAACTAAACCCACAAGCAACAACCACATCTGCTACCAAATAAGCTCTAAAATCCACATCAAAACATAAAATAAAACAAATTCACATAATAGATTTAAAACAACAATTAAAGCAGTTAACTAAGATTCAAAAAAATTGCAAAACTCACTTGACATTAACTCCTCCATTGAAGTTGTAACGTGTGACATTCTTCTTAACCCACTGTTTAGCTCGGCCATAGTCATTCATCTCAGCAAGCTGGTTATTAGGAATAGCAACCATAACTTCAATCCCACTCCCTGCCAAAGCACTCATGGTTGAATCATCTGCATCAAAAAGCTTCACTTTCTGAATCCCATTGTCCTTCAACATCTGAACCACTGTATCTGGTGGCAACTTGTGCGTTGCTTGGGTTCCCCAATTCACACCAAGCCCTTCCACACACCAACACATCACCCCCACCACCATAACCCATCTCAAAATCCAATATTTTTCCATATCAAAAACTCTTCCTCACAAATAATAACAACAATATTTTCTAGGGAAAAAAATAGAGGAAACAAGAGATGGGGGAAAAAATGTATTGGCTAATAAAACATACACGGAAACTGTCTCTTCTTTCTATAAGAAGAGAGAGAACAAGCGAAAGGAACCGTTTTTAAAAGTGGGGTTCGAAGAATCAGCGAAAATTTAGCAACTTTTTCACCCTACACTAACCCACGATGAATGAGACCGTGATAGTCTAATAGGGTGATAAAAAAGGGAATAAACAAAAACACAGAAGAATAAGAATACTTATCAAGAGGAACGAAATATAAAGGATCACAATATTTGTAAACAAAACAAATATTAAAAAAAAAAAAAAAACTTTTTCTGCTGTTCTTCCTTGGCCTCTGATTGGTTTGTTTCTGTTACAGAAAAACAAAGGCCAGTTAAACGAGATGAACAAGAGCCAAAGGCCAGAAAAACTTTTTTTGTTATGTTTTATATTTTGTTTTTAACTTAAGAAGAGGAGAGAGGAAAAGAGTTTATGAAGTGAGAAGAAAAAGTGAGAGGCAAATTTCCTCAAGCTTTTTTAATTATTATTGTTGTTATTGTGGGACAACCCTAACCGCGGTTTTAGATAGCCATAACGGCTACCACTGGAGAAGCTCCCAAACGAAGTAAAGATGAAGGAATTGATTTTTGAAAGGGAAAGGTATTATTATATAACACTTTTCTTTTTAAAGTGGATAAACAATAGTATTGATAATATAACACCTTATTATTTTTTGTATATTTGAAAACTTCTTTGAAAATTTTGATATAATAACAGTAAAGACTTGTAAGAGATCCGTTTCTGCTATTGGTTAGGGAAGAAGGGAAGCCTTTTGGTTGAAGAAAGGATCAGTGTTGAGATGGAGAAAGGGGGAAGGGTCATGAAAGAAATTCAATTATTCTTTAAATTTAAAATCATGCATTTTTCTTAACTGGAAAGTTGCATTTTTTGGATTGTGCCTTGGCTTCTTCCATGTAAATTGCAATTTTATTTTGATTTGATTTGACTAATAAAATTCAATTCAATTTAAATATCCTTTTAAAATGTATTCAAAAATAAATAAATAATATTTTATTAAAACAACATTTAATATTATTAATATGTTAAATTTAATGATATTATGTAATTATTAATCAAAATTATTATATATTAATTTTTAATTACACATTAAAAATTTAAATTTAAATAAAAGGAAAGTGAAGATTAAAAACTTATCAGTGATTAATTTAAAAAGCATCATGAATAACATTTTAATCAAAATGGATATTTAAAGGGGGAAAAATACTTCCAAACAGAAGAAATTTAAAGAGAAAAATATTACTCTCTCGTTTATTTTCATAAAAAACGGGTTTGCATATTTTATATTGTTATTTGTAAAAATTAAGGTTTACTGTATACTTAATATTCTTCTTTGTTATCTTACATTAATTTTTCTCAACTTATAAAATAATTAATATTATAAATATTTTTATAAATACGAACTTTCAAATTTTTATGTTATAAAAATTGAAAAAAAGTTAACACAACATCACCAAAGAAAAATATATTGAGTGAAATTATATTAATGGGAGTACTTTATAGTTTTTGTTTTTTCTAAACGGGTCATGCTTCTTTCTTTTTATGAGTTGTTTCAATTTTAGAAAAGAATAACTATGCATTTATAATTATTAATTTAAAATATTATAACATTATGCTTGATATAAAAATTTGTCAATTTATTATGTTAAACAAGTTATTTTTTTGTTTTATTTGATTATTTCATAAATTTATTTTACTAAAATAAATTACTCGGTAAAAAAATATTTCATTAACCTATAATTATAAGTTACAACTTGTAAATTTTTTATTATTATTTTAACTCTTTTTACTATTTTCAGAGCTATATTATTTAATAAAATATTTTATCTTCTAACTCGTCAAATTTGATCATATATCTTTTCTAGCTTGTATTATCTCATAAAATATTCTCATAAAATATTGTAAACAGTGTAACCCATAGTGAAATGAGTTTTTTTTTTTTTATTCAATTTGAAATTTTGATAGAATTATTTTTCTAAACTCAAACTCAACTTGTTAATATTGTGATAAAATTGTGTTAACCTAATTTATAAAAAAAATATATCAATTTTAACGTTATGCATAATTATTAAATCATAAAAATAATAAAACGTAAAATTAAAAGTATATTTTTACTATGTTCTTAAAATAAAATATCAATATAAATATAATATAATGACATTCAAAATATTTTTTAATAAACTTTAGAATCTGATTGCTGACTCATAATTACTTTACAAAATATGCTTTTTTTTAATTCTAATATAACTTGAACTCAACATTAAAATATACTAAATATAATTTTAAAACTTAAATATGTCAAAATTAACATCTAAGACTTGATGGGTTAGGGAAACAAAATGGATTTTGTGCGATCCCTAACTTATAAATGTATTTTTTTAATAAAATATCAAAATTTTGATTATCACAATTCAAATAAAGGAATATAAAAAGTAAATTATTTTAATTTTTGTTCTCTTCGCACCATTTATGAAATCGGATTTAACAGAGTACTTCTAGTTTACCTGTTACATTTTTATTTTTATTTTTAATGAAATATTTTGACATTATCCTTACACTTAATTTTCACTTCCTTATTATATATATCGATCATAACATTTATTAATAATATTTATTGGCTCGTTAATAATATTTTTATGAAGATAACATTTTTGCTAATGTTGTTGGTGTAACTAGGATTCATGGGTAATATTTTGTACTTTATAGCTAATAAAAAAGTTTAAATAAATTATTCTTAATTTTAAATAAAAAGATACTAAACTCTTATATATCATATATTCTGTTAGAAAACGAATCTTGGACTCATTTTTACAGCAATAAAGTTGGATACCATTAACTAAATTTATGTATTTCATGAAGTTGTTTTGATAGGTTTGTTCTTAGTATCTGATCTGAATTGAAAGTATTGTCACTGAAAAGAAAGTATGGTCCCACAAGCACTGAGCAGATCCATGAATGAACTAATAAGATGAATTTAAGATTTGGTTTATGATTGTGTTGTGAGGAAGTTGAAGTGGGAATGTTGACGCAACCTGCACCTCTCCAACTCCTTTCACGCGCATTCATCTCAATATAATCAATATTTATTGTTCAACCGTTTTATAATATTTTGGATATGAATCGTGTGGAGCCGGACTCAGACTCGGACATTTCATCACACCTATAGTTTACATTTATATTCTACTACGCGTTTTATTCTTAAATTGTACAAAACTGTACATAATACAAAAATAATTAATGATACTTATTTTAGATATTTTTATCAGTATTCAGAATATTATAATTATTTTTTAAAAAATTAATTTAATTATTTTAATTCATATAATTTAATAAAAATGATTTATAAAAGTTGTTAAAAAGAATAATTTTTATTAAAAAGTATATATTAAATTTTATAATTTTTGTACAAATATTGCACATAAATTTTTATAATACACTTAAAAGTACAACTTAGTTCTTTTAAATAACAGGTGAAAAAGAGATAAAAGCCTAGCTACAACCAACTATTATTAGTTCTTGCCAACAATATTATATATATATATATAGGTTATTTATTATAAAATTATTTTAAATATTTTTTACAATTTTTAATATAATATTATTTACAAGGTTTAAAAAATTTATATTTTGTACATATTTGTCTCATAAATATTTATGCAAATTAATTAGAAAATAATTAGAATATTATAATTATTTTTTAAAAATTTAATTCATTAATAAAATTTAAAAAAATTAATTGAAAGAGTCATATAGATATAGTTAAAGAAAAATACTTTGTATATATATTTTTTATGTAGAATGTTATTGTTAATTGTTCATCGTAAAATAAAGATGCAACCTCACTTCACCTATGTAGGGGTTCCAACATAAAAGTCGACTCTATCAATCTATTTTTAGTTGAACAAAATTGATTAATTTAGCCTTTGAAAAACAACTGAGCACAAACATATGGATACACTTTTCTTCCAATGATCTAATTGTGGACTCGTAGACTATTCTAGAAAACACCTAGATTAAAGATTATCCACTTTCTAAATTTGTATTGAAGGTAAATAAGTGTGTAAAAGCAATAAAAAATAATAAATAACCATGTTAAGCATCCAAAGTAAAGAATAAACATAAAAAGTTTTATTTAATTAATAAGATTTGAGTGTGTCTTCTGACACACTTTTTAACATATATTTACTTTTATTAAATTTTATTTAAAATAAAAATAAATTAATTTTAAAAAATAAAATAAAGTTTAGTTAATTTTTATAAGTTTTGATAAATTTTAATTAATAATAAAGAGTATATTAAATAACATGTTACTAGCATTATTTATTAATATTTATAACTTTAATTAAATAGTTAATTGCATTAAACTTATTAATTACATTTTGAATGAAAAAAAAATTATAAAAAATAAAGAAAATGATGTATTTGGATATGGAGAAATTAAAGAAAAGAGAATTATTTTTATGCGAATTTATTTAAAAGAGTCCACTTCCAAATAAGAAAAAGTGAGAGGAAAAAAAATGATAGTTAATAAAAAAAATTATTTATTTTTAATATAATTTAATTATTTTTATTCATTTAAAAATGTAGAAGATTTTTTTTATTTTTTTAAAATTAATTCATCCAAACATTAAATATAATTTATTCTATTTTTTATTCTTTTATTTTTTCTATTTTTTTATCTTTATATTTTATTTCGCATCCAAACATACCATAAGTGTTTGGGTAAATATTTTATTAACTTGATTTTGAATGACTTTAATTTTATAAATTTAATTTTACTTAAATGAGAGTTTAAAATAATGATTTATGTTAAAAAATTTATGCTAAAAATAAGTTTATAATAAAATTTAAGTTTTTTTTTTGAAGTAGTAATATTTTAATATAAACTGATTTATTATTTTAATATTTTTTTAAAAATAAAATTTTAAAATAATATTATTTAAAAATATATTTTTTGTTTAGAGTCTTTTTATCACGTCAAAATTTATTTCATCCACTCTGCAGATGAAACTTATTATTATTTTTTTAATCAAGTTTTATATTCAATAGAGATCAAATTATGAGATTGTGCCACTGAGTGCTTCAAGAAAGAGTGAAGAATCTTTGCATGTAGACTTAAATTTGGAGATAGTTGTGACAACCATTTAAGTACAACTAATTTTCTAAACAACAACTTGAATCCATTGAAATAAGTGATAATATTCAACCTCTTTAATTCTAAAAATTTATAAGAATGTCATTTGTGTAGCCCGCTTTCAAAGATATTTTTTTTTGTCAAACCAATTTGTAAGTTGGGCTGGAATGAAAAATGACATAATCTTGTTTGAAACTTACAAGATGATGACACATGATTAAATATGGAAATAGGTAAGTTGTCCAATAGGAACTATGGTATAGTCTTTTTAAAGTTTAATCTAGCTTAACCTATTAAATTAATAGGTTTAATTTAAATTTTTTAAAAATTTTGATTAATTAAATAGGTTAGGCTTAAATTTAAAAAAAAAACCTATTAAGTCTATTAAAATGACTTATTTAAAATTTATAAAATTTATAATAATATATTAAATTGATTAAATTTTAAAATAATATAATCTTAAATTAAAAATCCTAATTCTTTTTCTTAGAATTGAAAAATACCTCTACTACATATCTTCTAAAAAAGAGAGTTCTGCTTGTTGAAGTTTTTTGCATATCTTGTATGAAAAATATTATTATTTATGTATTTTAGATTTTTGTTTGTTACATTTGTTAATTTTAGGTTTAAATTTATTTAGTTATATTGTGTTTGTTGATTTAATGTGTAAGACTTTATGCTACTAGATTTGCTTAGTGATTTATAAATTGATATTCATTTTATGGTATTTTTTTATATGTGTAGTGATTTACTTATTTAAATTAAATATGTAGTTTGAAAATAATAAATAGAAATATGTAATTTTATTATACATATTCAGAATGTTGAATCATTTTTTAATAGTTTATTTAGATATAGGCCTTGTGACTTTTAAAAGACATATTTGTTTAAATGGTTTAATAGTCTATTTATAAGGAAGCTTAATAACTTATTTAATGTCTTGATATGAAGTAGTTCATTAAAAAGACTAATAGAAAAGATCAGGCTAGGCTTAATAAAAAAGCCTATAATAAGTTATAAATTAGACTTAGGCTTCAAAATTATTAAACAAACTAGACCTATTTATGCAAATCATGCAAAGCCTAACCTATTTTTATCTCTATACATGTACAATCTCATAATTTCGTCTATGATAAAGATGAAACTTGATTAAAAAATTTTAAAAAATAAATTAAAAATTTTAAAAAATAAATTTTATTTGTCAAGTAGACAAAACAATTGCTAAAGTGACAAAAAAAATTAAAGATAAAGAATATGTTTTAAAAAATTATTTTAAGAATTTGTTTTTTTTTAAATATTAAAAAATGAATATGTCTTTAATATAAAAAACGTTATAATTTATCATATAGGTCTAAAATAAAATTAATATTAGAGAATAGCCAAACATTATTATTTTTTTAATGTAAAATCATGTAATAATAAACTAAATATAATTAGGTAAAAAAGCTAACATGAAATCAAATATACCCCGAACCCATGTTACAATAATGTAGAATCATGGTCAGCATGGAGTGAATAACTATCACTTCAGCTAATTTGTGATGAAAATTCCATTGAATAACTGAGATTTTAGTTGTCTCTTTGATTGACATTGTAACATCTCTAGTTTTAGAGGAGTAACCCTTCTAAACGGTCTTTAACTTCTTTTAATGTGCAAGTCTCAATCTTGATGGTTGATAAGTAGAAAATGTATTGTTTTAGAAATCTCACCACTAAAATGTAAGAATTAGTTATGTAATGATTTTTTCATTTATTTATCCCATCAAAGACCTATCTTTTATCACGACTGACATGTTTAATCTAAAAAAAATAATTTTAAGAAGAAAATATCAATCTTTGTATTTCAAAAATACCTTTTTTCTAAGTCACAAATTAAACTCGTAAGCATTAATTAGCTTATTAATTTCTTGATCATTACCTCTTTTAACTAAGAATTCTTCTTATGGACTTCCACTGTTCCCTGATTTGACTATTAACTTGCATGTTTCTCAAGTATCAAACTTTCTAAATTATATGTTCATTGATTAGCAGTTATCTCAACTAAAGTTTATTAATTAACTACCAAACTTTTTGATTGATATATTTATTGATCGTCAACGACTAAATTTGTCAATTATATATAAGCTATAAACTACTAAATTTGTCAATTATTGACTACTAAACATGTTAAATGGAGGCTTTATTAGCTAAATAATTAGTTATTGAATATTAAATTCACATTTTAATTACAGTTTCCAAGTCTAATTATATAGTATAAATATAGACTTAATTATATATTTTTATGTTCCTATAAAAAGTATCACATTTTGAAATAAGTTTTTAAATTTTTTTATTAGGATTTTGTTCTTGTCTTATTTAAAATGTCATTAGTATTCGTTGTCAATTCTTTCTTGTTAAATTATGAGTTAGATAATATAGCTTCAGTTCATCACTATCACGGTCCCACCATGTCATTTAATTTTTTAAAATTTGTATTTACAAAAAAATTCTTTTTCTTCAACTTCTCTCACTAGTACACTTTTTCAATGCCAATTTTTTCCAAACCAAAAAAGAAATCTAACCTTAACCCCAAGTTTTCTCCAAGCTTCTCTTTCTTCAATCCAAGTTTCTATTTGAATATGAACAATTGTTGTGGTTGGGAGTTTAGTTGAACATTGACTTTTGACAAGCATTATATACAACAACATCTCTTAACTTTGTAAGAAATCAAAATTTTATTTTCTCCTATTGATTTTTTTTTCCAATGTCTTTACTTGGTCTAAGATAGATATACAAAGGTAATGTATCATTTCTGAGTATTGTACATTAGTGATTGGTCATTTAACTGAAGTTTTGTAGCAGTCAGAGTTGATATTCAAATTCTTGATTTGTCTCTGTAATTGTAATGTTAAATTGAAAATATATGATTTAATGAATGAATCGAGTTTTTTGTCCCCTCCCTCCTATTTCCCTTTGCTTCAGCAATGGTTATCAATTCATTAATATATACACATGTATCCACAATAGTAATTAATAATAACTAATAAGAAAGGTTGGACCAATTATTGGAAGAACAATGTCTCTTTGCTAAATGTTGCTTCATCGATCAGTCTCTTTGGGCATGAATGATGTATTGTATCTTTAAGCAACATTTTTGTCTTGTTCTTATGATAATTAAGGTTTTTTTTTTCATCTCCTTTCAATGAAAAAAATGTTAAGTCAAATATCAATAATCAATACGAGTAAAGTAAGATTTAATATTTGTGAAAAAAATTCTTTTTATCACAATGACTTGTTTGGCACAAAGATAAGGTTGTTGCCTCATGACCTGGAAATGCTCTTTGCATATATAGGCAACAATGCATACATTCACCCTCTTTTGATCCCACTGTGCACTAGGATGCATACTTTCTTTACTTTTCTAAATACTTGTTTTTCTTATCTTATTAGTCATTATGTTACCTCCTAAGTTGTATCAATTAAATCTTATAATTTTATATATTAGTCCTTAAAGTTAAGATGTGTTAAATACTTTAGTTTTGTTCCAAAAAAAATTAAAATGTGATAATAAAATCATGAGTTGTTATATTAAGTATCATGCTAGAGTTTGTTGTATACACAAAATAGTCATTTTGGGACCTCATACAAATAATTTGCATGCTATTATTCTGAGAAGTCCAATCATAAATCTAAATTTGTATGCTATTAAAAATGAAATGAACGAAAGTGATAAAAAAAGAAAAAGAAAAAAGACCAATAGCCTAACAAAGTGAAGATTTGAGAAACTAAATATCTTCTTTACCGAGGCAAATGTTGAGTAGGAAGAGAAAGATCAGTAAAGACAAAGAGATAATTATTGATAAGAAAAGAAATAAATTATTAACATGTCACTTAATATAATAAAATTAAAATAATTAATGTTACTTAATCTTAAAAACTCAAATTAAAATTATAAATATAAAAGATTAATTTACATGATATAACAGATTTTTTATATTAAAAATAGTTTATTTATGATGTACTCTTTTTTACTTTAAAGCATATTTTAATATAAGGAACTGTTCGACTAAGAAGATTATTTTAATTTTTTTAAATCTTGCATTAAAAATGTGACACTTTTATACTTAGTATAAATGTTTTAAAAATTACTTTAAGAAATAGTACTTTTATGACTTTTTTTTAATATAGTTTCGAAAAAAATATCATCATAAGAAAGTTGGAAATTAAGATTCTGGTAAAATAAAAAATTATAAAATAAAAATATAATTTTATTATATTTTAAATATTTTAAAATTTAATTTAATTTGTATATCCACCTTGTAATTCTTTATGTAAAACTCGTATTATTAACTTTTGTTATATATATGGGTATATATATAATTGATGAAGGGGAGAAGACCAATATGGGAGGAATCTATCAACTCATCTGTGCCCAGACAACTAACGTTCTCTGCTCTTTAGTGTCTTATAGCCAAATTATGTGGTGCATATCAATACTGTCTCATAGTCAATAATCAATATTAAAATATTTTAACATCTTTAGTAAATTATTTGTAATAGAAAAAAAAATTAAAAGCCAAGTTTCTGTTAATATATTTAATTGACATAATTATTTATTAATAATGAAAAATTTTGTTAGTGAAAATTTTAAAAATATGAGAAAATGTTTGAAAAATGTGGAAGAATGTTTGTGGGTAAGAATTTAGTTTAAAGTTGATTAGGTAAATGGAATTATTCAAAGATTTTGAAAAGGAAGGAACATCCCTTTGAAATGCAACGTAGAGTTCTTCAAAAAAATAAAATAAAAAATGGTTGCTTGTAGTACGACAATCCACCCACTATTTTGAAACAAAGTGACTCCTATGGACATGTAATTTTCATGATTCCTAGAATGTTCAGTAACTTTTATGTAATATGGAGAAAATTTAAGAATATTTTTAAATTTATTTATAACATTTTAAGTGAAGTTTTAATCATTTCAATTTATTTATTTATTATTTTATTGTAGAAAAAGATCAGGATTGTGCTTTTCAAATAATAAACTTTTAAATTTAATTATTTTTTAAAAAATTTGAAACTTGTGTAATCATGTTTCGTTTAAAATTTAATTTTTTAAATTAAAGTTTAATTTCTCTTAATTATATTTTATGATTCTTTTATCTATATTTTATAATATTTACTTTTTTTTTTTGGGTCTCTTACATCTTATAGGACTTCACCCTTACATTTTTAAATTTACTTTTTGTCAAATTTCCATTTGTCGTTGCGAAAGGATTAAGGTCTTGGAACCATTGAGCACCCATAAAATCAATATCTTACTTCTCTATGTTTAAGCATTTTGATACAATAATTTTGTTTTTAAATTTTTTATTAGATAATATAATGACTTATTTTTGTAATTTGATTTGATTTTATATTTTTATTCATGAGCACCTAAATTCTTAGTTAAGGGTTATAGTAAATCTTATGATGTAATTAGTTTTTAACCATTTTTCTTAGAATGTAAATATTTTTATGTGTGTGATGTTTATTTTATCGCTTTTATTTCATTATATCAATAATTGATTAATAATTTTTAATTAATTACATAAAAAGCTATTATACCATTATCTAGGTAGTAAATTAATGAGATAAATTGAACTTAAAATTTGAAAGATCAATCAAAATTCTAGATTTTCAATTAATCATTAAAATAAAAAATGCATATGGGTTTGTGTGTTCTTATTCTTATAATTATTAATTTTTTCATGATAATTGAAAATATTAATAAATAGAAAAAAAATACTATTATTACATGATCTTTTTGAATAATAATACAATTGAAATGAGCAATTAGTCATGTAACATAAATTAGTTCATGAAAAGATAAATAAAAACAGATAAAAAAAAGTTAGATAAAATTAAAGTCTAAGTGCATAATAATTGACTTTATTTAAATGTAGTTGTTTGTCTTATTGTGCTTTTACTTTTTGTATACTTTATTTTGTTTTATTTCTTTATAATAATTTAAAATATTATCAAATTTTAAATTTATCTCAATAGTCATATATTTAATTGATTTAGTGTTTGTTAAAATAGTTTTTCTGAAATGATATTAAGAATCTTAAATATATTTTTTAATTATTTTTAACAAGTGTAAATGTTACTTATTTTTAAGAAGGTAAAGTTAGTATTTTTGTCTCTTAATTTTAAAATAAAATTTGTTTTTTCTTTTAACTTTTTGGTAGTTCATTTTCATCCTCAAACTTTATTTATTTTTTTCATGTTGGTCTTTTCTATTAGCTCTTTTACATGATTTAACAAAGATATCCTAAGTAACATTAAAATGACCTTAATACTGTTTGTTTACCTAAATTTTTTTATTTAAAAGATTATTAAAAAAATGAGGAAGTGACGTTAAGTGCAACTTTTCCTTCTCCTTTTTCCTTCTTTTCCTTCTTCAACAGCTCTTCATCTCTTTCCTCCCAACCCACCAACCTTATCCACCCCTCCCACAACTCCTCTTTCCCCTCCTCCATCACATCTCCCCCAATCTACCAACTTTGTCTACCCCTTCCATAGCCCTTCTTTTCCCTCCCCATAATCCCCTCTCCTTTCCTTCCTCCCCCATAGCTCCATCACCCTTTCCCCCTCCCCCTAACCCTTTTTCCCATAGCCCCTCTTTCCTTTTCCCATAGTTTCTCTTCTCTCCTTTTCTTAGCCCTTCCCCTTCCATTTTTCCAACTCACCAGTCTCTCTCTCGCTCTCCCGCAGCCCCCTTCCTTTTCCATAACTCACCAAAACCTTGAAGTACACCTTATGTCATCAATTAGGAGTATAAGTATCCTTGAGAAATTTTATATATTGTGGAATAGGTAGTTGTTACCAGAAAAAGACTCATTAATTAAGAAGAGGATATTTGCGTTAATAATTTATGCTATGCATTTTGTTTAGACAAGGAGTTGTGTCTAACCCTCACTTAATACCTTGACAATAAGAAGACACATAACATATTTTGTATTTGTCACAACCTACTTTCCAAAAAAAAAGTTTAATAACATATTATATATATATATATATATATATATATATCATGTACAAATTTATCCACTGAAATAAAATCGATTAAAATATTCAACTCAATATGAATTATAAAAGAACTAAAGCTTAACAAACCTCAGGAGCATTTTGACAAAATTTATAATCATAATTATCTGTTGATAATTTATAAGCATATATTAAAACTGCTCAGTATGGAGCTAAAAGTACAAATTTACAATATTTATAACTCATTCAAATTTATACTTAAATATCTCAGTCTCACAACTGAGGCTTGGATTATAAAATTTTTAAAGAAAACTACTTATTCAAAAAGAATGTCATTCTACTTTATTCACTTCTCAGCATGTGAAGTGAAAGCATTACCTATCACACCTACTCACGTATCATAGTACGATCATCGCAATGTACATAACACACCAACACAGACACAAAATGCAAGAGTGAACTTAAGAAATCAATCATCTATATCACAAGATTATGAAATATATTATAAGCATTATACAACTTTCATAATTTCCAACAGGTAATACAACAAATTCAACTAACTCCTAACTCATCTAATGTAAATGTAACAATTCAGTTATAACTAATTTTACAGCTTAATTAATCTAGAAGGAACCTACACTAGACTCTAAAATGATGATATTTTATTATATATAGCTCAACCACAATTATGCATTTAACAGCTCAACAATATTTAGCAGTATATTAGAGGAAGGACTGGTGAATTGAGGAGAAAGGGATGGGAGAGCTATGAGTGGAGGAAGGGGAGGGGAAGAGAAAGTTGCACTTAGCGTCACCTAAGTTTCACCATTTTTTTAAATATCTTTTAAATAAGAAATCTAAATTAGATTAAATAAACAGTTAAGGTCATCTCAATGCTACCTAAACTATCTCTGTTAAACCATGTAACAGAATTAACGAAAAGGGCCAACATAAAAAAAAAATATTTGAAGTTGAAAATGTAAAACAAAAATAATTAAAATATGAAATGAATTTTATCCTAAAATTAAGTTAAAAAATAAAAAAAATTAATTTTACCTTTTAAAAGTCTATTATTTTTAATAATTCTTAATTATTGTCATTTTTACTATTTTTAACCTTCAAACAAGCATACATATATGATATAATAAAAAAGGAGTATTTACCAAAATTATTCTAACAAATACTAGATTTATTGAATTATGAGTAAGGAGACTAAACAAGAATTGAAAATTATAATAACAAAAATATAAAAAAATTAAATAAAAAATTGAAAAGAGTGATACGATAAACAAATATGCAAAAAAGAACCAATTATAAATAAGCCTAAGGTTTTAGTTTTATTTATAGGTTCTTTAATATTTTTTTTCTTTTATCTTTTTATTAATTTATTAATATTTTAGAGTATTCTTTCATTATCTATTAATATCTCAGATTATCATATGAAAAATAATTAATGATGAGAGAAATATAAAAAATAAATAAATTTATTAACTCAATAATTAATTAAATTTAATTATTCGTATAAATAAAAATATAAAATCAAACTAAATTATATAAATAATTCATAATTTTAGTTGAAGAGAATTAAAAAAGTAAAATTTTTATATTCAGAAATTATTGGAAAAAAAAAGAAAAGAAATCGATGCTACATGTACTCAAAATTTTAAAATTTTAATCTTTTAAAAAATAAAACTCGAAAAATCTAAATGTAATATTCAAATATTTTGAAAAGGAAGGAGCATCCTTAAAATGCAAAATAGATTTAAAAAAGAAAAAGACTGGCTGTAGTACGACAATCCACCGACTATTTTGAAGAAAGTGACGCTTATTTATACGATGGACACGTAATTTTCATTATTCCTAGAAAGTTCAGCAATTTTCTTGTACCAATCTGACAACGCTTATCAAGGAATCAACAAATTTTTACAATCTTTTAATATTATTTATTAATAACTCAAAAAATAATATGTAAATTATGACCTTAATAAAGTGACGCACGGGTAATAATGGGAACCCGGAAAGCTTCGTAGTCACTCGCAATTCAACAACTCATCAAAATGTCTGGTGTTCCTTTTTCATACCTTTAGGTGTAATACTAATTTTTAGTTGAGACACTGAGACTGTTCCTCTCCCAAGAGATTTGCCAAAAGTATAAACCTTCACTAGATAGGCTTCTAACCATTGAACTAAAGTTTATTTACTCATTCAGCCATTCCTTGTAATTCTATTGAGAAATATGTTATTCTACAATAATATTTGTTATGCAGCATTTCCAATAGCCTTTTTTCAAGAATAGGAAAGAAGTGAGTATCTAAATGAAGAGAGAGAAAAGTTAATCTAGGAGAAAGAAAAATTTTGTTTTCTTGTGTTTGATTTTTGTTCCAATCAGTATCTTTTAAATCAATACATTCATTAGTGATGCTAATACAACATTAAAATGAAATAAAGTAGACTGTAGTTAATTATATATCCAATGGGTAATAAAAACTTAAAGTGTAAACCAAAATTTAAAAATTGATACAAAAGGAAGGGTAATTTACAATCGTTTCCTCTAAGCCAATTCCTCATTCGACTTTATAGTTTGTTGATAACTTCTTAAATCAGGGTTCGAAAATGGTATAAAATCAATACTCTTCTCAAAAAGATGTTAAAATCATACCTCACTCTTTTGAAAGATATAATGTACTATTAATTTAGTGCATTTATAATTAGCAAGATGAGTAGCGAAAATGCAAGGACACCCCCCGTATCCGGGAGAAATGCCAAGGAAAAAAAGAGTAATACATCCTTATGGTCCCTAAAATCATAGGTATTTATTAATTATGTTCATAAAATTATAGTCTTTGAAATTTTAAAAAATCAGTTATTTTAGTCTCTAACATTATAAAAAAAATATCCCTATACTTATTGAAATTAATATTTTAATCTTTGAAATAATAGATAGTCGTCAATCTCTTTCCTATAATTATGAGAAACAAATTTTACTCCCTAAAATTATTAGAAATTAATTATTCCAGTCTTTTTTTATAATATTTATTAAATTAATCTAATGATACATTTAATGTGACATACTAAGTGTCAATGGAGTGCATACATGACATAAAACTTAGCAATGAGTAATCCTAATATTATAGTTTTTATAATCTTGTTAACAAAAAAAATTGTCATAATTTTAAAGACTAAATTGACGAGACCATAATTTTAGGAATTAAAATAATTAATTTATGATAAGTTTAAAGGCTAAAAATTCTGTTTCAGAATTTCATAAACTAACTTGACACGTGACTATACTTTTTGGACTAAAATGATAATATATTAACGATTTAAAGACTTTTTTTTTTTCATAAAGACTAAATTAACAAAATGTCTGTAATTTGAGGGAATAAAAATGACATATTAATAAATAGACTAATAAAGGGCTGCACATTCTACCACCAATTCTACACCTGGAAATAATGATTTTGCACCTTCGCAGTTCCATAAGAAATGAAGAAAAACATGTGACAAATTAATACCAACAGTACACAAAAATTGTGTTTGGCGATTTTGAGATTATGGTCATTTCAATAATCCAGCGAAGGAAAGGAAAGAAAAAAACTAGGGCTCATTCTGTGGTTGTCCAAAAAGGGAATAAATAGTTAATAAACCACCAAATAATCTAAAATTATTCACTTATTTTTTGTCCAAATGTGGAGCCTACTTGTGCCCCCATCCCCCCAAATCCACAAAATCTTACCAGTTGGACTCAGAAAGCTCAAACCTCCAATATGAACACACATAAAATCAGCAAATGCGAGCACGAATATATTTTACACCAAAATGGGTCCAAATTTACTTACCTGGAAAACGATAAAAGAGATATAAAAAGTAATGCACTACGCATCCTTTCATTTGTGGGAACAGATTAGATAATTTTTAAGCAAAATTCAACTGTGACCTGATTAAGATTTTATCATTATGCGAATTAGTTCAACAAGTTGTGATTGAATTGAATTGGTGTTCTAAGATCCATCCCTTTCTCTATTTCAATGTATTTTCAGAATGGGACCTGATTTATATCTTCACAAATGATAATTACTCGACGGCAATTCTGATTTATATTCACCGGAGTACCGATATATTTAATTTTCAAGAATTATATCAATTATTAATGATGTATAATAATGAAAAATCACAACATTCAATTAGCAACCGATAAATCATTCAATGTACTTGGGAAACAAATTAATGCTAGACGAACCCACCCCCTAAGAAAGAAAAGATCGGCAAAACAATTTGAGCCACCAAGATATTGGTTCAATAAATCACCACCTTCCAACTTGGTAGGAAGAATTTACAAAATATAATTTGTTACTTCATGGTAAATTGACAGTACTGTACATCCAGAAAAGATAAAATCAGATCAGAGTTGATATAATTGAAGAAAGATGTGAATGAAATATATCTGACAATTCTGACCATGTTTCATAAATCAACCTGAAAATATCAATTGCAAGTAAGTGTTATTAGATGTCTCAATTTAATAAGGTATTAACGCAACTACCTTTTTCATTTAATACTGTATTTTGACTGATTAGGGGCACATTAAGAAAAAAGGCGCGTCTTCTATGGCCAAAGTGTAGGTCTCAGAACATGGAAACAAACAGAAAATCACAATACGAGATGGATTCCCTAGAATTTATGTAACTCTCAAAATGGTCCTTGAGATTGATACTATTCGGTTATGTTCGGAACATTCCGTGTGCTCCTGCAGATCCTTTCTTCCGGAATGTAAATTAGTAAACCCAAAATTAAACCGAAGTAAAGAAACCCATGTAAACTACAGATAATGCTAATCCATAAGGCATGAAGCCTTCAAACCCAACCAAGACTCCATGCGACTAGCAAGGCTGCAGATGAAAAGTATCATCTAGGAATATGGGGACCCAACAATAAATAACGAGAAATCTTGTTTATACACAACGCAGATATCATTCCTTTCATCTTACTTTCTTACCTTTCATTGTCATTAAAAGAGCTGAATGGGGCAATCAGAGCTCAAATAGAAACAAGATTAAAAGGAAAAACATGTTTTATTCCTTGCAAACAGAATCCTACATGCAATTATCAACCTAGGACAACTACCACCAAAAATAAAATACTAAGACACACTGCCCTGGCTAAGAAAGGCAGCCTAATAACCTGCTAGTCACAATGTGCATTGAGTAAATAACTTTCCTGTCAACAATTCCCAAACACATTTCGCAATACCTGCAAGGAAATGGGCTGGCTATGATTAAAACCAACAAAACAAGTTTTTGTAAAGCATACTACTTGTAAGGAGAATAAGCTTATCAGCTAAAATGAGATGTTCCACACTAACAATAACAGTTTTGGCAGTGTCAATAATATGAAACATTCAGAGCCAAGGAATCACAAGTATTTTAAAAACCCAGCGCAGATCAGTCTGTATACATCAGGCGTTAAAGAAAACTAGACTGTAGCAAACATCGGCCAATATGTGAAATCAGTCATCCTTCTAGGCTTTTCTGAATGTCCAGCATTTCTCCAAATAATACACATGCAGACCGCAGATTTATGCAGAAAACAAGAAAAAAAAAAATTGAAATATGCGTCAACTCAACGCATCAAACTGAATGGTTGGGCCTTTAACTGAATAAATAGTAGCATTTATTTTTCATTGTAAGATATGTTTTCTCTTTTGGGCTATACCAGCTATTTACCAATATTAAAATTAAACCAAAGGGTTCTAACTTCTAACCAAGGTCAAAATAAGAGAATAAAAATTACAAACTAGATCTAATATCCACATTGAAGAAAAATACAATATTGTTAATATATTACTTTCAAATCTATATCCTAAATTTTTATTTTGACTAGTCTTCAAAAAAATTAAATTTAACTGACTTTTTTTTTTCTTTTTGTATTTGCTTTTATAAGACCTGAAAGATAAAACTACCTTAACAGTCTAATAGGGAAATACAAAATACTCCTAATAAATTAACAAGCACAAAGGAATATGGGAACCAAGAAGACACATTGTTACCATATGGCACCTTCTATGAAAGAACTTCATCTTCAAGATAATTATACTCAAAAGTGAATTCAGTCTTGATTCTTTGACACCTGAATAAACACATAAAGGTACAGATAAGTCAGGAGAAACAGAAGAGCAAAATTCAACCATATAAAATTATGTTTACATATATGCTAAATTATGACTGCAAATATAACAAATATACATTCATTCAACATACCATCCATGTTGCATGTCATCGTTTGCAATATGAAAATCAAAGTACACATATGTTCCCTGCTCATATTCATCTGTAGCAACTTTGGGCTCTTCGTGCCGCTGAAACCATGTGTTATACTTTCGGTGGTATCTCCAAGACTGCTTTTTTAGCTCCTTTGCAGCCAAATACTGTTGGTATGTATTCTGCAGAATAAAAAGGATATAAGCTCACATGACTGAAAACCCTAATAATATAATCACCGAGAAAATTCAGGTACCTGTTGATAATAAAATGCAAAGAACATAGTATCGGTGCCAAATGGTTCAAGACCTAATCTCTCCCAAAAGGCAGGATTATTAACAATCGGTGCCTGTACTTGGGGATAGCTAGGAGGTGTAATTGCTGGATGCCTCTGCAGAACCACCAGAAAAACAGAAGAAAAATCATTATATGGGCATAATAATAGATTATTCAAATGAGCAAGATGACAATTATAACTTGCAATGCATACAGGGGTATAAGTCCTGGGACGTTCAGAGTCTTTAGATTGTGGAATTTTGAAGTGGGCTGCCTCAAGCATTTGCAAATTAAAAAATTGATCACGCACTCCACCAGAAGAAACACTCGATCCACTAAAATTATCACCAATCGCCCCAAGTTCAGGACCATTTCTTCTTCCAATGACACCAAGGTTACCAGTAGCTTGATTGGATTGCAAGGGTTGACCAGGAGACAAATCAATATCCCTGGAAGTTTGAGCAGATTCTGGAAGAGAGGCAGATACTCCTGCCTGCATCATAAACAACAAATAGCAACCCAAATCATCCTTAAATTCAATATTTCAATTTATAAAACAAATCAATCAAAATGCATATTTCGTTGGATACTCCTGCCTGCAGCATAAACAACAAATAGTCAACCCAGATAATCCTTAAGTTCAATTTTTCAATATATAAAACAATCAATCAAAATGCATATTTTGTTATCTGAAACTCAGGGAAGTCTTAGTCATTTCAACCTAAGCCAATACCTCATCAGCTAAACTCATTAAAGTGCTGCTATTGAACTAATCATCTGATTTTCAAATCAGATGCTAAGTAATAAATTTGTCAACCTCACAACTGAATGGAAGAACAAGAATAACAAATTTTCCATATAAGTATGTGCTCTGTGTTTCCTTCAAATATATTTACAAATTTTATATTTTACTACCCTCTTAGAAAGCAATTGATCAAGATTACACGTGCAATTTTGTTTAGTCAATTTCATTAACCAATCTAATCAAAAGACTAGGATGGCTGACTCACCGGTTTTCCCAGCTTATGATCTGATGATTTACTAATACAACTAATACAATATAATAAAAAGTGAACATATTACATGCTTCAGCAAGTTATGAAAGGAGTAAGATAAATCTTCAAAAAATATAAAAAGATCAGGAGTTAGTCAGCATACGGGAAAATCTACAGCATATGTTGATTTTGAATCATCTTCATTTATGAGATTCTTTACAGTCCCAGTGCTAGCAGTAGATTCAGTTGTTGACTCATCAGGAAAATTCTGATGTTGCTGCTGCTCTTCAATCTTAGAATTGCCAACATCTGCATAATACACAGAGTGTGATATACCCCATATCATAATAACACCAATATTTGATATTTGCACTTTGAGAAGTGCTAACAACATACGTTCTAACATACTCTCAAGTACTAATTGAAATTTATTGAAATCTACAAAATTAATGAAGACTCGTTAAATTAAGAGCGGGACCTATATAATTTTGGTGATTTTCGATTTCAACCAATAATAGTATGAAAGAGTGTGTTGATAGTATTTCTCTTTATGTTTTTGTTAATAATAATAAATAATAATAATAATTATTATTATTATATTCTTAAAACAGATGTGTCCATATATTTACTTGATATTGATTCAGTCATTAATACAGCAATTTTTCAAATTTGATCCGCAGTCCAACTATAGAACTTATTCAGCAAATCACAACTAGTATATATATGACTAACACACCGTACCTGCATCCTTAGGAACACCTGGCATCAATGGCTGCTGACTAGATGAGGAATGGACAGAATTGGGCTGCTGTAGCGAGGCAGAAGAAATACCACTGAGATTTGTGGACTGGACACCAAGTCCAATACCAGATTGAGAAGAAACAGATGAACCTTGAGAGTTAAACTGCACATATTGTACAATGTCATGCAAATTATATTTTTCAGAGGTAGAAAGAAATGAGGTCATGCAAGGGAGTGTTGTATTATCATTCAACAGAAAAACAATCTATTAATCAGATAAAGTTAATTCACAAATCCATCATCCTCACTGACATGTGCAGTTAATGATGGCCTGCAACCAAATCACACACCACTAAGAAATATCTAAACTGTACTTGAAACTACATGAAATGTCAGGTGCTTTTGGATGATCCTTGAATTCATATTCAACCCTGAACACAAGATTCTTCCTTAAATTTGCACAGGTCTTAACTCTTCCTTTTATAAAAATAGGTTTCATATTCCAGTAATTCACCCATAATCAGACAAATTATCTGGCTGTAAATTTTACCTAATAGTAACCCCCACTCCCCCGCACCACTTCGTAGAGAAACACAAAATTAAAAATTGACTCCTAATTAAGCTTGAAATATTTTCAAGTAAAGAACCACAGTAAAAAGAATCATGACTATGTCGAACGAAATAAAAGTAAAAGAACCAATTAGCAAAGAGAAGACAAAGTTGATATACTCATATATGAGATGTACCTGCTGTAAAAGGGGATTTTGCTGCTGGGAAGAAAACTGCTTATGATTTCCCCCAACAAGAGAAGGCATATTAAGAAGGGTGCTGTGCCCTTGTTGCACTTGCTGATACTTCTGCAGAAATTTTTCCCTTTGATCAGGAGCTATTTCAGTTCTTCCACGAAGCTGGCCCTGAAGTATTGGTAACAAACAAGTTCATTCAATGATAATAATTTTGCATATACAACAAAAATGCACAGGATGATACTTTCATTCAACCAAGCAATAACAATATTGAGTGAAGTATTTGTATTGGTCAGACTGGTACTTGAATCCACCCATGTAATTTTTTCAATGCAAATGCATTCAAGAATCTATATAATACATTCATGCATATATACATAACACATGCATATATACTACACTAGTGGAAGATCACCAAAGATATTAAATCAAGTATGAGAGTTCTTAAATAAAAAGCAGCTATTGCATGACTTCATAAATGGTATTTTAAATTTTTAATCCAGACTATATGATAAAATAGCTCTGATGAACACGATAAACTAATCAACACAAAAAGAAATATTTTCAGAGTCGCATAGTTATAGTCATCTGGAGATCCACACAACATTGGATTCACCCATATGTTTTAAAGCAATGAATATTCTATAGATATCAACAAATGTAAAAATTAATGCCTTTTATGTGAATGTGACAATGTATCTTGGGGTACTCAATATGGTATGCATGTCATAATAAATAAATAAATTACGATGATTGGGTAGGACTGAATTTCATAAAAATAAAAAAAAATTGATTCTAGATTGCATATTCGCACACAAGTTCAGATTTTAGCTTTGATGTTGATCCAAAATCTGGATATTAGTATTGTAGGAACAAACTCAACAACCAAAAGTAAAACAAAATGAAATTGCTAGTAATTTTTTAATAAACATAAATAAATCTTACTTCACACTCTGAAACCTGATAATTAAAAACAAACAACAGCAACAGATAATGCAAAATTTTTGGTGGATATAACTACCCAACGGCTCACACTTCATGTTTCACAATCACCAAAATGAACATAGTGGAAAACTAACAAAGTTAGAAAATTTAGGACAGAAAGTTTACTGCATCATTCTGATTCTGAAAGGGACTTCCAGGTCTCCATTGCATGCCAGGAACCACAGAAGGGGAGAAAACTCTCCCAGATACAGCTGCAGCTTCATTAACAGTACTAGAGTCAACTGAAACAGTTCCATCATTAGCCTTCACAGCTTGAGGCAAGATCAATCTATTACTTAGCGGGGATACAAGAGGCTGCACCATCCCACTACTTCCAAGTCTATCATCAGCTCCCAACATGTTCCTTTTGGTTATTTCAGAGACTGAAGGGACTGAACCAAGGGCCCCATTGGTGGAAACCATGTTTCCAGAACCAAGAGGAATGCTAGCTGTTGCTTGATTTGACAGGCCGTTTCTGCCCCTCACAAGTGTTGCATCAGAAAGTGATGGAGATGGTCTCCGGCTAGGGAAGTTATTAATCTCTTCATCCTTTGTAGAGGTAGACGGATTTACAGAAGATGAATTGGTAACATTAGTATTTTCGACATTCCGCAGAGAATTTGACCCAGGTAGAACTGCAACAGCAGGTACGCTGGGCACATTGGGACCAGAAACATTCACGGAAACAGCAGCAGCATGGTTGCCAGCAGGTGTTGAAGGAGCAGAACTAATTCCAACACTTTTAGAAGGTGGAGTCTTTGCAGCAATGTCAGAATTGCTATCCAGGGATGCTGTGTCGTCAGCTTGCTCTTGAACATAAGTATCCTGATAATTAGAAATCATAGCTTCCTGTATTGGGTATCAACAATAATCATCTATTTAAATGGCATCTAATGACAATGCAGCTTTTCTCTCCTTCAACTACTAGTCTAGTAAAATAGTAATCACCCAAATGTACTAGCTGAAACTCCATTCATGATACTATCATTTACAATAGTTTGTTATGTCTAAAAAAGTGCTATTAGATGTCTCATCAGAAATTGCTTAATTTGGGTATCAAGCACCAAATATAAGATTGATAATGTAAAAATCAGGTTAAAATAACTACTTTGGGTTCTTTCTTCATGTTCTAGGTATATAAATGTTTATGTCATGTTCTAGGCATACAAGTACCCCTTTCAATTCAATCTCAATTACCAACTAATTGTAGCAAAGAAAATGAATTATCATCAGAACAAGCAGGGGAAGGGAGAGGGGAAGTAAAATCAACCCCATTTACACAATGGAACATTGAACAGGAGCATCTAAACAGAGTAAATTAAACTATGTAAAAGCAAGAACCCCATAGAAGATTTCTCAAACAACATCCTAACCTTTCATATTTACAGGCCATAGAAACAGGAAATACATACAGATGTTTGTGATGCAGATGTTGATGCGGATTGTGATGGTGATGGTGCCGGAGAACTCTTCAAGCTAAGACCAGGTGCCACCTGAAAATTACAAATTAAATTAGGAGTTCCACACAGAATAATTCTAATTAATATATGTTAACATAAAAGAAAAGTTAATATAAAAAATGAACTTCAAAGATGGGGAGCCTAGGGTCAAAATGCTCAACATTAACAAAAATCAATGCGTAAAATAAAAGGATGGTCATTATTGCATGAGGATCCCAGTAGTGTCAAGTTTGGGGAAGGTAGGACATACACTTACCCCTGTAGGTGCAGCTATTTCCATGTGTAGAATCCACATTATGCATTAAATTAATACAAAGAAGTTGTAGTAGCATCAGAAAATAGACAATCAAATATAGAATTCAGGGGAGAAATCCCAACAGGCCAAAATTATTTGATATAAACCAATCCCACAACACAAACCTACACATGTATCCATTTGTATTTGTGTCTCAGCTATGTATTTTTACAACAAACCAAGAATGGTTAAACAGACCTTAGAAAGAGCAGCAGGAATTGTGACAAGATCTTCTAGAGTATCCACCTTGTCTAAAGGTAATGAACTGTATAGTTCATCAACATCACTGAATTCATCAAAATCCTCCTGCAGAAGAAAATGAAAATTAAGTGGAAAGAAAATAAGCAGTGGGGAGTGTTTGGATGGGGGTGATCATAGGAAGGTAGAGGTAATTATTGGAAAGCTATGTAAAGTTGAAACAAGGAATTATTGGAAAGCTATGTAATAATCTCTCATTTTGTTTTCTCAAATATTGGAAAAATTTGCTTAATTGAAAAAGGGCTTAAATATGTTTTCGGTCCCTATATTTTTGCAATATTTTGATTTTAGTCCCTAAAAATATTTTGTATTGTAGTCCCTCCTTTTTTTTTTTAAATATAAATTCAGCACTTTTGGTTCCTCTCACTGACATGGCCCAACAAAAACTTGACATGTGATTTCTTAGTTAACCACATCATCACTAAGAACCAAAAGTATTAATTTTAGAAAAATTAGAGATTAAAACAAAGAACTATTTTTGAGGGACTAAAATCAAAATCTCAAAAAAATATACAGACTATAAACATATTTAAAATATAAAAATTTATCCCTCCTCCCCCCAAACACACACTACACTTTGCTTGAAACCAAATATTTTGAAGGGAAAGAACTTGGTGAGAGAGAGAATACACTTTTCCAAGAAAATGTCCCTTGTTTGGAGATGCGAGAGACAAGAGAGATGGAGGAAGGGAGATACAAGAAAACTGGCATGGGGCCCACCTCTCATTTGGTTTCTCCATTTTGAGAAGAAAATGGGCGACAGAGAGGGTAATTCAATGTAATGACAAAAAATCCTCACTTTAGTTAATTTTATTATATTTTAAGGATAAAGAGGGTCATTTAACTAATTATATTTTCTTGCTTCTTTCTTTTTATCCAATCAAACATGACCAGAGAGAACTCAAGTTTTCTTCATCTTCATTTTCT
Source organism: Abrus pulchellus subsp. cantoniensis (assembly GCA_024086825.1). Classification (NCBI taxonomy): domain Eukaryota; kingdom Viridiplantae; phylum Streptophyta; class Magnoliopsida; order Fabales; family Fabaceae; genus Abrus; species Abrus pulchellus. The sequence continues at coordinate 15,684,727 of CM044050.1, forward strand.
TTCCTTATTTATCTTAATCAAAACAACCTAAAAATCTACTCATTTTCTCTTCTCCACTTCTTTCTATCCTACTTCTTTCTGCTCTATTTCTTCTCACAACCAAACAAAGCTTAAGGATTTTCCAGGAAGACTATCTATACAAAAGGACGGTAGAAACATCCACATCATTTAGTGTCAATTTTTGAAGCAGAACGATTTCTAGAAGACAAACCTGATTACGCTCAACATAGTCATCCAAGAAATCTTTAACATCATTAACCTGCTCAGGACTCAATTCATCATTATCTAGTAGCCTCAAAATGAATTCACATTTTTTTATATGTGCCTTGTGCCGAGTAATTGATGTCTCCAGATGCGTCTGAATAACAAAAACAAACATGTCAATGTCTGGAAGAAAGGTAAACCATCATGTCTGCAAAATATATGTTCAATAATTCATACCAATCTGGGCGGCCTGCTTTTTCCTTTCTTAACAGAAAGCCCTTCAAGCTCTGCTTCAAAGCTATCTATCTGGGATTCTAACTCTCCAACCTACTCAAATAATTAAAATAACAATAAGAGCACTTGTAAATGATAAGAGAAATGAGTACGTAAGTTAAATTAATATGATTTCATTTAAATAATATATGACCAAAGAGATATCTCAATGACAATCACTAGTAAAACAGGCACCACTAGACAAGAATAAACAGCATTCTCAGAGACGAAAACATGAAGAACCAACAAGAACTTAGACATTGCCAATAATGGAAAGGTCTCGAGTCAACCAGCACATCATATCATGTGACAATAAACATAAACATTAGACACAAAGAGTAAGGCTGACCATTTGCCTAAGCAAGCACTGTGCACATGAGCTGCTCCAAACAATGAGCTAGCCATACAGAACACAACAAAGTAAAGTTGAAAGTTATTGAAAGGAATTGATTTTCATACCACATTATTTAACCAATCCCTTGTCTCGGATTTAGCCTTCTCTTTTGGATCCTGAAAGAAAATGGAGACACATTTCTCAGCCCCGAACTGACATAGATATGATCATAGAACACCAAGAGAAAGTCCAAAGAGTGAAAATTTACAACAAAAGTTAATAGCCAGTCAAAGACTTACAGTCTTTGGCTGTTGACCTAAGCCTTCTTTGGAGAATGCTTTGGTCTTTGTTTCCTTTTCACATATCTTAAATCTTTCCATTTCTCGCTCAATTAGCTTCCGTGCATCCACCAGAGCCTGCTCATATGAGGCACTAACCTATGTCAAGATGTCACAAGAGAAAGCATGGTCAAAATAAAAAACAAGGAGTTAAGGTTAATCATTTAATATTTAAAACATGATACACCTCACTATTACACAAGTCAACCCAAGGAGCACTACCATCTAACCAGACAAGAAATGAGTGGATCTAGATCCTTTCTTATTGTGGCGGAAACTAGATGTATTCGCTCAATTGAGATTTGCTTAAATGAATATGAAACACTGGATGCAAAACTTAGGTGAAATTTCACTTAAGCAAATTAAAATTCACTTAAGTAAATCTTGTCCTGAAGCCTTCGCTGCACATACTGATAGTGCAGACTGCAGAGAGAGAAGGAAAATAATTTGACGAATAAAGTTAAAACTATCTGGCACGGCTTCTGCAGAACCTGCAACACTGCACCCACTTATCTCTTCTCTTCTCTTTCTCTCTCTGCTGTGATACTCTCTATCATGTAGCCAGAGCCAGGCCCAGCTTTCTTTTTTTTTTTCTTTTACTTTCTCTCTTAACTAATAACTATATGATATGCTATGGACTATGATACTGTGACTGGGAGTCGTATCTTATTGAGCCATTGAGATGCAAAAGCCGTTTGGCGTGGCTGTGATGAGCAGCCGTAATGGATGATTAGCCCTTCCTTTCACTAAGGTGGAACCCATACTTTATTGACCCTTCATGATTTTTCCCCTTACCAGTGCTGGATGAATACTTGGGTGGTATTATCACACAGAAAGCAAGATCTGCTTAAGCAATTTCACTTAAGTTTTGCGTCCAGTGTTTTGTATTCGCTTAAGCTCATATGAAACTGGATGGTCTGGTTCCCACCACAAATCGGATCCAGAATGAATGGGTTAACACAATCCACTCAGCTCATATTCATACTAACACAATGCAACGGGATCCTTGATTCCTTGCCAGAACATCAGTAGACTAGTGCATGTTTAGTTCAGCTTATTTTGAGAAAAATACTTATCCTGAGAGAGCTATTTAAAAATCAGTGATTGTTCCCCTTGAAAATAGCTGTTCCAAACATGCTATAATCAGCCAAATTTACACCTAGCCTCACCTCCATGTACTGAGAAACTTTGCAACACAGACGATGTGTGCTTGAATTAGCTAATTTAAGGTTCAAAACACCTTATAGTCTTCACCGGGGGAACTTTCAGGGAGGAAAAAAAGATGATTTTCCCTAAAAATTGACCAAAACCATACACCCATTAACATTAGCGTACCTGATGCCTAACATAAATCTAAAAAATAGCTCAAACATACACACACAATTCACAGTGCCACAGAAATGAATTATTTTTTAAAAAAATAGAAAACTAGAAATTTATCATTGCGGTTACACTCTGGAACAAGCATGGAACTAATACCTTCTTGTCCTTGATCTCACTGGACTGAATCCAAGTCTTAATTTGATCTCTATATCTTTGGAGCTTCTTAATCTCCTTCTTGAGGTCTGCTTCGAATTTCTCCTTCTGGTTAGCATTGTCCGTGTCGTATACCTATACCCAAACCAAACCCGCCATTTCGTTCGGTGACAACGAAAATGAAAAAACATAAACAAAAACAAAAAGTGAGAGAAACAAAAGAAGGACCTTGTTCCAGATGCTATCGAATACTTCAACACCTTCCTGCACTTTCTTCAGAACACGATCTATCTCTCCCTGAAGCTTTCGACTCGCACCCATTGATTACGGTTATTAATTAACTCAATGCCAGAGTGGTGGACCAATTTTCAATGTTCAATTGGTGTTCGATTCTGGTTCTAGGGTTTGTTTCTGCACTCACACGTTTGCTCAGAAGACGCGGAGATTCTACCACGATGTTTTTTTTTTCCATGTCATTTTAATTTTATACCCTTTCTTCTCTTTTTTTTTTTTTTGTTTGTTGGGGGAGAAGGTGATTGACACCGTGGGACTTTCCGCACGTGATCCGGGTCGGAACAAAGTTTGGTTGAACGGATCATTACATTCTAAGTCGATGCAATGGAAACCAGTGAAAAAAAAAAGACAGAATAAAATAAAAAAGAAATAAAGTTATATCAATTAAAGAAATTTATACATATTCAAACAGGAACCTCCAACGAAAACTCTCCAAATCATAATATAATCCAAATTAGTATGTCTCAATTCAACTCACGAAATAAAAAAATAAATTATTCTTATTATAATTTATTTTTTATTATTAAAAAGTCCTTTAATATATATATTTTTTTACAAAAAAGTCCTTAAAGAAAAAACAAAGTTCTCATAGTTATGATTCAAATAATTTTTTTTCAAATTTTTTGATTTTTTTTCTTTATCACTAATTTTTTAGTTAAATTTCTTAAAGATATTAAAATATAATTTAATTTCATTACAGTTGGAGTTTTGGATTTAAAGTTTGAAGAGTTAAAAAATTAAAAATAGAGAATAAGACAATACCTTCAATAATTTTTGCGAGCCTTAATTCTTACAACAAGTTATTATTAATCAATGTTTCAAAATTTTTTATAGTTTTAAGGATGATATGATTTCAAAAGAGGAACAATATAAGTGGTTTAAGGTTATTCTTATTTTTACCACCTCATTCAATCATAACTTATATCTCATTCTTCCGTATGCATTATGTATCAAGATTGGAGAGTACAATAATGGTGATATTTTAATAAGGCCGATGGAATATAGTTAGAAGTACCATCATTTCCTTGTATATTTTATTTTCAAATGAGTTTCTTTTCTTTCTTACTTTTTCTATTCAATTTATTTTATTTTTCTTAGGTTTGTTCCAAATTCTTTAGGTAGTAATGCATAATAGAGATTTACGTTGAAATAATGCTTATGATATCTTTTTCATTTAAAAATCTCCATGCAAAGACATTTCATGTTCACATTATTGTTGTTGAAAAATGTCCAATGCAACCTAAATTATAGAGAATCATTGGCTAAATCATTGTGTTTCAACGTAGGACATCTCCTTGTGGGTTATAACTCTTTTTTAATTTGCTTTGATGCTGGTTTTCTTAAGTTATTTTTTCTTTTTTGGTTTGTGTCTTAAGTCTTATATTCTTGCATGTTGGGGGAGAGGGGAAGAGAATTTGTACTACCCAAATATGTTCTTGATGATGCTAGATGAAATTTTGCAAAAAATTGTCTTGTTTGTTTTTTTAAATTGAAGCTTCCTTGTAAGAGTATATTTGAATGAAAAATGTAATTGATGTATGAAAATGAAAATTATGTATTAATTCATTTAATGATGGTTATTGCAATTTGTGTGCAAGTCAATTGCATAATTATTAGTCTTATCAAAAGTGTACTTAGAAAATGGTTAATAACTATTATCATAGTAACAAATGTATTAACTATCTATTCAAAAAATCTTTATTAAGAATTGTTATATTACATAAAATTGATTAATTGAGCATGAAAGTGGATTTAAGTGGAAGATACTATGATTCAAGAGAATGTGAAAATTCAACTTTCTAATGGCATTCATTACCATAATGTTATTATAAGGCACACTTAAATATGGCAAGAAAATAGAATTTCAAATGAAAAAAGCAAGAGTTGCAATTTGTTGAGCTACAAACTACCTACACAAGTGTGCCACATTCACAACTAGTAGGCTCTATCTTGGGGTTGGAGACCCAAATGTGAACCACAAATGTTGGGAGGGGTCATAGGAAATGGACACTTCTAGAACTGTATTGGGTCTCTCTCAATAATCCTAGATCATATGAAAACTGATGTTGCCATAACAGCTTCATCAATTATTTTTAGAAGGGTTGATCGAACATAATATAAGCTATTGTTAAGGACTTCCTAATAGGTTTACCACTTTGCTTTGCAGTATCAAGGTTTTTATAGTGATTCATTTGAGTCTAATGTTTGCCCATTTTATTGCTCATATTTTAGTTTTTAAGGTAAAATCATTTTCTAGTTAGTTGCTAATGTTTAATGCCTATTGTAGTTTTCAATCAATGTTGTTTGGTTGGACATGCAATATTAAGTGAGGGTACATAGTGTTATCTTAATAAGCTTTATTTGTTTTCTAGGATGAGTTATTATGGGGAGTTCCATGACTTTTGAGAGCAACAAATATTCTCTACTAGTATAATATGGTGAAGTCATTAGGAGGTGATGATTAACCAGATATCTGCAGTTAGGACAATAAATATGTTGGTACACATGTCCTTTTTTTAAGGGTACTATATTATTGTGTCATCATTGATTAAAATATATGAAAAGTCAACTAGATTGTCTGACTCATTGTTTCTATTGTAACAATTAATTGTAATTAGGTATTTGAATTCTAACTTTTATGAGTGATCCAATAACATGTAGTGTAGGTACTTCAAAGTTTAACATCATAGTCTAGAATGTTGATACCAACAAAATGCAGGTCAATGCTTATTTTTTGTTTAATTAAGAAATAAACTAATTATGACTATTATTCTTTCATGTTTCAAAGACCAATTAAGAAAATCCATTAAAGTAACCAACCAATTTGATAAATGATAAACTTTTCACAAGAAATTACTTGTTGTAGATATCCTACTTTCGAACTTCATAAAGTACTTCTTATACATCATGTTGATTTAAGTAATTTGTAACCTTGTCATCTACACAAACATCTATAATACTCTCATTGGCTTGCTGTTTGAAAACAAGAGAAAAATTTTCTTTAAGCCATGATGAACAAGCCAATTTGAAAAAAAAAAATCAATATTAAACCTAGCCATGTATAAGGTTCAAGAATAACTTTCATGCAACATGAAACTTTTTCTAGACTTAAGTTGAAATAAAATAAGAACATATTACCTATGATGACCTAAGAGTGTTTTGAGCTCTTCTTTCATTATATTTCAAACTAGTTCATGCAACCTATTATGAAATTGCTTCCTGAAACTTAATTTGTGGTACTAAATATATATCTACAAAATATCACTTTGCATACTTAATCAAATGTGTTAAAAAATAGATGGATTTACACATCTAGAATACAAAGACTCTAGAATCAAAATAATACATCTTTATCTAGCTTTTCTTTTAAATTTTTAACAAACAAATCACTAGATCATTATTCTTCTCTAGATTAAAAAGCAAAAAATATATTTATAATAATAATTTATCATTCCAACAAATTTTTTTCACATTTTTTCAAGAACTAAAACATAATCTATACCCTCTTCTAACATTCGATGAATATCTAAATTATTTCTATCACAATCATTTCCATTTAAAATGATAGTAAAATTATCAATTGGCCCAGGTCTATATGCAATCTTTATGTGAATTGTGTGGGCATGCTAACCATCAGAAGATTGATTATCAGTTGAAAACATACTATCACAAGGCACAACATAACTCAGCCACCTTGAAAACTACTTGCATGGGTGGCAAAAAGTACTTATTTAAAAATGGATGGATATGCATATTATTATAATATAATGTATGCTTTGATAAACATTTTAATAATAAAACTATTGTTTTCATTGTTTTTATTCTAGCTTATGAGAATAGTAGCAAAAGTATGTTTTGTTAAAATTTTATTTTAGAAACATAGTTGCTTATTTTCAAAAGCTTTGATTAGAAAACTAACAAAAGCAAGTAATTATTTCTCTAAAATTAGTTAAACTAAGCACACAATAAAACAAATTGTTTATGTGTAAGCAATTTTTTTTTCAATCTTCAAAAATCACATTCAAATGAGCCCTTGTAACCACAGTTGAAGTTGGTTGTTGACATTATTCACAAAATCATAATATAACAAAAATGCATATATGTACCTTTAAATAATAATTGGTACACAAGTTATAAACATGCCTACAAGAATAAAATTTAATTATCAAATCTCTAAACACACTCTTGAATCACAAAAATCATATAACTTCTTAAGCAGTTTGAAGACAACCTTGATTAACTTACCTATGATAATGCAATAACAACAACAACAAAGTCATTCACCAAATTTTGGATATTGTAAATGAATCATATTTGAAGGGTAACTATTAACACAAAAATGAATCAGAATACATAATTGGCAGTCACATTGCATAACAACATCTTATTTTGTGGATAGAAAACACAAGTAAGCTTTTGACTATTAAATTTTCTAATAAGCTAACATTAAAGCATGGAGTTCTTATGGTTGACTAGCAATGACATTACATAACAACTTATTTTATGCGAACAGAAGGAACATGCTTTGGCTATCCCATTTTTCTCAATGACACAATTTTCAAACTAATATAAGGCATAATATTTCTTACTTACAGTAGACTAAGATCATGTCAAGTTTGTATACATTTCTGAAGCATATAGTTAGATTTAATATTGTTAACATCTTATTATAAATATCATTTAATAAAGATTAATACTAACATTTCTTCAATATGTTATTTGTGTTTAAATTTTGCTTTCTTAAGTATTTTATTTATTTTAAAATAGTAATAAAAGAATAAATTAATAAAAAAAATTATGCAACAATCTATAATGTTAATGATGATTTTAACTGAACTGATTCAAATTAAAATAAATGAACAAATGAAAATTATGAAATTTGAAAGTAAAAGAGTAAAAGTAGGCAAGTTAGACAAATGAAAATAAATTATTATTGATGATTTTAATTGAATAGATTTTTAAATGGATAAAAATATTTTTATCTGTAATTGATATTGACTGACACACACAAATCCTTATAATTTTTAGACAACACTATGAATTGTTATACGGGCCAAGAAAGTAGATTGACAACTCAAGACTTAGCCCACTCTAGTGTCTCATTTTATCTCTTTTTGTTTTCCACCAAAAACTCCAACATTGTAGTTGCTTCTTGCCGATTTGCTCCCCTTCTGTGGCATTAAGCTTTATCATCACAATGAGTTTCACTTCTAAAAATCAAATTCAAATGCAAGAGAGGTTCAATTGCATGTCACATTCACAATGTAGTTGCACAAAAGTCTATAATTACTTGTGGCAGATCAAAGATAATGGATAATAATGTTGATATTATGCACAATGATGTTGGATTAAATGTGTGTTAATTGATGCGATGGTTTAGTAAAGTAGAATTGTGTTGATGTTTTGTTTGTGCATGTTCGTCGATAGTTACATGCGACGATGCTTAATGGTTATCAAAGGTGATTTGCCAAAAAAAATCTATGGAGAGAGTCTCGCTTATTATTTCATCATCTCCTTCGGTTTAAATATGCTTGAACCCACCTAGATAACTTGTCGCCAATCTAACTCGTCACTTACTTAATATAACCTGCTATGTGGTAAAAAATAATTTTTGTTTTATTTTCTCATGTTAATATTGGTTTTAAATTTATTAACTTGAATCTAAGCCTTGATCATTACTAACCTTTATGCACTATAGAATTACAAAGATGAGGGTATGAGACGTTACCTTAAAAATAAATAAATAAATAAATAATTTAAATAGAATTATCTTGCAACAATTTATAATTGTAACATATAGTTTTTATATTCTTACATGAGCATGTAGTTATATTCACATAATATGAATTTCTTTCAAAATTAAAATTATCTTAATTAACCAAATAATATTTTTTAATTAAAATCAAATTCATTTGATAATTTGTGGCATTAACTTGAAATTTCTTTACCTTTACATGCTATAAAAGTATACATACATCTACGTCATTTTTGATTTTATGAAATACAAATTTATTTTTAAAATAAAATTTATTTTAAAATTATCCTAAAAGCCTCTATTTAAAATAAACTTTACTTTAAATCACTTTCATTTTTTAAAAAAATTAATCAATTAACCATTCTAAGTCTAGGACCATGTGATTTTTATTTTTTTATTATACAATGAATACATAGGAGTAAGAATAGGAGCCATTAAACCCAAATAAATTTTAAAATATTCTTTCCTCTTTTTTAAAATATTAATTAACATATTTTGTAAAATAAATTCTCTTATTTTAAAAAATAAAAAATATAATTTTATGGTCAAATAAATATTTTTTAAATTATAATAAATTTATATAATCAATTTAAGGTAATCATGTTTAAACAACTATTGTACAATGTTCACATCTTTGTGTAGATATGACTCATAAATTTAAATCTAATTTTAAATATCATATTTTATTTTTTTTAAAAATAAAATTATTTTTAATAATTAAATGATAACTCTTTTTATTTAAAAAATATTATTTTTTAAATATTGTTCATTACCTTTAATTATAACAATGGATTTCATAACTTAAACTTAATGTTTTGATATATTTTAAGGTTATTTTAGGCTTAAATTATATTTAAAGTACGATAAAAAAATATACATGAACAAGGATTAAAAGATGTAATTTAAGTATTTATTTAACTTTTATTGTTTTAAAAATAATTTGTAAAAATAAAAATATGTTGTTATTACATTGCCAACTTTTTGAGTTATTCAATAAAATATATTTTAAAAAAGTACTTTGTAACAACTCTATTATTTATTATATAATTTTTTTATATATATAAAAAAAATGTGTGTGTATGCTCGTTTGCTTGCTTTATATGTGTATTGATATGATTTATTATTATATTACAAGTAAAACCTTATAAATTAATAAATAGATACTTTTTGTGAAAAGTAGACTTTAGTTGGCTGTACCTAACCAAAGAACATGTTAGAATTTTGATTGGGCTACAAAGACTAAGGATTTTAGCTAACTGTGACATTTTATAAGAAGAGAAGCTTCTTCCATAAAAATTAATCTTAGGAAACCAAAGAATCTCTGTGCCAACTTTACAAAAAATTAAAGAAAAAAAATACAAAAGTGAGTTACTAATCAAATAATTTAACAACATAATTTTTAAGTCATAAGGTAAAAAATATGACTAGTTGTAAATTGAAGAAAGTTTAAAATGAGAGATAAATGACAAGTGTATCAAAATTTGACAACAAGTAAATATTAAGCTCTAAATATGAAAAATTAGAATATTAAACTTGTATTAGCCTAAGCTTGGTTTGAATGGGAATTGGATGAAATGAAGAGGTAACAAGAGATTTCAATGGTTTGGTTAATATGTAATGAAAGTTTGAAATGCAAAATTTCAGTAGGCCTACATTAAAAAATTTCATGCTCATGAGGCAGGAAATGTAGCTTTTGCTGCAATTTTGTTTGATTTCATTATTTAAAAATAAAAAAAATACTATTTTATAAATAATAAATAACTTTATATGAAGATAAAAAAAATATAATGAAAAGTTTGAATTCTTTAAGTTATCTTTTAAATTATTATAAAAATATGTTTTTTAATATTATTTATTTATTTATTTACTTCTTTCATTTTAATTTGTATTCATCCAAATAATATATTATTTCTATTTTATTTTTTTCTATTTATATCTTTTCTATTTTAATTTATCATGTTTCAACTCTCTTCCAAATAAAGCATAAGATGTGACCAAGATTAAAAGGATAACTATATTATTACTAAATAGAGGAAGAAAAGAAAGAATCAAGATCAAATATTAACTCACAAAATCTCATGCGGATTGAGAGAAACAATTAAACAAAAATTATGTCACACCTATCTTATAAAAAATATTTTGTAAATATTCCATTGGATAATTACTCTTAAGTGAAAAAAAAATAAAAAATAAAAAGAAATGATTGATATAATAGATTACATTATGTGATAGAAAGAGAAAAATAGATATAATAATAACAATAATAACAATAATAATAATAATAATAATAATAATAATAATAATAATAATAGGTGCTAAATAAATGATAATATTTTTTAGACTTTTGTAAATCAAAACTATAACTTTATATATCCTTTGAAAATATTTAGTAATACTAGTATTTTTTCTATAATATAATATTACTTTCATTATGTCACGTCTATCATTATACTTTCTTATTTACTTTAGACAATGTCAATCTAAGCATATGACAAATAAAGCCTATGCTCAAGGCTTCTATAATTTATAGAAAGAATTCTCTAAAAATAATATTATATTTATAAATATATCACTTAAAAATAAATATTATTAAGATTAGACTCAATTTCTTGTTTTTTCGGGGAGAGAGAAAGTTTTTTACTACAGTTTTTCTAATCCCAATTCGTATGCAGATCTTCATCGTTGCTAGAGGTTTGTGGTGCTCACGACAATTCATAAGAGGGTTTCTTCCTTAGATCCCCATTCTAGGAAGATGAACAATAAAGTAATTGACCAACTGGTTTGATTGAGGAGACAAACTTGATGGCTCGAAACACAAAGAAAGTTAAAATGGATCCAGATTCAAACGTAGAAGACCAGAGTTTCTACGTGCAACAGGAAAATGGCTTTGAAGACCACGCAAATTAGGTGTTTTCTAACCCTAATCCTTCTAGACGCATGTCTTACAAAGATAAGGTGTTAGCTGTTAATAACCCAGATCTTGTTTTGGATGATGAGGAAATTATTAAATCAGTTCTGGAGGAACTTAATATTCCTTTGGATCCTGAAGATACTAAACTCGATAGGCTTAGTAACATTAGTCAGGTTCAAAACTTATGCCTTAAACTTAAGATTCCCCTGAAAGATTATGAATCTTGGTGCTCTCCTTGGAAACTAACTCTAATAGTTAAACTATTAGGTAAATCAATCAGTTTTAATTTTCTTAACCAAAAGTTGAACAACAATTGAGGTAAAAATGAAAAATTTAAAATCCTGAATTTAAACAATGATTTCTTTTTTCTTAAATTTGAAAGTCTTAAGAATTATAAATTCACTCTATTTGAAGGACCTTAGTTAATTTTAGATCATTACCTTCTTGTGCAACGCTGGAGACCCCTATTCAAACCTAAAAAATATAATATAAGAAAAGTAGCGACTTGGGTCAGAATTCCTAACCTTCCCTTAGAATTGTATAATGACAATTTTTTATGGTAGGTTAGTGACTGCCTAAGGACAATGCTAAAGATTGACCCCCACACTTTTCTTCTGTCGAGAGGGAAACTTGCCAAAATCTATGTGGAATTGAATTTAAACAAGAAATTAATTCATTCCTTTAAAGTGTTGGGTCAAGAATTTAGAGTTGAATATGAGGGCTTACATTTAATTTGTTTTCATTGGGTGCAAGTATGGACATAGGATGGAGGCTTGTTTAGATAAGGTTCCAATTCCTATGGATAAAATTGATCATGATCTCAGCCAGAGTACCTCTAGTATGAATATTGAAGAGTCTGCTAGTTTATCTGGTCACCTTAGACAAGATTGTCAAAATACTCAAGAAATTAAGGCTGTTGAGGATCAAGGTAAATTTGGCCCATGGATGCTAGTTAAAAAACCTATTAGGAAGAAACCTAGAACCCCTAAATCTAGTGAAACATCTACCTATAATGGGAAGGGTAAATAACCTATCCTAGGTTCCAGATTTAAGGTTCTAAATGCCTCTGCTCAGGAAGAAATTCCAGAAATACCCAATGCACATATCCCCTTAGATAGCAGTCATAACCTAGGATATAATGAGGAAAAAGTTTCAATTGAAACTTCTGCACTTGAGTCTTTCAGTAAAAGCCCACCAGATCCTACTCCTCTTACCTAATCCAAAAAAAGTTCTAATGCCACTAATGTGAAGAACAATATTTGTACCCATATTGCCACTAAACAGAATAACATTAATAATAGTTCTCAAGATCAATTATTCCATCCAAGATCTAATGGGTGTTAACTTTAGAAACCACTGACATCATCCTAGTAATTTTGTTAGTACTCCTAATGATAGACCCCCAGATATGGAAATAGAATTGGTAGATGACTCAAGTGAAAATGAATTTATAAATCCTGGTGTTTTAAAGAGAGTGGGCCCTAATTTGCCTTGCCCTCAGTATCCTAATGATACTAATTAGATAATAGTGTTTGTTTTCATGAATTGCCTTTTCTTGAATTGTATGGGGCTGGGATAAATCCTTCCCTAGGCTTATTAATGATCTGTTAGTAACGTATAATCTAGATTTCTTAGCCCTCTTTGAACCTAGGTGAGTTTGGACAGAGCTGATAGGATAATTAATAAGATTAATCTTAAAGGCAATACTAAGGTTGATGCCATTGGATTTTCTGGAGGAATTTGGTGTCTCTGGAACCCTAGTAAGATTAATATTTCTGTAATCTCCAAATATAAGTATATAGTTCACTTAAAAATTAGTAGTCCTGGTCAACCTAAGTGGTTCTTTTCATCTATCTATGCTAGTCCTCATGAAAGTCTTAGAAATGAGTGCTAGAATAAGTTGATGAGTCTTAGCCATTCTATGAAGATTTTAATTTTATCCTTTATGAGAAAGAGAAAATTGGAGGTAACCCCCCCTAATATTCACAATATAAAATTTTTCTCTACCTGTATTCATTATTATGGGTTACATGACTTGGGTTTTAAATGATACCCTTTTACTTGGCAGAGAGGTACTATTAAAGAAGGCTAGATAAAGTAGTGGTTAATGAGGATTGGTTTAATCCTTCCCTAACAGCTCTGTAATTCACATCCCTATCCTAAAATCGGATCACATGGGTCTCTGGCTCAGAATTAGAAATAAAGATTATATGGATGCACATAGGAAATCGTTCAAATTCTTAGCCCCCTGGATTTCCCACCCTGACTTTCATACTCAAGTTAAAAATTCTTGGATTCACTTTAATTCTTGAACTAAGAATATGCAAAATTTCAGAACTAATATTTCAGATTGGAATAAATCTTGTTTTGGTAATATTTTTAATAAAAAGAAACGCTTGTTAAACAGAATAGAAGGAATTTCTCGTCAACTTATTCAGGGAGATAATCCATTCCTTATACACCTCATGAAAACCTTGTGGAATGATTACCAGTCTCTACTGGATTATGAGGAGATTTATTGGTATCATCAATCTAGAGCTAAGTGGATAAGCTTAGGAGATAGAAACACTAAATTTTTTCATACGCTACTTTTAGAAGACAAAAAATGTCATTGAAGCTTTGAGAGATGATTTAGGGAATTCGGAATATAACCCTTCCAATCTTCAGCAAATGGCCCTTACTACCAGGACTTATATTATGACCCTTCCTCTAATACTTCTAGCTTAGTCACCCTGAATTCGTTTCCCCCCCTTAAAGACTCTGATCAACAGAGGCTCTCTACCAATATATCCTTAAAAGAGGTCAAATTTTCCCTTTTCAGCATTGGCAATTTCAAGTTCCCTGGTCCTGATGGGTTGCATGTCCTATTTTTTAAGAATCAGTGAACCTTCTTAACTCCTTTCATTTTCAATTTTATTTTGGAAATTTTTAGGGAACCTTCTAAAATCTCTACTGTAAATGAAACATGAATTACCCTTATTCCTAAAACTAATAATCCTGAGTTCATTAAGAACTTTATGCCCATTTCCTTGTGTAATGTCAGTTATAAAATCTTCACCAAGTTAATTGTTAATAGGCTGAGAGATTCCCTTCCCTATCTTATTTTTGTTAACTAATCCAACTTTATCCCTGGTAGATAGGGTATTGACAATGCTCTTGTTCTGCAAGAGTTAGTTCACTCTTTTCATAATCTTAATAGTAGGAATAATTTTATGATAATTAAGTTAGACTTGGAAAAAGCTTATGACAGATTGAGATGGAGTTTTGTCACTGAAACTCTTCAAAATATTATTTTAGAGTCTGACTTGGTGACCCTTATATCTCACTACATTTCTTCTTCTTTTATGCATCTTAATTGGAATAACTGAATTACTAAATCCTTTAGGCCCTCTAGGGGTATTCATCAAGGTGACCCTTTATCCCCTTATCTCTTTGTTCTTTGTTTGGAGAGATTGGGAATGGGTCCTTTTTAGTTTTGATTTTCAAGGTCCCAAAGTCTTCCATTTATTTTATGCAGATGTCATTATTTTAGTTGTAAAAGCTAACCATAACCAAGCTCTTATTGTTAAGAATACTCTAAATGAATTTTGTCATGCTTCTGGCCTCAAGATTAATACTCAAAAATCTTCCATGTTCTTTTCTAAGAATTTTGATCCTTCTCTTACTATGTCTATTAAGGAGTGTTTGAACTTAATATATCTAATCAAATTGGTAACTATCTAGGTGTCCCCATACTTCACACTAAACCCACTGGAAAGAACCTTGCTTTTCTATTTGATAAAATTAAGAAAAAACTCTACCTTTGGTAAGTGAATTCCCTCTCCTTAGATGGTAGGGTATCCCTTGCACAATCCTGTCTTATGAATATCCCTTCTTATGTGATGCAATCCACCCTTATCCCCTCTTTAATTTGTAATGAAATTAACAGCCTTTGTAGGAGGTTCATTTAGGGATCTTTGAATGGTATGAAATGTCACTTGGTAGGATAGAAAGAAATTAGTCAACCTAAAATTGAGGGAGGCCTAGGTTTTAGGGATCTTGAGAAGCTAATAAGGCTTTCTTACTCAAGTTATGTTGGAGGTTAGTTACCTCCCCTTCAAATTTGTGGGCCCAAATTTTTAGACATAAATATAGATTTTCTATTGATTAAAATCCAAGTTTTAGGTCTGATTGCTCTGCTTCTCACATCAGGAAAAGCATTGTTTCTATGTGGCCTAAGTTCTTTCAAGGTCTAGGGTGGTTGGTTAAAGATGGTCTATCCATAAAATTTTGGACTGACAATTGGATCCCTAAAATTTGGCACTTGACTAGTTATTCTAAGTATCAGGTTCCTGAAAGTGATTTGAATACTCTTGTGGCTTTATTTTCTGATAAAGGAAATTGGGATTGGGCTACTATATTTGATGTTTTACCTAACCATATTTGTAATACTATAGCTGCTATTTCTCCTCCCAACAGGTCTAATAGCCTTGATGACTTTTTCTGGTCTCTTACTAGCAATGGTATTTTTTATGTCAAATCTATATATCAACTGCTTTCTCCTCCTCCTTCTATCTTTGGTATTTGTAAGAACATTTTTAAACTTGTTTGTGATTGGAATGGTCCCCTTAAAGTTAGATTTTTCTTGTGGAAAATTGCTCATGGGAGACTTCTGATCGCGAGTGTCACGCTCGGACAAATTAATAAAAATCGAATTGCATAAAAATTATGTAGTAAGAGGTGCAATCTGAGTCGTCTCCCAATGATGATAATGTTATACGATTATAAAATTAGAGGAGGTTTGATTTATAGAATAACACTAATTAGAATCAAAAGCTAACAAGAATTAAAAACTCTAATCGAAGAATTTAGAAGAACTATGACCACTCTATCATCAGATTTCAAGAAGATGTTTCAACTAACAAATTAGTGATTAATATTAAATTTGAATGAAACCTCAATTTAAATTAAGCATTCACACAAGAACCCTCATACATTCGATTAACACACAATTCGCTCAAAGTTTAGAAACCTCTAGAACCTAATTGATTTGTGTTAATTTAATTCACCAATGTCATTAATCTTAGATCTTAAACCTGAAAATCTAATTCATACTCCTTCAAGAATTAATTACATACATCCACTGAATAATATATAATCAAACAACTACAGAATTATTAATCCAAACGAAGAACTTCAATTCAAAATCATAATTAGCAAAAAGAAAAAGAAGGAAAAGATGAAACCAAATTTGTTGTTGAATAAATTGCAAAACCAATCCTCAAGAGTGTCTCAATACTTTTTCAATCCTTGAAATAGATGAAAGTCTAAGCCTCCATGAATGGAGGGAAACAATTTGTAAAAGGGAGAGAGAATGAGAGAGAGAGAAGAAGAGAAGAGAAGAGCCAAAAAAATTTAAATTTCAAATTCAAAATTTAAAATTTCGTTAGTCACTTTGTTCTATTTTTCTTTTTGGTTCATGGCTTGAAGGACAATTGTGCCTTGGATGTCAGCTTCAAAACGCCACTAGAATGAGCTTAATCAGATGTCTGTGGACTGAGATATGGCTCAAATAGTGCACCTTGCTCAGGATCTGCGACTGCAGCATTCCAAATTTTTCCACGCCCAGTTTTAGCTTCTTTTCATTAGAATTGATTTCTGACCTCTTCATAGAAATTGTGCACCTTTCTCTTAGCTTTCCTACAATTAAGAATCACAATGAAGGGAGTTCTACAACTCAAGATATGGTCTAAAAACTAAAATAGTATCAGAATTTGCCAAATACTGAAAAAATTAAATAAAGCCTAAATAAAATTCAAACATCATAAAATGATCCAATTCAACCAATTGGGTACAAAAGAGGATTAATGAGCTAGGAATGAGAAGAAATAAGGTTATAGAAATCCAAGTGATCAAATTTCCCCACACTTAGCTCTTGCATGTCCTCATGTAAGACACAATCAAACAAATAAAAATATGTAACATAAAAAATCATAGAATAATCAAAATAAATAAATTCTCTAATGAATCCTTGGAAGTGCTGAACTTAGGGACACAAGATCAAATAAAACATCAAGAGTTCTACACTAATCAAACATCCAACTCCCAACCTCTCAAAAATGCAAGCCAAGCAATATCATTCAAAGTATATAGATCATGCATGAAAGATCTCACAAGATGGTGTATACAACTCAACTCTCAAGTGTATGGTTCAAAATATTTCACTTAAGTCACCTCAAAAGACAATGCATTACCATAAGCTTGTTAATCTTCTACTTCTCCACTACTTACAATCATATGCAAACACAAATCAAGATGACTTTATTCAATGGTTGTAATGGAGCTAATGTAAAATGACAAGATACAACCAAAGAGAATAAGAATAACATTGGTCCTTAGACCGATTAAGCCATAACACATATTTACTCTCCTTAGAATTTCTTTTCTCTTTATAAAAAATTCTCATTTTTTTTGTTCTTATTATTTTTTCTTTTTTTTTCTTTTTCTTCATTTTTTTTCTTCTTGCATTCTTTTCGAATCCCCACACTTGAAATACAATAACATTAATAAAACAAATGCATTCCCTATTCCCTAAGGTTAGGTATAACATGATTTTTCACTTAAAGCTTATAATGTGCTAGAAGTCAAAGAATGGTCAATACGGCTCAAAGGGGCTAAACAAAGGCAAAATGCAAGGTAATTTATATGGCCAAGTGGGTACAAATTTGAAAGAAATGCCTCTATTATGTTTATAATTGCATATGAAAATTATACCCTCAAAGAATAATCAAAACAAATTCTAGAATGACAAAATCTAAGAGGGAAAATACACAAGAAAGAAAAGAATGGTATGAATTTCAACCATCCAAAAATAAGGCTCAAAAGCTCACAAAGGTAAAGTCTAACATACTCAATCATACAAATCAAAATTAATCAACCAATTCACATATATCAAGAGCAAGAAGCAAAAATGAAATCATGTAGGAACTCTATCCTCCTTAATGACTAATGCCTTAACTCAACAACTTTCAATTCAACAAAGGAAAACAAAGCAAAACAAAAACAATGCTAAATAATTAAGTTACTCTCCCCCCACACTTCAACTTTACATTGTCCTCAGTGTAATGCATAATGAAAATGTAAAATATAGTAAGGAAAGGCAGAGGGGAACTCCCTAATCAAGCATAAGTGGCCGCTAGCAAGTGGACCTCCTCAAGGGTACATCCTCATGAAATGGCTTCAAGCGGTGGCCATTCACTGTGAGTACTTTATTTGTTCCAAGTTCCAAAATCTGCACAGCACTATAGGAAAAAATCTTAGTCACGATATAAGGACCAAGTCACCTAGAACGAAGTTTACCAGAAAAGAACTTAAGGCGAGAAACTCAAATGCAAGACCATTATTGAATGCAGAAAATAAATTGAAAAATTCTAAAAGAAAAAAAAATAATTGTGAGTTGTATTCCTAAATATTCCTCCTTTTTTTCATAAATTTGCAGCACTTCATTTAGTTAAGAACATGGAAGAAATAGCCGTGGAGAGATTTCCAGCTGCTTCATGAACTTAATAAGCTTTTCTTCATGCTCTTCATTTCCTTGATGTGCAGAACATCGTATCTTGCTGATGTACCTAGGCTGCTCCCTTAAATATACAATAATGTAATATTTATATTTCAACTTCTTAGGAAATGGCTTTAACTCAGATGCAGGGAGCAACTTTAGAGAAGGAAACAATGTAAGAATTGGAGCAGAATCTGCAGTGGATGCATCATGATTTACTTTTCCAGAATCTGCAATAGCTACATCAAAATCACTATAAACATATGTATCAATCTCAACACAGATGCTACATTTTGCAGAATCATTACATGCATCGCAAGTAAAGAAATCAGAATAATTAGCTAAGCTAGGATAATCAATATAATCTGAAAACTCAGCCAAATTATCATCCACTAAATTATCTAACGAATCAATATGGCAAACCGAATGAAATGAGTGAGGAACAGTTTGCTCAAAATTTTCTACTACATTAGTAGTAGTAGCATGAGGAGTAGAAGTAAATTTTGCACTTGTTGGACTGTAATCACTTCCTGGAGCGGTAGCATTAGGATTTTCATCAATTGGTTGCTGCTCTTACAAGTCTTGAATGGTCTTTCTTGAACTCAAAGTAACAATCTCTGGTTCAACAACTGGTTGTGCAGACAGATTACCAGGACCTTGAGACTTCAACAAGTTTACTGTTGTTGCCAACTGACCAATTTGTGTTTGCAGATCCTGGATGCTGGCCTCTATTCTATGTTGGAGTTTCAAATCGTTAATTTTCAATTCTCTTATCAACTCTTCCAAGGAAGGCTTATTCTTGGGAGGTGCAGAAGTTTGTAATGGGGGTTGATATTATTGTTGCGTAAAATTACCACATCCTAAGTTTGAATGATTCATCCAACCTGTAGGCTCATGCAAAATAGGACAGAAGTCAGTGGAATGTTCAGGTGAAGCACAAATCTCACAAAACATTGTATCCATCTGTGAGAAAGTCAATTACTTGATCAAAGAAGTTAAATCATCTAGCTTGTTTTCTATTCTTCTTTGTCATCAGCATCAAAAGTTCTCTCAGTCATAATATCTAAATAAGAATTAAAAGACATATTTTCTTTTTAGAAACCACCAACTGGCCTTCAGCCTGTTACCATTGCATAGATCTCATCGAGCTATATGAAATGCATATATTATAATAAGAAATCGGAGCTGTATGCAAAAAGTTATGCCACTTTTTAAGTTATGCTAACTTTTTTTTTTTTGAGAATTTTTGGGCAATGATCTACACGGTTATATACACGGCCGTGTACTTTCTCGATGAATGCAGAATACAAATATGCAGAAACACAACATAAAATGTAGAGAATTGAATGATGTAATGCTAAACAAGGCTAATAAAGTAGAATGCATAGACACAATTATGCTAAATGAAAAATGCTAATTATGCAGAATCCTAATTCGATGAAAAATGCTAATTATGCAGAATCTCAATTCGATGTAAAACGCAACACAGAATATGCAATGCAATCAAATTAACATATAATGATATAATCAAATAACATCACCATCCCCGGCAACGGCGCCAAAATTTGATTGCGATTGTCGTGCTCAGACAAATTAATAAAAACTGAATTGCATAAAAATTATGTAGTAAGAGGTGCAATCCGAGTCGTCTCCCAACGATGATAACGTTATACGATTATAAAATTAGAGGAGGTTTGATTTATAGAATAATACTAATTAGAATCAAAAGTTAACAAGAATTAAAAACTCTAATCCAATAATTTAGAAGACCTACGACCACTCTATCATCGGATTCCAAGAAAATGCATCAACCAACAAATTAGTGATTATTAAATTTGAATGAAACATCAATTCAAATTAAGCATTCAAACGAGAACCCCCATGCATTCGATTAACACACAATTTGCTCAAAGTTTAGAAACCTCTAGAACCTAATCGATCTGTGTTAATTTAATTCACCAATCCCATTAATCTTAGATCTCAAACCTGAAAATCTAATTCACACTCCTTCAAGAATTACATACATCAGCCGAATAATATATAATAAAAAAACTGCAGAATTATCAATCCAAATGAAGAACTTCAATTCGAAATCATAATTAGTAAAAAAAAGAAATAAGGAAGAAATGAAACTGAATTTGTTGTTGTATAAATTGTAAAACCAATCCTCAAGAGTGTTTCAATTCTTTTTCAATCCTTAGAATAGATGAAAGTCTAAGCCTCCATGAATGGAGGGAAATAATTTGTAAAGGGGAGAGAGAATGAGAGAAAGAAGAAGAGAAGAGAAGAGCAAAAAAAAAATTAAATTCCAAATTCAAAATTCAAAATTCCATTAGTCACTTTGTTTCATTTTTTTCGGCTATGAAAATGGCCTCTTTTTGGTTCGTGGCCTGAAGGACAATTGTAGCCTTGGATGTCAGCTTCAAAATGCCACTGGAATGGGCTTAATCAGAGGACTGAGATATGGCCTAAATACTACACCTTGCTCAGGATCCGCGACTGCAGCGTTTCGACTTTTTTCAAGCCCAATTTCAGCTTCTTATCATCAGAATTGGTTTCTGACCTCTCATAGGAATTGTGCACCTTTCTCTTAGCTTTCCTACAGATCAAGAATCACAATAAAAGAAGTTCTACAACTCAAGATATGGTCCAGAAACCAAAACAGTATCAAAATTTGCCAAATACTGAAAAAATTAAATAAAGCCTAAATAAAATTTAAACATCATAAAATGATCCAATTCAATCAATTAGGCACAAAAGAGGATTAATGAGCTAAGAATGAGAAGAAATAAGGTTATAGAAATCCAATTGATCAACTTCTCACCAATGAGGAAAGGTTTAAGAGGAATATGTCCTTTTCCTCTGATTGTCCTAGATGTGGAGTTCATCCTGAAACCATTATGCATGTCTTAAGGGATTGTCCCTTTGCTAGGAATGTTTGGAATTACCTAATTTTTCCTAAACAATTGACTTCTTTTTTCAGTTTGGGCCTTTTTGATTTGTTATTTTTAAATTTATTTGATTCTACCCTAAGCTGTTTTAAAATTTGGGAAGGTATTTTTGGATATGTTGTTTGGTATCTTTGGAAGAATAGGAATGATTTTATTTTGTCAAGCAAATCCGATAAGCCTAATAGCTTAGTCCATAAGTCTTTATATGATGCTGATTATGCACTATTTTGTTGTCAACCTAATTCTAAGTCTACTCCTTGTTTGGGCTTTTTTGTCAAAGTATGGTAAATTTAAAAATAAATTATCAAAACAGGGTTCACACAAAATATTTTTCCGATTTAGGGTGATTTTTGCCACATCATATTTTTTTAATAATAAAATATTGAGTTTCGTTACATAAAAATTGACACTTATTTTTTAATAATAAAAAAAATAAGTATCGTCCATGTATATACCAACACTTATTTTTTATTATTAAAAAAATGATATTACAAATTTTATGTAACCTGTAAGAACTCTAACAAGGCCAAATTCAGTTGCCTCTTCTGGGTCTTGAGGGAAGCCAAAAGTAGCACCACCATCAATGGATCTGAATAACTGAACACTCCATACTTCATTTTCATTTGACGTTTGCCACAATGGATTGAGGGAGAAGATAATCATCAAGCATGCTTGAAGGGAGTAGGAACTGTTTTCCAACTTGCTTCTCCCATCTTTGTTGAAAATCAAACAAAACATCCCATGCAATGGGTCCCTCTAGCTTGCAGTGAATGTCATGCCATGGCTCTCTTGGACCACCTTTCTTGATGGAAGTGCTTGGGAAGTTTGGCTGATGGAAATCATCATGATGGACTGTGTTCAAAGTTGAAAATAGAGGATGTTCTTAAGTATCATACCTCCTATCATAAAGATCAATGTCACAAAGGAAACTTGTGATTGTTCTCTTTGTAATATTATTTTTTTAATAATATAAAATGAGTGTCGGTATATACATGGATGATTTTTTTTTATTATTAAAAAATAAGTATCGGCTTTTATGTAAACAAAACTCAATATTTTATTATTAAAAAATAAGTATCAGCTATACAAGAGACGACACTCAACATGACGTGACAAAAATCACCCTAGATTGGAAAAATGTTTTGTATGAACCCTATTTTGATAATTTGTTTTTAAATTTGCCATACTTTAGCAAAAAAAATCCTTGTTTGTTTTTTGAAATAGGTAGTGTTAGATGGTACCTTCCCCCAGTTGGACAATTTAAGTTAAATACCGATGGAGCTGTTCTCAAGATCGATCCTATTGTTTTTGCTTGTGGAGGTCTGATTTGTAATGATAAATGCTAGTTAGTTGTTGGATTTTACAGCTTCTTGAAACCTTGTTCTCCTCTTGCTGCTAAGCTTTGGGGAATCCTCTTAGGCGCTCAACTAGTGGTGAAGCACAAAATTCAAACCATAAGAATTGAAAGCGACTCAAAAGAGGTAGTTGGGCTTGTCCTGAATGTTCACCAACCTTCTCACCCCTTGTGGGATCTCATTTGTAGAATTAGAATCTTGCTAAGATCTATTAGTTTTATTAGAGTTGTATATGTGTTTAGAGAGGCAAACAAGTATACTGACCATTTAGTCAAACTTGGGTAAAGATATTTCTTCTTATTCTGAGGGCTAAAGATATTTCTTCTTATTCTGAGTTTATTAATGTCCCCATCCTTCTTCCTTTCTTAAGCTTGGATGTTGGTGGCACTTTGTGTCTTAGGTCTATTTTTTAGTTTCTTTTTTTGTTTTGGGTCTTTGATTAGCTAAAAAATAATAATTATTAATTACATATAAAAAATGTTAAAAATTGAAGTTTTATTCTAACAAATAAGTTTACCACCTTATTGTAACTATTTTATTTATTTTATTATTTAACTTTTACTTTTGTTAATCTTAATCAAAACACATATTCTGTTATTTAATATTATAAATATTAAAATAAAGTAAATCCATCAATAGATCACGAAACAATGTCAATAAATATGTTATATTTCAATATGAATATATTTCCTTAAACTTAAATTAATAAAATATTATTTAACTGTGTCTCAATCAATATTAAATAAATTAACTTTAATATCACTTAAAAAATTTAATAAAACTAAAGATTTGTTATATATCAAAATTACCTAATATACAATTGCCAAATTAAATAATTAAAATTTAAAGATGTTGTTTGAATTAATTTTTAAAAAAAATTAAAATTCATTTTCGATCTAAATATTGATTGGACGAGTCCTAATTACAAAATTTTATTCTTCATTGTTTTACATGCCGATAGCTTACTTCTCAAATAAACTATTTAAGGCTCTCATTTTATGTTCATAATATTTTCCCGTTGAATTTTATGGACACAATTTCTTAAAGTATAATATGATGAAATTTCATTTCTAAAAATGAAAAAATATTCCTTAGAATAAAATGGATATAAAAAGAGGTGGATTTGCACTTAGGCATGTGGATGCCCTCTCACTTAACAGCAAAAAAGTGCTTCCAAAATTCAAATATTGTAATGGGCCACATTTTTGGACACGTTTTGTGGAATTGACCCCACTGCTTATTAGTCACAGCACCTGTGCAAAGCAAGAGAGGCCACGTTCACCCCTACATCAACACAAGCAACGATATCAACCTTTTTCCCCCAAATTTCTTCGCTATGTTTTCAAGTCAAGGATCCAAATTCCAACCACCAACTTGTTTCCACTTGCCCAAATATTTCCAACACTTGAATGCAACCCACAAATAAAGGGTTTCTTGAAGCTTCCATCGTCTTTTTAAACCCCATGGGTCCCAATAAGGCAAGAGAAGATAGAAGTTTGTTTGTTTCTATTCAAAGGATATCTTAACAATGGTAGATGACGTGCCACCACAAAATTTGTGCTTTCCTATATAATTAATTACCTTTTCCAAATATCACAATTCAACAAAATGCACCTTCATAAGTATTATCATTTTTATAATATAACAAGAAAGGCTAATTTTAATAATTGAACCATGCTCTTCAAGTTACAAGATAACATCGACACCATAGATCTAACCTAATATATTGATTAAACCAAAATAATAAAAGACTAATAATCTTATAAAAAAATATAGTTTGTAACTCTTAAATTATTTTTAGTTTATTTTAATAATTGTTTATAACATAAAAAAAGTTATTTTTAACTTGTTACCAAAAAATATCCCTAAATTCACAGTACAAACTATCATTTAAATTAATTCAAAATAATAAACGACTAAAATCTTGTGAGAAATACTTCCTAACTCTTAAATTATTTTTAGCTTATTTCAATAATTTTTTATAACATAAAAAAATAAGTTATTTTCATAAATTATGACACACACCTTACCTTAAGATGGCCTTAACCTTGTTTTGTATCTATAACTTGGGGGTGAAATAGAATGATCATCATAGACAATTATGGGAATGCTCATTCCTTTTGAAAATGGTTGTTCCCCTTTCAACATCCAAACCAAGCATTAGATGAGAACAAAAATACAGCGTTCCATTTCCTTGCCCTGAACAAAAAGGAAACTCATAACGGCAATTCCCTCAAACCAAACAGCATCTCAGAACCACAATAACTCTTCTTAAAAATCACATTTAGCATGATTGCAACCCCCACCACCTTCAGCATCTAGAAAAGGTGGGGAATAATTGGCTCAGAAATAGAACATAAGTCAATTATCCATCGCTGAGTAAAATGATATTCATTACACAACAATAAGAGGAGATTCCTCAAAAACACAAAGAGCACTGATACTTTTACAGCTTCTAATTTCCCTAACATTAGCAAGGAATGGATCCAAAAAAACATAAATCCAATTGCCTTGAAGAAAAACATACTACGTGACTTGATCTCCAATGATGTCTCCAAAGACTTGATCTCACAAGTATACTACTGCTACATCAAGATATTACACCAAACCAATCCTACACTGTACAAAGGATGGAATCAGAAAATGAAGTTACTTACAATCTGACCACATCATCTCCCAGCAGTGGTCAAGGTTCTCTCCTTGGAGACCTCTGAATTGTGGGTCAAAAGAGATATAGGAAAAGATTCTGAACTAGGAGCAGCAGCAGTTTCAGTTCCCGACTCTTCATTTGCAGTGATTTGTGCAAGTTGTGAAGTTTTTGGTGAGTATGTGAAGGAAAGATCTTTGTTGGCAGACAAAGCTAGGAGCTCTTTCTCCTCTAATCCTTTGGTTGGGCCCAAGCTGCATCTATCTGGGGTGTGTTTGGCTAATGCATCTTTAAACTTCTTGATCTGTAGTTAAATCAAGCTTTATCAGTTATCTTCAAATTGAATGTTGTAATTAATATGAAATCTATCATTACCATGAGTCAACTCAACAGTGCACATAAACAATCCTAAAGCAAACATGCATCTCAACATCTATTATTCAAGTAGCGAAACAATTGTTAATCTTTAATCTTAAACTCGGGCTGACGCAATTCCCCCAATAAAGCAAAGAATCCTAGTTTTTATCCTAACAGGTTAAAACATGCATAATATAAATTAACCAAAGCTTGACCAAGTAATAAAAAAAAATATATTAGGCATAATATTATCAAGCCAGAAATGAAATGAAATCGACAAAGCATGTACACTAACCGTTGCATTGGTGCAGCTAAAGCTACACAATCGACCATGAGCACCTCTATAGAAGCGGAAAAATGGAAGAACATGGACATTAAGGCTATAACACATAGATTTGTGCTCCTCATAGTTCACTTGAAGAAATTGAACATCAGGATTCATCTCTGCCAGTTGACACAACTGCCATACCAACAATAAACAAAGGAAAATCAGAACCAACAAACACATTAGCCAGTTATGAAAAAGGTTAGAAAGGGTGGCTGAAGAATACCTTGGGATGAAGGGCTTTGCAGCCACCGCAACCAGGAGAGAAGAAATCAACAATAACCAACTTCTCTCCAGCACTTAAAAGTGAGTCCACAAGGTCTTGTGCAGAAGTCACCTCTTTCATGTTGGGTTGAAGCCCCTTCTCCCACCATTTCTGAACACTCCCTATTCTAAGGGTCATCTGCAAAATCCCATAATAAAGTTCCAGAAATCCCATCAGAAACACCCAAGTCTTCTCAAAATTAAATAAACTAGAATTAATTTGGAAACTTTTCACGAAAATTAACAACAAAAATATCCAACAATTAAAAGGGTCTTAATTCTTTACTTAAAAAAGGATAACCCAAGAATAAAATTGAATTAAGGGATGAAAATTGAAAACCAGAAGGGGGAATTTAACTATTACCAACCTTAGCCCCACTTGAAGCTCGAAATTGTGAGTTGCCCCTGTTGGGTATTCCTCTATTTACACGAAGGACAAGCTTTTTACCGTAAAATTCAGATGAAGATATGAGAATCTGAGATTTTAGGTTCAGAGAAGGGAAGTTTCCAAAGCCAGAACCGAAGCTACAATTCTTGGGAACCATAGATACCCTTCGTTGATGCTGTTGTCTATCTCCATACCAAGAAGAAAGCAAACTAGTCTTGCCCAAAACCTCAGCCATTAAATCTTTGTTTGCTTCAGAAAACACAGAAATCGAAACCCCTCTTCTTTACCTTCACTTTCCCTTCAAATTGAGAAAAAAATGAAAAAGAAAAAACAAGTGCAGAATAGAAGAGGGTCCGCACAAGAAGGGTTTATCCACAAACAACTGCGAACGACGTGTAAAGTTGCGGGTTTGAAGAGGAACGGAAGCAACCCAAATAGAAAAGAAAGGAAATAAATAAAATGATGAGAATAGATAAAGTTGAATTATTCCGTGGATAGCGTAGAAATCTTGTTGATGGCTGTGATGTGATCGTCGGTGAGATCGGACAGTGAAGAAGTGATCGTGCAGGGACACGCGGCGACTAGTTGAGTGAGCGTGGAGAAATACTATTGGATAAGAGACATTTAAGGTAGGGTGGGCCCGCACGTGTGGTGAAGTTCTCAGGTCGTTAACACGTCGCATTGCCGTTAGATTTGATATTTGCTTTTGGATAAAGTGACTCCTCCTGTTTTTACCCTTCATCGTTGCCGTTAATTCAATTTCGATTCTTTTCTTCTTTTTCGGGGGTTCTAAATTTTTGCTCAATTTCAATCAACTTTTCTATTGATTATTTTTAAGTAAAGAAAATAAATAATTTAAATCAATAAAAATAATATAAAAATTGATATTGTTGTGTTAAAAATATTTTAATTTTTTTAATTTAATATGAAATACTAAAGATTGTCTAAATTTTTGTTTTTAATTGTCTATCCTGTAAGTTGAATAAAACAATTTCTCTTCTATGAACATTGAACATAGGTTATTTAAATAAAATTTGGTTAGATAATATTCTTCAGTCAATATAATAGAAATAAAACAAATAAAATTAAAGTGGGTGGTGTGTTATTTTTATTTATACAATGACGCTTTAAGCCTTGCTTATTTAGTCTTGAGAACTGAGTTGTCCAAATAATAATAATAATAATTTGTTTATATATTTTTTTATTCGAAACCAAATATAGTCACACAATCTTTATAATTTGAATATTTTAAAAATAATAAAGTCAAGAATTAGTTTTTTGAGTGAAGAATCAGGTGGACCCTGGACAATAGACAAGAACTGTATGACGTTTGACCCACAGCATGACAGAACAGTAACTTTATTGAACAACCCTCCACTGTGGGTTGGGCTTTCAAAAGCCCATTAAATGGTGAGGCTATCCTATCGGTCCATAAAAAAATATTTACCTGCAGAAAATTTTCCATGGACTGATCTGAAATAATTAATAGTAAAACTATTGTTTTTATTAATCAACTTCAACTCATGAGAAAGCCTTTTAGGCTTGTATGTTGCGAGTGCATGTGCTAAACCTTCTCCCAACTCCTTTAAGCATCACCCCCCAGGCAAGGTAATAAAGCACACAACTTCATTTGAATTCAAAATTTGACTTCTCATCTCTCTCCTTTGCCCCTATTCTTTTAAAGAGGATTTTCAATATACACTTTCTAACAATTTTTTTTAATTATTTATTAAAATTATAAAATTATGGGAAACACTCGTTAATTAAGAAGCACAATCTATATTTTTTTATATTTTAAAAAATGATCAATGTGTTTAGAATAACACGTTAGAAAATACATTATTAGTATATTTCTTTCTTATTTATGTTTGTTTTATATCTTTTTTTAAAAATATTTATGTATTATCATATTGTAATAGAGACATACAACTGCCATTTTCTTTGTTATTATTATTTTAATTATTTAAGAAATAAATTGACAAATATGCTAATTCTAAAGAAGAATATTTGGGAAGTTATGTAACATAACCATGTGACCAATTATGCCATATCACAAAGCCATAATTCATATTCATATAACTTTTGATAAAATTTGATATGAATAATTAAGATAATATATAATTATAATTTATTATTAGATTAATAAAAAATATATTTTATATAAAATTATTAAGAATATAAGAATAAATATAATTGATATCTTTTTTTTTTAACAACATATTAAGGTATTTTCCTTTTGTTGTTCAATGCCTTTTTCTTTTACTGAGACTTATTAAATATTGATCATTTTATGTGTTTAAATCGTAACTTAGTTAAGACTTGTTTTATCTAATCCTTTTGCCACATGTGTCTAATTCTTTTGTTATGAGTTTCATGCTATTTTTATTGTATTGCTTGTTGTCCAATGTCCATTTTCTAATCAATGATGTTAAACTAAAATTTGTATTGTGTTTTTTGATTCATTGAATATTACCTTTATGAGATTTGTTTTATCTTTTGTGAGGTAGTACTTTTTTTTCTTCTTCTTGTGAACATCAAATTTTGTTTCTCAAAAAATATTACTCCCAAATTTTATATTTTTTATAAATAAAATATCTTAACAAAAAAAAAGGAAAATGTTGAAAAATCAACTTAGCTAATGGAAATGAAAATCCTGCATTATGTAGGCTTCAACTCAGAATCGAGAACCAACTTTTAGCATGAATAAAGGAAACAAAAACTAAAAAATTTGGCCTCTTATAAAATCCTAAAAGTAAACATAGAACTAATATATATAAAGAAAAATAGGATCCAAAGAGCGGGGTAACAAATTTTAAGATGAAAATTTTTTTCCTGAAGAGATAAAGAGCTGTGAAGAACTAGAAACCAAGAGAGAGGGAAAAACACAAATTTCTAAAGTGAATGAGAGAGAGTATAATAGGAGGATAGAAAAAAAAAAGATATAAGATATTATATAGATATGAGATTTATATTATTCAAACTAAGATACTACATTTTTATTCTTTATTTCTCTAATATTTATTCAATAATTTTATTTTTATTTTTTTAATTCAATAATGCTGAACTAAAATGTTATTATGTTTCCTAATTCAATAATGTTACTAAGTTGAGTTGAAATATTGTTGTTATGTTTTCTAATTCAATGATGCTGAAATAATGAGATTTATGTTGTTTGAATATAGATACTACCTTTTTGTTTTTCTCTCCAATTTTTAGTCAATAATATTGAACTAAAGTATTTTTGTTATATTTTCTGATTCAATGATGCTACAATATTAGGGTTTATATTGTTAGGATTGAGACGATTTCTTCTTTCTCTTAAATTTTTATTTAACGATACTAAATGAGGTGTTATTTTTTTAATTCAATAACACTAAAATGCTGATAGTTATCTTGTTTCAGTTAAGACCTCTTTGTCTTGTTATTTCCATTTTTAGGGAAATGATGTTGATATGCTTTTTAGTCTTTAGTTGTTAGTCTCGTCTTCTCTAAAATATGCCTTAGTCGTTAGTTTTTACATATCCTAAAAGTATTATGTCCTAAAATCATTTAGAATCAACGTTTAGGCTTATCTTTAGATAATATTCAAAAACCTAGGGAATATTTTGTTAAAGATTTTAAGCATATAATATAGTAGGCAAGATTTGACTAAGGCTTCTTCATTGAAGTAGTAATGAAGGACTCTAGTTTGAATTTTTCTCATATTCTAATTTAACAAGAACAAACATTAATTCAAAATGAAAAGGTTGTCAATCCCACAAATTTTGCTCCAATAGTAGTAAGTGGTGGTAGAAGTCAGTCTAATGACATACTTGGAGTTGTAACTAAAGTTGCAAACATTAATTCAACAAGAACTAATATCAATTCAAAATGAAAGGGTTGTCAATTCTACCAATTTTGCTCCAATAGCAGTAAGTGGGGGTAGAATTCAACCTAATGTACTTGGAGTTGTAAGTAAAGTTGCAAACATTAATTCTTCTTATTCTCCAGAAAATATAAAGAAGATGAAACCTAATGCTAGTGGTTGTCAAAAAACATTAATAGCTTAGGTCCATTTTATTAAATTATCTAAAAGTCAATCTAAAGAAACAATGACAACTAGTAAGTATTTCAAGAAACTGTATGACATTAAGGTACATGACACTTCAAACTTGCTTTCTCACCTTAAAAGTTGCTTGCAATATACATATGTCATTAGCAATGACCTTAGCCAAATAGTTATCACTTTTACAAGTGGAGAAAGTAATGTAGTTGTTAGAAGTTAAATGTTTAATATTGAAGTATGTAGGAAGACATTAACCAATATTTGTGATTATAGATGAACAACCCTTTAATGTAGTTGATGGTGAATGGTTCAAGTATTTATGTAGATAATTACAGTCATAATTTACAATGTTTTTGGCTAAAATTTGCTTTAAGGCGTATGCAGAAAAAAAAAAAAGGTTGGCAAGAGTTTTTTAAATCAAATTGTAGCAGGATTGCATTGATCATTAATAGCTAGATCACAACACAAAATTAAAATTATTTTATCGTTATTACACATTTTATAGATATAAAATAGAAATATCATAAAAAAAATTATTAGTTTCTCTTAAATTCCGAATCACAAAGGAGAAACCATAAAAAAAACATATGGAGGGTATTTTAAGAGAATATGTCTTAGGAATATGTCAATCATTACCGTTAATAATGCATCTAGTAATGATGTAGTTATGACTTATTTGAAAAAGAGAATAAATAATATGAATGGTTTGGTCTTAGAAAATGAATTCTTTCACATAAGATATTTTGCACATAACTTGAATCTAGTTATTAATGATGGGTTAAAAAATATTCTTTCTTTGCAAATATTTGTGATGCAGTTAGATTTGTGAAGTCTTCTCCCTAAAAACTTGCCAAGTTTAAGGAATGCAAAGTTTACTAGAATTCCTTTTCAAAAGTCTATTTGTTTTAATGTTCCAACTTGATGGAACTCTACCTATATGATATAGAAAAAAAAATATTAACTTGCTTTTTAAAAGCTTGAGTTTGAAGACTTAAGCTATTGAATTACTTTGGGGATGTTGGTTTACCTACTAGTATTGTTTAGGAAAGTACTTAGTTTTTATAAGATTTATAGGGTTTGAAATAAAGAAATATGATAGATGTTGGGGGAACATGTCAAATATAAGTTAAATTATTTATTTTAGAGTTATTTTTAACCTTCAATACAAATTAAAGATTGTTAGTGGTCTTTTGAACACATATACATATTTGATGCCATGTTTTATTTTGAGTTATCTAGGGAGTTGATATAGCTTTATCCATGAGAACCATAATAAGATTGACCAATCTGATCTCAATCTAATCTTCAAATTTTATATGTTGAAACATCTGATTCTACTAAAACTTTGTCTTATTTGACAAGGAGAGTGCATCTCTAAACAACATTTAAGAGAAAAAAAAAATTTATTGATAAAAAAATGAGTTAGAGAGCTACTTAGCTAAAACATATGTAGATGGGGATTATAAATTTTAAACACTAATGTGCTGAAAAAAATTCTCAAGTTTTCTATATTATCGGCTATGGTAAGGGATGTTTTAGCCACCCTTATTTCTACTACTCAAAATTGGTTAATGTCATTTTTATTATAATTCAAAGATGTTAACTTGAGTAAGGAATTTGAAACATCTAAAAGAATTATAACAGGTAATTTTTATTTATGAATTTTATTCTTTAAATGAAATTTCTAATTCTAATTTTAGTTTTATATTTATAAATTAATTAATCTGTCTCATTTTAATCTCTGTTAAAATTTAAAAGTAGGTTATATGTTTTACTATTGTAACAACATGACTTTAAGTTGGACCTTCACCTAGAGTTAGACCTTCACCTAGAATTAGTCCATCATCCTAGTTATAATATTATGAGTTAGTTCTAATTGCATGTTAAATTTTTGCATAATTTTTGTTATATTATCTTTTGACTTTACTAAATTATTAATTTTTTTATTTGTTACCATGGTATTTATAACACTTTTTACTTTTTGTAATGATTTGTTACATTCTTAATCTATTTACTCAAAATTAGTTAACTTATACCTTTTTTTATGGTAAATTATTTAAATTTTTTATTTTCTATTCAATCAATCAGTTTCATAATTTTTTTTATTATTCATTTATATAAAATAATTTGACTATTAAATTAAAAGTGGACGAGATAATAAGTTGTATTTTTATAATCATCATGCTACTTTAATTGTGAGTTTTGTGTGAATTTTCATTAAATTTGTAAAAAATAAATTGCATATCTTAGGAATTATAATAATTTTTTTTTAATTTTTACATGATATCAAATAGGGACTGGACTTGTATAATTGCATGGGGGGTGAAGAAAGCTAGCATAGTCTTGTTTTAAAAGGTAGTTTAACATAACTAATTTCTTAATCTCTCATACATTTTTTATTCATTAATTCCTTTATTAGTTTCTCATTATTTTTTTTTATTTATGTTAGGTGAATGAAATTCAAAAATTATTAATGATAACTGGTTATTGCAATGGATTAAGTCAGACAATGCTTCTGTTTGTTTAACATGTCGACTTTGAGTTGCAGGTTGTAACTCATACTTATAATTTCGATTAATGAGAGAGAATATGTCTAACGTCAAAAATTGATTTCTAAAAATATAATTTAATTGAGTTAAGGTCCATTTATTTTTCTTCAATAGTTTAACTTTGTAATGAACAATTTTAAATATAATTTATGGATTTACTTAACAAAATTGACTCAAAAAGTCAAAATATAAGTTGAGGTCCAAAAAATCTCTCGACCCAAAATCGTGTAGACTCACCCAAAATTAAATCCTTACCTGATAAGCTGAAAATCGAATTACCCAATGAATTAAGTTAGATATACTGTACATAGCCATGGTTAGATTGGGCTATTGGCCGAAAGTGATCGAATCCGCCCAATAATCAACCATATTTGTTATGATGATTTAAACATGACATTCATATTTTTTTTTAAAGCGATTGAATTATTTTATTGTATGTTTAGATCAACATTTGCAAAAACTTGAATTTAAATGAAATTAATTTTATAAAACTAATTTTTAAATGTAAATTTAAATTAACATAATTTATAATTAAAATATTTTTTCTTAAAAGTAAATTTATATGTTAAACTTAGTAACCCAGTAAAAACTTACAATTTATTGCATCTACTCAAACAGAGTTTAGAGTGAAGTTTGATTCAGACCTACCGAATATGTTAACACAACAATCAAATCATGTTTATATCTATTTAACTTAATTTTCAATATACAATCGTATTTGGACATTACTCAAAACATACCCTTATCCATAGATTTACAGTCAAGTGATAGAAAATTAGATTCCCTAATTACATGTTTCAACCAGATATATATAATGACAACCAGTACATCAAACAAATTAAGTTAATAGATCATCGTTACTGTTTCACTTAGCTGAGCCAAAAAACTTGTAATAGCTCTGAAGGATATAATAAATATGTACATCTCCAATTTCTTACCAAACCTTCAAGCAACTGCAAGCTGCAAATGACTAGATTTTCCTACGAACATATAGGTCCAATTACTAGGCTGATAACAAGGATTTAAACCTAATGTAGTGTCCAAGATGGGAAATAACAAAATAAACGGCTAAATGCATATGGGTTTGCTCAAAGTATTAGAAAGTGCTGATATGTTTCTGGGTTATGATATTAGAGGCTCCCGGCCAGTGATGGTATCAGAGCCTTCAAATGATTTGATGCTCATATCCTTAGGATTTATAGGCTGGACAACTGACAGGCACCTACCGGAGAAATTGTATTTACAGTTGCCCCTGTCTGTAACAACGCCACGAACTCCTGTATTAATACAGAGCCTAAAGTCTCTGTTAAAGGAGGGGATAAGTGTGATAGTCATTACAAACAAAGTGAGTAAGAGCACTCACAATATCATGAATACACCCACAAGCACCTCAAATACCTCTTTTACTGAAATCTCCCCTATCCTCTTAAATTCTCCAATCTCTCTACCCAAAGATTGTATCAAGACTGCTTCTGACAAAATAGAAAACTTGATCGAATATACCTATATTCCTGAAGATGCACAGATTCAGGAATCCATAACTCCTCTTTTAAGCCCTTATAATGTTTTCCGAAGACACAAATCCTGGACCAACAAAGTAAATGCTTTGATCCTCAGAAAACAATCTCCCATAAAAGAGTATGTCCAATCTACCAGAATGGACCAGTGTGAAATCCCTGCCACAAAAGAGGAAAGATACATCAACCTAGAAATCCCCAAGACTTTTATAGATCATTGGAAGATTGAGGGATACACTGCTCTTCATTTTGGAGCAATAAGATTAGTCCTATCACTTCATGGTAGGAAAAATCTTCCAGTTACTGACAGAATCACTCTCCTTGACTCCACCTATATTCACTATGAACATGCTGTCATAGCAACCTTACTAACCACTCTTCATGCTGGAAGTGTGGTCCTCACAATCTTTCCAAATTATAATGTCTCATTAAGGGACAAAACTCTGCCAACCAGACTAAAAGTCCAGATCCAGCTTACTGGAGCTGAGCAGATTGAAGGAGCCATCTCTGCTACACTCCATCATCAGATGATTTACAGGTTACAAAACCATGCTCATGACCTTCCTCTTCCAGGAATGGTAAATGACAACTTGTTTGTTATAGCCAACAGAAATGAGAATGAAGTTCCATCCATCATTCAAGTTCCCAGGCAAATCCCCAGAACAGAACTTCTTAAATTGATTCCACTAGAATGGACAACTGATTATGAGAAGATCAGGCAAAATAATAAACCAATCCAGTCTTTTGAAGCCACCTTCAGAAGATCTGTTGATGGTGGTGTCAGAACCATCTTCAAAAAGCCTGAAGAAGAACCAAGTCCTTCTACCAACTGTTTCCAGTCTCTTATGGTGATACCTGTTGGAAAAGAACATAGAATCCCAGTATACAGCTTTAAACCAGATGGATCTTCCATCTATTCAGACAAATTTGATGGACACTTCATGTGGGATGTTGATCCTTCCATGTGTGATCCTGACTGTGACTGCTGGATGCATACTGGAGATACATCTGATGAAGAATCAGATGATGATGAAGATGACCAAAAGAGAAGGAAAAAGAAACCTTGTAAGCCACCTCCTAAACCTCGAAGAAAAGACCCTGAATTTACTCCTTGGGTGGGAATTAGGACTGAAAGAAAACCTTTATCTATCTATGATGAAGCTTTGAAAATCCTAAGAAAGGAAGGCCTACTTTCCAAACCTCCTTGTAATCCAGATTTAATCACATGGCCTCCTCCTGCAGGATTATGTAATTCTTTTAGTTCATCTCCAGAAAAGGTTTCATCTCCTATCCCTTGCATGATGTTCACAGAGTATGACAAAGATTTTCCTTCACTGGAAAGGAAAGCAGATCATGTTACTAAGGTCAACACCAGGCCTTTAGTAATACCCTCTGAAGTCCAACCAGATGGAACTTATAAAGCTCCATCTCAAGCTGAAGAAGTTCTCAATTGGCAGACAGAGAATTCTTTAGCCCAAAACAGAATCTTGAAAAGGATGGACGGGAAAGTGGACCAGATCGCTGAAATTGTCCACAAAAATGAAGAAAAACTCCAATATCTCTCTGAAAAGCTCAGAAGATGTTACAAAGAATCTCAGAAGCAGATTGCTAAATTGGAGTTAGATATCTCAAAACTGACAGAAGAAAAGGCTGTCTTTACAGGAGAATATCACAAGAAAGATAGAGAAATCAGGAGACTTAAAGAGCAAGTCAAAGAAATGGATGAATTGATTGCTGCAAAACAACAAAATAGGGAAGCTGAAATTAATCCCTTTCTAGTTCCTCCTCCTGTACAGTCAACTTATTATTCTCCTTTTAGTCCATCTCCATTTTACCAAGGTACATTTACAGCACCTTCCTACTCCTTACCCTCTGCTTATAGACCTAAGCCTAGGTCTTCTATTCGGGATTCCAAGGGTAAAGGGAAAATGAGTATTTCTTCTTCAGAAACCATTAAAACCAAGAGCTTAGACTCTTCTGAAGAAGAAAAATCTCCTCCCAAAAAGTCATCAAAAGGAAGCCAGGAAAGAACACCTTTTATAGGTGTTATACTTGAAGAGTATGAGACTATTGATGACACTGAAGAAGAATCCCTTAGATCTTCATCCACTGAAGAAGATCTACCTAAAGAATTTTATGAATCTCCAACATCTGAAGAACCCCAAAGTGAATCAGAAATATCTGAAACCAAATCCTCTGATGAAGAATTCATAAACATTACTGAGATGCTGATGGTTAACACAGCACAATCCAGTAATCAAAGAGGATCCTTTTATGATTCACCTGATGAAAAAGAAGAAACTAGTAGACGAGAGAAAAAAGGATCAAAAATCAATGGAGGTCCTTATTTCACTCTTGATGATGTTTCTCCACAACACTGGAGAAAAAGACTACTTGATTTTGGAGCCTGGTTAGATACCCAATTTATGAAGATAGATGCAGATCCATATAAAGTCATTGAAGAATTCTGTTGCAGAATGACTGGTACTCTAAAAGAATGGTACCACAATCTGGAAAATGTCAAGCAAGACCAATTTCACCAGCTAGGTAACACTCGACAAGTTCTTGGAGCCATACACCAAGAATTCGTGGGTGACATGGATCTCTATGATAAAAAAATCAGGCAAGATTACTTTGAGATGAGATGCTGCTCATTGAAGAAAAAAGATTTAGAAAGACATCATAAAAGAATGGTAGAAATTTTCTATCTTCTTAATGGATACAATGATGTCAGTCTAAAAAATACTTATGTTGCTTCTCTTCCTCAAGAATTACAACCAAAGATTCACAAACTGATTGTAGCCCAAGGTCAAGACCTAACCAGTCTTAGCCTAGGCCAAATTCATCAAAAGACTTTAGAATCTCTTGATAAACTCTGCAGGACACATTTGTTCATCTCTGATGTGATGAATGAAAGATCAAAGTTCACAAAGGCCTGCAAGAAGAAATATCTCGAAATTGGATGCAAAGAAAAGAAATGTGTTTGTCCATCCAAGAAAAAAGAAAAAATAAGAAAGTTTTCAAAAAAAGAAGAAGAAGAGGATGAAATACTTCAAGAAAAAAGAGAAAAAAGGGAAAAACAAAGGAACCCGATGTTTTATCTGCGGGAAAAAAGGACATTTTGCTAAGAGATGTCAAAATAAGGATGCCAAAGCTCAAAATTTGGTGAACTTTTTGGATCCTATTGAAGGAGATATAGAATCTGAATACTCTGAACAAGAAGAAGCTGATCAGAATACTGTCTTTGCTATCCAAGAATCTTCTGATGATTCTTCAGATTCTTCAAAAGAAGGAGAATACATTCCTCTCTATTTTACTCAAGAAGTAAATAGTGTTCTCCAAACTCCATCACAACCCTGTGTGGAGGTTCAAGTTCTCATCAATAAATATTCTATCCCAGTCAAAGCCATTGCCTACATGGATACTGGAGCACAAAGGACTATGATGAATCCAGATGTTCTTCCAAAAGAATGCTGGACTCAGTACACAACTAGCTTTGTAGCTACTGATGAAAAAATCTTCAACACTCACTTAATCTCTAAATTGCCCATTGGAATTAAGTTATTTCCAGACTGTATAATCTGGATCAGGCCCATAGGAACTCATCTTCCTAACAAGGATATTCTGCTAGGAATGGATGCTTATTGTCTAACTGACAAACTTCAAATACTTCCAAGAGGAATCAAGTTTAAGAGAAATTTCAAGCCCTATACAGATATCTTGAAACTTTACTCTCTTGAAGAAAGTCCAACAGAATACTCTGAACTTAAGGAGAAGCTAAAAACCTTATGTGCAGACGGCCATGAGAATTTCTCTCATCCCAATCCAATATGGAATAATCCAGAATTTTTCATAAAGCTTCCTTTCAAGCTCAATGAGGATATCAATCCTACTAAAGCCACACATCCTGGAATGAGTCCAAGTGACCTTCAGTTGGCCAGACAAGAATGTGCTGAACTTCTTCGTCAAGAATTGATTGAACCAACCAAATCAGAATGGGCATGCTAGGCATTTTATGTTGAAAAAAGATCTGAAAAACTCAGAGGAAAAAAGAGGCTGGTAATTGATTACAAACCTCTTAATCATTTTCTAAAAGATGATAAGTTTCCTATCCCAAAAACCTCCTCTCTTCATACTCTCATTAGAGATGCCATGATCTTTTCAAAGTTTGATTTAAAATCCGGATTTTGGCAACTTGGTATTGATCCCTCTGATAGGTATAAAACTGCTTTCTGTATTCCAAATGCTCAATACCAATGGAAAGTTCTTCCATTTGGCCTGAAAGTAGCACATTCTCTTTTCCAGAAAGCCATGACTAGAATATTTGAACCAATCCTTGATAGTATACTCATCTACATTGATGATGTATTACTGTTTTCAAAAGATACAGAATCTCATAAAACTCTTTTAAACAAGTTCTTTGACCTTTCCAATAATTATGGGATTATGTTGTCGGAAAAGAAGATTCAATTAGCTCAAACCCAAATAGATTTTCTGGGAATGCATTTTTCTCAGAGAAATTATCAACATCAACCTCACATTGCAGAAGAATTACTGAATTTTCCTGATGAAAATTTCACTGTCAAACAAATTCAACAGTTTCTTGGAATTCTGAATTATATTAGGGATTTCATTCCTAATGCTGCCAAGTATACAAGTCCTCTGTCAAAATTATTAAGAAAAAACTCTCCTCCATGGAACAATGAACAAACTGAAGCTGTTCGTCATCTGAAAAAAATAGCCCAGAATCCTCCTCCACTGAAGATTCCTGGAAATGGAAAAAGAATCTTGCAGACTGATGCTAGTGACCACTATTGGGGAGCTGTTCTACTTGAAGAAGTCGATAGAAAGAAAGCTTACTGTGGACATGCCAGTGGACAATTTAAAGAGTCTGAAAAGCATTATCATACAACTTACAAAGAAGCCCTTGCAGTAAAAAATGGAATTCAAAAAATTTGACTTCTATCTCAGGGGATATAATTTTGAAGTCCAAATGGATAATTCTGCTTTCCCAGCATTACTTGATTTCAAAAACAAGATGCCACCTGATCCTCAGGTTCTCAGACTAAAAAATTGGTTCTCCAGGTATGACTTTACTGTCAAACATATTAAAGGAGAAAAAAATGTTGTCCCTGATCTCTTATCCAGAGCCAAAAAGCCTATAGCCATTGTTACCTCACTAAATACATACTCCTTGATCTTCACTCTCAATGAAGCCAGTACTAGCTCCAGACCAGCTCCACTTCCAATGTTTCCGCCTGACTTAAGAAATGATGGAGTTATCACAGTAGAATATATCAAAGATTTTGCAAAAAATCACATGTTCCATTATCTGTCTCTTTCTCTTTATCACCATGGTACAAAGCCTAAACCTTCTTGGTTCCAAACTGATGCACCATACTTAAACATTTTTGCTTTATTAATGGATAACCCATTAATTGAAGAAGATGTATGGTATCTTTGGTGTACCACCCTCCTATATCACTACCCTATAGTGTTTCCCACATTTGCCATGTTTGAATTTCTTAATGATTTTCAAAATCAACATACCCTGTTATGGAAATTTCTCACTTGGTACCAACCTATTCCTAACTGGAAGAAAGATGTGCATGATGAGTTACAGAGACTTAGTATTTGGAAAGAAATTGAGATTCCTCCAGCTGAAACTCCAAAACATGTGACAGTAGTTATTATTCATAGACCTTATTTTGAACATCCAGTTTCAAAATTGCTTTAC
The DNA here is from genome assembly GCA_024086825.1 of Abrus pulchellus subsp. cantoniensis. Classification (NCBI taxonomy): domain Eukaryota; kingdom Viridiplantae; phylum Streptophyta; class Magnoliopsida; order Fabales; family Fabaceae; genus Abrus; species Abrus pulchellus. The sequence continues at coordinate 15,725,984 of CM044050.1, forward strand.
ACTCAGAATCAAGTCAAGGTCTAGAATACATATACAAGTCTTTTGGAAATATCTGAACCTGATAGACCACCTCACAATCAAGCAGATTTAAATGTTCATCTCCATACTGAAAATGGAGCTCGTGAAGAAATGATTAAAGTAAAATCTACTTGTTCCAAACTAAAAGCAATAGATATAATTTGTCCTCCTGATAATGATAATCCAACCATGTGGGACAAAATCCAACCTGTAGATCCACCAGTGATTTGTTCCTCTATCACTTTTGGAAATTGGGAAATGACAAGCCATGTCATAATCAGAAATGAAAACTCATCAAGTATTGATGCAATAATGGACTCTCAAGACCCTCTCGATTCAATTAGTCTTTGCTCAAGTGACGATCCCAACATGTCACCAAGTCACGAGCCTATCTTCAAGGATTAAAGACTTTCGAGAAAGTAGCTTTATGTCATAAAGTGTCTTTTAATATTATGTCTTTTGTGTGAGTCATGTGTACTAAAAGTCTTAATTTTGGTTGTTTACTAAAAGTAACTTTAAAAAAGGTTTGGAATCTTATCCAACCTTATCAAATGTAATTATTGTAGTTTCTGTCCACTCTCTATATAAGGAGGAGTATTTGCTATTTGAAGGCAGACCGAACCCGAAATAAAATTGTGTGTTTTATACATCATGAGTTGTTTCTAAGTTATTCTCTCTGAAAGTTTTGTTTATAATGACTATCCTCTAGTCCCTAACTAGAAAGAAGTATGCTCTGCACTTGCCGTTTTCATGGATCCTGTGCATCAGAAAATTTCTAGGTGAAAGATCCTGTTGCTACGGTCCTCTTTACTATGATTCAGGAAATATGATCAGCATAAGTATAAGAAAAATGCATATGGGTTTGCTCAAAGTATTAGAAAGTGCTGATATGTTTCTGGGTTATGATATTAGAGGCTCCCGGCCAGTGATGGTATCAGAGCCTTCAAATGATTTGATGATCATATCATCAGGGTTTATAGGCTGGACAACTGACAGGCACCTACCGGAGAAACTGTATTTACCCGGTAACGAGTACCTCTTAGGTATTCGGTACCGAGTACCCTCCAAACCAGATTTTCCTTAAGGTTCTCAGGTCTCGGCACCGAATGGTCACCATTTACCACGTGCATTAAATAATTAATATGCACTAATCTGAAGTAATAACAAGGATTATACTTAATCAAGAGGATAATCAATAAGGCCTAAGTTATCCAGGCCCATCAGCCCAAAACAGTGGCTATAAAAAGGGAAGTACACAGTACATTACTGATTCTGATGTCATTCTTACTAAATATAGTAATCTCGCTTACGTAATACCGAACACTTACTTTACCATCGGAGTGCCTTTGCAGGTACCCTCCTCACCCTCAATTGATCACACCTCGGACAGGCCGAATACTTCCAAGACAAGAAGACCGAAGACTGCTTTACAACCCATTCCGAAGACCGAAGACTACTTTACAACCCATTCCGGAGTCCGAAGACTAAGGGTGTTCTCATATCCAGGAACATTTTGGCGCCCACCGTGGGGCTCGATTCAACCAACAGTAAAGATATTATGGTGCTTACAAGAAGTCAACAAGAAGGACCTATCAGGGCGAGAGAAATGTATGACGGTGATACTACCCCCAACCAACAACCCGAAGTGGTGGTAGAAAGGATGAGCCAGGAAGACCTCTCTTCTGTCATGAGGCAAATGAAAGCCGAAATAACTGAGCTGCAGAAACAGAGAGAGAGAGATGCACAGGAGTTATCGGCATTGAAGAGAGAGAATGCTAATCTGAGAAGTGAGATCAGATCGTACATACCAACTCATACAGCTCCGATTTCTCAAGAACAAGGGGATTCCTCTGCTCTGCAAGCTACAAAAACAAAAGCCCCACCACCGATGTCCGAATCGGTACAGTGCGCCGAAATCCCTTCATCAGCTCTATTATGGAAGTAAGACTGCCCGAGGCCTGGAAAGGTCTAGTGTTAGAGAAGTACGATGGCACGACTGATCCCGAAGAACATGTAGACATTTTTTCGACGCAAGTTGGTCTCTACACTGACGAGGATGCACTCATGTGCGGACTATTTCGACATCTCTCGGGGGACCAGCACTAAGTTGGTTCACCCGACTTCCCCCCTCTTCGGTTGACTCATTCACAACTCTGGTCACACGCTTTAAGCTTCAATTTGCTACAAGTCGGCCACATCAGTTGACCTCTATAGCATTGGTGAATATTCGTCAAGAAAGAGGAGAAACTCTTAGGGCATTCATGGACAGATTTGGTAAAGTTGCCCTCTCCATTAGAAATCTTGAGCCAGCTGTGGCTATGCATCACCTATCCACAGCCCTTAGGCCAGGACCCTTCGTTAATAGCATCTGCAAAAAGCCTCCGTCGGACTTAGATGAACTCGGGGTCCGGCAACCAAATACATGCGAGATGGAGGAACTAGCCGAATACCGAAGCCAGATGAGAACTGATCAAGGTTCCAGCCGAAGAGAGAGTGAAAGAAATAACCTAAAAAATAAAGAAAAAGAAAAAGGACTTGTTATTGACAGGGTCAACAGAGGACCTCGGTATACAAGTTACACTCCCTTAAATACTAACGGGGCAAAGGTGCTAGACCAAGCACTTAACACGAAATAATGACCATGCCAAGAAGAGCAAATACCCCTCCCGTAGCCGACAGACGAAAGCATGTAAATATCACCGAAACGGGGGTCATAATATCGAAGAATGTGCGGCACTCAAAGATCGGATTGAGGATTTAATTAAAGCGGTCATCTCCATAATTTCGTGGCCCATCCTTCTTCCGGAGGAGATAATCATCGAGGTCCCGGACATGAAAGACAAAGAAGTAGGTCTAGAGAACCTCAAAGGCGGCCATACGAACCGGAGAACCAACCTCGCCGAATTATTAACACAATAGCCGGTGGCTTTGCGGGTGGAGGCGCCACCAACTCGGCTAGAAGACGACACCTAAGAAATGTGAGATCGGTAAATCACATCTCTTTAGGTAGTCGGGTCCGCATCCCCAATCACATTTACCGACCGGGATTTTCAAGGGGTAGATCCCGTACAAGATGATCCTATGGTCATAAGTGTAGATATTAATAATTGTACGATCAAGAAAACATTGATAGACCAAGGTAGTTCTGAGCATTTTGTATTGGAAAACTTTCCAACAAATGGGCATACCGGAGGAAGAACTCGAGAGAATACCATGAACCTCTGGTCGGGTTTGCGGGGAGAGAGTCGAAACACGAGGATGCATTGACTTATACACTTTGTTCGGGTCTGAACGAGAAGGGAAATGCATCAAAATAACTTACCTGGTGGTGGAAGCCAACACTTCTACAACATACTCCTCGGACGCCCTTCTCTCAACAAATTAAAGGCCATAGTTTCGACTCCACATTTGGCTATGAAGTTTCCATCAGACCAAGGTCGGATTGTAACTATTCATGCCGATCAAAAAACTGCCCGAGAATGTTACTTTGCAAGTCTTCGGGTCAGACCGACGCCTCGGGGGGATGTGAATATAGTATCCCCTGAACTCAACAATAATATGAAAGATATAGAGCTTGATCCTAGGATGGATGAAGGCCCCCGAGTAGAGCCGAATGAAGGAAAGAAATCAATACAGCTAGGCGTCTTTCAAGGACAGGACACATACCTCGGCATCGGTTTAACTGATCCTGAACAAGATATCATTCAAGAGGTTTTGTGGAAAAATAAAGAACTCTTTGCATGGACCGCTGCCGATATGCCAGGCATTAATCCAAGTTTTATGTGCCATCACCTATCTGTATACAAAAATTCTCGCCCGATAGCACAAAAGAAGAGAAAAGTCGGGGGAGAAAGAGCCAAGGCAATTAAAGAGGAGACCGGCAAATTATTGAAAGCAAATTTTATCCGAGAAGTGACGTACTCTACCTGGCTAGCAAATGTAGTCATGGTAAAGAAAGCAAATGGAAAATGGCGAATGTGCACGGACTTCACGGATTTAAATAAAGCTTGCCCGAAAGATGCCTATCCTTTACCAAATATTGACAAATTGGTTGACGGAGCGACAGAAATAAATTCTTGAGCTTTACGGACGCGTACTCGGATATAATCAAATTCGGATGTATCGGCCAGATGAAGAAAAAACAGCCTTCATTACGGAATCAGCAAATTATCGCTATAAGGTGATGCCGTTTCACGAAAAACGCTGGAGCTACATACCAACGCTTAATGGATAAAATATTAAGTAAACAGATTGGCAGATGTATGGAAGTTTATGTTGATGACATGGTGATCAAATCCGCCACCATACAAGAACACCAAGCACACCTTGCCGAGGTATTTGCCAAAGCACGCAGGTATAACCTCAGGTTTAATCCAGAAAAGTGTGTTTTTGGTGTATCAGGAGGAAAGTTCCTTGGCTTTATGTTATCAGAAAGAGGAATCCAGGCCAATCCGACAAGTGTCAGGCCGTAATAAGTATGAAAAGCCCGAGCTCTACCAAAGAAGTCCAAAGATTAGTAGGACGAATGGCAGCCCTATCTCGGTTTCTACCTAAATTAGCCGAAATAGCTCGTCCATTCACTACATTACTAAAAAGAGCACAGAAATTTCAATGGACCGACGAATGCGAGAAGGCTTTCCAACATTTCAAGTCCATACTTGCAACACCGCCAATCCTCTCTAAACCAATTAGTCAAGAAGATATCATTGTTTATCTTGCAGTATCACCAATGGCCATCAGCTCGGTATTAATGCAAGAAACTCCCGACCCCATCCTCCTATATTTTACCATCGTACACTACTCGGTGCGAGACTAGGTATCAAATAATTGAGAAGGCGATCTTGGCCTTGGTGCATACATCTCGGCGTCTTCGACATTACTTTCAAGGATACCGAATTGTCGTCGAACCGATTGCCCAATCGGTAAAATGCTTTGAGAAAACCTGAGCGGCAGAAGAATGATGGCATGGGCGGTTGAATTATCTCAATTTGACATACGTTTTGAAGCAAGGCGCTATCAAAAATCAAAATTTGGTCGAATTCATTAATGAGTTACATCCGGACCAAAAGACGAATACTGATCAATGGACTTTATACGTAGATGGATCATCAAATCAACATGGAAGTGGAGCCGGAATCGTCCTAAAAGGACCAAATGGGGTCACCTTGGAACAATCACTACGTTTCGGCTTCAAGACCTCCAACAATCAAGCTGAATATGAAGCACTGCTGGCCGGACTTCGTTTGGCCCAAGAAATAGGGATTAAGAGAATAACCTGTCTCAGTGACTCTCAGGTGATAATTTCCCAAATTTCAGGGAACTATCAAATCAAGGATAATACACTGCTATGTTACTTCCAGGAATACCAGAAATTGCGTGCAACCTTTGATGAAATAGCAGTCCAGCACACACCGAGATCCTCTAATGAAGAGGCTGATCGACTAGCTAAGCTAGCAAGCACTCGTCGGCCTGGACAACTTCAGAGTATCATCCAAACAGAAATAGCCGAACCAAGTATATTGAAGAGAGAATGTTTTTTCATAGATAATCCGGCCGATTGGAGAAAAGATATCATCCAATACCTCAGTGATAATGAGCTTCCTACAGACCCGGATAAGGCAAAAAAGATAAGAACTCAATCTGCGAAGTATACCATGATTGGCCAAGAGCTATATAAAAGGGGAATCTCCACCCCTCTACTCAAATGTCTCGGCAAGGATCAGGCCGAATATGTATTAAAAGAAATACATGAAGGAATATGTGGTACACATTCCGGCGGACGAACAACAGCTCTGAAGATTATTAGGGCCGGATATTATTGGCCGACACTCCTCCAAGATGCAGATCAATTTGTGAAGAAATGCATACCCTGCCAACAACATGGTCCCTTGATCCATCAACCAGCTGAAAACCTCCATTCGGTTGTGACACCTTGGCCTTTTGCCATTTGGGGGATGGATCTGCTCGGACCCTTCCCCATAGCAAAGGGGCAATGTAAGTTCTTAATCGTTGCCATTGATTACTTCACTAAATGGATCGAAGCCGAGCCCCTTGCAACTATAACGGCCAATATTGTTCAGAAGTTCACATGGAAAAATATCATCACCCGTTTCGGCATCCCCCATGCCATAGTCACCGATAATGGCCTCCAATTTACGGATCGACGCTTTAACGAGTTCCTAGAAGGGTTACATATCAAGCATCGACTAGCGTCAGTCGAACATCCCCAAACTAACGGCCAAGCCGAAGCCGCTAACAAGGTTATTCTCAGGGAACTAAGGCGACGTCTAGGCTCAGCAAAAGGTGAATGGGCTGAAAAACTCCCTGAGATCCTTTGGGGATATCGGTGTACCCCTCAATCCTCAACTAAGGAAACACCATTTCGGCTAACATATGGTGCCAAGGCCATGGTACCTGTTGAAATCGGCGAGCTATCCCTTAGAAGGCAGCAATTTAATGAAGAAAATAATTCGGAAGCTTTGACAATCAGCCTTGATACCATCGAAGAAACTCGGGAACATGCAGCCATAATGAACGAAGCAAGCAGACGAATAATGACAAAGAAATTTAACTCGGGCATTCGGCTTCGGCATTTCATTCAAGGTGACCTCGTTTGGCGAGCAACGGGGAGAAGCCAGACGAGATAAGAGACATGGTAAATTCTCGGCCAACTGGGACGGACCCTTCAGAATAAGGGAAAACTTGAAGAATGGATTATACCGCTTGGAAACATTGGAAGGAGATCCAATTCCGAGAACATGGAACATTTCTCATCTCAAACGATACTACAGTTGATTATATGAATGTAAATGTAAATTCAAGTGCACTCTTTTCCTCGCTTGGGTTTTCTCCCCTTATAAAAACGTGAAAAGGGGTTTTCCCAAGAAGGTTTTTAATGAGGCACTATTTTAATGAAATTCCTCTGTTCAAGACAGCTATTTATTCGGTCTGTTAAAGTTATTCCCTCCCGAGTCACATCTCGGTTAAGGTTGAATTCAAATTATTTAAGCGATTCCCTCCCGAGTTACATCTCGGCTAAGGTTGAATTTAATTTATCCGTTATTCCCTCCCGAGTCACATCTCGGTTAAGGTTGAATTCAAATTATTTAAACGATTCCCTCCCGAGTTACATCTCGGCCAAGGTTGAATTTAATTTATCCAAGTTATTCCCTCCCGAGTCACATCTCGGTTAAGGTTGAATTCAAATTATTTAAACGATTCCCTCCCGAGTTACATCTCGGCCAAGGTTGAATTTAATTTATCCAAAGTTATTCCCTCCCGAGTCACATCTCGGTTAAGGTTGAATTCAAATTATTTAAGCGATTCCCTCCCGAGTTACATCTCGGCTAAGGTTGAATTTAATTTATCCAAATTATTCCCTCCCGAGTCACATCTCGGTTAAGGTTGAATTCAAATTATTTAAGCGATTCCTTCCCGGGTTACATCTTGGTCAAGATTAAATTTAATTTATCCAAGTTATTCACATTTATAAGGTATTTCGAGCGATTACAGAAAATTAAAGGTCAAAACACAGAGTTTCCATGAATACTTCATCATTTATTGATATTCAAATACAACAAAAGAAAAGCAAAATACATTTATTAATCAACAATATTCAGGGACTCTTCGGGGGCATCGGCAGGAAGAGAAGTTTCAGGAGCACCAGTGTCCTCGGCTTCACCCGATTCCACTTGGCGAGGAGCAAGGAGATCCGGCTCAAGGTCCTCGGCTACCTCATCATAGCGAAGGAATTTTCCTTGGAAAAAATCCCTTGCTGTATCAAATTGGAAGCTTGAAGGAATTTCCCCGAACTGTCTAGGGCCTCACGGACAAGATGGTAGAAACCGCTTCATGCTCGGCATAGATCGTGTCGTTACTTTTAATTTCCAAGGCCTTCATTTCGGCCTCACACCGCTCCTTAGTCCTCCTCTCCCGCGCCAAGGCATCGGCCAACTCCGGACCCTTAGACTTCTGTCGGCCTCGGCGATTTTCAGCTTGTTCTCCATATCCTCAACACGTGTATCTCGGATACGAAGATGTTCTTTAAGCTGATCCACTTCGGTTTCCAGTGCTTTGTTGGTCTCGGAGAGGTTCAGCTGTACCTCTTGGCACTTAGCCAATTCTTCTTTCACCTTCTCGAGCTCAAGCATAGGCTCAAGCGCCAAAGATCGAGCCATGATCCCGGCTCGGGAGAAGAACTCGCAAAACCAATCCCACCTCGCCCCTTTATCTTGTTCATTTACTATCTTCTTCCCTGATTCTGAAAGAAGACGAGGTGGGAGTAGGCGGGAAGGATTTACCCCTTCGGCGAAGAACCTCTCGGACATAACCTCGGGAGGAATGGTTACCCCCCGAGAAGTCTCTCCCGGCCCGGCAGCAGGTTGAGCACGTGCCTGCTTTTTCTTCGGCCTCGATTCAGCTTCCTTTGCCTTGCCCTTATTTTTTCTTTTTCGAATGTCCCCTTCAGCTTGACTCTGATCTCGGGGAGGAGATCGAGCAGTGGCCCTCTCGGCCAAGCGATCCACCTCGGGATGACGATGTTGATCAACCGTCATCCCCTCCGGCATTCTTTGCTTTAAAGCCTGACGATATCCCATTCCGGAGCCGAGGTGTGCCATAAGAGCTGCATCAAAAAAGAAAAGTCAAATCAATTCAAGATATCTTAGAAAAATGTACTTAGGAAAATTACCTACCATTCAAGTCCATCCGAGGATTTGGGGACTTGAGCACAAAATCGGTCCTCGGGCAGGAATTTCCCGAGGAAGGGTCTTTATATATTGAAGAGCTGACAGCTCCTCGGCTGTCAGCATATCCTCGGGCACCACGTCATATCGGCGAGGTACCCGAGTCCAATGAAAAGGGAACAGAGGAGTCCCTTCTCGGTCATAAAAATAATTCTTCCCCCCTTCGGGATGAATGAAGACCTTAAAAAACCCGGTCTTAAAACCTTTGAAGGAGGACGTGTAGGGTTTAAAAATAGGAAAATCAGGCTGGCGGAACAAAGAAATCCACCGAGCTTTGTCCGAAGGACGTGTACTAAAAAAATGAAGAAAAAGGTTTGTGGTTGGTTCTATATAATGGAATTTACAAAGAATCCTAAAGGCTTGCATTGCTGCCCACCCATTCGGATGAAGTTGAGTAGGGCCTACGTTTAATACACGTAAAACCCCCATTTGAAAATCATCTAGAGGAAATACTACTCCTAATTCCTTGAAAATGCAATCATAAACATAAAATCCCCTTTCCAAGCCGAACTCGGCGCCTAGGCATACTAGGTCAGGATTCGGCGTGCCATCCCCTCGGCAGCATTCGACCTCCATAGGATAAGGATCCTCGTTTTCAAATAAACAAATCCTAGTCAGTCTTAAGAACCGCTTCAGGTCGGCATTCTTTTGGTAATTGGAGAAGTATGATACCACCTCTCCGTCCACCCATTCATATCCCGGAATTGTACATGGTGGACATGTCGGCCTCTCCCTAATTGGACTGACGACGGGTACCATCCCTGCGGCGGAGGCAGAGGATTCGGCTGGATCATTAGATTCACCTACACCCCTAATAGGCTCCTCGGCCTCGCCCACCACAATCCTAACAGACTCAGCCATATTCCGGTTATCGGTCCTGTCTGACAGTGAATCTTCCCATTCTATTGAGTTCACCATCTCGGCTAAAAGAATTATACCTTAAGAAAAAGTTTACTTTGAGAAGAACTCGGTTTCAAAGAACAGAGCTTGGCGCACAAGAAAACTATAACACTTCTAAGACAGAGCAAAAGGTAGAAACAAGCAGGGACCACACCCCCTTTTATAGAGCAAAGGGTTTCGGGTAAATGAAGAGTCGCGCCCAACTTCAGCCGTTAGATCATCAAATAGATCAACGGTTATCAATAGAATAACCTATCAGATCTTGATGAACAGTAAATGCAAAACCCTAAAAAGCATCCCCAATTCCCGCCAAAATCATCTTTCCCGCTCAAAGCACCGACACCGAGTTCTGGATAATAAGCCTCTTAAAAATTTATACAATTTTTGAGGCTTCGGGGGCTAGTGTACCTAGTAAGGTACCCGGTAACGAGTACCTCTTAGGTATTCGGTACCGAGTACCCTCCAAACCAGATTTTCCTTAAGGTTCTCAGGTCTCGGCACCGAATGGTCACCATTTACCACGTGCATTAAATAATTAATATGCACTAATCTGAAGTAATAACAAGGATTATACTTAATCAAGAGGATAATCAATAAGGCCTAAGTTATCCAGGCCCATCAGCCCAAAACAAAGGCTATAAAAAGGGAAGTACACAGTACATTACTGATTCTGATGTCATTCTTACTAAATATAGTAATCTCGCTTACGTAATACCGAACACTTACTTTACCATCGGAGTGCCTTTGCAGGTACCCTCCTCACCCTCAATTGATCACACCTCGGACAGGCCGAATACTTCCAAGACAAGAAGACCGAAGACTGCTTTACAACCCATTCCGAAGACCGAAGACTACTTTACAACCCATTCCGGAGTCCGAAGACTAAGGGTGTTCTCATATCCAGGAACATTTTGGCGCCCACCGTGGGGCTCGATTCAACCAACAGTAAAGATATTATGGTGCTTACAAGAAGTCAACAAGAAGGACCTATCAGGGCGAGAGAAATGTATGACGGTGATACTACCCCCAACCAACAACCCGAAGTGGTGGTAGAAAGGATGAGCCAGGAAGACCTCTCTTGTCATGAGGCAAATGAAAGCCGAAATAACCGAGCTACGAAACGAGAGAGAGAGATGCACAGAGTTATCGGCATTGAAGAGAGAGAATGCTAATCCGAGAAGTGAGATCGGATCGTACATACCAACTCATACAAATCCGATTTCTCAAGAACAAGGGGATTCCTCTGCTCTGCAAGCTACAAAAACAAAAGCCCCACCACCAGTATCTGAATCAGACAGGTCTGGCCGAAATCCCTTCATCAGCTCTATTATGGAAGTAAGACTGCCCGAGGCCTGGAAAGGTCTAGTGTTAGAGAAGTACGATGGCACGACTGATCCCGAAGAACATGTAGACATTTTTTCGACGCAAGTTGGTCTCTACACTGACGAGGATGCACTCATGTGCAGACTATTTCCGACATCTCTCAGGGGACCAAAGACTAAGTTGGTTCACCCGACTTCCCCCCTCTTCGGTTGACTCATTCACAACTCTGGTCACACGCTTTAAGCTTCAATTTGCTACAAGTCGGCCACATCAGTTGACCTCTATAGCATTGGTGAATATTCGTCAAGAAAGAGGAGAAACTCTTAGGGCATTCATGGACAGATTTGGTAAAGTTGCCCTCTCCATTAGAAATCTTGAGCCAGCTGTGGCTATGCATCACCTATCCACAGCCCTTAGGCCAGGACCCTTCGTTAATAGCATCTGCAAAAAGCCTCCGTCGGACTTAGATGAACTCAGGGTCCGGGCAACCAAATACATGCAGATGGAGGAACTAGCCGAATACCGAAGCCAGATGAGAACTGATCAAGGTTCCAGCCGAAGAGAGAGTGAAAGAAATAACCTAAAAAATAAAGAAAAAGAAAAAGGACTTGTTATTGACAGGGTCAACAGAGGACCTCGGTATACAAGTTACACTCCCTTAAATACTAACAGGGCAAAGGTGCTAGACCAAGCACTTAACACGTAAATAATGACCATGCCAAGAAGAGCAAATACCCCTCCCGTGAGCCGACAGACGAAAGCATGTAAATATCACCGAAACAGGGGTCATAATGCAAGAATGTGCAAAGACTCAAAGATCGGATTGAGGATTTAATTAAAGCCTGGTCATCTCCATAATTTCGTGGCCCATCCTTCTTCCGTAGGAGATAATCATCGAGGTCCCGGACATGAAAGACAAAGAAGTAGGTCTAGAGAACCTCAAAGGCGGCCATACGAACCGGAGAACCAACCTCGCCGAATTATTAACACAATAGCGGGTGGCTTTGCAGGTGGAGGCGCCACCAACTCGGCTAGAAGACGACACCTAAGAAATGTGAGATCGGTAAATCACATCTCTTTAGGTAGTCGGGTCCGCATCCCCCAATCACATTTACGACCGGGATTTTCAAGGGGTAGATCCCGTACAAGATGATCCTATGGTCATAAGTGTAGATATTAATAATTGTACGTCAAGAAAACATTGATAGACCAAGGTAGTTCTGCCGACATTTTGTATTGGAAAACTTTCCAACAAATGGGCATACCGGAGGAAGAACTCGTAGAATACCATGAACCTCTGGTCGGGTTTGCAGGGAGAGAGTCGAAACACGAGGATGCATTGACTTATACACTTTGTTCGGGTCTGAACGAGAAGGGAAATGCATCAAAATAACTTACCTGGTGGTGGAAGCCAACACTTCCTACAACATACTCCTCGGACGCCCTTCTCTCAACAAATTAAAGGCCATAGTTTCGACTCCACATTTGGCTATGAAGTTTCCATCAGACCAAGGTCGGATTGTAACTATTCATGCCGATCAAAAAACTGCCCGAGAATGTTACTTTGCAAGTCTTCGGGTCAGACCGACGCCTCGGGGGGATGTGAATATAGTATCCCCTGAACTCAACAATAATATGAAAGATATAGAGCTTGATCCTAGGATGGATGAAGGCCCCCGAGTAGAGCCGAATGAAGGAAAGAAATCAATACAGCTAGGCGTCCTTCAAGGACAGGACACATACCTCGGCATCGGTTTAACTGATCCTGAACAAGATATCATTCAAGAGGTTTTGTGGAAAAATAAAGAACTCTTTGCATGGACCGCTGCCGATATGCCAGGCATTAATCCAAGTTTTATGTGCCATCACCTATCTGTATACAAAAATTCTCGCCCGATAGCACAAAAGAAGAGAAAAGTCGGGGGAGAAAGAGCCAAGGCAATTAAAGAGGAGACCGGCAAATTATTGAAAGCAAATTTTATCCGAGAAGTGACGTACTCTACCTGGCTAGCAAATGTAGTCATGGTAAAGAAAGCAAATGGAAAATGGCGAATGTGCACGGACTTCACGGATTTAAATAAAGCTTGCCCGAAAGATGCCTATCCTTTACCAAATATTGACAAATTGGTTGACGGAGCAGCAGGAAATAAATTCTTGAGCTTTCTGGACGCGTACTCCGGATATAATCAAATTCGGATGTATCGGCCAGATGAAGAAAAAACAGCCTTCATTACGGAATCAGCAAATTACTGCTATAAGGTGATGCCGTTCGGTCTGAAAAACGCTGGAGCTACATACCAACGCTTAATGGATAAAATATTAAGTAAACAGATTGGCAGATGTATGGAAGTTTATGTTGATGACATGGTGATCAAATCCGCCACCATACAAGAACACCAAGCACACCTTGCCGAGGTATTTGCCAAAGCACGCAGGTATAACCTCAGGTTTAATCCAGAAAAGTGTGTTTTTGGTGTATCAGGAGGAAAGTTCCTTGGCTTTATGTTATCAGAAAGAGGAATCCAGGCCAATCCGGACAAGTGTCGTGCCGTAATAAGTATGAAAAGCCCGAGCTCTACCAAAGAAGTCCAAAGATTAGTAGGACGAATGGCAGCCCTATCTCGGTTTCTACCTAAATTAGCCGAAATAGCTCGTCCATTCACTACATTACTAAAAAGAGCACAGAAATTTCAATGGACCGACGAATGCGAGAAGGCTTTCCAACATTTCAAGTCCATACTTGCAACACCGCCAATCCTCTCTAAACCAATTAGTCAAGAAGATATCATTGTTTATCTTGCAGTATCACCAATGGCCATCAGCTCGGTATTAATGCAAGAAACTCCTGACCCCATCCTCCTATATTTTACCGCCGTACACTACTCGGTGCGGAGACTAGGTATCAAATAATTGAGAAGGCGATCTTGGCCTTGGTGCATACATCTCGGCGTCTTCGACATTACTTTCAAGGATACCGAATTGTCGTCAGAACCGATTGCCCAATCGGTAAAATGCTGAGAAAACCTGAGCTGGCAGGAAGAATGATGGCATGGGCGGTTGAATTATCTCAATTTGACATACGTTTTGAAGCAAGGGGCGCTATCAAAAATCAAAATTTGGTCGAATTCATTAATGAGTTACATCCGGACCAAAAGACGAATACTGATCAATGGACTTTATACGTAGATGGATCATCAAATCAACATGGAAGTGGAGCCGGAATCGTCCTAAAAGGACCAAATGGGGTCACCTTGGAACAATCACTACGTTTCGGCTTCAAGACCTCCAACAATCAAGCTGAATATGAAGCACTGCTGTGGGACTTCGTTTGGCCCAAGAAATAGGGATTAAGAGAATAACCTGTCTCAGTGTCTCTCTGGTTATAATTTCACAAATTTCAGTGATCTATCAAATCAAGGATAATACACTGCTTTGTTACTTCCAGGAATACCAGAAATTGCGTGCAACCTTTGATGAAATAGCAGTCCAAAGACACACCGAGATCCTCTAATGAAGAGGTGATCGACTAGCTAAGCTAGCAAGCACTCGTCGGCTGGACAACTTCGAGTATCATCCAACGAAATAGCCGAACCAAGTATATTGAAGAGAGAATGTTTTTTCATAGATAATCCGGCCGATTGGAGAAAAGATATCATCCAATACCTCGGTGATAATGAGCTTCCTACGAGACCGGATAAGGCAAAAAAGATAAGAACTCAATCTGCGAAGTATACCATGATTGGCCAAGAGCTATATAAAAGGGGAATCTCCACCCTCTACTCAAATGTCTCGGCAAGGATCGTAGAATATGTATTAAAAGAAATACATGAAGGAATATGTGGTACACATTCCGTGGACGAACAACGACTACGAAGATTATTAGGGCCGGATATTATTGGCCGACACTCCTCCAAGATGCAGATCAATTTGTGAAGAAATGCATACCCGCCAACAACATGGTCCCTTGATCCATCAACCAGTGAAAACCTCCATTCGGTTGTGACACCTTGGCCTTTTGCCATTTGGGGGATGGATCTGCTCGGACCCTTCCCCATAGCAAAGGGGCAATGTAAGTTCTTAATCGTTGCCATTGATTACTTCACTAAATGGATCGAAGCCGAGCCCCTTGCAACTATAACGGCCAATATTGTTCAGAAGTTCACATGGAAAAATATCATCACCCGTTTCGGCATCCCCCATGCCATAGTCACCGATAATGGCCTCCAATTTACGGATCGACGCTTTAACGAGTTCCTAGAAGGGTTACATATCAAGCATCGACTAGCGTCAGTCGAACATCCCCAAACTAACGGCCAAGCCGAAGCCGCTAACAAGGTTATTCTCAGGGAACTAAGGCGACGTCTAGGCTCAGCAAAAGGTGAATGGGCTGAAAAACTCCCTGAGATCCTTTGGGGATATCGGTGTACCCCTCAATCCTCAACTAAGGAAACACCATTTCGGCTAACATATGGTGCCGAGGCCATGGTACCTGTTGAAATCGGCGAGCTATCCCTTAGAAGGCAGCAATTTAATGAAGAAAATAATTCGGAAGCTTTGACAATCAGCCTTGATACCATCGAAGAAACTCGGGAACATGCAGCCATAATGAACGAAGCAAGCAGACGAATAATGACAAAGAAATTTAACTCGGGCATTCGGCTTCGGCATTTCATTCAAGGTGACCTCGTTTGGCGAGCAACAGGAGAAGCCAGACGAGATAAGAGACATGGTAAATTCTCGGCCAACTGGGACGGACCCTTCAGAATAAGGGAAAACTTGAAGAATGGATTATACCGCTTGGAAACATTGGAAGGAGATCCAATTCCGAGAACATGGAACATTTCTCATCTCAAACGATACTACAGTTGATTATATGAATGTAAATGTAAATTCAAGTGCACTCTTTTCCTCGCTTGGGTTTTCTCCCCTTATAAAAACGTGAAAAGGGGTTTTCCCAAGAAGGTTTTTAATGAGGCACTATTTTAATGAAATTCCTCTGTTCAAGACAGCTATTTATTCGGTCTGTTAAAGTTATTCCCTCCCGAGTCACATCTCGGTTAAGGTTGAATTCAAATTATTTAAGCGATTCCCTCCCGAGTTACATCTCGGCTAAGGTTGAATTTAATTTATCCGTTATTCCCTCCCGAGTCACATCTCGGTTAAGGTTGAATTCAAATTATTTAAACGATTCCCTCCCGAGTTACATCTCGGCCAAGGTTGAATTTAATTTATCCAAGTTATTCCCTCCCGAGTCACATCTCGGTTAAGGTTGAATTCAAATTATTTAAACGATTCCCTCCCGAGTTACATCTCGGCCAAGGTTGAATTTAATTTATCCAAAGTTATTCCCTCCCGAGTCACATCTCGGTTAAGGTTGAATTCAAATTATTTAAGCGATTCCCTCCCGAGTTACATCTCGGCTAAGGTTGAATTTAATTTATCCAAATTATTCCCTCCCGAGTCACATCTCGGTTAAGGTTGAATTCAAATTATTTAAGCGATTCCTTCCCGGGTTACATCTTGGTCAAGATTAAATTTAATTTATCCAAGTTATTCACATTTATAAGGTATTTCGAGCGATTACAGAAAATTAAAGGTCAAAACACAGAGTTTCCATGAATACTTCATCATTTATTGATATTCAAATACAACAAAAGAAAAGCAAAATACATTTATTAATCAACAATATTCAGGGACTCTTCGGGGGCATCGACAGGAAGAGAAGTTTCAGAGCACCCAGTTGTCCTCGCTTCACCCGATTCCACTTGGCGAGGAGCAAGGAGATCCGCTCAAGGTCCTCGCTACCTCATCATAGCGAAGGAATTTTCCTTGGAAAAAATCCCTTCTGTATCAAATTGGAAGCTTGAAGGAATTTCCCCGAACCGTCTAGCTGCCGGACGACATGGTAAAACACATTCATGCTCGGCATAGATCGTGTCGTTACTTTTAATTTCCAAGGCCTTCATTTCGGCCTCACACCGCTCCTTAGTCCTCCTCTCCCGCGCCAAGGCATCGGCCAACTCCGGACCCTTAGACTTCTGTCGGCCTCGGCGATTTCAGCTTGTTCTCCATATCCTCAACACGTGTATCTCGGATACGAAGATGTTCTTTAAGCTGATCCACTTCGGTTTCCAGTGCTTTGTTGGTCTCGGAGAGGTTCAGCTGTACCTCTTGGCACTTAGCCAATTCTTCTTTCACCTTCTCGAGCTCAAGCATAGGCTCAAGCGCCAAAGATCGAGCCATGATCCCGGCTCGGGAGAAGAACTCGCAAAACCAATCCCACCTCGCCCCTTTATCTTGTTCATTTACTATCTTCTTCCCTGATTCTGAAAGAAGACGAGGTGGGAGTAGGCGGGAAGGATTTACCCCTTCGGCGAAGAACCTCTCGGACATAACCTCGGGAGGAATGGTTACCCCCCGAGAAGTCTCTCCGGCCGGCGACGGGTTGAGCACGTGCACCTTTTCTTCGGCCTCGATTCGGCTTCCTTTGCCTTGCCCTTATTTTTCTTTTTCGAATGTCCCCTTCACTTGACTCGATCTCGGGGAGGAGATCGAGCAAAGGCCCTCTCGGCCAAGCGATCCACCTCGGGATGACGATGTTGATCAACCGTCATCCCCTCCGCATTCTTTGCTTTAAAGCCCGACGATATCCCATTCCGAGCCGAGGTGTGCCATAAGAGTCTGCATCAAAAAAGAAAAGTCAAATCAATTCAAGATATCTTAGAAAAATGTACTTAGGAAAATTACCTACCATTCAAGTCCATCCGAGGATTTGGGGACTTGAGCGACAAAATCGATCCTCGGGCAGAATTTCCCGAGGAAGGGTCTTTATATATTGAAGAGCCGACAGGCTCCTCGATTCATCGGCATATCCTCGGGCACCACGTCATATCGGCGAGGTACCCGAGTCCAATGAAAAGGGAACAGAGGAGTCCCTTCTCGGTCATAAAAATAATTCTTCCCCCCTTCGGGATGAATGAAGACCTTAAAAAACCCGGTCTTAAAACCTTTGAAGGAGGACGTGTAGGGTTTAAAAATAGGAAAATCAGGCTGGCGGAACAAAGAAATCCACCGAGCTTTGTCCGAAGGACGTGTGTACTAAAAAAATGAAGAAAAAGGTTTGTGGTTGGTTCTATATAATGGAATTTACAAAGAATCCTAAAGGCTTGCATTCTTTGCCCACCCATTCGGATGAAGTTGAGTAGGGCCTACGTTTAATACACGTAAAACCCCCATTTGAAAATCATCTAGAGGAAATACTACTCCTAATTCCTTGAAAATGCAATCATAAACATAAAATCCCCTTTCCAAGCCGAACTCGGCGCCTAGGCATACTAGGTCAGGATTCGGCGTGCCATCCCCTCGGCAGCATTCGACCTCCATAGGATAAGGATCCTCGTTTTCAAATAAACAAATCCTAGTCAGTCTTAAGAACCGCTTCAGGTCGGCATTCTTTTGGTAATTGGAGAAGTATGATACCACCTCTCCGTCCACCCATTCATATCCCGGAATTGTACATGGTGGACATGTCGGCCTCTCCCTAATTGGACTGACGACGGGTACCATCCCTGCGGCGGAGGCAGAGGATTCGGCTGGATCATTAGATTCACCTACACCCCTAATAGGCTCCTCGGCCTCGCCCACCACAATCCTAACAGACTCAGCCATATTCCGGTTATCGGTCCTGTCTGACAGTGAATCTTCCCATTCTATTGAGTTCACCATCTCGGCTAAAAGAATTATACCTTAAGAAAAAGTTTACTTTGAGAAGAACTCGGTTTCAAAGAACAGAGAGCTTGGCGCACAAGAAAACTATAACACTTCGGTACAGAGCAAAAGGTAGAAACAAGCAGGGACCACACCCCCTTTTATAGAGCAAAGGGTTTCGGGTAAATGAAGAGTCGCGCCCAACTTCAGCCGTTAGATCATCAAATAGATCAACGGTTATCAATAGAATAACCTATCAGATCTTGATGAACAGTAAATGCAAAACCCTAAAAAGCATCCCCAATTCCCGCCAAAATCATCTTTCCCGCTCAAAGCACCGACACCGAGTTCTGGATAATAAGCCTCTTAAAAATTTATACAATTTTTGAGGCTTCGGGGGTTAGTGTACCTAGTAAGGTACCCGGTAACGAGTACCTCTTAGGTATTCGGTACCGAGTACCCTCCAAACCAGATTTTCCTTAAGGTTCTCAGGTCTCGGCACCGAATGGTCACCATTTACCACGTGCATTAAATAATTAATATGCACTAATCTGAAGTAATAACAAGGATTATACTTAATCAAGAGGATAATCAATAAGGCCTAAGTTATCCAGGCCCATCAGCCCAAAACAGTGGCTATAAAAAGGGAAGTACACGATACATTACTGATTCTGATGTCATTCTTACTAAATATAGTAATCTCGCTTACGTAATACCGAACACTTACTTTACCATCGGAGTGCCTTTGCAGGTACCCTCCTCACCCTCAATTGATCACACCTCGGACAGGCCGAATACTTCCAAGACAAGAAGACCGAAGACTGCTTTACAACCCATTCCGAAGACCGAAGACTACTTTACAACCCATTCCGGAGTCCGAAGACTAAGGGTGTTCTCATATCCAGGAACAAGTGTAATAGTCATTACAAACAAAGTGAGTAAGAGCACTCACAATATCATGAATACACCCACAAGCACCT
Organism: Abrus pulchellus subsp. cantoniensis; assembly: GCA_024086825.1. Taxonomy (NCBI): domain Eukaryota; kingdom Viridiplantae; phylum Streptophyta; class Magnoliopsida; order Fabales; family Fabaceae; genus Abrus; species Abrus pulchellus. Next base: position 15,745,656 of record CM044050.1, read on the forward strand.
CAAATACAATGCAGTCAGAACCATAATTGTGCAATGTTGTCTGTATTCCAAGCTCCCTATGCTTTTGCTTCCACTGCTAAAAATGAACCAATTTCCAACGCCTCTTGCCAACAATGTGAACTCTAGATTCATATGGCATCCAAACTTGTTTTATATCTCAGCATCTCACTCTGACAAACCCAAGAAGAATGCCCGTGCAAGCAACCATATCAGAATCCTCTCCTAGTCAGTGAATGAAGAATGGATCATCAGCCGTCTGTTGTTATAAATGTAATTATGCAATGAGCAACTGACAGTGTGCCACTCAAAGTACAAAATCTGGTATGCATCCTCGTGTCCATAGATTTAGGTTCTCTTGGCAGCGCCAGGATTTCGACCAAACTGGATGATCATTGGCTTGCCTTTAAAACATAACCATTCACTAGACTCCGCAGCCAATAGTATTATGCATTATGCAATGTAAACCATTACTAAGACAAAAAGGAAAACAATTTGACAAATTAATTTTTATCAGCGCTGTTCATGAAAATTAGGAATATTATTACCATGTCAGCCTGCAGGTGCTGCAGAAACAATCTCGAAAAAGGCTAGAGCCATTATCTTATTTATTCCTGCAGGCTTAATTTAGCACTAAAAAATTGTGTTTTTCAATTTGCTCTTTCATTTTAATTTTTTAATCAAACAAGTCTCTCATAAAAGATTGTTTTACCATATAATCCCTATGTAGTTTTTGTTTATTATTTGATCCCTTTAAATATCATGAACTTTTTTTTAGTTCCTCTAAATATCACCATTTTTCCATTTTGGGGGACAAATGAGAAAAATCATAGTATTTAGAGGAATCAAATGAGAAAAAGAAAAGGAACAAAATATTTTTCCATTTTGTGTTCATAATATTTTCCCGTTGAATTTTATGGACACAATTTCTTAAAGTATAATATGATGAAATTTCATTTCTACAAATGAAAAAATATTCCTTAGAATAAAATGGATATAAAAAGAGGTGGATTTGCACTTAGGCATGTGGATGCCCTCTCACTTAACAGCAAAAAAGTGCTTCCAAAATTCAAATATTGTAATGGGCCACATTTTTGGACACGTTTTGTGGAATTGACCCCACTGCTTATTAGTCACAGCACCTGTGCAAAGCAAGAGAGGCCACGTTCACCCCTACATCAACACAAGCAACGATATCAACCTTTTTCCCCCAAATTTCTTCGCTATGTTTTCAAGTCAAGGATCCAAATTCCAACCACCAACTTGTTTCCACTTGCCCAAATATTTCCAACACTTGAATGCAACCCACAGATAAAGGGTTTCTTGAAGCTTCCATCGTCTTTTTAAACCCCATGGGTCCCAATAAGGCAAGAGAAGATAGAAGTTTGTTTGTTTCTATTCAAAGGATATCTTAACAATGGTAGATGACGTGCCACCACAAAATTTGTGCTTTCCTATATAATTAATTACCTTTTCCAAATATCACAATTCAACAAAATGCACCTTCATAAGTATTATCATTTTTATAATATAACAAGAAAGGCTAATTTTAATAATTGAACCATGCTCTTCAAGTTACAAGATAACATCGACACCATAGATCTAACCTAATATATTGATTAAACCAAAATAATAAAAGACTAATAATCTTATAAAAAAATATAGTTTGTAACTCTTAAATTATTTTTAGTTTATTTTAATAATTGTTTATAACATAAAAAAAGTTATTTTTAACTTGTTACCAAAAAATATCCCTAAATTCACAGTACAAACTATCATTTAAATTAATTCAAAATAATAAACGACTAAAATCTTGTGAGAAATACTTCCTAACTCTTAAATTATTTTTAGCTTATTTCAATAATTTTTTATAACATAAAAAAATAAGTTATTTTCATAAATTATGACACACACCTTACCTTAAGATGGCCTTAACCTTGTTTTGTATCTATAACTTGGGGGTGAAATAGAATGATCATCATAGACAATTATGGGAATGCTCATTCCTTTTGAAAATGGTTGTTCCCCTTTCAACATCCAAACCAAGCATTAGATGAGAACAAAAATACAGCGTTCCATTTCCTTGCCCTGAACAAAAAGGAAACTCATAACGGCAATTCCCTCAAACCAAACAGCATCTCAGAACCACAATAACTCTTCTTAAAAATCACATTTAGCATGATTGCAACCCCCACCACCTTCAGCATCTAGAAAAGGTGGGGAATAATTGGCTCAGAAATAGAACATAAGTCAATTATCCATCGCTGAGTAAAATGATATTCATTACACAACAATAAGAGGAGATTCCTCAAAAACACAAAGAGCACTGATACTTTTACAGCTTCTAATTTCCCTAACATTAGCAAGGAATGGATCCAAAAAAACATAAATCCAATTGCCTTGAAGAAAAACATACTACGTGACTTGATCTCCAATGATGTCTCCAAAGACTTGATCTCACAAGTATACTACTGCTACATCAAGATATTACACCAAACCAATCCTACACTGTACAAAGGATGGAATCAGAAAATGAAGTTACTTACAATCTGACCACATCATCTCCCAGCAGTGGTCAAGGTTCTCTCCTTGGAGACCTCTGAATTGTGGGTCAAAAGAGATATAGGAAAAGATTCTGAACTAGGAGCAGCAGCAGTTTCAGTTCCCGACTCTTCATTTGCAGTGATTTGTGCAAGTTGTGAAGTTTTTGGTGAGTATGTGAAGGAAAGATCTTTGTTGGCAGACAAAGCTAGGAGCTCTTTCTCCTCTAATCCTTTGGTTGGGCCCAAGCTGCATCTATCTGGGGTGTGTTTGGCTAATGCATCTTTAAACTTCTTGATCTGTAGTTAAATCAAGCTTTATCAGTTATCTTCAAATTGAATGTTGTAATTAATATGAAATCTATCATTACCATGAGTCAACTCAACAGTGCACATAAACAATCCTAAAGCAAACATGCATCTCAACATCTATTATTCAAGTAGCGAAACAATTGTTAATCTTTAATCTTAAACTCGGGCTGACGCAATTCCCCCAATAAAGCAAAGAATCCTAGTTTTTATCCTAACAGGTTAAAACATGCATAATATAAATTAACCAAAGCTTGACCAAGTAATAAAAAAAAATATATTAGGCATAATATTATCAAGCCAGAAATGAAATGAAATCGACAAAGCATGTACACTAACCGTTGCATTGGTGCAGCTAAAGCTACACAATCGACCATGAGCACCTCTATAGAAGCGGAAAAATGGAAGAACATGGACATTAAGGCTATAACACATAGATTTGTGCTCCTCATAGTTCACTTGAAGAAATTGAACATCAGGATTCATCTCTGCCAGTTGACACAACTGCCATACCAACAATAAACAAAGGAAAATCAGAACCAACAAACACATTAGCCAGTTATGAAAAAGGTTAGAAAGGGTGGCTGAAGAATACCTTGGGATGAAGGGCTTTGCAGCCACCGCAACCAGGAGAGAAGAAATCAACAATAACCAACTTCTCTCCAGCACTTAAAAGTGAGTCCACAAGGTCTTGTGCAGAAGTCACCTCTTCCATGTTGGGTTGAAGCCCCTTCTCCCACCATTTCTGAACACTCCCTATTCTAAGGGTCATCTGCAAAATCCCATAAGAAAGTTCCAGAAATCCCATCAGAAACACACACGTCTTCTCAAAATTAAATGAACTAGAATTAATTTGGAAACTTTTCACGAAAATTAACAACAAAAATATCCAACAATTGAAAGGGTCTTAATTCTTTACATAAAAAAAGGATAACGCAAGAATAAAATTGAATTAAGGGATGAAAATTGAAAACCAGAAGGGGTAATTTAATTATTACCAACCTTAGCCCCACTTGAAGCTCGAAATTGTGAGTTGCCCCTGTTGGGTATTCCTCTATTTACACGAAAGACAAGCTTTTTACCCTGAAATTCAGATGAAGATCTGAGAATCTGAGATTTTAGCTTCAGAGAAGGGAAGTTTCCAGAGCCAGAACCGAAGCTACAATTCTTGGGAACCATAGATACGCGTCGTTGATGCTGTTGTCTATCTCCATACCAAGAAGAAAGCAAACTAGTCTTGCCCAAAACCTCAGCCATTAAATCTTTTTTTGCTTCAGAAAACACAGAAATTGAAACCCCTCTTCTTTACCTTCACTTTTCCTTCAAATTGAGAAAAAAATGAAAAAGAAAAAACAAGTGCAGAATAGAAAAGGGTCTGCACAAGAAGGCTTTATCCACAAACAATTGCGAACGACGTGTAAAGTTGCGGCTTTGAAGGGGAACGGAAGCAACCCAAATGGAAAAGAAAGGAAATAAATAAAATGATGAGAATAGATAAAGTTGAATCATTCCGTGGATCGCATAGAACTCTGGTTGATGGCTGTGATGTGATCGTCGGTGATATCGGACGGTGGAGAAGTGATCTTGCATAGACACGCGGCGACTAGTTGAGTGAGCGTGGAGAAATCTATTGGATAAGAGACATTTAAGGTAGGGTGGGGCCCGCACGTGTGGTGAAGTTCTCAGGTCGTTAACACGTCGCATTGCCGTTAGATTTGATATTTGCTTTTGGATAAAGTGACTCCTCCTGTTTTTACCCTTCATCGTTGCCGTTAATTCAATTTCGATTCTTTTCTTCTTTTTCGGGGGTTCTAAATTTTCGCTCAATTTCAATCAACTCGGAATCATATTAACCTCTCTCGTCTTGCTGTTCACTTCATGACTCTGTTCACTGTCTTTTCTTCTGATTATTTTAAAGAAAAGAAAATAAACAGAGAAAAAAATAAAATTTAAATCGAGAAAATAAGATAAAAAATTGATATTGTTGTGTTAAAAATATTTTAATTTTTCTTTAATTAAATATGAAATACTTAAGATTATCTATATTTTTGTTTTTAATTTTCTTTTTTATAAGTTGAATAAAATAATTTCTCTTTTATGAACATTGAACGTATCTTAGGGAAGGAAATTTTGTCTAAGTTCTGAAATATTATTACCAAGCAGAGTTCGTGAAGATGAATGAATTATCTTTCCTTGCAAAGTTTAATACATCTTGAGAAAGTGTTTTGGATAAGTTTAAGATTACCAACAATTATGAACTGATACTTCTAGCTGAAGATCAAGACAGATGAAGCAGATCGTGGACGAAAAGTCTATGGTAGTTACACAGAAACGTGTAAAATAAAGTTACGAAGAATGTTCATACGAGAAGATAGGAGGTTAAAATAATTTGTATATAAATAAAACTAGCTTTTACGTTTTAGAAGTTACGACTTTTACACATAATACTCAAAATTTATTTAACCTAAAGTTTAAATTTATCAACTTGAAGATCAACGGACTTATATTGATTCCTATCAAAAGTCGTACGTTTACGTTTAGTAATTTATTTCTTTAATTTTTATCTTTAATTTCAATATTCATCATTCCTTTACTTCTATCCTTTCTATTTTATTGATTTACTTTCCAACGCTAATTTTATTGTCAGGTTAAGAATAAAAAAACTCAAAGATAATTTAAAATTTAATCATAGATTGCTTTTAAATTTATTTATTTATTAATTATAATTTTTACTATAAATAATGGGTTGTTTAAATAAAATTTTGTTTGATAATATTCTTCAGAATATTTCTCTCAATATAAAAAAAATAAAACACATAAAATTAAAGTTTTTATTTATACAATGACAATTTAAGCCTTTTTTTTTGTTCTAATAATAATAATAATAATAACAACAATAATAATTTATATTTTTTTATTTGAAATCAAATATAATCACACAATCTTTATAGTTTTAATTTTTTTAAAAATAATAAAGTCATGAATCAGGGCTTGTTTGATTTAATTTTAATTTTTAATTTTTAAAATTATATTTCAAAACAATTTTATAAAACAATTTTAAAAAAAATAAAATAAAATGTTTAATAATTTAGTTTTAAAACTATTTTTAATTAAAATTTTATTAATTTTAGAAAGAGAAACAAAACAATAAAACCAAAATCATGTAAATACTAATTTTGTTTTTTAATTTTAAAAACTAAGAATAAAAAATTATTTTTAAAACTTAAACAAATAAAATTTTCTAGTTTTTATTTTAAAAAAATAAAAAAACTATATTTAGAAAATAAACAAATTCTTTAGCGAAGAATTAACAATAAGCAAAAACTTGAAATAAAACAAGATCTTGCATTATATTTAAGTTTTGTTTGGGTGTTTGGAGGAAGAATGAAGAGAAAGAGTTTGAAAAGAAAAGGAAAGAAGAGGAAGGGTGATTAAACTCCTTCCTTAGTTGGATGTTTAATATGGAGAGACGAAAGCAGTAGGAGGTTAATAATGTAAATGATATTATTGCTCTTTATACTTTTTATTTATATTTTTTAAAATATTTTTATTTTTCTAAAAAATTATTTTAAAAATTTATATTTTTATTTTTTTTTATTTTAAATAATTATCACTCTAAGAATTAATATATTTTGAAAAAAAAATTATTGCTATTTTTTTCTTTATTTTTTTCAAAAAAAAACACAAATTATATATTTTTTTCTCTAAAAATTAATATTTTTGAAATTTATATTTCTATTTTTTATAATTTTTTAAAAATATTCTCACTCTAAAAGCTAACATATTTTTTAAAAAATAATTTTTTGTTATTTTTTCTTTAAAATTAACAACACACTTTTTTAAAAATATTTAATTTTTCTTATTTTATTTATTTAATAATCAATATGAAAAAAAAAATTATAATAGATTAAATAAAAAGAAAGACATTTCAAATTACATTTAACTCATTCAAATTTGTTAAGTAAGCAAAATAAATAAATATATATTATTAATCCTGTATTAAAAGCACCTTTGACCATTATATCTAAGGTATTAACAATAACTTGAAAGTTCATTGAAATACAATCATAATATAAATAACACAGGCTGACATTGTGCTACATATTTAGTTTCTCAGTCATATTTATACTTGTTAACACATTTTGAGTACAAATTTAAAATATAAACCACAAAGCAAATAACGCCAGTAATACAACTAATATTCAAAGCTGTAACTATTGTTAATGCCTATTTAACATTGCTTCATTTCAGAATTGTACATTAATATATATTCTTGGGTATACATATGCAGGCAAGATAAGAACGCATGACCCAAATAGTGTTAGCTGAGAAAAATATTGGATATCATATGACTAAATTGAAAAGGTAAGAATATAACAATGAACAAAAATTCATTAGAAAAATGACGAGAAGGATGTAAACATACACTTGGATAGTATAATTTCTATGGCTAGACATTTATCGTACAATTTAAATTTACAATATTTTATTGTCATCTCTAAATCAACTATCTAATTCCTAAAGTACATCTCAATATATGCCAATATGATTCCACTAATTCTTAATAGAGTCAATTAAAAACCTTCATCGTGCCAGATGCAGACCACTTATGCCTCTACCATGTCCAACAGAAGTAGACATACCAGCTAAGATATAATTCAAAATTTATAGTAACAACTCTCCAAATTTGGAATGTCACAAAATTTGGTGATACATGACAGATCAAGATTTACAAATTCTTATAATGCTATAAAAGAAATATATATTTTTCCTCTTCATGCTACTGCACTAACAAGATAAACGTATACAAGTTATACCTTTAGCTAGCTATTAGTATGGCCTGCAAAATGGAATAAACAGTTTTGAAAAAGAAAATAAAAAGTTAGTTATAAGCAAAAATAGAAAGAAAAGAGAGATAGAGTACCTTGAGGAACTAACTTGACCAAACACCATTTCCATTAGCAAATTCTTTTCCTTATCCTTCAAAGATCCAAGTAGTCCTCTAAGCTTTTGATGAGAATCAAAGAAGGCCCATTGAAGACAAAGACTTGAAGGTGTTGGAAGGACTTCAAGGACCAATAACAAGGGCAAGGACAAAGAAAATAAATAGAGACTTAGAAAGGACAGTTGCTATCCTATTTGAAAGAGAGCTTAATTTAGAGTTAGAAAAAACTAAGATGGTCAATTACATATACTTAAAAAATTTGGACTCTAATGAGTTTCATTAGAATTTAATTATGTTTAGTTTATTTATTTTAATATTAGTCATTACTTATTTTAAGTTCTTATTTAGGATAAAATCTTGTTATTTTATTTAGTTTATTTGAATTTAGGCTTGTTAGTACAAGAAACCCATTAGGGTTTGTGGTAGTATTGGTTTACGAGCGCACTAGACATATATAAGCTCTTGTAAACATACTTTGAATTATTTTTTAATATAATTTGAGATTGATAGAACTAATCCCTAAGGATGATACTTGAGACTTAAATGAATTATAAATTTTATTAATTGTTAAAATTGGGCAATTGGTTGAGAATATGAGAGATTATAGGGGACACGTTTTCTAAACTTGATGGAGATTGATGAACTCATGGAATTTTCATACATGAATGCCTTCAATTCTTGATAAATTGAATTTTTGGTTGTTTATCTCTTAATTCATGTACTAAATTGTATTAGATTTCCTGCTGAAATAAACAAAGAAAACATAAAAATATGTATATGTTCATAATTATTTGTGTATTAGATTCCTTTTTCCATTTTATGATGAATAATTCATATTCTTTCTTCCATTTTTCTATTTCTAAGTTCTGAGTAAATATTTTGTTTGTGTACTTCTTTATGTGATTGTCACACTTCATTTTTAAAAATAAGAAGGTTCTTACCATTTTGTGCATATATGGATGTGTAAGGTGAATTATGAACATGATTGATTGATACTATCACCTTTATTCTAATGGTAAGAATTTGAGTTTTGCAGAATACATTCTTTTCTGTGTGATTGATCATAATTTTGTTGCATCTTCTAGAACTTGCTTTGTTTCTTAGTGAAATATGCAATTTTAAAGTTCTCACATATATGATGGAGACATTCTTTAATTGTGCCTAGTTAGCCTAAATGAACCTCCCTTTGTGCTTGAATGTCCTAGTTCACCCCTTTTGAGCTTAATATCCTTTCTTTGATTTTCTCTCATTACAAGCCTTGATGAAAAACTATTTTAACCATCCAAAGACAAAAAAGGCATATTAGGTCTAATAAGGATGGTTTAAAACTAAGTTTAGAGTGACATCCAAATTATATTTATTTGAGAAGAAGCAAAGTTCTAAGTTTGGGATAGAAAATAGTAAAGCTATTTGAGTTATGGTTTCAAAAGGAAATAAATAAAAAGTAAAGTTGTGAGTTCAAAAGAAAAATATGCAGCAAAGTGTTGCAGAAAAAAGAAAATTAATAAAAGGAATGAAAAGAAAACAATGAACGAAAGCAAGAAATGAAAATTTGGAATTTTGTTGCATGAATGAACATTATTGTTGATCTGAAAAAAAATTCTGTTTACTGTATAATTGAAAGAATTATTGAAAAATAATGTAGCTCCATGCTAGTTTTAAATTCATTTACTGAAAATATGTCTTTTCTTTTTGAAATTGCTTGCATTGTTTTTCATTTTGTTCAACACCTACCTTAACCTCAGCCCCATTATAACCTAAAAAAAATTCTCTTGATGTGTGATTGTCTCTAATTAAGCAAAGGAGATTGAGAATATGAGTAAGCATATGGTAAGGTGAGGTAAAGTTGATGATCTAAAGGGTAAACACTCACCTTAAACACTTACTAGTGAGAGGGAAACATTTTCGTGTGAGTGGTGATCATATCTTTCATTAATGTTTACATGAGGCTTTACTGTTCATTAGCTCAAATTTATAAGATTCTGCATAAAAAGATTTGTTTGAATGAGACTTTCATTGTGATTGAATGCATGAATGATCAGTTGAAAGGATAATTGGAAAGCATGATATGGAATGAAGAATTATGTACAAATTGAAAATAAAGTTTGTATAAAAAGATTTCTATTGTTGTTTTCATGATGAATTGATTGAATCCCCCTTGGTGTGTTCTGGTTTGCTTGAGGACAAGCAAAAATCAAAGTTTGGGGTGGTGATAAATCTAGATTTTATTATGTTTTTAAGTAGTTTTGTATGTTATTTTTGATAGCAAAATATAATTTGAAAAATAAAAATTGTACAAAAATATATTAATGTTCAATAAAGTCAATATTTTTCTTTAGTAACTCAAATTGTGTGAATTTAATAGAATTTTGATATAATTTTGTTGATTAAACTAGTTTTGCAGGAGATTCCAAGCTAAGAGTATTAAGGATAAGAATTTAAGAAGAGAAAACATAAGAAAGTGGCAAATCTGGACAAAAAGAGTGAAGAATCAAATGATGAATTCTTAAAGTTATCACTTTGGGTGTGTAAAGTGACAACTTTGGAGTATTTTCAGCAAGAATGGAGTGCAAGTGTACACTTTAAGTTTTCAAATTGAATACCTCAAAGGTGAAAATTTAAGAAGACCTGATGATTAAAAAATTTGTCGCTAATCCTCATCAAAATATAAACAAAAATTAATGTAATACTAGGGTGCTAACCTAGGTCGTCCTCTTGTGAATCATTGGGTGTGTGACCAAATATCAAACATCTGGTGTGTAGTGTAATTAGAAAACAAGTAAAAAGGGAGGTTTTGTGGTTTCAAGCCCAAATTACTCAAGCAAAAAATTAAATTGCAAAATTTAATCAATAGAAAGTGTTAACCCCTAACTTGTCCAAATTAATTCTATCCCAATTCCTCTTAAGATTTAATACTCCACATTTTCCTTGAATTAGGTTCATTAAAGAAGTGGAGTTAACCTTAAATTCTTATACGTAATTAATCAAATCAATGTGCTTCAATCTCTAATCCTTAGAATTAAGCAGTCTTAGAATTAAATCCAGAATTAAGCAGACCAAATTCAAAACCTCCATTAAAAACGAATTAGAAGTTGATTAAGCAACACCTTCCCATTCAATTCTTAACTTAGTTCAAGAGATTGGGGAAAGAAAAAAATTCATGAAAAAGGGTTTGTACCATTATTAAAAGCCCAAGAATTCAAGAATTCATATGAATTCACTAGGAATTACAAGAAAATTAGCCTTCCATAAGGATGAGTCTCACCATTGCAAGAGGAGAACCAAGAAAAATCAATGACATCAAGATAAAAATCAAAGAAAAGTAAGAAAAAATAGAAATCAAATCCTAAATCGAACCCTTGACTGTCACCCAACCCAAGGTTGACCTAAGCTCTACAAAAAGTATCCTAAAACCCTAATGTTATATTAGTGTAATTATATGTAATTATTATTATTTCTATTAGTTAAGGTTGTGTAGGCTTGAACTATATGAATTGTTTATATGTTGGAATATGGAATATAAAGGTGGTATAATTGCCGGATAAGGAGTAGAGCAGCTGTTGTACTGTGTGATGATGTTATTAAATGTAAATAGTAGTATGAGTTGAAGAATGATGCCAATAATTAATTTAGATTAGATTAAATGATAATTTGATTTAATTTGTGATCTATTTCAATTAGGTTATTTGATTGAATTAATAATTGAGTTGAGTAATTGTTCAAATTCGGATAAAAACCTTTAGATATTGTGATAATCAGAATTACACACATTTGATATTTTATGGATGGATATTCCTTAATAGGTTTTTATTCAATTTAATTTTGCTCGTAGTTTTGATTTAATTAATTCAAAATTTTCTTTATTAAAAAAACCTAAAATTAAATTTAACTGAAGATGTGTCTATATGAATTGACCTAAGTTAAGCTATATACTGCAAAATTATTAGAGAATCTTAATTATTTAACAGAGACTTAGTATCATCTATCAGGCATATGCAGTAAAAAAAAAAAAGGTCAGGTTCTTTATATCAAATTGTGGCAGGGTTGCATTGACCATTAATTGCAAGATCTTGATACAGAAATAAATTATTTGATCCTCATTACACATTTTATAGACACGAAGTAGAAATATCATAAGAAAATCGTTAGTTTCTTTTAAATTCTTAATCACAAAAGAGAAACCATAAGAAAACATATGGAGGAGATTTTTAGAGAACGAGTCTTAGAAATCTGTCTCTACTATTCTCTACTATTGCTGTTGATAATGAATCTAGTAATGATATAGTTATGACTTATTTGAAAAAGAGAATAAAGAACATGAATGATTTGGTCTTAGAAAAGAAATTTCTTCATATGAGGTGTTGTGCACAGATCCTGAATCTAATTATTAATGATGAATTAAAAGATATGTATTCTTCCATTGCAAACACCCGTAATATGATAACCTTTTGGCAAGTGTACCAAATCGTTTGTAGAAACAAAATAGATTTATCATCCACAGGAATTAATGTCAAGTACCAAATCACAACAATATCACTCATTAGGTCACCCAAAACAGAGTATGAATAGAGCAAAAATTTTAATTATGTGCAGAATATAAAATTAAATTATACATGCAGAAACTTTTAATTGATAAACAAGCAGAAACAAAGAATTAAAACATGAAATACTAATCAAAACAAATACAGAATGTAAACATCTTAATTTTTGGAAATAGGTTTTGAATTAATTAAGAAATGGGTTGAGTTTAAAATTTCTTATCCTTTTCTCTTTCCATAAAATACGTGTATAATGAAAAATATAGCTCAATCTAATGATCAGATTTTCTAAAATATCTAATCCTAATTTCTTAGTTAATTGGTTCTAAAATGAATTTAGCATCCTAATCTCTTAGATAAACTAAAATGTTCAGCATTAAGATTAAAACTCAAATAATCACATCATTGTAAACTTCTATTCCTAGATAATTTATAACAAGCATTTTGATCCGGGTCCATAACTTTCCAATTATAAACTTCTTTTCATCAAACCCGAATACATAAAATAGAGAGACATTAAGTTCAGAATCAAAAGTGATAGATTAAAGCTTAAATTTTGAGTTACAGTCAGTGCTTAGTTCATTGCAATATGTAAAAGAATAAGTTCATCCTTACTCAATCCCTAGGAAATTAGTAAAAAATAATAGAAATAAAGAAGAAGAAACTGAAATATATTGCAGAAAAGGAAATCATGTTTAATAGAAAGAGCTTACAGTAGAATATAAAATGTAGGAAACTACTGTTTGATTACAAAACCAAGAGAAAGAAGAAATGTAACCCAACTTCTCATCAAAATCCCATAGAAAAGAAGGAAAAAAAAAATACCCTAGCTGACATTCCTACGTAAAACTGTGTGAAAACCTAAAAATTTTATCTCTGAAGTGTAATAAAAGATATTGTCTTTTCCAAAAAAAATTATTTTTATATGCTTTGTCAGCATCGTGTCCTCACAATCAGAGTTTTATGTGCTCACAAATGTGTCCTACAGTAATTCAATTATTCTCTTCAATTTCAATTGCTATTTTTCTTTTAATCCCTTCAAAAATCAAATGCCAACTATAATGCCCTAAGTCTTGTAAACTATTTGATTTATTAATATGAATATGTGGATTGTTATTTGAATATGTATTTGATATATATATATATATATATATATATATAATGATGTGACATATATGCGTTTATGTGTGATAATGTGAATGTTGATTATATATTGAGAATGCTTAGTTTGTAATTAGAAGTGTTTGGGCTCATTGGAAAGTAGATTAAGAGTGTGTTGCAGGGGCATTCTCGCTGTAGCAAGGAGGCCCTAGGCAGAAGGTGTGCCTCTGTTATGCTCTCGTTGTAGTCAGAAGGTCCTCACTATAGCGAGAAGACAATAAAGGGAATGCATTTCTGAGATGCAGTCTTGCTATAGTGAGATTCTGTACAAATTAGATTGTAGTTTCGTCTGAGATTTTTGCTGTAGCGAGAAGAGGTCTCACTGCAGCGAGGTATTTTTCTCTTCAAACTCTCTTTGATTCTCTTTACTTTTAATCCTATTTCACTAATTAAACTACCTCCAAGGCCAATTGAGAGCAAGATTGGAAGTTGGACTCGTATTTGGGACGCTTGGAGGTAAGTTCTATGGGTTAGGGTTTCGATTTTTGTCCCTTTCGTCCATTTTCTCGGTTTCTCATGGAATTTTCCATGTGTTTATGACGAAAATCCATGTGAAGAGCAATTCTACTGTTGATTTGCATTTTGGGTCTTCAATCCAAGGTAAGGGGAGACTCTACCCTATCTCATAAAATTGTTTGTTTGGATGTATATTATAATGTGGTTAGGATGAAATATAGGAAAAAGTGTATTTTGATGAGAATAGTTGGTTGCGATTGTATTATGATGGACATGTGGTGTTCAACATTATGTGATTGATATTTAAGAAAGGTGTATGATGGGTAGTGAATATTGTGTATGATGGAATGTTGTGAAAATTATATATTTGAGTATAATGTGGTTGAATGTGTGCATACGTGCCATTTGATGAAAACGAATATTGTGATGTGATTAGGAATGTGAATAAATGTGTGTGAAAATAGCATGAAAATGTGAGGGTGATTATGTTTGAATATGTTAAAAAACTATAAATAATTCAATGATACATTAGGAGTATAGAAGATGAGAGCGGTAGAAGTACCTTGGGAAAGAGAGGATAGTAGTGACACCAACAGTGAGTGTAAGTGCACCACAAGCCACACACTCTCCTCCTTACTCGGCCTCTGACTAACACTTTTGCTTGGGGCTCAGTACTGCACACATTGTATCCATGGAGCGGGGCCTATTCGGCGACCATCCATGGTGTGAAATTGAGTAAGTCCCTGAGTTTGAGGGCATCAGAAAACTATGATCACAGTGCCATAGTGAGCATGACTATATGTAGTGAGCGCACGTTGTGTGGATTGTTTGATGGTGCAATGAGCGCATTTGTTTGTGAATTGAAATAGAATGTTATAGGGCTGGATGATATTGTTATATGGCTTAAAATATTTATTTTTGGAAATGAAATGTATTAATTAAGTCCTATAACAATGATTGATTCAAATCTGTAATCCATCCTTATTTTAAAATACTTTATTGAACTATGTATTGGGAATCGTTTGAAGGAAAATTTCTATTACTCCTACTTTTGTGAAATTTATTTATTTAAAAATTAAATTAAGGTGTTACACCAACCATCAATATTTGAATAATTCATCAAATTTACAATACTCACACATTCTATTGAATATTTTAATTAATTGCACCAACTTATAGATTTAATTCAATGAAATGACCATAAAACTTTTAATTTTTTGAGTCAATGACTCAACATATTGCAATTAGATTTTTGAAGGCTTCTCCTTAAAGACTTGCTAAGTTTAAAGAATGCATAGAGTTTTCTATAATTTCCTCCCAAAAATTTATTTGTCTTCATGTTGCAACTAGATAGAACTCTACCTATATAATGCTAGATGATGTAGAAAAATATTAACTTACTTTTTAAAAGCTTGAGTTTAAAGACTCAAACTATTTGAATTACTTTGGGGATGTTGGTTTACCTTCTAGTGTTTATTAGTAAAATGAGATAACTAAAGTGCTTTTATCTTCTTCACATATAATTTTACATTTTGTATTTCACTAACATACCTATGTGCATTGTGAACTTGTATAGTCTTCTATGAATTGTAATTTTGTTCTAAGCTCCATTAGATTTGAAATAAAGAAGAAATATAATAAATGCTGGGAGAACATGTCGAATATAAAATAAATTATTTATTTAAGTTATTTTTAACTATCAATACAAATTGAGGATTATTAGTAGTCCTTTGAACACATATAGAAATTTGACCCTATATGTTGTATTGAGTTATCCATAGAGTTGGTATAGTTTTATCCATGAGAAGCATAATAAGATTGACCAAGCTTGTCTTATTCTAATCTTCATATTTCATGTGTAGAAACATTTGGCCCTATCAAAATTTTATCATATTTGGCCAGGAAAGTACATTTATAAACATTTAAGGAAAAAAATATTCATTGATAAAAAAAAATGTGTAGTTGGGAATGATAAATTTTAAATACTTTTATGATGTAAACAAAATTTTTCATGTTCTCTAAATTATCGACTATGATAAGGGATGTTTTAGCCACCCTTATTCCTACTATGGTATTAGAAAGTGCATTATCAATTAAAGGCCAATTTTTAGATGTATTTTAAAGTTTTATAAGCCAAGAATGATAGAGGCATTGATGTGTGTCCAAAATTAGTTGATACCATCTTTGTTTTAATTCAAAGATGTTATTATAGCGGGTAATTTTTATTTTATAAATTTTATTCTTTAAATAAAATCTCTAACTCTAATTTTATTTTTATATTTGTAAACTAATTAAATTATTTCATTTTAATTTTTTTAGAATTTGAAAGTGAGTTATATGTTTTATTATGGTAGCAACATGATTTGGAGTTAGACCTTCACCATAATTGATCCATCATCTTAGTCATAATACTGTGAGTTCGTTCTAATTATGTATTAAATTTATGCATAATTTTTGTTATATTATCTTTTGTCTTTACTGAATTACTAATTTTTTTTTCTTTTTCTATTACAATTACTTATAATAGTTTTTACCTTTTGGGAATGATTTGTCGTAGAGTTAATTTATTCATAAAAATTATAGTTAAGTTACAACTCCTTTTTGTGGTAAGTCATTTAAATTTTTTATTTTCTGTTCAATTTTCATAATTTTGTTTTATGAAACTTTAAATTTTGATTGTCCTTTTCAAGTTTGTATGTACACCGTTGTATTTATGTGTCTTATTAAATATTTAGCTATTTGTATTATTTTTTAAAGAACTATAATAATTTGTCAATTTTTTTTATTCATTCATATAAAATTAATTTGACTATTAAGTTAAATATTTGGCCATTTGTATTATTTTTTAAAGACCTAAAATAATTTTTCACATTTTTATTTTCTATATTCATTCATATAAAATTAATTTGACTATTAAGTTAAAAGTGGACGAGATAAAAAGTTGTATTTTTGCTATCATCATGGTACTACTTCCTTTTGTGAGTTTTGTGTGAATTCTTGTTAAATTTGTAAAAAAATATTGGATGTCTTAGAGATTATAATAACTTTTTTTCTTATTTTTTACATGATCTGGATTTGTATAATTACTTGTGTGAAGAAAGTTAGCATTGTCTTTTTTTTAAAAGGTAATTTAACTTAACTAGTTTGTTAATCTCTCATATTTTTTATTTATTAATTTCTTTACTAGTTTCTTATTATTTTTATTATATATGTGTTTGGGGAAAGGAAAATTTTCTGAGTTACAAAGAGCCCTACTGACTCTCATGATGGACTATGACTTTCCAAAGAGAAACATGTCTAGAAGCTCAATGGTATGGATATATCTTTCAACTAAAATCAAAGAGAATAATAGGTCCTTACATCTTGATGAGCTAGGAACTTGTCAAAAATCTAAGTTCAAAAACTTGGTGAAGGAATTACTCTTCAACTCGTCTCTATGTAGACTGACATGATAACTTCATTCTTTGTCGAAAAAGCTACATTTTGAGAAATTCTGGGGGATCACAAGGAGACCCTTACCCCTCTATAAAAATGCCATATTTTGAGTATTTTTTAAGGATCACAAGAAGATCTGTTCTTTGTCAAAAAGGCAGTCTTTTGAGGAGTTTCTAATGATTTTCAAGTCTTTGGACCAAAAATAGCCAAAACTGGTCAAAAAATAGGGACTTACAAGGAAAATATTCTAAGTTCATGAAACTAAATAAACTCCTAGTATCTTTTCAGAATTGGTTGAAAAATAGAAATCGATGGAAGAATTATTCCAAGTCCACGATACTGAATGAGATCCCAAAATTGGTTGAAAACAAAGGATGACAAGGGATTTACTCTAAGTCCACGAAAGTTTTCTACAAGTTTCCTCACAATTGTCAAACATAAAAAGAAATTTACTTTAAGGCCAAGATGTAAGTTAGAGTCCAAGAGGTGAGGAAATGTGACAAAAAATCACAGGGCTTGAACAAAGTTTAAAGCAGTTATCAGCATTTACCACCATTTAAAGGTCATAGACATGAAGAATATTGTAGGCACGAAAAGATGATAGTAGGTAGCAACGGTTATTGAGAAGCCACAATTATCAGCACGATCATAAGCAGTTGAAGATAATGGGCAATAGTAGTTGAGGGCAATCATGCATAGGAGGCAGTTATCAGAAAGTGCTTGCATAAAGAGGGAAGCAATTGTGGAGCATTGCCTAAAAATATTATGAAACTTCACATTTGAAAGGAAGACTTTTTGCACTCAGACACCAGCATATAAAATTCTCTGCATACTGAAAGCTCTGCACCTAGCTACACACTGGCAATCAGAGGACTCATTGTTCTTGTTGTCCACAATAAAAAGTCGCACGTTACATTTCAATTATATACTTTTCACATTTTATATTTTTTCAGTTTAGTTCTAGTTGTTTATTCCTAATTCACTTTACATTCCCATTTTGGTTTAGTACATTGCTGTAATCTTTTCTATTTTTAGTTTATTCTTGTTTCACTTACTATTTTTGTTGCCTTTGTTTAATTATTAATTTAGGTTAATTAAATTGTTACATTATGACACACTTAAAAGAGCCCAGAAAGACCTAAAATTTAGACCCTAGATTGATCTTGAATTTATTTGTTTACAATATGTAATTTTCATTGTAAACAATATGTCTTAGAAATTATTGGAGATAACTGGTCATTGCATATTTGTAATGGATTGGATTGAACAATGCTTCTGTTTGTTTAATATGTCGACTTTGAGTTGCAAGAATTCAAAAGCCATGGATGAAAAGATATATTGATAATGGAATTTGAGTAATTACATGTGAAGCTAGTTACAAGAATTCCAAAGAAATTACATAAAAAACTAAAAAGGCCATTTCGAGCGCATTTATGTAAAAATGGCTCTCAAATTTTGATATCTGGTTTCTAGAGCCGTGCACTAAGAGTTCAAGCTCAAAATGTCCTTCATTGCTCGAGCTCTTTAGGTGTTAGGTTCTCAGTTGATTTGGTGGGCTTGGAAACTTCAGAGTGCGATCCCAAAGGCGTCTTCAATGAAAAGAATGTGAATGAACCTGCCAAAATTCGGTCGAGCACCCCGTTTGGATCCTCTTCCACCATAGCATTAAAATCATCCAAGTTAATTTTAGAATAGGATGTTGCTTCAAGAGGAATAAATTCTTGGGTTGGGGGCGCTTTGACAAAAATAGGAGCTACCTAAGGTGAAGGTTCCTCCTCCCCAGATTAAAAATTCTCGATGTCAACCAAAGGTGAAGTAGGAGGTGACGTTGGTCGAGAATCAGAGGGTACCAAGAAAAAAAAAAGTTAGAAAATAAACCTTATTGCTAAAAAAGAATTTTTGAGGAGTTTTAGATTCTTACTGAGGGAGCCTGCTCTAGTTGACGTTGGTCTTTGAAGCTTGAACTAGTTGAGCACAAAGTATCATCATCAGATGAAGACCTCAAACTCGAAGTTCCCGAACTTGATGAGGCAATTTTCTCAGGTTCTGCATTGAGCTATTTGTGGGCTCTTGTCAAACCCTTGGAGGGGAGTTAACACTTAGAGTGTTATTAATTAAAACCTTTCATGAAGAATAGATTAATTCCTGCTCGAAAATTACACATTCAAACTCACCATCAAAGGATGGGAGGGATGCACAGGTGTCAAAGGTGTTGGTTGCATAGGAGTCAAAGAAGTCATCTTGACATGAACCTTTGATTTTAAGGGATTCTTGGCCTTTGTGGGGATCTTGGCCTTGAAAGAGAAAAAGTAAGTCATAGAATAAAAAATATCTTGAAAAGATTGAGAGTGAAATCCAAGACGTTACCTTAGAAACTCCAGGAGTTGGTTGGGATGCGGACAAAGAAGAACTTTTTTTAGAAGATTTTTGTTTCTTCTTGGGTGGCTCATCCTCCTCCCAATTTTCCTAGTCATATTGACCAACAAAAATTCTGTTGGAAGATCTGCAAGATGACAAGGTCTTAAAAAATAAGCAAAATATGAAAATTAAATAAAACCTTAAAGAAAAATAAGCAAAACCTTACCATATTTAAACTTTGTAATGATTTTCACATCCTTAATTTTGAGGTGAAGATGATGAAAATATGTTTTAAAAAAAACCTCGAAGTTGTTACCCTACTTCAAAGAGGGGCTAAGTCATTCAAGAGGGTTAAGGGAAGATCCACCCATTTAGGAGAAACTATGGCAAAGCTAATGCAAAATCACAAAGTTGGTAAAGGTGGAAAAAGTCTGGCAAAATCATTGGAAGAAAGTCTTTTCTAAGTATGTTCAAAAGGATGATATTCTCGATATTTATTCACTCTCTCTTTTATTTTTTCACTTAAAGAAATAGCAGTTTCAAAAATAGTTTGAGATACTTTTCGAGGCAAATAAAGAACTTTAGAAAACCACTCAAAATATTGGATTTCTCGAATATACGTACCTCTCATCTTGGCCCTTGGATCTCCCTTCTACAACATAAATAAAGCGAACGTCATCTTCTGATTGCACTCTTCGATTGAAATTTCATATTTTTGGTAGTAGCAAGACTACCAATCTTGAAAAGATTGAGTATAGAAGAGAGAAGGCTTGACTCCTATAGACAAGATCTCTGGTTTGTGCTTCCTAAAGAAACTCGTTATCATTTAGGTGCTCAACATTTTTTCCAACCTTGTCTATTATAACTCAATTGGACCCTTGAAACACGGAATATGGCCTCAATTAGTTAAGGCCGAATTATTAAGCCACTAAGTTGGGCTGGTAAGAAACCACTTGAATCAGTTTCAAAGTAAAATTGTTGAAAAGAAGATGACAACTGAGGAATTGCCTCCAAATACTCAACCCCTCAGCTTGGGCACCAGGTGTGGTCGAAGGAAAAGGATGTTTGAACCAAACTAGCCCATTCTTTCGAGATGAAAAAAGGGCTGATTGAGGGGTAAAATCGTAAAGATCGAGAAAAAGAGAAAAATAACGTTGAAAATCATCAAGAGTTTTTTAGCAACCACAAAAGTAAGGAAAGTAGGACGAAACTCCTCAATATCTCAAGAAATATTTTGAAGTTTAGAACTCTGCAGCCTACGCTCAAAGATAGCGTTCACCCAAAGTTGGAAGAACCAGAAAAGGACCACTCAAGATTGGAAGACAATCCTTAGACTTAAGGCAGAAGATAGCCTTATTCAAATTTTCATACAAATTTCCCAAGTTTCCCTAAACATAAGGGATTCTTTGTACAAAAGTTTGGCAAGAGGAATAAGGGTCTTCAGAACTTGAAGGGATCTTGAGCAAAATACATATGTCGAGAGGCAGAACATGAGAAAAGCAACATGTTCTTTGTCAAAAACAGGACCCTCTTTGTTCATGTTTATGGAAATGAAAAGTTGATAGGAGAGTTTCTTAAAGTCAGGAAGAATGTGTTGATTTTTAGGAGCAGAGTCTAGTTGAAATGAAGGACAAGTTTGATGAAGCCTAGTAATAACAATAACGTCAAAAAGAGTTAGGGTGATCATGTCGCAAGGGACATGAAAAGAACTGGTACTTTGATTTCAAAAGAAAAAAGAACTCAAAAGCATGGAAATTGTATGACAAGTTATACCTAGAAAGTTGAATTAAATCATAAATTTCTAAGGCCCTCTAGCTATCTTGCTTTTCTTTTTTGACTCTATCTAGCCAAGAAAGATATAGATTCTTGGTGACTGGGGGCATAGTTTGAAACAATTTCAGCAAATTGTCAAGAGAATCTAGCCTATATTTTGTGGAAAAAGCTAGGATACCCTTAGAAAAAAATGAAGACTCGAAAGACGCTTCTTGAGGAACAAAAGGACTTAAGAATGCATAGGGTTTTGAGTCTATCAAGAAAGGAATAAGTACTTGGGATTTTCATATGGCCAATTTCTCTTCCTCGAGAGGCAGTTCTGAAAGATAGCTCAAATGACCCAAAGGAATGAGCCCAACATTTGAAGAGGTCAAACGAACCTTAGATTTGGAGGCCATTTCGAGAAGAAATGAAGGAATCTAAGAAGAAGCTAGAGAAGATTTCAACACAAAAGCAAAGGATTACTTGAGGCAGAGCTTTGGGAGATGAGAGTAAAAATGAGAGCGTGAAAAATGATAAGGTAACTCTACCTTATATACTAGTACCAAACTCGCATCAAGGCCCATGTCCAAGGTTTTTTGGCACTTAGTGGAAAGTTGTAAGGATCATGGGGCATCTTTTCGACTAAAAATCGCCTCAATCTCTTGCAGAATGGTGCATATCTCATTAATGGGCCGTTTTTGGTAATTGACAGGGACAAGCCACATTAAATGCATTGACTTTGGGCAACGTGCCTAGCAATTATCAGGGACATGGCAAAGGTACCAGAAAAGAGAGGAAATTTTGAATTATGAAAATTTTCCCGCCTTTATAAAAAAAATTAAAATATTAAATTCTCACAAATACGAGAAATTAATATTTTGGATAAAGGAAATTTTTCTAAGTTACAAAGACTTCTATCAACTCTTATGGTAGACTCTGTCTTTCCAAAGAGAAACACACCTTGAAGTTCAATGGCATGGACATATCTTTCGACTAAAATCAAAGAAAATCATAGGTTCTTATGTTTTGATGAGCTAAGAACTTATGAAAAATCTAAGTTCAAAAACTTGGCGAAGGAACTACTCTTTGACTCGTCTTTATGAAGACTGATATAATAACTTCATTTTTTGTCGAAAAAGTCACATTTCGAGGAATTCTAGAGGATCATGAAGAGACCTTCACCCCTCAACAAAAAAGGCCATATTTCGCGTAATTTTGAAGGATCACAAGAAGACCCATTCTTTGTTGAAAAGGCATCCTTTCGAGGAGTTTCTAAGGATTTTGAAATTCCTGGACCAAAAATAGTCAAAACTGGTCAAAAAATAGGAACTAACAAGGAAAAATATTCTAAGTCCATGAGACTAAATGAACTCCCATAATCTTCCTTAGAATTGGTCAAAAAATAGAAATCAATGGAAAAATTAATGACATCCCAGAATTGGTCGAAAACAAAGGATGACAAGGGATTTACTCTAAGTCCACAAAAGTTTTGGACAAGTTTCCTCACAATTGTCAAACATAACAAGAAATTTATTCTAAGGCTAAGATGCAAGGTGGAGTCCAGGAGGTGAGGAAACGTGATGAAAAATCACAAGGATTGAACAATGTTTAAAGGGGTTACCAGCGATTACTAGTAGTCGAAAGTCATAAACACGAAGGAAAGATCGTAGGCACAAAAAAGTGATTGTGGGTGACAACGGTTCTTGAGAAGCCACAATCATCAGCACGATCATAAGCAGTTAAAGATAATGGGCAACAGCAATTGAAGGCAATCTCGCATAGGAAGCAGTTATTAGAAAGTACACGCGAAAAAAGGAAAGTAGTTGAGGAGCACTGCTGATAAATATTACAAAACTTCACATTCCAAAGGATGACTTTTTGCACCCAGATACTAGCACATAAAATTCTCTGCACCTAGCTACACATCGACAATCAGAGGATTCACTATTCTGTTGTCCACTATAAAGAGTCGTACATTACATTTCAGTCATTTACTTTTCACATTTTATATTTCTGCAGTTTAGTTCGAGTTGTTTATTTCTAATTCACTTTACGTTTCCGTTCTAGTTCAGTATGTTGCTGTAATCTTTTTTGCATTTAGTTTATTATCATTTCACTATTTACTATATCTACTGCCTCTATTAATTATTAATTTTGGTTAATGGCGTTAATTCAATTGTTATATTATGACATAATTAAAAGAACTCAAGAAAACTTAAAATTCAGTCTCTAGATTAATCTTTATTTGTTTATAAAATGCAATTTTCACTATAAATAATATGTTTCAGAAATTATTGGTGATAACTTATTGCATATTTGCAATGGATTCGATTGTACAATGCTTCTTTTTGTTTAACATGTCAACTTTAAGTTGAAGTTAATGCCTGGTCTTGAAGATTGATTTCTAAAAATCTGTCTATATTTATCTGTGCATAAATTTTAAGATTCAATTAATAAATTTTGCAACATAAATGTATTAGCTTAATTGATTCAAGGCTCATTTATTTTTCTTCAATGATTTAACTTTGTAATAAACAATTTTAAATATAATTTATGGATTTAATTGAGAAAATTGACTAAAAAAGTCAAAATTTAAGTTGATTTTAATCAGGCCTAAAAAATCTCTCGACCCTAAACCGTGTAGACGCACCCAAAATTAAATTGTTACCTGCTAAACTGAAAATCGAATTACCCAATTCTTTTCACTAAGTAGAATTAAGTTAGAAATACCATACATAGTTTTAGTTAGATTGGGCTTTATTAGTCGAAAGCGATCGAACCCACCCAATAATCAATCATATTTGTTATTATGATTTAAACATAACATCATATTAAAATATTGAAGTATTTTAGTGAAAGTTTAGATCAACATTTGCAAAAACTTGAATTTAAATGAAATTAATTTTGTAAAATTAGTTTTTAAATGTAAATTGAAATTAATATAATTTATAATTAAAATATTATTCTTAAAAGTAAATTTAAATGTTAAACTTAGTACTCTGTAAAAAACATGAGTTTAGAATAAAATTTGATTCAGACCTACCGAATATGTTACCACAATAATCAAATCATGTTTATACCTATTTAACGTAATTTTGAATATACAATCGTATTTGGACATTACTCAAAACATACCCTAATCCATAGATTTACAGTCAAGTGATGAAAATTAGAATCTCTCATTAACATGATTTCATCATATATATATATATATATGCCTTAAATAAAATTTTATGAATTTATTCTAATAAATTCAAACTTTATCTCTATTAAACATTATAAAAACCAAAAAGATCCTTCAATAATCACCCATTCCACAATATAGATATTAAAAATTCTGACATCAAAAAATTTTTAAAAAGATTCAAATTCATTCAAAAAACCTTTTGATTTAGTAAGATATAATTATTGGGATTATGTTGATGCTTGGACAAGATAAAACAAATTTAAGTTAACGGATCATCGTTACTGTTTCACTTAGCTAAGCCGAAAAATTTGTAATAGCTCTGAAGGATATAATAAATATGTACATCTCCAATTTCTTACCACACCTTCGAGCAACTGCAAGCTGCAAATGACTAGATTTTCCTACGAACATATAGGTCCAATTTCTAGGCTGATAACAAGAATCTAAACCTAATGCAGGTTTAAGATGGGAAATAATGAAATAAACGGCCAAATGAATCAAGTTTTGCTACTTGGTCCACATTGCAGTCAGGACCATAATTGTGCAATTGTCTGTATTTCAAGCTCCCTATGCTTTTGCTTCCACTGCTAAAAATGAACCAAATACCATATATTTCCAACGCCTCTTGCCAACAATGTGAACTCTAGATTGATATTGCATCCAAACTTGTTTTATATCTCAGCATCTCACTCGGACAAACCCAAGAAGAATGCCGGTGCAAGCAACCATATAACTGGCATTCCTTATTCTTGTGGTGGCTGTGGTCTAATGCAGAGTCCTCTCCCAGTCAGTGAATGAAGAATGGATCATCAGCCATCTGTTGTTATAAATGTAATTATGCAATGAGCAACTGACAATGTGTGCCTTTCAAAGTACAAAATCTGGAATGCATCCTTTTGTGTCCATAGATTTAGGTTCACTTGGCAGCACCAGGATTTCGACCAAACTGGATGATCATTGGCTTGCCTTTAAAAACATATCCATTCACTAGATTCTGCAGCCAATGGTATTATGCAATGTAAACCACTACTAAGACAAAAAGGAAAACAATTTGAAAAATTAATTTTTATCAGCACGGTTCATGAAAATTAGGAATACTATTACCATGTCAACTTGCAGGTGATGCAGTAACAATCTTGAAAAAGGCTAGAGCCATTTTCTTATTTATTTCTGCAGGCTTAATTTAGTAGTAAAAAAAATTGTGTTTTTCAATTTGCTCTTTCATTTTATTTTTTTAATCAAACAAGCCTCTCATAAAAGATTGTTTTAACATATAATCCCTATGTAGGTTTTGTTTATTATCTGATCCCTTTAAATATCATGAACTTTTTTTTGGTTCCTCTAAATATCACCATTTTTCCATTTGGGGTACAAATGAGAAAAATAAGAACAAAAGGAACAAAATATTTGACGGAGAACTCATTAAAAAATATTGAACCTTAGAGATCAAATGGGAAAATCATGAACATTCTAGGGATAAAAACTTAAGTCATTTCTTTATTTTATCATATTTTGCAAGTTTTATGACAAAAGAGGAATAGACACTATAAGACAAGAAAAATCTGAAAACATATAATCTTGAATAAAACATCATTTTTTTAACAAGTAAAATAACAGATTAAAACTAATCTCCCCCGAGAAAAATACCAGAGCATGATGAGCCAGTTCAATTGAGGGGAATGTTACAAAAGCTTGACCCCGCATCCTTCCTTCCTGAAAATAAAAAATAGGAATTAATTTTCATGTTCATGTATATGCTTCTAGAAGACTTTCATGGAAACATAAATACTGGTTAGTTGAGTCATCACTCAGGACTAGGAGTCAGGATCAACAAACTCACAAGTGTGTATATTAACTGGATCATTTTTACAACAAGCTAATATTAATTTTTGAGCTCTTCATGCGTAAATGACATCAACAGAAAAATTTGGTCATTGAATAATTAAGATCTTGCCTGCATCAGTTTGACTTGAAGACCAGACTTAGCAGCCTCAATACTTCCAAACAGAGACCCTGTAACAATAAAAGATAAGGTAAACTGTGATTTTAACATTCATACGGTAGCATTATGAAAATCTCAAAGTATTTCATAATTTTTTGGTGATTCCATTATATTTCATGTTCGGATAGTAAAGCATTCAAATTACAAATATTAAAAAAAAGCTGAATCCAGTAAAAGTTGAGAGCTCACCAAATATCAAATAGAAATCATCAGCAACCACATCTTTTGCCAAATTCTTAATGTACAACACAGGGGCCGGATTTCCAGCTGTATAGCTCTGCACAATCCATCAGTTCAGAAACAAGTCTCATAAAACATACATTTGATCACGTCAGATGCTCTCACAAATCAAATTATTTCCACACCACGAAATTAAGCACAACACTTAAGTACATGCTCATAAGGAAACATATACCATTAGACAATATATGTTTCAATCAGATGTATTTAGAGATCAGTAATGGCAACTTTCAATTAGTTTAATCACTTCATCATCATCAATTCAGTAAGACAGTACTCACTGATAACAAAAGAAATTAAGAAAGGTCCAGCGATGCAATAAGACTTAAGAGTATGTAAAAGGCAAATTATCCAGAAGTAAGAGTTTCTACAGAGTGTTGAAACGACATCAATTATATTGCCAAAGAAAAGCAGGGAGCTTCAAAAAGATCAAGAATGGGGACTCCAAGTTTCTCGATAATTTATTCCCAGATTGAGCTCACAAAATGGTTTCTATTGTAGTGACAGTATAGTCACAAGGGTAAACAATCTAAATCATATGCTTTTTTCACCATTCATTTCCTCTTTTCACAAACAATTACAAAAAATTTTCATTTTATTTTTTGTTTTCAAATATTTGTACAAGAAATAGTTTGTGTGTGTGTGTGTGGGGGGGCGGGGGGGGGGGGGGGGAAGAAATGAAAATAGAAAACAATTTCCCAAACCAAAGAAGCCCTATGTTTACAACTTACATCTAACTGCATTTATCCTTCTATTAAAATCAAACATTCAAATTCTTGTGCAAATTTTGTTAGATATTATCATTCACCAAAGTGAAGAAATACTGAAATACTGAGTGTAGGACTGGAAAATGACATTGTGGTATAAATTATATCCAGCTATTGAACATTAATATAATATACAACATAACAGGATAGGAACAGGAGGCAAATTTGTTAAGTGTGTTTCTTTGGATAACATGTTTGTATATATAGTTCTCAAGAAGGTCGTTCTTATTTATAAACAAATGCAGAACAGGACACTAGCACTGTAGCAGTATTTAAAAGCCACAATTAGTTCCCAGCTGCATAATAACAAATTACGATTTTTTTTAGGTTGACAATAATTGCTTTTGATCCAACTGGCAGATACTAAATTGGGAAATTAATTTTGTCTCCATCATGCATTTAATACTAAAATGGTAGAAATTTTACACCAATACCTTAAACATTGGAAGTGATAAGATTTCCTCGGGAGGCAACTTTCCTCCCTCTAATTCATCTGGAGTAAAAAATTTGTTAGGATCTGGAATATCTTTTTCTGGCTCTTGTGACTCTTCTGCTGTTTCATCATCTTTCTGTGCATTCAGGGTTGCTTTGGGAGCAATTTTTATCTGAAAAATCACAAAGCAAAAAAGAAAAGTGTCAAAAACAATGTCACAGTGCTCCAGAAATCAATCTCTGGCAAAAAAGACACCTTTAAGACAGGATTCCTTTTTATCACTGGGATCTCTTTCGGGACCAAGGTGGCTGGTTTTACTCCAACAGACTCATGAGCCACACCTTTATCAATGGCAGGGCCAACAATGGTCTCACGTCTAGCACGCTTCTGTCGAGACTTTCCTGTTCTTGCTCCATCCTCCTAATAAATTTTAATCACAATCCTTTGATAACAAGTTTTACGAAAAAAGAACTGGGGGGGGGGGGCAGGAAACTACTAATAATGACACCATATTCCTAAAGTTTTGATATACATTTACAGAATAATCTATGTATTATATCAGGACTCAAGATGAAGGTGCAGCACAAGCATATTCTATAATGACAAAAGGGTAATTTCTATGAAATATTATGTTAAAGAAAAGTACATAACATTATGCCTGTAGCTGAATTTAAATAAAGAAATGCTTATACCAATTTTGAAATATTAAGGCAATCTGCCCCTTATATGCAGTTATGCAAAGGAAGGAGCAGTGTAAGCATAAGTATATCTGTGCCTTTATGTTTCAACAAGAATGTTTTCAAATTGAATGACAATGCGGAGGTGCAGCTAACCATGTTCTGTAGTGATAATGATAGAACCTATGGTTCTAATGCTGATGCAGCAAAGGATATAGCAAGGGAAAAGGACCAGATACTGGGCCAGAAGGTAAAAGGGCCCACAATATGGAAGGCTTATTCTATAAGGAATAAGGGACCAAGAAAGGTTAGCTAGCTGAGTTGGTAGGTGACTAGCAACTCGGGGAAATGATTCATGTGATTTTGTGGGGATTTAGGAGGTTGTGTATGCATGGGAGTGGGGGCTATGGACATTATAGTAATTTTGGCATATAGCTGGGCAGAGAATATTTTATACTGAAGAGTGTAGACTCTGGTTTTCCTTAAAAGCTCTTCAGTGTCCTTTTCAAAATCTCTCTAGATCAGAATTCTCTTCTGGGTTTCTGCATTGATCTGACCTGCCAGATTCAGTGAGGAGCCTTCACTGTTAGTTGATGTATATTGTCCATGCCACCCAAGACGTTTGACAGCTGGAAGCTTTGGAGGCAAGATAAGCTAATTAGGAGGATGGAATGGGAGATATCCAATCTACCTTTGCAACAAGGTTGCTGGAAATGAAGCAGTCCTCAGTCCTCAGTTCAAAAGAGGAGTAAAATGATTGGAAAAGTTCAGATGATGTGAATGGTGGTGCTTCCTCGCAACAAGGAGGACCATTGTCTTCAGGGAGAAATCTCCCAAGCAAGCAGAACCATTGGAACGATTGGATGATAACATGGAAGACTGATGTCAATAGGAAGGTTGAATCACCCATGTTTAACAGTTCTAATCCAATGGGATGGAATGGCAGAGTAGAAACACACTTTGAACTGCAATTGGGGGAATGAGAAGGTTTATTCTATAAGAAATAAGAAGGGCATGGTAACAAGTTAGTTATCTGAGGTGACAGGTGGCTAGCAATTGCCAATTGGCGTAAATGGTTCATGTAAGCAAGGGGGGGAAATTATATTAAATAAAAGTAATAAAATTAAACTTGTAGCTGAATTATTTGGAAAGAATATATATAAATCTTTTATACCAATTCTGAAATATTTAGCCAGTCTGTGCCTTATATGTAGTTATGCAAAGCATGTAAGCATAAACAAGAAATTTAGGCTCCATAGGTTTGATCCCTTGGAAGCTGTGAAGATGTTACCTCATCTGAAGATTCCATCTCTGATTCATCGCCAGACAAATCTGCAGACCTAGGATTCATCACAGTTATAGGAGGAGGTGGAGGTGGTGGTGGGGCTGGTACTTCTGGAGGTAACGGAGGTGTGGGCAGTGCCATTCGAAATGGAGCTGGAATGTTCATTTTGTTCATCAAGTGTAGAACCTATATTAGAGAGGTCCAATCAATATGATCACTATTCTATAAAAAGAGCATACAGAAAAATGCTACAGGTGCTGGAAAAAGAAACTAATAAATATTATCATCCTCATTTGATACGGGAATAACCTGAGTGTAAAAGCGGGGAACAGCAATTAAAGCATTCACAATGTTGGTCAGTATATTTCCATCAGGTGGAGGGTAAGCATACCTGAAAAACAAGTTTTGTTAGACTACACGAAAACTGGAATAATATTTACGGTACCTAATAGTATAGGTAAAGATATTTAATAATCTCAAATTCTTTTTATTTAGTAGCATAACACTAAAAGCTAATTCAAATCGGTAAGAGTTTACAATGAAATACCATTTAGTAAATTATCCATTTCCACCAATGGCCAAATCTAATATCTAAGGCAATAAATGGGCAGAAATAATCACCAGAAATCTAGATCTTTGATATCATAATGGAAACAAGAAACTGCTTCGCTTGATACATTATTTATTTGTAAGCAATAAGAAAACACTCAAAACAGAAACAGATGTTAAGGGAGAATAGAAAAATTCAAAGGAAGAGGGAGAGGATTAGGGAGAACATATACATCATAGATTGCTTATTCTCAAAATCATTCTCTATTCAACACACTTATACTTGCATAGGAGAATGCTGTCAAGTAAAATGGGTTAGCATGACATTGCCCAGCCAAATTGGACCCTTACATCAATTGATCTATTGCAACAAAACTCTCAGAATAATGCTTTCAAATTGATTCAGACTCTGCCCCCATCAACCTCAAAAATATATATAACCATGGATTTCAAGCTTTTCCACTGAGTTTACAATGACTTTCTTTCCTGCCTTCACATTTCATTTTATTTTGTCAAATCATCTTCCATATTTGTGCACCAGCTGGCACCTAGCAGCTCTTTAGCATCCTATTGCAATAAAGTAATAAATACTAATGACTGCAAAATGAGAAGCAGCAGCATACTCAAGATGAGGAGGAAATGGATAATCAACACCAAGTCTATCAGCAATTGGCTGAGGAATAGGGTGGCCTCCTGATTTTGTATCTCCATCAATAGGTTTGGTTACAGTTTCATTCTTCACCACCGATGTTTTAGAGTCCTTTGGTCCACTGCTTTTTTCACCATTCTCAATTGGGTTATTAGCTCTCCCTGCTAACAAGACTTTACCAAGAAATCTCAACCTGGTCATCCACAGCAAAACAAAGATACAATCATCCACCGCACTCAGTTGCTGAACAACTTTACGATTTTATTGTTAACTTGTTAAGAATTTACCGGTATGTCGTTTCTTTATAATGTTGCAAAATCATAAATTAATTACAGAGGATATCAGAATATTACAACCTAAAGCCAAACAAGACAACTGCTCAAATACATAACCAATTTTTTCAATATTTGAGAGAACAAAAAAAAATGAAAACAATTAAAAAAATAATACCCATTTAGTTGCTGTTGTGCTTGAGATGCCACCATGTCATTTTTGAAATCCACAAAAGCACAATTTCTCAACCTGCATTAGATCAAGCAATTAAGGTCAAGGCATCATTGACATTATTCACTAACACAAATAAATCACAACAAACAACACAAATTGGCCAAATGCCTATCAAGTTCTCCATGCCATTGAATAAACATGCATGAGTGACTTGAAAGCACCACAGTTTAACAGTAAGCTATTAGCCAGTTGGTACTTTAGTTAATAAAAATGAGTTAAAAACTGAGGCTCGCAATGATATCAACATTGAAATATTTCTCATACTTTATAAATACTCTAGGAAACTGATATCATTATCACAACGCAATATTCATCAAAATGTTAAGCTTCATCATATGCATACACTTATGACCTTTAAGTCTGACACCACCTTCTCAAGCCACATGCACTTAAATACCTTCCACTAGAGCAAGGCCGAACCGAGGAAGCGCCAAAATTGGATAGGATTCGAGAAAGTGTGTCATGAGGAATGGCTTCAGGAAGGTGCTTAATCAAAAGGGTGACCGGTGACTCCACAACACTGGGCATTGACTCTGTGCCTTGTAATCCAAACTGCATGTGGCCACGAGTGGAAGAATTGCTAGCCATGAAAAGTACACAATTGCCACTTTCTCTTTCCTGTCATAGAAGGCATAAGATGTGATGCATGCAAACAAACAAAATTCAAATTTCAGAATAAACCATACTAGTCTTGCACAAAACCTCAGCCATTCAATCTTTCTTTGCTTCAGAAAACATAGAAAATCCAAACCCCTTTTCACTATCACTTTACCTTCAAATTTTCTTGAGAAAAAAATGAAAAAGAAAAAACAAGAGCAGAATAGAAAAGGGTGCGCACAAAAGGCTTTATCCACAAGCAATTGCGAATCCCAATTCTCAACCCTTTTGGGAAGAGAATGAATTAGGTACACTACCTCCTTTTCTGGGTTCCACAACAATGAAGGGCGAAGGCTACTACACCGACGATTGGACTACGATGGCGACGAAGCTCCGACAGCTCCGCGGCGGCGAGGGACTCTCCTCTGATTTGATTGCTCTTGGCGGCAGAGGGAGGAACTTCGAAGTTTGGAGTCGGGGAGCTGCAACTGAACTACAAATGGCATGCCATGTCACACGACGTCGTTTTCATAGCAAAAATGTCGAGGGAAAAACGACCTGTGGCATTCGCAAAGTCGGCAAAATTCGTGTGTTAGAATTAAGATACTGAGAGCATGTTAAATACTGTATTTTATACATTATTTAACAAATAGCTTTTCTTTTATCTTATAAACCCTGAAGCTATCTCATGTTAGTGATCAAAATCATAT
Source organism: Abrus pulchellus subsp. cantoniensis (assembly GCA_024086825.1). Lineage (NCBI taxonomy): Eukaryota > Viridiplantae > Streptophyta > Magnoliopsida > Fabales > Fabaceae > Abrus > Abrus pulchellus. The sequence goes on from CM044050.1 coordinate 15,778,753, forward strand.
GCCAGAAACTGCTTAACAATATAAAAATAAATAAATTGATGAGTATCATTTAGTTAAAAAATAGATGGAATGCAAAATAAAAAAAAAATAGATGGAATATAATAGGTTTTATTTAACAAAAAATTACGAAGATAATTTCAATGGACAATTTCGAATGTATATATATATATATATATATATATATATATATATATTGGAGAGGGTAAACATTTACAATAATAAGTTTATTAAATAATTGTTCTTTATTTTTTATGTTGAATTTAAACTAATTAAAATTTTTATGTTCTAAATACTTGATGGATATTATGTTGTGTAATTAATTATTTTATTGTGTTTGAAGGTTGATTTGAGTTTAATTGAATATTTTATTTGGTATATTTTATAATTAAAATATAAAATAACATTTTTGTTTAACTCGAATGTGTGTAATGGATATAGATTAAGTATTTTTATATCTATATAAAGTACATAGATGAGAATAAAAGTTCTACTCGCGAGTAATTGCCGACTATCAAGAAGTGAGCTCAAGGACAAATATTATAATAAGCATATTGTCCAAACAATACTCAACAAAATCCATGATAATCATATTGAATTTAACTCTTCTAAAGTAAGAAAGTAAAAAAATTTATTTCGCTAATTTAAATTCAAATATAATTAACTTAATATTAATAATAATTTTTTTTCCTTTTTACTTTACATTTCACGTCATTTTAAAAAGTAAAATCTTAATCACATAAAATTTCATGCCAATAAGATCCTAATTATTGTCTAAATTTATAATAGCTCAGACTGCCAAATAATTATGACAATATGTTTCGACTATAAATCCACAGAGGGGCAAAGAGGGAAGATTCACTCTTCAGTCTCTTAAACTGGACCTAGATGAGTTAATTGTTCCTATTTGAGTTCGGTCACCAAGAAACATTTGTGAACATTGACATTTACATGTAGTTGTTGTAAAATTTTCCTGAGGAACACGCACCTTTGACCCCAAACCCTAACTTCACCAGAAAGAGTTCACAAGAAGAGATTTGCCATCTGGTTTCCTTTTGCCATATATACAACGTCAAATTTAGGCTCATCATGGGTTGGATTGATACAAACTCAATCTAAATCTATTTTAAATTCAATTATATGAATTGTATTTTACATTAATTTATTTTTTTAAAATTGATTTTAAACTTTGAATTTAATTTAAATTCAATTTTGGTTCAACCTGGTTTTAAAATTGGTTTCAATACTTCTTTAAATCTGATTTCAATACTACTTGTTTTAAATGTCAACGAAAACAAATATAAAGAGGAAAAGCAGTGCGATTACAATGCATCGTAGTATTACAAGTACAGGGCACTTGACTTTTATTTTGTTGATGTTCTACATGATTTCAAATAAAAGATTACAATTAGAACATATGATACAATGCAGGAAAAAGAACATTATACTTATTTTAAATTTAAATTACTTCCAACTTAAGTACATAGTTTGGCATATTAAATTGAAATCATTCGTGTCATTCAGTCTGTTTCTCATTCTCATTACTAAATATACATGACAAATATATCTTTTCTCATTGGAACCAAAAGATAAAATTTTACACATTTGTGCCATGCTTCAGTAGAGCAGTATATCAGATTGCCTATATTATATTTAGCATCCAGACCTTGTCCTCAAGTATAAGCTATATGCTTTTTCTTAAATCAATAATCTCGCATATATTACTTTATAAATGTCCAAGCAAAATATGAACTTCACATGACAGAGCACTCAGAAGACCAGAAAGAATGCCACTATGCAGAACCACACCTCTCAACCTTGGTAATTTAGCTGAGAAGTGCAGTGTTGGTCCACTCCCAACCGATTGCCCATACAAGATTACATCTTCTTGGCTAACTCTATATTCAGTTTCAAGGCATTCATATTGCCTCTTGTCAGCATATGTGCTGGATTCACTAGGCTGTATATAATTTGAAAGTATAGGTATCACATATCAATAACATGGTATCCAAAAAATTTATGATACAGAAATTACCATTTGTATTAATTAGACACATGTCATTACATAAATTGAAAATTCCATAATGTCATCAAACTGATCAAACCAGAGATTTAGTATCATGAGCACTGTATTGTATTAGTTAATGCAGATGTACACACTGCTATTTCAAGGATATTATACCATAAAATCTGAAAGTTCCAGTCTATTTTTCTGCAGGTTGCATGGTATATTAGTGGAATTTCGAATAACATTTAAACATATGTTTATAGCAACATTTTTGTCTGGTCACAATCAACAGGATCATCTCTCCCCTGATGTAACAAATTTGATATCACAATGACACAAATTCAGCACAATTGAGAGTGCACATGAAATAGCAATCTAGAATATCATAAAAAGTGTACCATATGATTTTGCAACAATTACACTCCATGGGTGTCATCAATAACAAAAATAAATAAGAGAAACACTTCAACTTTCAAAAACATGTACATTAGAGAACCACATCATTGATCGCTTATTAATCAAATTGTCTAGACTCGAAAGGACAATCCTCAACATATCAGCAGCAAATATACAAGCCCGGTTCTGAGGGTAGTCTAAGAGTGCGATCGCCAAGGGCTCAGACTAAAAGGGGCCCAAAATAAAAATTATATTATGTTGTTATGTAAGGAAAACAAATAATACTTAATTGTAATCTGCAGTTAAAAAAATAGAAAAATAAAGAAAACTTTTCAATTTCTCACACAATCACACTTTGCTTACTAAAAACGTAATTACCTCTTCTACTTTTCGAGACCTTTTAACAGTGTCGTGTGCAATTCTGCATTTTATCATAATAAAAAAGACAAAACCCACCATTGTTGCAGGTATTTCTTTCCTCCTCACTCTTCTTTCTTTTTTCTTTCCTCCTCACTGTTCCTCAATTCTCATTTGGCAAATGTTAAAAAAATTGTTTACCTAAAAAATTGATTTTGTTATTTACTATGTACAAATAACCCACATTTGTTTCAAGTACATCTTTGCTTTTCTTTTTAGTGGAAAAAGTAAGGGAGCTAAAAGAGTTGTTCTGCAATTCAAACCCAGTTCAGCGTTTCGCGTTTGGAAGGTGATTAATTCGCTATTCATATAAATGCTTTAGTAGGAATATTTATATTGTGAATAGGGAGCATCATTTTTCTTTTTCTTTTGGTTTATTAATCATGTTCCATCTCCTATTATAGTAGTGTGGAAAATATTAAATATATTGCAGAATTTGTGATGGTTGCAATGTCATGATTGGATGTGTAATATTTTTGAGTTTCCTGGAGCTGTTTGGCATCCAAAATTAGCAACTGCTATAATTAGGAATAATCATCACATTAATTAGGAGATTTGATTTACTATAATCCTTTGTAATGTAGTTATCAGGTTATGACTTTATGAAATATAGTATATTATATATTATATATAGCATGTTGCATACGATTATAGTCTGCAATATGTTGTTATGCCTTTTTTTAGGAATTATAGTATATAATATACGAGTTTGATATTCACGTTTTATGGCATTTCCACAATATAAAAAATTCAATCATGCAAAGGATTGTTCATGGATGAGGTAGCAGTATTGTAGCAAATTAAGTATGCGATTTCATTGAATTTCCTAATTCTTATTCCCTAATTGATTATCATAATTATATTTTTAGATTCCTAATGACTGGATTATGCTTGTAGAATTTGCAGATGTGAAAGCAAACATTTAAGTTGAATTCTTCTACCAGGTGCTATTGTTCTTTTTCCCTTGTTTTATTATTGTATTGTCTTATTTATCTTTTTTATGCAATGTTACCTAAAAAGCATTTATTTGGAGGTGAAAAAAGGAAAAAGAAAAAAAGAAAACGTGCTAAAGAGTTAACAAAATCACAGCAAGGGTGCTATTGACAAATTTAATTTAAGAAATGTAGTTTCTCATGAAAATTTAGATCAATCAAATGAAAGTTTGCAAAATGAAGTCAATGAGAATGATGAAATTAATAATTCAAATGAGTCTAATGATATGCCAAATGTATCTAATACTGAAAATCTTGGTTCTCATGAAGAACAAACAATTTCTTCTTTAAATATTTATGATCCTAGAAATTGGGCTAATCTTGATAACAAAACAAGGGATATTTTAGTTGAAAAGGGGCCTATAAGAGAATTGAATCTTGACTTTCCTCTTGATAATAGTAATAGGCATTTTTTATATTCTTATTTTTCAAGAAAGTTGAGCAATGGTGAGATTAGCGATAGAAAATGGTTAGCTTATTCTAAACATGTTGATAAAGTTTTTTATTTTTGTTGCAAGTTGTTTAAATCTGTTAATAATAACAGTTTGTTAGCAAATGAGGGTTTAAGTGATTGGAGGCATATTAATGATAGGCTCAAACACCATGAAAATAGTATTGAGTATATGACTAATATGAATACTTGGAATGAAATGAGAGTAAGGTTGGATAAAAATGATACAATTGATAAAAGCTTGCAAGAAGCAATTATGAAAGAGAAAGAGCGATGGAGGCAAGAGTTACTTAGAATATTTTCAGCTATAAAATGTCTTGCTACTCATAATTTAGCTTTTCGAGGATCCCATGAAAAACTCTATCAAGATAGTAATGGTAATTTCTTAGGATTGATTGAAATGATTGCTGAATTCGATGTGATAATGCAAAATCATGTTAGACGCATTCAAAATCATGAAATTCATTATCATTATCTTGGGAATAAAATTCAAAATGAATTGATTTCCCTTTTGGCTCATAGTGTTAAAAGTTCTATAATTAAGACCATCAAAGAGGCAAAATATTTTTCCATAATTCTTGATTGTACCCCTGATATTGCTTATCAAAAGCAAATGACTCTAATAATACGATGCGTGAATATGTCAACTAATAAAATAAAAATTGAGGAATACTTTTTAGAGTTCTTGAAGGTGGATGATACATCGGGATTGAGACTTTTTAATGAATTACAAAATGTTCTAAAGTCTTTGGATCTTAATGTTAAAGATGTAAGGGGTCAAGGTTATGATAATGGTTCCAATATGAAAGGGAAGCATCATGGTGTCCAAAAGTGATTTCTTGAAATAAAACCGAGAGCATTATATATGCCTTGTGCTTGTCATAGTCTAAATCTTACTCTTAGCGACATGGTTTTGTTAGAATTATATGAATCTTGTGAAGATGCAAAGTCAAAGAGTGAAGCAAAAAGTTTATATAATGCACTTGGGAGTTTTGAGTTTTTGCTTGGTATGGTTATTTGGCATGAAATTTTATTTACTATAAATATGGTGAGTAGGAAATTGCAATCTAAATCTATGTGCATTGGCACCACTATAAAACAATTAGAAGGTATATTGTTATACTTTGAAAAATATAGAGATCAAGGCTATACTTCTAGTATGAATACTTAGTATGGATGTAGAGCCTACCCTTCCAACAAAGCTTCGTGTTATTAGGAAAAAATAATTTGATAAAAATAATCAAGAAGATGAAGAAATTTAATCGGCTGAACAATTATTTAGAGTTGAATATTTTTTGGTTGTTGTGGACATGACAATTACTTCTTTGAAAAGCTTATTTGAGCAATTAAAAACTTTTGAAAGTATTTTTGAGTTTTTATTTGATTTAAACAAGTTAAAGTCATTAAATGAAAAGGAATTGAAAGAATGTTATGCTACTTTTCACTATACTTTTTCTCATGGTGATTCATCATATGTTGATTTAAATAATCTTTACTCAGAATTGAAAATGTTGCAATTTACTTTACCAAATGAATTAATGCAGCTACTGAAATTCTTGAGTTTGTCAAATCTGCAGATTATTATCCAAATGTTTCAATCGCTTATATAATTTTTTTGACAGTTCCAATGACTGTGGCATTAGTTGAAAGAAGTTTTTCAAAGTTAAAGTTGATCAAAACCTACTTGAGGTCATCAATGTCACAAGAATGGTTGAATGGTCTTGCAATTTTATCTATCAAGAAGAAATTTTTGAAAAACATTGATACAAATGTTATCATTAATGATTTTACATCTCAAAATGCTCGTAGAACTCATTTTTTATAATTTTTTTGTATTTTTGTAGTTGATGATGACATAAGAATTGTTTGAATGGATTTTTTTTTTGTAATTTTATTAGAAAAAATTATATTTACTTAAAAAAACATATTATTTTAATAGAACTATGCTTTTTATTTTGTTGTATTATGTCATATAATTTTTTTTGAAAGGGCCCCAATTTAGTATTTTGCCTAGGGCTCCAAAAAAGTCAAGAATGGCCTGCAAATATAGGTGAATCACATACTATAAAAGTCTACAAGATTTATGCAGAGTTTTCCCTATGAAAAGAAGATCTGCTCATGCAGTTGTGACTAAAACTAGTAATCACTTCTGGGGCAAAAGGACTACCTTTAAAATTTTAAAAGGTGTGTTGTTACAATAATAATTGATACCATTTTAAGTCATTCAATTATTTATTTATAAACAAAATAATATAAATTTGACAAACCCAAGAAAAATGGTTAAACAACCTTATATTATCCAAGTTAGTAACTATGAGAAAATCATGAAATTGAACCAGAACTTGTCAACTATAAAGAGCAGATTAAATTGCAAGGATTCATGTGTCCCTAACGAGGTAGCGTGTCTATTGTTCAAATAATTTTCTTAATAAATATTTATCTCATTTCTTTACTATCTCTTGATGTGCTATTGTTGCAATGGCACCGTATAGATAATCAGAAAGAACACGTAGAACATAAACAACATTTTGGCCATATTTTGGAACACTTTGCAGCTTAATTATATATTTCACAGGCACAAACTTCGACGAAAATTTACGTTTGATGTATAGAATGAGTTTAAAGATGAAGTCATAGAAAACTAACCCTTTCTACATAGTCTCCAAATGATCTTGCTATCTTATCAATGGCATTCACCACAAATTGGAAAAAATTGTATGGGTGGTGGGTCACAGGAGTTAACTAAAGCGTACCCTCATTAACTAAAGAGAAGTGTACTTAGTATATAGGATGAACCTGTGATCACATAAAGAAGAAATCTGGTTTAATTAACCCAAATCCAGTTTCGCTAAATGAGATCCAAAAAGAAAGTGGGTTGGGTACCCTTTTTTTTTTTAAATCTAAATTTTAAAACCTGTTTACCTTGCGTTATAGGGTTATACAGCGGGCCTTTATACCGGGTTTCTCTCAAATCCTAACAAGTCTTACGGCCAATATCAAATCCCTTCTAGAGATACCTAATGAAACTCAACTTGTTGAAAACCAATCACTGTAAACAAGATATTTAACAAAATAAGATAAAATAAATATTACATGTATTTCCTAAAGTTAATTCGTTTGCATATGTTTTATTTTTTATATAATAAAAGTCAACTAAAATTAACTTTGGTATAAAATACTTTAATTCTATTTTCGGTCCATGTCAAAAGTTGAGTAGAATCATTTTACTCGTAAGATAGAAGTTGATTATAATCGACTTTTGTGTGTGAGAGAATATGTGTAAGAATTTGATTGTAATCACTTAGTATACATAGAGAAATCAATTGTAATTAAATTTTGAGTTATCATAGTTTTTTGTTAGTGAAATATATTAACCATTATTTTATTACTTTTTTTCTCCACTATTTGTAGGTTTTCTATTTGTTGGGGCAAAGAAAAGAGTTTCAATGGATATTAATGGAAGAACAACATAAAAGTGGAATAAGAAAAATGTTGTTGTTGAAGTTCCTCTTGAAATCATCACAAGTTCAATTGATTTAGATTATGATGGTTTCTTTATACTTATTTTAGCACATGTGTGAATGCAAGCTCCTATTCCTAAAGAATAATATGAAATTTTAAGGTGGATATTGTAAGAGAAAAAAAATTGACACCTAAGAACCTTGTAAAGAAAAACTAAATCGATAAAGAAAAGACTATTCTTAAACAGTTATTCCATGTAAAGTCAATACCAAAGTTTTAACTTTCACTCTTATTCTTTAACATAATAATATCTGCGACAAATTATAAATAGATAAACTTTGAGTTTAATTAATGGATAGATAGTAAGTACAATTAGGTTGCTTTGGAAATAAAGCTAAATTTTTAATTACAATAGAGAGTAAAAAGGTAAAGATTTTAAAAGATCATATTTGATCTACTAAAGAATTTTAGAAGTACATGATTTGAGTTTCAAGACCTAGTGACTATTGCTAACAAATATACACCTAAAAAATATGTTGCCAAGCCAACCTACATCATGTCTACACTCTAACTATAGAAATTGATAATTGAAAAATCATTATGCTTCTTGTGATTTTTGTTGTCCATTCCAAGTAATTATGTGAGACTTATCCTATTGCTTTACTCAAAGCTTTAGGATACATACATCTACAAATAAATGTGTGTATGAAAATATTAATGTATGGTTTCTTTTTGTAATTTGATTCACAAATATGTTTTGTAAATTGAGATACATGTTTTCTTTTTATTATTTTATAAATAAAATATACTTTGAATTCTTAGTAATCATTCTAGTTTTATTTTCTTTTTGTTTGAATCTTAATGTTTATTTTCTCTCTTTTTGCCTTAACTCCTAAACAATATAGATTTATAAGTGACATGATCAGAAGTAATAATGTTTGTCCTATATCAAGTAATCTTGACTCTCCCATTAATCAAGCAAACAAAAATGATAAATATGATTGTGAATTATCTTTAGAAATGTTAAAATTAGTAGAGCAAGAGGCCAAAGAAATCTAACTTAATGAAAACTCAACTAAAATTATCAATTTAGAAAATAAAAAGAATACAAAAGGAGTTAATTGGTACTTCCATGAGGGAATAAAAGTATTAATAATATCATTCAAAAGATAATGATGACTATAAAGATTGAAATGATGTGCTTTATTTCACTTCAGTTGGAGGCAACTATATTCTTCTAGTTATATAAAATAGAAAACTATTAAAGAAACTAAGCTAGAAAAAATAGTAGATCAAAACCTATTTTGATCAACTCAATCTTATTGAAGAAAAAATGATGAATATGTTGTATCATGACAGAAAAGACCAAGATGCATCCTGATAAGTTCTAAAAGAGAAATTTGGTGTTTAAAAGATTTTAACCATTCAAAAGAATTGGCGTTGTAAATAAAACCTGAATTATGGAAGATCTTAGGTAATAAAGAAGGCCTTTTCAAAAGGTTCCTTAATTCTCATGAACATAAATAAAGAAGACTTGACAAATCTTATGAATTATTATTATTATTATTATTATTATTATTATTATTATTATTATTATTATTATTATTATCATATATGTATATATATATATATAAACATATTCCAAAGAAAACAACTTAAAGAAACAAATAAAGACAAAATAAAGAGGAAGAATGAAATAAAGAAAAGGCAAAAGAGAGAACAAAAAACAAAAAAGAAGGAAAAATAAAAATAAAAATTGCTCACTATGTTGAAAACTTAAAAGGATGACTTAGGAAAAAGTTAAAGTGACCTAGTAAGTTAAAGACTTAAAAGGGCAACTTAGGTGAAAATTAATGTCAAATAAAATTTTCCATTAGATTGAAACCTGAAAAAGGTAGTAAAAAAATGTTTGAATGAAAAAAAGACTTGCAAGAATGTCACTTAAAGAAATTAGTTAATTGAATGCAATGTGACATGGTGTAACACTACATGAGCACAATTTTACAATATTGAAGTTGAATTGAGCAATTGGTTTATCCAAAATCTTAAATTAGAGTAATATGATATAGTGAAATAGTAAACTACTGCATTTTGCAATGTTGAAGTGGAATTGGACAATTAACATATATAAGATCTCAAATTAAGCAATTTTATTTTAGGAAGCTTAATTAATAGGTAGACACGGTCTCTTCCCACATCTTCTTTTATCTAGAGTTATCATTTTTTTACTAATTTTGTTCTTAACGTTCATCATATTTTAAGTTGAATTGGACAGTTGACATGTTTAAGATCTCAAATTGGAGCAACTTTATTTTCTATTAAGCTTAATTAATGCACAATCATTCTCTTTTTCAACTTCTTCATCTTCTTCTAGCTTTTAGATTATAATTTTCTTGCTTTGTTATTTATTTCATCCAAAAGAAGTTATTGCATATTAGAAGATCATGCTTAAACAAATAAATCCTTAAAGTGTTATCAAACTCTTATCTTTTGATGATTCTAAGAATATTTTTTTTAATAAAATTAGAAATATTTTTTTAATTTTTAAAGAAGGAATAATTTGATAAATAAAACTTGAGATATGTAAAAAATTTACAAAATTAAACTTATTATTATTATTATTATTATTATTATTATTATTATTATTATATGTCGACAAAAATTGAAATTGTTATTAAAATAAGTTAAAGTGTTTTCATTAAAATTTCAATTTCATTAAGAGTTAAAATTTTTAATTTTTGTTGTGGAGACATTTAATTGTGAATGTTTTATATTTTGAAAATTATGACTAATTATACATATAAATAGTCTTTCAAAATATTTGTCAAGAACACTTTTGGCCAAAAATCATGAAAAATCAATAGAATTAAGTTAAATCATTTTAGGAGATTTCCTTATCCTTTTTAAAATATTTCCAATCATAATTTTCGGTGGTGTACAAGTTAAAAATAGTTATATCAAGTTTATGGATTGATCTAAATTATATGAAACTTATATAAACATTTCATTTTGTCACAACCATATGGCAAAAAATGTATTTAAGAAAAATATTTTTTAAGAATAAAAATATTTTTCTAAAAATTAGAGGAGTCACCACCAAAATTTATTTTAAGAATACCTTAGAAAAACTTTAAAATAATAAGATCTTTGAAACTCAAAATAAGTTTGGAAGTCATTTATGTGCAGAGAAGGTATTAGCACCCTACAATGTCCATTTAAAAAACGGTTACCTAAAATTAATTGTGCAAATTTATTTTAATTTTAAAAATTATTTATTTAACCTCTAAATATTAATTATTTTTATTTTAAAAGAAAAAAATTTATTTATTGAAATGATAACTTAGTATTTTAAAAAAAGAAAAAAAATTATTCTAACTTGACGAGTCCAGTTTTTCGCTCCTACGTATTCGCATGCATATTGCCTTGCAAGGTTGTGCTTACCTGCGAGAAACTCAACTATGAAGCAATTTTAAGATTTTTGTGAAGACTAATTTTTACCTCCCAGGGGACTGCCTCTAAATATAAAAAATTTAGAAATAAAAATAATAAGGTGGTTTAGCAAAAAAATGAAAAACTTTAGAAAATAAGTTTTGCTCCTAGAAACGGAAATCTTGCACTATGTAGGTTTATACCTAATACCAAGAAACGATTTTATACAGGAGAAGGAAAAAACTCAGAGATTTGACATTTTATTAAACCCTAAAAGCAAAAGAAGGCTAATATAAATAGAAGAATGAGAAACTCAGAGAGGGGTGACATTCAGAGAAGGCACAAAGTTTAAAAAAAAAAAAGAGCAAAAATTTGAAGTAGTAACAAATTTTCTAAAAAATATTTTGGAGGAAGGAGCAAAATTTTTTGAAGAACACAACTAGTTCTTTAGGAAGAAAGTAAAATTTTTAGGAGACAAGCATTTTTTGAGAGGGGATATAAGAAAAGAATAAGAAAGGAATCGGGCCAAAAGAGAGAAAAGAAATTGCACCGTTGTTGTAATACTCTGAATTTTGTAGCAATATATATATATATATATATTTATTAATATAAATTTATGTGGATTGCTATATGTTGTGTGTGTTTGAGTTATATGATGATGAGGTGTATTTGAATGGTGGTGGAAATACGTGTGTATAAATGTATACGGATAAATATGCAAGTACAAAGTATATATGTGGACTTGTGTTTAGATTGGTTGGATTGAAAATATAGGCTAGGTATGTGCTACAGAGGCGTTCTCACTATAGTGAGAAGGCCTTGGGTGAGAGGACTGCATCTTTCGTGTTTTTGTTGTAGTGAGAGGCTTCTTATTGCAGCGAGAAGACAACAAAAGACGAGTGTTTTATGGGTGCAGTCTCGCTGTAGTGAGATTTTGCAAAAAAAACAAGGTGTCGTTTCATCTGAGATTTTTGTTGAAGTGAGGAGAGGTTTCGCTCCAGCGATAGATGTCTCACTCATTTTAAATTGGGTGCAGTCTCGCTCATTTCCCATTTCTCTCTTCAAACTCTCTTCAATTCTGTCTACCCTCAATCCTATTTCATTATTTAAATTGTCTCTAAAGTCATTTGGGAATAAGATTGAAGGTTGAAATCGTGTTTGAGACGCTTGGAGGTAAGTTTTATAGATAAAGGTTTCGATTTTCATCCCTTTCGTCTATTTTCTCAGTTTCTCATAGAGTTTTTCATGTGTTTATGACAAAAATTTGTGTGGGAAGCTATTCTACCGTTGATTTCTGTTGTGAGTCTTCATTCCTAGGTAAGGAGGGACTCTACCTTATCTCTTTATGCTTAGAATTCATTTGTATAATTATGTTTATGAATGGGAATGATTGGAATATTGGAAGATGGGTGTTTTAAGGAAAATGACTTGATTGTAGTGAAATTTGCAATGAAAGTGTAACACTCTAAAATTTTAAATCCGTACAACGTATATTTCATCACTTGTAAATTGAGATAAAATACAAATTATGTGTATAAAGGATTTATTATAACAAAATTTTGAAGTTCTCTTTCAAATAGACATACGTAGATGAGAACTTTAAACTTTGTAATGCTAGTAAAACAATAATAATAAATTATGGAAAGAATGAATAAATACCACAACTAAAATTTAGTATTCACAGTAGGAAACCTGAATCTATATTACTTATATCAGATATATAAAAATTTGTAAATTGTTTGTCAATATATATGGGACTTAAAATAATATTTATATAACGAAAATGATTACAATATATATGCAAGTTCAAGTCTCAGAGCAGTTTCTCCCATAACTAAATACTGAAGATTGGTCCTATTCATCACTCATATATCCATTCTTTATCTCGGCCAGATCTTCTGAATCCAGATCATCATTTGATCCCAAGTAATGATAACCTGAATCAGTTGTGACTTATGTTCCATTAACGTGCTCAAAGGTCCATCTGGACGGTCTTTCGAAGTGGTCGTGGTTGTGATAGGTAAATAGATAGGTGAGAGCTGTTGGAGTTATAAGAGTACCTCTATACATATATATACATAAAGAAATCAAACAAATACTACAAAAGAAATCCATTTCTAACATAACAAAAGTCCTGGGTTCATCTTCTACAAGAATAATAAATTTAAAATAACATACTCTTTGATATTCATTAAATACATAATTTAGCCTATTATGTACTGAAATATCTATTAATCTAACTCTTCTCCGAGGCTCCATCATCATGTTTCTTGAAAATATTATTAAGGATGAGCTTCTATTCTATCTTTTTTCAAACATTATATCACAAAAATCATAATTTATAGTATAAATGCAACATATCTATTTTCACACTAAATTCACATTGCAAACATATTCACAATTTATTATCTATTATTCATTCTTTTATTCCAATATGCACTCTCCCAGTGCACTGCGATCACAAATATCAATATCTCTAACATTTTTTGAGGTCTTACTCAATTAGATAAATTATCGCTAGTTAGCCCGTGGACACGGATACTACATGTATAATAATCGAGCCCCTTAGCAAAGGCATAGTTAGGAGTCTAGTCAGGAAACAAGTGTGAGGACATGTGACACATTCGTTCTAAAAAAGAGTATGTACATATATGCGAATGTTGCTCATCATCCTATATTTCTCTCAGATTTTCATCATCTCCGGACTCTATACCCCCAGTGTATCTCTGTAACTACTCACACTAGATCCAATCCATATTCGACTCTTAAAGTCATTCTCAGAGTTATCTTTTTTCCCACTTATAAGATCATGCTTAGTAAAATACTTCCAGACTAAATTCATTCTAATTCACTGCACTTATATCCTTATTAATGTAGTTACAATTATTACATCCTTCAGATCAGTCTCATACTTTATCATATCATCTCATTCAAACATATTCCATAAAATCACATAATAATCACTCAGCAAGTTCAATCATATTTCATATTAAGTACTGATCATATAATGCATATACCAATCATTTAGTCTAAACAAACAATCAATCCAACCAATCAAACAAACATCTTTTCATTCATTATTCACCCAATAGATATCTTAATTACATATTCTCCTAAAATGTTCATGTAACAATGCTCTATGAGCACAAAATAAATATTGTAATATAACGATAAAATAGAACCCTCCTTATCTCAAAGACGCTTTCACAAAGAGATATTGAAAAGAATTAAAGGTCAGCTATAGAAGTTCTTCTGAATATCAAGAGATATCCATAAGAAACAAAAAAATAAAAAATGATCAGAGAAAACAATGTTTTATTCAGAGAAACTTATTTGGAATTGTTTAGATTCAACGTCTAAGCTTGAATTTGAAGAGAAATCAAAGTTTTTAAGACTTTTATCTAGATAATAGAAAAGAGAGTTCAAAGAAAACTGAGAGAGAGACGTAAGTTTAGAATAAAATAAAATTTTTATGTTGAAAATCTTTTAAATATCTCATAGCCTCACGCACTCTCTTTTGACCGAGGAACAACTCGCTTGAGTGATGGACTACTCGCTTGAGTGGCGGGTCTCTCACTTAAGCGAGATATGCATTAGTGGTGTTGCCCACTATTTTCTGATATGCTCGCTTGAGTAAGCTCTATCTTGCTTAAGTGAGATTATGTTTAGAGAGCATGATATTTCTCCTGTGAGTCCTTGCCTGAGCGAGATCAGTCTTGCTTGGGCGAGGTAACAGTTGTGCTGAATTTATCTTATCTTGCTTAAGCGAGAATAATCTCACTTAAGTGAGATAGCCCTGTAACATCATATTTTTGGGCGCTTAATCTCGCCTAAGCGAGATTCCCTGCACCAAATTCCTTTCAAAAATCCTCTATACTCTCTTCTAAAGGCACTCTAATACTACTTAATATTAAACAAAATATAAATTACCAAAAAATGAAAAGAGGGTGTTGAAGTGCTGAAGAAAGGATTGCATAGGTTATAGTGTGATGAATATTAAGCATAATGTGTGATGTAGTAATTTGATTATGATAGAGTTTTGATGAGATTTGATGTTTAAGTGTAATGGATTGAATGTGGGCATACATGCAATGTGTGAAATGTCATAATGTGATTAAGAATGTGGGTAAAATGCTTAGACATGCCATTGATTGATATTGGATATTATGAAATGGGCGAGAATGTGTGTGAATGATATGTTGAGTGTGATTGTGTTTGAATTAGTTGGAAAACTATGAATGGCTCAGTGATACACTGGAAGTGTGGAAGATAGGGGTGGTAGAAATACATTGGGAAAGAGAGGGTAGGGGTGACACCAACAATGAGCGTGAGTGCACCACAGGCCACATGCTCTCCTCCTAACTCGGCCTCTGACTAACACCTTTGCTTGGGGGCTCAATAACGCACACATTGTATCTGTGGAGTGGGGGTTATCTAGCGACCATCCATGGTGTGAACTGAGTAAGCCCCTGAAGTTGAGAGAGTTAGGAATATGTGATCACAATGCCACAATGAGCATGACTAACGTGCGTTAAACGCACGTGTATATATGAATTGTTTGAGAGTGCAGTAAGCGCACCTGTGTGTGTGAAATTAGAATGAAAATTTTTGAAAGTTTGAGGTGGCACTTGTTTGATGTATGATTCAATTCATGTTTGAATTTGGGTGAGATCTATGCTTGTGTGTGTGATAGTGTAGAGTACTCACCATTCTATTTATTTTTCAGGTGATGAAGACGATTAGCATCGGGCTCAGTGAATGGATGAATGATATTGCTATAAGGCTTAGAATATTTATTTTTGGAACTGAAATGTATTAATTAAGTCTTGTAGCAATAATTGATTCAAATTTATAATTCATCCTTATTTTGAAATACTTTAATGAAATTGTGCATTGAAAATCTATTTGAACAAAATTTTATTATTCCTATTTTGTAAAATTTATTATTTGAAAATTAAATTAAGTTGTTACAGTTCTAGCCATAAATCATCCTTTAGTGTTGCTCACATCCAAAAAACTTCTTATCCTTCCCAGGTATCTCATGAACCTATGTTCATATAAATGTGTCTCAAGCCTTTTCAAAATGAAAGAAATAGAATAGAAATTGAATGATAAAAACAGAGTCACAGACATTTGATTAAGTTTTCAATTTTTTTTTATATAATATGTTACTACTACTTTAAAATGAAAAGAAAAAAAATTGTAAAGTCTAACAATTTTGCCTTAAGAAGATGAATGAACAAATCTTAATTTTTTATTTATATTTTTGTCATTTAAGGATTTAGAGTTTAAGATTTAGGGTATATAAGTTGTGTTCAGTTGTCCTATATTTTGGACATCAACCATATCTGAGTGTCTATATCAAAGTCAGTGCCTTATAGTTGAGAATAGAAAAAAAAAAATTGTTCTTGCTAGTACCAATAGCTTTGCCTTTCAAAAACCTCTATCTTTGACACATTAAGACAAGGCTTCAAAAAGGAAAACAAAAATGATTAAGAAAAAGGTGCATAGTAAATTCAGGAGCAATAACACAATTGTCAATCATATTAAATCCTTATAATTGTTGTAAATATGTAAGCTAATGCATGTGTAAGACTATTTTTAAGAATTTATTTGTCTAAGTGTAATTTTTCAAGATATAACAAACTCTTCTAGATAAAATCAAGAACATAACTAGTAAAAAAATTGTAACCCAAAAGATAATTGTAGATGAGAAGACAGGAAAAAGAAAGTGACATAAAATTCATTTTTAGAAAGTAAGATTTTTAAAAATATAGAAAGTAACAAACAAAGAAATATTGATTAAAAAATAATTACCATAATATAAATCAAAATAAATTTGATCATTAAAATAAATAATTCTAATAATTAAAATAATGATTTAATCATAATAAATATGATAATTAAAAGAAATAATAAAATCAGAATAATTAATGCAACATTTCAAAATTCAAATAATTTGAATTTAAACTCACATTTAAAATGAAATTTCGATTCAAATTTTAAATGTATTATAATAAAGATTTCTAGATAAGTATTTAATTCTCAATAAATTAAATTTAAATGATTTTAATTTTGTAGGGACAAAAAGTTAATTATCTTAGTATTATTTGACGCGAAAGGGCGACAAATCCACTTATTTATATTCTAATTCCACATTTTAACCTAAATGTATGTATGCATAACTATTTCTTTCATGATCTTAACTACTGGCATAAGTATATTTTTTTTAAAAAAATAATTTTGAAATATATACCATTTATAACATTCAAAGACTTGTTACGAACTATTTTATTTTTAACCAATAAAAAAGAAAGATGAATGTGAAAGAAGATTATAAATTATAAATACAAGTTGAAAAGCAAACATGTATATGGGCAAACCCACAAAACTCTTTTTATTTAGAGTTCCGTTTGTCACAAGTCACAACTCAATATGAAAATTGTGTTACAAATAAATTAAAATAATGCGTATTTAGATAATGATTATTGTTTTAAACCAACCAGCTGGATCTATTTACATAAATTATTACATGAAACTAAAACACGTACTTTCAACTATTATTCTAACTATGCTTTGAACTTTTATGCTTTTCATTGGAGAATAAGGCTCAAAGAAAATGTGTTTTTAAAATTAGTACATCAAAGAATAACATTAACAAAAAAATGTAAAAGAAACCTAATTTGAAGGAATATGAAAGAGGTGAAAATTAAAAAAACAAATCTTCTTCCTTGTTCACTTTAAAAACATGATTTTATACATATTTTCCTTCTTCCATCTTAGGTATGTGACTCGCTTGTGATCACCTCTTCAACCTTGGTTGAATGGTTAATATACATCAACTGCAAACTATAATATTAAATTGAATTTTAAACAATACATTTGAAGGACCGAGTGTTTATCAATCCTTCAAGTTTAAAGAATTTTGCAAATGACAAGCGTGGTAGAGATAAAACGTAAAAGATGCATGGCTTAAGTGTGAGAAATTCAGATAACTTAATATGTACCAAAAATCAGTTCAGGTTGTTGACTGCTGATTTGATCATCTCTTAAAAAAATGCAAAAAAGAAGGTTTCACACGGAATTTCCTCTGTTTTTAGGTGTGTTTATAGGTTGTCAGTTTCTTTGTGAAAAACAACACGCTTTAATCTGCTGATGCATGATTATACCATCAAGGGGTTAAATAAATAGTCTAATTAAGTTCATATCTAATAAGTTCTCCTTATATTAAGATTTATACCATAAATTTAATTATAAAATTATTAAAATAAATTTTAAAAATTCACAAAAAAAATATAATTTTTTTCAAACGTCCCTAAAGTTGTAAGAGAATATTTACATGTATTTCTTCTAATTACCGCAAGATGCTCTAATATTTGTGTTCAAATTCGTGCGCGTGGCAAAAGGGGTTGATAATCTAGAATTTCGAAATTTGAACTTAATCAATAATTGATGTTGTCATGATATTAGTCCAAGATTATGTCCATATCAGAGTTACACATATACTTACTCTGAATGCTATGCAACACATTGTCAAACAACTGCTCAAGGATTAGGTTTGAGATTTGATTGTAAATCAATAATGAAGTCAATAATGCAGCTTTAGCAAGTGATCAATAGATGGGTTTGAACTCAGCGTGTGCACCCATTGTAACTTTTCTGATTTTTAATTATTATCATTCAATATTAATGTATTTCTTTTTTATATAAAAAAAATTGAGTTTTCAAACTAATATCTTAAAAATGTTATCATACTTTTCGATTTATTTCTTAAAGTTGCAGTTATCATACTTTTGGATAAAAAATTGTCCTCTTTAATTCCTGCCATGAAATAATTAGGAGATGTGAATGTGGTTCCTAGACAAGCTAGCATGATAATTTATCAAAACTTGAAGATGGATAATCAGGCAAGCGTAATTTACATTATTATTTCATTAACTACAATATAACATATTTGAATCCTCAATTTTGATGCAGAAATAAGTGTCTTTCTCATCTCATGACACATACGTATGAATTGTTTTATAATATTTTTAATTTTTATTAATTATTTATTCAAAATGTTATTTTCCTTAATCTTAAGGGACTTCTGTTCTACCATGCAAAAAAATATTAAATGAAATATTTATAGATCATCATTAAAAAATTTATATTAATTAAATTACTTTTTAGGCTTTTTAAAACAAAACTTTTACACACACACACTTATTAATATTATAATAATTTTATATCAATTAAATGAATCTCTTATAAGTATTCTTATTTTATTTTATATTTGTCTACATTTGGAAATATATACTCACACAATTTTGACTCTTTGCCAACATAACGTGTATCTTAATTATATGTTTTATGATTAATTTGGCTCATTCATCGATCCCCTTTGATCAATGATCACGGCATTTTGAGATGACAAAACTAAACCTTATTATTGAACGAAAAGTAATACCCATGAAAAGGTTCAAATCATTTCCAGCACCCATCATGCAAAATCTTTTAGCGTTTGTCATGCATAAGCAAATTTCAATAGAATTATCGTATTCATTGTAACTAAACAATGGTTGAACAACAAATTATACCTAGAGGTGCTATTTTATGTTTGTCAGATTTTGATTATGTTCTCTTAATCATGTATTTCCCTAAATAAATACCGATACATTTGAACGTATATATAAGAAAATAATAAAAACAACTAATATGATGTAAGCCCATCAACATACACTTCAAAACACAAATTGTATCTAGTTGTTGGATTTTGATTCCATTCTTAATAATTTTTTTGTCAAAATAATACCAAATTTTAAAGAGTTAAGGTAATACATACAAAGTACAAACCATAAAACGTACGATGTTATCCACATATATAAACCCCATCAATCTTCCAAGTTTTGATATATATAATAAAAGCTGGAATTGTGTTATCTATGTTTTACTATTATGATCTGTCTTTCCTTCCATTTATCATATTATATTTAGAAGGCCTTTCGGAAGCCTAAACGGGGTATGAAAAGAAGATAACGATTAATTAGTTAGGAATCACTTTTAAATTCGACTTAGTCGTGAACATTAATAATAATAATAATAATAATAATAATAATAATAATAATAATAACTATTTTAATATATTTTGGTCTTACATTATTATAAAAATATAAATTTAATTTTTTTTAATATTTGACGTTTTAAGCATAACACTTTCAATTTTTAATTATAAAGTGACTAATTAAAAGGTTATTATGAGTAATATTTTGTTGAACTACATCGATCAAAGTAAAAACTTTAAATTTTTAAAAAATTAACTATAAATATCAAAATTCATTTTAGAGATTAAAATTAAAATCCTATAAAAATATAAATATTAAAAATATTTCAGTTAAAAAAAATCCATAATAGACACTGTGAACGAGGTGTTGCAGTAAAAATCTCAAGTTTAATTGAAATAAACTATTATTTAACAGAGAAATTGTTCGGAAGGTACCAGAGTTATATTAATTAATTTTTGACTCCACGTGACTAGCGGATTTAATTAAAATTTGATTGATAAAATCACAAAAATTAAATAAAAAAATATACACCAAAAAAATTAAATTAAAAAATCAATATTTGATATTTGATTAATGTATTAATTAGCTTTCTACATTATTTTTCTTGAAAAAGATAAATTTTTGTTTAATGCATACAATATAAAAATTAAGCTTTGAGTTACATATTTTAAGTCATTCAAGAAATAAGAATTGAATTTGTATAACATGGTGTGTATATTTTTTTAACACTATTCATATATTACTTATATACCTAGAAAAGAAAAATCACATTTTTTCTTAAATTTTAAAATTTTATGGTGATTATCACTATATTATCTAACTTTTCCATAGAAAATTAGACGATATTTATATATATATTATTAAAATAGAATTATAATACATACTCAAAATAGTTGAGATTTTGTATTAAATATATAATTTCATTATTAATTAATTTTATTACGAAATTTTACATAAAAATATCTATATACAAATATTTAACATAAGTTTTATTATACGTTATGGTGTTCTATGCATACATTTTGAGAATGATAAACGTAATAAGACAATGATACATATAAAAGAATTAATTTGCATTCAAAATTCTACCCCATGAAAGGGTTACATAAAATTTTATTTTATTATATAAATATTTCATTTAACTTGTTATCTTAGATATATTTACTAAAACTTTTGGCCCATTAAATAAAAATAGTATAAATTGAATCATAATATATTACCAAAGATATGAAATTAAATTAAATAAATACTACTTGAATATTCTTTTTATTATAATTAAGAATAAGAATAAAATTATAGAAACATTATAGTGACTCCAAAAAGTATGTAAAGCATATTGCAGAGGTTTATAAAACAAATTGAAAATCTAAGCAGCAGAGGCCCGGATAAAATAATAAAGATTGAAAAATGAATAATCTCTATTTAGTTATTCATGATATTATCCCGTCACTTTAATTATTAATTTATAATTAGTAGGAGTTATCTGAGCTTAACTTTTTACTTTGAATTTGAGTTTCGGTAAATATACTTATACTAAATATTTAGAGAAAGATTTTTGCTGCTGATAATAATTTTATCTAACTCAATCAAACAAAATTGATTCTAACAGAGAATATTTATGGTCTAAACAAACAAACAAAAATAATGCAAAAAGACAAAAATAAATAATTATTTACAAAAATAAGAATTAATATAAAAATTTTATAAGATTAAAAACTGAAATAATTATTGTTTACGATTTTAAAAACTAAGAAAATATATTATTTATTAAAAAATAAAGGATAAATTAATGTAATACATATTTTTAACTCTTTAGATAGTTGATGGATTCCAGATGTTTGTATAATCAATTGTTTGCTACATTCTTAACTTTATACATTTATGATTGTTTTGATATGATTTTTAAACTTGGGTTTATAGACTTAATGAGGTGTGATTTTAAATGAGAATCTTAGACTTTGTAACTTGAAGCAACAAACAAAAATTTATGATAGAGTTCTTAGGAGGTTGATAAGGAAAGTCTTTATTTATATAACTTAAAAGGTCTTAACTACTCTCTCTTGGAGGTGCAATGCTTATAGTTTTGGATCAAGAAAATATAGTGGGTGGGTGAGGATTGAAAAAAAAGGAAGAGACTCTTGTTCTAAGAGCATACTATAGAAACATACCATGGAAGCAAATTTGCTTTGTCCATTTTAATGGTATGTTGCATGTATATATAAGTCTCCTAGCCAAAAGAATGGTAAAAAAGCAAGTTTGAACACTCACAGTTTCATATAATTATGAAAGTGAAATTTATAATTTTGTGAGGTTGTAAGTGCTCAAGCACTCTATAAAAAACAATTGGTTGATAAATATTTGGCTCAAAAAACAAAGATTTCATGCGCAATTTTGATAAGTAAACTTTAAATCTTATTTTAGTGTAATTTATAATTAAAATGTCATGCCGAACATGTGAAAGCAGACTAACAAGAGTAAATCTGTAAAAAAAGATGTGTTTGTAAAAGTAAACTAGTTAAGAACAATCTAATCTCATACTAATATAATCTAAGAAAATAAATTATCTAAAAAGCATACTAAGCTAAAAAGAATAAGCTAAGTTTAGAGCAATATAAGTATCAAGAATATCTTCTTCCTTATCTGTTATTAAAGCACTTTCTAATATATCAATACTTTACACACTTCTTTTTTCCAAACCCTTCTAAACTACAAAATTTAATTAGTTTCCAAACTTAATTATAGTGTTACCAAAACATTTTGCTAAACATCTTCATTATTTTATTTTTTATTATAAACTTAAATATTAATTAAACTTTACTAAGATCTTAGTCAATAATCACGATACGATGTGATTACATTTTGTTAGCTAAATTATAAACAAAAGCCTAGTCAACTGGTTAAACACATTTCTTCCTAAATGATCACAAATCTTCAATACAAAATTTTAAGGTAATGGCTCTACCATACTTTTTGTCCTTGCTAAGTACATAGTCATTAATGACCAATCTTTGAATTTTTACTTAATCGTTAATGGATAAAATTATTTTTATATTGATATTAACTCCAATTCTTAACTTCAAGGAAGCAATTAAATTACCTTCCTTGGCAGCAAAGGATGAGTTTAACCCTTCTCTTTTTAACTTGCACATAGTTATAGTAATATATTAGTTCAGATCCATCTCCACTTCACCGACTCATTTGTGTTAGAACTCACTTCATGGCTAATAACTCCAATTCATAATTTCTGTGCTAATTATATAAATAAAGTTTAACCATTTATTATTAATAAATAAGAGAGAACACAAAACTATTCCTTTTTTCTTCTTTCTTTTTATCTTTTATATCTTGAGAATTGAAATTTTTTTAATTATTATATTAAATATATACATGGGAACATGAAAAATTATTATTTTTTATGTTCTAGCCTCGGTATGTTTCTTATTATTCTTAAATTTATAATTCTACTTTTATTTAAATGATTTTTTTAATATTTTATTTTTTCTCTCTTATAACAATATTTATAATAAAATATTTTTTTAAAAAATTACATATATCAGTGTAACAACAAACACCTATAAATGACTATAGACACTCTCTTTAAACACGAACATACTACACTTTAGTTCACATGCTGAATGTCCATAAATTTATCAGATGATATTGTTTATTATTAGGTAATTGATCCAACCAAATGACACCATCTTCTTTCCTCTGTGTGAAATTCAGTAATATGTTATTTTGGTTCCTTTAATTTCTAAAATTGTGAAAAGATATTTTAGTCACTAAAATTATATAAAAAATTGGCATTTTATTCTGTCTAATTAATCTTGATTAAATTTGTTAACAATAAATATTATAAAAAATAATAAGAAAATTGTGTTATTGATAATTTCATCTTTATTTTAAAATTTATTCGCATGTGAGATTATTGCTGAAGATATCTCATTGTTGGAATTTTATCTTTCATTTTAACTCCATTCCAAAATTCAATTCCACACGTTTATCCTCTTTTACTATTTTTATTTAATATTTAAGGTGATTTCGTAATTTTTTCACATTTTATGTCAAAGTGTTAGAATTATCAATTTTATATGTAATTCTTATTCTTCATCTTTTAGAATTATTTTTTCCTCTCATAAAAATTAAAATATATTATTTGATAAAATGAGTAATCATGTATATATTAAAACAATTAATTTTGGTAATATGATAGACTAAATATTTTATTATTTTTTTGCATAAATTTAAGAATAAAATCAATGTGTAAATTTTAAAGGATAAAATAATCGATGTCTAAAAATTTTAAGAACTAACCACGTTTGGGTAACAGAAAATTATTCATTAACCACGTTTAGGGAACGTGTTCTTCATGTGCCAGCCTCAATATAATATTTTTGGTAAAAGAAAAAGAAAGATACTAGAAATTGAACGCCCAAAGAAATTCATTCCCAGGCCTATAAAGCTTCATTCATATTTCATATGCTACTCTCTTCCTAGATGGTACAAAGAATATATAAAAATAAAATAAAAAATTCAATGGTCAAATCCTCACCCCATTTTTTTTAATTAAATAGGACAGAGATAAAAATTTAAAATTAGAAAATAGTAAAAAAAAACTAATGCTTAATTATACTTTTAAATTTTTTAATTTAAATTATGCAATGATTTAGACTCTCAATTATTTTTAAGTTAATTAATTTTTATTTTTAAAATTAAATAAACTTAATTTATGCATTTTTTATTTATAATTCTAAATTATCATTTTTAATTAAAATATTTATAAATTTAATCAATTTAATAATGTTTTCCTCAAAGTCATTGACCAAAACAATAGATTTTATTTAAAATAAATATGTTTTCTTTAAATCTTAATCTCTTGCCTTAAAAAATAATTCAAAACTTATCAACTTCATACTAAAATTCATACTTTCAATTTTTTTATTAAAAAATAAAAACTCAGATTTTTAAGTAAAATAATAATGAAAATAACTACATTTGCTTAATTTTGCAAATAAAAAACAATTATTTAAAAAATCTTAAAAATCTAACATTAAAAAAATTAATATATAAGAATTAAAATACAATGAAACTAAACAAAGTAAAGTTGTATCCGCAGTGCAATGGACATAGAACTTTAGAAGAACTTGACATCATAAGATGATGTTTGCTAGGTAGGTATATCGTTTTCATCAGGACAGAGATCTAGAAGATCATGTGTTGTAGGCTCCTCATTGGTCCGTGAGTCCCTCGCGCTTCTCCCATTTTTCATGCAACAAATTATTATTTTTTAAACTGTAATGCTTTATTTTTTTATTTCCTTTTATATTTCACGATTCTTTGATCAATTATATTTTATAAAATTAAAAAATAATATAATTTAATGCATACGTAAATATATACACATACAAAATTGATAATATAAATTATACCACTCTCAGTATTTTAATCAACTAATCTTAAATGTTTATTACCAATTTTGAAAATTTAAAGATAATATCAATTTTAAAATATTTTTATTGTTAGTTTTGGCACTTCACGAAAAGTCTTTATTTCATCGTCTAAAGTTTCCAAGTTAGTTGTAAGATTTGAATTAATTGTTTCCATAATGTTGTGATTTACAGAGAGAGGGAGAAAAAAAAGTGTTACATATTTATATTAAAATAAATCAGTATAATATATATTAATTTGTCAATGAAAAGAAATGTGTACTTTTTTTTTAAAAAAAAAAGAGAGGCTTGGATAGGAATGAAAAAGTGATGACTCAACCCCTCCTTCTCTTTTCTTTTTGTACCTTCTCATAAATATATTTTTTACAATAAATTATTTATCAACTAATACATAATAAGATATTGAAAACTTAAGAAAGTAAGAAATTTAATAATCAAATTATACAATTAATTTAAGCATACATATAAACTGATCGAATAGATATTCTAACTACTATTATATTTGAGATTTCTATTGATATGAATGAACAAATGAATAAGTTAAAAAAATTGTAAAAAGTATTTAACATATAAAAAGAATAAAAAAAATATTTAAAAAAAAGTAAAAAAAGAATTAATATAATGTATTTAATGGCTGCACGCGAGATATTCATAGAAGCAATAAAAATCATATTATAGTTAAATTATTATATAGAGTGGGGTCGAGTTTGGGGTTTAATGTGGGTATACATATGCAACTTGCCCGATCTCTTGTATTTACATATTGGGGAAAAATCTAATTCAGACACGGTCCAATAAATTGTTTTTGTCAAAGTTGAAGCGGGTGGGAGGAGTACTTGTAAGGATGATTTTTTTTGGCAATATCAAACTGCTTTTAGAAAAGAGAAATTATAATTATATAAATTTTTAAAAGATAAAAAAAAATGAGGTAAAATATTATATAAATGATATAACTCTTTTAAAAAGAGAGGGCTAAAGGTAGTCTTTATTTTATGATGATTGAGAATTTCACGCTTTATTCCTTTGCTTCCCACAAATCACTTTCTCAACCTTTACACACCATGAAAGATGAAACAAAAACACCAAGATCGATTGGCAGCGCATTATAAGACGGAAGAAGCCAAAGAAGGCACAACCATAAAAGTGCGGTTAAGTTCCCCGCAAGCATAAAACCGCAATGAACGCTTTGCTTTGAATGGAAAAGAATATGCACTTAACATATTTCCATTTAATCACATCAAAAAACCCAAGCAAAACTCTAAGCTCACATCACATGATTAATGGTTAAACCTTTCTTCTCTTCCAATAACCGATACCCTTATCCCATTCCCCCGCCACCTCTACCGTGCTTCCTATGTACCCCATCATTTATCTATCCATCAATCTATCTCTCACTCACCCTTTTTTAGCCTTTGCTTATAAACCCATCCCTCTTATCCTATCCCTTTGTTCTTCTCACATTCACATGTATTTCTATACCTTTT
Source organism: Abrus pulchellus subsp. cantoniensis (assembly GCA_024086825.1). Lineage (NCBI taxonomy): Eukaryota > Viridiplantae > Streptophyta > Magnoliopsida > Fabales > Fabaceae > Abrus > Abrus pulchellus. Next base: position 15,805,880 of record CM044050.1, read on the forward strand.
GGTTCCCTCTTATGATCTTATCCCTTGAGACTCAATTATTTGCCTAACACACTCATCACACATACATGGGCTAATTAAAGTGAGAAAAAAAGTGCACACAAATGTATACCTATATAGAAATAAAGTATATATGAGAGTATAATGTAGGTTGCGGAAATTAGTGTAATGCTACACCCACGAGACATGTATATGTGGTAAACATACGTATATTTTGCACAAATGTCAGAAAAGAAAGATGGCACACCGTTAACAGCTCAACCTATGACATGATTTAGTTGGACATGTGATGACTAGGTTTCTTTCAACAAAAGATTCAGGCGGCAATCAAGAAACCTGCCATTGTTGTCACAGAAACAGTTAATTTGTAATTATTATTATGGAGACTCTCTGGTTTATGTCCTTTAATATTCTGGAAATGCTCTCCCCACAGGCATCTTCTGCGCAGATTCAGGGAATTATTCACATGCTTCATCAACTTGACTATTTGGTGCTTGCTCACATTCCAGTCTCTACATATTCATTTCTCCAGTTATATACATGCCTACGCTGATTCGTGTCTTAACAGCAAATCAACAATAAAAAAACTATTAAAAATCACGTTGCGAGGATATTAAAAACTACTATAAAAAAAATTTAATAATGTTTTTTAAAAATTTACTTACCTATATGTTAGAATTTTTTTACACTAAACATTAAACTTAACACTTACACTATAAATAACTTTTCAGCAAAGACAGCAGTTAAACTATTGAATCATTTTATATTATTTTTATAATTATGTATATTAAATTTTATATAAAAATATATATTATTTAAAATTTCTTTATATTTTAAAAATAAAATACTCATTAAAAAATAATGTAATAAAATATCTGTTAATTTTATTTTTATATAAAATTTTATAAATTTGATCTATTAGATAAAAATCTTTTAAGTCAATAGTTGGAAATTTCGTATTTAATGTCAACATATCTTTATAGTATATATATATATATATATATATATATATATATATATATATATATATAATTTCTTTAAAAAAACAATTAATCATTTATTTCTTTTATGGTTTATTGTGATAGAAATATCTTAATAATAATATTCATATTCCTAGTTAGCACTCTCACCTATTATATATTTTTTTCTTCTTCTTCTTCTGTTTTTTTATTTAATTTTTTTTCCATTTCCCACATAAAAAAAAATGGAGTGCATAAGTTACATTATTAATGCTTATCTTAGTATATTAGCTATTTTGTGCATGGACAAACGATATTTTAATGTAAGACTGAAGTAATCAAATTTTAATTATTAATTCTTATAATGAATTATCATAATTTAAACATAAAAATTATTTATTATTTTTTAAAAAAGCATATATTTTGTCAAAATTAATTATGTCAGTTAATTAATTTTTAATTTTGATCATTTATATAATAGTATTCAATATTTATTTATTTTTGTGTAAAAATACATTCTCTTTCATTTAATATATTTTGATCTCTCTCTACATACAAATCCACACACATGTATTTATGGATGTATGCATAGATAAATGAATGTTTGTGATAGAAAATATATTTAAAAAGCAAGTAAATGGGAGCAAGTGCTTTAAGGCATCGATTGATAAAATAAAAATTGAAAAATCTCATCAATACTCTTATCTTAATTTTTTTATACACTTTTAACGTGTTTTCTGATAAAAATATTTTTTTTATTATTTAACTAATATCCTTAGTATGACTAAAAGTATATACAAGTAGTAATTAGTGATCTAAAACTATTTGTTAAATAATTTAAAGTAATTATTTTATTGAAAATGAAATAATATACACTTTTTATAATTTTTAATGTTTTTTTTTATTAATTTCTTACCCCAAAACAATGTGCTAGGATAGCAATTACCAATTTCAATTCATTGATGATTAGTTCACAAGAAATTTCGACGTGATCAAAAGCATCATATCTTACGCGGTGTACTTGAAATTTTGAAAGGAGACAACTGTGTCTTGGTGGGAGGCACTAGCTAGGCAACCAAAACCTTTAAATTCACAGGTTGGATAGAGAAAAGAAAAAAGAAAAAGAATTTTCTTGGAAATTAATACTCCGCACTGGTGGTGTGTCACAAAGATATATTCGACAGCATAAAAAATATATAATATGCAGCAGGAAGAATTGAGGGGCTTATAACGAGTGCCAAATATAGAGTGAATATTTTTGGTTCGCAATGTCTACAAGAGCAAATAAACAAAAAACACTGATCTGAAGGATTCAACAAAATTTAATTAATACAGAGAAAATTCTGATTTGTATACAGAAGCGACGAGTCGAACTTGGAATAAAGCAACTAGAAAAATTCAAACAAAAAGAATAAAACAAACCCACTAATATAACAAAAGAATATAGATGTACATGATTCGCCAGGTCCTTCCCCCCTTCGATATAACCTATGAAGAAAAGAAAAAACTAATACTGAAAATCCTGGATATCATAAATCTATACAGTGTATGTGTACCCAAGAACTTCCCTGTGATGTCTAACAATGTGTATCATATTTATAATGATAAAATCAGTAAGTAGAAGACTGTTTAAAAACCAACGAAAAACCCAAAAAGAAAAAACCAAGGTATGTAATAATTACTATGTATGATGCTTATGATCCCAAAATAAAAAAACCATGGATCGGCAAACTTGCTTTCAATTCTCTCTATGATCATCACACTTCAGTAATCATCCCACTGCAGGCATTCCAAATCTGAGAGAGGTGCAACTGATGAAGGACCTTCAAGATCCTCGTACAATGCCCTATTTCTTCCCATGTTGTCTTGCTTTGAAACCACCGAGGATGTGTCAGTGTTTCTATCGTTGCTTAAGCCTGTGTCTTGTGAGTGGTTAGAAGAGAACTGTTCCATTTTGCACTGATTGTCCAATCCACCTATGTAGTACTCGTTATTCTTTGCTGCAAATGCTCTTAGAATTGCTTGATCATGGTTACTATTGCTCCCAAAACCTGAGCCTGCAACACTTGGCATGAGTGAACTTTTCATCCTGTTTTGGTGCATGTAGTAATCAGAGAACATGTTCAAGGGGGAGCTTGGGTTTTGGGTACTACGAATTTGAGAGGGTGAGAGTGTGTTATTGCCCATTGGGTTGCCGAGATTGGCTTGGTTGGAGTAGTTAATTGTGGGAATCTCATAGGTTCTGTGGTCTTCTGGCTTGATCAGAAGCTGGTGTTGATTGTTGATGGAGAAGCTGGGAAGATAATAGCCCTCTGATTGTGATTTAGTTGATGAAAGTGGGTTTGTTGAACCCTTCAAGTCTTGGTCACTGTAACCTGCAAACTTGTTGTTGGTGTTGGCATAAGGAGGATCCATGAGAGGTGGGAGTGAAGAATAATCAAGAAGATCATTATCCCCTATAGAGTTAATTCTCAAAAGGCCAGGAATTGAGGTCTTCTTAACATCTGTGTTCTTGTGAAAAACCCTTGAGACAACCCATTCATCCTGCAATAATATCATCCCAAAAGAAACAAAATTGAAAAAAGCAAACTGTTAGCTTCTTGAGACAATTAATTAATCAAACTAAAGCTATATGACTAAAGGGACTGCATGAAAGAAACTCCCAAACTAACACAAAAAAGACACTTTCTAAAAAGTGAAAAAGGGAAGAGGATGAAAAAATTCCTAAGATAAAATGGTAAATAAAGCAACAAATCAAACAAAAAAAAGGTTCACTTTTCATACACACCTTTGCTGCCTTAGGAAGGTTGTAAATTGCGAATTTGCCTTCCAATCTGAATTCATGCATGACCCAATTAGTCTTCTCTCCCTTTGGAGCTCTCCCTCTATAGAACACAAGGGTCTTCTTCATCCCAACAAGGTTGCCTTTCCCTTTGTAAATTTCCTTATCTTTTCCCGTGGCCTTCCAGTACCCAGATTCTGTTGCTCGATTCGTTCTCATACCTGTTGGATACTTCCTATCCTTTTGACAGAAGAAGTACCACTCTTTCTCCCCCATCTTGGCTTTCTCTGCACAATCAATCATTTCACATATTAAAAACTTATAAGAACATTATTTCACTTCAACCCAGTTTTGAATTCAATATAAAATTATCAAAACACAATCAGAAAAATAATAAGGATACAATATGAGAGAGAAATTAATAACCAAACTTACTTGGCAAATCCCAAGGTTCACACTTGTTCAAATCAGCCTCTCCAATAGCAGTTGCACTGAAACTACTATTCTTCACCTTTTCAGTGAGATAATAAGTGATTATCTCCTCATCAGTGGGGTGGAACCTGAAACCTGGAGGCAAATCCAGAGGCTCTTCACCTTTGTTCACCACAACAGGCTCTTCCATGAAATCAAATATATGGGTTTGAGGTATTCAAATATGTCACAAAACCCAGTAGCGTTTTCAAGCTAGCAAATTAATCTCACACGAAAGAGAAGAAAAAAGCAATTATAACAAGAGATGGAAATTGAAGAGGGTTGAATCAATTCTAGATAGCCAGTGATGAAAGAAGAAGAAGAAGAAGAATTGGAAGAAAGCTTTTAAGAAAGTAGAACGAAGGGAAGATGGTGTGCTTAAATAGAGGAGCGTCTACACGCACATCTCACGCTGTAAGATCCGTGGTGTGCAAGGCACTTGCTGAGGAAGCCTACAATTGGTGTTTTGTTTTTTCTTTTTCTTTGTTTTTTCTATTGTTTTGTTTTCAATATACTAGTATAATTTAGTGGGAAAAGATGGTCACAAAATGTACACATTTAGTGTAGCTTAAAAAAAAAATGGAAGATGATGAATAAGATCACGAGATATGAAGAAAAATATTAAAAATGAGGGATAAAATAGAATACTTTTATTGGTTTATGACGTATGTCCTATATGGGTGGTTTCTTCGTATATCTACCCCTTTGAAAACGAATGTGAGAAAAGAAATGGTAAAAAAGGAGCTTTCAAAGCTTGTGGGGCCCAGTCTCTATAGGCTCTCCCCACTTTTTCATATTAAAAATAAATGAAATATAACAACTTTATCCGCTAGCTTCAACCTAACATTTGCAGATTTTCATTGCCTGTTTCCATCATCCATTCACCGCTACCTCTCCGTTCAAATCTGTGGAACAGTGGAAGAAGTAGAAAATAAAATGAACTCCTATTCCTCCTTTATGCCTTTATTTTTTCCCCCTATAATAATGTGTGCTATTGAAAGCAGATGTTGCTAATTCTTCTACTGCTACTTCGGGTGGCTTAGTTAATTTCTTAAATTTTGATTTTGTCTACAAATACCAGCAGCTTTAGGTGGGTGGTGGTTGTTTCAGTTGGTGGCTAGCTTGGCTCAGCTTCTAATTCATATAATATATGTACACATTTGCTTCCTACTCTCATTGAAAAATTAGACCAATTAATATAGATATATCATATCTACTGCTTACATGATTGGCTAGCTTATTATATATTTTAATTAATATGAAATATTTATAATGGAATTTATGGACTGATGGCAACAATTCCCCACACAATGAAGAGGATAAAAAAAAGTAGTGCCTGTTGGGAAGAATCCAAAGGCTTTCACACCCGGCCCATAAGTCAAGAGAAGAAGCTGTGAAAAAGGATTGTGAATTTTCCAAGAGCTTTCCAATGTTCCATTCTTACCATGCATTGAAGATTTTGTTTGTTGATTCTTAAAATGTGAAGCCTCCTTTTTAATTAAACAAACTACATCTTTACAACTGTTTTCCTACCATCAGTGATAAAAATAAAAAATAACACCTGCATCCTCTTTATATATTTATAAATATAAATGAAAAAAACACACCGAAGAAGAAAAATGTGTACATGTGTCAAGAGAAGGTAAATATTAGATTTTTTATATTTTTAAAAGATTAGGTTTAGAAATATTTGCCCCTTTGACATCGCAAGTAACAACTAAACTTTAAATTAATTAACATAATATTTTATGGCAAAAACAATTAAACGAGAGAATTAATGAATCTGTCTTATTCTAATATTTAAATTAAATATATGCTTTTTATAATTGTAAAGTACTGATAGCTGATTTTGTTGGTTTGGAAGAAAACAATATATAAATCATTATCGTCGATAAATATTTAATTTCACCACATGTCATGTATGTAGGAGTACGATGGACTAGCCACTAAACAAATGGGGCTGAATATTGACATTATCTCTGCAACTTCCTTGAAACTTCTAAACCAAATTTGCAAAAAGATAAAATGGTCAATATCATAGAGGATATGGAACAAAAAATATGCCAACAAATGGGCATTCTATAGACCCTCCCCACTAAATTAAGCCGAAAATGTACCATTAATATCGATAAAGAGAGATCAACACTCATAAAAGCATTACTTTTAGAGGAAATTAAGAAAGTGATTATGGCTAATTATAATCATCTTTAACCATGGAAAGGTCAACATGATTACTACAATCGTAAATTGGCTTTGGTGAGCCGTAGCTGCCGTCGTTAATCAATTATTAAAGAGGAAAAAGAACCCCAAGAAAAACAAAAATAACGCGTCGCAATAACGAGATCCGAGGGTGAAAAGTGAAACATTCCGGCGCCGACATTGAAAAAAGGTTGTTTTTTGGTTAAGGATACTGTTTCAATCCAACACCACCACCTCCTCTTTGAGGCGTTGAATATATCATTTTGATGCACCTGCATAGGAAATTGCGCTCGCTAATGCCATTGTTTATGCAAAACCAACCCGATCCACTCACCACTCACTCGCTCTAAGATTTATTAGTCCTTAAGTAATTATTATATATAATATTGTAGCAATTTTACATGTTACTATCTTTTTAAATATTTTTTCACAAACTATCTGCAATTTTTTAATCTAAGTTCGTTAAAAATTACGGCCACTTGACACGTGTTGACATTATCGGAGATGAATGTGGGATGAGCTGGAAAATATTTTTTTACAATTTGATTAAACATGTTATTGATTTAAATTTAATTAAACATGTCCAAATCGGAAAAGGTTAGTGAAGTGCAAGAATTAAAATTGGTACGCGCCCTCTAATGTTTGGCTGTGGCTGATTCTGCCACATGCCCTCCGAATTTTGCGAGACAATATTCAAACCCCACCACTCGATACGGAATAAATTCCGCTAAACATACTTTATTTTATTCAATATTGAGTTTGATTGGCTTTTCTAGTTCTATATTAGTAATTAACTTTTGGAATTATGTCCACTAAAATAATAAAATTTGGAGAAAATAAAATACCCAAAACGTGTGGACCCCTTCTATGCTCAGAGCATGCTTTCTGGATTATTTTATTGTTATTATGTAAAGATAACAACATAGGGGATTTGAGGGTGGTTTGGATTGGAATGGAAGCCTTGAGAAACTCTTTATCTTTCTCTAAAAACTGTTTGACTTTTGCGCAACGAAACTCAACCGCAATAGCAAAATCGGAAGCATTGTCCACAGTCCTAACAGGCCCCCAAACAGGTGACGTTTTATGACGCCAGACCATGAATAATAGTGCTATGCTTGTTTGCAAAGAAGCATACATGTAATCTAATGTAAAATTTAATAAATAATCTATATATTTTAATTATAGATTATAAATATACTTTACATTTTAATTTTAATTATGGACTTGAATAAGATTTTCTCTGGTTAAAAAGTAAAAAAAGAAAAGAAAAAGTAAAAGTGTCACGTATTTACACCCCGATCGCACGCCACCGCACGTTGATCGGCGTTGAATGAAGAAATGTGGAGGGTACGATGAGAGGATGGTGATTGTGTAGTTTACTTGAACAAGAGATGCAAAGAATCCTTAATCTGATTATTATGATTAATTAATAATGAATGGGGATGGTGGGGGCAAAGAAGGGGTGGGGTAGGGTAGCAGCAATTATTGGTGATATATACTAACGTAAAGCGCAGCAATATCAGATTAGCAGGGAAGTGTAGGGACCATTCTTCCTATAAAATTTACACTGTTTCATAGGTTGAGACAGTTGGCCGCAATCCAACAATTAAGTTTTTAAAATGTTTCTCCTTAGGGAAAAACTAGCCAGAAGGATGAACAAGAAAGCTTATTTCTGCTACTCAACTCAGTATTTCAACCTTAATCAACGCTTACCCTCTTTCCATTTTAATGTTCTGCACCAAGTGAATTTCACTTACGATAAATATCCATCAATTAATATTCCTATCATGTTGATTAAACTTTCAAAAATTATTCTGCACCAAGTATTATTGTGTTTATGATTGAAAATTAATGTAATTCTTTAAATATATTTATCAGAATTTAATATTTAAGGTATCTATAGAAAAATTTAATAAAAAAAGTTTAACAAATTTTACTTATTAAAAAATTATTTTTTAATTGTTAATTAAGAAATGTTTTTATTATACACACACAAAAAGTCGCACAGTAATACTAATAATTGAGGTAGAGAGCGAAATCCTCCAAAATTTCTTAGCATACTAACATTCAGACTTTAAACAAATACGACTCACAAAAAATTGTTAAGCTGCGGCTATTGGTGGTTACACCTGCAAATCTCTCTTTCATTTTATAATACAAAACTGAATATCGTTCTCTGTTTAATTCATTATGTATGATAGGTTATTGGTAATACCAATGTTATTACCAGTAATCATTTTTTATTAGTTGGAGTATCTAAAAGTGGCATGCCATGCATCCGAGTGTACATTCATATCTACCCGTGCCAAAGTAGGATTAGGAACCTGCTTTTTATTATCATGTTGTTATTATTATTGTATTTAAGTCATGATGCATAAGTCTCATTCACACATATGTACATGACCAAATCATGTTGACATGGAGTAAATTAAGAAGAGATAAGATATAACTGAAATCGAAATTGCTTTTGTTTTTTTCTCATACAAAAGAATAATATTTCAAGTCAGTTAATCATCTTTAAAGTTATGAACCGGAGTTTAGGTAAATCAGTAGGCCCACAAAAGTAAGATTAGCCCATGCTTATCGCCAAGCGTCGAAGTAATCGAACTTCAAAGATCCTTTTCCCTTTATTTTTTGAAAAAACCAAGAAAAATGGGTGGGGAATAGGTGACTGAAGCTTCTTTGACACAAAATCAAACATTTTTGTCACTGTTACGAGATTCCATGGAATATCCTTAACAAAATCATGAATTCATTATTCATGGATATATATGATCGATAAATCGAAGCATCTCTATTATGTAGACGAAACAAAAATGAACCTACGAAATTTTGGGCACGTCAAGTTTCTTCTTGAATGGGCTAAATCATATTTGAGTGTTTCCTAGTCCTCTTGAGCATGAGTAATAGAACAGTGCAAATAATCATTAATAAGCGAATGAGGACATAACATATGATGACAATTTTGATTGAAATTGAATTGCAATATAACAAATTTAGGTGGCATCACTGTCCACATCAACATGAGCACAGCCTGGTCCCTTTTTGCCCCTACCCCAAAAATAAAAACACACAAATACCAAAGAATAGGAAGAGAGTAAATATATATTTTAATTCTTAAAATTATAAACATCAATCAACTTAGTAGTATTTAACTTTATAAAAAATATAACTTTAGTTTTTAATAGTTTAAAAATTACTCATTTGAATTCTTTTTTTATTTATTTTTTCTTTGCTTTCTTCTACTAAAAAGATCAAAATGGATTGTTGTTCCTTAATAAAATCTTTTTGCCAAGGGCCAAACGACAAGCTCAGGGTGGTGCCATGCCATCCCAATACCCATAGCATTAATTGGCTCCTACCAATTTGGAGAGCAAGAGAAATATTATTGACCAAGAAGAACGTGATCAGTGATGACAGCTTCACAACTAGCCATGTTTATCAAGGTTTGCCAGCAAAGATCCCCGTCACTACTCGGTTAAAATTAATCAGCAAGTGGGTATTCATTGACTTGAGTGTTTCAAAGTTTATCACTTTTCTTAGTTAAAAACAAATAGATTTAAAAATAATAGGAGGGGGTAGATATTTTCCCATAAATTGGTTGCTCTTAGGTGTAGAAGTACATTACTGTTAATTATTAGGGCGCATGGGTGTGATTGCCATTAAATTAAAATAAATTAGCACAATACATGGCTCTGATGATAGAATCGTTATAAACAAATAAACCTGGTTCAAAGTTGAAAATAGCATGGCGGGCGATTTATATCTCAACTGCATGTACTCGTCAGAGATTCAGAGGTACCCTTCCTTGATGCTACATTCTACACCATTAAAGGTGCAGGACTCTTCAAATGGAAAATTCTATTTTTTTTATCATCTGGGTCAACTACGAAAATGGGGAACGATAGATAAAAACAATGGCTAAATCTAAGCCCATTTAAATTAATCTGTGTACCAAGGAATTTTTCGGGGAAAAAATGTTATAATTTGACTTTAAGTACTTAAATAGATTAAAAGATAAGCTTCTACAATAGAGATATGAATTTATACAGATCTTATATATGTGACTTCCAAGCAATTTCAACTTGTTGGATTTTCAAACTAGGGAACAAGAGCAAAGAACTACGAGCAGCAGCAAATGAGGCGAAATTTTCTTCCAAATGGTCCTGAAATAAAAGCCCTAAGGAAATGAGTGTGCTCAAGATATAACTGGTCAAGGGGTCAAATGAGCAATGTTCAAACCCCAACTGGATAGAACTCATTTGGCAAAATCTCATGACTTAAGTATAATCAAAATGTAGTAGATGGACCTAAAATATAATTATCAAAGTATATAATAAGAGTCAATTCGGATAAATGTTTTAATAAATATATATTAAAAATAAAATAAGTAAATTAAAAATATAAACAAATTTATCTTTTCTTATAAATTAAAATAAATACATCTATTTTGACTTCAAGAAACTAAATGAAAGAAATTATAAAAAGCTAAAACATATAAGTTAATTTTAAATTTTTTTATCAATTCATTTTTTTTTCTTCTACGAAGATTTGTTAAAAAAATTATTCAAATTCATTGGACAAGTCAGAGTAAAAATATCCAAAGTTCATTTAACGTGTCTTGATCTTTCCTAGTAGTAACACTCATTTTTCAGTAAATCCAATCTTATATCGTAAATTTGAATAATCAGTCTTTAATAACAATAAAGTTTTTATTAGGATTTGCTCTTTAAAAAAATGTGTGATTTTTCTTACATCAAATATCTTATATTAATTTACTATTTTAGATATTATTGTTAGAATTAAATCAATTTTGCATTTAAGATTATGACTATCAAATTAAATTAATAAACATAGAAATAATATTTTTTTTCTAAATTTCAAATATCCTACACTTGAAGCAATCTTGTTTTACCATAAGCAGCAAAGTTCTTCCTCCAAGTAGACATGAAAAAAATATGCCTTAATTAAAGTAATTTATTATTTTTCTATAATTAAAAATTAAATTATTATATATTTCAATATTATAACATTATTATTTGCTATAAAACATTTTATAAATGATAATACAAATAAAAAAAACATGTTAATAAAACTTTAGTCGATTACTTTAAATAATAAAATAATAACTTAATAAAATTGACAGTAGTCTAATATTTATATTGAGCTTAATCAAAACGTTAATTTAAATCTTAGCTAAATTATTATTTTTTACCTCGCTAACATGTTTGTAATTTTATTATATCTTAAAATATATAAGTATAAATAATTCTTAATTTTGTAATTTTGTTAAGTCATTACTAATAATTCAAATAATATTATTTAAAACTGAAAATATAAAAAAAATATTTAATCATAGATAATTATAAAATAAATTTTTGAGAAGTTACACATGCAGAATTAATATAAATATTGTTTTAATTGTAATCTTTAAGAATTTGTCATCTTTAGTATATACATTTAGATCTTATATTAGTAAGTTTTATGTGTATTGCATAAATATTATTAAATTAAAATAATTTTTTAATAAAAATTTTAAAATATATTATATATTTTTTATAATTTAATAATTTAAAAGAATATTTATTTTATTATATTAAATATATTTAAATTATTTGGAGGAAGAGTTTTATCGTTCATAGTAATTACCCTCTTCGAATAAGATTACTTTCAATAAAAAAACACCTGTGGTATAAAAAATATAATTAAATTAAATATATAATATTTCATGAAAAAAAAACTATCGTGTATAGTTTGAAAAGTGAATTACATTGTTAATATAATTGAAAAAAAATCAATAGCATATTCACGTTTAAAATAGTGTAAGTTTGAGTGGATATTTAGTTCAACATCTAAAATCTTAACATATTTTATTTTAAACGCTCTAAAGTCTTGCTTCTGTGAAATAACACGTTTATAAAAATTTTACACAAATTCAGGTATCTAAATGTTTAAATTCTACTATTTGAAAAACTTTTTTACATGTAATATTGTTGTACTTGTATAATCAATTATGATCATAGTTTTTAAAATAAGATTGCCAATCAAATTAGCGAAGTTATCAATCTGAATAATCTAAAAAATTATTAAAGCAAAAGAGTTGGTCAAAAATTGGTTAAAGCAGTTCAATACCAACTGAAATACATAAAATTAAATAAAAATATTAATAAAAAAAACTTGTTTAAAATATTTTTTAAAATTATGTATTTAACTGTCGAATTGGAGGATAAAAATACTAATTTAGTCTACTTTTATTAAATAAAATTTATTAATTATTTAAAACTATTTACTAATTTTTAAAAGTCAACCAAGGCTTATGTGTATAGATATATATTTTTATCTTGTAAGACATTCAATATGATCATTTTGTGATATCTTAATGTTAATCTAAATTCTATATATATATATATATATATATATATATATATATATTATATGTCATTCTATATATAACTTAATATGTTATATAATATTAAAACTATATGTTTAATTGTTGCTGGTTTGATTATAATTAAACTATGGTTGAATTAATGAATTATAAATTAGCGTTTTAACTAATTGAATTGCTGGCCGTTAATTATGATGAAATAAAAGGTTTAAATAATCCACCAAATAATCACATCCTTGTAAGATAATCTTTTTCTTTTACATATTGAATAAGAAAAAGAATTCGAATTTAATAGTTAGGCCATTTAGTCCACAACCTAAGCTAAACTAATTGGAATTCATGACCCATTAATTAGTTATAAATAAGTAAATTATTTTTTTATCTTCTTTTTTAATTCATCATTATTCTTTTTAAAAAAATAGAATATATTAATTATTGGAAAAGTAAAAGTCAAAAATTTATTTCTAAAATTTAATTTCGAAAGAATGGTAAAAATTACTTTTGCATCTAAATAATCCTTCAGAAACAAGATATTAATACATTCTTAGTGACTTTTTATAACTTTAGGAACGCATGATAATAATACTAGGAATCAATATATTTCATCAAATTTATGCTTGAACAATTATAACTTGAGGTCTCAAAGGTAAGAAAGGCAAAGTAATTTCCTGAACAGAAAAATCGAAAAAAGTAGAATGCAAAGCATTTAAATGATTAATTTTAAAAACAAATAAATAATCCTTTACAAAATTATTTGATGAACATGTGAAATAGCAGCTCAGCCGTCAACAGTAATCTCAACTTGAAGATAACGCATCTTCAAGATTTGCTGACATTTCCGTCAAGTGAACTCCACCATTTAGCACCATAAAAAATAATCAGTTACCATTTTTCTTTCTTTACAAGTGTAGGGGAAAAACGATCTTATTTCATCAATTGTTAAAGCATATTGAACAAGAAACTTTATGTAAACTACCTTTCTGTTTTTTACCACATTTGAACCTCCGTTACACTGCAAATTATTTTCACTTTCAATTCGTTGGTTACTACGCTTTACATATTTTATCTGGACAAAGTGGATGACCATGATTTGTTAAATATGAAATCCAAAGCACGTTATATGGCAGTGCTGTCCTTTTGATTTCAACCAATTCGGTTCCTTACATTATACAGATATAAGTCTGAGTATAAGACCCACAAAATGTATTTGTATTTATATTTTAAAAATATTTCTATCTTATTATGCAGATAAAATCAAATATTCTCTACAATATCAATTTTATGGCAATATGTTGTTGGAAAAAACGCAACAATAGAGAAGTTTAAAAAAAAAAAAAAATCAAAACACAATAATTAATGTGAAAATTTCAAACTCAGAGGGAAAAGAATCCCTATCATTGTTTGAATACAACAAAATAAATATTATGTGAAGCGTTCTACAACATATTCAATTAATCTGTGTTATGAAAAAAAACAAAAACTTGAAAATATGACACCATAATCCACTTGTGGTTGTCTCCCTTGTTCCACTCCCACAAAATTATAACTGCGTCTTTGTGGATCCCTTCGTACCCCTTTTTCTTTGGGCCATGGGAAGGGAGCGGAGACAAGGTGTGATAGGATTGGATCCTCTTCCTTATACATCATTAGCTCGCTCTAACTTATTATCACTAAATTATAATGGGAGAGACAAAAAGCACCCATATTCAAATCAATATTATTATGGCCCATTCTAATGCCACCAAATGTCCACACAATACTCATCCAAATACTGTGGATGCTATGGCAGCAGTTTACCCTACTGCTTAACAATCGTAAAATCCTCATATTATGAAGAACGTCGTATAACATTGCCATTATCTCGCTAACAAAGTGTTTTCCCTTTCCTAAGTGAAGAGATAAAATTAAAAAAATATCAAAATTTTATCTTAATAACTTGTATATTCTTTTAATTTCGACACTTAAGTTGTTTTAGGGAAAAAAATAATATTTTTTTACAATAATGATATTTTGACAAAAAAAATAACGATAAAGTAGTTAAAGATTAAAAAGTTAGAGAAAGATAAAAACTTAACTTTCATAGTGGCACGTCTTACAATCGTTAATTACACTTGGTTGTGATTCCCTGTGCCGCGTGCAGGGATTGCCATGTACATGTACGCTTAGGTCCTCCATGGGCCTTAAATGGGATTGTCAGCCCAGTTAAAGAGTCGGGCATTTTCAGAAAAAGAAAGTAGTCCATTTGAGGCATTATAAGGATGATGACACTGGCCCAACAGGCCTCATAGCATATTCCATCTTGTCAAAGTTATTAACTTGTTTGGGCCGGGTAAGCATGCAGAGTGCCGAGATGGCACAACGGCATATGTAACGACCAATAAAAAAACATAGTGGCATATGTATTTCTCTATTCACGAGGAGAGTAGACTCACGTCGAAGTCAAAATAGGAAATTTCAGGGGAAACTCACTGCATATCTCATTTTTCATTCAATATTTTTTAGCGTATGCTTAAAAACGTACTATTTACATATAATGACCCTTTTATCAAAAATCATAAATTTTAACATATTTATAGTATTAATGTCTTAACTTATTTTAAAATTATTTATTAATTTCTTATTTTATGTACTGAAAAACTGATTTTTATTTAACTTTACAATAATGATAATAAACTATTTTTATTAACTTTCATAAATTGTTTGAATGAATCCTCATTTGCTAACTTTTTTTTAGAATCTCGCCTCACCGGGATATGCTACTGATGAGATCCCTTTGGTGAAAGTAGAGTCAAAATTGAATAGCTAGAATTTTATCTATTTCTTTTTGGAAACGGAAGGATCCATCCTAGAAAATTAAATACCAAAGTACCTGTTTCTTTCCTGCCTTAAAAGAACTATGAAAAAACATTGTGATTGCACTTAAAAAATTACACGTGGTGCGCACTAAGGAAGAGCTCATGTGCCTCGACGCTATGACGCATAACCTTAATATTGACAAGGAAAATGAAATATCAACTAAGATTTTGTTCTATCTCTTTCTTCTAAGTATTCATTTTACATCTAACATCCCCTCATTGTCTATCTTATTATGATAGTTAGTGACACTGTACTTCACGTTAGCTAAATATTTATTAGGTGATAGATGTAACAGCAGCAGTAAATTGTTCACATTGAATCACATTAAAAGAAAACGAGGCACACGGACTGTATTCCATTATATGCAATCAGCATCTTCACCAGTGACACAGAGACATGTATGTAACAGATAAACACACTTATTCAATTGATAAGAAGTCTCTAACCAGTGCCTGGTATCAGTGACTGCCATACAAACCATTGATCATACTCTATGTAAAAAACATGCAAGCACAAACCACTCAAACAGAGGAGACCCTCTCAACCAAAAGACAATGCATCTTCAAAGCTACTGATAATTCCGTCTTGTGCTCCTGCATTTACCATAATCATTGCAGAAAGATGTTACAACAAGCAACTTCTAAAGACATCAATTAATCATGATAACAAACACAGCATACACCCAAACTTCTGAGAGTTTCAAAACAGGTTGGCCTTGAGAAGGCAAACTCAAAAAAGCATAAGCATAATAGCTATTTGCTAGGAACTAAGGACTTGTTTGTTTTACAGTTACTTACAAAATCAATCCTCGCACTTTCCAACCAAAAAAACTCAATCATAATCAACAGATAAAAATCAATTATATCAACTATAAACTGAACAGGGAGTTAAAGGATAAAAAACTTACAGTAGGGTAAGATCCTCCAGCGTTGGTTATCACCTTTGTTCCAGTCCCAGAGGACTATAGTAGTGCCATCATGAACGCCTCCAGAATGCTTATCCCCGTGATAAGCATCGACATTAAGACGAATATTATTGACCATTCTTATAGTTCTGTGCCCATCACCAAGGTCCCTGCTCTCAGACCACAGAATTGACTCATCAAGATAATCTGGATTGTAAGGTATCAACCGAACCTGCAAATTCATTATCAAGTGAAGATAAATTACTGTTACACTTTTATATTTTATTTTGGAGGAAAGGAAATCGACACTGCGGTGATCCCAATCCTAATCCCAATGCAAAAAGCATCGGAATTTACAGATGAGAACAGCAGATGGACAGAAAAGAACAAAGCTCCAAGAGTGATCGTGTTCACATGTAGATCGCATTGAATAGCAAAGAAAGAGATCTCACAGGATGAGAGGCACCGATGGAATGCTTCAAGGCCTCACCCGTAGCCCTGTTGATCAAAGAAAAAGCAGGGCAACCCTCTTCATCCTTCACCCTCGTACTGTACTTCTCATCCTTGTACCAATGCTGCAATCAAAATAATAATAAATAATAAATAATTTAAAAACAATAAATTGAGAAGGCAATTAGATCAGATGGTTACCTGGTGGTCATTGGATGGATCGGACGGTGCTAAAATGACTTGGCCGTGACGAATGGTGAGTGAGAAATTGGGTGCGGCTTTGGTGACAACCCTCACAGTGGGTTTACCAGAGAAAGCGGTGAAGCTGTTACTAACCTGGTGGCCCACGTGGTGAACGGTAGGAGGGTAATGGTGGGTTTCATGGGACACGTGGTGGACGGTGGTGCTGCCCCCGTGAGGGGAATAATCAGCTGCAGGAGGAGCAGGTTGGTAACCCTGGTGATGAGGGGGAGCGGAATAATTGAAGTCCTGGGACACGTGTCCTGATTTCACGTGAGAAGAGTGGAACACATGGGTCTCTGGCTGAGGTGGCGCTGGCTGAGGGACGCCGTAGAAGGGCGGCTGAGGTGGCGGTGGCTGGTTGTAGGAAGAGAAGGAGTTTCCCGGCGGAGGGTAAGTGTCGGGGCGTTCGTCGTCGTCGTCGTCCCTGCGGCGGTGGTGGTGGTGGGTGTGGGTGGCGTGGCCTTGGTTGTATGGGAACTCCATTTTTGGAATGGCAAGGGGGAGGGGAGAAGAGAGTGCTTAGTTGTTAAGCTTCCTTTGGTTTGATGTAATGACGGTGAAATTGAGGTAAATAAAAAAACAAGGTGCGGGCCAACAACTACTGTATCTAAAATCAATGGCGTTTGGGTTCGACCCAACACGTGGCGTGGGTTCGCTTCGTGTTGATCGGTTCTCTTTTATGTAACTTTCGACTGAACGTCATCCCAATAAAAATATCACAGAAAAGAAAAAGAGTAAGTACTTGGGTAAATAGGCGGATGTAAAATATTTTTTTAGAAAAAAAATAAAATACTCGTACTGTAATACATAAATTAGAATTAAAAAATATTATAAGTACCTAAAGTAACGCATTTAACTATTTTTTATCCTAATAAAGTGGACATGGATGTTTAATGCATTAATTAAAAAAGTAAAAATATTTAATAAAAATTATTATATAAAAAACATAAAATCGTTTAATTTTTAAAATGTTAATAATATATTTAAATATTGAACATAAAAAATATTAAATTCATAACTTTTAAATATAAAAATTTATAAAAAAATTCTTTTATTCTTTTTTTTTCTTGCCACATGTTTCTTTTATTAAAAATAATATCGTTCAAACTACTCAATTAGGTGATAAATTTTTTTCTTTTAATATTTAATATGATCGTCTTTATTGAAACTTAAACTTAAAATCATAGGATAAATTTAAACAACTCTTCACCATTGATCCACATGCTCGATTGTTATCTTCTACATTTAATTTAGGTTATGAAATTATTTCATTTAATCCTTTACATTTAATTTAATTCTTTTAAAATTTAATTTAATATTTTAAATTATTCTTTACTTTTTGAAAATCATTCTTGACTAATCATATTTTTACTTTTTTTTTTCATTTTAAATACGTACAATCATATTAAAATTGCTATAGTAAATCCAATTTTAAATATCTATAATTACTATTATTACTGATCTTTATTGTAAAATATATCTATATTAAACATCAAAATAGTTTTCAAATCAATAAAAATTCAAGGATATCACATAGTAAGAAAACAATTCTGACTTAAAAGATTAAAATAAGCCTAAATCAAACTTAGAAGCCTATATTTAATTATCAAAAATTAAAATATCAAAGGATGAAAATTATAATTTTGTCAAAATATGATTTTTAATAAAAATTTGTCACCGTTGTTGTTATTATTATTAGTTTAAATAATTTAATAATAAATATTTATATTTTTTAAATAATTACATATGTATGATAAATTTATTTAAATAATTGTTTTTAAAAGAAATTAACTTAACTATATAACTAAAAATATTATGTACCAAAATGATAAAAATTTAATATAATTAAATAATTAAAAAATAATATTTTTATGAATAATGTAAAAAAAAATTAATTAAATATTAATAATTAATATATTTTAATAATTATGAATTTAAGAAATAATACTCTTGAAAGTAAATTTAAAATTTAAAATATAAAATAAAATAAACATAATTTTTTAAATGTTAAAATAAGTAATTTACAAATATATATATATATAAGGTAATAAAGAAAAGTTATATAATAACTTTAAAATTTAAAATAGAGTTAATAAATATGTGGATAAAAAATAAAATGAATACAACAGGAGAGAATGTAATTTATTTCATTTTTAATCAATTTTAATTTTAAAAAATATGCATAGCATATTATAAAGAGAAGTAGCTTTACAAGTGTTTCATTTTTTAAATAATTAATTCTTATTTATAATATAAAGGTTGATCAAACTAATTAAATAATTCCGATTTTAATAATTCTAAATATTTAATTTTACATAAATAAATAAGAACTAATGTATTTTTTATAAATTATACTTAGATAGTAAAAACAAAATGAGAATTATATCTAATCTTTATCATATAAAATATAATTTTTTTTGTTACAACAAATATTTTAGACAATGTATATAACACACAAGTCTTATTTTATAGCAAGTCTCTTTACGCTTTAATTCTCTTGTCTTTTTTTTTTTTAAAAAAAATCATCTCCAAATTTTATTTTTTAAAAAATAAAAAACAATAACTTTAGTGTTATATGAAATTATACAATGGATAATAAAAATAGCTATTAAAAATTCAAATTTTAAATAAATATTTAATATATTCTATATTAAAAAATTAATTGAATATTCTTTGAATAAAATATTCAATAAAAGAATAAATACTTGGGTAAATAGATGGATGTAAAATATTTTTTAGAAAAGAAACATTTAAGTCTAGTATAATATAGTTAAAATTTTGTTTCACTAACATATGTAATAAAAGTTATTAAAAAAATGATATTTCATTAATAAAATTTACTAAAATAAACTCTGAAACTCTTTATTTCGACATTGGGAAGCTCATAAAAAGAAACTTACGAACTAACTTTACTTAGAAAGGTAAACTAACTTTACTTAGAAAGATAAGAAGATAGAGTACTTTAAGTGAAAAATAAGAAAATAGATAAAGTAAAGAGGTTATCTTTTAATCTTAGGTCTAAAACAAGTGTTAGATAACATGTGATATTTAGTTGTGTTGTGATTCTTTTAAGTCTTTATTTGAGATTCTTATGCTTTTGAAGTATGTTTGTAAATGCATCATAATGGTGATGACCAATGATTTTTAGTTGATAGTAATATTGGTTTTGAATAAGTGTTTTTTTGTGAAAATTTAGAGATTTTCAAGTGAAGCTATTAATTGAACACTTGATAAAAATAAAGAGTTGTTTTGATTGAATATTTTATTGGAGATACTTGATATAGTTAAGTGTATGTGCTAAATGCATTTAGCAAAGTTGTATTATGTGATATGTTTGATCAAAATCTATAATTTGATACATGAGTTTGGTAAAATAAGAAGTTAAGAACGTGCATGTAAGCATGTAGAGAAAACGCTAAAAAATATTTGGTATGTAAGTATATGTATTCTAAGAAGTTTGACCATAGTTTTAAATTGGACCTTAAACACATAATTGAATATAATGGGTAAAATTATACTTTTGTAAAAACCTTATATCTTTTAGAAGAGAATGAGTACAGTAACGTTAGTTGAGTAATATTTGAAATTTAGGAAAAGATGTAAGATTAATGAGCTTTGAACTCTTAAAGAAGTGCAAAAAGCATGGATATGTGAATTTGCTAATTTCTCAATTGGTTCTAAATAGTTGTTGTTGGATATGAGATCCTAAGTTTGACCTACGTATGCGTGAATAAGGAGAATAAAACTTCAAGATAAACATGACTATTTCAAAGACAATGTGAAACTTTGCTTCCCTGTGAAGGAAGTCACGCCGTTATTCATAATGATTGGTGAAGGATAGGGAGAACCTTGATGTCTAAGGGATTAAATGAAATTAGGACTCACTAATAGTCTCATGAGTGTTCCTAGGCCCAGACCTCTAACTAGAGTTTTCGCATAATACTTCTTCTTGACTAGACTTCGAGACTTTATTGTGTTGGCGAAGGTGCAAGATCAATTAGTGGAGGTTTGACTCTCCACCACACGTGTGAAATGTTAGCTACCAAATGAAACTCTAAATAACTTCTGAAAAATAAGATTATTATAGATTCAAAGTTACATAATAATAAAAAAACATTTTTTTGCCAAATTAAGAGTCGTCATTTGCATTAATCATATATCATATAGCTATTATTTGAATTTACTATTTTTGAAAATGTTTCACTTGCATTAAAATGATATATGTTTGTGACACTTTGCTTTATTTATTTTTGAATTTATTTTACTTGAAAATATATATCACTCATATTTTCTTTGTTGAATTGTATTGTGTGCTATATTGAGTGTTTTTTTTTAGTTATTGCAAATGTGAAAAATTATAATTCTTCATCTTTTTTCACATATCTAAGTGTTTGATAACTCAAAAAAATGCAAGGAAAAATAGCTAAAAGGCACACATGCCTTGTTTTAACATTTAACAAATACTTAGTGGACATTCATCACAACCAAAGGATTTCCATATGTACCAATCTTTAAAAATATCATATTTTTCAACAACCTAAACCTTACATTCCTGTTTGTTTAATACATTTGATGTAACATCCATCACAATACATGGGACAATATTCTATGGCAAAGGAAATGACAACTTTTAATAGCAAAAGAAATGTGCATTGAAATAATGAATGAAAGCAAGATGAATAAGAAAAAATGTACTTTGTGCAATTAGGAGGTGTTGTGTAAGATTAAGATACTAGAGACTAGAGTAGTATGTCATTGAGAGAGGAATGCTATAAGAATTTGAGGGAGTAGATTTAAGTTTTAAACAAATGAACCCCTTCAATGTTTTCTAAAATTAATTTCATGACTTCTCGCTCAAGAAAAAAAAATTCTTTAACAAAAATACTTCAGAGAAAATTTTTATTACTAAACAAATTTTTATTTTTTAAGGATAAAAAAATTTACCTCAATTTCTTCTAATAATTTAATGCCTTAATATTACTTTTGTGTGTTATCTCTTCTTCTTCTTCTTTTCTCTCTCTCTCTCTCTCTCTATATATATATATATATATATATATATATATATATAGTTTATTCAAAGTTTTCTACCGGTTATCATGGTTTGCCTCACATTTTTAACTTAAATTTAATTAGCAAACTACAAGTCATAAACTAAATACCTTATTGCGATCATCAATACTAGCAAGGTAGTATGTTCCCACAGTGTAATACCATCATTTTTATTCTCTTGTTTATGGGAAAAATAAAAATTATAGTATATGGTTTCTTGCTTAAGCGAGATATGTCTTGCTCAAGCAAGATAAATATTTTTGAACTAGGCTTTTTGGAGCAGTTTTGCTCAAGTGAGATAAGTCTCACTCAAGCGAGAGAGGATAATATCGCTCCAACTGTCCTCTTACTCAGGCGAGAGTATAACTTGCCTAGGCGAGAAGTGGCTCGCCCAACGACCTTGTAGGAAAATTTGGGAGTTCGTTAGATATATTCTTGCCCAAGTGAGAATACATATTGCCCAGGCGAGAATATCATAAAAACATTAGAAAAATCACTATTTGGTTTTCTCGCTTAAGCGAGAATGCACGAGTTTGAAAGGTATTTAAGAGATATCGCATTAAGAAATTTCATTTTTCACTAAAACAACCTCTATTTCTCTATTCTCTTTAATTTTTCCCTCTCTCTTCCCAGAGAAAGCTTCTAATAACTCTAGATCTCTCTCGAATCTGTCCTCAAATATCTATTTCACTCAAATCTATGTAAGTTTATGAAGCCTAGCTCTAAAATGTAGTTCCTATTTCTCTGTTATCTCTTTTTCATAATAGTAATCTACCTTCTAATGTTGGAAGAATTTTAGTTTTTGAATAGTATTTCTGGTCAAGATGTAGAGTTTCTCTCTAGAGCCCACGAAGAATTTAGTTTAGAGATCCATTCATAGGTAAGGGAGTTATTCTTAAACCCTAAATTCCATTTAAATATGTATATTGATCTTGAAAGAATTGAGTTATCTTATTCTAAATAGTAAATCCATAGAGTTTTCTTAAAACTATATGATGAAAATAGATTTTTATGAAAAAGGGGTTTTTGATCTGCTTAAAATTATTTGAGACGAAGTTTACCATAAAAGTCACGAGTAAGAAAGAGTTTAAGAAGTTTTTACAGACAAGTTACTCATTATATATATATATATACATGTGTATAGCCAATATTGCAAGTATTATTTTTGAATAATATATGTATGGAATGATGAAAAGTTGAAAATACTAAACTTTAGGCTAAAAGACTTTATTACGACGAAGAATATGTTATTGTTTTATGAATAAGTGTTGAAATGAAGAACTTGATTTTGTATGAAATTGAAAATTATTTAGCTATTTGAATAAAGAAAGAGATGAAGAAAAATGTGATAATAAATAGAGAAGTTATGAGATTGATGTATATATATGAAAGTTGCTAATGAACGAAATTGGTAGGAATATATGAAAGTGTTGAGAAAATATGAGCAAAATAAAAGGATGACTAATATATGTGTCATAAAAACACCAATTGATGCAATTATAATATGTGTTGTAATACATTGCCGGGTGAGATTACAACACATATGTTGTAATACATTGTTTAGTATGATTGTAACACTTATATTAGGACAACATTGGGTGATATAAACAATATGACTTCTAAGATTATAATATTTAGGATACAAGATAACGTAGTTATACATGTATCCTATGAAAAATAATACAAAAGATGAAGGAAGATCACACAACTTTATTGCAAATCGTTAAAATTTTTAATAATAATAATAATAAAATATTATAGTTTGTAAATGAAAAAAAAATTGAATTTAAAGTTTTATATTGAAAGAGAATTCAAGATAGCATAAATTATATATAAATCTCTAATAATTTATTAATAATTGAAGGTAATATAAATTACACATCGATAGTAAAAATTTATATAATAAAATGAAGAAATGATTGGTTATTTAATTTATCAAAAAATTAAAATATAATTTAAGAAAAATTAAAATATGAAATCAATTCTATTTAATGAAAGGGATAAATATATTTGAATTAATTATTGAAGATAGTTACTTAAATAAATTTATATTGTAGGACCTAAAGTAATGTTGGTATACAAAAGTCTTATCGTTTTACAAGATATAAAGGTAGAGACATTACACAATAACACTATAAATTGTCCTATTAAAATAATTAAAATATTCTAAATGATAAATTTTAATCAAATAAAACAACATACATGATTTGTTTTATAAAAAAATAGATAAAATTGTTTTAATATATAGATGGTTTATAAAACCTATGATAACGTTGGTACACATAAGTTTTGACAATTTATATCGGATAAAGGTAGAGTTACTATATATTAGCATTATAAATTGTTGCATTAACAAAATAAATTTTGATGTAAATTAATTGATTAGTAAGATAATAATTACAAGGGAGTACATCTTCATTGATTATTAAGATAATTTTTTAATTTATTAAAGAAAACATAAAATAAATTAACATTGCATAAAGCTTCAACAATGTAAGTACATGTAAACTTTATCAATTTATAATACTTGACGATAGAGAAATTATATATTAGTATCATAAATTGATATAATTCTTGTGTTATCTATTTATAAAAGTAACTCATTAACTAATAAACAAAAAGATTACTAAACATGAAATTAAATTACATAAACATTCTAAAATTGTGTAATACAATAGAAAAAAAATAATATTAAAAAATATATATTTCACATATCTATAAATGTACCGAATCTAAGTAATAATACAATAATTGTTATGAGAATTATTATTCTCATATTACTTTACCTACTTTTTACATAAATTATTTATTTACTTATTTTTAGATTTAATTGATTGAATCTAATTTTTTTAATAATAATAATAATAATGATAATGATAATGATAATAAAAAAAATAAAACATAAAAATAAAATGATAAAAAATAAAAATAAAATGTTCACGCCTAATCAACCAATAATTCTAGCTCAAATTTCTTTTCTCCGAAACCCAATTACATTTTATTGCACCACAAAATAAGCAACAATAATAGTAAAATAAAAAAAAAAAAGTAAAAAAAAAGAAGAAAGGAATGACTTTAACTGCTGAAGCTTGCAGATTTGAGCACGTTTCATACCCTTTCTTATCAATAATCTAAAGTAATAAAATAATGATATAAAGACGTAGCTTTATCAATTGCGTAAAACTGATTGCATTCATAAATGCTCCTGGTGCCAGTAATCACGTCAAACCTTTATCTTTTTAATAATAAAATAATAATTCTATTAGTAATGATAAATGGTCTGTTACTATTCCTTTCTTATCATTCATCTTCTATTTACGGTTTTCATTTTGTAAAAGTTTAAGACATAACTATTTATATGTAAGTTTACGAACAAAGATAATACCTTATGTAGTATACAAGTTGAGTAATATTTTTGAGCAACAATAGAAGATGAAGAACAGTTGTTAACGGTGCGATTTCTTCCCTCTTTTCTTAGATCTTCTTCCTTAAAAAAATTTTCCCATGCAAAGAAAGAAATTTTTACTCTTCTGAAAAATGGTTCTTGCCTTCTCTAAAATTTCTTCAAACCAAAATTGTTCTTCATTTTCTCAAATCTCTCTTGATTTTTTTTTTAAATTTATTCCGCTCCCCCTTTAAAAACTAGTTGCTTCATTCTTCCCTGAAAAAAAAAACTTATTCTTTCTTTTCTTAGATCTTTCAATTTTTCTTAAAAATTTTTTGGCCCTCCTTTTTGGATTATACTTGTGTATTTATATTGTTCTTCAATATCACGTTTTAAGGTTTTATAAAATTCCAAAATGTCTGAACTTTTTTCTTTTTTCATGCATCAAGTCAATTTTAAAATTAGGGTATAAGCCTGCATAGTGCAGGACTACTATTTTCAGGAACCGGTCTCTCTCTTTTTTCAAAATTTTATATTTTTCTGTAAAAATGATTTTATTTTATTTTTATATATTTTTAAAAAAATTGGAGGCAATCCTTGAAGGTGAAATTTGATTTTCACAGATATTATGTGGATAGTTTATAAATACACTAGGAGTATAGGGTCTAGAGTTGATTATAAAATGAAAAAAATGAGAGTGATAAATGTTGTTCACTGATGTGTACAAAATGTAAAAGTGAGATATATTTACAAGCCTCACATTCATTTTTTAATTGAACTCCTAACTACACCTTTGCTTGGAAGGTTTTAAATGCACACGTTGTATCTGTGTGTGGTTTGGCTGACTAGCGACTTTCCATGATGTATAAGTCCTTTGTAACTAGGAACAGTACGTTGGCAGCGATTTAGGGGTTCGAGAGTACTGTTAATTGATGAAATATTTAGAATTTGAAATGAATAAAGTGGGCCAAAGTTATAAATTGGATAATAATATTTGATTCAATGTGAAGTAATGTGTATGGATAACTTTTGTTTGATTAAAATTGAATGAATAAGTAAAGTTTAGACATTGCAATTGATTGGGTTGACTAAATAAGAAATGGAATGTGTGTGATTAAATGATGAATGATGTGTGTAGATAATTTTGCTTAGTTAAATTTGTTAAGAATAAAATATTAATATTTTGTTACATGTTGTATTAGAAAATATCTCTACATTATTTTGATTTTTTTATAAATTTCAAAAATTTTAGCAGGACGAGAAATGCTCACCGTTACAAACATTTTTAGGTAAAAAAGAAATAAAAAAGATTGATCCATTCTAGTACTATACTCGCAAGAGATGGTAGGAAAGAAAGTGCTCTATTAGAACTTATTATTTTAAAAAATGTAATTATATTGATTAAGTTTCTAAGTAGAACTTGAAGTATTTTGATAAACCTATTGTATGTGATGATTCAAGGTTTATATTTAATAGTTAACAGTTAATTGTTTAAAATTTTAATTTATATCCAATGTTAGTTAGATATTTATTTTTTGAAAAATATTTTGTTTGTATCAAGAGCTTGAAATATATATAATGTGAAATTTTAGCTTTCATTCTAATTATAAAGTTATGTTATGAATGCATGCTATTTTATCTATTTATGATAATTTTGTACAGACAAAGTTTTAAAAATTGGCCGACTTCTATAAGTTATATTCATACATCTATAAAATTTTCTAAAATTATTCAAAACTTTTAAAATTTTCATTAAGTTTTATTCATATATATATATATATATATATACATATTCAAGAAAAAAAATTTAAATTATAGTGAGGATGTTACACACACAATTTATGTTATTTAAGTAATACTACATTATTTTAGATGTTTTGAATCAATTATTTGTAGAATGAAATAATATCTATTCTTTAAAAAATATGACTTGAAAAAGCAGTTATGTGTTAAAGGATCTTAAATTTACTTTTGGAGAGAGGTTCTTTAAAGTCACTTTTTGAAAGGGTTTATAGACCAACATTTTTACAAACTTATAAATGCACATGAGAGTGAAGCGTTTCGCAACTCACAATAGCAATGCTATTAATTTCTTCTTTATCTTTTTTTTGTCACATTTATTTCTTTGTCCACCATGAAATTTGAATCCTTAAATCATTATTACAAAAATGGTAACACATCTTTCTCTTGGTTAATCTTTCTCACACTTCTTTCTTTTTTTCTCTTAGTGAAAACCTATTATTACTTTTACTTCTTTTTTTGTTTACAAATGTTTCATTAATTGACATTAATACTATTTGATTAACACATCAGATAAACTTTAACCTATATCTTTTTTATAACTAGTATTAACTAATTATGTAAGGATTTTTTTTATATCACTTACTGTAATTTATTGTGGGACTATCCACAATTAAGTTGAAGCTCAATCTTTTATCATATCTCTTTTAACAATTTGGTTGTTTTTTCCCATATTTAATCTACTCATTGTCCTTAATAGACTAGCCATTTTATGTTTTAACCTAATGCAATAAGACCACTCTAGCTTACCAACATCTAAACATTTCTTACTACTATACTTAAGATTTCAACTAAAATTACTTTTTCTACTAAGTTCAACTTGTAAACTAAACTAGCTCTATTATATATATATATATATATATATATATATATATATATATATTAGTAAAATAGAAAAGAAAATCAATTCTTTAGAAAATAAAGATTTAAAACAAGTATTAGCAACAATATTAATAAATTCTGAACTAGAAGAATCTGATAATAAAAATTCAAATGGAGACTAGATCACACAACATTTTGATATTTATGAAAAACATACATAAAAGTAAACAATAAGTTATGAGTAATGAGTTTAAACTTACAAAATAGATCTTGTATTGTACTTCAAAGAGGCTAATACAAAGATGATATCGAAATATTGAATTTGAAATTATAAAGAAAGTTTTGATATTTTAAGTAATGACTTCTCATAAAAATTGGCTCGTCCCCCTTTCATCCCTCTTCTTCTTGTAACACCTTAAATTTAATTTTTCAATAA
This sequence comes from Abrus pulchellus subsp. cantoniensis, assembly GCA_024086825.1. Taxonomy (NCBI): domain Eukaryota; kingdom Viridiplantae; phylum Streptophyta; class Magnoliopsida; order Fabales; family Fabaceae; genus Abrus; species Abrus pulchellus. The sequence continues at coordinate 15,834,621 of CM044050.1, forward strand.
ATAAGAAACTTTGCAAATTTTTGAAATAATAAAATTTTTATTTTAATTCAAGTTTCATCAACTATTTCAAATAAAGAAAGGGGTTACAAATTATATTAAACAGTTGCTACATGGACTTATTCTAATACAATAGTTTTTCAAAATAATATTCTAAGTCCTATAGCAGTTCCATTCACACTTTCACTGAACCCAGTACTGATCGTCTTGATTACCTAAAAAATGAATGTAAGGGTGAGTACTCTACGCTACCAGAACACAATCAAATTTAGAGTCTTATCTTTAGCACATTTTCAATACCTTAAATAAACACAATTACAGGCAGCATTTCACATTCATAAGTACAAAACACAAATTCATGCATACACACACCAGTCACACTCATTATAGTACTATGATCACAGATTTACACCATGAATGGTCGCTAGTTACCCCCGCCTCACGAATACTATGTGTGCAGTCACGGGTCGCTCAGCAAAGGTAATGGTCAGAGATCTAGTCAGGAACAGAGTGTGTGGCCTGTGGTGCACCCATTCCGCAATCGGTATCACCATCACTCCCTCTTTCCCAAGGTATTTTTACCATCCTCATCTTTCACACCCCCAGTGTATCGCTGAACCATTCACAATACATTACAACGATGCTAACATGTCCATTCACACATATTCCATTTACGCATGCAATAATCATGCTTACACACAGCCACAGCCCATATTGCATTCAAATATACGGCACTAGGCCCACATTCATTTCACATTACACGGCACACAGCCAACATTCATCTATATTACATGACCCTCAGGCCCACATTTGTTCACACACTGCAATACATAGCAAAATTTCATCAACCACATATTCTCTCATCTATACACATAATATTCATATATCATGGCACATAGCTCACATCATATTTCATAGTAATTTCCTATCTCTAGTCAGCCACATCATAATATTCAACTAAATAATGGTAAATCGCATACGAAAGTAGGGTAGAATCCCTCTTACCTTGGATTGATGTCCCACAAGCTAAATCTACCAAGAAGTGCTCCCCCTCACGGATTTCATCCTAAACACATGGAGAAACTTCATGAGAACCCAAAGAAATCACAAGAATAGAGAAAGGAGATGTAAAACCAAAATCCTAACCATTAAAACTCACCTCCAAGCGTTCTCCACACAGATTCAACTTTCAATCAAGCTCCCGAATGACTTTAGAAGTAATTTAATCGGTGGAAAGGGCTTTGGGCATGAGAGGATCGAAGGGAGAGGGAGAAATAACTCTCTCTGAATCCTAACCCCCTTTAAATCATTTTCTGGTCGCGACACTCTCGTCACAACGAGATCTCGCTGCAGCGACACGCTCTCTCACTACAGCAAAAAAAATTAAAGAAAACTGTACTCTGGTTTCTACAGAATCTCACCACAGTGAGACTGCACCTAGAAATGCACCCCAAACTGGCACTTTCTCGCTGTGCTACAGGGCCCTGGGAGGAAGGACAGAAACTGTCACTTTCTCGCTGTGCTACAGCGAGAAAGTGACAGTTTCTGTCCTTCCTCCTAGGGCCCTCTCAGTATAGCGAGAACAGCCAGTATTTCGCCTTGTACTTAGGCACTTATCCCATTTCAGCTCAACCAGTCATGCATACATACACATATATATACACATACATATTTACAACATATATATCTAAAAAAATACACACATGAATATATATTTATATTTATATAATTATCAATAATTAATGTTATAAAATTTGGGGTGTTACACTTCTTCTTTTATAAAGAAATTTTTCCTATTCTGAGATTCCTCTTTATCTCTTGTTTCTCTTTTACTGTTATTTTATCTCTTCTTGTCAGTCACGAGTTTTCTTTTGCTAAGCTTTTTACTGTGTTCTTTTTTACTTTTCTTGCCAGCACTTTTGTTTTTTTATATTTGCTGACATTCTTAAAATTTTGTAGAATCTTAATTTTCTATACACTCCAAATCGTCGAAGTTTAACATCTTTTTTATTGGAGTTTTGTAAACATCATTATATTGTAATAATGATATGTTTTTCTTTACATAAATATTGTGATATGTCTTCTATTATAGAATACATCTTCAATATTTTTCCAGATTTTTGTAGTAATTGGTAATAATCTTTTTTCTGAGGTAGAAATTGTCATATGGTCTGGAGTTACCCATATATGGTTAAATGGTTGAACTATACCCATTATTTTTCTATTGTTTTCTCATAAAACTTAGTAGGGATTAAGTCTTCTTGTATACAATTTATATTTGTTCCAGAATCTATTAAAGCTATTATATTAAATTTTTGTTCTTCTATTATTAAAATAATTTCACATCACCATTTATATGATGTTACTAATGATAATAATTCCATATTAAAAATCTCTAGGTCTTTTTCAGTATTACTAGTTTGTCCTTTTAAAATATTTTTTCTTTCTATTTCTAATAACTTAAATTCTAATGTTACTTGGTTTTGTTTTAATTCATATATTTCTCTTTTTAGAATTTTAATTTCTTGTAAATCTTTAATAGTTAAACTAGTAGTAGGTTGTTTAAATTTTTCATATATCTCTTTTGTTTCTATTGGCTTTATTTCTAAAGGTTTTTCTTCTTCTCTAGTAACTAAATAACTTAATTTTTTTTTAATAAATTCATTTTTCAAAGGTTCATCTTCTAATTCTTCAATTAATGTTATTAATGTTTGAGTTTGATCTTTTGATAATACATTTATTTAAGGATTTATACATTCATCACAATTACATAATCCTGGTCCTAAACAATAATTATCACTTTTTATTTCAAATTTATCAAAAGTATAATCTAATTAATAAATTTCATTTTCTATGATGTTTTTTTCATTTGAATTTTCATTATCACATTCTTCTAGTTCAGAATTTATTAATATTGTTGCTAATACTTGTTTTAATTTTTTATTTTCAAAAGAATGATTTTTTTTCTATTTTACATTGGTTTGCACGATGCCCATATTTTTCAAATTTCCAACAAGTTCCTTTAAACTTATTATTATTCTTATAGATTTTATCTTTTTGTTTATTAATGTTTTGATTATACTTATAGTTTTTCTTATATCTTTTTTTGTCTAATATTAGAAGTATTTTGAAATTTTGTATATTTTTTATTTGTTTTTTATATTTTCTGCTGGGAGCTTGTATAACTTTCATTCCATATTGTTCACAAAAAGTTTCTAGTTCTCTTTTATTAGCTAATTTTTCTTTTCTAATCTGATTTTGTAGTTTTGTATCATTATAAACTCTTAATCATGTATCCACTATTATATTATGTATTTGTCCAAATGTTAAAGTTTCATAATTTACTCTACCTTCATATCTGGTTTCTAAATTTTCTATTACTTTTCTACTAAACATGATTAGTAATGCGGCAATAAACCTCTCTTTCCAATAAGGAGTCGTTTCATCTTTTCTAATCATTACTTTAGATAGAAACATATCTTTGTACCATTGATAATCTGACATTGTTGGACATCTTAAATTTGCTAATTATATTTCTGCTCTTTCTTTAAATAGAGTAGGATCTCCTATAAAATTTTGTATTATTGAATATATTAAAGTTATTACTGCATCTTGTTCACTATTTTCTTGTTTTACATATGATAATATAAATTCTCTATTAGTAGAGGACACATGGTGATCCCACCACCCTCTTAATTGTCTTATAAATCCTTATATTTCTGCTGCTGCTTTATCTGATAATTTTTTAAGCTTATATGTAGTTGTTGCCATAATCATTTATTGTTTTAAATTTAGTATTGCTTGCTCACTTAATCCATCTAAATTTCATTCAACTATATCATTTTCACCAAATAAAATTTGTATAAAACTAGGTCTTTGTTCTAATAGTACATTAGGTAATGTTGGCCTACTATAGTAATGTCTTATTTTTAGATAGTTATTCTCTATTTTTATTTTATTTAATTTTGGAACAATTTCTATTGTATTTATGGAAGGTTTTTCTATACTTAATTTGGCTACTCTTTCTTTTAATTTTTCTATATCTAATTCTATTCCTTTTTTCTTTTCGAATTCTTTCGTGGTTTTTGGAGATAATGTTGTTAACTTATACATTGGTTTTCTAGGTAATTTAATTTTTTAAAACTGAATTTTTTTTCTTCTTTATTTTCTATTCTAGTTAAATGATTTTTCATTACTTCTAATATTGTGTTTGAATAATTAAGTTGTTGGTGTATTTTATTTATGTCTGTTTTTTCTAATATTTTTCTAATGGATTAGTCTTTTTATAAGGACTAGCTTCTACTTCTTCATTCTCTATTATAATCTTAATTTGTTCTTGGGGAGAATATTATGATTCTATTATTTTTCATGATATTGTTTTCCAATAAATTGATATTTTATTTAAAGGATTTATTTGTTTTATTTTAGGATATTTTATATTATTTTTATTACAGTATTATTGTAACCAAGGAAAAAAAATGTATATTCTGTATCTATTTATTCTTTTATCCATTTTTTATCTATTATAAAATGATCTTCTTTTGTTATAATATTTAATATTTGTGATATAGTAGGACTGTAATTTCCTTCATCTTGTAAAACAAGATTATAGATTGATATTGATATTCCTGGTCGTTTAGAAGTATTATCTATTCCTCTTAGATCTAAATTTTTTGTAGAATTATCTATTGAGTGTTTTGAGACTCTTTTATTATCAGGGGATTGTGAATCTTTATTGATGAAGACCTGTTCATTTTTAATCTTATTTTTTTTATTAGTTTCTTCTATAATTTCTCTTATCTCAGTATTATATATCTTTTTAGATTCCTTATTTTCTTCTAAAATCCATTCTTCTGGTATGCTTAATTCTTCATGTCTAAGTTTTCTAGGTACTTGTATCATACTTTTTTCTAAATTAGCCTGTATTACCATTGTTTCATGATTAGAAATTTCTCTTCTAACTTTAAATCCATAATTTACTTTTGTAATTTTGTAATATACTCTATATATTAAGTGAAATGGATTAAATGAATTATCTATAATATTGTTTGGTGATTTTATAAATATTCTTATGGCTTTAGCAGTATTTTCCTTGTTCAAGCTCATAGAAAAATTAGGATAATAGTTAAAGAAAGCAGGACCATCTTGTAAATTAGTTTCTAATACTGCTATTATTGAATCTTTTATTTTAAAAATTTCACGTCTCTTAATAATATTAGTACAGGAAGATCTAGTCCTATCCTCTAATTGGGTTTTACTGCTAGTTGGATTAATCTTAAATGAATGAAATTAAATCTTCTTTTTTTTGTGTTTTTGAAGTAATTAATCTTCTAATAATTGAATATCTTTTTTACTTTGTGTTCCTGGATATGAATATTCTATCTTGTGTATTTCTTCACTATTGTTGTTAAAAGACCAAAATGATCTTTGTTGATAAACATCTTTTTCTTTTATAACAAGAATTGACTAGCTATGTAAAGATTTTTTGATATCATTTATTGTAATTTGTTGTGGGGTTATGCCAGATATTTGAGGCTTCATCCTCATTCATTTCTCTCTTCACTATCTGAGTATCTTGTCCTAAGTTTAACTTGCTCATAGTTCTTAATAGATTTGCCGTTTTTAAAATACAACCTTTTATGTGATAGGAACACCCTAGCTGAGCAATGATTTTCACTGCCATCTCCTGGACTTACTACTGGGACCACTATATGAGCTTATCAACGTTTAAACAGCTCTTACTGCTATACTTAGGTTTATTTTAAAACTGTAAATCTATCTTGAACTTAAAGCTTATAAAACTTAAAACTAATATATATATATATATATATATATATATATATATATATATATATATATATATATATATATATATATATATATATATATATATATTCAAAGTCCTCTACTAGTTATCATGATTTGCCTCATATTTTTAACTTAATTTTAATCGGTAAACTAAAGTTATAGAATAAATTCCTTGTTGTGGTCATCAATACTAGCAAGGTAATATGTTCCCACACAACTTATGTTATTTAAGTAATACTAAGTTATTTTAGATGTTTTGAATAGGTCATTTGTAAAACAAAATAACATCTATTCTTTAAAAATGACTTTAGAAAGCTATTAGTACATAATTGCTCTCCATATGTGACTTGAAAGAGCAATTATGTACTAATGGATCTTTAAGTTGCTTTTGGAAAGCAATTCTTTAAAGTCACTTTTGAAAAATGTTTATATACCACTGTTATAAAAATGACAATCTATCTTTCTTTACGTTAACAAGCTTAATCTCTTCCACAATGTTGAGTATATTTCTCACACTTTTCTCTCCATTCTTTTTTCAGTATCTCTTTTTTTGTATGCTAGTGTTTCGTTAGTTGGAATTAATACTATTTAGTTAACACGTCATACAAACTTGAGTTTTAACGTGACAAATAATCAATTTTAGTTTGTAATAAAATAAACTCATCAATAAAGAAATTTTAAATTTTTGACATATAAATTTGAATTTCAACATAACAATGAATCAATTTTGGTTTATAATAAAAAATTATAAAAGAAAAAATTTAAATTTTAGATTCATAATTTGAAAAAAATTACTTTGTAGAGTAGTTATAAAAACCACTTTCTAAGGGATGTTTGGGAGGGAAGTTTTGAAGGAGAAAGAGAAAAAACAAATTTTAATCTTAAATCAAAATAATTATATATTACTTATAATAATAAATTCATAATTACATTAAGTTTATATCAATATATTAACTTATATATTTTATTTTAAATAAATATTAATTTTAAATATATTTATTTAAAATATAAAATTTATTTTTTTCTTTCTTCTCTTTTCAAACAACCCTTAATTGATACTTAGAGAGCGATGTTCACAATTGCTCTTTAAATACATCTATTTTATACAATAGCACATCTGTTAGACTAATTTAAATTGCTCTCTAAAATAATACAAAATTACTCTCTAATTTTTTTTATTATTATTATAGTGCAACATCACTGTATTCACCGTTAGTGCAGGTAATGTATCCATTCAATTTTCAAGCAAAAAATATTGTACATTGTAACCAAAGTGTAAAATGTGTTTGTTTAACTAAATATGTCTAAGTTTATTTGATAATCCGATCAATTAAAGTCTAAATAATAATAATAAATATTTATAATTTGCTATTAAAAATATATAATAGGATTTGCATCTCTCATTTCATAAATAATAATGAACGAAGAAAAATATTAAAATATTGAAAAAGGTAAAAATATTCTTAAATTTACTTAAAAAAATAACAATTATTTTTGAAAGAAAATAATCTACCTAGCACTAAAAATATAATTAACCTTTTTCCAATATCATAGCTAGTATTACTTATTTAGTTATTTAGATATATAATTTAATTAAACACTTATTTAAATAAGTATTTTTAATTGATAGTTTATATCATAAATTATTAGGATAAGCTGAAATTAACATTTTAATAAATTGTATTTAAAAATTTATAAGTAATTTATAACGCTTTTAAATAGCTCCTAATATTATCAAAATTATATACAGACACACATACAAAGAATATATAAGTTAGAGTGTACAAATTGTGATATATATTCTTTTGGGGGATCTTGAAATTGTGATATTTAAACGTTCGCGTAGTCTCGGTGTCTTCGGCTATATACAACCAGGCCTGACCAGAACCCAAGCTAATAAGCTCTTTTTATTCCATATTCTCCAACCCAAGGAATAGGATCAAAAACGGCTTAAAATATTTAGTGTCGTTTACTGTTGAATTGGGTCACTCTTATGAGGGCCCAATTCTTGTCTACGGAGTTTGCAACTCGAATGCTCATAATTGACCCAAAAAAATAAATATTGAACTCGTTGTCTGTCTTAAATTTTCTTCACAACAGCTTTTCAGTTGCACAATTTTCAGCAGCAAAAGGCAGCAAGGACATCGTTTTCTCAATAATAATTCTATTATTTTTTAATCTTGTATGCCTACATATTTTTTTAATTTTTTAAATAAAAACTATTAAATACTTATCATATTAAGATTATAAATATCTTTTTTTTAATACTTAAAATAATAGGATAATTATTAGAAGAATATATAGAAGAGGATATGAGAACTCTTCTCTCAAATGTTTAGTAAAGTCTCCATTAGTTTTTGGATTAAACATAAAAAAATATATTATTTTGACAATTAATTATATCCATGATTAATTATCATTATAAATAATTAAAAAATTATATGATTATATATTTTCAATGAAACACAATTTTAAAATAATTTTTTTAAAATTGTTAAAAAAAAGTATATTTCATGGTAAAATTTTAAAAAATATATAAAATTATATGTAATAGTTGATTTTTTCATCACAGATTCTATAAATTTACAAATGAGGTTCTTTTTATAAAAAAAAAAACAATTATAAGTTAATTTTCTAACATTTACCAAACAAGATTGCTTTGCCTTTAACAGCTTTTTTACACACTAAAATTCAATTAAACATTATTTTAGTCCTCAAAATTATATGAGTAGGGTATTTCATTCCTTATTTTTTTTTATTTTTTCTATATACATATTGACGCGCCTCCACATAGACGATCATAATTCATTTATTTATATATAAAAGTAAAATAACATATTTGATATATTTTTGTATTAGATATACATCGATGTTATCAATTTAACCATTTTATAAAATAAATTAATAAATCATACTTTACTTAGGTTGTACAAAATATAACTAAGTGACTATTCTTGAATTATATACAGTAAATTATTTGAATTGTATAAATTTTTATATATATGATTATTATAATAATAGTATATGAATCAATAATTAAATAAATATTTTTTTAATGTATAGTTATCAAATATGTTATTATATTAAATTTAACGGTTAATATGATTGTAGTGGTCATATATATGTAGATGAGGAAAGATCCAGTTCCAGTACATTTTATTTTTCGTTTTTCGGTGCTGACCTTTTGCATTTTAGTTTAGTACTATACGGTCCTCGCATTAAAGAATAGAAAGAGAATTTGGAATTAGAAGGGTTCTTAATTTATACAAGAAATTTGCATGCGATATGCGTAGGACTGACCAAAATGAGGAATGAAGAGATAAAACATTAAAATAAGTGGAGTTTGGTGAGCACACCGATTGCGTTGTATTGGTAGTCATGAAGATTAATCAATAACACGTGGCAAGCAGTTACAAATAAACGCGTTAAGGATTATCCCTCATCCTCATGCAACTTTAGTTATATGCCAAAATACAATGCATAGATGCTGCGTGACATTCAATCCAAAGCATGCTGTTATTCTACTAATTTATTCAACCACTTCTAACGTAATAATTCAATAACTTATTTAATATTTTCCATACATAAATTATGAGTTTATGAAAAGACAATTGTTTATTTAGTAATTAGCTTTCATAATCTCATTGTAATTTTCACGGGTTTATATTTTTGTTCTAGCATTACTCTAAACCAAGTTATTTGTATGCCTTTTCTGGTTTATTGTTGTGAAATAATAATTGCTATAATTAAACTTAGTAGTGTAATTTGTTAGGCATAAGATATATTATACAATGTCAGTTTCTTATATTTTAAATAATATGTTCAGGTGAAATGTATTTCTTTAAAGTTAATAACTTTTAAGATATTTTTTCTATATTAATTTCTTCAGAAGCTGTGTGATTCTTATGCTCTAGTTTGACAACGCCACTAAACACGAAATTGTATTTGTGTCTTCAGCAAAAGAAAATATATAAAATAAACTATGCTTAATGTATTTCAAAACATAACAATTAGAATGTGTAAAGATCAAAGAAAAAAAAAAGTTAATTCATGAAATAGCTTAAATCAATAAATATATACATTTTTTATGAAATAAATCTTCTAATCAACTGTAGTCACTGAAGCTCAGTTTTTATATGTGTAGCAAAGTTGGAATTGGCTAGATTTTGTACACTTTAAAAAGGAACCATAAAATGTTGGACTTCGCCACTTGGGGTCTAAAGCATGGGGTTCCCTCTGCAACTAGCTAAATATTTAAAAGAAAAAAACATACAAGAAACAAAGGGTGGTAGAAAAAGACCATTACCAAAAAATTTTTTAAATATTCTTTTAAACATATTTTTTATTATTAGTTTAAATTTATAAAAAATATATAAAAATTGAAAATTTTACTTCTATTTTTTATCGGTCTAATTTATATAACTTTAACAAATTTTAGGCAATAAAAAATTGTATTTAAAAGAGGATGTTTTCTAACACTCCTAAAAGAATAGACAGAAAATAAAGAAGAAATGCATACATCTTGCACTACTGATTCACATTTTTAATTAACGACTTAATTGATGCCATTTTCAAATTCTAGGTTGATTTATTTTGGGGGGTGAAATTAGATATGAATATAGGTTCAATATGGCTTCAATAACGCAGTTCATGGATGAAAAAGTGTGAATAGTAACAGCCAGAATGATAAAGATAAAGGTGTACTTTTGAACGCAACGAAATGGCAAATGGTGGCGATACAAACGAAAAGAAAATTTGTAACTAGGTACCCTTTCCGGGAAAAGAATGAAAAATATCATCACAATCACTACAATACCTTATCTACAAAGTATATTATAAAGCTAACCTGCCAACCCCAACACGTACAAATTAACATTTTGTACACGAATTTTCTTTCTAATTCATAAAACTTGTATATTTTGTTTTGACAGTTTCTTGACTCGTGAATGGTGGAGTCTTTCTTTTGACTCCCTACCAGACAATTCCTTCCTCCTTCCAACGTAATCTCACTATTCTTCATTTTCTAGCACAAATTAATTAAAGAGGGATAAAAAAAAACTATAATTTCTATGTACTAATCCTTACGTAATGATCAAATTGGTGGGGTTCTTTGGTGGGCCCATCAACTTCTGGATATTTTACTAAATAATTTTTTCTATTTTCACTTTTTTTGTCTGACTTAATATTTTTTTTTATGTGTTTTCTGATTATCCCTGAAATTGAAGATGAGGACCGAGAAGTAACTGCTTCATGTGGTAGTTCCATTGTGGGTTATCATATTGAGCGTTGATGCTAGGGAAGTTGCAAGAGGAACTAAGGTATTTTTTTGATGGGTACAAAGTGTCTTCATCTATGTTTGAAAATTGGCGCTTTGGCCTGATATTCTCCAAGTTGGGGACTGAAGGGTTCGATTGTGGGTTCTTCTGAAACATGTAACTATTGGTATAGTTGTTGATGGGGGAAGATTGGTGATCCAAATTCCCACTATTGAAGCCAGCACTTGTTCCAATCCCTGGTGGGTTTGAATGGTTCTCAGATAAGAAACTGCTCAGAACGGAGTAGTCCATGGCATCCAACAAGTTGGAAAAGGACACAGATTTCTGAGATATCAATGTGTTGTTCTGAGAAATGGTTGGAGATTTTGAAATTGGCAAAAGGGTATCTTTAAATAAGTGTTCCTCAGCTTGATCTACCTCACCTACCCCTGTTGGTGTCTCTGTAGATGATACAGAATATTTGGACTTTTTGTAAATCCGGCACAGTACCCAATCATCCAACTGCACAAACATAACGACAGTATATAAATATGAATATATATATTATGATCAGCATGTGGTGGTGATGTTGGGGAATTGGGTCACTTACCCTCATAGATGAGTCTTTGAGCTTAATGGGTTTGTTGTTGTCTACAAGGCGATATTCATGCATGATCCAATTGGTCTTGATACCCTTTGGGGGTCTTCCTTTGTAGAATACCAAAGCCTTCTTCACACCAATGTTCTCTTGGGCTCCTCCTCCAATCAATGATGTCACTATGGTCTTATCCGTGCCAGTGGCCTTCCAATACCCTGAAGCAGCAGCCCTGTTTGGCCTTGCACCATTTGGATACTTGCGGTCTCGAGGACTGAAAAAGTACCATTCTTTCTCCCCAAACGTAGCCTTAGCTGATAAACCAACCACAAAGCATTAACCATGAGCAAAAAAGGTGAGCTTGAATGGAACATAGTTACATACATACACGTGATATTTGCATTTATATTTAATCTTTATTACAATATAAAAAAAGAGGAACTTAGCTAGAAAAGGGACAAACCTGGCAAATCCCATGGATCTAACTTGTAGATATCAACCTCAGCAATAATGGAAACGGGTAAGGGCAAGGATGCAACCTTTTTCCTAAGGTAGTGAAGAATGAGCTCTTCATCGGTGGGGTGGAACCTAAAACCTGGTGGCAAATTGGATTGAGGGGTTCCCATGTGTTTGATTGATTTGCTTTGGGTGGCTAAATGTTGAAGGGGTTTGGTGGGGATGAAGATGAAGACGCAAAGGCCAAACTAGGGGTTGAATCCAAAGGCATAGAAAAGGAAAAGAGAGGATTGAAATTTTTGGGGTGTGGAGAAGGGAAGGCATTTTATGGTTGTGGGAATTTGTCGCCATGCGGAAAGGGATTAGGTCGAGAGGGGCAAGGGGGTATGAATGAGAAGGAGATGAGTTCAAGATTTTCCAAAAGTGGGGTCCATTCAAGTGAGAGAAGCAATGTGGAACTGGTGATGGCTAGCCACATCTGCGTTCAGAAGAAAGTAAAGTAGGGTCCTTTGTTTTTGTGTTATTATTCAGACACTTCCACTTTTGTCGTTTCTCTTGAATCCTCTTTTATTATCGCTGGGCAATGGCGGCTCATCACTGACATCATCGTCCTTGAGATAAGGTGGCGACACGTGTCATCAAGAAGCCCACAAAATGGAATGATTGAATAATTACAGAAAATGTGTTAAATTGAAGATAAATATATTTAAATTTTTCAAATACAATTTATTTAATAAATAAGAAAATTAATTAAAACTATTTTTTAAGATGATGCAGAATTGTTCGATGAAAAATTGCAAGGTAGTTTTGTGCTTGTGTTGTTGGTATTGGTCCACTTCCAATCCTCGGAAACGCAAAAAATTATTGAAGAGATAGAAATAGTATCTCATTCTCAACAGAAAATGTATATTTAATGTTAGTGGCCGTTGTCATCGTCGTGGATTGAGGTGGAGCTAGAATTATTATGCGTGCGGCTTTGACACTTTGACTCGATCTCCAATGGTTCATACTAGGACTTTGATCACTTTTTTAGCTTCTTTTTTCTATCGTTTTTTTTTATTTTAATAATCAGTTCGGAGAGCGTGCATGACACGAGTATTTATCAATAAAAAATTGATTATTTTCTATTAATCTCTCTTACCCAATAAAAATATAAAAAACAATAAATAAATCAGATTTTTAAATTTTTTAAATAACTTTATTTTTATTTTATATTTTAAAGAACACATGTATAATAAATTTATTAAAAATTACATAATATTACTTAAATTATCTGTCAAAATATATATGATTAAAAAGTAATAAATATTATATATATATATATATATATTTAAAACTATAGTATTTAGTAATATTAATACATTAAATTTATTATTTATTAAAAATTATTATATATATAATGCTTTAATAATCGTTACTGAAATAAATAACTGGTATATATGAAAAGAAATACCCCCAACGTGTATACATACTATGAAGTGAGAGCTTATGCAACTCTTTTTAATTTCGATAATTATAAAAGTAATTTTTTAAGTAGAATTATTTATTATAATTTTATATTTAAAATACAATAAATAAATATTTTTAATATAAGTTTATTGATTTTATATGTGTAAAATAAGTCTGAAGTTTTAACAGCTAATGGCAACAAATTAAACTTACTTTTTTCAGGTGCCATGACAGAATAATTGATGGTAAGTATCATTTCCTCATGGACATTCACAAATGTCTTTAGACGCAATTAGGAATATATCCTTTAATTATACACTCAGTGATACACGCGCAAAGCATTCAGTGCGCCCACATAGACAATAGTTACATCAACCAAATCGTAGTTTGGTTCTGTCATAAGATCTATTTATGAAATTACAAATCTGAGCACAAGATGAGTGATCAAATTGAAAAACTTGGACAAAATTTTAAATACTATATAAGACATTTCATACAAAAAAATTATACACAAAATATTTCATATATAAAAAAAGTGTTATATGATGTAATCTAAATCAATAGGCATTAGAGTTTAGCATTTTGTTTAAAAAATAAATTGGTTAAGTAATAATATAAACTATAAAACCCTGAAAGTAATATAGGTCCATTTAATGGCTTAATGCACTTCATTACAAAAGTTCTTCAAATAAAATTTTAAAATTTTTCAAGGAACTATTTTTAAGATTTTATACTATTTCTCTTAAATGTCAAATTGGTTAAGACTAAGAAAGGAATACTTTAAATTAGAGCCCGTTGATGAAAAGATTTATCTAAAAAACATTAAATAAGCAGATATTTTATGTATTAATATGAGGTTTCTGTTGTAAAACAAGATTGTGAGATTCATGAAATGTCATGTCTTTTCTGCTTGACTATGCTTACTGATTACATATCAAATCACCAAAAACTGCTATAACTCAACCAGGGGACCGGCGGGTGGGCCCACATGGCAATCACCAAACGAAAATAATAATAAAAACTTTTGGAGTACTGTATTATTCTCTGCTCCTGGTTACATAACTGTAGCACATGCATAGCCTAAAAATTGCGCCAAGTCCTTTTTCACGTGGGCGAAAAAAGTAAAATAATTCTGTTATTTGAATTATAAATATAATATAATTAATATGTTATATTCTATATTATTATTATTATTTTATATATTTTTTAGAATAAACGTCAAGTATAATGACTATATTTAAAAGTGTCTTTTATCAATAATATATAAAATATTTTTTAAAATAAAATTATCTTTCGTTGAGCGCTTGAAATTATTATTATTATTATTATTATTATTATTATTATTATTATTATTATTATAGTTAACAAATGTTAAGAAAGTAAATAATGCATCAATCTAAAGTAAAGATTAATTATAAAGGATTTCTTATTCACTTGAAATTAATAAAATATTAAAAAATAATTACTTTTTATATAAAATTTTTCTTAATAATCAGTAAAAAAATTGATTACTCACCCAAAAAAAGTTTAATTAAATACACATTTATATTTACTTCAAAGCTTATTAAGGCACCCGATTAAGCTTGTTACATTCACAATCTTTTATTATTATTACTATTATCCTTATTTTTCTTTACTCTTTAACACTTTTTTCGGCTTACTCCTCAAAGTTTTATTAATCATCCCATCTGTTCAAGAAAACAACCATCAGCATGTCAAGCAAGCAGACCCATTTGCAATTTAGGATGCATTTAAAAGGTAGGCTTTTCAAACAAAAAGAGACAAAGAAAATTTTTATTTTTAATTTTATGAATTTTTAAAATAAAAATATAAAATAATAAATTAAACAAAATTTAATATATTAGTATTATATTTATTTTGATAAATATTATATAATTTTAAAATTTAAAATAAATTATTTTTTCTTTCCCTTCTTTTAAAACTTTGCTCTCAAACATGTATATACTTTCAGGTGAGAAGGACGGGAGGTCATGGTTGTTCACGATGAGGACTTGTGGGCGGCGGTGCACTAGCAAATCTTGTAGTAAATAATTAGTACCAGAATAAGCTCTGAAGTACAATCTTGTAGTAAATAGTGATAATGGTAGCATAATTGTTATTTTTATTGCTAATTAAGAATGAAGAATTTTTTTTTTGTATTTTATTGTTTGATCATTCATAATTTTTAAATGATATATTTTTATATAAGATTTTATTAATTTACATGTCTTAATAATTTTATCAATTTTGAAAATAAGTGTCTATAATTTTAAAAATTTTAATAAGGTCCTGATAAATGTAATGTTTTATTCTTAAGTCTTTAGAAATTAGCACTAATATTTTTCAACAGTTGATTAGACTAGTAAATAGAGTTTTGTATCTAACTTATCACAAGATTAAGTCTTAATGTGTTTTCTTGAAATAAAGTAATTGTAAATATTTTATTTGTTGGCCAAAAAAGTTTATCTTACTAAATTAGGAGACTATCTCTTTTTTCCTAAAATTTTTGTTACGAAAAAATCTCTAATTTTATTATATTTTTACTAATTATTGTTGGCTTCACACATGAATGTTCACAAAATTTTCCTTAAAGTATTCGCATTTAAAGGTTATGGTTTATATACCTTAGTTGAGGACGATGTACATTAGTCTACTTCTTGGTATGTTCCTATCTAAGAGATTTGGTTTATACCTTGGTCGAGGACAAAGGCATCCTCAAACTTGGTTGGAAACATTTGCTTGCTCACTGCTCCAACTTGGTGACCTTTCCATGTTAGCATTGCCATTGCATACCCATCACAACTAATATCTGCATTATTTTTGTGGTCTTTCTCATTTGATTTAATCATTTGTAGAATCCATCCCTATTCCTTGATTGAAAGAGATATAATAACTATCTTTTAATCATTTGATTTAATCATTTGTAGCATTCATACCAAAATATGTAAACTTTTATTTTTTTTTAACAAGTATCCAACTTTTTGTTTTATATTGAAAAATAAATATTTACTCTGATACGACTTTGATATGGATGAGATACGACTCAGTTAGTACAACATATTAAACTTAGTTAATATTAAACTAGTGAGTTTCAATTCTAAAATTGTTCAACACTTGAAACAAAGTCTTTGTCTCCTCTGGCTAGATAATGGAGGACATTTTCCTCAAGCATTTTAGAATAACTACAAATATTTAACTCATCTATGTGATAAAATCTCAAACTATTCATAAAAAGAGCACCGTAAAATATCACCCAAATAAACTTTTTTTTTCTTTTTCAGAACCTTCATTTTCCACAGCTAACTCCCATATCTTTTATGAGCTCCTCCCCTTGCAAGTCATATATCGTATATATCGTCTACACCCTTCTCTAGTAATGTAACGACCATTCAAGTCTTGTGAACATATCATGTCTACATATTTCATATTAAGAAAGGTATATTTGAGCTACTAAATCACCACAACAAGTAGGATTATTATTAGGGCATTTTTTTTATAGGCAAAACAAATATTATTAAAGAGAGTTCAAGGAAAATTTAAAATCTATATACACAGAAAAAAATTACTTTCTTAGAGAAAGAAAAAACAAAAATATACTTATACAAAACTAAGATGGATGCAATTTCGTAGGTTCAAATACCAATAAGCTAACAAAATAACTTCTCATTTACTAACAAGTGATAGTCATTTCTCCTTCTCATCCAAAACTTCATTAAAAAATACAATTCTATTTTTATGTAACCACAAAGATCACACTGTATTTACTCAAACAATTAATAAGCATATCTCTTCTCTTTTACTACAGTCAACACCAACCCAAGAAAGTAAGTGAGTCGATAAATCTAAAAACAAAACTAGTAAAAATTCAAGTCAATGTTCAGTAAAGTACTATATGTATTTAGCAACACAAATCTTATATTCTTAATTTATAATCATGGACCAGGATGAATGGAGCTTGATTAGAGAGGGGCCAAAAATGTTGACCAATTATCTTGGAGAAATTAGTTGTTCCTTTTGCCAATACGAATCTCGTACCTATCTTAAGCAGTTGCCTTACGAATAGAATAGTAGACAAGCCCGCCATGCGTCTTACTTTACACTAGTATAACTTGCACCGAATTTTGTTTATCTACTGTGGAAAAAGTTGCCAAATTATTTTTTTTAATAGGGATACATTATTTAATTGCATTTCAAGTATTAAGAAGCCCAACCTTTATTTTTTGTTTGGTGACTTTCTTCCTTCCTACTAGATTGATTTTGTACTTGTGATTATTCATTCAAATGAAGTTTATCATAATAACATTTACATTGTTATAGATTGATGATGGCAGCCAAGAATTTTAACATCCAATATGTGGGGATGGAGATTATGGTTGAAGTTGTCAAAACTAGCATCCTTGCCTTGTTTAATAGATTTCTCGTACATCTTTTTAACCTATTTTTGAACCTAGTCATTACAAAGATAAAATCATCATTTAACTTTTGTACACATGATGAGGAAACCTAGGTATTGGCTAATGTGGGTAATAAACGCAACTAAGGACAATTGATTGATTTTTCTTTTTTCTATTCGTCACCAACTTGGAAGTGAAAGCTTTAGATTTTTGAAGATTTATCATCAACCCTAAGATTGTGTAAAGTCTATCTTAATAGATTTTGAAGTTTGCTACCATTTGATACCATCCTAAGAAAGGGTAAAGAAACATAGAACATCAACAACTTGACAAAATTAGGAGGAGGGGGAGGGCGGAGGAGGAGTTAAATCTCACCAAAGTGTCATGTCGGCCTTTTTGAGACTCAACTTAAAACCCATGTTCCCAAGCTTTGCTTTGGACTTGCCCATATCATGCATCGGAGAATTATGGCAATTATAATGTTATTCTTTCAGGATCAAAGTTTTTCTACATATTTTCAATTATGTTAGGTCTTAACCTATAAACAAATACTTCTGTGATCTTAAACTTTTCCTTACAAAAATTAATGGATTGAAAATCTCTAAAGGATATGAGGATCTTAGTTAAGCTAGAAGCGCTTCAAATAAATTAATAGTTATTTGGAAGAGCATATGAACAACTCCTGAAAAACAACTTATGAATCTAATAAATTATTTTCAATTTTTTTAACCAGCTTCTTTGTATAACTGATTAGAATGATTTATTTTTAATTTATTTCAATAAATTTTATTGTTAAATTTAAGATATAAATTATTGATTTTAAAAAATTATTAAATAAACAATTAAATAAATAATTATCTAAATGCACGCTAAGGTTATGGAATTATCATAAGTAAAAGTAAAAGCATTATAAATCGATTGTCCAGAATCATCACCAACAAAACAAATTCCTAAAAAGACTTAAAAAAGTATCACCTAATATCTATTAGATCAAAGGTGTTATGAGGTTTCATAGAATTCAAAATATCAAACACTTCCCATTTAGTTACAAGTTCAAGCACCGCTTAAGGCAGTAGCATAAGCATATCTAAACTAACGAAATCCATAGATAATATTCTTTTATTCATGAGTATAAAATTACAAAAAGCAACTATGCAAATGCCCCCTTGCATTAAGAAAGTTTGGAATTTGATATTTTTATTCACACTTATGACCATCTAGTAGAATATGGTCACCAACTTTAACGTCTTGTCATATTAAAATAAAATTTCTTATTTAAAAATAACTTTGAAAATATTTTTTTTTCTTATGATCATCTAAAAAAGTATTGTAAAAAATAAAAATTTCTTTTAACGTTTTATCTTATTTCAAAAAGTTTATTTTTATTTTATACTTTAAAAAATTTTATAATATTTTTTAATTAAATTACACATATTTTAAAAACTTGTTGAAAGTAGTTAATGCATAAGTTTTTGAGAAATTAATTATATCATTCCAAATTTATTTTTAGTTAAAATTAAACTATTATTATATTAACTGTTAAGAAATTTAAAAATTAATAATAGAATATAAATATATAAAAATAATAATAAATATTACTGAAATTTCATATTAAAAAACCAATAGCAATTCTAAAAAATTCTCATGAAAAAATCGAAAAGAGTAAGTCGGAGAAAACGTTGTAAGTTAAACGTTACAATAAAGTCAAACACTCACGCAATGACATAACCAAGATTAATATTATAATGAATAATGATTAGCAAAATTTGAGAAAAAAAAATCAACTGAACAGGTCTTTGCCAGCTAGCATTCTCATTTGTCCACATTTTGTGATTTTTCCCAGTCTGCGGTGGCTTTATGCTATTTGGACCCCCATCACTGTTTTTCAAATCTTCCGTTCCCACTTATCCATCTCTAATATTCTTAGATTCCGCATGTATAAATTTTAGTCCTGCGAGTACCATTAAGTTATTAATTAGTATACAAATATTTTTCAAAAAATTTATTAAAAACTATAAAAAAAAAAGTGTGTTGTTATATTTTCAATAAAAACAATTTTCAGTTGTTTAACCAATTTCCTTAAAATGTAAAGTTTTTGCCTAGAAATTTATATAATTACATAAGCATAATACGTAACTTATAATAATGGGTCAAATTGCTTTATTATTACTGTAAAGTTTTTCATGACATGTCATTACATTATTAAATGGCCAAACTTTCAAAAGAATATCTATAATAATCAACCTTCTTTTATTATATGTCAATACATAAATCATGGTAAAAATAAATTTTACACGGAATCAACATTAAATCCAAGCTTTGGTGAAATCAGTTGCAAGAAAATATTACATCTAACGCTTTTGTGAAATCGTTTAGTTATGTTTTATCACGTCAATTATTAAAATATCTAGTTACAGCAGAGTTTTACAATGAAAAAGAAAGTCTCTTGAATATATAAAACAAATATTTTTAAAATCAATAAAAATTAAAACTAAAAACATGTAAAAAATATCTTTATTATTAAAGAATAGTGTTTATAAAAGAATATTAAACAACCGTAAACCTGTATATTTCAATTTTCAATATCTGAGATTTAATTGAAAAGTTATTAAATAATATTCTTTGGATATACACAAGAATCTCCCCTTAAAAAGTATCTATTGCTTAGAACAAAAGCCATGCATGCATCCTCCAATAATACTGAATTACACTTGGCCACGTGGGTCAGTTTCCGAATTGATTTGCTGAATATAAGTTATACACAACACCAAAACGAACAAGGAACTATACTAAACACAATTAAATTTCCAAAAAGCAATCATCAACCAAGAATGGAGTCACGCTACTTCCTCTGATCTGCTTCATGTATCATCAACCAAAATCAACAACGTTAGGTACTAATCCTTCATTCTTAACCACAGATCTGGCATAGTAATTACCTCAGACAATGCTTCAACTACGTGCCACTCCCTCAATGACCCAAATGGCGAACACATGCTTGTTACAATTGTGATGTGGTCCAGGCTCAGAGGAGGGTGAAATTTTTTTCTCTTTTTTCTGAAATTAGAATTGTACCTAATGCACCTGACTTTCCTTTTGCGATGGAAAGCATAGTCAAAAGCAGTAATGTGCATATTGGAGCCTTCTGAGTCTATCCATGACTGAAGTACCAATTGCGTTTAAATGGTGGTTAATTGGGGTTTAATTTGTTAATATAATGATTGTATAAGTAAACGATGTGATTAGTTAGAATTTAGGACTTTATTGAACGCTTATCACTCCCTTATTTTAAGAGTTCTTTTAATGTGTAGGTAAGAATACATAATTAAAATTTTTTATTGTGGGCTTTTTTATTCAGGTTTAAAAAATTATTTGAATACTTAAAAATAATGAGTCTTGATTTTAATTGGCATTATCATCGAGGGTACAAAGATTTGCTTCTCCAATTAGAAATAATAGTTTTGATTTGAAGAGTCCCAAGAGAAGGGAAAACCTTGCAATTCACCAAAGATGGTCATGTTAGGTCGTGTACTAACTACGAAGGTAGGTCCTGATTCTTTGGACCAAAAAGGGACAAGAAACAACGAAACTTAGTATAGGGAGATTGGGGTCTTTGCATTGAACTTTGAATTGAATTAATCAATATGTCATGCTGCACAGTCCTACTTTATGTATGTCCTATCATTTAAATCCTTTAATAATCACTTTTCATGTCCAGCATGAAAACGTAAAACAACATTTAACTCATTGTAAATACTTATATAAAAGGATTAAAAACAATAATTTCATGTATATGTCCTATCATTTAAATCATTACCAGGCCGGCCACATCCTAAGGCCATCCTAAGAGTGGCTTAGGCCTCGATATATACATGTGTATGATTATTAATAAATAGTTTAAGTATATATAAAATTTGATTAATTTTTAATATTCTGTTTAGAATATGAAAAAGTTGTTAATTAGTTAATAAATAATATAAAATAAAGATTTTTCTCTTAAATTATCGGCTCTTTTTTATGCATCTCTCTTAATTAATAACTATTCTATTTTTTTTTCTTAACATATATATATCTATATTATTGATATTATAATTTAACATTAAAATAAATTAAAATACTAATAATTATAAATGTTGATTATCTATTATAATAATCAATTTGAAAGATAAAATAAAAAATATTTAAATGAATTGTATGCATTGGACCAGCTGCTCATCATTACTTAAAAATTACTCATGCAAAATGTGTGAAAATGGGGGGTTTTGAAGCAAAATTACAGTGTCGTATTTGGTAAAAGTAAGAACTAAAAAGTAAGGCACGGTTATGGACAAAAGTTGGTGATGATTATCCACATCTCTTAGACTATAATACTTATCCTTCAAAGATGCTTTTATGCGATTGAGACTCCGGCGAAAGAGAGAGTCTCCATACTGTTTTGGGTTTTCATGCACGAATACGTTTGATTCACTATCGGTCTTGTGTCAGCTGTGATGTAAGAACAAAATAAAGAATAATATATCTTCTTTTACATACTTGTACCAAAACCCATCATTTTTACGTATGTATACTTTTATTATCTGATGATAGCTAGTGCTATTTTTATTTCTACACACATATAATTTTGTCTTTTATAATTATGATTATGATATGAGGGTAAGCGACTTGTTAACAATGTGTAACGAATATATTTTAAACCCAAATATCTAATGTTATCTTTATATTGAAACGAGAGCTTGGTCTAATATATCTTAATATATAAATTGTGAATCTAACTATTAAATAAAAATAATTTTAAAATTTATTTTAAATAAAAATAATTTTAAGAGTAAGTTCTTTTCTTAATTTATTTTTATTTTAAATATTTTATAATTTATTTTAAATTTTTATCTTTAATTTAGGTTTATTTTAAAAAATAATATATTATATTTTTCTTTAAAAAATTATTTTAATTTAATAATACACTTGTAAAATAAAAAATATTTACTAATTTTTTCAATGACAATTATTACTTCAATTCCCATAAGAACACTCTATTTCCGAAAAGTAATTTTTAACATAGAATTTTAAAATATTATTTTAAGAGTGCCAAATTTAAGTGAAAAATGTCTCTAATAAATTTTTTTATTAAAAATAAATTTTATAAATTCAATAATTAATTATGGTAAAGGTTATATTTATAAATTTTTGTGCAATTTAAATATTTATAAATAAATAATTTAGTAATAGCTATTTGTTGTCTTTTAAATAGTATATCATCCATTAAAATATAGTAAAAATGAAGAAGTGTTAATTAGAAATCAAAATGTGTAAAATTTTGTAAACTTAGTACAGTTTATAAGGTTGAATTAATACGTGTCATTTTACCAAGTCAACACATGATGCTGTTTAATAATATATATATATATATATAGATTGTATTGAATATATCATTTAGAAGAAAATGACATGCTAAAATTTAATTGAAAAAAAGGAAACGAAAGGAAAGTTATTCCTTCTGATCCGCTACTCTAGTTTGCTAACTTGTTCACTTTAAATTCAAATACCCAAATCTTGACAAATAGTTCCATTGTACCAAAACCTTATTCGTTAAGCACCAAAGCAAGTAGCTTGTAGCTTTTTATTTACTTTTATGTCTTGGTGGATTGCGCTTTTTCTACTAAAACAAAAACAACTAGTTGAAGGTATACGGGTCCTTTTAGTTAATTTATAATTTATTATATTAAAATTTATTTATTTATTTCATTAAGCTATATTATTATAAAAATTATTTATCCTGTCCATAGGAGATTAACATTTTAAAGCATTTATACACATAAAATATTTTAATTTTAAGGTTACCGTGTTATTCCAAATATAGCCGTTATAACCATATCTTTTTAAGGTATTCATACCAATAATTTATAGAAATCTTTCGTTGTCAAGTAGTTATGACAAATTACAACCACAAGTTACACATCTAATACTCTTTTATAATAATAATAATAATAATAATAATAATAATAATAATAATAATAATAATAATAATAATAATAATAATAATAACTATTGTTCAATTCTTGGGTTGATTTCTTAAGAGTCTAACACAATTAGGTAGTAATTTTAATTTACTTAGAATTTGACTTTTCTAATAATTTTTTTTATGTGTAATCTTATATGTTCTTTTAATATTTATCTTTTAATATTAAATATAAACTATTAATATTTAATTTTATAAATAATAAATAATATCTAATAATACATATTATTTTTAATTATTAAAAATATAATTAAATCAATGTATCATATTTATATGATAATACATGTTAAATAGTTAATTTTTTTTATTTAAATATCTAATTGAACACACAAGATAAAATGTGTTGTTTTATAAAGTAAAATTTTTCTTTCATAGTATTCAAACATACTTTTTAAAAATAAATATATCATATTTATCTTACTAAATATATCCATGCATTTTATAGTTTAATTTTATCAAAAGATTTTATAGATATTAATTTTGTTAAATAGATGAAAAAATCTCCTCTTAATTATTCATATTTATTCACATAATTTTATTTTACGTTTAATTCTTAACTCTAATATCTTTAAATAATTAATAGACATGTCACCGATATTGATACATGGGTAGACTTACTTAGTAGAAAGTAAAAAAAAACTTGATTTTGAATTTATAAACAAAATTTTAGTTATATTTTAAAGTTGACTAATAAATTTAAAAAATATTAATGTAATTAAAAGTTTAAAACTCTAGATACAACAAAAGTATGAGCAAAAGAAATTAGAGATAAAAAAGAAGTTAAATAAACTTAGAAAAATAAAAAAAAGTTAAATAACATTAAAAAGCAATTAACAATTTTAGTACACTTTTAAAATTTAAGATATTTTAGGTCTAATTTTCATCCATCACAATGACCCCAACATAGTAACGAAGACACCATTATTTGTGATTGTAATAATAGTTTATTATAATAATTATGATAGAATTAAGGATTGTATTTAATATCAGGTGTGATTATACTTTTTTTATTCAAGCTTTTTATACTATACCTAAATATAGAAAAAAAAGACATTACAGTGTTTTAAAATTTTAGTAGTTTAATGTTTTATAAGATTTCTATAAAAATTATTTTAAATATTTTATCTATTTTTTATGAATTATTTTTAGATTTATATTAATTTAATGATATTAAAATAAAGTTACAAATATTTTTTACCATTTTATTTATAAAATTAGTTGTATAAATTTTTTTTAAAGTTTTTCTTATTTTCTAAGAAATTTTTTTTTGTTGATATATTTACAAGAAACTTGTATACTTTTTTTTGTAATTTTTTTAAAACAAAATGCCTGCAAATTACTTGCAAAATTTTAAGGAAAGTTTTTTTTTTGTCAATTTATTTTAGAAAGTTTACATGCAAATTTGCCTGCAAAGTTTTCTCAGGAGTTATTGATAGATTTTTTTTTGTATAAAGTATTTCCAAATTTATTTCTATTAAAGTTTGCAGGAAAATTATTTGTAGATTTTATTTTTTGTATAAATAATTAATTTTAAAGGTTTTTTCTATTACGACAAATCTACGGTAAATTTTTTAGAAAATATATTTTTTCTGCAGAGTTTTCATATTGTTTGCAAAAAAGTTTTGAAAAAAAAAAAAACACAAATTCTAGTAGTGCATCCGCCACTTGATGATTGGATTATATCCATGCATAGCTCGTATAGCATTCAAAACCATGGTTTTACCAATGGCTTGTGATAAACTAATATTCTATAATTATCTACATGAAATTTTGGCAAAGTTTTATTTTGTTTATTAACAATTGATCATGAATGTCATTTTTTTTTTCTAAAATTATGAGTTGGATATTGCATTTGAATTTTTTTTTTTACTATTTTAGCAAATATACAAATTGGTCCTGAAAGTTTTTACTTGTATACTTTGATTTGTGAAAGTTTTGCTTTATATAATTTGATCTTTTGAATGTCCTAACTTCGTCGTTTGTTTATCTTTCTTGAAAACTAATTGATCTCCAAAAGTGTCAATACTTATAATTTGATTTTCAAATTTTACTTATATTTTATTCTTATTGTGCGTACATTTTTACGAGGAAAAGATCAAAATGTAAGTTGATTAAAACCTTTGAAGACTAAATTGTACAGAATAAAATCTTCAAGCATAAAAAACAAGATGTCACTTTTAAAGATCACTAAGACTTAATCTAGACCAAAATAAATCTTGTGATATTAGGAATTTCAAATGAAAATAACGACCTTCACTGTGTTGTAAATATGCAGGAGAGACTAGCAATTACTCAATTTGTTACATCTAGATTTTCTTATGCAGTTTGAATGAATTTTTACTCTTGGTTGAGACTAAGCTCATTGCTTCCTCAAGTTGTAAATTCCATTTCTTATAGCATACAAGATATTAGTTTCGTAGGAAAGCAAATAAAGCTTGGTTTTCAATCTAGTTTACTATTGTTTACATTATTTGGGTACATAAAAATTCTGTTATTTTAATTATCCTCTATGTTTTAATTGATTAAAATTATAGGGGACAGTATCAAGTAGTGCATGAACTCCTTTTTCTTTCATTGATTGGTTATCTAATCCCAGAGTTTGTGTTAATTTATACAGTAGGACATAGTAACTTGATCGATGTAAGAATTGGAGACCCCTTGTTCTCCGTTTAATATTTTTTTCCTTTTTTAATAAAAATATTTTTTAGGGCTCCTCCTCAAGATAAATACAACAAAGGCTCATTATAGACTAAAGAAATGTATCTTAAAGCTGGAGGTGGGTGCAAGGTGGCAAAAATTGAAGTCAAGAAAAGTGTACAATTACGTAATATAGTTAAAAGTAAAAAAAAAAAAGAACAAATCAATTAATTTAGAAAATTGTAGTAAAAATACCACCAATCTAAATTTTAAAATAAACATTTTCGAAATCTTAAAAACTCAATTTTAACGTGCTGATAAATGAAACTTTAATAGGAAAAGTTAGAAAAGATAATAATTTTAAATTGTTTAGAAAAATAAAAAAGATTTTAATTATATTTTTTTGCTCTTCAATTTAGATTATGTGAAATTTTAGTTCCTTAAATTTTCTTTTTAGCTGACTAAGTCTATCAACATTCAAAATTTAGCGAATTTAATCCTTTGTTGATTTTCTTCTGCATGAAGTTTTTAAAATCTCTTTTTCTAAACTTAAAAACATGCAAATTAAATGAAATAAATTGTCATCTATTCAAAATTCACCGATCCAAAGAAACATCAAATTTTATGAAAAATAAAAAGTTTCAAAAATTTTTCTCTTTAAACTCTAATTTTATATTTATAAAATTCTTCAATTTTTTTTATAGTTTATACTAAATTTCTTATTTTTAAATCTTTGAAATTGTTTAATGTTTTAATTTCATTACAAATTCTAAAAAAAGTTATATAAAATAAAAATTTAAGATTTTTAAGTAGGAAAACACCAACATGAAACCAAATTTACATAATTTTTAAAAATAAATACTCTATTAAATAAAAGAACCAATTTACAATTAAAAAAATATTTTGCATTATATATATATATATATACAGCAGTTTAAAAAAAAAGTTAGTGTAAGTAAAGGACACTTAAAATGTTATGTCACATAAAACAATCATTGACATTGAAAATAACTATGTTGAGATGATAAGTTTTTTCTATGGGAATTAAATAAACAAGCAATGATCTCAATACTAAGTATATAATATATTTTGAACTTTAGTGATTTAAGAGTTAATATGATGATGATGTATAGCATTTATTATATTAAAATTTAAATCATTCCACTCGAATAGTCGAGTAACAATTTTTTTTTCATTTTACTAATTAATGTTTAGTTCACAAATGTCATAAATTCTGTTTTACTTTGATCCATATTTGATTTTGGTAGATGTAATGAATTCATAATCTAAGTCATATTCTTGGAGAGCAATGTGAAATTTGAGTTCCTTAAGATTTCACTGGCTGTAACGTGTACTATGACTATGTAGTATACAATGTTGTTGACCTCGAAATATTTATAATTGTGCACAAGCATAGTCATATTTTCCCCCTCACTATTTATCCACAATGAATTGAGAGATATTTTGGGCCGTCTTGTAGGATACTTGTACATAATTCATTAACTCATTACTTATATAAAGAACAAGAAACGCACAATGCGAAACTTTTGAAATAATAAACATTATTATCATTGTTCAATAGTAATTAATTACTATAAGAATTTAATAACTCACGTACTATTTTATCATAATTAAAAGTTATTAACTTTTATAACAAGTACTAAAAAATTACGTATATATCAATTTTAAAATCAGTTGAATATATTAAAATTTTGAAAACAAAAATTTTATAAAATTGTTCGAGAAACACATAACCGAAAATGTATAAAATCCCTTTGTGGTTTTGATTTATATATCCAGATGAAAACATGCATCACTGATACACAAGTCGAACCACATTCAATTATTTTCTTTATGATTATTGGGGATAAAGATCAAAGACCCCACTCGTTTGTGTCCTTAATTTTCTTTAGATGGCGTGAGGCTGCTTGAAAATATAAGCAACAGATTTCATTGGATGTAACGGTTAGTTTGTTAGAAAATTTGACTAATTCTGCATCTGAAAATGTTATGCCACAGACTAGTCAAGGACATGGGCACCATCACACATACATATATATAATATTAATAAAATACATAATTAGTTATTTTCCAACTACCACTGTTGATTGTGACTCATGTAGTTTTCCACGTGTAGTTTACCTAATCCACAGGATTGCACATTTGCACTTATCCATTGTCAAAGTTCTACTCAGGATATCAATGACTAATGCCTCGTGCCTAACGTTCAACTATTCATCTAGCCTTGTTCTTTTATATGCATGCATATGCGCAACTACTTTGGATAAGAACTGTAATTATTATTATTATTATTATTTTCCAGTAAGGTTTCACGGTGTTGGGATTTCATCAATAGCTTAATAATATGCTTTCCACGTATAGAAAATCGCGTGTTTATAATTGTCGATAAAGAATGAGGATCGCAAGTTTGTTTAAATGTGATACCCAGAAAATTATTAATATATTTTAACTCAAACCCATTCTATATAACTATGTAGATTACGATCAGTTTTTCCATACGATGCGTGACTTTGTTCTATATGTATAGTTTTATTTAGTTGCAGAATTTGAGCTTAATGCCGTTTTCAACTCATAATTTAGAATGTGTCTTTTTGAGTCATAAATGAATATATGACGCACTCAAATCCCACGAAATCGAGAAGAAATTTTTGGTGCGTGAAAGCATGAAACAATTCCCTTTGAGAAAAAGGACTTTAAAACTTTTAAAAGGAAGTTTAAAATTATAGAAAATAAAAAGTAATATTTTATATATATTTGATTTAAATTTAATCATATTTAAAAATTTAAATTTAAATCAATATATATTAAATAAACTATCACATTTTTGCTATACTTATCTTTTCATTTGATAGAATTTAGTGTCGAAGAAGGAGCCTTGGCCCAATTCATCTCTTTCCGCAATTTATTTAACTGAGATCAATATATGTCGTAAGATTTGTGGTTTGAATCTTCACGGAGAAGTGTCTATGTAGTTTACACCACCAGTTTGATTAGCTCTTTTACAAAATATCTATAAAGAAAAAAAAGATATCATGCATATTCAATTTTAACTTTTATGATAGACACCCACGTGCACACTAGATTGAATATAATATTAGTGTATTTGAAGAGTTCATCTATAATTTATTGGATAGTTTGTAATTTTTAATTATTCTAACAAATTAAAATATTTTTTAATTTATTTTAATGAACATTATAATCAAATTTATAATAGAAAATTTCATAAATAAATACTTAATTAATCTCGTAACTAAATATATTTTATACCACCTTTTGAGGACTTGACATATCTATACTAAAAATATTGACAAAAATAAGTATATTAGATTTGAATTTTCTCCTATTAAGGTAAGATTTAGACTTATATTTGCATTCTTTCTGTTAACACAATACTTAGACTTTTTACTTAAGAAGATATTGAGATAGAAAGAGCGGATGATATAGAAGTGAAGGTGAGAAGAGAAGCAGTAAAAGAGCTTAGATATAAAAAAAAGAGAAAAGTGAGTAGAAAGAAAGACGATAAAAGAATTGGATATAGAGATAAAAAAAAAAAAAATGAATATAAAACTAAGATATGTAAAGGTGAAAAAAGAAAAAAAAGAGTCAGGTATAAAAGGAGATAGAATAAAATTGAACACGATGATTGAGAATAATGTTTTAAACATGGAAGAAAAAGAGAATAAAAAGTTAATTTTTTGTTTTTATCATTTTAACTCAAATAAACTTATTTTCACTTTAAAAAAATAGAACAAATATTTAATGTCCGCATTAATTGAAAAGAATTTGAATTCAAGTACATTCCATATATTATGTGATTTCTTTTTTATAAAATATATTATAAAATATATTATGTAATTGTTGTAATATTTTTTTAGTATTTTTTATTAAAGTTAAAAAATTTTATTTGATGTATTATGCAATTTTTTTATAAAATTTAAATACTATGTTGAAATAATTTTTTGTAGTATTTTTAATTAAAATTATTTTTTTATCTTAATAAATTATCTAACCTTAAATTCTTATCTTTATTATGTGAGAGTAAGATAAAATACTAATTTAATTAATAAAAAAATTAGACCTTTTCCTATTTCTAACCTTTATTTTATCTCACATGCACTGATGCACGTGCATATTAAACTTTATTGTTTGAGCAAGCCACCGAATGTTGACTTGGCTCTGCAATTTTGATGACATTGGGTTCAATTTCTCTTCCGTCTTTCAAGGAGTTTACTTTTATTTATATTTTAAACATTTATAATAGTTTTATAATGAAATTTATTATTTTTAAATATTAAAATTTAAAATGAATAATTTTTAATTTTATTAAAATATTCATTCAAATTATTGGTTAATTTAATATCATTAATAAAATTAACTAACAATGCTTCTTAATTTTTGTTTAGTAGTTAAAAGAATCTTGTATTATGAACGAAAATAGTAAACATAATTAAAAAATACTGAGAAGAAAAGTAAAATATATAATAAACTTATAGTTTTTATTTCTTAAATTTACATTTTGTATACAAAAAATTTATCAATTTTTAAGTGAAAATTTAACCAGTATTATAAAAATTAAATAAAAATTATTCAAAATTATTATTAATATAATCTTATTATAGTTTTATGATTGTCTTAATACCGATACTTAAAGTTAATTGTAATTATTCGATGGTGTCAAATTATGATAGAGAAATAATTTATTTATTATATTTTTATGTAATAAACTCTAACTTCCAATAAAATTTATCACTTTAAAATATTTAAAATCAATAATCAAGATTGATGTTAATATTTCTTAAATTTTAATGACAAATACTAATGAGTGTTCTTAAGACATTGATCGAAAAATTAAAAATATTTATTTTATTAAAAAGCATTATTAATTCATCTTTTTGTAATTTTTAATGTATTTTAATTTAATTTTTAATAAAATTATTTTGATTTCTCCATTAATGTACTTAAGACTTTCAGTAGGAAAATGAATTTTTAATGTACTTTCAAATTTATTTTAATAATTAATTAACTAATATTTGTATTTATTAGCAATACACTTTTTAAGTAAACACAAATAATTAGTTTTTTCAAGCTAATGAATGTAGTAATTATTTTTGCCAATCTAAAGAATTCAAGAGCAAATTAAAAAGTAATATTTGCGCAAAACAAGAAGCACGCTTAACCCTTTTTTTCTTAAATGTTGGCTTGTTTTTGACAATGATGTATTTTCAACTGAGTATTTACGTGGAATTTTCGTTAAAGAATTATTCTTTTTTATAGTTTCTTTCAAACAAAAAGTCGCCTCAACTGTTTTGTGAAAAATACTTTTAATTTATTTTATTATTCATATCTTCTCCCAACACGCGACAAGGACGGTATTTTAGTTGTTTGTTTTTATTTTTAAATTAAAATTAGAATTTTGTTTAGATAATTCACAATAATATTAAATATAATTTGTTTATTAAAATAAGACTTATATTTTAATTAAATACTAACGCTAAAAACTATATCTATATTTCATCTAAAGTAAAAAAAAAATTTTTTTTTCTTCTATAATAATTTTCTATGAAAATAATTGTATCGTAATTACACTTGAAAATAAGCTAGCTTATTGTTGAAATTTAACTCATTATTCAAATTTATTTATTTATTTAATTAAATAAATAAAATTAAAAATTAAAAAATATTTATATGAGTTCAATTTTAATTTTATAAATTTGATATTAATATATTATTTAAAAATAACTGGCATTTATCGCGCGCAAATAATATTTGTCAAGTTTCAATTTTCAAATAGTTGTAACTAAAGAAATGACCATAAATACTTTTCAAAGAGATTTACCATTTTCACAATAAAAAAAATTATTTCTAGCCAAGGTATTTTATATAGATAAAATTATATTTTATTATTATTTTATTTTTAGTATACAGATATTTTTATACTAAATTAATAAATAAAATTTTATTTAAAATTTGTTAAAAATAAATAAATATAGGATAAACAAAGTAATGAGTTAAGCTTAATTTTTAAATTAAATCAAATCTAAAGTTTTAAATTTGAATAATTTAAATAAATAAATAGATAAACATGATTTTTTTTTTTGTATACTTTTTAGGAATTGAGTTTCAATTAGTTGCTTTAGTTAACACATTACACTTTTAATTTTAATAATTTATTTACCCTAAACCCCTGAGTATTAAAAATAAGAGTTCAAATGGTATATTCTGTTAGTGTACATATTTTTATATTATTAATTATTAAAATATACTGTAAATATGATTTTAATATTAATTACTATAAAAAGTTTAACAATTTTTTATAAGATAATTTGTAATTGAACAACAATATAAAAAAAATGCAAGTATATTTTAAATAAATTCTTAAAATAATTAATACAAAAAATTATTTCAGCTCATTATTCACCTTTTCATGTTCTCTTCAACTTAGTTATCCTCGTCACAAAATTAAAATTGGACTCTTAGCAGATAATAATATTTTCCAATTACTCGAAATCTCTCTTTCTTTCTTTTAAGGAGTTATTTAGATAAAAACATATTTAAAAAAGAAAGAAGAGAGGACAATTATTTATTTTACACAAACATACTTTAATTTAATAATTTTTAAAAAATAAAAATAAAAATCCTTGAGCAACATAAATTTAATGTATGAATAATTTATTTATCTTTACAAATAAAGTATAATTATATTAATTTTAAAACAAAATATTTTCAATGTTCTACCAAATAATTTTAAATATTTCTTAAAATATTAGTATTGATGAATGTCTGCAAAAGAAAAAAATGAGTTCGACCATAAAATTATACTTAAACATTTAATAATAAATAAAATAAAATGGTAAAGAATACAATTATCTCATTATTATTGTTCTTGATGGGGAAACACTAATCTTCCAGTCTCTTTGTAGATAAGATGACGCCCTTCTGTGTATTGCTGACACCGCTTGATGTAGCGGAGGGTACCTACAAAAGATACTCCGATATTGAAGTCAGGTATCGGTTTAGACAATAAATATTATTTAATATTCAAAAGTCAATTATTTACCTGTACCTCCTACCTTTCTTTTATAGGCATTATTATGGGCTAATGGGCTTTATGAGTCAATCCTGGTTTTGGCCCTTTAATTAAAGTAAATAATGGTCTAATTAATACTCTTAATTAGGTTATTTACTTTTTAACCTGACAGAGTGAATATTCGGCTATTTAGGCTGAAGGAGTATTCAATTTTCTTTTTCTATAAGTAAGACCGAGTATTGCCCTATCTAGTACACTAGTCCCCAAGCCCGAAGAGGTACGAGACAAGGGCTTAATATTATATTGACTGATGGGACGTTACTCAAGAGATATGTAGGCCGAAGGGGTACAGATCGAGTACGTACTCGGCACAGACATGCTTATTTAATAATAATAAGAAAATAATTATTTCGGCTAATTTAGGGTTTTAGATTTTTAGAGTTTCCTCGTAGTGTGTGTCTTTGAAACGAAAGGTTGCTTGATCTTATCCGTAGATTTGAAAAAGATCTGACGATCCAGAAGGGGTGTGACCCTTCGTATACCCGAAGCTATGTATTTTATAAATACATGGTGGTCCAGGTCTCCATTTATGCTTTTTTGCTCTAAACTGAGGGGTATACATTGTTGCTCTAGACTGAGGGGTCTACATTGTTTTTAGAAGCTTTCCTTCATTCTTCCGACAACTATAAGGTACGCTTAGTCATCCTTTCTTCTCCTTTCCTTAATTCTTTATCATGGCTGAATCCATAGAATGAGAGGATTCATTATTGAATTCGTTGAGGTCAACTACTGTAACATCCTTCTTTTAATATATAAATAATTTGCATTTATAACTTATATTATTAAAACATGATTAGGAAAAAATTGATAACAACTTGTATATTTAGAATAAATGGTACAATATAAAAATATAAATTAATAAACTTTACAAATTTACAATATTTCTCCTTGGAAGATTTCCACTGACAATAAATAAAATACATAAGTGATTCTATTACATTAAATCAAATTTATCTGAGCAGTTTCTTTCCTACAACTCCTTGATGAGTGATGATGCGAGTTTTGCTACTCGTTATGCACAAAGATTGTTGTTAATGCTCATCAAATATGCAAAGAAATAAATGCAATACTAAGGTGTTGTCTCAAGTCGTCTGCAAGGAATTTTTGGTTGGGAATATACATCGAACAAGTGTAAACATATATTTTAAAGCAAGTAAATTGGGGAGAGGTTTGTCAATTTTCAGATTTTAATCAAGAGCAAAATGTAAACTAGTGAAATTCAATCAATTAAGAAGAGTAATCCCTAGTCAATCAATTAGTTCTATCCCTATTCTTTCAAATGATTCAATAATCCACTTTTTTTTTTCCTTGAATTAAGTTAATCTAACAAGTGAAAATTAACTTTAGCATCCCAATTAAGCATCCCAATTAAAATTAAGCATTTTAATGGGCTCCAATCTCTATCCTAAGATTAAGCAATCTCAAAGATTAATCAAAATTAAGCAATTTTGTATTAGAATTTCGTTTGGGTAATTTAGGGTTCATTAAGCAATGTTCCCTTCATGCAAATTTCATTTCATTCAAAGATTTGGGTTAATAAATCCAAAGAAAGAAAGAGTAATATTGACATTAAACCTAAGAATTCAAGAACCATGTAAGTTGACTTGGAATTACAAGAGAATTTAGCCCTCCATATGGATGGGCTTCACAAATGAAAGAAGGGAATGCAAAAACGTAAACAACATTAATGTAAACTCAATGAGAATCAAAGGGAA
Source organism: Abrus pulchellus subsp. cantoniensis (assembly GCA_024086825.1). Taxonomy (NCBI): domain Eukaryota; kingdom Viridiplantae; phylum Streptophyta; class Magnoliopsida; order Fabales; family Fabaceae; genus Abrus; species Abrus pulchellus. Next base: position 15,870,051 of record CM044050.1, read on the forward strand.
ATTGGAAATTAAAACCTATAATGGACCCCTGACTGTCACCCAAGGCTCCAAAGCTCTGGAAAGAAAAATGTCCTAATTTGGCAAAGGGAATGAAAGAAAATTAAAAGTCTAAGCCCTCGTACCCTAATTCCTAAAATTTATTTATAGTGGAGGACATGTCAGCAAAGTGTCCACTTTTGCCTTTGAAAGTGTCCACTTTGGCTCTTGAAAGTGTCCACGCGTATCTATGTTGTCTTGCAAATTCTCTGCAGTTGCCACTTTTCATGCTGAAAGTAGCTACTTTGAACGCGCATAGCCACTATGAAAGGCAATAGTGTCCATGCGCATATTGCTTCCCAAGCGGCGTCTCTGGAGATTTCTGGAGTTAATATTATGAAGGTTGAAAGTAGCTACTTTGGACCCTTTAATGCCCAGACTTGCTGTAGTTGCTACTTTTGCTCTTGAAAGTGGCTACTTTGGGGTCAACTTTCATCCAAGGGCCAAGATTTCTCAAAATTAGCTTGGGGACTCTGCAAAATTATCAAGCTAATTAAAATTGCAATCTATATCTATGTAATTAAATGCAAATTAACCAAAAATTAATAAACCTATAATATTTACTCAAAATGTGATTTCTGTATTATTTACACTATCTAAGTTCATTTTTTTTTTACCAAGGAGTATCAAAAAGGCAAGTAAAAATATAATAAAAAGTGGATTCATCACAACTCCAAACTTAAACTTTTACTTGTCATCAAGCAAATCAAAATTCAAGCAAATTAAATGAAGAGGGTTAGATTTATCCAAAATATTTTTTTTTTCAAAAATTTTCATTTCAACTTCATGCTTTAATTAGCACTTCCAACATCTTCACAACCATAGACTCATTCAACAGAGGAATCATATTCATGTCAAATATTCCATGCAAAGTCCCACTAAATTGAAACAAAAGAATCAAGCAAGGTTTCATGTGACTCACATAATGTAAAGAAACTATCCATCTCACATGGTGGTGTTCATCACTCAATAACATTTCAGGCTAAGTGTTTTCCCTCAATCCATGCATTTGCCTCACCCTACCATAGGCTTGCCCATATTCTCAATCTCTTTTGCCTAGACACAATGAACCACCTATCATGAGGGCTTTGTTGGTCACAAATGAGATTAGGATAGGCTCAAATTTAATCAAGGAAGGTCATAAGATCAAGTGGTTACTCAAGAGGAAGGAGTTCTTTTGAGTGATTTAGTACAACAACTAGAGTGAAATGCCTTAAATGATGTAGCTTAAGAGGTTCAAGCATTCTTTGACCACATTTTATTTTATTTTTTTTTATTAATTTGCCTTATGTAGAAATCCTTTTTCAACTCAAATGCTTTGCTATATTTTTTTTTCTTTCTTTTCTCCTTTTTCATTCATTCATTCATATTTTTGTGATGTCATGGACTTTGACAATCAATCTTTTTTTTTTTTTTTGACATGTATTATGAACATGTATGCTGTCCACCACCCCAAACTTAGGACATTGCTTGTCCTCAAGCAACTACATGTATAATCAATACCCCAAACTTAGTTTTTTGCACTCAATCTTGAGGTAACTCAAAAGAAATACCTGTATTAAGGAAAGGGAATTATTTTTGTTGACTAAGTTTGGCAAAAGCAAGAAGTGGGGAATAAGGAAATGAAGTGCAAGGGTGGAGGGAAGGGTATGTGCAAAAAAGGCATCAATCATCTAGATGAAAAATTACACAATGCATATTTAATTAAGAAACAAGGCAAATTTTAGAAAATGAATGCAAAAATATATGTAATATGCACACATAAAAGAAGTAAAAAGGCCCAATTCACTACCATGGTAAAAGTGATAATAACTTGCAAAATGAGAGTACAATTCACCTGACAAGAAAATATGTTCAAAATGGTAGGGACAGTAAATATGTACAAAAATGAGAGTGAGTAAGAGTTGGATGGGAAATGTAATCAGAGCATAAAAGCAAGATTACAAAAGGGAACCATATTAAAAGGAAAAGAGAAGAATTGAAATGAGAAAAATATTTTTGTATTTTATCTAGTACGGTGCAGGAAAAGTAAGCTACAAATAAATTCAAAATAGGGACAAAGAGTTCACCCCCTTTTATAGATGATGTACACAAAGTTCAGGGGCACAACGATGCTCCTCCTGATGGAACTGAGGGCATCTAAGCAGAAAAAGAAAAGAAAACACGAAAGGTGGACTAAGTGACATCTTCATCAGAGGTGGATGAGGTGGCGCCTTCATCTTCCTCTGCTTCTTCTACTTCCTCTAAGGAACTAGAGCTGGGGGCATCTCTGAGGACATTGGGATTGAATGGAGGCAGGTCATTCTGAACAGAAGCTTTGAGGAAAGGGGCAGGGAAATAGGGAGCATAATAGATCTGGTCTGAAGTCATTCCCATCTTCTTACCAATGTTCAGCGTCATGGTCTCCACGAGGAGGAGCATGCTGTTTTGACCAGAGTGGATGGCAGTCTGCCTGTTTGCTATTTGCTGCTGTTGCTCCCTGATTGTTGCAGAGGACTCCTTCTTATATTCCGCTGGCAGAGTGAGGCTAAGGTCTGAAGACTTCTTTGGCTTAAATAGGTCCTTCACCAAGGCAGTGGAAATGGGGGGAAGTGCTCTAACTCTCTGCTGCTACTCTCCAAAATCAACGTATGCATCCTGGCACAACATAGTGATTAGAGAGGGAAAGACTAGAGAATCTCTGCTTCTTTTAAGGACTTCCAGCGTGGCACCGCTGATGACCTCCCCAACATGGATGGGCATGTCAGTGAGAATAGCATAGATGAGTTCTGCCCTCTTCATTGCAATGGTGGAGGTGTGGATGACTGGCATGAATGAGCTGACAATGAAGATACTCCACACCTTGGCAGCAGGAAGAAGGTGTTTGGTGGTTAGATTTTTGGGCTGCATTTTACAATCAAATTCCCAATTTTATCCTTCAATGCAGATTGTTTGAAGTATAGGTTGGTAATCTTTTTCCTTCTGTTTGCAGAATGCAGTGAAATCCAGTTGGCTAGATTGCTTCTGCAGAGGAGGGATGTTTAAAACCCTCTGGATGGTGGCTGGAGTGAAGCATCTTAATGGGCTCCAATCTCTATCCCTAAGTTTAAGCACTCTCAAAGATTAATCAAAATTAAGCAATTTTGGATTAGAATTTCGTTTGGGTAATTTACGGTTCATTAAGCAATGTTCCTCTCATGCAAATTTCATTTCATTCAGAGATTGAGGTTAATAAATCCAAGGAAAGAAAGAGTAATATTGCCATTAAACCCAAGAATTCAAGAACCATGTGAGTTGACTAGGAATTACAAGAGAATTTAGCCCTCCATATGGATGGGCTTCACAAATGAAAGAAGGGAATACAAAAATGTAAACAACATTAATGTAAACTCAATGAGAAACAAAGGAAAATTGGAAATTAAAACCTATAATGGACCCCTGGCTGTCACCCAAGGCTCCAAAGCTCTGGAAAGAAATATGTCCTAATTTGGCAAAGGGAATGAAAGAAAATTAAAAGTCTAAGCCCCCGTACCCTAATTCCTAAAATCTATTTATAGTGGAGGACATGTCAGCAAAGTGCCCACTTTTGCCTTTGAAAGTGTCCACTTTGGCTCTTGAGAGTGTCCACGCGTATCTATGTTGGCTTGCAAATTCTCTGGAGTTGCCACTTTTCATGCTGAAAGTAGCTACTTTGGATGCGCGTAGCCACTATGAAAGACAATAGTGTCCACATGCATATTGCTTCCCAAGCGACATCCCTGGAGTTTTCTGGAGTTGCTACTATGAAGATTGAAAGCAGCTACTTTGGACCCTTTAATGCCCAGACTTGCTGTAGTTGCTACTTTTGCTCTTGAAAGTGGCTACTTTGGGGTCAACTTTTATCCAAAGGCCAAGATTTCTCAAAATAAGCTTGGGGACTCTGCAAAATTATCAAGATAATTAAAATTGCAATCTATATCTATGTAATTAAATGCAAATTAACCAAAAATTAATAAACCTATGATATTTACTCAAAATGTGATTTCTGTATTATTTACACTATCTAAGTCCATTTTTTTCTACTAAGGAGCACCAAAAAGGTAAGTAAAAATATAATAAAAAGTGGATTCATCAATGAGTATGACCCTAGAACAGATCATTTGTCTCCATTTCTTCTCTTTTATTACCTGAAAATAATCAGTAAGGGTGAGTATTTTCCGCCCACTAAATCTCTTTTAATATATCTTAACTAATAATAATAATTAGAGTCGTAGCCTAATACTTTATTCTAATTCATTCTCATTCAAATACATGTATGTTATAATAATTCATACAATCATTCATCAAGCACATATAACATTTCACTCATTATACATACATTTCTATGCTAACCTGTATGTTATTATACATGTATCATATCATTTCAATTCATGTGTCACGATACGTTTGTCCCAATAACACCCGTTGGTGTACTACAACACATGTACCATAACAACATGAACTAATATGCTATGATACATATATCATATCATACATATTCTTTACCACCTCCCATCTATATCACTTTTCATCATAATAATTGCTCTTGGGATCCCTTGAGGACTTCTAGCATAGATAGCTGCTTGTTGTGTAACATCACGGATACATGTGTATCGCCCTGGCCCCTTTTAGAAAAGGTATAGTCAGGAGCTTTGTCGAGAGATGAGGGTGTGGCCTGTGAATGTTTATTTTTAATAATTTATTGTGCACCCTTCTCATTGTTAACATTCACCATCCTCATTTCTCCAAGATTTTCCAAATCTTTTCCTTAACTCTATACCCCAGTCTATCGCTGTACTATCTATACTCATTCTCTTTCTAATTCTCAACATTTCTCATTTCACATTCTTTATATCAATCCGCATGTCATGATTCATGAGTCACAAATTATATAAATTCATGGATTACAATATATATGATAACACACCCTTTCAATGTGCTATAATTTATATCATAATCACTCCATTTCAAGTTGCGTGGACTCATGCATTATAATCACGCCTCACATTCTTTCTCAATCATATTCTCATTTCTCATTCATACATCATATGCTTTCACTTTTAATCAACACTTCATTCATTTCTATAATTCTACCAGTTCAACATGTAAAGTTGTTATACAAAGTCATATCACGCAACCAATACAATATATCAAACTTATCACATAGATTACCACACAATATCACACCATTCAATCAGTACAATATGCCAAGGATTAAACACCTTCGGACTCAGCCCAGCTCGTACAATCTCAATATATAGTCTCCTAATCTAAATTTCATTATAATATATCTTTTATTACTTAATTTATATACATCTTAAGGAACTCAGTTCTAAAATCTCTTAATACTACTTAAGTCCATATTTTCTCTAAAAATATGATATTATCAGTTTAAAATAAACTCCAAACCTCTCTTTATATCACAATGCACCTTTGTCATATGATACTATCAAAATTTACATAACTTTAAAAAGTAAGATACTCATATTTCTCGAAGAACCACTAGATCTATATATACGTATATAACTACAGCTAGAAAATACTCCCCTTACCTGACAACGATTCCTCCAAACTAGCTCTCTGAGTGATCAACAAAGAGATTCCACACTATCCACGGAGAGATCTTCTAAAAGATAAGATTTTCTAAGTATTTCCAGGTAGAGATCTTAAGATGAGAAGAGAACCAAAGAAAAGGAATGAAATAGAGATCTAAGCTACGAGAAACTTACTTAGATCCAAGAAGAACAGATGTTTGAGCTCAAATTTGAAGAAGATTCATAGTTATTGGAGGTTTTCTCTGAAAAAGGAGAGGGAGAGAACAAAGAGGATGGAGAGGGATATGTGATTTGGTTGAAAATGAAGATTTTAAGGTGAGAGTTCCTTAAATATCTCTCAAACTCGCGACTTTCTCACTACAACGAGAGGTTCTCGCTACAGCGAAAAAATTTAAAATTTTCTTTCTTTACTGTTTGTCATTCTAGTTACAGCGAGAGCTCCTCGCTACAGCGAGAGAGTAGCATTCTCGCTACAGCGAGAGATTATAGCTACAGCGAGAGGGCTTCAGAATGTTCCATTTTCACCGCCTCATTATCGCAACAGTGAGATTTGTCTCGCTACAGTGAGATATCTTATAGCTCACCTCAATCAAACACTTCTAATTTCAAATAACATGCACAAAGAACTAATATTAATTACAATAATAATAAATTGCAAAATGAAAATGTTACAGCTACTGTTGTTGAGGTTCAAAATGTTAGAGGAACGGAGAAGGATGGGGAGGTCTCTTCAAGGCCGAGTGGGGCGGACGGTGAGGTAGAGCTAATAGTTAGAGAGTGTAGTGATAATGCTGAACTGTCTGGTGTTGTCGATGACTCTGAATCTGCTAAATCAATACCAAATGCTAGCCCTCCCAGGGAAAGGCCGATATTTCCCCTTGCGCGATTCCAGGATATAAGTGGATTCACGGTGTCGCCGCCTACTTCTCACGTTTCCAAAAGAATAGAAGTCTCCAATCTTTTGTAGACCATTGTGATATATCGCTATGGGAGGCTTCAGATCCATATCCGATAACTATCGACATTTGCCGAGGAGAAGGCTCTAGTAATCCCAACTTAGTGTTTTTAGGAGAAGGTGTTGAAATGGTCACTATCTTCTTTGTATACGAGTATATGTTTAGAGAATTAGGTATAAGGCTTCCCTTTGATGACTTCTAAATGGGGGTGTTGAGGACCTTAAACATCGCACCAACTCAACTTCATCTGAATGGATAAACAGTGATGCAAGCCTTTAGGATTTTGTGTAGATTCCACTATATAAAACCTAGTGTAGGTTTATTTCTTTATTTTTTCTGTACTCGTCCATCTGACAAGGCGAGATGAGTATCCTTAATAAGGCAAGCCAAATTGCCTTTGTACAAACCTTATGCTTCGTCTTTCAAGGGTTTAAAGTCCAGGTACTTTAAGGTAACCGTGAACCCTGTGGTTAGAAAATATATTTTTGATAGTGAAGATAAATCTCTTTTCCCTTTCCATTGGACCCGAGTACCTCGTCGGTACAATATTTTCCCCGAGGAGATGTTATCGGTTGAAGAGTTGTCGGCTCTGGAGTATATAAATACTTTTCCTAGGAAGCTCCCTGTTCGGTCTTTTATTCTGTTATTGAAGTCTCCCCAATCTCGGTTGGATATGAATGGTATGTTTTGTATTTTTACTTGTACTTTGAATATTGGTTTATATTGATTTGACTTCTTGTTTTCATTGTAGGCATAATGGCACAGAGAGGATCCGATTTGAAAAATCGAAAAGGTCTTAAGCTGAAAGCTCCTGAGGACACTTTTGCTGCTGATCACCGACACCCAGTCATAGATCAAATCTTGTCTATAACCAAAGCCTGCCCTCCTCCTCAGGATCTTGCTCTTGCTGAAGGTCGACCCAAGAAAAGAAAGGACAAGGATAAGGAGAAGGAGTCTGAGAAGGAAAAGAGGCAAAAACATGCTCGGGATGTCGGGTCAAGTCGTCGTGGGGACTCCTCAATTCAAACACTAGTACCATCGGTCGCTATGTCCAAATCCTTCTTTGCTGAGGGATTTTGGGTCCATCGAGTGGTCTGTCTTAATTCATTATCTGAGTTGGGATGGGCACTTGTAAATAATAAGAACCATAGAACTCACTGGCAATGGTACTGTGAGTTTCAGGCCCAGGCCATGGTGATCGTGTGCAGCTTTGCCTTGGAACCTTTGCAGGAACTGGAAAGGGTTCAAGGCCAACTCTCTTCCTTCGAACATGTTTTAGCAGAAAGTGAAGAGATTCGGTCGAATTTGTTTGAAACCAACAAGTTGTTGGAGGGAGAAGTTGCTCAGATGAAGGAGCACTTTAATATAATGAAGAGTCAAATGCGCTTAACAGAGGAGGCGTTGAGGGTAAAAAGCTTGGAGCTGAAAGCCAAAAGTTTGGAGTTGAAGCAAGAACAACAAAAGTCTGAAACCGAGCTGAAAGCTTTGACCGACGAGTGCAATATAAAACTCGTATTGGAGCATGAGGCCAGTTTTAAGCATGTCGTTTGCCAAGCTTTTGAATTTTGTCGAGTCCCTTCCTACTTCAACTTCGACCTGTCCAGGGACTTCTTTGGTGGGAAATTTCTACCATATGAGGAGGTCAATGGTGAAGTGGAGCCTGACGCTGAGGCGCCGAACTAGGCTCAAGGTGCCATTGAAGATGATGCCCTTGCCAGCAAGGTCCCAAAAAGGGGATTAATTTTTTCTTTTTACTTTTTGTAACTCAGGCCAATAGTGCCTAAATTTTGTACACTGCTCGACTTTTCAATACAATTTCTCTTACTTTAACTTGTGTCTTTGCAATTTTAAGTATATTATGATGCCATCATCTTTGACCGAGTAGGGATACTTAGGAGGAAATAATATAATTAATTCATCCTTAGCCAAGTGGGGGGTACTCTGAAGTTTATTCATCCTTGGCCAACTATGGGTACTTGGGAGGGAATAATATAATTAATTCATCCTCGGCCAAGTAAGGTTACTTGGGAGGGTTTTAACAGATCCATCCTTGGCCGAGTAGGAGTACTCGGGAGGGTATTTAATAATTCATCCATCCTTGACCAAGTGGAGGTACTCAGAAGGGAATAATATAATTAATTCATCCTTGGCCAAGTAAGGGTACTTGGGAGGATTTTTTAATATTTCATCCTTTGCCGAGTGGGGATACTTGGGAAGGTACAACATGATTAAATCATCCTCGACCGAGTGGGGGGGGTACTCGGGAGGGTATTTACTAATCGATTCATCCTTGGCTGAGTAGGGTTACTCGGGAGGGTATAAACGACAACCAAAATAACCGATATAGATGTAGCAGAAAAGGTTTTTTTCATTAATAATATGTTTCTTGTTAAAAACCTTCTCAGGAAAATCTCTTTTCACGTTCTTTTAAGAGAACAAAACCCGAGTGAGGAAAAGAGTGCACAATTCATAAGTTACAATTGCCTAACTGAAATAATGCTTTAAATGTGTGATGCCTTCCCTTCAAGTGTTTCAAGCTTGTACGATCCGTTGTGTAGCCATGTTGTTATCCGAAAGGGTTCTTCCCAGTTAGCAGCAAGTTTTCCTTCTCATCGATCTCGGCATGCTTCACCTGTTATTCTCCATACCAAGTCTTTAACATTAAATTGTCTTGGTTTTTATTTTTGAGTTGAATTTTCTGGCCGTTATTCTTTTGCTTGCCTCGGCCATGATTGTCGCTTGACTGCGTACTTCATCTAATAAATTTAGGTTGATGGCTAGGGATTCACTGTTAGCTTGTTCCTCAAAATATTACCTTCAAAATGATGGCTCCCCAATTTTGACCGGTACCATGGCGTCAGTACCATAGGTTACCCGAAAGGGTGTTTCCTTTGTTGTTTGTGGAGTACAACAATAAGCCCATAAGATCTCGGGTAATTTCTTCGCCCACTTTCCTTTTGCCGACCTCAATCTTTTTTTTAGTTTATGTAAAATTACCTTGTTTGCGGCCTTAGCTTGTCTATTATACTGAGAGTGCTCGACAGATGTAATCCTGTGTTTAATGTGTAATCCTTCCAGGAATTCATTAAAGCGTCTATCTGTGAATTATAGCCCGTTGTCTGTGATCAAGGCGTGAGGGATACCGAAATGTATGATTATATTTTTCCAAGTAAACTTTTGAACATTGATGGATGTAATGGTGGCTAGCGGCTCAGCTTCAATCCACTTGGTAAAATAGTCCACAGCAACTATAAAAAATTTGCATTGTCCTTTCGCCAAAGGAAAAGATCCGAGAAGGTCCATCCCTCAGATGGCGAAAGGCTAAGGCAAAGAAATAGGGTGAAGGTTGTCAACATGTTGATGTATATGTGGACCATGTTGCTGGCAGGGGATGATTTTTTAACAAAAATGTCACAATCTTTCAATAGTGTCGGCCAAAAATATCTGGTTCTGAGGATCTTTGTCACGACCCCTTTTTTTATAAAGGACCGAGAACATTATTTCTACACCACATACTTATTTTAAAAAAATAGATAAATAATAGAGAATATAAGTATAAAAATTCACTTCTCATTCAAAGTAAAAATGAAGTTCCTTACAACAAATATCCAACAGATCAACATAATATTACATTTAGTTTATAATATTCAAAATACAAAAAAAAAATTATAATATGTGACTCCCTCGACATGAGGTCTCATATATAAAGAAAAAGGACTCTAATGCATTATTACTCAACTTCAGCTTCTAACTTTTCCTCACTGGCCCTCGGCTGTGAAGTAGATGCAACACCTGCTACATCTGCTCACGTACCACCGTACGATCATCGCAGTACACACGCACACAACGACATAGAAAGAAATGCAAGGGTGAGCTTACCAAACATAAAATAAAATTATATATATATAGAGCAAAATATTTTTCACAGCAATAACCCCATGCATTTCCAGCCCATCTAATGCACAGCATGAAAACGGTTTCCAACTGGTTTCACAGCCTAATTAATCCAGAAGGAACCGAGCCGGTCCGGGAGCGACCCATTCCTATCCGGATCCAGACAAAGACAAAGACAAAGAAATTTCAAAGATGAACTTACCGTTACATGTCTACCCACCTAAACATGTAACTCGGCTCTATAATGATGCACAACATATATCTCGGCATGATGCACGCCACCAAAATTATTTTAACGGCTCAACTACGGCAAGTTTATAATAGATCGGCCAAAATCTCGGCATTTTAAACTAATTTAACAACGATTCTGACTTAGAAAATAGCTTTTATTCAATAGATCTAACAAAATCATATCAAAATATCTTGAAATAACATATTAAACCGTTCAAAACATAGTTCATAGGTTAAAGTAAACTCCCTTACCTCGTAAAGATGATTCACACTAGATCTACCGAATATTACTTGATTATAACAAAATTCACCGAAGATTCAGCTTTAGAACGGAGTTTCTCCTAAGAACACCATGAATTTCTATAAGAAAGAGAAGGAGAAGAGAAACGAACGGTAAATCTAGCTTCAAACTTAAAGAAACTTACTTCCAATACTTGAGAATAGATGTAGAATCTCGGATCTGCGAGAAATCTAAGTTTAGGAAGGTTTAGTATGAGAGAAATGGTGGTTTTCGGCCTTAGAACCTTTGAAAACCTTGGATAGAGGTGAAGAAATGAAAATTTCGTGTGAAGCCCCCTTTTTATAGAAAATTTTCGAAATTTACTGTTCACGCCGAAATTTCTTGTTCACCGCCGAAAACACATTCACCGCCTACTGTTCATGCTTGGGAAAATACTGTTCGGGGCACTATTCATGCCGGAAAACACTGTACACGTACTGTACATACGCGGTTATCACTGTTCATACGCGGTTTGTACTGTACACTGTGACGTCACCGATGACGTCAGCTGTCACTGTACATACGCGGTTTGTACTGTTCATACACTGTTCATACGCGGTTGCACTGTTCATTGCACTGTTCATACGCGGTTGCCTTGTTCATTGCCTTGTTCATACGCGGTTGCACTGTTCATTGCACTGTTCATTACACTGTTCATACGGTACTGTTCAAATAATTTTTTTTTTTTTTTTTTTTTTATAATAATTTCAAACTCCATCTAAATATATTCCAATATCAAATAATCCTTCAATTAACATTGAACAAATATAAAATATTATAGATTACTCAATAATAAATTAGAAGCCTGACAATTCTCCCCCCGAAAATAAATTTTCGTCCTCGAAAATTTCATTCCCCAAAGAAAAGATGAGGGTACAACTCTCTCATTCTTTCTTCTAACTCCCATGTGGCATCACCGATTATTTGGTCCCAAACAACCTTTACTAACCGAATAGACTTACCTCTAAGTTTCTTAACTCTAGTTTCCTCGATACGAGCAAATGGGACCTCCACAGACAAGTCATCTCGTAACTCCACAACATCGGGCTCAATTACATGAGACAAATCTGGAACATACTTCTTTAAGCTGCGACACATGGAAAACATTATGTATTCCGGACAACCGAGGTGGTAACGCTAATTCATAGGCTAAGGTCCTCGACGATGTAATATACGATACGGTCCTATGAACTTAGGTGTTAACTTCTTGGCTCTTAAGGCTCGCCCCACACCGTAGTGCGTGATACTCTTAAGAATACATGATCACCAACCTCAAATTCTAGGGATCTTCTGCGTCGGTCAGGCATAAGATTTACGTCGACTTTGGGTAGCTCTTAGCTTTTCTCTAATAAGTTCAACTTTCTCCTTAGTTTCTTGCAGCATTTCAGGTCCAACCATCAAATGTACTCCATCTTGGAACCAACAGATAGGGGTTCTACACCTTCTACCATACAGAGCTTCAAATGGTGCCATATCTATACTCGAATGATAGCTATTATTATAAGTGAATTCTACCAAAGGAAGCATATCCTCCCAATTACTCCTCTGCTCTACAATGCAAGTCCGCAATAAGTCTTCTAAGGTTTGAATAGTACGCTCAGATTGACCATCTGTTTGCGGATGATATGCAGAACTCAACCTCAACTGTGTGCCCATAGATTCTTGGAAACTCTGCCAAAACTGGGAAGTGAATCGAGGGTCCCTATCAGAGATAATACTAGAAGGTACTCCATGCAACCTGACAATCTCTCTAATGTACAATTCTGCTAATTTCTCCAAGCTAAAGGTCATGTTAATTGGCAAGAAATGTGCACTCTTGGTTAGCCTATCAACTATGACCCACACTGCATCATGATTCCTAACTGTTCTAGGTAGATGGGACACAAAGTCCATAGTCACATGGTCCCACTTCCACTCTGGAATTTCCATCGTTTGTAACTCTCCTGGAGGGCTTTGATGCTCCGCTTTTGCCTTTTGACAAGTCAAGCAGGCTTTAACAAACTCAGCTATCTCTCGCTTCATGCCTGGCCACCAAAACATCTGCTTTAAATCTTGATACATCTTGGTAACACCAGGATGAATGTTGAGACTACCCTTATGTCCTTCTTCTAGAATTGCTTTCTTTAATTCAGTATCTCTAGGGACACAAACTCGACCTTGACATCTGAGAATACCATCAACACCTTTACTGAAACCCTTTGTCTTATCTCGTCCCTAAGAGAAATACAATCCGACATAACATTGGATCCCACAATTGTTTATCTTTAATTTCCTGTAAGAAATTATTAGTCACCACAATTCGGCTACAACTAATCTTTTCGGGTGATAAGTCCACATGTATGTTCAGGTCTCGGAATTGTTCTACCAAAAGGGTTTCACTGACTCTTAGGGAGAATGCCTGAATCACATTTCTACTTAATGCATCGGCCACCACGTTAGCTTTTCCTGGATGGTATTGGAGCTGAAAATCATAATCCTTAAGGAATTCCACCCAACGTCTCTGCCTCATATTTAACTCTCGCTGATCAAATAAATACTTCAGACTCTTATGATCACTATATACATCGAACTGAGCTCCATAAAGATAGTGTCGCCACACCTTCAGAGCAAAGACTACAGCCCTAACTCAAGGTCATGAATCGGGTAATTTCGCTCATGAGTTCGCAATTGACGAGATGCATAAGCTACCACTCTCTTATCTTGCATCAACACACATCCCAATCCCTGATGAGAAGCATCACAGTACACCTCAAACGGTCGACTAGTATCAGGGAGAATCAACACCGGCGAAGAAGTTAGTCTCTGTTTTAACTCATTAAAGCTTTGCTCACATTCCTCAGTCCACACAAAGGGTTGATCACGGCGAGTTAACCGTGTTAATGGTGCAGCTATCTTCGCGAATCTCTCTATAAATCTCCGGTAGTAACCTGCTAGGCCCACAAAACTACGAATCTCTGAGGCTGTCTTCGGCCTTTCCCACTGCAACACCGCTTCAACTTTGGAAGGATCAACTGCAATTCCTTTAGCTGAAATAACATGACCAAGGAACTTCACTTCCTCTAGCCAAAACTCACACTTAGACAGTTTAGCATACAACTGTTTTTCCCTTAAAACATTAAGTACAGTCCTCAAATGCTCTTCATGTTCCTCTGACGAACTAGAATAAATTAAAATATCATCAATAAAGACTACCACAAATCGATCCAGGAAAGGTCTAAAGATCCGATTCATGTAGTCCATAAACACAGCTGGAGCATTTGTAACTCCAAAAGGCATCACTATATACTCATAATGACCATATCTAGTGCGAAAAGCAGTCTTAGGAATATCTTCATCCTTCACTCGGATCTGATGGTACCCGGACTTCAAATCAATTTTAGAGAATACCTTAGCACCTCTCAGCTGGTCCATCAAATCATCGATTCGCGGCAATGGGTACTTGTTCTTAATTGTCAACTTATTCAACTTGCGATAATCCACACATAATCTAGAACTTCCGTCTTTCTTTTTCACCAAGAGAACTGGGGCTCCCCAAGGTGATACACTTGGTCTAATCATCTGTTTACGCATTAGATCCTCGATCTGCTCCTTAAGCTCAATTAACTCTTTTGGCGCCATTCTATACGGTACTACGGACAGCTCGGCTCCGGGAATCAAATCTATAGCAAACTCTACCTCTCTACGTGGAGGTATTCCAGAATATCCTCTGGGAAAATCTCGGGGAATTCTCGTACTACGGTATTGACTGAAGGCTTTGCTCCACTTCGCATTCATAACTCCCAATAAAACAAAACAAGATACTCCCTCGGCTAAGGATGTTTCTACTTGGCGAGTAGAAATCAATTCTACACAATCTTGCTGCTCAGGAAAGATTAAACACCTCCGGCCACAATCAATTAGCACACGATTAGCGGTTAGCCAATCCATACCCGGGATTACATCTAACCCCGACATCGGGATACAAATAAGATTTACTTTGTATCTTCGTCCCTCAATTGCTATGGGACACCTAACACAAACCGTCGAAGTCTTAATTGAACTTAAAGTAGGTGTCGATACTACTAAGTCACATCCTAGATCGCCCACCGGTAATCCTAAGTTTCTCACACAATTGTCCGCAATAAAAGAGTGTGTGGCTCCGTAATCAAATAATACGAGAAAGAAAAGTACCGCCACTACCGCTGTTCCTTGAACAAGATCTGTTGCACTGGCTGCCTCGATGCGAAGTAGTGAATACACGTCCCTCGCTCTCGATCTGGTTGTTGTTGGAGCCCTAGTTGCTTTAGGCCTAATAGCGTGCAAGGCGCTAGCGAAGACGAAACTGCCCTACTAGGCGTAGGACAGGTCCCTTGCAAGGTGCCCTGGCTGTGGCACGAGAAGCAAACTCTTACATCGGTCTGTGGGCACCGGCTCGGATAGTGTGGTCCACCACACCTAAAACATCCGACAATACGTGGCACCGAGACTCTAGGAGAAGAAGAAATTGCTCCCCTAGGCTGAAATGTAGAAGTAGCAGTCCCTACCGGCACCGGGCCGATGCCGCCGATCCTCTTGATCGATATGATCGAGACTAGCTGTTGGCGTAGCGACCGACCGTAGGGACCCTTCTTAGTGCCCTTACCTCCATTACCATAACTGCTAGCAGCTCTACTAGATGGAGCCTTCCCAACTCCACCAACATCCTCTCGCATTAAGACTCTCTATAATGGTGGCTTGATCCACCAAGTCAAGAAACTCCGTGATCCCGAGTGGGATCAAAATCCTCTTTATGTCGGTTCTCGGCCACGTCCGAAAACCTCGACATCTCCACTCCTCTGAAGTCGGGTGAGAATAAAATCAGTAGAGCCGCTCAAACTGTATTGCATACTCATAGACCGATGAGTTTCCTTGCACCAAGTTTAGAAACTCTCGTTCTTTGGCCGACGAACATGAGAAGGGAAAAACTTTCCCAGAAACTACTTCTAAATACAGCCCAAGTAATGACTTCACCTCGGGCCTCTAGCATAGTACGAGCTCCGTGCCACCACATCTCTGCATCCCCTATCGGCATATACGTAGCATATATCACCTTTCTCTCCTCGGCGCAACCCATGGTTAGGAAGATCTTCTCAATCTCCCGATCCAGCAGTTCGAGAAGATCCGGTCCATCCACTCCTGTGAATTGAGGAGGATCATTCTTTCGAACTCGACAACCCATGGTATTCAGGAAGAGGTGCAGGCGAGGCGATGGCTGCTGCTGCTGTCTTTGCAGCGGCGGCTTGATTTGCGGCTTGTCGTCGCTGAATCATATCTAGACTCGCCTAACGGTGGCTGCCATGGCCTCCATGGCATGAGCCATTTGGTTCACATCAGCAGGAGGAGGATTTGCAGCAGATCTTCTTGGTCTAGCCATCCTAATATATAAACTAGCTTAAATTACTAACGTTTAACATATTCAGCAATATCACCACATAGCTATATTCACAGATTCAGCTTACAGTGATATATTCATATTTAGTATATCATAAAAATTTAATCAATTTAGTACTCAGCATAACAACATATCAACATTCACATAGCATAGCAAACACATTCATTTCAGCAATCATTTACAGCTTAGCTTAACAGTCTCTTATTCACACAGTACAACTCACCTATAGCTCACCCAAGTATCATATACCAAGTTTCCTACATCAATCATGTCTGAGAATCGAGGTGATCAAGCTCGTTCCCTCACAACTTGATGAATAGAAATCATGATATATGATTCACAGCTAAAACTCACATGTTTAATATGCACAACTGACGCCTAACAACCTCACCCCGTAGGTTTACCTAGACCATGCTCTGATACCACTAAAAATGTCACGACCCCTTTTTTTTATAAAGGACCGAGAACATTATTTCTACACCACATACTTATTTTAAAAAAATAGATAAATAATAGAGAATATAAGTATAAAAATTCACTTCTCATTCAAAGTAAAAATGAAGTTCCTTACAACAAATATCCAACAGATCAACATAATATTACATTTAGTTTATAATATTCAAAATACAAAAAAAAAAATTATAATATGTGACTCCCTCGACATGAGGTCTCATATATAAAGAAAAAGGACTCTAATGCATTATTACTCAACTTCAGCTTCTAACTTTTCCTCACTGTCCCCTCCGCCTGTGAAGTATCTGCAACACCTGCTACATCTGCTACCGTACCACCGTACGATCATCGCATTACACACGCACACAACGACATAGAAAGATTTTCAAGGGTGAGCTTACCAACCATAAAATAAAATTATATATATATAGAGCAAAATATTTTTCACAAAGAATAACCCCATGCATTTCCAGCCCATCTAATGCACAGCATGAAAACGGTTTCCAACTGGTTTCACAGCCTAATTAATCCGAAAGGAACCGAGCTCGGTCAGGAGCGACCCATTCCGTATCTGGATCCGCATAAAGACAAAGACAAGAAATTTCTCAAGATGAACTTACCGTTACATGTCTACCCACCTAAACATGTAACTCGGCTCTATAATGATGCACAACATATATCTCGGCATGATGCACGCCACCAAAATTATTTTAACAGCTCAACTACGGCAAGTTTATAATAGATCAGCCAAAATCTCGGCATTTTAAACTAATTTAACAACGATTCTGACTTAGAAAATAGCTTTTATTCAATAGATCTAACAAAATCATATCAAAATATCTTGAAATAACATATTAAACCGTTCAAAACATAGTTCATAGGTTAAAGTAAACTCCCCTTACCTCAGAAAGATGATTCACACTAGATCTACCGAATATTACTTGATTATAACAAAATTCACCGAAGATTCAGCTTTAGAACGGAGTTTCTCCTAAGAACACCATGAATTTCTATAAGAAAGAGAAGGAAAAGAGAAACGAACGGTAAATCTAGCTTCAAACTTAAAGAAACTTACTTCCAATACTTCAGAATAGATGTAGAATCTCAGATCTCGAGAAATCTAAGTTTAGGAAGGTTTAGTATGAGAGAAATGGTGGTTTTCGGCCTTAGAACCTTTGAAAACCTTGGATAGAGGTGAAGAAATGAAAATTTCGTGTGAAGCCCCCTTTTTATAGAAAATTTTCGAAATTTACTGTTCACGCCGAAATTTCTTGTTCACCGCCGAAAACACATTCACCGCCTCTTGTTCATGCGGAAAATACTGTTCGGGGCACTATTCATGCGGAAAACACTGTACACGTCTTGTACATACGCGGTTATCATCGTTCATACGCGGTTTGTATCAGACCGTGACGTCACCGATGACGTCAGCTGTCACTGTACATACGCGGTTTGTACTGTTCATACACTGTTCATACGCGGTTGCACTGTTCATTGCACTGTTCATACGCGGTTGCACTGTTCATTGCACTGTTCATTACACTGTTCATACGGTACTGTTCAAATAATTTTTTATTTTTTTTTTTTTTTTTTTTATAATAATTTCAAACTCCATCTAAATATATTCCAATATCAAATAATCCTTCAATTAACATTGAACAAATATAAAATATTATAGATTACTCAATAATAAATTAGAAGCCTGACAATCTTGGCCGCCATTGTTCGTCCACCCGAGTGGATACCACAAATTCCCGCATGGATTTCTCTCATCACACCTCGTCAAGACATTTCAACATAGGTGTTAGATGCTTTAAACCCGAACCGAATAGATTGTTCAATTATTACGATGTTCGGTCCTTCTAACATAATCCCTGCTCCACAACCCTGTTGGTTTGATGACCCATCCGTATGCAAATTCTACATAGTGCTGGTTTGTTTCAGGGTAGTGAATTCGTTGATGAAGTCTGCGAGCACTTGAGCTTTGAGAGGTCCCCGACTTTCAAAATGGATATCAATCTGGGATAGTTCGACCTCCCATGTCATTAACCAACCTGATAGCTCTAGTTTTTCCAAGGTTTTGGCAATTGGGCATTTGGTACGCACTACGACCCGATGACTTTGGAAATAATGTCTTAACCAACGAGTTGTGTGAACTAGTACCAATACCGCCTTCTTCATCAATTGATATCTAGTTTTTACACTTTGAAGTTTCGGCTGATAAAGTAGACCGGTGCTGGTTCAAGTGTTTCATGTAACAGTACCGAGCTGATGGCAGTTTCTGATACAGCCAAATAGATAATCATATTTTGTCCTGGTTTCAACTTTGTGAGAACGGGAGAAGTTGCTTACATGTTTTTATATTGGAGGAAGGCAGCTTCACATTCATCAGACCAAGTGAATTTTTGTGACTTTTTAAGCATATCAATGAAAGGCTGAGACCGTTCTACCATTATAGGGAGGAAACTGGCAAGGGCAACGATCCGCCTGGCTAATCTCTGGACCTCTTTGATGTTTTGGGGACTAGCCATTTCAATGATGGCCTGACATTTATCTGGGTTTGCTTGAATCCCCTTTTTAGAAAGCATAAACCCTAGGAATTTTTCCCTAGCTACTCCAAATGTGCATTTCTCTCGATTGAACCTCATTCCATGCCGTCTTGCTTCACTAAACATTTCATTTAAATAGGCTATATGTTTATCAAGGGAGGTGAACTTGACCATCATATCGTCAACATAGACCTCCATGCACTTCCCTATATTTGTCAAAGATTTTATTCATAAGTCTTTGATACGTCACCCCTGCATTCTTAAGACTAAATGACATTACCTTATACCAGAAATTCGCTGAGTCTGTGATAAATGTCATCTTTTCCTCATCTGGGGGATACATCCGGTTCTGGTTATATCCTGAGTATGCGTCCAAGAAACTGAGTACTTTATGACCGACAGCACCGTCAACTAAGGTGTCGATATTTGGAAAAGGTAAGCGTCCTTAGGGCACGCCTTATTTAAATCTGTGAAGTTAGTGCACATTCGCCATTTGTTGTTTTCCTTTTTGACCATGACCACATTGGCCAACTAGGTGGAGTATCGGATTTCTCTGATGAAGCCGGCTTGCTGTAGTTTATTAGTCTCCTCCTTTACTGCCTGTGCTCTGTCCCCTCCAATTTTTCTCTTTTTCCGAGCCACCGATTTGGCCCCCTTATAGACCGATAGACGATGACATAGAAATTCAGGGTCAATGCCCAACATGTCGGAGGCTGACCAGGCAAACAAGTTGTTATTTCGCATTAACTTGTTCTGAAGGTCCTGCTGCCCTTCCCAAGACAAACAAGTTTCTAGGTAAGTGACATGTTCAGGCTTCTCCCCTAGTTGAAAAAGTTGCTTGATTTCACTAGGTTCAACCCGACATCCCTCATCAATCCTGGGATTCAGCTCAATATCCAGGTCCTCTCCTGACCGAGGGAATATAATATTAACATCTCGTTTGTATCTTTGGGATGATTTTAGGCTCAAACTTGCAAAATAACATTCTCTGGCAGTCTTCTGATCGACATGAATGGTAACAATCTAACCTTTTTTTGATGAAAATTTCATAGCCAAGTGAGGAGTGGATACTATGACTTTTAACTTATTGAGGGATGGCCAGCCGAGCAGTATATTATGCGAAGTATTCGCTTGTACCACCAAATAAGTGACTTTAATGCATTTTTCTTCACGTTCCGAACCAAATGAGGTATATGGGTCGATACATCCACGGATCTCTACTCGCTCTCCAGAAAAACTGACAAGTGGCTCATGGTACTCCCTCAGTTCCTCCTCTGGTATCCCAAGTTGTTTGAAGGTATTCCAGTATAGGATGTCGGCCAAGCTCCCTTAATCGATTAGAGTTTTTCATACTGTGCAATTGAGAATATCAACACTTATGACCATAAGATTGTCTTGCACTGGATCTACTCCTTGAAAGTCCTCGTCACTGAATGTGATGGGAGAATTCGAATTATACTACCTAGTGACATGTTGTTAACAGAGCGGACTTGTCTCAAGTGTCTCTTTCTGGCCAAATTGATGGGTCCTCCACCTACAAACCCACTGGCTATGGTGTTAATAACTTTTTTTGAATACTTTTCACATTCATCATAGCGTTTGACAAGGGCTCTCTTGACTGGCTTCGTTGTCGCTCTGGCTTTTTGTCATTATATCTTCTTGACGACTCAGGGTACCAGTCTCTTCCCCTTTCAACATGACGGGGGGATTTGTTCGAACAAACCCTTATAGATGCCCCTCTTTAATCAAATCTTCAATTCTGTTAGGGCCATGCACTCCTCAGTAGTATGTCCTCTATTTCGATGGTATTGGCAAGATTTAGATTTGTCTGCCCGAGGGGGGTTGTTGGCATGCCTGGGAATAGTCAATATCTCTATTGCCAGGGCTTGGTCAAGTAGCCTAGACCGATTGGTATTGAGTGTTGTATATGAATGATATTTTGGTCCTCTAAGCAGCCTCTTAGCATAATTTCTTCGATCTTTGTTTTTTTGCCTAAATTTGAAAGATTCTCTTTTATCAACTTCTTTTGAATTGATTCCCTATTCCATCTGCACTTGGCTCCGGTACTCGGCCAATTCCTCCATCTACATATACTTAGTAGCTCGACTCCTTAATTCATCGAGGTCCATGGGTGGTTTCTTACAAATACTGTTCACAAAGGGTCCTGCTTTCAAGGTTGTTATAGGATAATGATGGCCACTGCCGCCTCCAAATTGTGAATTGAGAGTGTCACTTTGTCAAAGCGCTCCATGAATGTTCTAAGTGTTTCTCTCTTCTCTTGGTGGATGTTCACGAGTGCTAAGGATGTTAGAGGATAGGAGCAGTTTGCGGCAAACTGTAGGTTGAATTTTTTGGTTAAGGTGTCAAATGAATCAATAGACGAGAGAGGTAACTTGGTAAACCAGCTAAGTGCCGGTCCTCGCAGTGAAGTGGGGAATATTCTACATAACAATGCATCATTCTCTATGTATAGGTTGACTTGAGTTGTAAAGATATCCAAGTGCTCCCTGGGGTCGGTCGTTCCATCATATTTATCTAATGTTAGACCTCTCTAACTCTCGGGTAACTTGGCTTCCAAGATAGGCTGGACAAATGGGCTTCGGCTTTCTATATCATCTCGACCAGTTTGGGTTCTAGGTTGCTGGACCACCCTTGGTTTTTCTTGCAATGCTGAGGACTCTCCCTGTTCTTGGGCGAGGGGTGTAGTTTGAGAGGGTATATGTGTTCTGATTTCTTCCCTCAGGTTGGTGTTTTCCCTTCTCAACATGGACAGGTCAAGGGCATCTTTTTCTCTCTCCTTTTTCATTTCCATCATTTCGGGCCTGAGTTGTCTTACCACTATAATAAAGCTTTCGCCATCTCCCCCCTCTACTAGTACTTCAGGGATTAACTGGTTAGGTGTGGTATCCTCCTGCTGCCGAGAGGTTCCTCCATGCTGAATCAGTCCATCTTGTTGGCTTCTTATTAGTACCATGATGATTAAAAGGCGAGGCAATCTTGCCCCCTGGTAGGCGCCAAAATGTTCCGGATGGGAAAACACTAATCTTCCTGTCTTTTCTGAGATAAGATGACGTCCTTCTATATATTGCTAACACCACTTGACGTAGGGAGGGTACTTGCAAAAGGTACTCCGATATTAAAGTCAGGTATCGGTTTAGGCAATAAATGCTATTTAATATTCAAAAATTAATTTTTTACCTGTACCTCCTACCTTCCTTTTATAGGCACTATTATGCGCTAATAGGCTTTACGAGTCAGCTCTGGTTTTAGCCCTTTAATTAAAGTAAATAATGATATAATTATTACCCTTAATTAAATTATTTAAGTCGAAGGGATACTCGGTTTCCTTTTTTTATAAGTAGGACCGAGTAATACCCTATGCAGTACAATTATTTATAATAAAATAAATTAATTTTTATTATACTATTAAAAAATTAAATGAAATAATAAGGAAATAAATTAATAAAAAATAAATAAATTTCATCCTATACCTCCTAAATTATGGTGGCAGTTGACGTTTTGTATAAAATGAATTGAAATATATTTCATTAAGACACAATTCAATTTTTTTAAATATTTTAAATAATATAAAATTTGGAAATTAATATTTTTTTCATTCAATCATTTTTATGTCATTATTCAAATACAATCAGTAACAAAAACTTAATAATTAAAGAAAGTAAAGAATAATATGTAGCAGGTATTTAAGATTCGACTTGTTCTACAAACTTGGTTAAGTTCAATCATTTTAATTCAAAACTTTATATATATATATATATATATATATATATATATATAAATTTAAATTTCTTAAACAATTTTATATAAATATTACTTTTTAACTTACTTGATAACATTATGAATAATATTAATTTGATATTATATAGTATTTTTATAAATGTAACCTAATATATATCTTATTTTTAATTTAATACTTATTTAATATTGTGATTTAGCTATCTATCCCAACCCTATATGTTACGTTATTGGATATTTGTCAGTCTAAGTTCAAATCTTAAAAAGTAATTCTATTAAAATTTTAGAAGGGATAGGGACCAAACTAAACTCACCCCACCTACCTTAGGAACACTCTTAATATGATTCGTTTCACATGCCAATAATAATAATAATAAATACTAAACTAAACATAAGAAGCTCGACTAGATTTTTGTTTTTTGGTTTGTACCTACAAAATTTTTCATTTGTTATTTTAGTATTATAACTTTTTTCATTTGATTTATAATTTTATTGAAATATATTATTTAATCCTTGCCATTGGACTTATTCCACTGAGTGATGAAATGAAATAACTAAGTTATGTCACATGCCAATGATTTATATGTTATATCTAATGGTAGGGATCAAAACCATGTATTATAATAAAATTAAGGATTTGATGAATTTTTTTTCAAAAAGAACTAAAATAAAAATGACTATTTTTTCAATAGTGGAAAATCTATTTAAAATCAAAGATAATTTTGAGTATACTTGTTGGCGATTAGATAAATTAATTTCCTTTTTTATTTAATATTATAATAATTATTTTGTTGTTATTTTCTAAAAAGGTACTACTAAATTCTTTTAAAATTAACATATCATTGAACATAATTAAATAAGTATATAAAAAATCTATATAATAATAATAGAATCAATAGAATTAATACTTTTCAATATTTTTTGTTTAATTTGTATATTACTTTACTGGTTTCATATATTTGATTATGTCATCGTTGTTTGTTCTTTTATAATTTTTTTGGTCATTTGTTAATTTTTTTAACTCAAAAACCTTTTACTTTGTAGTTTATAGTCTTATTTAAAAAGCAAAAATAGCCCAAAACGAAGGCTAAACCACAAGGAGAGTTGACCACAATACTGATCATCTAAATTTCTTAGGCGCCGAATAAGTTTTCGGTCACTGGACTAAAATATTTTTAAAATATTGGTTAAACTCTCTAAGGAAACCTGGACCATTAAAAAAACAAAATCCTAAAGCTACATCACTGGATTAAACAGAAACCTAGGCCTAAATCCCCAAACTTACCAAATATACTGTCACCAAGCCCTAACATAAGCTAGTTTTTCTTTTACCAAAATGAAAAAGCAAGATAAACTTACCAAATATTGGTAGATTATGCACGCTCCAACATCTCATAATTGGAGATTAAAATAAAACATCACAACATTGGCATTACATACATATCTAAATATTTTTTTTATTAAAAAACATTATTTTTGTTTGGAAGTAGTTTTACCCAAGTGTATAGCATGTTTTGCCCATGACAAGAAAAAATAAAGTTATGTATTTGTGATGAAGGAACCACACATGGAAAGAGTTTCTTCCCCCAAAGGGCTAAATACTCCCTCACTCCTTGGTAAATTAGATAGTCAGCTTGTTATATATTCACACACTCTTTTTGTCTTTTTTTTCCAAAACATCATAAGAAAAATATGAAAAAGAACTAATGAGATACACACCATCTCTTGAACCAGAAAAAAAAAAAAATATATATATATATATGCTGACTCAAGCTAATATAAGTTATTAAAGTAAATTATTTATGAGTGAATGATTATTTTTAAACTGTTAAATATATTTTAAAATTTATAAATAGTTTAGATTTTTAACTTGTAATTTAATAATACAAGTTTATACATATTTATTATTTAATTATTTATAAAATATTTATTGGGCCTTCAAAACTTATTATTTTGTATCTTCAAAACTCTATTATCTTTTGTTTTATGCATCTTTGTGTAACCTAAAATCTCCAAACCTTATTTTAAGAAGGTATACATTTAGATATTATTTAAATTTATAATAATTTTTTTTAATCAATAGAATGTTGAATGTTATTTTAAATTTTTAAAATTCTCTACAATCTCTATTTATAAAGTTAATGATTTTCAGAATTAAAACTTTCACATCGATGCTTACATTCATATTTCATCATGAAAATAAAGTTTTGTATTGATAGATTGTTTAATGTTTTTTTAAATCTTTTTTATGTCTTCTTTGCACTATAGTTGTTTTTGGATCGCACAATTTTTACAACATTCGCTTAAGCTAATTTTTTAACTTAAGCAAAAATTACAGAAAAAATAATTCATTCAAGGTAATTCGTTTAAGTGTTACATAAACTTGTGGCAGTTTTAAAACGTTAGAAAATTTTGAAATTTAAATTTGTAGCAGTTATTTAATAGTAATTTTGAACAGTTGCTAAATTTGTGGCAACTCAATGAAGTCAATGTGGGGTAAATAGTAGCTTTAAGTAGGTGATGGAGAAAAATGAGAACAGAGTGATGTTTTTTATATTCTATTTTTCTTATTTTTATCAATAATTATCTCAAATTAATTTTAAAATTTATTTATTTGTTGGCGGTTATATAAAATCGATATCAAATGCTGCATTTTTGTTGGTAGTTATATCAAATTGATGCTAAATTCCTTAAATCATCATGAAAGAATTATTATTTTTGTGACTTGCAAGAGTTGTCGGAGTTCTCCCTCCGTTGCTACCACATTTTTTTTGGCAGCGAGGTGTTCTTTGTCCAAAATGTTATGCTATATGCCTTAAAAGGAATAACAATGAGTTTCACTAATTGCTTTCATATGTGTTGCTAAGTGTGCTAACCTTTGTTGGTTAGGCTCAACATCTAAAAGAATCTTCTAGATAAAAATATAGTTGTCTAAGTATAATATTTTGCTTTTACTTGCTTCTTCATAAAGTGTTCGTATGTTGTTCATCTATTGTTCGTCCAAATACACTCAAACTTTTCATTTATTATGTTCATACAAGTAGGGTGATGTTCTAATACATTGAAATCAATAAATTAGAGCAAGTTCCAATATTTGACTTTTTTTACATATTATGTTGATAAAAAAAAAAACGTATCTGCCATTAGCAAACCACTCATTTTGATGTAAGTACTTAAAGATAAAAATGTTTCTTTTTCTTGCAAAAACAAGATACCTTTGCTTTGCCTCTCATCAAATGTACCCCTTTTCTCAAGAGAAAATGGATATGACATTTTGTATCCTTTTATACACACAAAGCTAATATATCACTTTTAAGTAGGTGCTCATACTTGTTAGTTCTACTTCTTACTTCTCATTTTCATATACCATTCTTCTTCCGATGTCTTTTGTGTTTACTGATTTATGCAATTCTGCTTCTTATTTCTTTGTACGCCTTGCTTCTTGTCTTCTTTCTCGCTTGCACCCTGAGCGTGACTTGATCAGACTTTTCACATGTTTCTCTTTATTGGATTACTATGTTGTTTGCTAAATTACTAGGTTGAACTTTAGCCCAAATATTTGAAGATTTGTTTTACTAAATTTTGGCCCAAGTTTTTTTATTTTCTTCGCAATAATTGTTTTTCCACCTCTTCGCAAACATATGTTTTACTTATTTGGGTTATGTATAGTTGAAAAAATATGATTGAGGTTTCGTTAATGGACCAATTTATGGGCTAAGAAAGATAGGTCATCTGTCCCTTTTAATCTATGTGGATATCTAGCATGAAAAATTAAATGAAAATGGATGAAAAAATTATAGTAGGAACATATAAAAAAGAGAAGACAAGATATGGTATTTGTAAAACTCATAAATTAAGATTTAATTAACTTGTTTTGTTCAAAAGCTGAAACAGATTTATTAACAAAGGAAAATAAACATCCCTCTCAATTGGGCTAAAGACAGAAGACATAGCCCCTGATCAACGGCAAACCCAAAATATCAATCAATTCCACTTAAAAGCCCTCTCAATCAACCTTTTTTGGGTTTGCGTTTGACATAAATTCTATTAAGGAAATATAAAAATTTGATGGCCTCTTTTTTGGGTCGTTTGGGGTAACAATTTCACGTCATTTGCTGATCATCTTTTAGCCAGCCCATTACTGAAGAACATCCACTTTGTTCGTACCTTAGCCTCATAAGCCCAACAAAAACCCAACGCCTTTGAGAGACGTATGTTTGTCATGTATTATCAAGTATAGCCTAATTATATTCCTTTTTATAAATTATATATATATATAATCGTACAAAATTGAAATGAGATGAGATCATCAATATTTAGAAAAAGAATTGCCTCCACAAGAAACCACACGAGAGTCTTCTGTGGAGCTCGGTATTGAATTTGTTAGCCGTTTCAAAAACAAAGTTTTTCTGAACTTTAAAAGATTTAGGTATAGAAGATTTAGGTACTCTAAAATAAAGAAATATATAAAGTAAAAAATAAGAGCTATTCACTATTATTTAAATTAAGCATCTTATATAAATAACATTTTAAATATCAGTTGATAAATTCTCAGTTTCTTACTTTATCCATTTTCTCTCTTTAAAAAATTGTCAAAATATATCTAAACTTGTGTCAAAATTGACTTTTTATCAAACAGGGGAACGTTACATTCTTAATTTTACCCTTTAAGGAATGACAGTAAATTTTAGAGCTAAAGCGCTTGAATAATAAGAAAGGGATAAAATTTATTTTACTTTTCGGCAAAAGTAGCCATCAACGCTAAAATATCCCAAGTTCTCTAGAAGCTCAAATAAAATACATTAATCGCTCAAATTTAGGCAAGGATGATATGGCTTCAATGGCAGTGCCCAGAGGCCATGCTGTTTCCACCAAGGAATTTTGATATTCAATTTGAATTGCCACTGTAATCTCTTGCAATGGATCTAGGCCTGCCAAAATATGAAAGCAAATTAGCATATATATATATATATATATATATAAAGAGTATGAATGATGTTGACAACATGTTTTGGAAGAAAATATAAACTTTACAACGCAAACTTACCAAATCCATCAACAAGCAATGCATACTGGTATGTAAGGTCCATGCATACATATGGAAGTCTCCCTTCTGCAAGAAGTGGATAAGTGGACTTAGCTTCCTCCAATGTTAATGCGCAAGCTTTCTTAGCTCCATTTTCTAAATCCACTGGATGAATTTTGGAGCTTGGTTTATTTGGATCCGCGATACCAACCTGACAATAAATTTAGAGATTTTGTTAATGTAAGTCTTTAGGACGGAAGATAAAAAATTATTTATTATATTTTTATAACCTCAATATAATAATTATGTATTTTTTTAATAAAATTTTTTTGTTTATGAATGCTTAACTCTTTAAAGCTGAAGTTTTCTTTAACGTTTCTCGAGTCTTTATTCAATAAATTTTCGTTATATAATATAAATTTGATTATAAAATTATTAAAATCAATTCATAATTAAGTTGTGCATAATCTCTTTCAGCCACCCAGTATAACAATTAGTTCTAGGATTAAATAAAATAACAGATACCTCTGAAGTGAGATAATAGAAAGATGAGGTTGCATAAATGGTTCTCTGTCCACTTCCCTTTCCACCATCCCAAGTCCCACCAAAAGTGCAATTTGGATTAGCGCATGGCGCATCCACTTTGAGAGCCTTCAGAATTATATCTCTGCATTCATCAAAGTTGGAACCAGTAATGGGAGCGTAGGCCTCATACTCCTCTCCAGAATACGTGTACGTCCCTTTCAGGAATAAAAAAAAGCTTAACTCGTTACTGAAATGGTAATTGCTTGAAATGAAAAGAAAAACCTGTATATAGAATCTACTTCGAATAGGAAATTTTTTCACTTTTATTTGTACTAAGCTTAAAGGAGTTTCAATCTTTCAAAACATCACTTTCTTTTCTATCTTTGATCTCTGTAAAACTATCATTCATTTTTAAATCAGTCTTGAAGTTATAAAAATTACCTGCCTTTAATCATTGACGAATTATTAAATTTAAGACCGCATTTTATTAAATATAAGAATTAAAATTCATAATACCTCTAAAGATTAAAAATGTAGTTAAACTTTTATACTATTAAGTGTAGGATCTTGAAAAATAAATGGGAATTTAGCATCAAAGCAACATCGATCTGGGTATGTAAAAAAACGAACAAGTTATGCTTACCATCAAATCCAGCTAAAAGGCATGGGTTAGCAGAACCGCCAGTGACTTTCAAAATCTCGGCACGGGAAGCTTCTCTACCGAAGTGCAAATAACTAAATGAAAAATATTAAGACTATATATTAGCCATTGCATGGGCATGTTTCAAACAATGTCATTCTAACTATTTTTTAATACAATTTTATTATTTATAAATGTTTGAACTTAGTTTTTAAGACTAAAGATAATAAAGTAATTTTATTAATCTCAACTCTTAAGATTAAATTTAACCATATAAAAATAATAATTTTTTTATTTGAAAAGTAAATATTTATTTATTTTATTATAATATTTATATATTTATTCAAACTCTTATATAAATTAGAAAATAATGAAACCTGTGAACGTAGAGGTCGTATTTCTTTCCCTTGAGTACAATCTTCTTTGTGTAAGGTTCCTCTCCTTGAGGTGGTTTGGGAGCATTTTTAGCTGTGAATCTGGAGACAGCATATGCCATTTGAACTGATCCACCTCCAAGATCAATTACTCCTATTGTCTTTGTAAACTTCTTTCCCAACTTACCCAATAGATAATTAACTGCCACCTATAATAAGAACTTGTCTGGTAAGACACACCCCTAATCCACTGTCTAATTGAATTATCAGCTTTAGTTCCTACTTTCTCACACTATGAACACAAAGCATGTATGTTATGGAAAAAATATATATTTATTACATGTAGAAATACAGAATATATTGATTTTTTCATAAAATTGTATTATTTTTAAGTGTTTGACCTTTTTATTTTATTTCATAGGTTTTTATATAAATCACTCAAAAGTTACTTTTTTTTTATCCGATTGCACGTATTCAAAACCTCTTGCTTAGGAGAAATGCAGAATGTTTCAGTGACTACTTTTACCTTTATTGTCTTTTTGTGTGGAAAGAAGGTCTCAGTGGGGGACTACCCACCTGGCCTGTCAGCTTTGTTGCAGAATGCTTATACGTGGGGACATGGCTGTATCGTGATTTCAATTAGTGATTGTTTCACTATTTGAATTATTTAAAATTAATATGGATGTAATGTTGTAGTATTTATTACTTTTTACTTGGTTTTAATTTTTTTCTTTAACTCGTGAAATAGTATTTTCATTTTTAAAATTGATTAGATAAAGAATAATGTTGTGTTTTACTTGTAATGAATAAAATTATAAACTTGACTTTATAAAACCTTAATAATAATGTTAATATCATTACATTAATTAATTAAATTCACATAACATTAAAAATTTTGAGGGGCAGCTGTGCTCAAAACTCTCAAAGTAGACTTTTTGTATATTTGATTAAATAGCAAATCTGAAACTAATAACAATTTAATCAGTCTGCATAAACCCATATCTGGTCATTATTGCGAAAGAAAATAAAGCTTTGAAAGAATTCATTTTTTAAAAGGATTACAAACTACTTCTTTAAAAAAATATTAATCTTCAATAAATAGCACAAAAAAATCACATGGATAAAGTTAGAAACATAAAAACGTCATAAAAAGTTTTTGGTTTCGTTAAGACATACCCATAGATAAGAACCTTCTTGAGTTCCATCAATAATAGATACTGCATCAGATTGCACATTTAGGGAACTTCTGTTCTTGAACATTTCCCTAACCTAAAAGATTAAATAAAATGAAAAACTTTAGACATATTTGAAAGCCTACTTAAGAAGGTACGAAATAAAGCTCATGCCAGCAATAGCCACAATACCATACCGCTTCCAGTATCTTTTCAGAAGCATCCCCATCCAAAAGCCTTAAACCTGCAGTTGCCTGCATTATTACAAGAAAAATGAAAACACATTATGCACTTGTGCCGTTCACTATTTGACCCACTGAAATCATATTTTTTAATCTTTCCAAGCCAATGAATTAAATGATAATTAATTTGACTTTTTTTAATTGTACTTTCATGACTTTAGCTTAATATTTTAACACATCGAGACGAAATGTGTGACAAACATTTATAGAGATAAGAAACACGAACCCCAAGCTTAAGGGGTGTCTTGGGGTGCAGCGTCTCAGGAACTACATCTTCAGCTTCCTCTAACAGTGGAATCAGAGAGGCTGCGGCTTCTTGTGGATTGTCCGCGTATGCACTCAAACCGGGTGTGATCTACAGCATATTTTAGAATAAAAACATGTTAGTAACATTTATTAAAATATTATTAAAAAATCCTTTATATTTTACATAATTTTTTAATTAATACAATTATATAAAAATTAAAAGTTATCTATTATTCTCTCTGTGCCCTATCTTATTCTCTCGATTTCCATTCAGTAAAACCACTAACTCTAGGATTAGACTCTATCATTGCTAATCTCTATGGGGTAGAACAATTGAAAATATTTGCTATCCCAAGCCTCTGAAAACTGATTCCGAAATTCTATAATCATAATTATAGTTAAAATCGTAAGTAAAAAAAGAAGGGTAAGAAAAATGGTTAAAATCAAATTCATTTTATCCTCTAAATTCAATCCTTATATTGATTGCACAAGCCAAATGAATTTTAACCGAGAGATTTGAGAGCGAGGAGAAAGAATACAATATTATTATTATTTTTACTTTTTAAAACAAAATTAGTTCTCTGAAAATAGCCTTGGCCAACTAACTTATTTAAATAAAGTAGAAAGGGCTTTTGTTTAAAAGTTTCAGTGTACATTATATCAACGCGTTCTTCCTAAATTTTAGGTTAAAATATGCGTGCGTAGAGAGATATCAAAATAGGATTTGGGATGTGAGCTAATCTCATTCGCTGGTGGGTTGAATTGTAAAACATTAGATTTACATAGATCCCTAATTATTATGAAACAACTCATATGCTATGCAGGAGAAATCTATTATGAGTCAAGTTTAACACACTTTTTTCATTTTTTGATTATTTTAGCGTCAAGTTTGTTATTAAATATTTTTGGAACTGGTTATTATTTTTGTGTGTGCTATTCTTATTTAATAAAAAATATAGAAACTATCTTTACTATCAACATAATTATATAAAAAAAAGAATTAGAAATTACTTAAACGAGAATGATAATAATGGTATATAATCTTTCATCAACATTTACTATATACTATACACTTAATAACAATAAAAAAAAACTGTATGATCCGTCTTCTTTTATGTTTTTCATATATTTTTCTGCAATTTTATATTAATGTATTTTAAAATATTTAAATTAGTAAGTAATTAATCCCTGAGCCGATTTCATGAATTGATGAGTTAAGCTGATTTTTTTAAATTTTATTTTGATCTTGCAACAAAGGTGAGAAGGGACGTATCTTAAGATGGAAAAGAATTCACCTTATTATAGTACTCAAGGTCGTTGCCAATGTGAAGGAGATCTAAGTTCTGGTCAAAATGGAATACATGAACTCGGCTTCCAGTGCTACCAGCATCAAATATGACAGCGTAAGAGGTAATAGCTTCTTGTTTTGGGAATATCTTACGATGAGTGAGTAAGATGTTCCCAAGAGATTGGGAATAAGAGAGTGAAGGCACTAACAAAACTATAAAAGTTATGAGCACTTGGAAACTCATCTTCCTCATTTCAACCCGAACACAGAGTGATTGGACGAGCACTTGCTTGCTATTTACACCCACCCTTATATAGCTCAACAGAGAAATTCTACGTTAAGATAAGTTATTAAATTATAAATTCATTTTTAAGCTTTACAGAATAATAAATAGTATTTTTTATTAATATTATTATATTTAATAATATCAATATAATTTTTAATAAAAATGTATTATATATACTTTTTTTATTATATGTTCTTTCGTATAAATTAAAAAAATTGATTATAAAATATTTTTTAAAAATAAATTATTTTTTTTCTTGATACTCGAATTTTAAATATATTCTAATTTGGATGGGAAAAACAATGTACAACAATGCATTTTATTTTACATTTTTCCCATACTCTTCAATTCCTAATCTTGAAGCCAAAAACGGAACGTAAAAGATTTTCGTTGCGGGCGCGTGAGCGTTTTAATATGCTCAACCTTTTTCTTTTCATGTTCATTGTGCTGATCTTTTGGGAACCACGGAAAGAGTTGTTTTGTTTTTTTTATTACCGTTGTTATTTTTTATAATTGTATGCTTACAGCTGTAGCACACTTGACCATATAAAATTATTTACTTTTATAGCATTTTATAAAAAAATTAATTTTAATACATCATCTACTGTCCATTAATTAAAAATACAAATTAAAAATTGATTATTATAATAAAAAGTTTCTCAGTCATATACTAATTCATAATCAAATAATACCATAACTTATAATAATATTAATATATTTTAATTAAATTTATTTTATTATTTTGTATTTTGATAATGGCATGCGAAAGGTGTGCATTTATTAGTATAGTAATTTTTTTAAAATTGTTGTTGATTTCATTACCTGCTCGGGGGGGCGACACAAGAACATGATTGGAGAGATAATTGAAGTTTAGTATTCGAATCCCACAAGTTCTTGAAATATAGTTTTAACTATTCCTCGTGTTGCACGAGCTTTCATTTTAAAGTGGGTAAAGTAACGCTTTATTTGTTTAGTACCTTTGCGTAGACATTCCCAAGCATGAGAAAAGAAAGGACACAAAGTAGTGAAAAACCAATAGAGGGCTTAGAAGTTCAAACTAGGAAATTAGGGAAGAGTCAAACGGTAAGATTTTCTTTCAGAAAGCCAATTACTTATAACGTGAATCCATTTCAATAAATTTGTAGCGTTAAAAACATTATATATAAAATTCATCGTTTCTACATGTCAGGAACTTTGTTCTCTCTATTTGTTCAATTTTACCTTTAATGTCTCAATACCGGTACACTACACATCCAATCACTGCGAGGTTGCTTTGCCCCTCCCACATTGCCTGGGACCATTTCTTTTCTTTTCTTTTTTTATTTTTTCTTTTTTTGCAAAATTAATGCTCTATCATTTTGTTTTATTTTAATTTAATTATTTAATATTTTTATTTATTTTAATTCACTTTTCTAAATTTCAAATATTAATAAAATAAATATTTTCTATTAACTTATATTTTACTGTAGCAATCAAACAAAAAAAAATAAAAAGATAATAATGTCGACTATAATAATTAAGAGAGAAAAACAAACAAAAACTAAAGAAATTAAATATAAATAATAAAAAATTATTTGATTATTGTTTTAAAGTTAGAAAAATAAAATAAAATAATAAGACAATTGTTTCAAGATAGGGTTTCTTTTGCTCGTAGAGAGAGAAAGCGATATTGTTGCTTTGATAGAGTTTTTTTTTAACCCTAACGCTTGCACGGTGGCTAAGTGATTCAAGAGCTTGATGGTCTATGGTGACTAAGAGATAGAATTCTTCCTTAGATCCCTTATAGTGAGAAGAGCGAAGAAGATATGGATAAAAAAAATTGCTTAATCGAAGAGACTAATCTGATGGTTCGGAGTACAAAAAAAGTGAAAATGGACCTAGATCTAACCACAAAAGACCAAAGTTCTTGCATGCAAGATTCTGACCTAAATCCCTTATATGCATGTTGTATAAGGATAAAGTGTTAGTTATTAATAACCATCTGATTCTAAACGATGAGGAAATAATCAAATCAGTCCTAAAAGAGCTTAATATTTTCTTGGAACTTGAAGAAATTAACCTTGATAAGACTACTGATAATATTTAGGTTCAAAATCTATTCCCAAAGCTTAAGATTCCCCTGAAGGAATATGAATCTTGGCGTAATCCCTGAAAATTAACCTTAATCATCAAAATATTAGGTAAATTCATAAGTTCTAACTTCCTTAACCAAAAGCAATATAATATTTGGGAGAAAAATGAGAACCTAAAAATTTTATATTTGAATAATGATTTTTTCTTGGTTAAATTTGAAAACATTGAAGATTATAAATTTGCCTTATTTGAAGGTCTATGGCTAATCTTAAATCATTATCTCCTTGTCCAACACCGGAGACCTTTTTTTAGATCTAAGAAAAATAGTATTAGGAGAATAGTTGCTTAGGTTAGAATTTCTTATCGCCCTCTTGAGTTGTATAATGGAAAATTTCTTTGACAGGTAGGTGCCTGCCTAGGGACAATGTTAAAAATTAATCCCTATACTTCCTTGTTGTCTAGGGATAAATTTGCTAGAATTTGTATTGAATTAGACTTGAACAAGAAATCAATTCCATCTTTCAAGGTTCTAAGTCAAGAGTTCAAGGTAGAGTATGAGAGCTTACACTTAATTTACTTTTGTTGTGGTAAATATAGACATAGGATGAAAGCTTGTTTAGATAATATCTTAGTTCTTAAAGAAAACATTAAATTAGAACCCACCCAACCCTTGTACCCCTATGATAGAGAATGAAGAGGGGCATACTAATTCAATAACCCAACTTGGACAAAGAGGCCAAAACACTCCGGTGAACAAGCAAACAGAAAAATAGGAAAAATTTGGCCCGTAGATGCTAGCTAAGAAACTGTTGTAAAAGAAGTCTATGACTCCTAAATCTTTAGGAACATCAACCTATATTGGGAAGGGTAAAGAACATTCCTTAGGATCTAGATTTGAGTTACTAAGTAACTTTGCATAGAATGAAGATAAAAAAATACCCCATATTCATAACACATTAGTTAATAATCATCATGCAATAGATATTGAGGGAAGTAGTCAATCTGAATTACTTAGGTCTAAGTCTATAGGCAAAGGTCCCTCAAAACCCAGTCCTTCATATCACCTTAAAAAAAAATAATAAAACCAAATCTAAATCTAAAGTTGATAAATTAGGAAGGGATAAGGGTGTTAATCATAAAAATGAATATTCTAGTTCAATTCCAACTAAGGCAAATAGTTCTAATAATGACAATTAGAGTCAAGAAGAAATTATTTTCTTAATGAATAGAATGTAATAGGAAATTGGAAATAACTTTTCTAAAAGCCATTCCATTCAAGACTTAATGGGCTTTAATCTTAAAAGTTATTGGATTCATAATGATAACTTAGTTAGTATTTCCATTGATAGACCACGTGATAGGGACCTATCTATGGATATAGACTTGGAGGATAATTTGGTTAGAAAAGGATTCACATTTCCTCTTGAATTAAAGAAACTAGAATCTAGTTTGACTAGCTCCCATCTTAAAGATACAACTTAAAGATTTCCTTCTTTTATAAATTATCTTTTCTAGAACTGTAGGGGATTGGGGGTAAATCCTTTGCTAGGCTTATTAATGACTTGTTAAGAATGTATAATCTATATTTTCTAGTCTATTTGAACCAAGACTCAGTATGGATAGAGATTATAAAATGATTAACAAGATTAATATAAAAAGAAATACAAAAGTGGATATTGTTGGTTTTTTGGGAAAAATTTGATGCCTCTAAAATTCAAGTAGAATTAAAACCTTTATAGTTTCTAAATCTAAATATATGGTTCACTTAAAAATATATAGTCATGGTCATACTGAGTGGTATGTGTTTTCAATTTATACTAGTCCTCGGGATAATCTTAAAGACTATGATCGCTTTTAGTTAATCTATTAACAGTCCCTAGTGTGTATCTTGGGACTTTAATTCCATCCTTTATGAGAAAGAAAAATTTACAAATAGTTTCTCTAATCTCTATCAAATCAAAAAGTTATTTGATTATTTGTTTAGTTGCAACCTACATGACTTGAGTTTTAAAAGGAGTCTTTTTACATGACAAAGGGAAAATACTAAAGAGAGAATTGATAGGATAGTGGAAAATGAAGATTGGTGTCACTTTTTCCAAAACAGTACTATGATCCATATTCTATTGCTAAAATTTGATCATATAGGTCTCTAGCTTAGGATTGGAAATAAAGATGATTTTCATAATTATAGTAAATCTTTCAAATTTCTTGTACCCTACCTTTCCTACCTTGATTTTCATAGTTAAGTTACAACTTTTTTTATTCTTCTCATCCTTAGGTAGATAATATTCAAAGATTCAGAACTAACATTTTTTAATGGAATAAGACTAGCTTTGGTAATATTTTTTAAATAAGAAGAAACAATTATTAAATAAAATTGAGAAAATTTCTCACAAATTAATAAATGGAGATAATCCTTTTCTAAGTAAACTAATGAAAAGCCTTTGAAATGATTATCAACAAATCTTAGATCAAGAAGAATTATTGGTACTACCATTATAGTGCTAAGTGGCTCAGTCTTAAGGATAGGAATATCAAGTTCTTCCACTATGTTACTATAGTTGTTACTTTTACAACTGTTGTTGCATTGAAAGTAAACTGACTAGCAAGTGTACTAGTGTTGTTGTAGCAAGTTATAAAAAATCTTAGAATCAAATTGAGTTCCAAGTATCATCCTCAGGGAATAAAGTTCTCAATTACCACTTCACAAGATCACAATTAGTTGAGCTTTACAAATTTCAAATGGATTTGGTATAAATGTATCAAAAAATGAAATTAGAAAGTAAAACAAAACAGTTAGTACAAAAGTATATAGTAAACAAATGTAGAAAGAGTAGTTAGAAAATTGTTTCACCAAAACTTCAACATTGAGTCAATAAAGTTCTGAACTTTCAAGCATTTAGATGGAATGACAATCAGTTTCACTTTATATTAATCAAAGGATAATCACTTGCCTCAATGAATCTAACATCTAATCAAATCACTCTAATCCCTTAGATCTAATCCAATCAAATGCTGCATTAAGTTTGAGAAACCAAAAGGTTGCAAGATTAAGATATCTTATCCCTAAGAAACCAATACCCTTGGCAATTAATTCAGATATGAGAAACAAATTCAATTCCCATTTATAAGAGTTCCTCTATGATTAGTTGATCAAATTTCCATTCAATCACTACTTTAACAGCAGAATCAATCACTCAATCCAATCTAAAACTCAAAGTTCAGATCCAAAATCAATTCAACATTTCCATTTCAGATTCACAGTTCCTAACCACAAAGAGTTTAAGCAAACATTACAAGAAGAGAAGAGAAGAAGAGAATGAACAAAGAAGAAACATCTTCAAGCCAATCTCCAATCTGATCCCTCAAGAAATGAAGCTTGGTTTTCGTCCTCAATCTCTCTCTCTAACTCTCTCAACAACAAAAACAAATGAAAAATGAAAAATGAACAAAAACTACAAAATTCCTGAGCTAACTGTCTTTCATAGAATTCCCGCTCTACTGGCGCGATCACTTTTGCCAGCAATAGTAATCACGCAGAGGCTAATTCTTCATTTCCACTTGCGCGTGTTCACTTTTGCTGGTAATAGTAGCCATATGCACTTCAAAGTGTTTACTTTTATTGAAAATAGTAGCCACGCAAAAGCTTCCCTTACTAATGTCATGCGCGTGTTCACTTCTGCTAGAAATAGTGAACACGCAGAGGCTACCTTCTTGTGCGTGTTCACTTTTGTGGATAATAGTGAACACATACAACAACTCTTCTTGGAGGACTCTCTGGAACGCTCACTTTTTTCCAGAAAAAGTGACTATGCAGAAGCTCTTCTCATTGCAACCTCTCTGGAACAATCATTTTTGCCAGCAAAAGTGATTACGCAGAAGTTCTTCTTCATTTTTTGGTTCTGGAGTGATCACTTTCACCAGGAAAAGTGATCACTCAGAGGCTGTTTTTCAATTATCAACTTCTTTCCTCCAATTTTTGCTACTTTTCTTCTATTTTTCCTTTGATCATCCAATCCTCATGAACTTAGCTCAGAATTCCCTACAAAAGCATACTTGAATGTCACTTTTTACATAGAAAATCAATGAATTTTAAAATAACTATGTTTAAAAGTGACATGCAACATTTTATTATTTTTTTTAAGGGTTTTCTACTATTTATAGCATGTTTTCTTTATTAATTACACTGAAAACTATTGTAAAATACTAGTAAAATATGGATTCATCACTACCCCAAACTTGAATTTTTGCTTGTCTTTAAGCAAATTAGAACATCTCAAGGGTGTAAATTCTTATTAATTGGAATAAAAAACTTTTTACATTTTTCAGAAAAATTCAGATTAAAAATATATTTTACTTCAATGCATTCTAATTGTTTTCTCACTAAGTCATTCACCAATTCTTCATCATGATAGTCATACTTGAATTACCTGTTTGCTGAACAATCTCATTCATTTCAATCAAGCAAATCATTAAAACTACATGCAAACAGAGTTGAGAAATATTATCATAGCTCTTAGAAAGTGTTTCTCTAACTCAATCAGTGTTTAAGCTTATGTTTGCTCTCAGCATTACCAAATTCATCAAACTCTGCCATAAGCTTGCCTATTCTCTAGCTCCTTTGCAAA
Source organism: Abrus pulchellus subsp. cantoniensis (assembly GCA_024086825.1). NCBI lineage: Eukaryota > Viridiplantae > Streptophyta > Magnoliopsida > Fabales > Fabaceae > Abrus > Abrus pulchellus. The sequence continues at coordinate 15,909,668 of CM044050.1, forward strand.
TTTACAATTAATCACATATCAAGAGGACTTTTTAGGTAATATTAAGGCTCAGGGACAGGTATGATTTCAATGAATTCAGGATATCAATGCAGCTAATTTCAAACAGAAAAAGATACAAATTAAGTAGATAAGCTTTTAAACTTAGTAAGGGCTGCATCAACTGTTTCTATTCTTAATCAACTTTCAATCACAGTTTAAATTTTTGCAGAATTATCTACCAATTTTCTTTTCTTTTTTGATTTGCTGATTTCTTTTTATTTCTTTTTCATTTTTCTATTTTTACTTGCAGCTTTTTACTTCTTTTTCATATTTTCTCTGCATGACTTTTTCTTACTTTCTTATTTCATTTCAATCATTTTCTCAATCCTTTTCTACCCCAAATTTAGAACATTGCTTGTCCTCAAGTAATGCACTAGAAACATGATGTTACCCCAAACTTAGTTTTAAAACTTATCTTTGATTCAACTCAATTTTCCTCTTTTCTATTGAATAGGTAAAATGGCTTTTCTAGAAAAGCTTGTATTGAGGTTGATCAAAGAAAGGCTATCAGCTCAAAGGGGCTAACTAGGACATTCAAGAATGAAAGGCAGTCTATTTGGCTCACTAGGTAAATCTGAATAATGGCCTCCATCCTTTATGTGATTAGTGCAAAACAGCATATTCAGTTAAGAAACAAAGCAAGTTCTAGAGAGTGAATCAGAATTTGAGATCAGTCACACATCAATGAATGAAAAGGTTGAAGTCTCACCAAGGAAGTAAATGGATAATATTCATCAATTCAGTTCACTATTTACTTCAAAAATTTGTATGAATAAATTGGCAAGACTACTTTATTTTTCAAAATACAAGTATGACAATCATGTTAAGAATAGAAAAAACAACTTATGTAATTCAACAATCAGAATTTTAATCATGTGAAAATCAGGTTTATTTATCAAGAAAATAAAATCTAATGCAGTTTAATATTTTTTTAACTTGTGAATATTTTATGCAAAATGTAAGCTGTACACATGAAAATAGAGGTACAGAATTAAATCTCCCTTTCATGGTAGCTGTGCATATTTCAATCATTCCATGCGCTCCTTGTTCAGAGATTGAGAGCATGGTCTGCACAAAAACATCACAAGTTGTTCATCAATTATTAGCTAAAAAAAAATTCAAAGCTAGTAGATATTTAAAATAGAATTGTTCATAATCAAAATAAAACATAAAATGTAATTACAGCACTCAAAAGTCTAAAATTCTAATTACAATCTTTTAACAAAAATTAAACTAATGACAGAAATTTAAATTCCTAATCTACTTTTCATCTTCATTCTCATCTTCATCTTCCAAATCATCCTCTTCATCATCATCTTCTTTTGGTGGAGGAAAATGAGTTCTGTAGATGGAGAGGTCTTTGAAGATAGTTGACCTCAGGCATTGGGCATTCTCTGCTTGATCTGGAGTGTGGTATAAGTCTTCTTTGGTCATGCCCATCTTTTGACCAATGTTCAATGAGAACACCTTCCAGAAGCATGATGCCAGTCTTCAGACTACTGTGCAACTCATTCTGCCTCTCAACTAAGGAGTTTTGTCTTTCAGCCATGAAGGCTATCTTCTTCTTCATTGTGGTTAGATTCTCTCTTTTATACTGGAGGGAATTGGGGCTGCTGATGTGCAAGAGACAGTAGCATAAATCTCTTTCACCATAGCTACTATAATTGGAGGTGCAACTCTAATTTTGATTTGATAATCTCTAATTTCAATACCTGCATCCTCACAAAGAACAGTTATTAACGAAGGGAAAGCTAGAGAATCTCTTTTTCTCTTGAGGATGTCCAGAATGCATCCACTAATCACTTCTCCTACATCTATATAAAAATCATTAACTATAGCATATAAGAGTTCAGCTCTCTTCATTGCTAGAGTGGAGCTATGCCTAACAGGCATGAATGAACTCAAAATAAATGTGTTCTACACTTTTGCAAAGGGCAAGAGGTTCTTGGTTATGATGCATTTAGGCTTTTCTTATAGATTCAGTTCCCAAGTAGTCCCTGGTTTCCCAATCCTCTCAAGGACTTGATCATAGTCCTTGTCTTCAGCATCCTTGAGGAATCTAATGATGTTAGCAGCAGAAAAATCAACTGTTGTCCCCTTGACCATTGAATGGTATTTAGGTAGCTGATCTCCCTTGAATCTCATGGCATTGGCATAAAATTCCTGTGTAATGTCTCTCCAGCCAATGCCAGCCATCATGCAGAAGGATTCCCATGCTCTTTTCTGAATTTCCTCCTTATATTCTGGATAATGGTTTTCAACTATCTCAATTGCTCTATCTTGGACAATCTTTCTTCTCAAGATATTAGCTCTGAAATAATTCTTATGAGCTATGCTCCTAAACCTTGGATCATGTTGAGGATTTGCCCTTGATGAAGAGGCTCCTGCTAATCTTCCTCTCTTTGTTCTAGGAGTACCTCTAGAAGAGCTAACTGTAGTGTTGTCTGATGTCCTTACCATTTTTTAAAATTTTCTGCATAAAAAAAATATTTCAATACACTGAAAGATATGAATGCAATGCAATAACAATTCTACAGGACATTTTCAATTTCAGAATAGCAAAATATGAACAATACAAAACATAAGAATATCATAACAATGTAGAATATGGTTCCTTAAAGCATTTAAACTCATATATTCATGATTTTGAATGCAAAATGCTAGAGTTCAAGAGTTTCATTTACGCAAAAATTTCTCTCTAACTATTTTTCACTTTAAATCCTAAGGTTAACTCATGCAATCTGTCAATGTAGGTCTTTTTCATCTAATAAATCTATCAATTGAAGTGAGAATTAGTTTACATGGCCTTGTAATTGCATGTTCAAATTAGTTATTAACAATAAAATTTCTATTTTTTCATTACTCAGTGTTTTCCACAATTCTGTAAATGAAGAACCCTAATTTCTAAATTAGAGAAGTAGAATACTGACCTAGATTTGGAGAAAATGTGCAGAATGAACTTCTATTGATTGCTTAGAAACAAATTTCGTTCAGCAAAAGGTCAGAAAGATCAAGAATTTGAGAAATGAGATGAAGAAATGAAGATTTGAGATTCTGAAAATGGCTCTGCATGATTTTTTTTATGCATTTCAATGGACACGCTTACTGCACGTGGCCACTTTTTTCAGAAAAAATGGAAGCTGTAGAGATGATGTTGTGTGCGTGTTCACTATTACTGGCAAAAGTGAACACTTTGAGGGTAAATAGCATGCGGGTGTTCACTATTGTTAGAAATCGTGAACATTCCAGAGAGCTTTGCATTGAGTAATCTGAAATGAGCTACGCGTGTTTACTTTTTCTGAAAAAAGTGATCACGCGCAGGTAGTATCCTTTTGCGTGATTACTATTCCTAGAAAAAGTGGCAACGCACATCAACCTTAACTTGAAACTACACATTACTCATGCGCGTGATCACTATTATTGAAAAAGTAATTACGCGCATTACATTACCTCTATTTAAGCCTGGGCATGGTTACTTTCACTGGAAAAAGTGATTGTTCCAGAGAAGGGTGTCTTCCAAAGGGTTCTGCGTGTTCACTTTCATCAGCAAAAGTGATTGTTCAGAATGGAACCCTGTAATTGAAGCTCTACGTGATCACTTTTCTGTAGAATAGTGACTCCTTTTGTTATTCAAAGCTCCTTAGAAACTTAATTGCCTCATGCATTCAATTTCAATCAACTCATTTATGCATCCACAACATGAACCTTCATTGAATTAACACATTATTCCTAAAACACATATAAAACAGAATCTAAAATAAGAAAATTGCAGAAATTGAAATAAAGAATTAACAAAAGTTTAAGTAAAATGCAAATAAAGTAAAAATGGTTCATAAATGTGAGTTGCCTCTCACAAAGCGCTCTTTTAACGTTACTAGCTTGACGTTAAATGTTCCTTACTGCTGAAAAACCAAGTTAATGCAAAAGGTGTTCTTATTGAATTCTCCTCCATTGTAAATCTTCAGTCTTTGGCCATTGACTTTAAACTCTCTCCCTTCTTTCTGATCTTCAAGTAACACAGCACTAAAGGGAGATACTTCCTTTACCATAAAAGGTCCTGACCATCTAGACTTGAGTTTTCCAGGGAACAACTTCAATCTAGAGTTGAATAGTAGAACTAGCTGCCTTGGTTTGAATTCTCTCTGCAGGATGAATCTGTCATGTATTCTTTTAGTCCTTTCTTTATACAGTTTTGCATTTTCATATGCAAATTGTCTGAATTCCTCCAGTTCATGTAGTTGTAGCACTCTCTTTTCTCCAGCCTTAGTTGAATCAAAATTCAGTCATTTAGTAGCCCAATATGCTCTATGTTCAAGTTCCACAGGAAGATGACATGATTTTCCAAACACTAATTGATATGGTGACATATCAATTGGTGTTTTGAATGCATTTCTGTATGCCCATAATGTATCATCAAGCTTCCTTGACCAATCTTTTCTTGAGTTACTAACTACTTTCTCTAAGATCTTCTTGATTTTTTTGTTTGAAATTTCCACTTGTCCACTTGTTTGAGGATGATAAGGAGTTGCTACTCTGTGTTTTACTCCATACTTATCCAGAACATTATCAAGGTATTTATTGCAGAAGTGTGATCCTCCATCACTAATAAGAATTCTTGGCACTCCAAATCTTGAAAAAATGTTTTTCTTTATGAAGGAAATCACCACTTTGGCTTCGTTTGTTCTGGTTGGTATAACTTCCACCCATTTAGACACATAATCCACTACTACAAATATGTATTCATGAGAAAAAGAAGTTGGAAAGGGTCCCATAAAATCTATTCCCCATACATCAAACAGTTCCACCTCCAAGATATTGTTCAAAGGCATCTCATATCTTCTGGAAATGTTACCAACTCTTTGGCATTTATCACAGTTTTGTACATAAATTTTTGCATTTCTGAACAATGTAGGCCAGAAAAATCCATCTTGTAATACTTTGGTAGCTATTCTCGATCCACCATGATGGCCTCCATAATCTAAATTGTGGCAATGCCATAGGATATTAGCTTATTCTTTCTGTGGAATACATCTTCTCAAAATGCCATCTACTCCAATTTTGAATAAATGAGGATTTTCCCAAATATAGAACTTGTTGTTATGAAGAAATTTCTTTCTTTGCTGCCAATTCATTCGCTTTGGAATGTGCTGAGTGGCCTTAAAATTCGCTATATCAGCAAACCAAGGTAATTCATCCACAGTTATCAACTTTTCATCAGGAAATTCTTCATTAATATCCAAGTAATCTGATGGCAATGTGTCCAATGGAATTCTGAATAGATGGTCTGCAACACCATTCTCTTTTCCTTTTTTATCTCGAATTTCTATCTCAAATTCTTGAAGTAGTCGAATCCATCTCAGCAGTCTTGGTTTAGCATCCTGCTTAGAAAACAAATATTTCAGAGCAGCATGGTCAGTATATACCACAACCTTGGACCCTACTAAATAAGACTTGAACTTATCAAAAGCAAATACTATAGCAAGCAACTCTTTTTCAGTGGTTGTGTAATTAATCTATGCAGAGTTTAGGACTCTACTAGCATAGTAAATCACATGTAGTCTTTTATCTTTTCTTTGTCCTAATACAGCACCCACTGCATTGTCACTTGCATCACACATTAGCTCAAATGGTACAGTCCAGTCAGGTTTAACAAAAATTGGAGCAGAAATCAATTTTTCTTTTAAAACAGTAAAAGCATGCATACAAGATTCATTAAATACAAATGCTGCATCCTTTACAAGCAAGTCACTAAGAGGTTTGATAATTTTAGAAAAATCTTTAATGAACCTCCTATAAAACCCAGCATAGCCTAAGAAACTTCTAATTCCTTTCACATTCACAGGTGGAGGTAATTTACTAATCACTTCTATTTTAGCTTGATCAACCTCCATCCCTCTAATTGAAATCTTATGGCCAAGCACTATTCCTTCTTGCACCATAAAGTGACATTTCTCCTAATTTAACACCAAGTTGGTGTCTTGACATCTCTGCAAAACAATGGACAAATTAGATAAACAATCATCAAATGAATTCCCAAAAACAGAAAAATCATCCATGAATACCTCAATTATTTTCTCAACCAAGTCAGAAAAAATAGCTAACATGCACCTTTGAAATGTAGCTAGAGCATTACATAGCCCAAAAGGCATTCTTCTATATGCAAATATTCCAAAGGGACAAGTAAAAGTTGTTTTTTCTTGATCAATTGGATCTACAGCAATTTGGTTATAGCCAGAATATCCATCTAAAAAGCAGTAAAATGCATGTCCAGCTAACCTTTCTAGCATTTGGTCTGCAAAAGGTAAAGGAAAATGATCTTTTCTGGTTGCATCATTCAGCTTTCTATAATCTATACACATCCTCCATCCTGTGACAGTCCTTGTGGGTATCAACTCATTCTTTTCATTTGGTACTACAGTCATTCCACTATTTTTAGGTACCACTTGCATATGACTTACCCAATTGCTGTCTGAAATAGGATATATTATCCTTGCATCTAATAGTTTAATGACTTCCTTCCTTACCACTTCCTTCATGGCAGGGTTTAATCTTCTTTGAGGCTGCACAACTGGTTTAAAATTTTCTTCAAATAAAATTCTGTGCTTACAAAAGGCTGGATTTATACCTTTTAAATCTGAGATGTTCCACCCTATTGCTGATTTATTGGTTCTCAAAATTCTCAGTAATTTCTCCTTTTCTTCTTCCTTGAGTTCATTGCTTATGATAATTGGATTTTCATGTTTATGATCCAAGAATGCATATCTCAAGTGAGATGGAAGTTGCTTTAATTCCAGCTTCTGACTTTTCTCTTCTTCTCCATTTTTCAACTTCTCTTTGATCAATTTTTTTGTAGGTATTAAAATAGGTAGAGCTTCCAATTGCTGCTCCATTTCAAATACGTTTTCATCTTCAAAATGCAGAGGTTTAGTATTTCCTGCAGCTATGGTTTCTCTTAACACAGAAATTTCATCAAATCCATTCAAAGAATAAGGAGTGATCATAGAATCCGATGTATCTACTCTCATACATGTGTTATCATCAATTGGATATTTCAAAGCTTCAAATACATTAAATATTACCTTTTACTCTTGAACTCTAAGCATTAACTCTCCTTTTTGCACATCAATGAGAGCTCATCCAGTTGCAAGGAAAGGTCTGCCCAAGATTAATGGTATGTTTGCATCTACCTCAATGTCCAATATAACAAAATCTGCAGGAAAAATAAATTTGTCAACCTTAACCAACAAATCATCTACTACTCCATATGGATAAGTATATGATCTATCAGCTAATTGCAATGTAATGTTGGTGGGTTTCACTTCTTCTATCCCCAATTTCTTCATAATGGCTAATGGCATTAAATTAATGCTTGCCCCCAAGTCACACAATGCTTTTCCCACAGTACAATTTCCTATTTCACAAGGTAAGCTAAAGGATCCTTGGTCTTTTAATTTTTGAGGAAGTTTTCTTCTAAGAATAGCACTGCACTCCTCTGTCAATGGTACAATCTTATCATGTTCTAACTTCCTTTTCTTAGAGAGTAGTTCCTTCATGAACTTGGCATAAGATAGCATTTGCTCCAGAGCTTCAGCAAATGGGATGTTAATTTGCAGCTTTTTGAACACGTTTAGAAACCTCTCAAACTGCTCCTCTTGCTTAGGATTTTGTACTCTTTAAGGATAAGGCAGTCTCTTATATTTTTCTGGATTAATTGGCTTGTAAGTGTCCACAAATAATTGCTTCTTTGTCTTTCTTTCAGGACTTTTATGAACTTCTTCATTCTTTTCTAAATGTTCTCTCTTTAGTAGCTTGAAGTTCTCTTGCTACAATTCTTCTTTTAAATCTCTTTCCTCTGCTGCATTTTCTACTTGCTTTTCTGCTGCAACATTATTCAGTTTCTTTTCAACTGGTTTTGGACTGGCTACAACAGCTCCACTTCTTGTAACTATAGCTTGACATTGTTCTTTTGGATTCACCATTGTGTTGCTTGAAAATCTTCCTTCATCTTTGCTTGTTAATTGTTCAGCCAACTGTCTAATTTGAGTTTCTAACTTCTTCATAGAAGCTTCTTTATTCTTGATGCTGGATTGAGTGACTTTCATGAATTATAACATTGTTTCCTCAATCTCGTTCATTCTTTCACTCATTGGTCTAGCTGAATGTTGACTCCTTTGAGGTTGAGTAGAAGAATTTCCTTGAAAGTACTACTGTTGTTGGTGATTTTCTGCATTTGAAAATGGAAGAGATGTATTAGTGCTTTTCATTGCAAAATTCTGAGGATTCTATTTATAAAATTGTTGATTCCTATTATTAGAATACTGAAATTTAGGAGGAAATGATTGTTGAGGATAAAATTGTTGCTGTCTTTGATAATTTCTCATATAATTGACTTGCTCTTGTGGTTCAGGTGTAGGTATATCACATGCACTATTAGCATGATTCCCTCCATAAAAATTGCATGTCAACTGACTTGTTACCACATTTCCAGTCTGCAAATTATTAATCTGCTGAGTTAAAGCTGCTATTTGATCAGAAAATAATTGGTTTTGCAGCTGATTCTGTGTAAGAAAAGTTTCCATCATCTTTGCTTCATATTCATTGCCTCTTCTTGTATTCTTCAAGTTGGAATTCTGATACATGGATGAAGCCATCATCTCAATGATTCTTTGGGCTTCTTCCAAGGATTTCATGCTTAAAGATCCTCCTACAGCTGCATCAATCATAGTTCTAGTTACTACATTTATTCCATTATAAAAAGTTTCCAACTGCATCCACTCTGGAATACAATGATGTGGACATCTTCTCAATAACTCTTTATATCTTTCCCATGCTTCATAAAGTGATTCCCCTTCTTGCTGCACAAAAGATGTTATTTCTCCTCTTAGCTTAGCAGCTTTTGAGGGAGGAAAATATTTTGTTAGAAATTTATTCACAAGTTCAGTCCATGTGGTGATACTTCCCTGAGGCTGTGCTTGTAACCAACATTTGGCTTTGTCTCTTATAGCATCTTCACTAGGTGAAGTACGACTAGTTTTATCTCAAAATGATTGGTCTAACAATTGAAGAATTATAGCCTTGCATATCTGGAATTGCATAATCTCCTAGTGTTCTCATTCTATTTTGTTCTGCCATTTCAACCTTTGGAGTTGGTTGTCTTAAAGGTGAATGTTTCCTATTTCCAAAAGTAGTGACTTGAAATTCTGGAGAATGTATAACCTCTATATCACTGTCACTTCCTAAAGATCTCTCTACTCTAGTCTCTTTTCTTAATCTCCTAAGAGTTCTATCAATGTCAGGATCAAAGACAAGAGTAGATTTATTTTTGTTTTTGCCACGCATATACAACTAAACACAGATATAGTATAATGAAAACAGAAAATTGCACATGTAATGTAATATTTGCAGAAAATTTAAAGAAACAAATGCTCAATCTAGTTATTTTCTTGTTACTAATGATATTGAAACAATTATTCCCCAGCAACGGTGCTAAAAACTTGTTACTTTTACAACTACTATTGCACTAAAAGTAAACTGACTAGCAAGTGTACTAGTGTTGTTGTAGCAAGTTATAAAAAATCTTAGAATCAAATTGAGTTCCAAGTATCGTCCTCAGGGAATAAAGTTCTCAATTACCACTTCACAAGATCATAATTAGTCGAGATTTACAAATTTCAGATGGATTTGGTATGAATGTATCAAAAAATGAAATTAGAAAGTAAAACAAAACAGTTAGTACAAAAGTATATAGTAAACAGATGTAGAAAGAGGAGTTAGGAAATTGTTTCACCAAAACTTCAACATTGAATCAATAAAGTTCTGAACTTTCAAGCATTTAGATGGAATGACAATCAGTTTCACTTTATATTAATCAAAGGACAATCCCTTGCCTCAATGAATCTAGCATCTAATCAAATCACTCTAATCTCTTAGATCTAATCCAATCAAATGCTACATTAAGTTTGAGAAACCAAAAGATTGCAAGATTAAGATATCTTATCCCTAAGAAACCAATAACCTTGACAATTAATTCAGATATGAGAAACAAATTCAATTCCCATTGATAAGAGTTCCTCTATGATTAGTTGATCAAATTTTCATTCAATCACTACTTTAACAGCAGAATCAATCACTCAATCCAATCCAAAACTCAAAGTTCAGATCCAAAATCAATTCAACATTTTCATTTCAGATTCACAGTTCCTAACCACAAAGAGTTTAAGCAAACATTACAAAAAGAGAAGAGAAGAGAAGAGAAGAGAAGAAGAGAATGAACAAAGAAGAAACATCTTCAAGCCAATCTCCAATTTGATCCCTCAAGAAATGAAGCTTGGTGTTCGTCCTCAATCTCCCTCTCTAACTCTCTCAACAACAAAAATAAATGGAAAATGAAAAATGAACAAAAATTACAAAATTCCTGAGCTAACTGTCTTTTCTAGAATTCCCGCTCTGCTGGCGTGATCACTTTTACCAGCAATAGTAATCACGCAGAGGCTAATTCTTCATTTCCACTTACGCGTGTTCACTTTTGCTGGTGATAGTAGCCACGCGCACTTCAAAGTGTTTACTTTTGTTGAAAATAGTAGCCACGCAGAAGCTTCTCTTACTAATGTCATGCGCGTGTTCACTTTCGCTAGAAATAGTGAACATGCAGAGGCTAGCTTCTTGTGCGTGATCACTTTTGTGAATAATAGTGAACACGCACAGCAACTCTTCTTGGAAGACTCTCTGGAACGCTCACTTTTTCCAGAAAAAGTGATTACGTAGAAGCTCTTCTCATTGCAACATCTTTGGAATGATCACTTTTGCCAGCAAAAGTGATTACAGAGAAGCTCTTCTTCATTTTTTGGTTCTAGAGTGATCACTTTCACCAGGAAAAGTGATCAGTCAGAGGCTGTTCTTCAATTATCAACTTCTTTCCTCCAATTTTTGCTACTTTTCTTCTATTTTTCCTTTGATCATCCAATCCTTATGAACTTAGCTTAGAATTCCCTACAAAAGCATACTTGAAATGTCACTTTTTACATAGAAAATCAATGAATTTTAAAATAACTATGTTTAAAAGTGAAATGCAACATTTTATATGTTTTCTTTATTAATTGCACTGAAAACTATTGTAAAATACTAATAAAATATGGATTCATCAATAATTAAAAGGCAAAAGAATGTAATTGAAGCCTTAAAGGATGATTCAAGGAACTAGGAGTATAATCCTTCTAAACTCCATCTTTTGACCCTTAATTACTTCTAAAATTTATATCTTGATCCTTCCCCCATAACCTCTTCCATAATAACCCTTTATTTCTTCCCTCCCCTTAGCGATTCTGATAGACAAAGGTTCTCAACCAATATCTCTTTAGAAGAGGTCAGATCCACCCTGCTTAGTATTGGTAACTTCAAATCTCTAAGTCCTAATGGGCTGCATGCTCTATTCTTTAAGTGTTGAGATTTTTTACCTCTTTTTATTTTAAATTTTGTTTATGATGTTTTTAGATATCCCATCAATATCTTAGTTGTTAATGAGATAGGAATTACTCTTATTCCTAAAATTAACAATTTTAAATCCATTAAGAACTTTAGACTCATTTTCCTATGTAATGTTAGTTACAAAAACATCATCAAGATGATTGCTAACAGGTTGAGAAAGGCTTTACCTAATCTTATTTATGCTAATCAATCTAGTTTTATCTCTGATAGATAGGGATTGTAATGCCCTAGCTCTACAAGAAATAATTCACTCTTTCCATAATATCAAAAGTAGGAATAGTTTTATGATTATTAAATTAGACCTAAAAAAAGCTTATGCACGTTGAGATGGAACTTTATTTCTAAAACTCTCCAGAATATTGGTCTTGACCCCTCCCTAGTTAACCTTATTTATCATTGTATTTCCTCTTCTTATATGTTTATCAATTGGAATAATGAGGCTACTGACTCCTTTAAACCTTCTAGGGGTATTAGGTAGTGAGATCTCTTGTCTCCTTACCTTTTTGTTCCTTACATTGAGAGATTAGCTCATATTATTCAGGATAAAATTTTGAGTAAAGATTGGGTCCCTTTTGGTTTTAGCACCCAAGGTCCTAAGGTGTCTTACCTTTTGTATGCTGATGACATAATCTTAGTTGCTAAAGCTGATTTAAATCAAGCCACCATCATGAAAAATGTGCTAGATGAGTTCTGCATTGCTTTTGGCTTAAGTATCAACATGATGAATCTACTATAGTATTTTCTAAGAATTATGACCCTTCTCTTGTCCAATCAATTAGTGAGCGTTTAAATATTAAGACTTCTAACTAGATTGGTAGTTATTTAAGTATTTCTATCCTTCATACCAAACCTTCTAGAAAGAATTTTTCTTTCCTCATTGATAAAATTAGGAAAAAGCTCTTCCTTTGACAAATGAATTTTTTATCTTTAGTTGGTAAGGTGACATTAACTCAGTCCTGTCTTATAAGTATTATTTCCTGTATTATGCAATCTTCTTTAATTCCCCTATCAGTTTGTACTGAAATCAACAATTTCTGTAAGAAATTTATTTGAGGATCTTTACATGGGAAAAAGTGTAATTTAATTGGTTAGAAGAAAATCTGTAACCCAAAAGTAGAAGGGGGTCTAGGACATAAAGATCTTAAGATGCTTGATAAGGCTTTCCTGATGAAATTATGTTGGAGATTAGTAACTTTCCTATATAGCTTATGGGCCCAAATTCTAAGTCATAAGTATAGGTTTAATTTGAGCCAAACCCCTAGATATAGGTCTGGTCAACTGCTTCTTACCTTTAGAGAAGTATCACATTTGTCTGGCCAATGTTTTCTCAGGGTCTGGGGTGGATAGTTAAAGATGATATGTTCACTAAATTTTAGACTGATAATTGACTTTCTAATATTAATAAACTTGTTAATTATTCTAAGTTTCTTGTCTCTGATTTAGATTTAAGTAACCCTATGACCTTATTTTTTGCCAATGGAAATTGGGATTGGGCCAAAATTCAAAATGCCTTCCTTGTCAAAATTTGTAACACCATAGCCCGAGTAAGGCCTCCTAATATGTCCAGTGGTTCTAATACAATTTTATGGTCTCTAATTGGCAATGACATATTTTATATTAAAACTAGTTATCAATTGATTTCAATATCTTCTAATACTCCTAATAAATACACAATATATGAAAGCCCAAGTAAACACTTATATTAATAATCAAACTATATTACAAAATTCGTGGTGCTAGAACGTGCATCCAAAATGACACCGCTACGTAACCTCTCTAATCCTAAGCATACTTAGACCTAGATATAGGGCCGCGCTCAAATTGTGTGATGAATGTATAAGTGATGGTGTGTGAGGGATCATACAAACCTTATCAACTCAACAAAAATAAAAAGCTTCAAAAATTAAACAATACGAGGATATCACATAAATTATCAATAGTCATCTACCCTAGGATTAACAACAATATCAATAAGAGTACATACAACGAGATTACATAATTTATACACAAATAAATACATGAATAAAAGAAATATAATACAATTAATTCAAATAAATAAGAAAGAAAGGAATTAAACAAATAGAAATAAAATAACACAAATTCGCACAATCAATTATCAAAGGCTTGACTCTCTAAAAAATATCTCCAGTGGAGTCGCCATCTGTCACAATTAGGACGTCGCAATAGTACGGCGAAGAAAAGAAGTTAAGAAAAATAACTTTTAGGAATAAAAAAAAGGTTTTCTAAAAAATTAAAAGAGTTGCCACCAAAGTTTATTTTAAGAAAACTTTGGAAAAACTTTTAAAATAATATAATCTTTGTAACCAAAAATGAGTTCAGGAGTTATTTACGTATAGAAAAGGTATTAGCACCCTACAACGTCCGTTTAAAATGGTTACTTTAAATTAATTATAAAAATTCATTCTAATTTTGAAAAATATTTATTTAACCCCTAACATTAATTGTTTACATTTTTTATTTTAAAAGAAGACAAATTATTTATTAAAATGTTAATAGATACCTTAAAAATTTATTTTAAAAATTATTTTGACTTGACGGGTCTAGTTCCTGCTTTTACGTATCTCCAGGTACAATGGAGAACTCAAAGTCATGTAGTTCTATCTAAAAACTATGAAGTTGGTTGATTATATTTAAGTTTAATAAAGAAATTTTGTTTTGAGATTAAAATTATTTTTGTAAAATTATAATGTTTAGGATACAAGATAATGCGGTTATACATGTATTCTACGAAAAAAAATAATACAGAAGGTGAAGGAAAATCATACAACTATATTGCACATTGTTAAAAATATTTTTTTTGTAAATGAAGTATTTGAATTTGAATTATGATTAATACTGAAAGAAAATTTAAGATAGAGTAAGCTATACATAAATCTCATATAATTTGTTGAATAATTGAAGGCAATATGAATTATATATTGATATTATAAAAATTAGTATAAATAAATAAAAAAATATTTAGTTATTTAATTGATCAAAATTAGAAATATGACTTAAGAAATTTTAAAATATAAGATTAATTTCATTTTAATAAAAGAAGTAAATATATTTCAATTGGTTAAAAAAATATATACTTATTTAATAAAAGATTAAAAATTTCATTTAATAAATTTATGTTGTATAGAACTAAAGATAACGTTGGCACACATAGGTTCTAACAGTTTATAATGCATAAAGGTAGAGTCGCTACACATTAGCCTTATAAATTATTGTGTTAATAAAATAATTTCTATTTAAGTTGATTGATTTAGTAAAATAGTAATTATAGAGAATATTATTTGATTAATGATTATGATAATTTTCTAATTAATTAAAGATAACATATGATAAATTAATATTGTCTAAAGTTTCGATAACGTAGGTACATATGTACTTTATCAATTTATAACGCACGACGGTAGAAAAACTACACGTTGATGTTATAAATTGATGCAATTATATTTTTTTATTATCAATAATATAAGAGGAGCTACTTGGTGTATATAAAATTAAATTACATTAACGTTCTACCAAATATATAATAAATAAAATAAAAGATAACAACTCTAAATTAAAAGAGAAATAATTAACATAATAATTAAAACCTTTAAGTAACAAAATAACATGAAAAGATTATGGAGATTATTTATTATCGCATTAGTATGAGTTAAATTTTGCAATTAAAAAAATAATTAAGAATTGTAAAATAAAATAAATTGCATTGTATTGCATTTAATCTAAATAATTTATTATTATTTTAATTATTAACACTTAAAATCAATAAATACAATTAAGAGAAATTAAATCAAAATAAATAAATAAAGATCTGAAATCAAATATTTTATTTAAGATAATAAAAGATAAACAAAATATGAAATGAAAATAATATAAATAACAAGGATTATTTTTCTGACAACAAATAAATGAGTAAATTATTAAACTAAATAAATGAAATGAAATAAAGTAAAAAAAATGCAATTATGCATTGAATAAGAATGATGTAAAAGAAAGAACAAAATTCCTTCAGTAAAAGCAAAGTAAATAATAAAAAAAAAAAGTGATTTGATGTGACTTTGTTCCAAGCTGGAGGTAGCATGTGCTGTTGCACTGCTCTTTCAAATCATACTCCCATCGACTGAAATGTTATATTATTAAAATATTTAAAATAAGATAATAAAGTCGAACTGTAAGAATCAACTCATTTTAACTTTATTTAGTTTCGAAGGCAAGTTTTTTACTGTGCTACTCTTCAAAGCTCTCCTCTCTCACATTTATTATTTGTTATACAACTCTTTCAAAACTCTTTTTATCTATCTCTATTCTATACAAATACTTGTAAGAAGACAAAGGTAAGAAAGAAAATACCCGAAATAGTTATAATTTTTTTTATTTCTAAATCTTTTTCTTCTTTTTCTTCGGTTACACCAGTCACCATCGCAGCTCTCTCCTTTTAATTTTTTGAAAATTTATTGCCTCTCTAAAAAATTCTCTCTCTCTCTCTCTCCGAAAAAATAGTTGTCATCCCCCCACTTGAAAACCTTTATCTCTCTTTTATATTGGTTTGTTTAGGGTTTCATATGAGGACCGAATTTTTGCGTTTTTCCTTCTTAAGCTTTAAAGTTCATTGTGAATGTTGGGCTTTAATCTGTACAATGCAAAATTTCCATTTCCGGGAGATTATACATGTATATAGAAAGGCTAATGTATATTAATATATTAGCTAAACATGGTCTTAAAAAGTTATTTTCCTATATTGAATTTACCTCTACCCCTAATTCTCTGCTCTTTTTTTAAGCTTTGATGTTGGTAGTGTTTGATATCCTAGGATTATAATCTGATTTATTTATTTTATTTGGATCCTTGACTCCTTTTAATATAAAAAGACAAAATAAAATAAAAAATAAAGATAAAAGATTAAAATAAATAAAAATTAAAATAAAGTGAATCATAAAGTAATATAAAAAAATTAAAGGACTAATTTTATTTTTCTCTCATTTGTATCTACTAGTTATTTTCACACGTGTCATATGCATTAATTTTTTTTATAAGGCCACATTATTATTTTTAACCTAACTTTTTTTTTTTGTTTACGCATAAAAAATTTATATTTATATTTTAAATAAAATTTTAAAAATAAATCTCCATCATTTAAACTTTTCATCAAAAAGTATATAAATCAAAACCAATCAAGATATATTTTAATAGTCTTTTAATTCGGAGTAAAAAACTGTAATCTAAATTTCTATGTCACTAGGAAATTTTACATTATATTTTTTTCTATTATTATTTCTAATAATGAAAATAACAAACTTATATCATTTAAACATGATATATCATACAGAAGTTTCTAACTGACGTCAACAAATTTGTAGCAAATAATAATTTTTTTATTGTTTAACAAAAACAAAAAAGAGGCACGGGTAATGTAATGTACATAAATAAAAAAATTTATTTAAAAATATATTTTATAAAAATTAGAAAATTTAATATCAAAGTTTATTAAAAATAGAAAACTTTTAAAATAACATAATATTTGAAATAAAGGAGTTAAAGAATCGTCCACGTGTAGAAAAAATATTAGCATTTTCAATTAATTATATAAATTTACTATAATTTTAAAAATATTTATTTAAATTTTTAAACTCTTATTTTTATTTTTTTAAAAGAAAAATTATTTATTAAAAATATTAATTAATATTATAGAAGGAAAAAATCATTTTGGCTCAACCGATTCAATTCTTACTCCTCAATAGAAAATTTAAAGTCATACAGTCTTATATAAATATTATGAAATTAGTTTGTTATTATTTAACTATGACAAAAAAAAGAAAATTAATTAGACATTTAGTTTCTAATATATATTTTTTATTTATTATTATCACTAGTGTTTTTTAAAAATTTGGAATAAAATAAAATAATAAAATCATGTAAGTTCATGAATTGTTGATTTAAAGCCCAACTGGTCCAAAATTCCTTTGAATCTTATATCTTTGTTTTTTTTTATTCTTTCATTGTTTTTTTAATTTTTTTTATTATAATATTGAATTATGAAATGAAAATAGTCATGAACAATATTCATTTGATCAAAATATGGTGCTTTCCTCTTATGAGTCAATTAATGGAAATGTTCACCCATTAGATTTTAATGAGCTTGGTCTAGTACGAGGCATGTTGGCCTTTACACTTAACGTTATCTTGTCCAAGAATTCCAAATTTGAAAGTTAATTCTATATCTAACATTTTGGTTAAAAATAAAAGATAAAAAATAAAAATGACGAAAAGAGGCAATCAAAAAGCTTCTCGCATCTACCAAGCAAAATCGAAAATATCAGTCTATAAGAAAGAAGTCCTTGGCCGATAGGGGATGAAGGGGCAATATCAATGAAATCAAAATGCGATGGTTGCAATGGATTTTCGTTGTTAAAGTACGGCTGTTTAACTAGTGGGAACAACATCTATGCTAAGAATGTCTTATTAAAATGTGGTCGTTGGGGTAAGTGTTAGAATAGATGTGATGTGCAAGTTGGGTTTTTATTAGAATCTTATGGCCAGACTTGATTCACGAAGGCCATATAGCTTTGCTAGCAGTGGGGTTCGTCATCAATATGTAGATCATTATATCTAGATGGCCATCAAAGGTTGAGTATAGAGCTCTTGCTCAAGCAACCTATGAAGCATATTGGATTATCTATCTTCTGAGTTTCTATATTACAATTGTACACCCAACAATTTTCTATTGTGATAATCAAATAGCCATCACACAACAACTGATCTAGTATTTTATGAAAGGACAAAACACATAAAATTATACTGTCATATTATTCGTGACAAGGTGCAAGATGAAACCACACACCTACTTTCCATTTCTTCAAAATCTCAAATTTCAAACATTTTGACAAAATCCTTGGTTACTGGTCCTTTTAGACATCTTAAATCCAAACTTGAAATGTTAGATATCTATATTCAACTTGTGGGAAAGTGTTATTTGTAATAGTTAATCTAGTTAGCAAATAAATCAAGTAATAGTCATTAGTTAGATTCTCACCAAAAAAAAAATTGTTACTTTTAAGGTAGTTAATTTTTGTCAATGACTTGCATATTAATATTTTTTACTCTACAAAACGAAATCAACTTTTTTCTCTCCATCAAATTCATCAAAGTTTCTTTAAAGAATGTTGCTACCATTTAATAAATCTAGTAAAACTTATTTTCTAGGTAACGAGGTTGAAAAAGTTCTAATTTCAGTTGACTTATTTTATAACAAATGCACTCGTAAGAAAATTAATGAATGTCCCAGATGTAACAGAATGGAGTGAAGAAAAGGAAGATGAAATGGATTAGTTTTATTTTTTAAGGAAAATAAGGGTGGCCTTCAGCATTGACATATTCTTTCAACTCTAGAAGCTTAAATAAAATACATTAATCGGTTAAATTTAGGCAAAGATGATATGGCTTCTATGGCAGTTCCTAGAGGCCATGCTGTTTCCACAACAGCATCCTGGTATTCTATTCCTTTCGCCGCTGTAATCTCTTGCGATGGATCTAGGCCTGTCAAAAAATCGAAGTATATAGTCAATGTAGAAGGACAAAATAATATGTATATTTGCCAAACATTTTTAGAAAAAATATATCAATTTCAACAATGCAAACCTACCAAATCCATCTATGAGCAACGTATACTGATATGTAAGATCCATGCATAAATATGGAAGTTTTGCTTCCTGAACAAGTGGGTATGTGGATTTGGCATCCTCGAGTGTTATTCCACATGCTTTCTTAGCTCCAGTCTTCAAATCTTCAGGATGAATTTTGGAATTGGGTTTCTTTGGATCAGCGATACCAACCTATAACAATAATAATTAAACAATGTAATTAGTATGGCTTGGAGAACAAGCAAGAGAGTTGTAATGATTAATTAAAATATTAGATACCTCTGAAGCCACGTAATAAAAAGATGAAGTAACATAAAGATTTCTTTGTCCACTGCCCTTTCCACCATCCCAAATCCCACCGAAAGTGCAATTCTGATGAGGACATGGCTCATTCACTCTGAGAGCCTGAAGAACTAGCTCTCTGCATTCATCAAAATTGGAACCGGAAGTGGGGGCATAGGCCTTATAGTTCGCTCCTGAATATGTGTAGATACCTTTGAAGGATTATAAAAAATAATGTATGTTATTAGCAGGTTATAATTGTATGCAAAAATATGTAATTAAAAAATCTACGTGAACTTGGGTGCCTTACCACCTTTATTTATATTGTGAAGTGTAGAATCCAAAACTATAAAAAGGGTATGTCAAAAATGAAAATGTTTTATGTTTACCATCAAAGCCAGCTAAAATGCAAGGATTAGCAGAACCATCCGTGACCTTCAAAATCTCCGCACGAGCTGCTTCTCTGCCATAGCGCAAGTAACTGCAAAAACGATGTTAAGACCTATATTAGCCAAGGCACACTCATGTACATCAAGGAATAACTACATATGTGTCTGCGTAAATTTGAAATTGAAGTGGTAATTCTTAAAAAGTTTAGTCCACAAGTTTTTGCTATCAAATGCTTATATATAGTAACGTCGAACAGTGGTAATTTATATCAAGAATCATTTGAAGGAAACCTGTGAACATAAAGGTCATATTTCTTTCCCTTGACTACAAGCTTCTTTATGTAGGGATCCCCTCCTTCTGGTGCTTTTGGAGCAGTTTTAGCCGTGTTCCTTGAGACAGCATATGCCATTTGCACTGATCCACCTCCAAGATCAACTACTCCCACTGTTTTTGTAAACTTTTTCCCCAACTTTCCCAGTAGATAGTTGACAGCCACCTAGAGAAGATTTGGAAGATATTATAAGACAAACGAAATACTACGTACACCCGTGCGTACGTATCTCGTAAAACACAAGAAATGAATAGAGTTAATTTTAATCATATAATTATACGTAAATAATTGACATTAATTACTACACTCAAAATCAAATTTTGATCATCTATTTAAATTATATATATTTAAGTACATTACAAACTTCTTTTAAAAAATTACATCCACTTGGCGATATCCTAGGGCTTTTTTTAGTATACGTTTGTGTATCAATAAAATAAAAGTGTTACAAACTACCCCTTAAAACTAGGATTGTCCTGTAATAAATTGCATAAAATAAATTATATGAATAGAATAAATAGGATTGTGAAATGGATTAAATCACTCGGAAAACCCAAATGTTGAGTATTAAGTCAGGAAAATATTGTATTTATATAATTCTTTAATAAAATATTTATATTAGAAAATAAAAAAAGTATGATAAAATGGTTGATATAATAGATAAATAAAATAATTGTTATAAAAATTGATAAAAATGTAATATAAATAAAATATAACTATTCTTATGGTTCTTATATTTTAATTTATGTGTAATTTCAGTTTCTTTAACTATAGTTGTTCATATTAAATTTTCTTATTTTTCAATTAATTGTTTAAACTGAGTCTCTCATATAAAATATTATTTAATAATTGAAAATTAATAGAAGTACATAACATTTTATTAATTTGTAAAAAAATTAAGAAAAAGTTAGAATATTAAAATAAAAAATAACAAGTATATTTTATAATAAAGAATACCTTTATTTAATTATGTAATATATTTTTTAAAAAATAGATAAAATAATTATATATCATATTTTTGTTATTAATTTTTATCACTTATAAAATAAAATTTTAGAATAAAAATTTAATTTAAAAACTATAAAAATTAAATGTGAATAGATAAAATTAAAATAAAATACAAAACCTAAAATTATACATAAATTAAAATAGAATACAAAAACTGAAAAAAACAATTAATATAAATAAATATCACTTCTAGTTAAATATTAAACAGGAGGCGGGATTTCCTGTGAATGAAACGCTGGAGATCTAGATCACGTGGGAGATCTCTCCGTTAGTATAGTTAAAGTATTGAGGTTGAGCTAAATATAAATAAATAATATGATTTTTATTTTATTCACAATTCTTATAATATTTTTTATTATGTAGCTTGCTTTATTTTATATTTTTTCTTTTATCTACTTATTTTTATTATAAAAATTATTTTGAGAATAATATTTGCTAAAATCTTAACGTAGTAAACGTAGTAAGAAATTTTTAAAATTTTAGATCAACTTCGAGATGTGCCACCAAATGATTTTTTTTTTTCACCTGAGCAATTTGTGTCTTTTTTATTTATTTCTCCACTGCTCTAAAAATAATTAATTTGAGAAATGCAGAAATGTCATAACAAATTTATAATTTGTAAGTCATACCCACAGATAAGAACCTTCTTGCAATCCATCTATAACGCTAACTGCATCAGGTTGAACATTTAAGGTGCTTCTGTTCTTAAACATATCCCTAACCTAAAAATATGAAAATGAAAAGTTTAAACCTTAAAAGTCAAAGTATAATAATGTTAAAACGTTGAACAAAAACAAAAATAATACGCATAATTACCGTTTGCAAAATCCTTTCAGCAGCGTCCCCATCCAAAAGCCTTAATCCTGCAGTTGCCTACATTAACAACAAAATTTTGAATAGACATTATGTACTAACTATAGCCGATTAGATATTAAAACTAATACGAAGTGATAACCAATTTGACTTTCTTTATAAGATTCTTATATATTGAACACTTATTCTTTTATATTTTTTTTTCTGATGTATATATACACACACTTTTCTTCACTCATCCATTTCACACTAAATACTAAAGTGTGAAGTGATTTTTATCCTTTTTTTTATATCTAACATTTATCAAATAGATTATGCTTAGTATATGCCCAAATCCACAAGGCAATTAACTTATAAATTAGATTAATATTTTAATAAGTGTTTATGAAAAATAAAATATATCACCTTTTTAAAAAAAGTTAAAATCAAGCTATATGCTATGTTTTATAAATAACAATCAAGAGGACTTCAAACAAGGTGAGATAAGCAAATTAATTTTAGCTTTCAAAATTTATTATACTTCTTTGGTTTTTTTTATATATATAAATATTTATTAATAAGTTCATGTAAACTTGACTAATTGATCACAAACATATGCAGAGATAAGAACCACCAACCCCAAGCTTAAGGGGTGTCTTGGGGTGCATATCCTCAGGGACAACACTTTCAGCTTCATCTAGAAGTGGAATCAGAGATTTTGCGGCTTGTTGAGGATTGTCCGCGTATGCACTCAAACCGGGTGTGATCTACAACGTAATAACAAAGAATGTTAGAACCAAGAAGCGAATAAATTAACTAATGATTACAATTGGCATGAATTAATGAATAACTATTATGACTTGTATAAAGCAAAAGCTAGCCAAGCCAGAATATGTAACCTTTTTATAATGATCAAGTTCGTTGCCAATGCGAAGAAGATCTAAGTTTTGGTCAAAATGGAACACGTGAACACGGCTTCCAGTGCTTCCAGCATCGAAGATAACAGCGTAAGAGGTAATGGGTTCTTGTTTGAGGAACATCTTACGATTAGTGAGTAGGATGTTCCCAACATTTTGGGAGGAAGAAAGTGTTGGCATTGAGAATGAGAAGAGTAGAAAAGTAACGAGGGATAGGAAACCCATGCTCTTAGTCTTTGTCACTGGACACAGCAATTTCATTTCTGAACTTCTCATATTCCACCACCTCTCTAACCTTACCAGTCAAGTAGCCACTTGCGTATTACCCATCACTCGTGTTCACAATATATAGATGTATAAAGGCAAGGTCATCATGTATTTTATATATATATATATATATATATATATATATATATATATATATATATATATATATATATATATATATATATATATATATGTCGTTTTCGTCTTTCCTCTTAATATAAAAATAACACATCAGTCAAAAAATATAATGCTTTTCTTGCAAAAGTAATACTTCAATCTTTGAACTTTATTTTTTTTTAATCTCTTTTATTTATTACTTAATTTATTTTATTCCTCTAATTTTAAAATATCAATTAAACAGATATTTCTCAATTAATTACATTTTATTTGATTAGTTAACATATTTTTTCTTTTAATTATTACAGTTGTTGATATTATCATTATTATTATCTTTTTTATTTCATCGATGCAATAAATATCTAAATTAAAATTAAAATAAAGATAGAGAAATAAATTAAACAAATGATTAAATTATGTAAAAAATAAAATACAATAATACTAATTTTATATATTTTTTAATAGATGATTGAATTTTATAATCATATAAATATTATGGTACAATACTATGTAAAAAAGATATTTATAAAAATGAAAAGATAACTCTTTCTTTACCAAGTTCTTAGATTAACTGCTGAGAATGAAAAAGAGAGAGAGAGAGAGAGAATGAAACACGTGTTATTTCTTTTTTTTTTTACTATTAATTTTATTGTCTAATTTTTTAATTCTATTTTTCTTTTTCTTTTAGTACCACGAAGGGTCTACACTCGGATTATTTATTTATATATAGGATTTAAAAATTATATATATATATATATATCAAAATATGATGTTTTCAGAAAATTACAGAAATATGAAATTATGAAAATTTATAAATTTAAAAATATTATAAAATTATAAAAAAAAACTTGCTAGTGACAATTTTTTAAAAATAAAAAATAAAAAATTATCAATGGTAATTTTTAAAAAATTAAAAAAATATTTTTAAAATATCAAAAAATGTCACTGACAATTTTTAGAAAAATCTCGTTTTTATAATTTTTTCTAAAACACTATACTTTGATAATTTTATTTTTCATATAAACAAAACCCTCTACACCCCGAATCTATTTTTCTTTTCGTACTTTCCAAATAAAGTAAAGAATATTACTTTTTTAATCACTTTTTGAAGTAGGGAAATGAGAAGGAGCAAAATAAAATAAAATAACCGAGACACAAATCATTTCCGTTTAATCTTATGCTTTTTGGACCAATCATCGATCGTTCCATGAGTTAGCCATTGGTTAAGGACGGAAAAGTTATTTTATTTTATTACTATTGCTTTTCATTTACATTTTTAATCCGTGGATTGTAGCACATGAAAGGCATGTTCTTTCACCTTCCAAGTTTGTTCTAATTGTTTTTAGTTGCCCACTAAAACACGGGGTTCAAAATCAAAGATATAATTGTAGTTTAACATTCGAATCTCATCAAATTTTAATTAATAGATCTTCAAGACGTGCAGCATTTATTGAAACTGTTCGTCCCTCCATTGTGCTGAGCTTGAAAGTTGGACAGTACCTCGAAAATTGAGAAGAGAAATATTAATCATTGCATTTCATGAGATGTGCTCTTTGCCATTACTATGCACACTTTTTTTTTTTAATAATAATGCTTAAAGTTAAGACGAGTTATTTAAAAATCGAAAGTGTTAATATATTTTGATGAATAAAAATAAAATAGTTTCAAATAAAATATTTTTAAATAAATTTTATATTAATATTTGATAAATTTACTAAGTGTTTTACTATAAATATTGTCTATAAAATAATTTATAAGAGCAAATGGTTTGTAAAAGAAGATAGGTAAAGATTATAATAAGTAACTTTTAATCATCTGTCTATATATACAAAGTAAAAGTACAAAAACTTATAAAAAAATTATTTTTTAGAATAATAAGATCATACTTTTTAAATAAAAAATAAAAGTGTTTTTCTTCTTATTTCTCATTTCATGAACTAGTAAAATAAGAAAAAAATATAAAAAATACTTTTTGGGTACAATAGAAGACTTACTCATATCAGGAAAAAAAAATAGAACTTGTATATCCTATCTAGCAAATGTTTGAATATATTTAACGTGAACCATTAAGTGCATGACTATTTGATGCAGCACACATCAGTGTGAAATATAAGAAGACTCTAACTTGAATATCATTTCATTTAAAAGTCAAGCCTTATTTTTAATCAGTTTCTTTTGTAATGATTCTTAAAATATAAAGGATAATTCTTCTTGTTTCATTTATTTGAAGAAGCATTCGTATGAATACTTAAGTGTATAGAATTTAAAAGACTTATAAAATAAGACTTTGTATATTTAAAGTTGAATAGTAAAAATATTGGTCAGAAGTTAAAGACTAAACATAGCCATATTATTGTTGAGTGAATGTATACAAATTTCTGTGTGCTTTCAAACCTTTTCACTCTATCTTTTGGAAACAGTCTTTTAACTAAACTAAAAGCTAATTTTTTATGTTTCAAACTCAACTGAGTTTCGTATTTATAAAAGAAAATTAAAACAAATTCAATACCTCTTCTTTTATTGTTTTAATTTTAAACTTTAATAACCATTCAATTTATTAATTAGAGAAGTCAAATAAACATCAATAAGTTAATATAATTAATTGATACAGTTAAAATTTAAAACTCACACAAACTATATATAGTGCGTACATGTGAGTATAAAATTTATTATCCAAATACTATTGACACAAAAATAATTATAAATTAAATGCAAAATCTATATTTATTTAAAGAATTACTCTCTCTTCTTTCAAATGCTTGACATCATTAATAATTACATTAAAGTAAAAAAATTATAACTATTTTTTTCAATATAACTGTATTAACTCACAAAAAAATTATTTGTTTATTTGTTTATTATTTTAATTTTTATTATTAATGTATGAACTTTACCTACCTAAGTTTTAAATAACAAAATATAAAAAAAGATGAGTCTAAACTAAAAACGTTAATGTACATATTTAGTCAAATTTATGTTAAAGACAAAAAGGTTTGTTATGATTCTTTTTTATTAATGTATTAACTTTACTTACCTAAGTTTTAAATGACAAAATATAAAAAGAGATGAGTCTAAATAAAAATTTTGATCAAGATCTAATTTTTAAGAAATAAAACTCATTATTTCTAACATAAAAACTCTTCAAAGGACCATATATTCATGACACATCCATATAGAAGTGATAAGAATTGAAAAAGCAATACGTGCTTTTTTGGTAAGAAAAAAATAAAAAATTTTAAATTCTTTTTTATCTTTTATAATATACTCATTTTTTTTCTAAAGGTTTAGAAATATCTAAAAAAAGATTTAAAATTATACTTAAATGAGTTGTCGTCATATTTGAATACGTGACTGAGAAATAGTGAAATATTGACAGTAGACCGTTGATTAAAAGTAACATTAACTCCAAAGGAGAACTAGTATAAATTTACAAAAAAAATTCTAAAAAATATATTCAACTTTTTTTTTATCTTGCTTTTATATTAAAACTTCTTTTTTTTCTTTTAAGTTATGACTTCCTCTTTCTCTTTTTTGATAATTCATTTTTGTTATTGGTCTTAATAATATTAATTAAAAAATTAATAAATATTAAAATTATTAAAAATATATTTAATTGAAGTACATTATAATTGAGTCACATAAAAAACTTTTTTTTAAGGGATTTGTTTTCAACTTCTTAACAAACGTCTTAAAAATATATGTTAGCGTTTTAGTTACTAATAGTTTTTGAAATTAGATGGAAGGATTTTTTTTTTTTTGGCGTTTATTTGTATTTTTTAGACTTGTTTCTTTTTTTTATTAAACAAATTTTTTATCTTCTTTTACTTTTTTATTAATAATTATTTTTGAACAATAAAAAATAAATTTGTTTGTCTTAACAATAAGTATCTTTCTCTAAAAATATCCTATTTCAGTTGGATAAGATTAGTAAGAATAATAAAGATCACTATTTAAGTACTTAACACAGCTGCATTGATTAAAATTTGACTTTAAAATCACAAATTAAACTGGAATAATCTTTCGCTAGTTGATGCAAGTGCTTAACAATAAAAATAATTATTGAAAAATAGCTAATTAGCTCTAGCAAGTGATTAAACAATTAAATTTAGGTTTATTTCAGGATTTATTTTTGTTCATTTTCTTTTATGATTTAAAGACAAAAAAATCTTTTGAAATAAAAATACATTATTGTATATGCTTGATAACGTTAATCATAGAAATTTTAAAGTAATTTATACATATTATGTTAATTATATAATAAATTTATTACATATATTATATACGTTATAGCTAAAAATTTACTATTTATAAGTATATACCCTTTAATCTTGCCCCCCCTTAAACGGAAATTCTACCTCTTGCCCTACTGCTAAGAAAATTAATTAATATACGTTGTTTATAAATTAATCAAAATGAGAGAAAACAAATTATTGTTATCAGAGTGAATTAATCCAACTCACTTCAATTGGTCCATCTTAAGTTGAATAAAATCAAATTGGTTTATATAATGCTGAGTTAAAATAATGTTAACTTTATAGTCGACCTATCAACTTTTTATATTGGTTTATAAAAATAAAAAAATAAAAAATACAATAATGTTTAAAATATAAAAAAGAAAAAAATATATCAGAATATATATATATATATATATATATATATATATATATATATATATATAACATGATCACTCATTAAAAAAATTAAAATTAAGAAAATTAACACACAAGTTGGTATGATTCACCAGTGAGCTAGCTAATGTTTTTAGGTGAATCAAGTAAAAACTAATGTGTAATACTTATGAACTATTTTTTTAAGCCCATTCATCCATATAATGTGATAAACCAGTTCTTGAAAGGCGTGTTGGTTTACTGAAATATCTTTTGTTTTTATTTTTTATTACAAAATTGTCAATATTTTTAGATTTAGACAAAAAAAAATTTCTTAATTTTTTCGATACAAATATTTAAGAATAAAAAATAAAATAAAAAGTATTTTCTAAAACCAGATAACATCTAATAATTCTCTGGTGATAGTGTACAAAGTAGTGAGACTAAAAAATGAAAAATTAGATATAATATTCATGCTTTTAATTTTATTTTAAAATATAATTTTAATTTTGTATGAAAAAATTTATTATTACTTTAAATTGAAGGTATCATGTTCTTTGGATGTCTAATCACATTTTCATGTTATAAATTTGAATCTGCCTGTAAAATCTGACGTTACACTCTAACATTCATTAATAGAAGAAATTTCCATAGATTAAAAAAAGGGTGAAATGAAAGTTCCAAATACCAATACTTCAGGATTTGATCGGAGGACATTTCGCATCAACGAAGATGCATTGAGAGACAAGGCTAATTGTTTTGTCTGGTTGATGAGTAGCAAATTAAAATAAGAAAATAGAAAATTTAAATATAAAATAAAAAATATTTAAATAAAAATTTACTTGTTTAAATAAATAATATAAAAATTTATTAAATAAAAAAATAACTCAAGTGGCATTTCTCCTTTATATCACATCTATTGTTTCTATTAAATAAATATTAGTTTTAAGATCTCTACTCTAAAGGGATAACGTCCTTTTAACTATTGTTGATGTAACTTGACATGGAAAAGATACTTGCAAAAGATACTATGATTCTGAAGTTAAAATTGAATTTTAAACAATAAGTGCTATTTAATATTAAAAAGTTAACTTTTTACCTGTATTTTCTACTTTCCTTTTATAGGTAATGATATGAGCTAATGAGCTTACTAAGTTAACCTGATTCTGACTATTTAATTAAAAGTAAATAATAATTTGTTAATTATTACTAATTAAGTTAATTATTTTTTAATTCTGACATAGAGTATTATATTATATTAGACTGAAGGGATATTCAGTTATCTTCTTCTATAAATAAGTCTGAAGAGTTAATAGGATCGAGGAGTGTCATATTCAGTACATCTATTAATTCAAATTTCTTCATTTTCTAACACGAATATAAATTTCATGTTGCTGTATTTTTGTATTATTGCTATAAAAATATAGAATATGAGAATTAATATAAAAGGAGAGAATTTTTTTCTTAAGTCTCCGAGTTTTTCTTATGAAATCTATATTTTTATATTTTTGCTAGTGAAACATTAAACTATATTTTATTTTCAATAATAATATTTATATAACCATATAATATCTATGATTATATTTTTTATTCCTTATACCTAAAAGTAAAATATATAAATAATTTTTTTCTTTATTTTCTTTTGTTCAAAGTTCAATCACAATGCATTCCAGCGAACTATAAATAATGTGTTTGATCTGGATATTGTCCAGGCACAAACATGGGAATCGGAGCTTGGGAGTTTTCTAACATAGACCAATCAACGAATGATACGGGAAAGATCCTAGGGCCCAAACCTTACATCACCCGATCAAAAACCGATCATCATCGATCTCCAAAATCATATAATGGAACATTGGGTGTGGTGTAGACAGCTACCAGTGAAGCCAAACATACAGCAATAGCTTTAACAGCGGGCTCCACACCACCCTCCTGTTGCCACTTGCCACCACCCTCATATAAATGCTTCTGATTTTCAAATATTCAATTTAAATTCTTTAACTCAAAATTTCACTTAATAATTAATAAAAATATAATAATATTTTATTGATTTATTAAATAAATAAAAAATATAAAAAATATTTAATAAAAATATAAAAAATGTATGTAATATGATAAAAAAAACTTAATTTTAAAGTAAAAAAAATTTAAAGATACTAAATGTGAGTAATTAAATTTATAAAAATCAAAATTACATATATGTTAAAGTATAGGTACTACAAATGTAATTAAACATTTTTATATTAAGATTAAATAAAAAGTAACTAATATATAGATTAGAATTATAGTTTATCCTAATTTAAGAATTCAGAACTCTACAGAGAAATCTGCGTCATTTATTTATAAAATTAATATATCAATAGTTTGGTTTTTGGTTCATGGTAGAGATGTTTCACTATGTTATTCGATGGTAAGGATTATTTGTGTGTGTATGTTTCCTTTTTATATCTCATGGTTCGCTATGCTTGTATGCTTCTTTGAATTAATGTGTGGTCCGAATTGGCTGGTTTTTATTATCTATATTTGATAGAGAAATGTTAGTTATACATGATTGGATGTGTACAACATTATATATATATATATATATATATTTGATTAAAAATTATAAAATTTATCTTATTGATTATACGCCTTTAATCAAACATTAGGAAATCTAATATGATTAATGTAAAACAAAATCATATATTTGTACTGTATATGATAATTATGTCCAATTGAAAGGGAAATAAAACAACTACCTCTGCTGTGATTCGCATATTGCAAAACAGGATAACATAGTTGAACCTAAGGATAAGGAAGTGGGGTCAAGCAAATCCGACACTTTCACGTGCATCCAAATGTATAGTGCCAAAGAATTTAACTACCCAAACAAATATCAAGAACAGTGATAATAAAAAGGATGTGAAACGTCTACTTTAATTTTTTTAGGTTCCCTCTGCTTCTGTGCTTCATGATTTAGATTATACACATTTACCCCTCTCCGAAATGGTAGGGGTTACTGGTCTTCATCGTTTTGATCATTTCACACATTGATATAAAAATGATAGGTACAATATATCATACGGTGATAACAAGTGTAATACAAAACTATAAATATATTTAATATATTTTCCTCATAATTTAATTTATGTGTAATTTAATTTTTAATATTAATTATTTATAATCATTTTAAAAAATTTTAACTAATGTTAATACAAATATTACAAAATGAGATATATTGTTATTTTATATAAATATATAAAATATTTAAATCAAATGAAAAATATAGATAGAGTGTAAATAAAGTTTTTTTTTTGTTTTTCACCCTTGTTTAATTATTTTTTATATTTTCTATCTATAAATTATTAAAAAAAGGATATATTACACATTTATTACTAGTATTAAATAAAAATTCAAATGAGTATTTAATTTTAAAAAATAAAATAATCAAAATTAAGATATTAAAATTATATGTAAGTTAAAACATAAAATAAAAATATTATTAAACAAATATAGAAAATCATAAATTGAAGTGTGAAAAGATTAAGATAAAAAGATAAGCTTGATAAATCTTAGAATTATATATATATATATATATAATTTATTTATTTAAAATTTTAATTTCTAAAAAATAATTTTAATCTAAATTTAAAAATTTAATAGCTTTGATTTTTATTACTATGACGTAAAAAACTACGATAAAATTATAAATTAACACATAATAATTTTTAATTAATTGTATGAATATCAATTTAACTAAATGTATCAGTAAGAAATTTGAAATTACTTAGGAATTCATGTCGGTATACTTATCCTTTTTAGTACACCTTATAGTGCTAATTATTCTAGTTTAACTGATACAGTTCGAAAAAAACTCTCTTAAGGAAATATATATTCTTTGTCAATGATAGATATGACTATTTTAATTTAATTTAAGGTAGGACTATTTTAATTTAGTCCACTCTTCTAAGTATTCTAAATTATATTATGCAAATCTAATTAATTTTAATAACTATTTGCAATGAAATCAACAGTATGTGTAAAAAAATTTCTGAGATTCTCTGAATCACAGAAAATGTCATATGGTTTCGTGACAGAAAATTGGTCCTCCCAAAAAAAGAGGGGTCTCGAATAGAAAAGTCTCTCATGTTTGGAAAAAAAAAATTGTCTAGATGCATATTTATACAAGTTAGCTTAGTCTTCATTTATATGAAGGTAACAAATGTGCTAATTGTTTAGCTTATATAACTTAGTATTTAAATAATAATTGTTGTATTTTACAACAAAATTTTTAATTTTAGGTTCTTCGTTGAAATTAGCTTTTCTTAAAAGTGGCTCTCCAAGAGTTATTTTGTAATTTTTTTTTATTTTAACCCTTATTTAATAAAAAACGTTTAAAAAATAATAAACTAAAAATAAAAATACGTGTAAAGCAAAAGAATATTATTCTTCTGCAAAGGTGACTGCATAATGATATAGCCTTTATCTTGAAGGCTGGCCACTGCACTCCCATTAGTCCCATACAGGTGAGATGTCTTTTCTGAGCAAACGATGTCTTCATTGACGGGTTTGGATTCTCTCGAGGGAATGGAAAGCCGAATAACATGAAATCATTGAAAGTTTTGAAGTATTTGTAAATATGTAACGATTATTTTAAGGTAAATGATTGGCCCACATGTATGAATGGCCAATGCAACGGGCACTCGATGGGGAGTGATATCTGTCAAATGCATGACAGTTTCAACTTAATTAATTCTGATCTGAGATATTTTTAAAGTTTATTTTGCTGATTATGATTTAAAAAAATATTAATATTTGTCTTTAATTAATAATAACATGGTAATAATGTAATTATGCTATGTTAATAATCACTGTAAAATTATTAATATCATTATGTAACGTGCATCACAAATAAAAAGTTTACATATATATATATATATTATAAACTATTTTTTTCACACTAAAATTCACATATATAATCATTTTAAGTAAAATAAATAATCGTATTTTTTTATTTAGAGATAATATATTCAAACCATGTAAAACTATTATATTATGCTACTTGATCCATATGCTCTTAGTGATATGAAAATAATATTTTATATAGATACATTAGAGTAATACTAAAACTATTTATATAACTCATTTCTGTCTCAAGCACATGATTCTTTATTCAAAGAAAAAAAAAAACCGTTGTTTTTGTTGTTATTTTCGTTTCAATTAAACCAATGGAGAATTTTTACATATTTTAAACCAAATAACTTTAAAAGTTTATATTTTGTTATAAATTTTTTGTAACATACCTTTTTTCTTTTATATTTTCTCTTAAATCTTATAAAGTGTTGGTGAAAGATAAATAAAAAAAGAAATAAATTTTATAAT
The DNA here is from genome assembly GCA_024086825.1 of Abrus pulchellus subsp. cantoniensis. Taxonomy (NCBI): domain Eukaryota; kingdom Viridiplantae; phylum Streptophyta; class Magnoliopsida; order Fabales; family Fabaceae; genus Abrus; species Abrus pulchellus. Next base: position 15,942,915 of record CM044050.1, read on the forward strand.
AAATCATGTAATGTAATAAAAAGTTATTATTTATGCATAATAAATATGATTTTTCAATACACATTAAAGAGTAAATAATAATATTTATTAATTTATAAAATTTATTGTTATAAATATTTAATAATTTCAATAAAAAAAATATTATTACTATATAGTTTATAATATTTTAAACACATTAAAAAATATAAATATCATTTTTGTTTAGTTTCATATAAATATGCATTCTATTGTCTCCTAATTCAAAAATAACATTCATAATTTCATTTCTAGACTTAGTCAACTAGGCCACATATCTTATATTTAAAATTACATAAAAAATAGTGCGGTCAAAAATAGAATAAATCTTTACTTTAATTTTTTTAAATATATAACATTATTTAATTTAATTTCTTAAATTTAAAATTTGTAATTTTAACACCTAAAATTAACGATAGCCAATTACGTTAGTGTTTTAAAAGTAGCATAGTGATGATATGTCACATTAAGTGACATGTGTTGTAATACTTTTTTTTATTATTCGATAAATTATGTTTTGTTTAATATTAAGCAGTATTAGAGTATATTTAAAAGAGAGTATGAAGAATTTTTTACAGAATTCTGGTACAGGGGGTCTCGCTTAGGTGAGGCAAATTTCGCTCAAGCGAGATTGAGTGCCTAAAAATATGATGTTGCAGAGCTATCTCGTCCTCAAGCAAGTTAGGATAAATTTAGTCCAACTGTCACCTCACCCAAGCGAGAGTGATCTCACTCAGGCGAGCTGAGACCTTGCTAAGGTGAGATGAGTACCTCAAATGATGACTCACAGGAAAAACATTTGGCTCTCTAAACGCCATCTCGCTTAAGCGAGCTGTTCCTCGCTCAAATGAGGGCCGCTCAAGCAAGAGCGCATTGGGCTCAAGGGTATTTAAGAGGTTTCTAGCTTGAAAATTTCATTTTATTCCAAACTCACGTTCCTCCACTATTTTCCCTAAACTTTCTTTTCCTCTCTCCAGAGAAAAGTCTCAGAAACTCTGGTTACTCTTCAAATCTGAGCTTGGACGTTGAATCTAAATGACTACAAGTCCTCCACTGTTTTCTCTAAACTCTCTTTTCCTCTCTCCAGAGAAAAGCCTCAGAAACTCCAGTTACTCTTCAAATCTGAGCTTGGACGTTGAATCTAAACGACTACAAGCAAGTTTCTCTGGATTAAATTTTATTTTCTTCAATCGTTTTTCATATTTTTCATTTCTTACGGATATCTCTTGGTACTCAGGAGAACTTTCATCTTTGTGTCAAAGCAAGGAATTATGGTCAACAAAGCAAAAGTAGAAGCAGTAGCCTAATGGTCAAGAACTACAACTCTAACTGAAATTAGAAGTTTCCTTGGGTTGGCTGGCTATTATAGAAAATTCATTGAAGAATTTTCTAAAATAGGCTACCTTTAACAAAATTGATGAGAAAAGGAAAAGACTTTGAGTGGAATGAAGAATGTGAAGCTAGTTTTCAAAACTTAAAGGAAAAGCTAACATCGGCACCAGTGTTGATATTGCCAGACCCAGAGCAAAAGTTTGAAGTATATTGTGATGCTTTAGGACAAGGATTGGGAAGTGTTCTAATACAATCTGAAAGAGTAGTTGCTTATGCTTCAAGACAACTTTGACCTCATGAAGTCAACTACCCCACACATGATTTGGAATTAGCAGCAGTGGTATTTGTATTGAAAATCTGGAGGCATTACCTATTTAGATCAAGATTAGAAGTATTCAGTGATCATAAGAGTTTGAAATATTTGTTTGATAAGAAAGAGCTAAACATGAGACAGAGGCAATGTATGGAGTTTCTTAAAGATTATGACTTCACATTATCTTATCATCCTGGAAAGGCAAATGTCGTAGCAAATGTACTGAACAGGAAATCCTTATATATTTCCGCCATGATGATAAAAGAATGGAAATTGATCGAAGAGTTTAAAGACTTGAATTTGATGGTAGAAGTATGACCTAAAAGATTTTACATGGGTACTTTGAAAGTTAATAACAATTTTTTGATACAAGTCCAAAATGCTCAACTGGAAGATCAATATTTGCAAGATAGGGTGCAACCAAAGGATCAAAGCAAAGGCTCAGAGTTTTATCGTGACTTATATGGTTATAAAATTCAAAGGTAGATTGTGTGTTCCTCAAAATAAAGAATTACAAAAAATCATATTGGAAGAGGCACACAAGAGTTAGTTGAGTTTCCATCATAGAGCAATGAAAGTGTATCATGATTTGTGAAGAAATTTCTGGTGGTACAATATGAAGAAAGAGATAGCCGAGTATGTTGCAAAGTGTTTAACATGCCAGAAATCGAAGGCAGAACATTAATGTCTACCAGAAAAATTACAACTGTTGGAAATTTTTTAATGGAAATGGGATAGTATACCCATGAACTTTGTGTCTGGTTTGCCAAGAATAAAGAGAAATCACGATGTTGTGTGGGTGATTGTAGATTGCTTAACAAAGATTGCATGTTTCATTTTGATTAACATGAGGTATAAACTAGAGTCATACCTCAATAGCCTCGTGTAAGATTGAATAGAATTTTGAATAGAATTTGAGGTATTTCTTGTAAGATTGGGAATAAAGACAACTTATACCTTAACAGCCTCATGAAATATTTATGGATGGATTATCAGGAAATTCTAGACCAAGAAGAGAATTATTGGTTTAATCAGTATAAGGCTAGTTGGATTAACTTAAGGGATAGGAATAATACTTTCTTCCATAAAGCAGTCATCATTAGAAGGACAATTTAAGAATATTGAAGCCCTTAGATATGGTAGTAATACTTTATCTTTGGCTAAGAGAATTACTCTTGCTCAATCTAGTATTATGAATATCCCCAACTATTACATGCAAACTATGATATTTTCTAAATCTATTTGTAATGAGATTAATTCTATATTTAAAAAATTCATTTGGGGCTCTTTAAATAAAAGGAAATGCCACCTAATAGGTTGGGATAAGATCTATAAACCTAAGGAGAATGGGGGCTTAGTGTTCAGGGATATTAGAATAGTCAATCAAGTATTTATGATAAAGTTATGTTAGAGATTGATTACGTTTCCAAAAACCTACTGGGCCAAAATTATTAGCTGTAAATATAAATTTTCTCTTAGGAAGAACCCTAAGGATAGTATCAGCCAAAACTCCTCTCCTTTATGGAAAAGTATAACTGCTGTGTGGGATTATTTTTATAAAGGCCTTGGTTGGGTCCTTGGCAATGAAATGACTACCCGGTTTTGGCAGGACAGTTGACTTAGTGATAGCCAATCCTTATCTAGTATAGTTATTCAACCTATCCCTGATAATATGCTTGATGACCCTGTTGCTATTTTTTCCCTCCATGATAACTGGGATTGGGATAAAAGTAGGGGTTTTATTCCTAGATCTAGCTGTGACCTGATTGATAACATTAACCCCCTTCCTTGCTGAGGGTCAACACCAGGTTTATTGGAATTTAATCAATAATGAGATCTTTTCCTTAAAATTAGCCTATAGGATCATTATGAATTTTGATCAATCTACTAACACTTAGAATTCTATCTTTGACATTGGCTAAAAGTGGGAAGGTCCTCTTAGAATTACCACCTCTTTGTGGAAAATTGCCAATGACAAACTCCTAACTAATGAGGAGAGATTCCACCAAAATATGATTGATTCACCCATTTGTTGAAGTTGTCAAAAGACTCCTGAAACAATACCCCATGTTCTCAAAGATTGTTGGGTTACTAATGGTATATGAAGTTGAATACTCCTCTTGATAAGAGGGCTACGTTCTTTAGTTTGGGATTGTCTAGATGGCTAGAGTTCAATCTCTCCAAAAATCAATTACCCCTATACCCTCTTTGAAATAAAGTTTTTGGAGTTGTCATTTGGAACATTTGGCATAACACAAATAAGGATATTTTTCAGGACAAACGTCTAAATAGTAAAGATCTGTTTAACAAAATTATGCTGATATTGATTACCTTTTTTTTTTTTTTTTTTTTTCTGTTTTGCAGTTCTAAATCTTGGCTTTCGGCTACTAGTGGTGGCTGTACTCAAATTGTGAAGTGGTAGCCTCCCTTGGAGAATTAGTTTAAGCTAAATATTGATTGAGTTGTCTCACGGGATAGGGGTCTTGCTAGTTGTGGTGTTTTGATTAAAAATAATAAAGGGGATTTCTTGTTTGGCGTCCATAAGACTTTGGAATTTTGTTATCCCATAACATTGGAACTTTGGAGCCTTTTTTAGGGTTTACAGCTAGTCATAACTAGGAAGATCTAAGTGGTTTGGATAGAATGTGACTCAAAGGAGGCTATCTCCTTAGTGATTAATATTAAAAAAAGTATTCATTCCGTATTCTCTGTTATTAAGCACATTAGAGATTTTTTTAAAAAGATTAAATTTGTTAAAGTTAATCATGTTTTTAGAGAAGCAAACCAGAGTGCTGATTGGCTAGCTAAATTAGATCTTGATTTTGATTTGTCTTCTGCTATTTTTGATAGGACTCCTTCTTTCCTTGAACCCTTCTTAGAGCTGGATTCATTAAATACTTTGTGATCTAGACCTAGTGTCTAGTTTGTTTTGTTTTTGGACTTTTGCCCCATTCTACATATAATTTTTTTAATAAAAATATTGATAATTTAAATATCATTTAAAAGTGAAAAAAAAATAGAAAGAAATTATAATGAAGCCATAAGTTATAAGAAAACAATTAAAAATATACACTTATATTTTTTTTGGGTATAATATACACTCATATTTAATCATGAAGAGTCAAAATTATAATATGAAAATTATTAATGTTTATAATAGATTTAAAATAAATTTTAAAAGATAAGAAATATTTTATATTTTGTGCTTATTAGAAATAATATAAAATTTATTGAACAGTGAATAATTGGTTAAAAATTAGGTTAGAATTTTCCACTTTATTTCACTTGTTAACCGTTAAAAATATTTAATAAAAGACAGCATGATTTTTCTGTCTGGGTGGGGTATGCCCGTGTGGAGATAAAAGCATTTGCATTCTTGTGCTTAATGAAGTACCTCACAAGCTAGTTTAAGATGGTAACAATTTGAGCATTAACAAAGACCGGGATTTCAATATTTAAATGGAAAAGGTCTATAATTTTTTTTAATGGAAGGTCTACTAGTATTTTTAAGTATTGGAAACAACATTTCTCAAAGGTTATATAATGTAAGTGCATGAATATATTTTCTAACCAAAATTATTTCTTTTTAATATCTTCACATTTTAAAGCTATAAAACTGATCAATGTTTTAAGAAATAAAAAATTTAATTTTATTGAACATACTATAATATCAGTATGAAACGTATTGGATAATGCTTTGCAAATTTCATAAAGCGTGGCATCAAGCTTTAAGGCACACATTTTACAAATCACATGCCAGAATCCAAAACTTTACGAATTCCCAAAATAATATATTCGCCAACTTTAAAATCAAATAGGAATAAAAAACTTTACATAGAAAACAAATTAATCGGATAAAATTAATATTAGTCCCATTAAATAAATAAGGAAAAGTCTACTAAATTATCCTCTAATTTTTATAATTTATATAAATTTTACTTAATAATAGAAAGATACCTCTAGTGCTCAAAATTTTTTAAAAGATATTAGTTATGATTATTTTAATAACTTAAAAATTAAAAATATTTAAATTTTTTATGATATATTATTAACTTTACTATTTATTACATATATTTCATATAATATTAATAATAATAATTTCACAGATAAAAAAAATATAGAATATATTTTCAATCTTTAAGACCTTAAAAATTATCTTATAAAGATATGCTACTAATATTACTCTTTAAACCTTTGTGTTACTTTTGTCTGTCCCTCAAAATTAATGACCACATTTTTTTTAACCGCAATGCAAATTTCCAGTCACCCTACTAACTAATTATCTAAAAATATTGATCTACAGCTATGTATGTTCAACCGAAAATGAATCTTTTGCAGTTTTTATGTGAAGTTCAGCTTGAAGTACCATTCTTGCACTCCTCTTCCCTTCCACTCTCACCTCTCTTCATTCCTACTCTTCTTCTTCCAGTTTTTTATCTCTCGTGTTCTTCCTCATCCCTTTTCTTTTTAAGTGAAATTTTTCATTTTTGTTTAAACAAATTTAAATTATTTAAGCAAAAACAGATTGCAAGCTATAATTTTCGTCAAAACTGCATAAAATCTGAATTCTTAATTAATTGAATTAAATTAATAATAATAAAATATACTTTTATACTATAAAATTATTAAATATTAAATTAATATAAACTTTATTAGCACCTTAAAATATTAGTTAATATATGCATAAATATTTTATTATTTTTATTCAATTATTAAATAATATATGTATAAAATAAAATACCTTTATATGGAATATTAAACTAGTTAATTTAAAATGTAAAAAGTCCTAAAATTGTTTTTGATTTATTGTAACTCACGTTTAGCAAATAATTCAGTAAATATGTTAAAAAATTCCAAATGAAAATTGAGGCAGATAGAGTTTGTGCATCAATGGCTGGAACTATCATTCGTCTATTTTTTTATTCGAAGGGGGCAATGACATCCTTCAAATTAAGGTGAGACGGAAGATCAATATTAAATTAATTTTTTAAAGTAATTAAGAAAAAATATAACTTGTTTTGTTTTGCTTACACTCTAGGGAAGGGTGTGAGATAGATAAAGAAAAGAAAAGAAAAGAAAAATATATAAAATAAGAAATATGATAAATAATATATTAATAATAAAAAGAGAAAAATATATATAAATATATAAAAATTCAAATATAACTATCCAACCTACTAAACACTTACACAATTAAAAACAAAAAACTGTTCCATGCTTATTACGCGTGACTTATTTTGTAGTGTTATGACTTTAAAGATAAATATTTTAATCAATTTGTAGTTTATAACAAATGTTAAACATGTAGTGTCTATATTAAAAAATTATGAGAAAACTACTTGGAAAACATTCATTCCAAACATACATGCGTTTTTTACAAAAAGACAAAAAAAACTATTTTCAACAGTGTTAAAGTGATCCACATTTAATATTTTATGAAATACTAAATATGTAATTAGTTTGTTAATGTCGTTTGCTAAAATTTTTTTATCATTTCTTCCTCCAAATAAAGATTTTAAATTTGAATTTGTCTTTTGTAACAACGAAAAGTTTTTGTTGTCTATTTTACTGCAAGAACTAACGACAAAATCTTATTACTGAAGGGAGAAGTTTGATATTTAGGATATGACTTTTGATTATATTATATTGATTATCAAGCTATTTCATGAAACATTACATGTTACATATTATGTTTCTCTGTATGTTTTGACTATATCGGCTAATTGGCAAGAACCAGGGCTTTTTTATCTAAATAAATAAAAATGATTGAATATTAAGTATATGTACCGAAATAAAAAATTTTACACAAATATTGATTAAAACTAATTTCAAACATGAGTACAGAAGTCAATTATAACCGTTTTTAGCAGCGTAATAAGGAAGTCAATTATAATCTACTTGTGTTATAAGAAAATTAATTATAATTAACTTTAATTAAAAACATACCTTGCCTTAGGTGCATTTTTGGAGTTTAAATTATAATCTATGTATACACTTAAGTTATATAATTTCTTACTAAAATTAAAAAAAAATAATTTTAATTAAATTTGTTAATATTTTTGTATAATAATTTTTATAAACTATTAAATGATATAAATGTAAAAATTTTCAAAGTACATAAAATTTAAATTCTAAATTGTATAAAATTAAAATTTCAAAGTACATAAAATTAAAATTCTAAAGTACATAAAATTAAAATTTCAAAATACATAAAATCCAAAGTACGTAGTCCATAAAATATCTATATCACCATGTAGCATATGTGACTATGGGTCACGCTTGTTGCATCTGAGTCCAGTAAGGTGGCTCTCTGTTGCACAATGACGATATACAATCTATCGTACAGGTCTGCAATGTGCATGTTTCTACTCTTACTGACTTTGGTCATGCATGTATTGGTCATCTGCTTCCTGCTGTTGGACTTTCCTTTGATGTTCTTCCTCGCCCTCCTCGGTAAACCATTGAAGGAGGGAATTCGGACTTGTGTTGGTAATGGTCAATATAGATTATCTGGTGGTGGCATAGATCTGGCTATATCAGTTGAATTTAGCCAAGCCATAACCTCAACATCTGACATGAAAGGTGGACTAAAAGATATATGTCGTGCAATATCACCCTGGGCTAGACCTGTAACAAAATGTTGCATAGGACTAGGAGTAAGAAAAGAATCTGATATGAACTAATGACTAGGGCCTACCATAAACTATTGGCTAGGGGTCATACATGGTTAGCTAGGGCCCAACATGAACTGGTACTAAGAAAGATCAGCCATGTACTGCTGTTGGCTATGTCTTGACATGAAATGCTAACTAGGGTATGTGGGTGTTGGGTCTATCTGGAACATTATCAGGGTGTGTGATGTCAGGTGCTAGGTGGCATGTAGTGGTACACCATCAAGTAAGTCCCTAAGCTCTGCATCCTGTGGGACTCCATCCAACGACAAAAATCTATTAGCAACTGACAAGTACCACTGAAAGTACTCGACAGAGGGACGATCATCATCAGCTAGAGGATATTGAACTCGTCGCTCCCTAAGTGCCTCCCATGCAGCATGTCATGTCACATGATAATCAGGCTACCATTTATCTAGATCACCCCTCCCATCCTTAGCATGCAACTAATCAATATTTATCTAGCTGATTGGTATGTGTTGTGTTTCACTAAATTGTCAAACTACCCGATCAACAGGGTGTCACTAAATCATAATAAATTGTATAAGAGCAGTCACACATGCCCAAACATTATCCTCATCATAGACGAAAGGAGGTGTAATGTTCTTGACCTCATTGTTACTGTAAGGCATCCACTTAAACTGAAATAAGCAATAACAAATATTAGACTATTAAATAAGATCATCCAAAACAAAAGTTAACTGCATACACCCTATTTGAACTTACCCTAGTAATGCCAATTGAATCAATGATCCTCCTATATCGCAATTGTAACGCCCCAATTTTTGAGAATTAGCTAGTAGTCTTTAGATTCCAATTATTAGCTTATTCCGGCTCGCTAGCGTCGAAATAATTAGATAGATGCTGCATTTTTATTTTTAGAATATTGAATTATTTCCGAATTCGGTATTTTAAGGTAACTGCATGCAAATAGATAGTTTCAATATCGTCCAAGGATTTTCCTGAGTATGTTCAATTGTGCTGTTCACAATGCCCCTGATAATCTATCCCGAAAGTTAAAATTTTATCTTATTTAAATTGTCAAATCAAAGATATTCGCCTTGAAAAACGTGAGATTTTGTAATCATTGCTAAGATTTTGCAATCATTCCTTAGCCGTCAAAATTTTACACGGAATCTCACGAAATCTAGAAATCATTATTGTAAAGATTTCCTAATCATTACAAAGATTTAGTAATGATTTCTTAGCCGTCAAAATCATTGCATAAAATTCCGTGAGATCTAGCAATCATTACCCGGAGATTTCCAAATCTAGTATCGGCCACTAGATTTTCATGCAAACAAACCTTGTCCCCTATTTTACAAACATCGTGATTGCCCCGAAATTCCGAAATCTAGTATTGACCACTAGAATTCCATGCACGGGATTTTGTCTCCCGATTTGTCGGCAAAGTCATTTCGGAACTTTCTTTTCATGTCTTCCAAATTGCCGACATCATAATTATCCTAACCAATCACATTCTCTTGAACTTAGCACCACATCAAAAGTCTCGTCCTAGTGACAACCTAGTCATGTCGCATTTTCTCGGCCAACCAAATTTCATGCAATTGCTGTCCAAAATCTTACCTTTGGATTTTTGTGCAGAATTTCAGAATTTGTGATGTCCAAACCGTGTGCATACAGCCTAGGGTATTTCATGCACTTAACTTCCTGAATTTTACTAACTTTGCCTACAAGCTTTCCCGAAATTCACTATTCATGCACTAAAAACCGTGACACCTCTTTCCTTGCATCAATTTACCAAATTCACTTCAGCTTTTACTCAATGAAAACCGTGTGCAGTTTTCAGTTTGGAAGTCTTGCTAAGCAAGCCAAAATGAACATGTTAAGTGGCAATTGGTCACTTAAAGGTTAAACCCTCCATATAAATAGACCAAACCACCTCATTTCTCTCTTTTTTCACTCAAAAACCGTGAGCTCTCCACCCTTTCTCTCAAAATTCCTTTCAAGTTCCATTCTCTCTTTTTCTTCAAAGAAACCGAGACCCTTCCTCCCTAAATCTCTCAAATTTTTCTCATCCTTTCAACCTTCCAAGACAAGCCAAGGAGCTCCAAGCTTTCACTCTTGCATTCTCTTGCTTGATTCTTCAAAATCGTGACCCTTCCTTCAAAGAGGTAAGCTTTCTCATCCTTTTTCCTTCTTTGATTTGAAGATCCATGGAAGCCTAACACCAAGAACTCCTAAAGAACTTCCTTTTTCACTTGATCCTAACCATTTGAAGCTTTTTCCCCTTTTTTCTCTTCAAAGAACCGAGGAAGACAACCTAACCAAGAGGAGAAAGTTTGAAGTTTGAGACTCATCCTCTCGGTCCAGCAACTTTCCTTTGAGGAACCAGCCAAGATCAACTCCTTTTGCTCCTAAATTTTCATCACAATCAAGGCAAGGGGGAGTTCTCACACTTGACGTGTTTGCATGTCCATCTCTTGGCTGTTTTTACACATTTTTCCTTGAAAACTTAGTGTGTGTTGGACTGCATGTTGGAAGAACTTCAAATCTGAACTTGCATGTTAAGTTTTATCCAAAAAGAGTATGGATTTCCTTGTTGCATGTCTCGGTTACCTCCTAAAGAGTTTGATTTCACTTTCAATCAACTTTAATTCCTAAAAAGCTTGAAACTTTGATGTGTGGATGTGGATCTTTCTTTGTGCATGTCTCGGTTTTTATGTTCTCTTGGTAGAACCTTTGAACTAATGACATTTTCTTCTTGAAACCATGAACCGTGAACTTGATCAACATATTCTTTCCATTGCATGTTAATTTTTAACCATGAAATGCTTTGGATCTCTTTGTGCATGCCTCGGTTTCACCTTTGTTTGGCTGGATTCTTTGTTTAAAATGTAGATCTATCCTTGTAACCAATAAACCTTGGATTGCATGTGAAATGGAAGCCATTGCATGTTGATTTCAGCCCCTAAGTGTTTCGGTTTTCCCTTAGAAATTCGAATGTCACTTGGAAATGTTGTCCCTCCACTTGGACGATGAAACTATGTCATTGCATGTTGATTTCCTTTGTGTTATATAATTTTTAGTTTGATAAGAATCTAGTGGAAAAGCTGGACAGAATTGATCTTGCATGGAGAAAGCCTAGAATATTGACTACACTTAGGAATTGAAAACCGTGTTGGATATTGTGTGATTTGCATGAGAATGGTTGCTTGTTAGTTTGGATGATGGATGATTGAATTGATTGTGATGGATGTGTTCGCTTGGTTTGAAAAGCTTTATGCATGTGGTGTCTTGGAAAATTGTGGTGGACAAGAAAGTGAGAACTATTCACTCTCGATTTTGATGATGAGAAATCCTAAAAGTTATACTTAAAATTGTGATAATTTTGATGAAATATGGATGATAAGGACTGCATAATGATAGTGTGTGTTTGCTGTTTGCACTTGAATCCATGAGCACTAAGATGAATCATGCATCATGTTCATTACATTATACAAGGAATAAAAGGAGAGAATCAAGTGCAGCCCTTTTTGATGGAAAGTTTACCTAAACTAAAAGGATATTAATTAAAGGTATGGAGATGGTAATTAAGGGACTGAATATAGTAGTTAATCAGTAAAGGCCATCCTTAGAAAGATCTCACTATTAGCTTAATGGAACCTATCACGTGAGGACTAATATTAATGAACTTAAAAAGAATTAGAACGAAACTAAGTAACCTTGAATTAAATAGGTAGTTGGGAATCAATACACGCAATTAGAGAATAACTAAAAGGAAAAAACCAGAGAGATAGAGAAAAGTGGAGATAAGTCATATTTAAAGTAGGAGGTAGTATGGTTAATAATAATGGAAATTAATATAGTAAGTTAATGTAATAGGATTTGAGTGGGAAAATCTGGGAGGGTTGTGTCAAAATCATTGAGAATTATGTGTTGGAAAACAGTGGATGTGTATTGGTGGGATTGGAAGCTTGTGTGTGATCCCTAAACTTTATTGCTTAGCAAACCTATGCTAGAAGAGAAAGTGAATAGTGATTGAGCAAGCCGTGTGAGGGCTTGTTTCTGTGCTTGAATTCCGTGTGACCCAAGATTGAGAAAACATTGAGGAGAGAAAGAAGAATCACACTTCATGCATCATAACATTTCTTTGGAACGACTTGATGGCATAACAGAGGCACAGCTGTAGGTATTGGAGGTTCGGTCCCGAGTAGACCTACGGGGGTGGTGAAAGGGGGAACAGTCGACCTAGATGGCGCAGCAAAGCTCTCTGTGGCCGGGTCGTGACCCTACTTGCAAGCCTTAGCCAAGCCCAACAAGAACTCCACATCCTAGGGTCGTTGAGGTCCATTCCCGAAGAGATCCAGTTTGGGGCCAGCACCAGTTCGGGTGTTTTTTGAATAATGATATGAAATCTTTTCTGTGCAATTGTGATGCAGGGAATGGAGTCCTCCGATCGCCACACGACTTGGATATGAAATTGTGAACTCTACACTAAATGTTGGGCAAGTCGCTGGCAGTAGAGTAAGGGATCCCCATGCATACCATATGCATTAATACGAAAATTTGAGGGATCGATAGTGAGGAATGCAACTTGCATTCATGCATCATATGCATTATTAGTTTGATGAACCTAGGAATTATCTGTGAAAAGTATGAACTGACTTATATTGTAATGATGTTTGTTCTGAGAGTGGATGTTGATGTGACTTGAGTGATGGTGTGAAAAGCCACCTTCCTTGGGGTACGGCTATTGAATGCTTGCTTGTGTTTGGAGAACTCACCCCTGTTTGTGTGTGTTGTTGTACCTTTGTATATGCCCTATACAGATGACCAGCTTCCGAGTGAAGGTATGGATCCTGCCATCTGAGGAGGACGTCTGGGTGTTCGACGCGGCAGTACAGCAAAGCATCTTCCATGGAATGGCACGGGTGATTCATGGACAAGATGTCGGACACTCATGGACCACCCACTTTGTGGTTGATACCCCCATTGAGCTTGTTTTCTCTACCCCACCTGGAGACTCTCACCTACCTTATCCTGCACTTGCAGCTACCCCTTCTCCCATGTCTGTTGATCCCCGTACTCCCAGTTCTAGACCAGTACCTACGCCTGTACCATTCTCTACTGAGAATCTTACTCCGCCCCCTGTGACCACTGAGAGAGATATGAGGAATGATGATGTACTGCCCCATATGCTCCCTACCTACCCAAACACTTACTCACCCTTTACCACAGTTCATTCACCACCTCGCACTGCTGGATGGATTATAGAGGACACAGAAGACGCTGCTTCTTCTAGCTCCGCTTCCCCGACATCCTCTGAGGAGACCGATCCCATTGAGGATTATTCTCCTCTCGACTGATTGGGATAGTTTATCTGTTGTGGTTTTTAGGGAACTGCTATTAGGGAGTCAGTCTATTTCATTCCATGTACCTCTGAACTATGTTGATCCTTGTGCACTTTAATTATGTCATTTCACTTTATTAAGTTGCAGTACTCTGAGATTATTACCAAACATTCCATATCTATTGCATGAGGTTATTAAGTTATGATGGAGTATTGTTGTGGTTGTTTTACTTAATGTTGATATTACATGATGAGATCAGAAACCTCTAAACTGAAATGTGGTACACTAGAGGTGAATTGAAAGGATGTGTTATCCTTCCGCTTCTCCTGTTTTTTTTTTAAAAAAAAAATCCTGTTATTTTTAGGCATCACAGCAATAACTTATCTAATCTCGTCGATGACCTATAACTTTTTCACCTGAAATGGGCATAATTAGTTTTTACTTGCAAATTTAACATATATAAACAATAAAAAATAATATATTGATAAATATATGTACCTCAATGCTAGTGGAAAAATGAGAGGATGATGGTGCCTAGGGGTATTCTATACCATGCCCAAGACTATAGAAGAGGCAAACAACCTGCAATTTCGGTGACATTGTATTTCACTGCATGACAAAACTCACGATAAAGGGATGCTAGAACAACAAAACCCCAACTATAGTTTGAAATCTCAGTAAAATTAGTTAAAAGAGGTAGTCACTTTATATGAAACCTAAATCCTGATTTATCTAGAAACAATACCCCACCAAATAGAACCATTATGTAATCTTTAGTGTAACGGATAATAGTCTATCAATCAGCAGTGTGAGGTAATACTCCAAATGTATCTGTGAACCACTATAGATTTATGAAAAAAAATTTTATGTTTCTCTCATCATGAACTACTCCAAGTAAATCTTCATATAATACCCATATATTTTGATCATAAAATTTCTCCCACGCTCCAATGCAACCACTCACAGGGATTCCATTTACACGTAAGCCTAGCTGAAACACAACATCCTCTAAAGTTATCGTACATTCTCCATATAGAAGATGAAATGTGTGTGACTCAAGTCTCCAACGTTCTACAAGTACACTTATGAATATCCTATCCTAATCAAATACTGGGACTATCTATGCAACATGCTAAAACCAGTCTCCCTAGAAAATGGTTCCATTCTTGAATCTGGAGCGACCATCATATTACAACACCTAGCTTTTAAAATTTGAGATTTCTGTATAATAACAAAATAATATATATAAAATTATTATAATTTACAAATTAATACAAGACAAAACTAATTTATCATAATAATTAAAAATATATAATAGAATTTTAATTTACATTCCTTAATATAATAATTATAATTATAACAAACAATTAAGTTTACTTTACAATATAATAATTAACATTTACACATCTTTCCAAATATATAATTACACAATTAATAAAACATTAAATTAAATATAAAAAGAATTAATTATAATTTAACTAAATATATTTAAAAATTAGTTTACCTGTGTGTTAAGTGTAACGACCTTTTTAGTACTAGAACTCTTATATCATAGTAATTTAGAAAACACCAAAATCTAGTAAATTTTTTTTTCATACATACAAATATAAGTATAGGTTCCCTTTTTCTAGAAAGAGAGAGTTAATATGCATATCTGAATTACATCCAACACCTTGTCACTTCATAGATGAATTATAATCTCATAATTGACAGTATAGTAGAGTGAAATCAATCATAATACCATGATCTGAAAGTGCCTCCATATATTATAATCATCAGTTGATCCAACAAGGAAATTAGTCATAGTTTAAAATAAGGTAACATTATCCAAATACAGTAACATAATATAACTAGACTCCCTAAGAGTAGTTCCCCTAATATATGATCGAATAAAAGCAACAGTCATAAGAGGAGTAATCCTTAATAGGATCAAACCGCTCAGAAGAAGTAGGCGAAGAAGGACTAGAAGTAGCAACAATGCTAACATAATCTTTACCGCTCTCCTCAATTCATCCAGTAGTGCAAGGAGATGAACGAGTAATAGATATCTTCCTCAGAAGGTGGGATCCATAACTTCACCTTGTTCTTATCCCTCTATATAGATAAAAGAGAAGAACGACACAATACAACACAATTCAAAGGGTGAGTTCTCCACACAAACAATAATCAAATAGCCATACCCCAAGGAAGGCGGCGTTATAAACACAAGTACTTTCAACAATCAGCATTCACCATCATCAAGTACTCAGTAATATAGTAGAGCAATAAAGAATATTCATATTCGTTCCCAATTTCACAATCAATCAATCATTCCTAGTAGTAATGCATATGATGCATGAATGCAGGTTTCAACCTCACCCATTATCGTCTCTCATATTTCGATAGTACGCAATGATGCATGGGAATCCCATCACTCTATGACTGGTGACTTGCCCAGCTTTTACCATAGAGTCTCATAGATAGATAGATAGATAGATTTAAGTCGTAAGGAAATCGGAGGACTCCATTCCTTGCATTTAGATTGGTACGGTAGAATAGAATAGAAGCAACATTTAGCTTTAGTAGAACACCACTGGTGTTTGGCCCAAGATGGGTCTCTTCAGGAATGGACCTCAACGATCATAGAATGTGTGGTCCTTGTTAGGTTTTGTTAAGGTTTGTAGTGGATCATAACCCGGCTACAGGGGCGCTTCACTGTTGCCACCTAGGTCGACTGTTCCCCCCTTTTGCCACTCCCAGTAGATCTACTCGGGACCAAACCTACAACACCTCCAAGCTATGTTGCGGTAATGCCTCCAAGTCGTTCAAAAAAAATAGTATGATGCATGAAATAGTATTTTTCAATTTTCTTTGATAGTTTTTTCATTTCATGTAGCCACTTTGAGGCTAAGGCACAATAGAATAGAAGCCATCACAGGGTTTAGTAGCATGGATAAATTCCATGAGTTTCACATAGTGGCATGGATAGATTCTATGAGTTTCATGTAGCAGCATGGAATCTTCATAGCAGTATGGATAGATTCCATGAGTTTCATAGTGGCATAGATAGATTCCATGAGTTTCAAGTAGTTTCAAAGTAGTATAGTTCTAAGAGCTCATAGTTTATAATAGATCTTTCATCATAGATTCATAGTCTCATGGTTTTATATATTCATACTCATGGATAATTTTTAGTGTAGCATTTAGTAGTTTAGACCTTAGCTTAGTCCAATCATTCAATCTTCCATAATTCATATTCTCTGTCTCGGTTCATTCTAGTCCTTTTATGTTTCAAGTCTAGTTCTTTTTACAATTCATTTCTCAATCCATTGAATCTCGCCATTCAAGTTCATCATAATCATTCTATCCATTTTCATCAACCTCTAGCACCTTCTAAACCATCAAATTAAATTCTAACTCACTTGATTCTTTCCTCTCAGTTTTTCTTTCTCTACTAGGGAATTTTAATCAAATTTAAAATCCTTCTAAACCATTAATTAGTCAAATTAATTTATAAGCACCCAAGGTTATTACCTCTCGATTTTTCACTCTCCATTAGAGATTTCAATCAATCTTAGGCTCCTTTTAAACCATCAAATAATTTGAATAAATTTTCAAGCACACACAGTTCTTTTCTCTCAAATTTTCTCTCTTTTCCTCATTGAACACTTGCTGATTTTTCATTCTCCATACTCAATTACTCATAATATAGATATATCATAGAATTTCCATCAAGTCCATACATAGTCATAGTCTTTCATTCAAACAGCCCTCAAGGGCACTAGATCATCAAGATCATAGAGTTTTAGAATTAATTTTTGTTGTACATTAGTATAGATCATCAAATCTTTCACAATGGAATGCGAATGATGCATGTGATGCTAGTAAGATAGTAGTTTCAAGGCATAGTTATAGAAAATAGCAAGTAACTTAGATTTCCAGCCATGCATCACATCATGCTCTTTCATGGTTTTCTAAGAGTAATTACCAAAGATGAATAGTGTTCAATTTTCACATCACTCACATTTTTTCAGCATATTCACACAAGTAACTTTCATTAATTTCTAACACCATGGCAAGGTAAAATCAAGTCAACCAATCATCCTCATCCAAGTCAATCATCCAAGTTTGCAAGCAACAATTATTGATTCACACAAGTATAGCCCATCATGGATTCAATCAAATTTAGCCAAGGTGAAATACTTTCATTTCCATTTTAGCTTACCCACACAAAACAAAGTATGCGAGGTAAATTCAGATTTGGACATGCTTTCAAAATAGTTAAAACCGAGATAAGTCAAGTGGAATATGCACATCACTTCATATAATTTCTCTTCATAACTTCCATAAGATTTTTCAAGTATTTCAAAGCATCAAAGTGTGAAAATAGTAGCCATTTTTCACAAGACTCAAATCTGTCCAACACTAAAGTTTGCTTTTCATTCAAACTCGAGACATGTAAAATAGAAGAAAACCACATGCAAGTTCATAGCTTCATCATCCAAGGGAAGAATATCATTTCTAAGAAGGGTTCATGCTTAGAAAAGGTGAAACTGAGGCACACACAAGGGTTTTTTAGCACTCAACACTTAATCTTTCGAGATCCAAAATGCAAACTTATTTTAAGAAGGAAATCAAGCTTAGAAAAAGGAAATCTGAAACATGCAAGGGTAGGAACTTAACATGGAACTCATTATCTTATCATCCAGGTGCAGAATTTTTTGTTAGAAATAAAGATGAAGCTAAGTAAATGGAAAACTGAAACATACAAGAGTTGAAATTAACATGCAAGGGATGAAACTTAACATGAAATTCATAGTTTCATAGCTTCAAGGATAGATTGTTAATTGAACACAAAATCAAAAGGACAAAGGCAAATCTATGACATGCACAAGGGGAAATCAACACGCAATCATTAAAAACTTAAGCTTTCGAAGAGATTACTTCATCCAAAGTGAAACCGAATATTGAGAGGCAAAAGAAATCAAGTGCCAAAGGAAAATTTTACATGCAAAGGATAACTTCACCTTGTCAAAGGTCATTGAAGAGAAAAATATAAGCTTTTCAAAGTTTTTCACAAAGTGCAGCCAAGGAAAAGCAAATTTAAGAACAAGTAAGTGAGAACTTCCCCTTGCCTTTGAGTTTGAGACTTGAAATAAAAGAGAAGAGGGCTGGAAGTTGTGGATCTCCAAGGGCTTTGTTGGACCGAAAAAAATAGCACCAAAGGGCTTGAGATCTTCCTTCAAAGCAAGCTCCTTCAACACGAAAACTTGAAGAGAAGATGGAGAAATTTGTTATAGAGGAAGTGGTGGAGTGTTTGTAATATTTGGATGAGAGAATGATGGGGTTTTTGGGGCTGGAACCTCTCAGTTCCTTTGAGAGAAGTTGAGAGAATGAGAGACTTAGAGAGAGTGAAATGTTAGGAAGCAATTGTGAGAGAGAATTGAGAGAGAGGTTCTCAGTTTTTGGACAGCAAAATGAACAAATGGAAAAGGTGAACCAATTTATATGAAGATTAATATTTCAATTGCCAAGCGTAATTGGTCATCCATGGTTTGGCTTATTTGGACAAGGGTTCCAAGTTCAAAACTGCTCACGACTCAAATGAAATAAAAAGGAAGTGAAAAGAGTAAAATTATGTAAGAAAAGGTGGTCATGACTTTTCAAATTGGAATAATGAATTTTAGGGAAACTTGCAAGTAAAGCTTGTACATTTTTAGCAAGCAAAGTAAGTGGAATGGCTTAGGGCTGTATGCACACGATTTTGATGATACGATTCTCAAAATTGGCACAAAATTCCAAAGGTAAGATTTTGGGCAGCATTTGCATGAATTTCTATTGGCCAGAATGGAATGTCACATAACTAGGTTGACATGTGGACTAGACATTTGACATGGTGCTAATTTCGAGAAAGACAATTAATTAAGATAATTATGGTGTCGACATTTTGGAAGACAAGACAAGAATGTTCCAAAATGATTATGTCTGTAAATCAGGAGACAAGAATCTCTTGCATGTAATTCTAGTGGCCGGTATTATATTTTGAAAGATTCAGATAATTATAATGTTTGTAATTTAGGGTACAAGAATATTTTGAATGAAAATCTAGTGGCCGATACTAGATTTGTAAAGATTTGGAGTAATCATGGTGTTTGCAATTTAGGGGACAATAGTGGCTTGCATGAAAATCTAGTGGCCGATACTAATGTGAAAATATTTAAAGTATTGATTACATGACTAAGTAATGATTATAAAATCTTTTGAAATAAATATAAAATCCTTTAAAATAATTATAGAACATTTTATAATGATTATAAAATCTATGTAATGATTACAAAATCTTTTTGCAGTGATTATAAAATCTTTTGAAATAAATATAAAATATTTTCAAATGATTATAAAATATTTTGTAATGATTACAAAATCTCACATTTTTTGAGACAAATAATTATGATTTTTCAAGAATTTAAATAAGACAAAATATGACTTTTTGAACATAATTCTCAAAGGTATTTTTGGGCAGTACAACTGAAAATAATCATGACAATTTTTGGATGATATCGAAGCCAAGTGTATTGCATGCAGTTGCTCTAAAATGCAGAACTTAGAGATCAAGTCACTATTCTCCTCAGTGAATAAAATAGAAAATTCAGCATCTAGCTAACTATTCCGATACTAGCAAACCATAAATAGCAACCAAACTAGATCTAAGAGCCACTACCTTAGTTGACAAATTTTGGAGCGTTACATTAAGCTTGCTTGCAATATGATCAACAAAATGAAGCCGATATAGATCGTTATCCATCATCCTCTATTGTGTTCATTTTTCTCTGATCTCACTCTCTTTAGTCTTTGTTCTCTACAGTATTAAGAGGTTGGATGATATATAAAATAGTTGATTATACTCATCTCCAGAATCACACTGAAGTCAATTTCAATTGAATTCCCTTTACTATGGAAGTCAATTATAATCGACTTCTTTGGACCTAGAAATCAACAAATAGAAGTCAACTTTAATCGACTTCTATGGAGCATGAAAGTCAACTGCAATAAACTTTTTTGCAAGAAGAAAGTCAACTTTAATCGACTTCTTTTAGAGTAGGAATGGCGAAAATGGGAGTCGACTTTAATCAACTTCTGCAATGGGCTTCTATTGGAAAACTCATTTTTAATCGACTTTACTGTATCAGGTTTTAGACATTTATGTAACAAAAAATTTTAGGGTACATGCATGATTTTATATTCAAAATGTTTTATTTATGTAAAAAACTCCAAGAATAAGGAGTTAGTGCCAAGCATTTCAACTCTTCTCAAAGTAGATGGAAATAATTCTTTCTGCTTGTATAACGAAGTGAGTTTCATGAAGGAGATACGAAATTCTAAAATAATCTCTTTTTGAAAATCTTCAAGATTTTTTCATGACTCTTGTGCATTATCAATACAGATAAGAAATTGTTCTTGTGATATATGACAATTTTATTGTGTTGCTGACGCGTGGTCGCACACAAGTCAAAGTAAACCTAATTACTATTGTATGAGGTAAGCAACTAGGGTCGTTTCTCAAATAATTATAAGGACAAATTAATCTATTTAGAGAGAATATAAGACAGGGGGGTTTGTTTATAAAAGAAACAAAAACACATTTAATTATAATTAGAATGAAGAGTGAACAAAGATTGAAATTCTAATCCAAGAATTAAGAAGAAGAATGACTACTCTATCACCGGATTTTTAAGAGAGTACATCAAAAAATAATTTGGTAATTAACAATGAATCTGAATGAAATCTCAATTCGAACTCAATATTCACATAAAACCTTCATGCATTCGATTAGCACATAATTAATTAAAATTTAGAAAACTCTAGAACCTAATTGAATTGTGCCAATTTAATTTACCAATGTCGTTAATCATAGTTTTCAAACTTGAAAATCCAATTCATATTCCTTAAAACTCAATTACATATATCAATAGAATAATACGTAATTAACCAGATGCATAATCATCAATCCAAACGAATAACTTCAATTCAAAAATATAATTAGCAAAAGGAGAAAATAAGGAAGAGATGAAATCAAAATTATTATTGAATTTATGCCAATGTGAAATCAATCCTCAAGAGTATCACGTCCCTTTTAATCCTTGAATTAGATGGAAATCTAAGCCTCCATGGATGGAGGGAAACAAGTTGTAAAGGGGAGAGAGAGCGAGAGAGAGAAGAGAAGAGAAAAGAAAAGAGCCAAAAATTAAAATTTAAAATTCAAAATTTTGTTCGTCACATTCTTCCATTTTTTTGGCTATGAAAACGACCTCTTTTTGATTGGTGGCCTGAAAGACAATTGTAGCCTTGGATGTAAACTTCAAAACGCCACTAGAATGGGCTTAATCGGATGTTTGTAGACTGAGATATGGCCCAAATACTGCACCTTGCGCAAGATCCTCGACTACAACGTTCTGACTTTTTCCAGGCTCAGTTTTAGCTTCTTATCATCAAAATTGATTTCTGATCTCTTATAAGAATTGTGCACCTTTCTCTTAGCTTTACTACAAATCAAGAATCATAATGAAAGGAGTTCTACAACTCAAGATATGGTCCATAAACCAAAAACAGTATCAGAATTTGTCAAATACTAGAAAAATTAAATAAAGCCCAAATAAATTTCAAACAACATAAAATGATCTAATTCAACCAATTAGACACAAAAGAGAATTAATAAGCTAGGAATGAGAGGAAATAATGTTATAAAAATCCAATTGATTAGTTGCATCTCTCCAAAGCATCATAAAAAGGATAATTTGTTCCTGAATCTTTAATGGTTCCATCAATAAACTTGTATTTATTCTTGGATACAAGAGTTCTTTTTATAGTGTTACTTCTAGAATGATAATTGGTCCCATCCAATTTTGGCATAGCAAAAATTGCTCCTGAGTTTTTGCCTGCATGTAAGTAGTAGAGATTTTATGCATTGAGATAATTATTTTTCTCAATTATATTTAATTCATTAGCAACTTTATTAAAATTGGGTTAAGTCATAATGGTTGTTTATGTGTTTAGAGAAGTTCTCTAATATCTTATAGAAAGCTTTGATACCATAAAGTGAAATACAAAAGCTTAGAATTTGATTAATTATTAAAAATGAATTTGTACACTAAATTCTTGCACCACTACTTGGGTTAGGTGCTAATATAGATGCACATAAGAAATAACTAAAATAACCATTAACTACCAACTGAATAACTAGAAAAGGAAACTTTTATTTAATGAATGACTATTGATAAACTAATAAACTAATTACATGTTAATAATCTTTTGTTAATTAAAAGTTTCCTTTTCCTATTAGCAATCATAACTAAAATAACTAAATTTAAAATAGAGACTAAGAGTATGTTTGTTTCTATTTTTAAAAAGAGTTTTTTTTAAGACTTGTGGAATGCTAATAATGAATATGATTGGATGGTTGCAATGAAAGCATTGAAAAATACTAGCAAGATGTTGCGACTTGGCTAGCCAAGTTTCCACAAACCTTATAGTCTAGATCACATTTTGGATTTAAGTAAAAAATATATTAATGAATCATTGATAATTACATACTTTAAGCAATGAAAATGTCAATTATATCAATATTTGAATAGATTTTAGAAAAGGCTAATGCAAATTTCAAGTCAAAAGGTAAGTTATGGAAAAACTTTAAAACGTCATATGTCCTAATTTCTATGAGAAGATTGAGAAAAATGTGAAATTAAGTAGATTTTATGTTACACTATAAGTTAGTAGTTTGAAATTTGAAGTAGTTATTGAGAATAATTACATAATAATTGTAGATCTTAAAGAGTGAACGTATACTTGCAGTATGTTTCAATTGTAACATACTTATTTTATTCAAAATAATAAAAAAAATAATTTTAGAGTTAAGAAGGAAAAATTTAATTAAATTTGTTTGCAAGCCAAGTACAATGTGTGGAAATAAAAAAACATTTCATTTACTTTATTCAAACTTATAGAAACTTAAATGACAAAGTAATAAGAATTAAACAAAATTAAGAGAAAACATCGAAATAACATTAATATACATTGTTCTTGTAAATTTACAAGAGGTTGACTGTAACATCCTTAATTTCTTATTTCAAAATATATAAATTTTGTAGCAAAAGAGAAAAATAAAAAAACTTTTGTTCTATTTTATAAATTTAAGGATTGGATAAAAAAAAACCCACATTCCTCTTATGAAAATTTTATAAGATTCTAAAGTATTTAAAATTTCAAAGGAATAATCGAGACTTTAAAGTAATAGATAGAACTTAAATTTGCATCTAACACATTATCTAGTATATAAGTTCATAATATCATTAAGAACATCTCCAAAAGTATTTATTACAACAAAATTCACCAAAATATTATAAATTCTACAATTTAACATTAAAAAAAATTTTCATAACTTAGTGAACATGAAATATAATTAGGATAAAATATTATAATTTCTCAAACTGTTCTAGTCCCTATAGAGCAACCTTTCTTCTAATACTACTGGATTATGATCCTAGAATGAACCAACTATCTTTATCTCTTCACTTTCATTGCTTGAAAATATTAGTAAGGGTAAGTATCTTCTGCCCCACTAAATCTCTTTGGTCGACATAAAATTTATATAATACAGAAAATATTGGCTAATATATTTTTAACACACATCAATTAACAATAACACTCAAAACACACAAATCATCATAAGAGCAGAGCACACATCCAACAAATCAATCATTTTTGTAATCATTTATGACATATATTTTTTGCACTAATCTGTATGTCATAATACATGTATTCTATCACATCAATCAATATTTCATAATACATGTGCCTCAATCGCACTCGTCGATGTATTACAACACATATATTGTAACATTATTAATTGATATGTTACAATGCATATTTATAATTATACAATCTCTATACTACTTCATGTTCATCACAATTTCACATTCATTACACTTTCATAGTTATTGCCCCTAGAATCGCTTAAGGACTTCATAGAATAGATAGCTGCTAGTTAGCCACAGCAATACGGATACACGTGTGTCGGCTCGACCTTTTTTAGTAAAGGTAAAGTCAAAAGTCTCATTAGAATTTTTCAAATCTTCTCCAGACTCTATACCCCAACGTATCTCTGTAACTATCTATACTTACTTTTAGAATTTCTCACTATTCTCATTCTTTTCCATATCCTTCTCGTATATCAACGTGTCATAATATGTGATCTTGATCATATAACTTAATGTATTACAATACATGTGTTCCTGTTAAGGATATAATGATCTTCAATTATTGAGAAATTTACAGAAATAAATTATTTTAAATATTAAATTACGTATATGTCTTAAAAAAAGTTTTTTACATGAATGTCCTGAAATGAATTACATAGAAATCGATTAAAAGAGATTTTGCACACAAATAGTCGATTAAAATCGTTTTCTGCAATGCAATGGGAAAGTCGATTATAATCGACTTATGTGTTAAATAAGAGTCGATTATAATCGACTTCTATGTTAAAGGAGAGTCTATTATAATCGACTTCTTTAATGCATTTTTCACGTCTTGCCCATATAATTTATTCAAATTTTTTACCAAAATTAAATAAAAGTAATAATTTTAATTTAATTTGTTAATATTTTTGTATAATAATTTTATAAATTATTAAATGATATCAATTTAAAAATAATATTTCAAATGACATAAAATTTAAATTCTAAACTGCATAAATTCAAATTCTAAAGTACATAAAATTAAAATTATAAAGTACATAAAAATAAAATTCAAAAGTACAGAAAATTAAAATTTTAAAGTACATAGTCCATAAAAATGATAAATTTTAAATTTCATTAAAACTTAAAAGCAAGTTAAACACTATGGGTTATGCCTATTGCGTCTGGGGCCAGCAACGTGACTCCCTGTTGCACAGAGACGATGTACAATCTGTCGCACTGGTCTATGATGTACGTGCTCTTCCTCTTGTGGGTCATCTTGGTCATCCACTTCTTCGTCCTGGTCATCGAGCTCATCCTCTTCCTCCTGATGCGTTGGCGATGGTTGATATAAATGATCTGGTGGTTGAACCTCTTGAATTGGTGCATGTGTATCAGATGAATGTAGCCATGCCATTATCTCAACATCTAAAATGAAAGGTGGGCTGAAAGATATATGTCATGCAATATCATTCTGGGCTAGACCTCTAACAAAATGCTACGTAGGACTTAGAGTAAGAAAAGAATCGGACATGAATTGATGACTAAGGCCTGCCATAAATTGTTGGCTAGGAGTCATATATAGTTGGCTAGGGCCCGACATGAACTGGTGCTAAGAAGGGCCAGACGTGTATTGTTGGCTGGGGTATATGGGTGTCGGGTGGTATACGTGGTGTGATGTAGGTTGTACAGTAGGATATGCATCCAGTTGTATATCATGTGCTGGGAGGTCAGCTGGTATATGCACCTCATTAGGGTATTGGTGTCTACTAGCATGTGTATCTACATGCAAACAACAGCTGAAAGAGCGTCTATCTAGAACGTCATCAGTGTGTGTAATGTCAGGTACCAAGGGAGCATGTAGTGCTACACCATCAGGCAAGTCCCTAAGCTATAAATTCTGTGGGGCCCTATCCAATGACAAAAATCTATTAGCAACTGACAAATACCACTGGAAATACTTGACAGAGGACGATCATCATCAACTAGAGGATATTGAACTCGTTACTCCCTACGTGCCTCCCATGTAGTGTGCCATGTTTGGTGATAACTAGGCCCACCATATCTCTAGATCACCCCTCCCATCCTTAGCATGCAATCGATCAATATTTATCGGGCTGATTGGTATATGTTGTGCTCTACCAAATTATTGAACCACGCGATCAACAGGGTACCACTCAATTACAGTAAACTGTATAAAAGAAGTCACAGATGCCCAAATATCAGCCCCATCATACATGAAAGAAGGTGTAATGTTTCTGACCTCATTATTGTTGTAGGGCGTCCACCTAAACTGAAATAATAAATAACAAATATTAGACTAAAAATATAATTATTTAAAACAAAATAATTTAGTAACATGCACCTTATTTAAACTTACTCCAGTAATGCCAATTGAATCAATGATCCTCCTATAACGCAATAATTTATCCGTATCTGATCTCGTCAATGACCTATAACTTTTCCACCTGAAATAGGCATAAATAATAATTACTTGCAAAATTAACATATATAAATAACAAAAAAAAATAATATATTGATAGAATTAATTTGTACCTCAATACTAGTGGAAAAAAGAGAAGATGATGGTGCCTAGGGACTAACTAAGGTATTCTATACCATGCCCAAGACTATAGAAGAGGCAAACAACCTGCAATCTCGGTGACATTATATTTCACCTCACGACAAAGCTTACGATAAAAGAATTCTTGCACAGCAGAACCCCAACTATAGTTTGGAATCTCAATAAAATCAGTTAAAAGAGGTAGTCACTTCATATGAATCCTAAATCCTTATTTATCTGGAAATAATACCCCACCAAATATCATCATTATGTACGCTCTATGTAACAGATAATAGTATGTCTATCAGTATTATGAGACAATGCTTCAAATGTATCTAAAAACTAATGTAAATTTTTGGAAAATCCTTTTATGTTACACTCATCAGGAATTACTCTAGGTAAATCTTCACACAATGCCCATATATTTCGATCATAAAATTTCTCCTACGCTCCAATGCAACCACTCACAGGAACTCCATTCACACGTAAGGCTAGCTGAAACACAACATCCTCTAAAGTGATAATACATTCTCTATATAGAAAATGAAATGTATATTTCTCTGGCCTCCAATGTTCTACAAGTGCACTTATGAGTGTTCTATCATAATCAAATACTAGAACCATCTGTGTAACATGCCAAAAACTAGTCTGCCTAAGAAATGGTTCCATTCTTGAATCTAGAGGAATCATTAGATTATAACGCCTACTTTTTAAAATTTGAGCTTTTTGTACAATAACAAAATAATATGTACAAGATTTAAATGAAAACATTATATCAAAATTATTATAATTATAGATTACTATAATACAAAACTATATTATCATAATCATTATAAATATATAATAAAATTTTATTTACATTCCTCAATATAATAATTATAATTATAACAAACATCAGGCAATTAATTTACAACATAATATTAACATATAATTACATAATTAATAATACGTTAAATTAAATACAAAAATAAATAATTATAAATCAACTAAATATATTTAAAAATTAATTTACATGTATTGACAGCTTGCTGGCAATATGATCAACAAAATTAAGTCGATATAAATCATTATCCATCTTTCATCATTTCTGTTGTCTCTGTTGTTCTTCGATTGTTTCTGTTGTCTTTGTTGTTCTTTGATCCCTCTCTTTGGCCTCCTTTCTCTCTCTAGTCCCGATTCTCTCTCTATTCTCTTCTTTTTGGTTGCTCACACTTATATAGCAGTCAATTATAATCGTCTCCAAACAACAATGGAAGTCGATTATAATTGTCTTTGCTATTATATGGAAGTTGATTATAATCGACTTGTTTGTATCCGTAAATCAGCAACTAAAAATGAATAGAATTGACTTCAATGGAGGCTGAAAGTCGACTTCTGTGAAGAGATGAAGTCGTTTAAAGTCAATTTCTATGGGAGGTAACAGCAAATTCAATTTTCAAATTGAAGTCATTTGTAATCGACTTCTGTTTACAATTTTAGGACATTTATGTAATAAAAATATTCTTAGGGCACATGCATCATTTTAGTTTGAAAAAGAAGTATTTGTGTAAAAAAGCCTCAATTATCTCTTCTTCATGTGTCATAATAGGTTGGTTAGGCGTGGTCTCCTCCTGCTGATAAGAAACTCCCTATTATTGGCTCTGTCCTTCATGTTGGCTCCTTATTAACACCATGATTGATTGAAGTTAAGACAATTTAGGCCCCACGATGAGTGCAAAAAATGTTCCTGTTAAGGATACAATGATCTTCAATAATCTCTTCTTCAGTCCTACGTCATGACATCCTCGCGGATATGTCAGATCCTTCTCTATATGACGTGGGGAAGGTACTTGCAAAAGATACTCCAATAATAAAATCAGGTGTCAATTTAGGCAATAATGACTATTTACTATTCAGAAGTCAACCTTTTACATGTACTTCTTATTTTCCTTTTATAGGCAATATTTTGAGCTAATGGGCTTCATGACTCAGCCCTGTCTTAAGCCTTCCATTTCAATAGATAATTAATGATTATCTACCTTAATTTGTTCAATTATCTCTAATTTATCTTAATCTGACTAGAGGGATGTTCGTCTTTTTAGGCCGAAGGGGTATTTAGATTCCTTCTTTCGCCGTAGCGACCGAGTAGGATATCTTATCCTGTACAATACATGAGTCTTGATAATATAACTTAATGTATTACAATACATGTATTATGAGTATACCTTTTGATATACCACAATATATGTATCATAATAACATCCATCAATCTATTCTGGCTCACGCATTATAATCACATTTCTCACAATTCCATCATCATGTCATATCATTTCATTTCTTGTATAAAACTCTTTCTTCATTTAAGAACAATCGAACACTTTTCATCAATAACATAGTTTCACCCATTTTGATATATTTCAACTATCAAACAACATCTATATTCAATATATCATCTAACACAGAAATATCATCATATAATTTTACACCACACAACCCAATACAATGTGCCGAAGGTCAAACACCTCCGGACTTAGCCTAATTGTACAATCTAACATACACACTTTCTCAGTAATAATAAAATCATCTATCCTAAAGTTCAATATTACTTGTTCATACATAAATAATAGTAAAATCTTAAAAATTTCTCAGAAGCTTAGTTACTCATCTATTCATTATAAAATTTTATCTAGATTATCTTTGGATTAAATTATTGGTTCCTCATACCTAAAATTTCATTTGTAATAATACAATTTAGAGAATCGTTGAGGTGCTATTACCCAAAACAAAATACCAAAGTTAGGGTTCAAAAAGGGAGTTTTCGTGTCAAACTTTCTATCCTACACGTTAGATTTTTAAGAAAACTTAGTATTTTAGAGTCCCTATAGAAACTTAGCATTTTCAAACCAAAATGCCAGGAAAGAGTTAGAGTTTGGGATCAACTCTCCTTATCTGGAAATGAGTCTCTCAGATCGAGCTTTTCTAGAGATTCAAGGGAGAGACACGATGTCCTGGTAGAGGATATCGTCTTAGGAGTATCACAAAGTACAAACTTTTAAATCAGATAAAATGGAAAAACAAGAATGAAGTTGAAGAATTAAACTCAAACAAACTTACTTGGATCTGAATGGTTGAGCTCCTAAACCCAGACTCAAAGGAAGATTAAAATTTAGAGAAGGATTTCTCATAAGAGAGAGAGAGAGAGAGATCAGAGAGAATAGAGGAAAGGTAAAAATTTTGGAGTGTAATATAAGTTTTCTAGGTTAAAAGCCCTTAAATACCTTTTAACTCGCGATATTCTTGCTACAACGAGCTAATTCTCACTATAGCGAGACATTCTCTCTACAGCGAACCATCCTCTTACTGCAGCAAAAAAAATAAGATAAAATTTTCTTTTATTATCTGTCATTCTAGGTACAGCGAAAGCTTCTTGCTACAGCGAGAAAGCATCAAAATACTTGATTCTGGACGCATCTTTCTTGCTACAGCACGAGATATCTCGCTATAACGAGATACCTTGCACCCAAAACTCGTATTTTTATATACAAGGGCCACAAAATTAATAGTTTTACATTGACATTTGCAAAATATGACATCAAAATACATTAGGACTTATTTATATCATTTACAAAATACAAAATATGATAAGTCCTAATGAGCAGTCTATCTACCAGAGGACCGAAGACGATACTAGTCATCATCCCCAAACCATCCATCAATCTCTGCTATCTCCTTTGGGGATAACTCTTTGTCTTGATCAAGGTCACCCTCGTCAGCTACCAGCTCAGGGCCCATAACTCTCTCGGCAATGCAACGACTAGGTCTCCCATGCTGGTCATGGTCCAAAAAGGTGGGTGGATTCTACCACTATCTGGATAATCTAAAGGTACATCTTTTCCTATAGTCATTTCTAAAGTAAATATAATACCCGACCCATCATTAATACGTACAATAAAACTACAATGGCATAACCGCTGCCAATCCCTAGTTACTGGGTTTACTCTACTAGTAATGAGTAACTCAGACACGCTAACAAGTCCTTGTCAGTCTGTTATCTATATTCTCTGAAAGGTTATGTAAGGATGAGTCTCTATTCTCATTACCAAGCATACATGCACAATTAAGTCAACAATACAAATGAAGGCAATACAATAAACCATCATGCCACAAGATCATATTGATATAAAAGCAACAATCATTAATTACTTAGCTTATTACATTTCTTCTTTATTAACACTTGGAATTCTCATTTCACACTTTCACTGCCTTGGGATCCCTTGTGGTCTTCCTTAGCATGGATAGTTGCTGGATAGCCACAGCTACATAGATACAACGTGTGTCGACCCAACCCCTTTTAGCAAAAGCGTGGTTAGGAGTTTAAGTCAGGAAACAAGTGTGAGGCCTATGGTGCTCTTACTCTCATTTGTTATGTGCAATTCAAGAAGAGCATCCACCACCCTCATTTCTCCAAGATTTCTCAATCGTCTTCATCTTCCACACCTTTAGTGTACTTCTGAACTTTCCATACTTATCTTTATCATGTTCTTTCCTTATTTCATTTCTCTTTTCATATTTTCTATCTCATTTCTATATTTCTCATTATGGATTTACGTTTCTCATTAGTCATTATGGCCCAAACTAATTATTTATTATATCCTAAACTCAATATTTGTATACTATCATATATCAATATTTTATTCAAGTTCATTACTACATCATATATCAATCAATCATTGCTAAGAGTTGGTCACCCCCAGACTTAGTCTACAATATACATACATATACACTCAAAACAAATACCATGCACATAATCAAACACCACAAAAACATGCTTCAGTCAAATATATATTCACAATCATGTATTACATCACAACATTTTCATGAACACAAATATATTACGTTCTTAGTAACAAGATAAAGCTCTCCTTACCTTGAAGTGGAAGTTTAGTGAAGGATTTTTTAGAGATCTTGCTCAAAAGGCTGAGTTCTTCCTAAATATCATAAGAGATCCTATTTAGAGGAGGAAAAACAAGAAAAGAATCAAAGGAATAGAGAACCAAGCTTCAAGATCTTACCAAATAGCAAGGAGAGTGAACTCCCAAGCTTAGATCAAAGAAAGATTGGAGCTTTTCAAGGATTTTCTGATAAAAGGAGGAGAGAGGTAAGAGGGAATGAAGAGGGGTCGTAACTTGGATTTCTCAACTTGGAAACTCTTAAATACCCCCTCAACTCATGTCATTCTCACTAAAGCGGACTAATTCTCGCTTCAGCAAACCCTTCTCTCGCTACAGAGAAAAAATTAGACATATTTTTTTCCTTGCTGTCTGTCATTT
Source organism: Abrus pulchellus subsp. cantoniensis (assembly GCA_024086825.1). Classification (NCBI taxonomy): domain Eukaryota; kingdom Viridiplantae; phylum Streptophyta; class Magnoliopsida; order Fabales; family Fabaceae; genus Abrus; species Abrus pulchellus. The sequence continues at coordinate 15,975,145 of CM044050.1, forward strand.
TAGTTACAGCGAGAGAGCGTTAGAGAACTTGATTATGAATGCTCATTTCTTGCTACAACGAGACACATCTTGCTGCAGCGAGAAATCCTACAACTTACACACCTAAAACTCTCTTAATTTCAAACAACATACATTGACAATTCATACTAAATATAAAATTAATAAATAACAAAATAGGGGTGTTACATCAATCAACAAGTTATCATTGTGTGCATGCATGTGCTATATATAATATAGGCCCATAAACAAATAATAACAAAATTTATTCATGAATACTATAGCAAGGGGAAATACTTACAAACATGCACATATGATCAAGCTTATTCCAAGTGTCAAGTATAAAAAAAAAACTAAAATGGACCCTATTAATCCACTTATAGTAAAAAAAAATATCAATATGACCAAAAAAAATTAAGAGAGCACTAGATAAATCAAAGAAAAGGTCAAGCATCAGCTAAAAAAATACTTTTTTTACTGTGAAAGATACTTTCAAACAAATCATAATAAAGAAACTTACAAGAATTAAATACATCTAAACTCTAAATTTAATAAGGATTATCAATTTTTTGTTCCATACTATAATACTCCAAAATAACATTAATTATTATAAAATGCAATTAATAGATGACATACTATATATTTTTTAATAATAGTGCAAATATAAACTCTGTTAGAGAATAACAAATTAACAACTTCGAGCTCTTCAAATCATCTTCCAATTTTGTCCTACGAACATGGTATTGGATTCTATGTTTGCTTGATCTTAAGAGCTTGATTCTTGAAATTGTTTGTATAAGGTAGTGACTCTCAACTAGTTGAAATACACCAAAACCAAAATATTCCTTCCACGTTCAAATAACTTAATATTGATATCTTAAATTCCTACTTCTACTTTTATTCTAATATCCCGATGGAGATGTCCAACAAAATAGGCTTTTTTATTTAAATATTATAAATTTAAAAATAAATTCTTAATTTATTATTATTTTCAAACTATTTCCTATTTGAGGTGAGTAAGTCTACGTGCCAATAGTTTCATCAAAATGATTGACGAAAATGTTAAATTTTTACTTTTTGTAGAAAACAATTTTTGCCACCAGAAGTGCGAAATAATCAGATCATGACATATGTTAGTATCAGTATAATTTTGCAATGATTAGCGAATATAATTTCGTAATAATTAGCAAAATTAAAGGTCAGTTTCGCCGTAGAAAGTGCAAAACTATCATATGGTGACACATGTCATGATCTAAGTAAGTTTCATCGTAAAAAATTACACAACTAGCAGGGATCTAACACGTGGCATGATTTTGGCCCATTGCACAAATAATATGGCAAAACTTTTACTTTATCATGAAGATAATGTCATCTATACAAAAAAAAAAATAAACATATAAATACAAATATCAATTTCATTAATAATAGTTTATATTTTTCTAACATAATTAATAATACATATATTAACTTCATTATAATAGTTAAAAAATCTACAGACAAATTATTATCACATCATAATGACATCAATTTAAATTTATAATTATATTGTTTATGCAAATATCAATTAACAAAATACTTGTTATAATTCTATAAAAATTATTAGTATTTCTTAAATAAAAATATCAAAGTACTTACTTAATTACAACACAAATTTGAACTTATTTAAATGTAAAAACATAATTAAACAAAATTTAATTTATATTTACATATAAATCATGACCATATTTTTAAAAAAATTCAAAGTACTAACATAATTAAATATAAAATTTTTAAATTTTCTATAAAATTATAATCACATCATAATTAAAAAATTTTAACAAAATTAACTGATATTATACCTGAAAATATTTTTTCTTGTAATGGGCCAAAATCATGCCACATGTCAGATTTGAGCAAGTTGTACAATTTTTATAGTAAAACTCACTTAAATTGTGACACATGTCATTACTTGAAAGTTTCACTCTATCTATAGTGAAACTGACTTTTAATTTCGTCAATCATACTGCAAAACTATACTGATACTGACACGTCACAGTCAAATTATTTTGTGCATTTGGTAGCAAAATTTGTTTTTAAAAAAAATTAACATTTTCCCTGGTCATTTTGACAAAATTATTGTCACGTGAGCTAAGATAGGAAAATAATTTAAAAAAATAATAAATTAAGAATTTATTTTTAAATTTGCAACATTTAAATTAAAAAGTCAAACTCAGAAGTGTTGAATAATTAAAAAGGTTAATTTTTTCTTTGATCATAAAAATGTAAACTCTTACAAAATCGAGAGGAGATAAAATGTAAGATTATTTAAACTAGGAGTCATTAAGTAAACGAGTTTTATTGTACTTTACCCAAAAAGAGAAACAAATATTAAAAAATACAAAAAAAAAAAAAGACAAGATTCTGTCAAGAATGCCTCATTTGACATTTAGGTCGAATCAAGAAATTAAAAAACATTATGCCATTCACACACTCTATCCAACTCATTAATCTCATGAATACACTCAAATTTTAGTCCTCGAGAATCTACGTGTAACGTATGATAGTAATGAAAAGTTATTGTGCTTGTACCATAAGATATCAATGAAGGGTTACTCAAAATTCCAAGTCCACACTACTGCAAGCAACGAAATGCTAGGGCTGGGTCACCAAAATAAGTAATAAACGATTAACTATTATCGAGAATGAAATCATTAATAGAAACAAAAATGAAATGGTGTTAAGTATCACCATTTTGTTCATCTCTTGACAACATATATAGAAACACTAAATGAATCGAATGAATCTTCCAGAGCCGTAAATCAGATATATTGTGAATTAATTACATCTGAAAAATAATGAAGCTATAACCTTCCATTATTCCTGAAACGAAGACCCATATGCAATCTCAATTAGCCTCAACGTAATCTCTGATCACGATGAATGACAGTATTTCACCACAAAATCCTTGTGATAAAACTCGTCTCACAAGATTTCTGATCAAGTTGTACGAGTGCTGATCCTTGTGATGTTATGCAGTAGATGATACAGCTTCTATGGCGCTGCCTAGGGGCCATGCTGCCTCAACAAGGGCATCATCGTATTTAAGTTTCTTCACCAATGTAATCTCTTGCCATGGATATATGCCTGCCAACAAAACCAGACTTAGTAGAAACGTCATTATTATGCACCACTATTCCAAAACATCGAAATAAAACCTTACCAAATCCTTCAACAAGCAGCGTATACTGATATACAAGATCCATGCAAATATACGGAAGGTTCCCATCATCAACATGTCGATAAGTGGACTTGGCATTCTCAAGTTTTGTCTGACAAGCTTGCTTAGCTGCATCCTCAAAATCCGCAGGACGAACTATTGCAACTGGTGAGTTTGGATCAGCAAAACCAGCCTATGGAAATGAATAAATAATGGGATTAGAATGGAAATGCAGTGGCATTAAAAGCAATGGCTATCAGCACCTGATTCCAAGATTGAGTAAATTAAATAATGAATACCTCAGCAGCCCGGTCAAAGAAAAAGGAAGCAACAAAAAGGTTTTTCTGTCCATCCCCGCCTCCACCGTTCCATATCCCACCAAAAGTGCACTTCATATGTGTACATGTTGACTCATTGAGAGCCTTTAAAGCTACACTTTTGCATTCATTTAAGCTTGACCCAGAAGGGGAGGATGAAGCCTTAAATGACTTTCCTCCATATTTGTAAGATCCTATGAAAGTTAAATGTTATCCCAATTACAAGGCAGGAGAAAAACTATATTTAAAAAAAAAAAAACTTCAGAACTCTTTTTCGATCTATGAAAGGTAAACTTAAAAGAGCTGGAATCTAAATTAGCATCAAAATAGAACCAGTCCTATAGAAAGATGTTATGTTTACCATCATAGCCAGATAAGATACAAGGGTTTTCAGCATCATCGGAAACCTTTAAAATCTCAGCACGAGCAGCTAATAAACCATAGTGCAAGTAACTGAAAAAAAGATGTAAGAATCTGTTAGAAATTGACATGATATTAGAATATCTATCTATGTGAACACTGAATAGTAATTATGAAAAAGACTACAAGTGGAAGTACTCAGGTCCATGAATTAGTTCTCCTAGTGCAGCTAAAAAGATGAAATATCATACTGGCATAGTGGGATATCAAGGATAAGTAGAAAACCTGTGAACATAGAGGTAGTATTTCCTTCCCCTAAGGAACATCTCCTTGACATATGGGTCCTCTCCATCTTGTACTTTTGGAGCCATGGCAGCATCTGTTTCTGAGATGGCATATGCCATTTGAACAGATCCACCTCCAAGATCAACTACCCCCACAGTCTTCGAAAAATCTTTTCCCAAGTTTCCCAATAGATAGTTAATAGTAACCTAAAACAATAAACAAGGTAAGACAAAATACTGCATCAGTTCTTTAGAGGAGAGAATACACAAAGCTCTTAATTCCCTTACAGCTTGTAGTTCATATTGACTTTTCTATTTTATAAAACTTTGGGACCAAACAAATGTTTTCTTGCACTATGAATGATCTCTCTGACCATATAGTATTAACTTTGAAGAAAATGTCAAATCTCTACCTTCCAAGTTTTCCGAAGACAAACAATCTTAAGATTTTAGAGTTCTAATTTTATGCATCTACCCATTGCTCATACCCTCCTTCAAATAGAAAGGACACAACTTCTTGTGTTGAAGAAAACTGTAGATGAATGCAAGGAAACCAAGAGCTTTTCACTGTTAGGTTAATTCCACCAAAAATTATCCAGTGGAACAATTCTTGAAATATTTTATATGTCAGAATGAACCACAATTTGAACTATTAGATGGTAGAATTATAAACAAATCTTTAGAATTTAACAATCACAAAAAAGTATCAAGTCCAATGTCATGTGTTGTTCTTCAGAATTCAGACCGTCCATAGTTTAGAACTTTGATAATAATGGTCATCCCTAATTTAGAACTTCTATAGATCTGACAATATCATTCATCTCCATCCCCATTTACTACTGTGTATTGCTATTTTAAAACCACTACAAGAAAGAAACAGTGTGATGCCACTAACCATCCTGCCTAGAATACTGCTGTTAAAAAACTGTCCCATTAGGATTTTAGAAGTGAAATTAGAAAGAAAAATGAATATATATGAACATAATATAGATATGGAAATAAGACTTTAGACAAACCCTTGCTCTTTTAATCTAGCTAATTTGGATAAACTTCTCAACAAACACTTAAGGTAGAAGAAAATTAAATGAATTAAGAAAGTAAAATGAATAAAACTTTTTGTAAAAGTTAAAATCAACTTATGCACCTTAACTTATGGAGAAGTTAATTGAGGAAGGTTTTAAAAAGGTTGAGATGCATAAGTTAATTTTAATTTATGAGAAAAGTTTGATTTATTTTACTTTCTTGATTCAATTTATTTTGTTCTCTTAGATGAGCTTTATCCAAACTGGCCCAAAATATAAAAGAAAAACTTCATATCAGGTGAAAGTTTATGTGGTTATGATCCAGTATTAATCAAATGTAAGATACAAACAACTAAGACTATTCATAAGACAAGAATAAGGAGCCAACTCTGACAAGATTTATACCCAACAAAATAGGAAGTGTAAATTCAAAAGAAAGTCCAACTGTAGTGATCTAACAGGAGTTTCAAATCTAAGTGTGATGAAACTTTCTCTGAGAGGCAAAGAACCAGATTTAATAACAAATTTTATAATTGATTTTTCAAGATATTCCAGGAGAGCTTGCAATATGTACAACCCAATGCACCCTATAACTGGTTCTTCAACCAACTAACAAAAACCAGATTCCCATTATCATGAAGCAGGATTTTAATAATTCAAAATTCACTAAATTTCCACAAAAATTGTAAGCAAGCATTCCTCTGTAGCTGTATTTTCCAATAATTTCCCCAAGGCAATAAATCACAAAACCAATCATAGTGCACATAGATCTTTGACATAAAATTAACACTGTCAAGACAATTTTCCTGCCTTATTTATGAAATCCACAGTTTCAGAAATACAGTACATAAAATTTGGCAGGTCTGTCCTTAAAATTATGGAAAGAGCTATTATCAATCTTATCGATTAAAAATACTATCTTAGTCAACATTGTTTATTCAACATTTCAATTTAGCTTCCAAATTCCAATAGCTTACACGACATGTTTATTAACAGCTTTCTTTAACTTAAAATAGCACATTTAATCTGACCAGAGGACCCCCTTACTGTACAACCAAAGTACTAATTCTACTAATCATAGCAACTAAAGTAGTATTAATCATATATCTACCTGCTTTGTCTGTATCAGCACTTAAATTCCATTACCTATCCAGTAAAAAAGTAAAATTTTTGGAACAATTCATTCTTTCTGTTTAGGGATGACAATGGGTAGGGTATGGGTAGGTTACTATAGTACTCATCCCCATACTCGCGTTTCAAAAAATACTTGTACTTAACCCCATACCCGCATGAGTATGAATATTAATTTCCATACCCGTACTTATAGGTACCTGCATACCCATCTTGTACTCATTATAAAAAAGAATATATTTATATAACTTCACATAAGTAGCATAATAATACAAAAATTTAATAAGTAGTTGCCGAACAAGGTACAAACATAGATAAAAAACAAATATTCAAAGATCACAAGTGCTAAATGTATCTTAATACAATAATTTTTTAAACTAAAATTCTTAAAAAAATGAGTGAAACTAAACATACAAGTTATTTGTCAGCGATGACTCTATCTTGTGTGATATTCGATTGATCGGCAACATAAGAGTAACAACGATATAGATCTGCACAATGGATAACCCTTCATGTGGGATCACTTGGTGACCTCTTGTGACGGCATTGACAAATAACTTTAATGAATAACGTTTTATAATTACTAGATTTTAATGAAGCAAACATTGAGAATGAGAGTAAAGTTAAGGCAAAAAAGTTCAAGTACTAAACGACAACCAAAAGTGAATACATAAAATACTTTTTTTAACTTTTGAATTTGAAATTGTAAGAAAAATAATGGATTTAATTAAAATAATATAATATAATTAAAACATATATATATATATATTAATACTATTATTTTTAATTCATGTACTATAAGAAAGTATTTTGTTAAAGTTACAAAGTTTTGAAAAATTATTTTAATGAATTAAATATTTATAATGTATATAAATTTTAAAAGAAAGAATTTGAATAAAAAATAAATGGTTACAATAAAATTTTATAATAAAGAAATATATGTGTATATCAAAAATTATATTTTTTATCCGAAAAAAATTAATAAATAAAAATTAATAATATTTTTTTATATTTTCTATCTTTTCAAAAACTTCTTTGAACGTAAATAAATAGTAAGAATAATATTATTTAGATTCAATAGATTATAGTTGTACTCATAATACACATGTTGTATAAAAAAATATTATTTTAAATTGAAATATAAAAAATAAAATTTAAATATTATCAATAAATAATAAGTTTACGATAATATTAAGTGATCGTAAAATTTATCACTCACTTTATGATTTAAATATCAATATGATTTTATTAACAAAAATATTTGTGTGAAAAATATTTTATGTATCATATAAATAATATTTTTTAAAAAAAGTCAATCTCATAACAAATGTGTAATAATTAAATTGTATTAGTTTAATTAAATGATATAAAATAGTAAATAAAATTCAAGCATATATATATATATATATGCAGGTATGGGGCAGGGTACTTAGATACCCATACTCACACCTATCCCCATTAAAATTTGGAGGTGTTTATTCGTAGCTATGTAGCGAATAAATATCGTAGCCATTGTGGGTAAATTTTACGGATAACCATCGAGTACTTTACCTATTACCATCCCTATTTCTGACAGCCATAATCATGTAAATAGTTGTTGAATTAATTAAGCATTTGGATTTTCCTTCAGTTCATCTGTTGTAGAGTTCTCTTATGGTATATTTGGAAGTTAGGTTTTGGAGGGGAGGGAAGGGGAGGACAAATATTTTATTTTCAAATTTAAAGAGATATATAATATATATAAAAAAATAATAATAATTGACATATTAAGTTTATACTACTCTATCATTTTGCGGCTTTTATTTAAAAAAATATGAAATTAAAGAATGTTAACACCCTTCCCCAGCAAAATTTAACACCCAAACACATCCTTAAGAGATAGGAACTACTTTGAGTGAGAATTTAACTCTTCTAAACTGAGAGATTCACTTTAGAGAGTAAAGTAAGTTAGTGGTGATAACTTCTCACTTTAGTATCTCTATAAAGTAAATCCCTCACTTCGAAGGAGCCAAATCCAGTGACCAAATGCATTTTTGCAACTGTTTGTTTTTTCTTTTTGATTGTTCTAGGAGGACTGCTTATCCTACTTTCTTGTATCTGACTTCTATATTGTGTTCAACAACTCAATAAACATGTATATCAATTAATTCCAAGCTCTATAATGTAAGTTATGTAACCAATAATGGAACCACACCACGCCTTTTGAGAAAAATACAACAAGCCCCAAATGAAAATTCATGAATCAAAACCCAAACAAAGTACTGGACATTAAAGTTCAAAATAGTAGTTTAAACTTCAGCGATTTACATATGTATAGATTAAGAAATGAAAAAAATGTGTATTCAAGCTTGCTTGTTGTCTTTTTCAAATAAAAGGACTATATTAAAAGAGAATACAGACAACATGAAAGCAGGAAGCGAGGTTAGGACTAGTATAAGAAAGCATACTACCTGTATGTTTCAATAATCAACAACAAAAGTCATATTCATCTTGAGTAGAATGCCAGTGTGTTTGCAGCTTAGAATGTTCCTTTGGAATTGTAGGACACAACCTAAGGACCTAGCATACAACGAACTCAATACAAGAATAAAAAGATACAAGTGATAGGCAAAGAACAAGCAAATGTAGTACTTTGAGCTAACTTGTCTCAGAAATACCTTCATTGACAAAACTTCATTTAACACGAGTTCATCCAACCTTGATCTTTTAAACCTCACCTCAAACGTCCCAAACCCCAAAAGAAATAAAGAATTAAAAATCACATAGCACAGTATTCAAATCCCACAATCATATAAACCGTCACTTAATCAGTCTGTTAGTAAAAGCCAGTAAATTCTCGCCTAGCCCCTACCTAAGAATTCCACTCTTCAACTTCAACAATATAATCTATGTCAGTAAAAATCTTATTGATTCTCCACAAGGCAGGGTGCATTCTAGTCTTGACGCATTCAAAGTAATGGCATATAAGCAAGCCTAAGAAATGTTAATGCCAAACACTAATAACATTAAGCTCATAAATCGTACCCATTGATAAGCACCTTCTTGTGTTCCATCCAGCACTGTGACCGCATCCGACTCAGATTTCAGGCTGCTTCTATCCTTTAGCAAATCCCTTACCTTGAATCACCAAAATTCGAAGCAACAAGAAAGTTAAAATAAAATCAAAATGCACATAGCTGTTAAAACTACTGAAATTGAAAAAGGCATAGAGATAGTCACCGCTTGCAATATCCTATCAGATGCATCCCCTTCCAAAGCCCTCAAACCCGCAGTTGCCTGCAATAGCAAACAAAATCAATTCAATTTTCCTTCAGAGAAACCCAAACGTAAAATTAATACACACACCGTCGCAGAAATAAAAAAATTTAAAATAGAAAAATTTTAAAAATAAAATAAAACGCTCACCCCAACTCGAACGGGTGTCTTGGATCGCAATTCACGAGGAACAACACTCTCCGCTTTATCTAAAAGAGAAACCAGAGATTCCGCTGCCTGTTGCGGATTCTGAGCGTACGCACTCAAACCCGGTTTAATCTGCAAAACACAAACGACCACAATAAATTAAAAAATTAAAAAAAATAATAATAACAAGAAAAATACCAATATTCATTTAAGTTGACCTGCACGAAAAGCTCGAGATCTTTGCCAATGTGAACGAGATCTAGGTTCTGATCGAAATGGAAGACGTGCACGCGGCTGCCGGAGCTGCCGGCGTCAAATATGACGGCAAAGGAACCCCCAGATGTCCTGTCCGGGGACATTTTCCGGCTAACGAGAGCGTAATCACCGACCGACTCGTTGGAGGAGCTCGACGGCATGGCGTAGAGAACGAATGTGATCAGAACAATCGGGATCGCAACAACGAGGAGCGTCCCTCGGAACCTATAGATCTTATCGGAGAGAGACTCCTGGCGGCCGGAGCGCTTCAGCATTTTGCTAGACTCAAACTCCGGCGACTGCTGATCGGCGGCGTGAGACGGCGGAGAGTTGCTGCTATTGCCCTGGCCGTCGAAGAGCTCGGCGGAGGACGGCGATCGGTACCGGATCTGACCGTTGGCGGTGGCGGCGGCGGGCTGAGCCTTCAATTGCTTGGGATCTTGTAGCGGCTCCAGCTCTGTGTCTTGGGATTCTCAACCACCTGAATGAAGAAGAAGACGACGACGGATCCAAAAACCACTGGAAAGTGAAAACAGAGTGCCCGTCGTATTGGGAAATGCACGTTGCGTCTCGGCCTCCTGACACTGATGCTTCTCTCTCTATCTCTCCCTCGTGTGCGTAGTGAGAGAAGTGCGCGTAGTGTGTGTGCGTCAGTGTCTGTGTTTTGTGTGCGGGAAAATGGTTAAATGGTGTATCTGTAAATTGTAAAGGAAGGAAGGTTACTGAGTTGGCCTTCTTCACCCACCGAGTCGGACTCGGTCTCGGGGAAGAGAATAACTGAGTCGTTCCGTTTCTGAATCTTTCCGCGTTCTCTCTTTCGTGTGTGTATTAATTTAAGTATAGGAGTGAAATATGTTACGTGTCACGTGCGGCCTCGAGGACGAAAATGCTTACAAAGAATGTACTTTTTACTTTACTTTATACTACGGCGTTAGGGTGTAGGAAAATATAAAGCGCATTTAAAATTGCATATGCATCGATAAACAGAAAATTAGAAAGACTTAACTACGTAGAACGCAAAGTGCCACAATAGATAAATGTGTGATGATAAGTGAATAACACTTATAGATATGGAGTATAATAAATAAAGTTTTTAAGCATTACTTAATTTAGGTTAAAAAAATATCTATTCTAGACCCAGACTCATGTTTGAGTTTGAATTTAAATTTGGAGCTCAAAGTTATCTCACCCGCAAAAATTTTACCATAAAGATATTATTGTTTTAAAAATTTCAACTTAGAATTTTGATCCCATACATTTTATATTATAGTATATCTTTTAAATATAATTTAAAGTAATTAAATATTTAAGGTAAACCTCTTATATAAATATCATCATTACATATCTGTATAGAAAAAGAAAAATTTTTTAAGGTATAAAAGTCTTTGTCAAACTTTCCGTAGTAGAAAATAACTGTCTTTTCTAGGTAGAAACATATCTTGAAGATCAATGGTATAAACACATCTTTTGACTAAAATAAAAAAATCTTAAGTTTCCCACACCTGATAGACTATGGTCTTTTGGAGGATCATGAAGAAGACTCTCATCCTTCGCAAAAAAAAAAGTCAGATTTCGAGTAATTTTGAAAGGTCATGAGATGTCAAAAAAAAGATGGTCTTTCGAGGATTTTTAAGCCTTCAGAATGAAGGAGCCAAAATTGGTTAAAAAATAAAAATTGATAGAGAAATTATTTTGAGTTAATGAAACTAAATAAACTCTTGGATTTTCTCTACAAATGTTCAAAAAATAAGAATTGACATATAAATTATTCTAAGTTCACAAAAGAATAAATGAGCTCTCAGATCTTCCTCAGAAATAGTTAAAAAATAGAAATCGGTAGAAAAAATTATTCTAAGTCCATGAGACTAAATAAGATCCCAGATCCCCTTTATAACAGGTCAAAAACAAAAGATGACAGAGAAATTATTCTAAGTACACGATAGTTTTTGACAAGTTTTCTCACAATTGTCAAAACATAACAAGAATTTTATTTTAAGGCCAAGATACAAGTTAGAGTCCAGGAGATAAGGAAACATGACAAAAAATCACAAAGCTCAAACAAAATCTAAAGTGATTTACTAGTAGTTACTAGCGGTTACCACCAGTTAAAGGTCATAGACACAAAAAAAAATCGTGAGCACATAGATAATCGTGGGTAACAGCAGTTATTGAGAAGTCACAATCATTAACATGATCATGAATATTCTAAAAACAAACTATGGAAAGACATCTAATTCAAATTTTTGGTTGCAAAAATTTAATGTTAATTCAAACAAGAGTTAGATTGGTAGTTTCCTCTATTATATGAATGATATGTAACGTGATGGATCAGTAGATCTTACAAACAACATAATTTAATTCAAACTGAATTGATCAATTCAATCAATTATTGAACTAACAAATCTACTAGTGTAGTGATTGTCTAATCTCTTTGTTCGTTAGTTTTTTATTTGTTATTTTATTTTGCATTTATTTTGAATGAGTATTTATTTTATGCAGCATTACAACATTGTTCTTTTGGGGGGGGGGGGGGGGGGGGGAACATGATATTTAGGGTCACATGTTTTAGGCAGTCCCCCTAGTGAGTGTGGTGATTAGTAACTACATGATATGCCCGGAGTTTTTTTTATCTAAAATGTTGCTTTGAGGGAAAGCTTTGACGTTACTAACACAATGATTTTGCTAGCATGAGTAAAACTAACACACAACCAACTTCTCTATAAAGTTCAACCACTTTGGTAGGTAAGGTCACCATTTGAGTCTTAGCATAGTGGAGCTTGACCCCTCCTTATTCGTTGTAACCCAAACAGGCGTCTGTTAAAGACAGTCCATCGCATATTCATGCAAACAGAATGGAACCGACATTAAGATGAATAAAGTCAGTATCCAATTCAGATACTAAACTTCTATATAATTTTTCTAAGTGGATACCAAATATATGGGCCAAACATAACCCAGTAATTTCTCCCTAACTTAAAACATTTGATTTTGCGCCGAACAAACATGATTTATCAAAAGATCAGAAACAGGAGAGAATGACGAGGAAATTATTATATAATGTAAAAGGGGTTCTTAATATAGTAGCATGGTGCTTAAGAATTGAGATGCATGAAGACCCAAATCTACTATCCCTTATCAGGCTTTCTTCTGTTTGATTTGAGGCGATGGTGGGGGAAACCACGGAACAGCAAGCAGCCAATATTGCTCGAGTAAAGGGGCAAATCCAATATACATAAAATTTGTCCCATGTGTTGTGCCAATTGTTTAACTATGCCCAACCAAAGGCCTGCATAGACAATAATCAATCATAGTTATTCATTGGTATCTACAAGTCAGACCCTGACCAAGCTGAAATGAACATCAGAAGGATCAAGAAATAAATGCACATAACAATATGTGTATAAACTACAGGAACATCAAATAAGTTACAGTGCAATGGGTAACAGAAAATTCTGATTTTAAGATGACTATTTGGAATCAAACTGTAAATGTTCGTTCAACTAGACTCAGGTCAAACCACCAATTTGTTTCTGAATTATTAGTATTTGTCCCAGAAAAATATATGAAAGATGGCAAGACAAAGTTTTCATGTCATGTAAGGAGCTTCATATGAACCCGCAGCTCAGTTTACAATTCAACACAAACGCTAATAATATACTTTGACATTCTTTTCTTCAACATTCAATGGGTGAAATTTCATGTTGGCACCACTAAATCAAGAATAGGTGAAGGTTATTAAGTGGGGTCAGCATGAAATTTCACCTAATAATTATTGAAAAAGAAGTGCTACTAGCATATCTCCATTTTCCAAGTATAACTGGCTGAAATTTGGTATGGTTAGGCGCACAATCAATATTCTAGTTTTTAAGAGTAGTTCCATTATGTCAACTCAAAAATTAGGAAAAACATTCAATTTCCATGTTGTCCCCCAAAAGACTATAAGCAGTCCAAGTTTCCTGAGTATTTGCATAACTTGATGACAATTTTATTTAACAAGGATCAGCATCAAGTCCTTTAGTTGAGAAAAGGAGGCATTTAGTTGAGAAAAGGAGGCATGTGGTCCAATTTCAAGAACAGAGAAACTACAACAACCATATTCATATTAAATGATTTAAGCTTATGATGTTTTAAGAAAAATGTTGATGCTGACCAACTGAAACACAGCTAAAAAGGAATGCAATAATTCAGCAAGAAAGATTTAGTAAAGATAATCAAAATGAAGGTGAGAACAAATGAAAAACTATTGATATGAGTGTGAACAGGCAGGGACAGAAAAGGAGATTGATACTTAGTACTTACAAACTTAAAAGTGTTATCAACAGCAATAAAGGTACTCACACCTTAGATCTTTTCTTAGCATGAAATGGCTGCCAGAATTCAATCCCATGGTCTCATCCTCTTCCACTTTAAGTGAGTACTACTAGGAGTCAAACTAAAGTGGATGAGAAAGATATATCAGCTAAACGATGATGGAGAAAGAATTGCCACAGTAATAAAGGTACTCGCACATTATCCCAAGAACTAAATGAAATATGAAAGGATGACAGCAGAACTATAGATGCAGGGGATAAAGGGCCACACACAAGCTTAAGATATGATTGTTGTGGAAAGGAGAATATTGCACTGGATCAGTGGTTAAACCCGAACTGCTAAGACTGAAAAAAACGTGAATATATTAGATGGAAAGTAGGAGTGCTACTTATTGAGAGAAAATATGGTAGATTTGTGCCTTCACCTAAGATGGTTCAGACATGTGAAAAGACCAATAGAAGTTCCAATTAGAAGATTTGATCGAAGAAGAAAGCCCAATAATTAGAGGGGAATGAAATTTTTAAAAATGATTTAGATCTAAATTGACTATGTGAAAAATTAGTTTATGATAAAACATAATTATATTGTTTGATCTGTGTAGTCAACCTCACTTAGTAAGAAAAAACCCTATCCTTATCAGCAATTCAAAGGAAGAAGAAAGAATACTCAAATCCACAAAAAGTATATATTAATTCCCATGTTTTCAACTGATAGGCAATATCATTTTGATTGATTAATCAAAGTGATGTCGAGGAAAACAGGCAAAAGCAAATATACCATTAGGTCAGACATAATTTAATAGCTTTCAGTTAAAATGTATTAAAGCAGCTTTATCAAATAGGTCGTAATGGTTTAATACACTTGATTAACATGAATGCGCTATGACACCAATTCCCCAGTTTTTATTTGTCAAAATAGCATAACGTAAATCTAAGCAGTAATCACTAATATTCCTCCATCAAAACAGTTCTTTGGCTAATAATATTCATCCATATTATAAATTTGCATTTGATACAACTTGATACATTATTTAACACACAGTTAAATATACTTGGCATATAGAAGAAAATTAAACTAAAAAGCAGAACAAAAAAGAGGAAAAGAAGAGACAAACACCTCAGGGCCTCATCTCGGTCCACTAACTCAGCTGCCCCTGCTTCCACCCTTGTTTCCCCTTGGGCAAATTGTACCAATGGAGGAGGTATCCTTCCATAAACTACTTCAAAAGGAGTTTTGCCCGTGTTTTGCCCGTGGATGCATGAAATGTGGTATTGTACCACAATTCTGCCCAAGGTACCCAATATGACCAATTTTGGGGCTGCTCTGACACAAAACATTTGAGATAAGCTTCTAAACATCTATTCACCACTTCTGTTTGACCATCGGTCTCCAGATGATAAGCGGAACTCATCTTCAACGTGGTTCCCTGCAAACGAAAAGCTCCTGCCAGAATAGACAATGGATCTCGGTCGGGTATGCCGTGAAGCCTAACCACCTTTTTAGCAAACACTTCAGTTACTTTTCTCGCCGTATAAGGGTGTTTGAAGGATATGAAATGTCCATACTTAGATAACCGATCCAGCACCACAAATATAGCTTCAAATCCCTTGGATTTAGGCAATCTGGTAATGAAATCTATGGAAATATCTTCCCAAACTCTATCTGGAATTGGCAAGGGCTGTAACAACCTTGCTGGGGAGGTGGCAGCATACTTATGGCGCTGGCAAATATCATAGTTTTTCACGAAATCCTGCACTCTTGTCTTCATGCCCACCCAATATAGATTTCCAGCCAGTCTTTTATAAGTTCTCGAAAACCCAGAATGGCCACCAGCAGGAGATGAATGAAATTCCTCCAAAACATGAGGAATAAGAGGTGACTTTGCTGAAATAACCAATCTTCCCTTGTGCATCAATACCCCTTGCTGTAAACTAAATCCATGGTGAGAAGCAGCACCTTGTTGCAAGTCACTCACCCCCTTTTGAAGAAAAGGGTCAGCATTGCATTCCTCTTGTATTTGCTGCCCCTGCAACCAAATTGGCATTGTGGCTATCTCCAATAATTCCCCTTGTTCACATACACGAGATAGTGAATCAGCTGCTTTGTTTTGAGGTCTCGGCTTGTATATGACTTCAAACTGATATCCCATCAATTTTGCCATCCAATTTTGTTGAGCAACCGTAGTAATTCGCTGCTGCAGCAAGTGCCGCAAATTCTGTTGGTCAGAATACACCTTGAACTTCCTATCTCCAATAATTCCCCTTCTTCACATACACGAGATAGTGAATCAGCTGCTTTGTTTTGAGGTCCCAGCTTGTATATGACTTCAAACTGATATCCCATTAATTTTGCCATCCAATTTTGTTGAGCAACCGTAGTAATTCGCTGCTGCAGCAAGTGCCCCAAACTCTGTTGGTCAGAATACACCTTGAACTTCCTGCCTAGTAAATAAGGCCTCTAATGTTGGACTGCTAACACGAGAGCCATCAATTCCTTCTCATAAGTGGATTTACTCAAGTTATTAGGGGATAAAGCCTTACTAAAATAAGTAATTGGCTGCCAGTTTTGCATCAGTACAGCTCCTATTTCAGCCCCAGGCGCATCAGGTTGAGAGAAATTTGGTAAGACCAACAGGGGAGCTTGAGTCATCACCTTTTTCAATTTATTAAATGCATCTAATGCTGCAGAATTCCATTTGAAACCCTCCTTTTTCGTTAACTCAGTCAATGGTTTGGCAATTTTACCATACCCTTTAATAAATTTTCTATAATACCCAGTCAAGCCGAGGAACCCCCCTTATGCCTTTAACATTACATGGAATTGGCCACTCTACCACACTCTGAAACCCCCCTTACGCCTTTAACATTATGTGGAATTGGCCACTCTACCACACTCTGAATTTTTGCAAAATCAACAGCTACTCCTTGATTCGAAATCAAATGACCAAGATACTCCACTTGCCTACTTCCAAACACACTTATTTTGATGCCAGAAAATGTTGTTCTTCCAACAATTGCAAAACAGCCTTTAAATGCTCCAAATGCTCAACCCAACCCCTGCTATACACCAAAATATCGTCAAAAAATACCAACACAAATTTTCTCAAGTAAGGTTTAAAAATATGGTTCATGGTGGATTGAAAAGTGGCTGGAGCATTGGTCAGCCCAAATGGCATAACCAAATATTCATAGTGCTCATCATGCATCCTAAAGGTTGTTTTTTGGACATCTTCCTCCCTCATACGTATTTGATGGTATCCCAATTTTAAGTCCAATTTAGAGAAGTAGCACCATATAACTCATCTAATAATTCTTCTACTACCGGAATGGGATACTTATCAAGAACTTTGACTTTATTCAGCTCCCGGTAGTCCACACACATGAGCCATGGTGCATCTTTCTTCTTTACCAAAATCACCGGACTGGAGAAAGAACTAGAACTGCGCCTAATAATTCCCTGCTTAAGCATTTCGTCCACTTGCTTCTCAATTTCCTTTTTCTGGTGATATGAATAACGATAAGGCCGCACATTTATTGGCCCAGCCTCACAGTGCAGTTCAATGACATGTGAAACATCTCTAGGGGGAGGCAACTCTTGAGGTTCCTTGAACAAAGCAGGGAAGATAGATAAAACTGTCTGAATATCCTGCAATTATTCTAAAGACAGCCCTTGTTCATGCCTTATTTCTCCCTCTTTCACATCATCCTTTATCAAGCTCTATAATGAAGCCACTACATTCACATGTTTTCTGTTAGAATTCAGTTTCTGACCTTGTAATTCCACCCTCTGTCCTTTCCAACAAAAACTGAAAATCATATGTTCCCAGTCAAATATAACTTTCCCAAACCTCTGCAGCCAAACGACCCCTAGTATCATATCCAAATTGCCCAACTCCAATATATATGGTGTTACTATAGTAGGAAATTCACCCAACATAATTTCCACTGGTTTACATTTAACAGTTGTAGAAACTCGATGTCCATCCCCTAATCGCACTCCTATGGATTTTCCCAGTTCTACCTCCAACACCAATGTTGTTACCACTTGTGGCGATATGAATTTGTGACTGGCTCCACTGTCAATAAGCATCACTAGCGAAACACCGTTGATTTTCCCTTCTAGGCACAATGTAGAAGCAGCGATTCCCTTCCTTTGCTTCGTCGCCACTGCCCCAAACACCCTGATAGCGCCGCAGTCTAAAGTGGGCTCATAATCTTCTTCTTTAGCTTCAATGGCTATCACCTCGCCGCCTCATTAACTGCTTCGTCATCTCCTAAAATCACCAGCCACAACTGGCACTCCGAGCACTGGTGTAAGGGGTGATATCTTTCTCCACACCTGAAGCATAAACCCTAAGCCTTGCGATTCATCAGCTCTGCGTAGGGAAGGTGTTTAATGCCCCTGTTTCAATCTGTAGTTGACAATCAGTCACTGGTGACGCGACTGCCTTGCGGAGTAGAGTTACGAGACTTCGTCTGCGTCACGCTGCCCGTCGAGGAGCCTCGCCAACTTGGGCCACTGTTGTGCACATCGCAACTTGGGCCAAGCCCACTTCAACTCTTTCCTGCTTGTAAAGTCTGACCCGGCCCAGATCCGCCTTTATGCATAACACCAGAGACCCATTCTCTGTTTCCCTTCCATCCTCGCAGAGCTCCACTACACGGAACAGCATCTCCGTACAACTCTGCTTCAACATCACGGGCCAACCGCATAGCATGAAGACGGCTTAACAAATTGAAAGTGTGAACACGTCTCCGAAATCAGGCTTTAAACCGCCCATGAAGTACCCTAAGTATTGTTCCTTAAGTAATCTCTACACCTGTGATGAGATGAATTCAAACTGCTAAGTATTCCTCCACACTTCCCGTTTCCGTTAGGTCCCTCAATTCCTCAAATGGATTTTCCCTCGTCTGCCCCCATACCGTCCAATCATCTCTCATTTTAATTTTGTCCAAGTCAATTGATCAACTGACTCTTGAAGGAGGTTGAACCAATGAATAATTGGCCCCTCCATACTTAATTTCGCCAATCTAACCTTTACTTCCTCATGAGACCCCTGGACCTCAAAGTATGTTTCAGCTCGAGTAATACAACCGACGGGATCAGTACTATCGAACGCCGGTAATTCTACCTTCTTCGCCGTCATTCGATATTCTGACAAAGACTCCGTCTCGGAGAATGCTGACTCACGACTGGAACACAGCTTAGAAAACTCTTCCAAGATGGATTGACGGAATTCCACCAGAGATTTTCTAACCGAAACTTTCATTGTTGCCATTCTCTCCTCCAACGCCTCCACCCAATCGGTCATTTTCAGGGGCATGGACTACTACGCTAGCTTCTCCCTCGTGAATCCGTCAGGTCGGACCAATAATAGGAACATATGACAGAGCAGAAAAATATGATTAAACGACAGTACCGTATACTATTGAATGCATATGAATGAGCAAAAATGCTCTACAATGTATTCGTAGCTTTTCCAGAGTCGATGACTCCTCCAGAGAATCTCTCTCCTCTAACTAACTCAACATCAACAATAATCCTCTCCCAATACAATCTCTCCCCTTATATTCACCCCCCATAACACGTCATACCCCTCTAACTAACTAATCATTAGTTGAAGGGCCCACCTTCTTCCTCCTTGTATAAACCTGCCACACCTTGGGCCTCACTAATTCTCCTTCTGCAGGCCCATCACTCTTTTTTATACTGCCCCTACTCAATATCCTATCAATTTTCCTTAATATATTTTCAATTTGTCTAAAACAAAGTTCGACAAGAGTTGACCATATAATAGTCGTGCTGCTAGTGGAGCTATATTTTTCTTGGTATTCCTTTACTTTGCTGAGAAGTTACACAACATTTTAGTTACAGATGAATTGAAAAAGTGGAATTGAAATTGGAACTGGACATGTGGGATGCAATCTCAACAGTGGTCCGTGCACTTGAGGTGGAATTGATGCCCAGTGCCCATAATCAAGTGGTACCTAAAGCATATCACTCTCCTTGCATATGCTAGATATATTGAGCTATGTGCTTCAACAGAATCAAACTTATGGGGCTGGTTGGAGAGTGCAATAGGGTTGGATAATGTGCAATGGAGAAGAATTATCCTACACCAAATTTGAATGAATGTAGGAACCGAGATGTCACTGAAGCCAAGCACAATGCGGTAAAATTTGAGATAAACAAAGAGGGATGGATTGTTAAATTCTAAAACAAAACTGTGCATTACTGAGTGGCAAGAACATGTTGAAAAAGAGGCATGAAGGTGCAGATGGCACCATTCGATGTGTCAAATTTTGAAACAGAGGCCACAAGGCATGAGGCAAGGATGGCGTGATCAAGATTGACAAAAATAGAAATGGCATGAATGTTTTCCAGTTTGTTTGAGCATAATGTGAATTGATAAGTCAACTAACAGACTGAAAATTGAAACGTGAAATCTGATGTGGTTAACTTAAATGTTATGTCAACATTTAATTGGTGGGACAGGATTTGGGACAGAGGATTTGACTCCTGTCCTGACATGGACACGCATCCCACAAATTTACAACACAACACATTTACAACAAAACACAGCTAACGTTTAGAAGTATCCATGCTTCTTACTTTATAATGTAAATAACTGGAAAAGAAGACACAAGATGACGATTCAAATCACCCTAATGATATGGCAGTATTATGTATTTTTAGTCTGGTGCAATGCAATGCAAGTAACACACATAATTCATACATGAAGAAAACAAAAACTGATGAATGCAAAAAATTAAGCACTCACATTGGCAAGATTCATGGCTGGCCCGGTGTAAGCAGATCCAACCATAACCAAAGTGACGGTCGTGGTGGCCAGCAACCAAGTCTTCAACAAATCACTACCAGGACCCCTAAGAATGATGAAGAGTACAGCAAAGGTAATAAAAAAAGTCAACACCCCCTCAGCAACAGCCCTAGTATGCAAGTCAACTTTCAAAGAAGGCCCTCCAATCGTGCTTGTACTTGGTAGGAATCACCTCCATATTCTCCATTGCACCACCCACAGCACCAAGCACCTGTTTCACAACCCAAAAACCATTCATCAAACACCCTTTGCACAATCCCCATCGACCCACCAAAACTTTTCTCAAAAGATTCAAAATGTAGGGGTCATGACTTGTTAGATTAAATCAGAAAAAGGAGAAAAGAGACCAAAAGGGAAAATACAATATATATATATATATATATATATATATATATATATTAGGGTCTTAGTATAGTGGAGTGGAGATTGACCCTTCCTTGTAAGTTGTAACTGAAACCCGTGTCTGTTAAGATGAGTGATTGTTATGCACACAGAATTGAGGTTTCAACAAAATGGAACCGACATTAAGATTAATCAAACCAGCATCCAACTTAGATACTAAACTTCTACATAATTTTTCTAAGTGGATACTGAATTTATGGACCAAACATAACCTAGTAATTTATCTCTCACTCTTCATAAAATGATGAAGAAATTATTATATAAAGTAAAAGGGGTTCTTAATATAGTAGCATGGTTCTTAAGAATTAAGATGCATGAAGACCCAAATCTACTATCCCTTTTCATGCTTTCTTCTGTTTGACTTGAGGTGGTGGTGGGGGAAAGATAGCACAGAACAGCCCAGCATCCAATATTGCTCCAGTGAAGGGGCAAACCCAATATGCATATAAAGCCAGAGGCCATACTAGATCATATTTCCTGGGATCAAAGACAAGAAAATAAAACCTGCTCCATCATATCCTGAAGCTTAAAAATTCCTAATGGAAGCCCAACTCAAGGAGAATAGTCATATTTTCATGTAATTTCATACATAAGTTAATTCCTCTAGTCTATGTGCGTAAATTTTGCTTCATATGTGCTTTTTTGCTTCTAGACTACATTCTGTTATAATCTGTCCCTGCAAGATATTAATTCACATTTTTTTCTGAAATCAAATAGATCACAACTTTGGGTTAAGTTTCTTGCTCCACTTATTTGGGATTTATAGTCCAAGGTCATGTGGATATACACAAGTACCTGAATTAGCTCAGTATTTGATCATTCACCAAGTTTAACCAGTAGTAAAGAAGCAATTACATTTAGATTACAATAAATTCTAACCCAAAGTTTCCAATCATATAATAATTAACAAACTTGAGTTGTTTATGAGCTAAACTAACCTTGCAACTCTTGCTTAGGGCAAGACAGTGCATGTCTGAACATACACCGAGAAAAGAGCATGTCATTCACCTGTGCAGAGTATACTATCAAATTTGAAGTATGCTTCATCATCTTTGCAAGTGTCATGAGAGCTCTTTATAGATTTACTGCTCCCAGAAAGAAAAGCCCCGTTCTCTTGTTACTCTTCTGGTCTCAGGTTGGCGAAGAAAAGCTTTTTCCCTATCAAATTTGCTGGGTACGGCCTTGACTTTCTTTCTAAGAGTGTCTTGTTCCAATTGATTGTGTTCTAAATCTGTTGCCTGAGTCTCTGTTACCTGTCTCCCAGAAACCCATGCCTGAAGCATTTTTTCTGTCTTTGGCTCGGGGAGGAAGCCTTTCTCTTGCATATCTGTATAATAGTTGTAAGCTTCCTCCAGTTTTCCATTCAGAAACAGCCCATGAATCAGCACAATGTAAGAACTACGATCATGGCTGATTCCATCTTCCCTCATCACATCCCATAACTTAAATACATCATCAAGCTGACGCCAGCGGCAAAATTTTCTTATCAACATTATATAAGTCTCAGTGATAGGGTAACATCTCAGCTCTCTCATTTTGTCTAAAAGCTCAAATACTTCTTCCTTGGTCCTCAATATACGGAAGAAAGCATGGAAAGTCTGAATTGTTGGGGATAGGGAGCGCTTCAACATCTGATCAAAAGTTTCTTTAGCTTCATCAATTTTGCGAGCTTTGCAGAGAGGCTTGATCAGGGAGTTGTAAGTAACAACATCTGGAGTGACATTGTTGTCTTCCATTGTTCCAAGGAGATTGACAGCTTCTATCACAAGCCCACCCTTTGCTAGAGCGTAAATGACCGCATTATAAACCTTCCTATCTGGAGTGATCCTCCTTTTCTTCATCTCATCAAACAGTCTGAGCACCATGTAAAGTCTAGAAGATTTTGAATAGCAAGATATGATACTTGCATATGAGACAACGTCATGTTGGATTCCTCTCTTGCTCATCTCCCGCCAAATTCTTTCTGCATGACGAGTGCTAACAATCATATTACACCATCCATTCAGAATGATGTTAAAGCTTTTGGTGTCAAATGGGAACACATTTTTGTTGCAGAACAGTAAGTGCTCGGCATCTTCCACATTCTTGTACCGGCATAGGGCAGAAAGGAGACTTTGAAATTCTTCCAGCCTAACTTGAAAGTCAAATCGTTTATAAGCATAGAAAGTATTGATAGCCCTTGCAACATCATGTACAGCACAGTATCTCCTGATCATAATCAACAGAGTTTGTGAAGTGACAAGAGATGGACCCATTCTACCTCCTCTCATTTCCTCAATCAAGGTCCAAGCAGTATCAAACTTCCTCATTTTGCCGAGGATAGAGATCATGGAATTGTACTCGCGAGCCGAATGAGCATATCCCGGTTGCTTGCCAGCCCACAAGAAAATGGTGAAAGCAACATCCCAATCATTGCGAGTCCTTGAAAGGATCTCCACTACAAGTTCTGATGATGGCATAACACTGCAATGCTCAAGCTTTTGCTTGATTTTAGATGCTCCATAACCTGACTCATGCATTATATCCAAAATGGTTTTAACATCTTGGGCAAGACCATCATGCTTTAAATGTAACTGACTACAATGGGTACCATCATCCTCATCCGTATCATCATCACTCGTGGCCTCATCCAATCCATGTGCAGGGGCATCAGTTGAAATCCCTAGGCTTCTGATTGAAGCAGCAGAAAAGGGGCTGAAGGAGAAACCAAATCTTGAAGGAGCTAAAAATGTTTCAGCGTTCAAAGGGTTAAGGAAATTGAATACACTACTCTTAAGTGGCAGTTCAACTATATGATGACAGTGATTAACAGCAAATGAATTATAGCTGAAGCGTTGTAACACAACAGAGAAAAGCGGTAGGTTTGGTATGATTCTGACCATGATTGATAAATAAGCAAAGCCCTTTACTCTATGGGAAATTGGACAGAGTCCAAAATAAGATTGTGCAATTTTCTTCGGTTCTAAACCATTGAGCGTAAGGTGTTTGTGAAAATGACCCAAAGAACTGCAAAGCTAGTTGATCACCCAAGTGATGTTCATATCAGAAGCAGTGTACGAAAGTGTTTGATAGACCTGGCCCATGGCCCAGTGTACACATCAAAGCTATTAAGCTAGTTGAGCCTTCAATTGCTTGGGATCTTGTAGCGGCTCCAGCTCTGTGTCTTTGGATTCTCAACCACCTGAATGAAGAAAAAGACGACGATGAGGGATCCGAAAACGGCTGGAAAGTGAAAACCTCGCGACGGTGCCCGTCGTATTGGGAAATGCACTTTGCGTCTCGGCCTCCCGACACTGATGCTTCTCTCTCTATCTCTCCCTCGCGTGTGTAGTGTGTGTGTCAGTGTCTGTGTTTTGTGGGTGGGGAAAATGGTTAAATGGTGTATCTGTAAATTGTAAAGGAAGGAAGGTTAAGAGAATAACTGAGTCGTTCCTCTTTCGTGTGTGTATTAATTTAAGTATAGGAGTGAAATATGTGACACGTAACATATTTCACTTTTTACTTTGCTTACAAAGAATGTACTTTTTACTTTGCTTTATACTTACGGCCTACTATTGTGCGTTAGGGTGTAGGATGATATAAAGCACATTTAACATGTATCGGATCATAACGCAATTTCGGGAAATGCAGCTTTTCAGTGTAAATTAGTTTAAATAAATTTTATTTTACTTACCTTTAACAAAAAATAATTTTTATTTAAGCTAAACAAATTTATTAAAGTAAATTTGATAAAAAAATAATTTTTATTTAAACAAAAAATTTACTTAAATTAAAATTATAAAAAATTTTAAAATTTCAACTCTTTTTTTTTAAATTAAAAAAAATTAAAAAACCTTTATTTCTTATCAATAATTATTTAGTTATTAAAAATTTTTACGTATATCATCTCATCAAATATTCTAAATTTATTATTTAATATATTATTTATATTAAGTATTAACAAGATAAAACTATTTAAAATTAAATTTAATTGTTGAAATGATAATAAGAATGATAAGAACTATGATTTTGAGATTTGGTTGAGAAATAATTTATTGCATAATTTTGTACAAAGTTTATCAAATTTGCTATAATTTAGATAAAAAAAATGAATTTTTTATTTTTTTCTTAATTTTGACTTAAGTTAATTTTTTTGTTTAAGCAAAAATAATTTTTTTATCAATTTACTTAAGCAAATATTTTTAGTTTAAGCAAAAAAAATTTTTTTTCAAATTTATTTAAACAAATTTACAGTGCAAACTGTTATTTTTGCTAAAATTATATAGGATTCAGATATTTTAAATTGTGTATGCATCAAAAAAACATAAAAAATAAAAAAAGACTTATCTACACATAACGCAAAGTGCCATGATAAATGTGTGATGATAAGTGAATAACACAGAGATGGAGTATAATAAATAAAGTTTTTAAGCATTACCTTAATTTATGTTAAAAAATATCTATTCTAAAACCAGACTCATGTTTGAGTTTGAATGTAAATCCGGGCCCATACTTTTCATAAAATAGTATATCTTTTGATGACAGAAATGCTTAACAATATATTCTTTTTACGTAGAAGTTATAATAATCATCATAATCATAATGACATGATTTTTAATATGTGATTATTTTTTTTAATTTCTTTTTTTATGTTTAACTAACTAGAAGATTAGGCTTTACTTACCTCGTAGGTAAATTCTTCATACAAAATAACATTACTCTTCATATAAATCTTCCTGTCGAATGTATTAAAAATATTGATTAAAAAGTATTACATAGTTTATTAATTGTTTTAAATCAATTAAAAAGACAAACATAAAATAACTTTATATTTAATAAAATAATTTTTTCAATACAAACTTTATAATGTTATTTTTCCAATTAGTGATTATCATTTGTCATCTCTTCTTTCAAGTAATCAAGCAAATAATCTCTTATTCATTGCAACTATAGATAAAGGAGATCTATCAAATACATATAATTCACCCAAAATCTTTAGTCCCTCTTGGTATTATTTGACTTAACACAATATTAAAGGACTTTTAGAAATATATCATCATACACCTAGTTTTCATTTCTGTTGTGTAGAAATATCACATCCTTATATAGACATATAAATAAATTAAAAGATACATTAGGAGTCAATGACTTTTTCTATATTATGTTCAAAATAACTTAGGTATTACTAAATACGTTAGGACATAAGGTTTTAATAGTTATATTTGCAAAAATAAAAAGAAATATCACATGTGACATTCACAAGTTCTTTTATGTGAATTGTGCTATTTTTGTTCATTATTTTTTTTTTCAAACCCTAACAAAGCCACCTTATCTTTAATACAACACCAAGGAGAGCAACATCTTTAGGAACCTCCAGAGGACCCCTCTCCCTCATGTGGTGTTTTTCTTTTTCTTGTGATGTTTTCTCTTCCCTTGTAAGGTTCATAATCATATATGATGGATTTTTGTCTCGCCTCATGTGAAATTTTTGTTTATCTTTCTTTTATTTCACCATCCTTCATTTTATCATTTTCTTATCTTATCATTCGTTTACTACGTTTAATTTCCTTTTTCCTTACATCCAAACTTATTAGAGCTACATTTAGGCATGTGCTAATCCAGGAGGGGAAAAAAAAGAGGAGCATTTTTTGTTCCTATGGATGAGTTTGTTCTACAGAAAAGTGGAAGATTGTTTTTAACTTCATTTTGTTTTGTGTTTAAAGGACAGCTAAGTCGCGTTTATATTGAGCATGCATGCTTGATCTTTTATTATGTACTTCTTGTGCATTGTTGTTATATTTAACATCATTTGTAAGTGCTGACAGGCATCTTTTTTTTTTTTATCTATGAATATGAATATTTGATAAAAAAAAAAAAAAAAGAACTATTGGTAGAAGACATTTATTTTGAAATTTTGGTTGCAAAAAATAATGTTAATACAAGCTAGTTGGAGTTGCCTGGTAGTTTCCTCTCTTATGTAGATGAAATATAACGTTGATTGAAAAATATAGAATAAATCTTACAAGCAACATAATTAAACTCAAACTGAAATCAATTCAATCAATGGATTATTGAACTAACAAGACTACTATTCCAATGATCATAATGGATTGACTTAGCATAATACATACAAATCAATGTTCTCTTGCTTCACTAGTTTTTTTATTTTGAATAATGGCATTTATTTATTTTGTGTTTCTTTTATGCAGCACTACAATTATTGTTCTTTAGGAAATTTTTTCTTCTTTTCATGATATTTAGGGCCACCTGTTTTAGGTAGTCCTCCTAGTGAGTGTGGTGATTTGAAACTTCATGATATGCCCCGAAGGGGGTATAAAATCTTGCTTTGGGGGAAAGCTTTGACGTTACTAACACAATGATTTTGCTAGCATGAGTAAAACTTACACAAAACCAACTTCACTAAAGTTAAACCACTTTGGCAGGTAAGGTCACCATGAGTCTTAGCATAGTGGAGCTTGACCCTTCCTTCTTCATCGCAACCCAAACACGTATCTGTTAAAGACAATCCAACGCATATTCATGCAAAACAGAATGGAACCGGCATTAAGATGAATCAAATCAGTATACAACAAAGACACTAAACTTCCACATAATTTTTCTAAAGTGGATACCGAATTTATGGGGCAAACATGACCTAGTAAAATATCACTAACTTTTCACATCTGATTTTGCGCCTAACTAACATGTTTTATCGAAAGGTCAGAAACAGAAGAGAGAATGATGATGAAATTATTATATAAAATAAAAGCGGTTCTTAACATAGTGGCATGATGCTTAAGAATTGAGATGCATGAAGACCTAAATCTACTATCCCTTTTCATGCTTTCTTCTGTTTGACTTGAGGTGGTGGTGGGGGAAAGATAGCACGGAATAGCCAAGCAGCCAATATTGCTCCAGTGAAGGGGCAAATCCAATATACATAAAATTGGTCCCATGTGTTGTGCCAATTGTTTAAGTATGCCCAACCAAAGGCCTGCAAAGACAACCACCATAGTTATTCACTGGTATCTACAAGTCTGACTCTGATCAAGCTGAAATGTACAGCAGAAGGAACAGGAAATGTATGCACATAACAATATGTATATAAACTACAGGAACACCAAAGAAATAAACAATAGAAACATCAAAGAAGTTAGAGTGCAATCGGTAACACCAAATTCTGATTTTAAGACGACTATTTGAGGTCAAACTGTGAATGTTCACCTTGACTCTGAGGTCAAGCCACCAATTTTTTTCTCAATTGTTAGTACAACAACAACATCAAACTTTATCCCACCCGGTGAGGTTGCTACTAAATTTTCAGAAATTTGATTAATCAAAAAGTCACTTTCAATAACTTCATCTAAAGTTCTTTTGAGTTTTTCTTGACTCTTGTTTAACAAACTAAAAGTCATGCAATTCATTCTCCTCACATGTGCTTCTAAAAGTCTTCTTTGCACGTGACCAAACCACCTTAAATAGTTTTTAGTCATCTTTTTCACTATAGGTGCTACTTCTCGGTTATTAGTATTTGTACCATAAAAAATATGAAAGATGGCAAGACAAAGTTTCCATGTCATGTAAGGAGATTCATATGAACCACAGGTAAGTTTATATTTCAAGAGAAATGCTCATAATATACGTTGACATTCTTTTCAACATTTCATTGGGGTGAAATTTCATGTTGGCACCACTAATACAAGAATAGGTGAAGGTTATTTAGTGGGGTCAGCATGAGATTTCACCTAATAATTATTGAAAAAAAGTGTTAATAACATTTCTCCATATTCCAAGTAAAACTGGCTGAAATTTAGTAAGGTTAGGTGCAAAATCAAGTTTCTAGTTCATCCCATGGTCTCATCCTCTTTGACTTTAAATGAGTACTATTAAGGAGTCAAACTAAAGTGGATGAGAAAGACACCTTAGTGCTAAACTATGATGGAGGAGGAATTGCCACAGCAATAAAGGTACTTGCACATTATCCCAAGAAAAATATAGCAGTCAAGTAAGAAATAAATGAAATATGAAAGGATGACTGAAGAACTATAGACACCTTACGATATTGACATAAGGGGATAAAGGGCCACACAAAAGATTAAGATAAGATTGCTGTGGAAAGGAGAATATTGAATTGGATCACTGGTAAACCCAAAATGAGAAGATTGAAAAAAAAAAAATGAATGTATTAGATGGAAAGTAGGAGTGCTACTTATTCAGAGAAAAAATGGTAGAATTGTCTCCACTTAAGATGGTTCAGACATGTGAGTAGACCAATAGAAGTTCCAATTTGAAGATTTGATCAAGGAGGAAAGCCTAATAATTAGAGGTGAGTGAAATTTTTAAAAATGATTTAGATCTAAATTGCCTATGTGAATAATTAGTTTATGATAAAACATAATTATGCTGTTTAATCTGTCTGTATAGTCAACCTCACTTAGTAAGAAAAAAACTTTTGTCATCCTTATCAGCAATCCAAAGGAAGAAGGAAAAAATGCCCAAATCCACAAAAAGTATATATTCAAACATTCCTTGACAACAAAATCTCATGTATACTACACCTCAATCTTACAATTTCTTTGCCAACTCTACTGTTAACTGAATGTCTGAAATATGTCCAGAATTCCCAAGGACTTATTTTTGTGATTAATTATCTAAGAGACAAGGCAGTTTATAAACCGTACAATTTATCATTGAACTTAGACTTAATCCAGGAATGTTGGAAAATACAAAACCCATGCACGACAGCAAGCACGATAAAGAGTCATATCTAATGAGTATGTAATGTCGGTATGGTCATTCTTTTTAGTGATTACTTTGATTTTATTCTAACAACATATTCAATAGTTGAATGAAGTTATTAAAAAAAGCATAATATTCTCATTGATAAAGGCAAGGGGCAAGAGTTAAATTCTAAAATGCTAAGAACAGGAAATTCTAGGCAGAATTTGTTCAAAATAATTTATGATCTAAGAAGCATGGGTATGACATAGGACACAAACATGATATGACACAATATGATAAAGTTTGAAAATCATAGAACATGACCTGGCTATTATATAACTTATAAAATTCATCTAAAACAATATACAATAAAAATTTTAAATCACAAGAGAAAATTCATATTCATATTCATATTAAAAAATAAGTATATAAGTCACTAAAGACATATAAAAGTGCTAAAATTCATCTAAATACCACGGCCTTTCAATCAGTATTAGTATAAAAATTTTAAAAATCAACGTGAAAAAATTATAAAAATGCATCTAGAAGTATTTGAAAGTGTTATTCAGTGTCCAGACGGACCAAAAACTCCTGCCGCCTCCCCTTCCTATCTCAAATTCTGTCCCACCCATTAGAAATTGACATCTCATTTAATTTATCCATGTCATACGTTTGCTTCTGTTTTTCTTCTGATACTTCACCTTTGCCTTGCAATAGAGTTGCCCACAATGCAAGTCCATTATAGCCATAACCACCACTTCAACGTGAACTATCACACAGACTCACAACCCTGTACTGTCAGAAGTCAAGTATGCTCCTCTTCACTTGTGCACCGTTGTGCCCTATTCAACCTACTAGTATGATGGTTGCTTGCCCTATTTATGATACTAGTCCACCACTCACTCTTGCCTCAAACAGCATGTGACATTGCCAATCCAAGTCCAACTAGTCCATGCTACTCAATTATCCATCAAAGTTTGATGTATTTGTTAGGACTCAGAAGCCCCCTCATTGGTATGCTTGGATGTGGAGAAATTAGGTGTGATCCTAAAGTGATTGATTAAATGCTTGATAGGAATGCGGTTTCTTGGAGTGAGATGATATATAGATATACTCAAAAGGGTGGGAATGAGGATTTTAATTTGCTTAACTCTACAAAAGACCATGAGTTGAACATATATAATAGTCATGGCTGCCAGTGGACCTATATTTTCTTGGTATTCTTCACTTTGCTGATAAGTTACACAGAACATTTTAGTTACAGATGAGTTGAAAAAGTGGAATTGAAATTGGAACTGGACATGTGGGATGCAATCTCAACAATGGGTCTGTGCACTTAAGGTGAATTGATGCCCAGTGCCCACAATCAAGTAGTACCTAAATCATTTCACTATCATTGTATATGCTAGATATATTGAGTTAAGCTACATGCTGCAGCAGAATCAAACTTTTGGGGCTTGGTTGTAGAGTACAACAGGGTTGGATATTGGGCAATGGAGAAGAATTATTGTGCAAACTAAGAAAAGAGACATCCTACACCAAATTAGAGGGAACGTAGGAGATGAGATGTCATTGAAGCCGAGCAAAAAGTGGGAAAACTTGATAAATTCTGAAACAAAAGTGTGTGTCACCAAGTGGCAAGAACAGGCTGGATGGTGCTAGGAAGCACATGTTGAAATAGAGGCATGAAGGGGAGGATGACGCTGGTCGATGTATCAAATTCTGAAATACACGACACAGAGGCTTGAGGCAAGGACAGAGACGTGATCATGATCGACAAAAATAGAAGTGGCATGATTGTTTGCCAGTTTGTTTGACCATAACCATAACGTGAATTGATAAGTCAAATAACGGATTGAAAACTGAAACGTGAGATCTGATGTGGTTAACTTAAATGATGTCAACATTTAATTGGTGGGACAGGATTTGGGACAGATGATTTGAATCCTGTCTTGACATGGATACGCATCGGATAAATTTACAACACAACACGACTACCGTTTAGAAGTATTCATGCTTCTTACTTTACAGTATAAATAACTGAAAAAGAAGACAAGAGAAGCTGATAATTCAAGTCACCCTAATGATATGGCAATATTATGTATTCTTAGAGTGGAGCAATGCAATGCAAGTAACGCACATAATTCATACATGAAGAAACCAAAAACCGATGAATGCAAAAAACTAGCACTCACATTGGCAGGATTCATGGCTGGCCCGGTGTAAGCAGATCCAACCATAACCAAAGTGACGGTCGCGGTGGCCAGCAACCAAGTCTTCAACAAATCACTACGAGGACCCCTAAGAATGATGAAGAGTACAGCAAAGGTAATAAAAAAAGTCAACACCCCCTCAGCAACAGCCCCAGTATGCAAGTCAACTTTCAAAGAAGGGCCTCCAATCATGTGCTTGTACTTGGTAGGAATCACCTCCATAATCGCCATTGCACCACCCGCAGCACCAAGCGCCTATTTCACAACCCAACAACCATTCATCAAACACCCTTTGCATAATCCCCATCGACCCACCAAAAGTTTTCCCAAAAGATTCAAACTTTAGGGGTCAGGAGATTAAATCAAAAAAGAAAAAACGACACCCAAAAGAGAAAATTCAAAAAATATATATTATTTATTATTATTTAAAAGTAAAAGCAAAAAGGAAAGAGAAAAAGACCCTTTTGGTTTGGGACACGAACCTGGGCAGGGAAGCGCAGTGCCATTGAGAACAGAGTGTCGGAACCGAGACCAACGGCGTAAAAGGAAGCGGTGCCGGTGGGGTTGAAGCTGGCACCACCCAAGGCACTGCCGACGATGGTGAAGAGAAAGACAAGGATGAACACGAGTGTGGTTGTGACGAGAAAAGAAGGGTAAGCAAAACCGCTGTAAGAGAGATGTTGAAGGTCAAGGGCTCTGGTTATGGCCCCTGAAGCTATTCCCAACATGGAGGAGCAAAACACCCACATGAAAGTCAACACTGCGTCTCCAATTGCTGCCTTTATAGCACCCACCATTTTTGCTCTGAAGGAAAAGCACGAGCGGTGGCTCACTCACTCGCCTCTCTCTCTCTCTCTTTCTGATATTGCAGTGCGACAGCAGAGAGAGAAAAAGAGGGGTCTTTGTGTGAGTGAGTTGAGAATTAAGGAAACATTGTTGCTTGGCGTTAATAATGGACAGTGAGTGCTGTGGGAAGAGAATGTGACAATGTGAGTGATTCACCTAATCGGGTAGGTGGCGAACATGGACTAACATGGGGTGTAAGCAGATAAGCTCCACAAACAATACCTGTCATAACAGGTGACACCCGGTTTGTTTTTCTTTGTAAAAAACTACTCATTTCTCCGTGTTTCATGAGTATAATTAAAATTAAATTTATAAAACTATTTTAAGATTTAATAAATTTTAAAAGTATTGTAATTATTAATAATGAATATTTTATTTAATTAAACAAAATATAATAAGAGATAGATTTTAAATTAAAAAAATTATAACAAAATTTAAAATTTATATTAATATTAAATTAAAAACAAATGTTTAATGTATAAATATTATTGAGTATGATAGAAAAGGAAAATTTTTTAAAAGTATTTTTATTTAATAAATATTTTAAAATATTTTTATTTAAAAATTATATATAGATGTTGATACTAAAGTTAAATAAAACATTTTATGAATTAAATTTTAGTTTTTTGCTGGAAGAAAATTTAATTAATATCTAAGTGCAAGCAATACTTTTCATAATTTAATCCCATAATAATATAATAAAGTATGTTAATATTTTTTTAAAATTTTTACTTATTTTAATAGCAAAAAACTTTTACTTATTTTATATTAATTTTTTTATTCTTAAAAACTTAATATTGAAATATTAATTTTGATCTGTAAATTTTTTTGCTTTTTTTTCATCTTTTAATTCTTAAAATATAAAGTTTTTAAAATATATTTGTCAAGTAAATCAGTCGAGTTGAGTTGAGCCTCATAATTTTTTTTAGTTAACATTGATAAATAAATAAATTTTAAATATGAAACTAAAATAACTAACTTAGAATTACCTTTAAAATTATGAAATAAGATTCAATCAAATAATTTTTATAAAATAAAATATTCAATCACAACAATTAAATTATTATAAGTTGTTGGAACTTTACCGTATGTAAATTTATTTAAACAAGTCACAGTTATAAACTAATGGGAATTAATTTTAATTTTTTGATCTTAAGGATATTTTATAATTATTAATTTTAAATAAAAATTTAATAAAATTGTCATTTTGCACCAAATTAAACTACAGGTTAAAAGTAATTCTCATCAATTCGTAATTTTATCTTTGTAAACATACTGGAATGTGATACTTATATGTTAACTAACTTATGCATTATTTATAAATTTTTCAAAAATAAAAAATTGACGTGACTTAAGAGAAAATTTTAGCTATTAAAATATTATTTTATTCTTTGTTTATCTGATGTTACTATTATATTTTAAAGGAGTATTAGCAACTTATTTTCTAACATATTTTTTATTATTAACTAAAATTTATTAAAACGTGAGTTATTTTTTTTAATATTTTAAACTTTTTATTTTATTTATAAATTATTATTATATGTTGATGAGAAATATTTATAATATGTTTAACATATTATTTTAACCACATTCTTTATTATTAATAAAATTTTATTAATTTTTTAAAATTTATATAAATTTATATTGTTGAAATTTTTAATAAATTTTAACTAATAAACAAGATTATATTAAAAAATTATTTTAATATTTTCCCCTTCATATATTAGATCAAAATCACTTAACTACCTAAAATCAAAATATTCGTTAGCACCAGTGGTACATGTTTGAATTTCTTTGATTCAAAGGCGCAGCCAACCTAGTTTAAATCAGTTTAATTTTTTGAAAAAAAAGAAAAAAAGAATCAGTTTATTTTAATTTGAAAAATAATTAACAAAACCTAATCCAAATAAGAATTTATACAGTGTTTAGTGTGTGGATAAATCATTGGTAGTATTTGTTTCCAAACATATAAAATAAGCATTAAATAAAAGATATATATATATATATATATATATATATATATACTTATCAATTTAATTTAACACTGTAAATGTGTAATTTTAAATTGTCATATTAGTAATAATTATTAATTTTTGTAATAATATAAAAATTATTTTAATGATACATTCTAATTAGTTGATTGTATAATTTTTTAAGTTTTTATGATATTTTTTATCAAAATTAAAATTTTATTTCAATAAAAAATATTATTTAAAGTTATATTGTAGTTAATAAAGGTAAAATTCTTCTAAAGTAAATTCGTTTGTAAAATAAAAAATTATTTATTATTAATTTAATTTAAATTATACGATAATATTAACACAAAATAATTTAATAACGAAAGTTCATTGTTTTCTTATTTTATGTATAAACTTATTTTTGAGGAGCTTTTCTTTTTTAGGCATAGAAATGAAAAAGCGCAGCATTCAATTTTATTTTATTTTAAGGGTAATTTTAAAAAAATAGAATATATTTATCGAGTAACCTAATGAATAAGTTGCGGGTGATTCATCACTACCATCAATATAATTTTTGAGTAAGTCAATGGCTCAAAACGCACCCTTAACATTATTGAAGCATTAAATCCCTTTCCAATCCCAGTCAGCTAAAAGATTTTGAAAGATCTGGCCGGAGAGATGAGCACACCCTTGCTAGTCTGCAGCACGTGGATGTCATGTTTCAACTTTCTATCCATACGCTCAAGGTTGACTTTTTTTTTTTCTGCTTTAGTAAATAAACAAATTAAATTGTTAAAAATTCCATATAAGTAATTTATAAATTCATGAATTAATTATAAAAAAAAAATCCTTCATTGTATTGATGTCAATAAACTGTGAATTTGAAAGCTTTTGAAAATTATATAATTTTCCACTAATTAATAATGTAAATTAAGTTCAAAAGTTATGGTAAATATTTATTATAATTAATTTTTTGCATTACATATCATTAAATAATAATAATAATAATAATAATAATAATAATAATAATAATAATAATAATAATAATAATAATATTGAACTTTGCATTTAAAAGGGGCCAACCATTTTGATTCAGTAAAAGCTATTAAATTTTATAGGAGGCAAATCGATCCTCCTTTGAAAAACTAATAATAATTAATCTTAAGTGTATAAATATGTACAAAAAAGCACATGGGACACTATTGATCACGCTTACGGTGGAGCAGAGTCGAAAAACAATATTGGTCACGTGTTAGCTATGTTCACATAAGTGAAAAACAGGAAAGGATTTCAGAAGATTAATTATTTAAAAAAATCAATTGATTGAAAGAATTTTCAAACTAACATACAGTAATCGCACCATTTGTTTATGGGACAAAATTCTTGCACGATCAATAACTAAAATCTCAAAAAAAAAAATAAAATAATTTCAGTAAAGGATTTGTTATACTTCATTTTAATATATTTTAAATTGTTTATTGCTTATGCTAAAGAGAGAAGAGTGTACTTATATTTCATAAGAAAGAGAATTTCACTCTCAAATAATTGGTTTGGTCTGTTTGGAATGTATATCTAGAATTGAGATTCTAAGTCCTGTTATATCGGAATTGGAAATAAATTAAAATAACAATTCATATGGTTAGGTTGTATGAAATTATAATTTTATTTAAAATTTAATTGTATCTTAGTACTTTAAATTAAGGACAGTCATGTATGAAGTGGTTACATTGGTTTTGAGTAAAAGATTAATTTTTAGGCAATGATATAGTGCTAATAATAGTAATGATAATAATAAATATCGTACTTGAAAGATGAGACGAGGGATATGAATTATTCTAATAATTTCTGCTCTTGTGGAGAGCACAAAACTAATAAATATGATGAATGGTAAGATGTGATGAGTGATATGCTAGACATTGAAAGAAGAACAACTTAACATATTTTTGGCAGGATCATTGGATGAGTGTGATAAGCTAAAGTTATTGCTGAGTAGATAAATCTCTATCTTTGAAAATAAAATCAATTATATTGTTGATTGTGGGGAATGAAGTAATACTAAATAAATGTGGAAATTTAGTTGGGGAAGTCCATTTTTCTCTTTAAAAAGAAGAAATGCTTTATATATATATATATATATATATATATATATATATATATATATATATATATTTAAATCACATTAACATTGTTATCTCATGTCTAAGTGAAAGTAATAGTTCAAAATGGCAATACACAAGCAAGACGAAATTTCTGTCAAATGTGTATATCACTTTTTCAATTAATGATATTATAATTTTTAACTTATACATTGGTGTGTCCTTTCTTTAGTGCTTTTGGTTTGTTGAACCAATGATATTAAAATTTCTAACTTACACATTGCTTGAAAGATGTTGATGGATAAGATATCTGCTAGATTAAATTTTACAAAAAGAAACATCATTTATGTTTTTACATCGTTAACATGCCCATTATGCAACATGCAAGGGGAGTCTTCTTCTCATTTATTTTTTAGGTGTTACATATCTATCTATAAGTGTGGTCTATTATTTATGTTTGGTTAGTTTTTGTAGTTTATCTGCCTTAGATAGAAAATCTCAATTTTGCAAGCATGATAATTGTTGACCGATAGAAAGACTCGTAAGGTGTGGATGATCACTTGATAATTTGTGGTGTGGTCTTTATAGAAACTTAGAACATGGTTGTTCCTAATAATGAACAGGTTGATGTTAGCGAAATTTTGGATCTCTTGGTCCTAGATTATGGTAAAGTTGGGAGAGTTTTTCATTTTTTTGAATATTGTGTTAATCTGGTGCAATACTTGATGTGCTATTAGTTTATAAATATTTTCACCTTGAGGGTTGTAATATCCTTCGTATTCCCTCATATAATGATGGCAAACATACCCGAACATATGCAGGCCTACTCGACTTGAGTTTAGTGGAGAAAACTTATCTTGACTGAGTTTGGGATCAGGTCTTATCGCTTAAAAAAGTTGGGGTTGGGGTCGAGTTCAAGGATCTAGTATTTGCCCTGCCCCTTAAACCTTCCCTTTTTCTTCTGTGCGTGTTTGACTTATATATTATTGAAATACATTTAAAAATAAAATACAGAGTAAATTGATATTTAAGTTTAAAACTGAATTTAAATATAGCTTTAGCTCAAAATCAATTTTAAATATAATTTTTTAAATTTAAAACCAGGCTCTTTTATGTAAATAAAGTTAAAAAAATTAAATATTACAAATATGTCCTAAATTGAAAAAATTTACAAAAATATTCTATTTTTATTATATAAAAATCGATTATAATTGACTTTATCGTGATTACTGTAAACAATTTAGAAGTAAATTATAATTAATTTTTTCAATTTTAAAATCTACTTATACATAAGTCAATTTTAATTGACTTTCTTTCAATTAAAAAAATTCTTACACAAAAGTCGATTATAATTAATTTTTTTTAATTTAAAAAAATCTTACATAGAAGTCGAATATAATAGATTTTTATATAAAATAGAAGTCTATTATAATAAATTTTAGTACATTTTCATGCATTGTGAAAAGGATTTAATAAGGAGCACATGCTACATTTTGGCATAAGTGCCATGCAAGTGACTCATGATGTTTTACAATATTTGATATTTGCATGAGACAACAATGCAAGTCATGGTCAACGAGAATTAAAAGTGAATTTAAATGAAGAATGGTGTGATTGTAGAAAATTTCAAATATTGCACTATTCATGTTGTTATGAACTCATTGCATGTTTTAATACTCAACAAGTGTAGATCTCTTTTGGTTAACGAAATTTATTCTATGAAGTCTATGTTCAATGTGTATAAAGGTGAATTCTTTTCCATTCCTAATAGAGATTGTGGCCAACATATATTAGGTTACCTATATGGCCAAATTCTACACTTAAGCGAACTCTTAAGTGTAGTTCAATTTTTACAAGGATTCACAATAAAATGGATGAATTGATCCAAGCCAAAGAAAACATTGTAGATTATGTAGAGGTATAAGTCACACTAGATGTACATGCTCATATGCTCCATCCTCTAGAACATATTTGTATGCTCCATCCTCTAAAACATATTTGATTGATTGTGTTTTGTTGTAAGAAAAATATTGTAAAGTTAAATTTGTAGTAGTGCATTAGATACGATGAATATGTTAAGATGCATTTATAAATTTATTTCACTACTTTTGTAAAGACAATTTGATGTTTTTTTTATTGTGTTCCATCTTTTAACACATATAACAATATTAAGTTCTAGTACATAATAATTAAAAGTCTTAGGCCACTACATTATAATAATTAGAAGTCTTATACACCGTATATACATAATAAAAATTGAAATGTCATTTTTAGAATGCGTCGGAATATACTGAAATATATTATAATTAACTCATATGTAAGAGTATTTTAAAAATTAAAAGAAAGTCAATTATAATTGTCTTTTGTGCAAACAAATTTTAAAAATTTTAAAAAATTAATTATAATCAACTTTTATATTATGTACAGTGACCACAATAAAGTCAATTATAATCAATTTTTATATAATCTAAGATAAGACATTTTTGTAAAATTTTTCAACTTAGGACATTTACGTAATACCTAATTTTTTTTATTTTATTTATGTAAAAAAGTCTTAAAACTAATTTAAACTTTATTTTTAAAAACTTAAATAAATTTTAAATCTAATTTTTTTAGCCAAGATAACTTTTCACTTAACAATTACAAACAATTTCACATTTTAAATTTTGTCACAGTCAACTCTTAAATAAATAAATTATACATAATTAAGTGGTAAAATCATATTAGTACAAACATTGACTAACATAAGTATAATATATTAACTTCAATACTTGTGTTTGTCCGTATTTTTAATTAATTCATAGAAAAAGAAGAGTCTTATCACGATGCTAAAATAATATGAAAATGTAGGAGAAAAAAAAATAATTACAGAGCATCAATTCTTAATTTGTGTGAAATATATGTTAGATTAGCATATTCATCTTTCATTCATTTATTAGGTAGGGCACTACATTATAAATCTATGTATTTACTCTTGTGAGTAAATACTGAATTTTGGAGATTGAAATTTGAAACCTTGAATTTTGCAAGTTGCAATACTGAATCATTTTTATTAGTAAGGAGGTAGCAAAAGTCGTTTGCAACATTGACGTTCCAAGCCATAATAAATTTGAATGGAACAAGTTATTATGCTATATTAATTGCGGGATTTTATTTGCTTAACTGTCAGTTTTTTTTCTTTATTATTTTATTTTCTTATAACAAATGTAACTAAATTTATTAGTTGTAAGTACTATTTGTAATTCCTATAAAAGGCTTGGAATTGATTCCATTCATTAAACAATCACTAGAAAGCTAATGCATTCCTAAAAACTCTCTCCTCACTAAACATCTTTCAAGTTGTATATGTTTTTCATTCCCCATCATCTTTTTTAAGTGAGTTTGATAGAGTTTTGTAGGATTTGTCTTATAATAGATTGGGGTCAAAGCAAGGTTGGATATTCTTGAAGGTGTTCTTTGTGAAATCCTTTATGAATCAAAGAATGAGGAGTTCTACGAAATTTGATATTGAAAAATTCATGGTCAAGAATGATTTCAGCATTTGAAGAATGAAGATGAGAGTGTTTCTGGTTCAACAAGAGAAATTGAAGAAGTGCTAACTGGTGACGTAAAAATGTCAACCACATATTCTAGGGAGAAGAAGGAGATGCTTGATAAGTCCCATGGCGCCTTAATTATTTCTCTGGGAGACAAGGTTCTTAGAGAAGTCTTA
Source organism: Abrus pulchellus subsp. cantoniensis (assembly GCA_024086825.1). Taxonomy (NCBI): domain Eukaryota; kingdom Viridiplantae; phylum Streptophyta; class Magnoliopsida; order Fabales; family Fabaceae; genus Abrus; species Abrus pulchellus. The sequence continues at coordinate 16,016,188 of CM044050.1, forward strand.
AAAGAGAAGACTGTTGTTCTAGCTCAAATTGGAGAACTCATACGTGACCAAATCTTTGGCAAACAAGTAGTATTTGAAGTAGAAATTGTATACATTCAAGATGCGAGCGAAAAGAGGTTGGAAGATCACTTAGATGATTTCAATAAGATCATTCTTGATTAAGAGAATATTGAAATCAAAGGTGATGAAAACCAAGCCTTTTTGCTGCTGAGTAGACCTTTTCCAGGTGAACCCTTAAGATATCTGAGGATTCTGTATGCAACATCTAGATGTATCGTTCTTGGTTTCTGCATGAATTGACTCACGACTCCAACAACATAGGCAATGTCGGCTCGATCATCTTTATATCGGCAGGAGGAGGTAAAGCATGAGTGGGTAGGGGATTGGTAGTGACATTGGGACGCTTTGCCCTTGGTGGCTCCATTTTTCCTTAATTAATAAGGTCTTGGATGTCATGTTTCAGCCTTAAACATCGGTGTCCATTTTTCGGGGTCTCGAAGGGGCGTGGAAACACATAAGAACTCTTGAATTGAAATGGAAAAATATATGTAACTCCAGTTACTTCGGAAATGGTAAGATCTTTGGCGAAAGAACGCAAGAGGAGGGGTTGATCCGTATCATCTTGACTTGGTTCTGATTTCTCTATTTTTTTAAGAAAATCGAGTCGGGTTCTTCTCCTACCCGTATCGAATAGAACATGCTGAGCCAAATCTTCTTCATGGAAAACCTGCTTTATTTAGATCGGGAAAATCGTACGGTTTTATGAAATCATGTGCTATTGCTCGAATCTGTAGTCAATCCTATTTTGCCCCGGTCTTGAAAACCGGTATAGTTTGAAACAAAGAACATCGAGGGTTCGAATCCCTCTCTCTCCTTTTTCTCGGCGAATATATTTTTTGATTTTAGTGGTTTTGATTGACTCGGTTTTTTCGGGCTCGGCTAAGGAATGATATAGCTGAGCCCGAAAAAACCGAGTCAACCCAATATCTATAGTGAAATCAAAGTTATTTCTACTTCATTGGATCTCATGTCTCAATTAAGAGGAGTCATGGAAAGAACAGGTTCAAAATCTCGATCAATTCCTTTTTCAAATCCTGCGGCAGCTGCGCAAGCTCTTCCCGCGTGCCATAAATGACCTACAAATAGGAAGAATCCTAGAACAAAATGAGAAGTAGCTAACCAACTTCTAGGAGAGACATAAAAAGACTTCTAGGAGAGACTTCTCAAACACACTCATTTATGGCAAAGATGTGTTAATTGAAGGAGGTTCAATCTGCCTTGTTCTTAAAGGAACTGAAGAGGAGAAATAGGAAGATATCAAGATACTTAAAGTTTGTTTATGAGAGACTGGTCAGAAAAGAAAGATTCTAAAACCAAGAAGGGTTCAAAATTAAAGTCAAAAGAAGGCAAGAAGAGGAAGTGCTTTATCTATGGAGTGAGAAGCACTTGAAGGAGTGCCCGAAAAATGAGAAGAAAAAGAAGCACAAAGATCAAAACGTTAACAACAGTGATGCTAATGTTGTTTCATAAGTATACAAAAGTGCCAAAGTCATGTGTATTGCAAAAGATAAGGACAAATCAGAGTGAGTTTTTTATTCAGAATGCACATTCCATGTGTCCTAACAATGATTGATTCGTTTCCTATGATGATAGCCATGGAGGAAAGGTTTTGCTAGGGAATAACAAGGCTTATAAGGTCATTAAGATTGGTACTATTAAACTGAAACTTACTGATGGAGCCATAAGGATCTTCTTCCAAGGGGTGAGACATGTATTAGAACTAAAGAGAAATTTGATTTCTCTTGGAATGCTTGGTACACAAGGCTATGTGTGCAAAGTTGAAAGTAGAGTTTTAAAGATTACTAAGGGATCTATGGTGCTGATGAAGGGAAAGTTAGATCATGGTTTATATATTCTTTAAGGGAGTAATATGATAGATCTGTTACCTCTGCATTTTCTAAGAAAGTTTAGTCTCAAGCAAGTCTTTTGCATAAAAAGACTTGGTCATATAAGTGAAGGAGGATTAAAGGAGTTGAACAAGCACAGACTGTTTGGTATTGCATGAATGTTTTATGAACATTGCATCTTTGGTAAAGACAAAGAGATTTGAGTTTGTCACTATTAAAAATTACTCATTTTATAAAATATAATTTTAAAATTTTTATAATTGATCTTTTTTTAATTATAATTTATTAGAAAAAATAAATTTTAATTGAAAACAAATTATTTTACTTTATTATTAAAATTTTAATATTATATATATACACACAAAAATGTATTTTATTGTTTATATATATATATATATTGAAAAGTTAAATTTTTTTAAAAAAATTATTTTAATTTTAATAAAGTGTAATTTTGTCATTTATATCTTACTCTATTATTATAATTATTTATTTCAAACTTTAAACAAGGTGACATAATGTATCAATTTTACTATTTTGATGCATATTAAACATAAGATAGAATAAAAATGTATTATTTTTTTATTATATTATATTTTTATTCAACTCTAATATCTTATATTTTTTATTTTTTATATTTATCAAAGTGATAATACAAATTTGAAGAGTTAAAAAAGAAAAAAAGAAATTGTTGACATAATGGATCTATTTTACTATTTTAATGCATATTAAATATAAGATAGAATAAAAATGTATTATTCTTTTATTATATTATATCTTTATTCAACTCTGATATCTTATATTTTTATTCTTTATATTTATCAAAGTGATATTACAAATTTGAAGAGTTAAATAAGAAAAAAATTTGTTGATATAATATATCTATTTTACTATTTTAATGCATATTAAACATAAGATAGAATAAAAATGTATTATTTTTTTATTATATTATATCTTTATTCAACTCTGATATCTTATATTTTTTATTCTTTATATTTATCAAAGTGATAATACAAATTTGAAGAGTTAAAAAAGGAAAAAATAAATTGTTGACATAATGTATCTATCTTACTATTTTAATGCATATTTTACTATTTTAATGCATATTAAACATAAGATAGAATAAAAATGTATTATTTTCTTATTATATTATATCTTTATTCAACTCTGATATTTTATATTTTTTATTCTTTATATTTATCAAAGTGATAATACAAATTTGAAGAATTAAAAAAAGGAAAAAAGAAGTTGTTGACATAATGTATCTATTTTACTATTTTAATGCATATTAAACATAAGACAGAATAAAAACATATTATTTTCTTATTATATTATATTTTTATTCAACTCTAATATCTTATATTTTTTATTCTTTATATTTATCAAAGTGATAATACAAATTTAAAGAGTTAAAAAAGAAAAAAAGAAGTTGTTTACTTGAATGCTCACTTAATGTACTTAACACCAAAAGAAATATGAAAAAAGTTAATTTTAATTTTTTTTTAAAAAAAAAAGGAGGAGAAAGGCAAGAGGTCCAAGGAAAAAAAAAGAAAAAAATGAGAAAGTCTATGTTAATAAGTTGCTACTTAAGTAAAAGATATCAATATTCATTTTGTACATGAATTTATAGAATAAAAATTAAATTAGTAAAAAAAATTCAATTAGTTTTGAGAGTCCAAATAAACAAATATTATCTTGATTGATAAATTAAATTTGTCTCAAACTTAGACTACTTAGTAGATCAAGATAATATACTTTGGAATTTTTTTATGCAATTAAAATAAGTTTCACAAAATTTTTAGGCAACAAATGACAATATTATGCAACTAAGAATACACATGTAACAAAAAAGTAAAATTAGAGAGGGTTAATAATTTGGAGAAACCCTTAATAATGGAAAAAATAAATAAATTCATGTAACTTAATTTAGAAAAAATAAATAAATCCATGGAACTTAATAGGTATATCATAAGTCTTCTTAAAATTCTTAGGAATGTATTAAAAATTTAAACTTCACCAACAAGAATGCAAATAAAATAACCAAAATATCTATCAATTAGAAGAATAACATAATAAAATTTGAAACAAAGCATAACATATTTGTGCATCAAAACATAACTCATTTCCTCCTTTTATTCCATCCTATTTATTATTTTAAAAGTTATTATGAAAAAGGAATATAATAGAATTTAATAAAGTAAAAATAACTAAATTAGGATAAAATTAATATTTTTTTTCCTTTCACCCTTATCTTATACTATAAAATATTTGTGCTTCACCATCTTTACTAGTACTACCAAATCTATCATTATTGTTGTAACATCCTCTTTTTATTTTCTAGTAATTTATGTTTTATTTCATATTAAGTAGTATTAGAGTGCACTTAGAAGGAAGTATAGAGGATTTTTGGAAGGAGTTTAGTGTAGGGGATATTGCTCAAGCGAGGTAAATCTTGTCCAAGCGAGACTGAGCGTGCAAGAATATAAAGTTGCAGGGCTATCTCACTCAAGTTAGATGCTTCGCGCTCAAATGAGAATGGATAAATGCAGTCAAACTGTCACCTCACTCAGACAAGAGAGATCTTACTTAGACAAACTAGGATCTCGCTCAGGTGCGGGGCTGAGGGGTGTTTAAGAGATTTCTAGCATGAAAGTTTCATTTCATTTTAAACTCATATCACTCTCTCTATTTTCTCTAAACTCTCTCTTCTATTCTTTAGATAAAAGCCTCAGAAACTCTGATTTCTCTTCAAATCCAAGTTTGAACGTTGAATCTGAATGACTCCAAGTAAGTTTTTTTGGATCAAACTTGATTTTCTCCTATCGTTTTTCATGTTTTGTTTCTTATGGATATCTCTTGTTACTCAGGAGAACTTCCATTGTTGATCCTTGATCCTTTTCAACATCTCTTTGTGAACTCATCTCCGAGGTAAGAAGGACTCTATTTTATCATTATATTACAACATTTATTTTGTGTTGATTAGAGCAATGTTTCATGAATATTTTGTGAGAATATGTGATTGAGATACCTTTTGCGTGAATAATAGATGAAAAGGTGATTGTTTGATTATTTGGACTGATTGTTTGTTTAGACTAAGTGGTTGGTATATGCATTATATGATGAGTGCTTAATTTGAAATATGATTAAACTTGCTGAGTGATTATTATGAGATTTTATGAAATATGTCTGAGTAAAATGATATTGATCTGAAAGAATTTAACAGTTATAACTATATCAATAAGTGTATGAGTGGAATTAGTTTGGAAGTGCTTTACTAAATACAATCTTATGAGTGAGAAGAAAGGATAACTTTAAGAATGACTTTAAGAGTCGAATATAGATTGAATCTAGTGTGAATAGTTATAGAGATATACTAAGGGTATAGAGTCCAGATACGATGAAAATATATGAGAAATGTAGGGTGGTGAGCGACATTCGCGTATGTATACACACTCTATCTGAAAGTGAATGCGTCACATGGTCTCACACTCGTTTCCTGACTAGACTCCTTACTATGCCTTTGCTAAGGGGCCCGATTATTGTACATGTTGTATCCATGTGCATGGATTAACTGACGACTATTTACCTAGTTGAGTAAAATTTCAAGAAATGCTGAAGGCATCTATACTTGTGATTATAGTGTACTGGTAGTGCGTATTGGAATGAGAGAACGGATAATAGATAATAAATTGTGAATGATGTGTGAGTGAATATGTTTGCAATGTGAATTTATTATACAAATGGTTGTATTGCTTTTATACTATAAACTATGATGTTGTGATATAATGTATGAAAAATGATAGAATAGACGCTCATCCTTACTAATATTTTCAGGAAAACAAAATGATGAAACCTCAGGAAAGAGTTAGATTAGTAGATAGTTTAGTACATAATAGGTTAAATTATGTATTTAATGAATATCAAAGACTTTATTATTTTAAATTTGTTATTCTTGTAGAGGATGAACCTAAGAGTTTTGTTATGTTAGAAATGAATTTCTTTTGTAGTATTCCATTTAATTTTCCTAGGACTAAAATATATCAGACTCTGTGTATATATATGTATAAGGGTACTGTTAGAACTCCAGCAATTCTCACCTATTTATTTACCTATCACGACCATGACTCTCTTGGAAGACCGTTCAGATGGACCTTTGAGCGAGTGACTGGCACAAAGGTTATGACTGATTCAGGTGATCGGTACTTGGGATCAAATGATGATCTGGATTCAAAAAATTTAGCCGAAATAGAGAGCTGTCATGAGGTTAATGAATAAGACTGGTCTTCAGTGTTGGCTTATGTTTGAGACTGCTCTAGGATTTAATTTTGTATATATTAATGTGACTATTTTGGTGATGTAAATTATTGTAATTGATATAAGAAATGCATGTTCAGTTTCTTAAATCGAATATTTAACTATGTTTTATCATTGTCTTTAAAAGTATTGTGGTTCCATTTATATTGCATGTATATGGAAAACTTTATTTACAATAAACCCATTTATAAAGTAACTTTTATTAACTTGTTATAATAAAACTTATAAATCCTGTTTTGTGATATTTATTATTAATTATTGTTATTGTTGTACCATTAATATTATCAATTCTATGAATTTTTTTTATAAACAACTATATCTTATAAAAAATTTTATTGATTAATTATAATAAAGTTCATTAGACATAAAATTCATATTTTATATCAAATTATAAAAAATAAAATATACATTATACGAATTTAATATATTAGGATGTTACAGTTGTCAACCATATCAATTAAGCAATAATGATTAATGAAACACTAATTCAGTTAATTTTTTTATTTTTATATTTCATTATTATTAAACTATTTAATAAGTTTTTTAATTTTTTAAATTTTAAAACATTTATTTATTTTGGTTATCTTCACTCAAAATGGCGTCTAATTGAAACCTTAGCCCGAAAATAAAAATCATATCGAAACATTGACTCGTAAATATTTTTTATTAAATTATCTATAAAGAATTTAAAAATCAAAACCTATGGAATACAACACAATTAATATTTTCAGAACGAAACTTATTTGATCTTTTATTTCTTACGCATTCTATATGTTCTTTAACTTTTTCCTTTTAAAAATATTGGTTGTTTGTAGCTCATTAATTTTGTTTTACTTAAAAAGTAATTAATTTATCAATAAGTGAAAAGATACAGATAAAGTGTTTACAGTAATATTTTGAAATAGTATCGACGGAGCAAAAGATTGGGTAGTTGATATTTAGGCCCAATGTAGATAAGAAGCTTGATGGGCCGAACAGTTCCGCTGGAACAAAGTGACGATACACGAAGCCTTTTGATTTGATTTTACAGCGAACGAAAAAAGGACCACAGAAGCACCACAGTCGCCGAACCCCCCAACTGTGTGCGACTTCGAATAGAGACCGAGAACGCCGATACTTAGGTAAATGAGAACTTGAATTCGAAATTTTACCACAGATCAGATATGTAGTAGTTTAGATCCATTTTCGCAACCTTACAATTCAGGCGTTTCAGAAAAACCTTTATTTTTTCATGTGGTTGCTGTCCTCTGTGATAGATCTGGTTTGGATTGGATAGTTTTGTTTTATTTTATTTTGTGGTTGTTATATTTTTTTTATAATTTTTTTATTTTATTTTAAAGTTGTGCCAAATTGTTAACGAATGCTTGCTCACTATTTGTATCTAGAATTTAGTAGAAGCAAAGTTACTTATAATGATAGAACCTGAATTTGGAGTGTTAGAAAGTGAATGGTCAATGACTAGTGAACGAGTCACTCAACTGAGCTGAGATTACCTAGTTCTTTGATCCCTTGCTTATTTTCTTTTCTTGCTTAACGTTACTGATTTTATTGCTTCTATATTTTTATTTTGCATCTACATACACATTTACTACTTTCTGAGTATGCAGTTTTAAATAGTGAAAACTCAATAATCGCTGTGGCAGTGGTGTGTTAATTTGTTGTGTAACTCTGAAATTTCTCTATTTTGAAGGATTGGTTGGGAAGGGTGTTTTTTGGGGAAAGGAAAGGCAGGGAAAATTTTTCATTTTAAATGAGCTTATTTTAATTTGATAAATTTTTAAATAAAATATATAAAATGATAGATTAACATAAGTTTAATGTATTAATCATCTATTTGTTATCATCAATGTTGTATAACTCTATTACTTTAAAAAATTAAAATTTTTCCCTTCACTTTGTTTCTCTCCTAAAATTCCTTCCCAAACAACCCATAAGTTCATGATACAGTATTTATATTTATACTGTTGATGTGACATTTGCTGACTATTGGGCGGTTTCACTAATGCTAATAATATTTAGGTTAATCAGAAAGACCCAACATTCCAAAATTGCAGACAATCAAGTCATGAATATAAAATACATTTTTTAACTTTTAAGGAGATCCTAAAACAGCAACTCTGGTAATTTAGTTGATGCTATGGACACATTAACGTTTTTACCTGTGTTAAGCTCCATGGCATGCTGATTATCTACTAAGAAAGTACTTATAGAAGTCATATTGCAAAACTGAATAATGATTATTTATAGCTGTGCTTTGGGAAGTGAATATGATAGAAAATAAGTGGGGAAATGGATTCTGTTTACGTGAAGTATTGTGATCTGTTTTGTTTCGTATTATATATTATATAATGTTTGTTGCTGCTGAGTGACTTTGCGTCATATTTCTGTTTTCTGAATTTGCAGTCTTTATATTAAAATCTGAGACTTGAAGGGAAGCTGTGGTACTTGGCCCAGTAGTAAAACAAAAAGTATATTTGTTGTAGAATAAGTTTTTCCTTGATTAGGGAATTTAATGAATTTTTTTAATTTGTAATTTTGTATATTAGAATACTTAAATTCTTGACTATTTCCAATTTTCTTGTGTTAATGAGAAGAACCTTGTAAGAGCCAGATCGTCATAAAAGTTAGCCATTGAAGTTGAAGATTCCAATGCCTTATAAACCCGATACTAAAATCTCATAATTCCAATGTTGGACTCACATTGGATACATTGGAATTGGATTCTAAAAGTTACCAAATTGGTTTGAGCATTTTATTTTTGACAGCAAAACAGTAGTGACACATATTAATCTATTAGGAGAGGGATGTTGGTTGTGCTATTTTTTAATAAAGGGAGAACAATGTAATTTAAGCACTTATTTGGTAATGTTAGTGTAATCTACCCTATTTATTTTTCTATTCTTTTAATAAGGAGTCATATAATGCGTGACTAAATGTTTCTGTTTTTATACAGGCTTTGGGCGTTTAAACAAGTCTGATCAATATCCAAGTTTACTTTCTCATATATTTTTTGTTACGGTCCTTCTATGGCATATCCTTTCTCAGATTTCAAGTACTCTGATGGCCTCACTGTAGTGGGTATCTCCTTCTGCACAGCTATTGTCTGTGAGGCCATCTCATGGGTTCTAATCTATCGCACGAATTCTTACAAGAACCTCCGGTCCTCCATTGATAAAGCCTCCAAGAAACTTGAGACCATGAAGACAGACAGCAACAAAATCAACATCAAAAAGTCAAAGACCAAAAAAATTGACCGTGTGGAAACAAGCCTCAAAGAATCGAGTCGTGACTTGTCTCTCTTCAAGTTCAAGTCCGGGGGTGTGGTGGCTCTGGTTCTCTTTGTGGTCTTTGGGTTACTGAATTCACTCTTTGAAGGCAAGGTAGTTGCCAAATTGCCCTTCAAGCCTTTTGGGCTTATTATGAAGATGAGCCATCGAGGGTTGCAGGGTAATGACCCCACTGATTGTTCCATGGCATTTCTATACTTCTTGTGTTCAATTAGCATCAGGACAAATTTGCAGAAATTCTTGGGTTTTGCACCACCAAGAGGTGCAAGTGCTGGACTCTTCCCCATGCCTGATCCAAAGACCAGTTGATTGGGTTTAGTGTTATATTTAAACTCTTTATCTAGCTATTTCTAGATTGCAGATTATTGGAACTGCTTAACTTCAGACATTTATATTTGATTTGGTTCTCTTAGGGAGACAAGCATGATTTTAATAGGTAACTGATACTTGAAGCAGTCAACTTCAGTTTTACAATGATTTGCTTGTTTTAAGTTTTGATTTAATTGCAATAAAGACTCTTCTCGTCTATGTTACCATAGAAATGGAGTTTTTATTCTCTCTGAGGCACCCCTCCCTACCAGAGTCCAGAATTTTGTTGTTTTTACTCTCTTACAAGAGGGGATAGAATTGTCATTATAAAGTAACTATTAACGTCATCTATATGTTATATACAGTTGTTTGTTTCCTTACAGACTATCAATGAGATTTGCAGAGTTGCTATGATTTTCGCGTTTTTTGTACAAAAGTTGATCCATTGATTTATTTGTTTAAAGCTCCTTGCACATTTTTTGGTTTTTAATGTGGCCTTCGATGGTTTTCGGTAGGAACTTCTGTCAATGATTTGCTTGGACATTGTTATTTTGAGATTCAGCTCAAATATCGATAATCCTATGTAAAATATTAGGTCTTTCAGGATTCCTTAATCACTTGGACCTAATGAATTTTAATATTTTATGGCACAATGAATAGTGTGTTAGAATGCTTTTTATTTTTTTATTTTTTATGATTATGTAAAAAGGTGGTTAAAGAGACTTCTCAATCTTGTTTGATATTAGACTCTTAAGATATTTGATAAGTAATGTGAATAATGGGTCTTATTTGGTGACTTTTTCGATGTATTAAAAGGATAGAACGATGCTAGTTGGATTTAAGATTCAAATGTGACCAAATTCACTAATGGCCATGTGTTCACACTGAGAACTAATGCAATTACTTAGATGAAGGGATGTAATTACTTCGATTACGTGATAAAATAATTACTATGAGATGTAATTACTGCTATTGACTATGTGAAGTCAAAATTACATATGACCGATTCTTTGAAGCAATCTTTAGTAAAATGGTTGATAACAAAAATATTAAAGAAAATAAGACTTTAGCTATTTTAAAAATTAAAGATAATGAGAACTCAACCTTTATGATTGAAGACGACTAAATTCATTAAAGTGAAATTATGCTGCTTTCCTCTCCATTTAACTTAAAGTTTGATCCTCAATTGTTTGGAGCATTTAAAAAATTGAACACTTGGATTAGTACTGTTTATTAAAGTTAAAAAAAAAAAAAACAATATTGAGAGGGGAGAAGCATGGGTGCTTCTATGCAATTTGGCTTTTCTTAAGTGCACGTTGGACTTATATATCAAGTTGTGTCATCATTTTGGTTTGTTTAGTAACATGGTTTATTTTATTATAATTTTATTCACTTTTTCTGTATTTCTGTTGCTCCCTGTTATTCATTATTTAATTTAGTTTATTTGCTAAAAAGTTAGGAGTTTTTTTAATTGCAGTATGTTTTGTGTTTTTAAAAGGTAAAACTACCAAAAACTTAATTAATCTTTTTTTGAATGATAAAATAAAAATATTTAAATTTTCAGGTTGATTTGATTTATTTTGTTTCTTCTCTTGATTGTTATTTTTATGTTCCTTGATTGAAATTAGCTTATTTAAACAATTTTTGAAGAGTAATAACCTAAAATGCTTCTTATAAATTGTTGGACCTATTTTAGTACTTAAAAAAAAATAATTAAAGATCACCAAATAATCTTTGAAAAATTATTTCATGAGATAAGTTAGTCTCTTTATTAAAATAATGTTTAACTTAAAGAAGTTGATTGTGTGGCCTAATTAACTAGGAATCAGTAAGTTCCATCTTATAAGTTTCAAAAGTTTATTTTTAGAGTCAAATTAGTCCCTAAAAAAATTTAGAAGAGCTAATTTAATTCTAAATAAATGATCATTGAAATGGGACCAATTTGGATATAGAAAAAAAAGATTTCAAAAAAATAAATAAATTTATAAGATGAAAATTATTGATATCATCTTAGTTAATTGACTAGTCACGCAAGTAATTCTATTGGGTTAAAAAAAATGACATTTTAATGAGAGGCTACCCTGTCTCACAAAAAATTATTTAAAAAGAGTGTTTAGTAACTTTTGTTATTTTAAAGACTAGACTAGGTTTAACAAACTCTTTCAGGGGCTAATTTTGGTATTTATTTATTTACTTTAAAACCATATTTTAAGTATTTATACTAATTCAGATTTATATTTTAAAACTTGCGTGATTGCATTGAGTTATATGTGGAAATATGATTTACCTAATTGTTAAAAATAGTTTTTGTTTAGATAATTTTCAAAACAGATAAAATAAATCTACTTTAAATTGGAATATAACATAACTGTGTTCCCAAACTGAAAGCTCCAGATTAAGGTGGAACACAGCGAGGGGTTTGTGCATTTATGAGAATTTTCTCTCTGAAAAAACAAAACTGGGTGTTAAAGAGATACGAGGTTCCAACAAAAAGCAAAAAGTAAGGATGGATAAAGTATAAATGCGACGTGACAGCGATGATTCCAAGCGAATTTCGTAGCAAGATGAACAAAGTCGAAGAGATTCTTCATATGTACATCGAGGATATAGAAGTCACAATGCAAAAAGTGTTTCTTATGACTGTATTAGAGGAATAAAATTATCATAATTAAAAAAATGCAAAAGTAAATTATTTAAGTCAAGATGCCTACTTTTTTTTTTTACTGATATAGAATATCAATTCCATATTTCAAATTTAAAAATCAAAAGTACTTTAATTAAGACTATAATAATCTTAAAATTTAATATATTTAAAGAAGAAAAATGTTAAATGTATAATATAACATATCAAGATTTTAAATAAAATAAAATAATATTATTTCAAAAAAATTATTAAAAATAAAGTTTAAAAGAAGTCTTATTCAAGAAAAAAAAGGATTTATAACATAGAGATAAATATAAGTAATTTAACTTTTAAATTGTATATTAAAAGAGAGTCCTCTCATAATTCAAAATTGTCATACCATTCTTAAAATAGATTTCTTCAATTCAAAATACAAATAACTGTAAAATGAATATCCAGGACGTAAGTGAAGTCTCGTTCAATAAGAAGAAGAAGAAAAAGTAGACAGAGGATTTACGTTATCGGTAAAGTAATTTCTAAATTAAAAAGAAATTTTATGTCCTTACATATGTATAATAATAATTATTGTTAATTTATTAATTTATTTAAAAAAGACATAAATATATTTTATATTTTTAAACTAATAAAAGAATAAAAAAATACCATGTACTTTTTTCAAATTTATGATTACCGTAAAAGTAAAATACCTTATCATTGATTCACCTGAAAAATGTACGTCGCTTTAAACAAGGACCACGTAATTTATAAGTCACGTAAATATTTGGAAATATGGATAATTGATATTGAGCTGGGAGAAAGAAATTCTTAGATATCGTTGTGGATTACTTTAATTAAACGGGTCGTTAATTTTTCTCTTATTTTTTGGTACTGCATTAATTTTTCTTATTTTACCTACGTTGTAATGTTCCAATAATACGAAAATATAGTAATATACAATGATTAAAGAGAAAGATATATTTCTAATTTCCAAAACACTTATTTTTGCATATGAAAAGGAAGCTAAAAAAGAAAAGAGAGAAAAATTTATTTGAAATTGAATATGTACGTATGAACTATGATTTTTTTTCTTCTCTGGGAGCAACCATAATCATCGTTTTTTCTCTCTCTTGAAATAATTATTAGAAAGAAGAGAGATTTTATTTAATTTTTGATTTAACTCTTGTATAAGTTGAAATTAACTTCTCCTTCCACCGCAACCGCGTTCTCTTTGGCAATTGAAATAAGCTGCTGCGACAGGTGCAAGATTATTAATTTCAGCAAAGTTTCTGGTATTGAAATTATGACGCCATTCTGGGGCGAAGACTGTGTCTCTGCCCAATTGCTGGAATAACACAAACACAAGTCGATGAATCCCTGCCGAAGGTTGCGGGCTCTCATAGAACACTACCTCTTTCCCTGCATATATCTATTGTCACCGTATAGACACATGTACATAAACATCAAAATGCAATCTTTGCTATAATGTAAATGCAGTAATTATAAGATTAAATAAATGTTTAATCCTTAAAATATTATGATTTTTTATTTATATTTTCTATTTTATTTTTGCTAAAATTTGAAAAATCATATAATTTAAGTTATTGGTGAAGAACTAAATTGACATCATGTTTATTTAATAGAACCACCAAAATGGAATAAAACTTTATAGACGGTAATAGAAAACATGATATTTTTAGATTTTATTTATTTATTTAAACTTAACTAAAATTACAGTTTAAAATTTATGTAAATTCTTTGATATATGGATACATGTGTGTAACATGTTAGAAACAAAAATTTGTCCTTTTGTAAAAGAGAGAGTTTTCTACATGAATGATTAAATTATTAAAATTATGCTAATAGAAATAAGGAAACAAAGTAATAATTTTTAAATGTAGAAAAGTATTAGATATATATATATATATATATTTATTGTATATTCAAAAATCAAATTAAATTGTGTAATAATTGCATTGAAATAAAATATGAGTTTTATTAACCTCAGTTCTAAGGCTGATGATAAGTAGCTAATAATAGTAAAATTTTAGGAGAAAAATGAGTATTTATTGTATTTTTATAATTTTAATATAATAACTGTGAATTTTTTTTATAAATTTTTTTTATTTATAGATACTTAAAATCAATTTTAAAAGTTGAGGTTAACAAAATTTATAAAATATTTTACTAAATATAGGTTAAATTATTTCATAAATCCTTTAAGTATTTAAAATATTTTAAATAAGTTATTATATTTAAAGACTTATAAGTAGATCTTTTAATTTTAAAATTATTTTTAATTGGTGTCTAATCACATTTCTGTTAGAGTTTCATTAAGTTTAATAACTTAAATAAAAAATTAATTAGTTCATAAGTTATTGAACAATTAAATTTGTGATATATCTTCCAAAGTATTGAAATTTTTTAATTAAGTATTTATATTTGATGAATCTCTAACAAAATCCTAATCGAGAGATTGAAATAAAATTAGTTTGAAGATTTAAACATCTAATTACAAACATTTAAAGCGTAAAAATAAAAATCCATTTAAAAAATCTTGAAATAATTTAGAGACTTGTAGATTAATTTGCCCAAAATATACGATCCTTCTTGGACGAATCATTTGGTAGACGAATGCAATATTGCTTTTCAACTCAATAAAAAATGAATAAAAAAGTGTATAGTTGAGGCACAATCTGGCTAGATACTTTTTTCTTTGTTTGCTTACACTTTATATATATATAGTAATTAACAAAAAGTAACTGTAATGTAATGTTCTCTCAGTAACCTGCACTATTCATAAATTTGAACACTTGGATTTAGATGTAAAAATGGACAAAACTCGTGTTTATTTGCATAATTTTCGACAAACTACACATTTTAAAGTTTGTTTAACATTTATACATTTTGTTTAATTATCAAGGATCGAACTTAACATACAGTTTTTTTTTTTCTGACGTTCTTAAAAACTTTTTTTTATCAACTTCAATTCGCCAGTTCACAAAAATCAATATGCAGTTACTATACAAATGAAAAAAAAAAAGAAGAAGGTTTGGTCACCCTTGTATCCTCTTTACATATTTTGTTTTTTTCTCTTTAAAAAAACCAAAACCAAATTATCATTTTCTTTCATAATATTGAAATGTACGATAGCGAGAAGAGGGCTTAATTGTCAAGTCAAATGGACTTTGCCTCTCAAGTCACAAATCTAGCCTAACAAAATAAATAAATAAATAAAAATCATGGCACGTGAATAGAAAGATAATTATAATAGTTTCACAAGAAATAATAGTTGAAAAAAAATGGTCCACCAATAAATGCTTATCTTGTTCTAATCTACTTTCCTGGAAATTGATTTATATAATATAGTCACTTATTCGTCAAATTTACTTTAATTTTATCTCTTCAGTAATCAAAATTTGACTCAAATTCGTCTCACGAGGACTAAATTGACATGTATGAATTTCCAGGCTTTGATCGATGAGGAATTAAATTATAAAATTTATGTATGGAACTAAAAATGAAACTGAATAAATAAATGAAAAATTAAAATAAGGCTTTTGTCTTTTGTTTTACTTCATAATAATATGAAGTCTTCTGATTGATGCATGCAGCAGGCGAAAGTGAAATTGATATAAAACCAACTACATTAGTACCGCCACAATAATACTTGCAGATGAACATATACACAAGCAACTAGGACATGGATATTTGTACGTACCGAAGGTTGCATTTGTGGTGGCTGGAATATCTGTCACCATCCTGCGACTCATCAAAAGGAGAAGAATGATGAAAACGAATATATATATTAATAAATATAGGTCACAGAATCTGAAAAAATTGAACACATGTATGTGTATATATATAAGTTTAGGCTTTAAACTTTAGTTACATTCATTCCCAGGAAATTTTGGAATTTCACCTATGCTTCTACCACAGATAGAAAAGAGAGACACTAAAGCAATCAAGGCAACTCACCAGTGCAGGTATTCTCTCAAGACAGGGTTACTAGGGCTAGGTGCATCTGCATCCACCAAAACCTGAAACCCAACCACAAAATTATTCAATGCAATTAACAATTTTATAGACCTCTTAAAAGAACTAATGAAAATAATTTACGACTCTTAAAAGTGTTTCTCAACTTATTTTTATAAGTTATTTAGTATAACATATCAAAATAAACACTTTTGACAAGCTTAATTATTTCAAGAATATTTTTGATTAAATATAGTATAATTTCTTATATAATAGAAGTTTATTGAATATGTGTATTGTCACCGGGTACTAATTAACTAGTCACCGCTATTACTTACCAGTGTGTAGAAGGTCCTGAGGTCTTGACCACCAACAGTAACTCTTGGGCGATTAACTACTTGAGAGGGCCTCAGTTCACAACCATTGCTGATCTCTCTGTTATTGGTGACAATCCTCATAGAAACGGAGCTTGTAAAAGGGTTCAGAACATCCCCTATCACACCCCCAACAACAAGAGGGTCTCCATCCCGTGCCATGATGTAGATAGTTCAACTCGATTTGTTTGGAGCTCTTGTTATGTATACATTGCTATATATATTTACCTCCTTAGAATCTGCTTTTCCTTCTGTCCCATCAATAAATTCTTCATTTTTTCTGTGTTCTCTTACCATGGGTTGATTGGATTTTTAATTTAGTATGATGAATTGCTTTCTATGTCTAATAAACTCATTGGTCCACCACTTTTCTTCCCCCCTTTTCATCAGACGAAATTTGTTTGTGCGGGGCCATAGTTGAAGTTTAAGGTAGAGATTTTGGATAAATTTTAAATTCAACTCTTAATAAAGACTTTTTATTCAACTTTTATATAATAGATGTTGTTGCTTGTACCTAGCTCATACATGTACACAAAAATCTAGTGATAAATTTGTGTTTCCATTGATCTTTATCAAGTGATTTTCATAGGAAAGTATTTTCTGTGAAGTGTTGCTATTTACCATTCTGTGTGATCACTGAAGACGGATTATTTTACATCAATTTTTTTTTTCACTCAACTTCTCTTTCTCTCTCACACAAATAATATAAAATGATACACACATTTATACTATTTAATATGTAAATTTTCATAAAATGCAAGATTAATGAATCTAATGGTTAGTTTGAGGTTTTTATCAAATAGATTAATTTTTTAAAATTTATATAAAAATAAAATTATTAAATACTTTACCAGATTACTTTATTTTAATGTGTAGTAAATTTTTTAACTATAAATAAATATTAATTTTTTTTATAACATACCAACAAATATCTAAATTATTTAAAATTATATATATATATATATATCATAAAGATAAATAAGATGATTAAACATTTGGAATGATTAATTTGTATTTTATAAAAAATTATTAAATGTTTAGGGTTTAAGTTTGAGACTTCGTGTGAATAGATTCTCTCTCTCTCTCTATTTATATTACATTATTTTTTATATTTTTATTATCTCTCATTAAATAAGTAAAATATTTAATGGATATATAACAGTTTTCCTATTAACAAGCGTGGTGTGAAACAGACATTTTTCAAGAATTTCCTATAAGGTTTCAGTGGTCATTTTAGGACTTGTTTTCCTTTGAAAATTTTCAGGCTGAAAAACTCATCCATTATATGTATACATGTTAACAAAATAATAATCTTGAATGGTTTCTTTCAAAATTCATATTATAGGAACCGTGTTCCTTTCGCGAAACAAATACCAAATCTCACCAAAATGTTCTCTTAAACCCTAGATATATAATTAACTGCGAAAAGAGACTTAAATTGTGTCCATATTCTTGGACAAAAGACAGAATTTATTTTAGAATTAATGAACTTTTGCACGTCTCTTTCTTTCTTTAGAATACCTTGTCTTCCTATAGCCAGTTTATGTGCAATGCAAATCTCCAGTTCATAGAATCTTATTCTCCTCTCTGTCCTTACGTAAGCTTTTCTTTAATCAATATATAGGCTCTACATTTCGTGGTATATATATTTCAGGAATAGTATATAAATAGTATATGTGGCCTCATATGCATGAATTTGACATTCAACCGGAAACTAAAGAACTTCAATTACGTAAGTGGAAGAAGTGGGACTTTTCTGAAAATGAATATATATAATATGCGCACTCATGTATAATGCGCTAGCTTTATTTGATACTATGATATATGTACTAGATTTTATGTCAAGGAAAGTCTCACGAAGATGAAACGCTGAAGATGTGGACCAGCTCCTCGCAGAGGCATGACTATTTTGTTGCTGTGTGGTTTTTCTTTCTCTGATGTATCAAGAAAATAAATAAATAAACCCAAATCACTGAAAGGTTGGTACGTTATTCATCGTATGGAGAGCATGTCAATACAAGCATCGGAGTTCAACTTTTTCTGCTATTATTAACCGTATCTAGATATACATCGTAATATCCCATCTCTCTCTCTCTCTCTCTCTCTCTCTATATATATATATATATATATATATATATATATATATATATATATATTTGATGAATTTGCTATTGCTTTTAAAGAGTTTATTTTAGGCTAAATTTATGTGTTAAATGCAAAAAGCTCTCTTTTTCTTCCAACATCTTCCTGTGATTCAAAGGATATGTCACCCCTGTTATGACTCAAGCATATGAGACTCATAACACATCTCTTGAATTTTGGTTTAAATCTTTAAAGAGTTCTCTAATCAATTTTTTTAGATGTTTCTATTTAGAAATTATTAATTTGTTGTTTGAATTTTTCAAGGTTTAATTTAGTAAGAGATAAGGGATGCATTTTTACTTTTATGAAATTGCAATATATATATATATATATGGAACAAAATCTTCTTACACTAGTGTAAGTCTAAAAATTTTTACATCGCTTTTTATTTAATTTAAATATAACGAGTTATAATTTATTATTTCATTAATCGTTAGATTTAAGTTAAATGAAAGACTTAAATTAAATGTAAAATTTTTTAAACTTACATTAATATAAGAAGATCATTTTTCTCTATATATATAAAATAAAAAATTTTATGAAATTGCAATATCTTATATTTTTTTGTTTATGCTAACTTTTACTTTTATAAATTCCATTAGGAATTTAATATGTTAATTTTACATCCCTTCTAACATTCAAGATGCTTATTAGGGATATTTTGTATGTATTAACTTAAAAATTACTAATGAACCGTGATTTTTTTTATTCCATTATTTTTCTTAGTTTTCTTTCCCATTGTTTTTTTTTTTTAATTTTTAAGTGAGATTATTATACCTTTATTTTGTGTATAAGAATGAATTAAAAAAAATTTAATGATCGATTAAGAATATGTTTATTCTATCTCTTTATTTTTTTATTTTTTGTTTAAAAACATTGAGCTTAACAAGCAAGTTCATGTACTTATATTCTTGATCACTTTTAGTGTTTTAGTGTAAGAGATCCAATGAAGCTCTACTTCAACTCAATGAAGATCTACTCATAGTTTTCCGTCCATACAAAGGGTTAGTCTCGGTAAGTCAATCATGTCAAAGGTGAAGCAATTTTTACAAATTCCCTTATGAACTTTTGGTAATAACCTACTAAGCCACGAAACTACGAATTTCCATAACAGTCCTTGACCTTTCCCACTGTAATATCGACTCCACTTTTAAACAGTCAACTGCAATTCTCCTAACAGAGATTACATAATTAAGGAATTTTACTTCCTTAAGCCAAAACTCACATTTAGATAGTTTGACATACAACTATTTTTCTTTCAAAATCTTTAGAATAATTTTCAAATATTTCGCATGTTCCTCCAGTGTACTAGAATATATGAGGATATCATCAACAAAGACAACTACAAACTAATCCAAAAAAGGTCTAAAGATCCGATTTCTGTAGTCCATGAATACCTTTGAGGCGTTGGTGACTCCAAAAGTCATCACCACATACTTATAATGGTCGTACCAAGTGTGAAAAGCTGTGTCATGACCCCTTTTTGGAAAAGATCTATGACATACTATCCAATTAACGGTTGTAAAAATTTTAAGCTTTGAAAAGAATTAACATATAACTTAGGACGATTAAGGGAAATAAAATGAGAGCTCACGTTTCGATGATAAAATAAAGTCTTGTCACAAAAATTTTAAAAAATATATGTATATATTGTAACACCTTAATTTAAATTTTCTGAATAAAGAAATTTTCGCAACAAATAAGAGTAAATAAAATTACATTTAATTAGTTCTCAATACATAGTTTCATTAAAGTATTTCAAAATAAGGATGAATTACAAGTTTGAATTAAATTATTTCTGCAGGACTTAATTAATACATCATAATTTCAAAATAATTTTTCTAAGTCCTATAGCAGTTTCATCCATCCCTTTCACTGAGCCTGGTGGTGATCGTCTTAGTCACCTGAAAGATAAATGTAAAGGTAAGTACTTTACACTATCACACACAAGCACATAGACTCACCTTGCACGTTTCACACATTTATTAACATTATTCAAAATCATGCCTCAAACAGGCATAAATAATACATTTCAACATTCTATTCCAATTCGCACAAAGGTGTCAGTGCACCATCAAACAATCCATACATACGTGTGCTCACTGCATGTAGCCTACTCTCACCGTGGCATTGTGATTACAGATTTCTGATTCCCTTAACCTCAAGGGCTTACTCAATTTCACACCCTGCATGGTCGCTGGATAGCCCCCACTTCACGGATACAACATGTGCAATACTGGGCCCCCAAGCAAAGGTGTTAGTAAGAGATCGAGTTAGGAGGAGAGTGTGTGGCTTGTGATGCACCCACGTCACTATTGGTGTCATCACCACCCTCTTTTTTCCAAGGTACTTCTACTGCCCTCATCTTCCACATTTCCAGTGTATTGCTGAACCATTAAAAGTTTTCTAACATATTCAAACACAACCAACATGCCATTCATATAGATTCACCCTTCATATTGTTCATCATCCATCAATGGCATGCAACTAGATACAATCACCCACATTTTCAATCATATCATAGTTTTCATCTTCACACATAACAGGTAGACACATAATCGGTCACATTACACTTAAATACACCATAATTCCATCACAATCCCATGACAATCAAATTCATTTCATCACATACATCACCCAATAACTACCCTATTATATTTCACACGAAATTTTCACTAAGGTACACACTTTTCTACATTTTATCTCAACCATATTTCATTATCTAGCTCTAACAACGAATTTCAAACCAAAGAAATAGGGTAGAGTCCCCTCTTACCTTGGATTGAAGACCCAATACCAAACAATAGTACAAATGTTCCCCAAACTGTGCTTCATCCCTAAAACATGAGAAATCTCCATGAGAATTCGAGAAAACGAAGAAAGGGACAAAGGAATGAAAACTTAGCCTATAAAACTTACCTCTAAGCGTCCCAAACACAATTCCAACCTTCAATCTTACTCCCAAACGGCTTTAGAGGTAGTTTAATCGATGGAAATGGGTTTAAGGTCAGAGAGTCACAAGAGGAATGAGAGGGAATGTAAAAATGCATTTCCTTGAACCCTAAGCCCCTTAAATACTCATTCTGGTCGCGATATTCTTGTTGCAGCGAGACATCTCTTGCTGCAGCGACACCCCTTCTCGCTACAGCAAAAATATCAGAGGAAACTACACTCTAGTTTCTACAAAATCTCGCTATAGCAAGCCCTTCTCGCTACAACAAGACTGCAACCCAGAAATGCACCTATTTCTGTTGCCTTATTGCTACAGCGAGGAGATCCTCGCTACAGCGAGAACGCAATAGAAGCTTGCCCTTCATCCATGACACTCTCGCTACAGCGAAAATGCCTTTGTAGTTCACACTCAGCCTATGTTCTCAATCACTCCAACTCAACAACCAGTCAAACATTCTCAATCAATTCACATATATTCCTACACACGTATTGGCGTCATAACAAGTCAAATGTACATATCCACATCATCATATATCTCAAACACATTGATAAGTAGTTTCTTGTTGTGTTTAAAAGATTTGTCACAAATCCTCATCAAAATTTAAACAAATTAATGTAGTACTAGGGTTACCCTAGATTTTCTCCCGTGAACATTGGCTATTAATCTTCATTAAACATGTTGAAGGCATTAATTGAACAAGCAATTAAAATGGAGGAGATTTTGTGGTTTCAAATCAATATAAAGAGTAGTAAGCAAACAAGTTTAATTAATTCTAACAATAGAAAGTAGCAATCCTTAGTTCATCCACATAGATTCTATCCTCATTCCACTCAAAATTTAACACTCATCCTCTCTCCCATGAATTAGGTTAATTTAACAAGCGAAAATCAACATTATGGTCCTAATGAAATTATGTAATTTGTTAGGCTCTAATCCCTCATCCCAAGATTACACAACCTTAGAATTAAACCTAGGATTAAGCAATCACTAGTTTAGAATCTCCTTAAACGAATTAGGGTTAGTTAAGCAATGTCCCCCTCATTCACCATTAATTCAATTCAAGAGGCAAGGAAGAAGTATATCATGAAAAGAAAGGAGTTATATTATCATTAAAATCGACGAACTCAAGAATCCATGTGAACTCACTAAGGATTACACAAAATTTAGCCCTCCATAGAAATGGGGGTCAAAAACATAGTTTGGAAATGCAGAAAACTCATTGGCATTAATGTAAAACAAGATAAATGAGAAACCAAACCCTAGGTTGGACCTTTGGCTGTCACCCAAGGTTGCCCTAAGCTCTAGAAAATGTCCTAATTTAGTAAAGAAGAGAAACGGTACGAAAAGTGTAAGAACTCCCTGCCTTCATTTGGCAAAAATCTATTTATACTAAGGTTGGCGCCCTCCAAAGTGATTACTTTCATTCTTTCATAGTAGACACGCGCAACATCAGTTGGTTTTTACCTTTCTGTAGTGTCCACTATCAACTTTGATAATAGACACGTGCAACACTAGTACATTTTGAGCACTCTGGAGTGACTGCTATGAACTTTGATAGTAGCTACGCGCAACACCTTCAATTCTGCACACTCTGGAGTGACTACTATAAACTTTCATAGTAGTCACGCGCAGGCTTAGTGGATTCTGTGCTACTATAGTCGTCACTTTTAGCTTTGAAAGTGATCACTTTGGTCCCTTTGCTGAAAGTAGCTTGCTGTAGTGGTCACTATCAATTTTGAAAGTAGTTACTTTTACCTCAAATTCCTCAAAATTCAATAATTCTTCAAAATAAGGCTGCGGATTCCTGCCACATTATTCAAATGATCAAAACATGTAAAATAAACTATCTAAATCAATGTAAATTAACCAAAAACTAAGAAACCTATATTATTTAGCCTAATTAGAATATTCATCTTATTTACACTATCTAAGTCTATTCTTTTCTATAAAAAGTAATAAATGATGTATAAAAATTTAGTAAAATATGGATTCATCACAACCTCAAACTTAAACTTTTGCTTGTCCTCAAGCAAATCAAAACTCAAGAAAGTTACATGTAAAAAGGTTGGATTTATCCAAAAAATTTTCTCAAAATTTTTCATTCCAATATTAGACCCTAATTGACACTTCCAATATTTCCAAAATCATGGAGTCATTCAACAAAGAAAGCACACTCATATCAATTAATTTTATACAAAGTCCCATTGTCACGACCCCTTTTTTATAAAGGACCGAGAACATTATTTCTACACCACATACTTATTTTAAAAAAATAGATAAATAATAGAGAATATAAGTATAAAAATTCACTTCTCATTCAAAGTAAAAATGAAGTTCCTTACAACAAATATCCAACAGATCAACATAATATTACATTTAGTTTATAATATTCAAAATACAAAAAAAAAATTATAATATGTGACTCCCTCGACATGAGGTCTCATATATAAAGAAAAAGGACTCTAATGCATTATTACTCAACTTCAGCTTCTAACTTTTCCTCACTGGCCCCTCAGCCTGTGAAGTAGATGCAACACCTGCTACATCTGCTCACGTACCACCGTACGATCATCGCAGACACACGCACACAACGACATAGAAAGAAATGCAAGGGTGAGCTTACCAAACATAAAATAAAATTATATATATATAGAGCAAAATATTTTTCACGTGCAATAACCCCATGCATTACCAGCCCATCTAATACACAACATGAAAACGGTTTCCAATTGGTTTCACAGCCTAATTAATCCAGAAGGAACCGAGCCGGTCCGGGAGCGACCCATTCCGGTATCTGGATCCAGACAGCACAGCACAGCAGCTCAGCATGAACTTACCGTTACATGTCTACCCACCTAAACATGTAACTCGGCTCTATAATGATGCACAACATATATCTCAGCATGATGCACGCCTCCAAAATTATTTTAACAGCTCAACTACGGCAAGTTTATAATAGATCGGCCAAAATCTCAAGCATTTTAAACTAATTAACAACGATTCTGACTTAGAAAATAGCTTTTATTCAATAGATCTAACAAAATCATATCAAAATATCTTGAAATAGCATATTAAACCGTTCAAAACATAGTTCATAGGTTAAAGTAAACTCCCCTTACCTCAGAAAGATGATTCACACTAGATCTACCGAATATTACTTGATTATAACAAAAATTCACCGAAGATTCAGCTTTAGAACGGAGTTTCTCCTAAGAACACCATGAATTTCTATAAGAAAGAGAAGGAGAAGAGAAACGAACGGTAAATCTAGCTTCAAACTTAAAGAAACTTACTTCCAATACTTCAGAATAGATGTAGAATCTCAGATCTGGCGAGAAATCTAAGTTTAGGAAGGTTTAGTATGAGAGAAATGGTGGTTTTCGGCCTTAGAACCTTTGAAAACCTTGGATAGAGGTGAAGAAATGAAAATTTCGTGTGAAGCCCCCTTTTTATAGAAAATTTTCGAAATTTACTGTTCACGCCGAAATTTACTGTTCACCGCCGGAAAACACTGTTCACCGCCTACTGTTCATGCCGAAAATACTGTTCGTGGCACTATTCATGCCGGAAAACACTGTACACGTACTGTACATACGCGGTTATCACTGTTCATACGCGGTTTGTACTGTACACTGTGACGTCACCGATGACGTCAGCTGTCACTGTACATACGCGGTTTGTACTGTTCATACACTGTTCATACGCGGTTGCACTGTTCATTGTACTGTACATACGCGGTTGCACTGTTCATTGCACTGTTCATACGCGGTTGCACTGTTCATTGTACTGTACATACGCGGTTATCACTGTTCATACGCGGTTGTATCTTACATCGTGACGTCACCGATGACGTCGGTATCCTTGTACATACGCGGTTTGTCTTGTTCATACACTGTCATACGCGGTTTGCACATTCATTGCACTGTTTCATACGCGGTTGCACTGTTCATTGTATCGTACATACGCGGTTGCACTGTTCATTGCACTGTTCATACGCGGTTGCACCTTCATTACCTTGTTCATACGCGGTTGCACCTTTGTTCATTGCATTCATACGCATTACCTTCATTGCACCTTTGTTCATTACACTTGTTCATACGGTACTGTTCAAATAATTTTTTTTTTTTTTTTTTTTATAATAATTTCAAACTCCATCTAAATATATTCCAATATCAAATAATCCTTCAATTAACATTGAACAAATATAAAATATTATAGATTACTCAATAATAAATTAGAAGCCTGACAATTCTCCCCCCGAAAATAAATTTTCGTCCTCGAAAATTTCATTCCCCAAAGAAAAGATGAGGGTACAACTCTCTCATTCTTTCTTCTAACTCCCATGTGGCATCACCGATTATTTGGTCCCAAACAACCTTTACTAACCGAATAGACTTACCTCTAAGTTTCTTAACTCTAGTTTCCTCGATACGAGCACTGGGACCTCCACAGACAAGTCATCTCGTAACTCCACAACATCGAGGCTCAATTACATGAGACAAATCTGGAACATACTTCTTTAATCGCTGACACATGGAAAACATTATGTATTCCAGATAACCGAGGTGGTAACGCTAATTCATAGGCTACCGGTCCTCGACGATGTAATATACGATACGGTCCTATGAACTTAGGTGTTAACTTCTTGGCTCTTAAGGCTCGCCCCACACCCGTAGTGCGTGATACTCTTAAGAATACATGATCACCAACCTCAAATTCTAGGGATCTTCTGCGTCGGTCGGCATAAGATTTACGTCGACTTTGGGTAGCTCTTAGCTTTTCTCTAATAAGTTCAACTTTCTCCTTAGTTTCTTGCAGCATTTCAGGTCCAACCATCAAATGTACTCCATCTTGGAACCAACGAGATAGGGGTTCTACACCTTCTACCATACAGAGCTTCAAATGGTGCCATATCTATACTCGAATGATAGCTATTATTATAAGTGAATTCTACCAAAGGAAGCATATCCTCCCAATTACTCCTCTCGCTCTACAATGCAAGTCCGCAATAAGTCTTCTAAGGTTTGAATAGTACGCTCAGATTGACCATCTGTTTGCGGATGATATGCAGAACTCAACCTCAACTGTGTGCCCATAGATTCTTGGAAACTCTGCCAAAACTGGGAAGTGAATCGAGGGTCCCTATCAGAGATAATACTAGAAGGTACTCCATGCAACCTGACAATCTCTCTAATGTACAATTCTGCTAATTTCTCCAAGCTAAAGGTCATGTTAATTGGCAAGAAATGTGCACTCTTGGTTAGCCTATCAACTATGACCCACACTGCATCATGATTCCTAACTGTTCTAGGTAGATGGGACACAAAGTCCATAGTCACATGGTCCCACTTCCACTCTGGAATTTCCATCGTTTGTAACTCTCCTGGAGGGCTTTGATGCTCCGCTTTTGCCTTTTGACAAGTCAAGCAGGCTTTAACAAACTCAGCTATCTCTCGCTTCATGCCTGGCCACCAAAACATCTGCTTTAAATCTTGATACATCTTGGTAACACCAGGATGAATGTTGAGACTACCCTTATGTCCTTCTTCTAGAATTGCTTTCTTTAATTCAGTATCTCTAGGGACACAAACTCGACCTTGACATCTGAGAATACCATCAACACCTTTCTTGAAACCCTTTGTCTTATCTCGTCCCTAAGAGAAATACAATCCGACATAACATTGGATCCCACAATTGTTTATCTTTAATTTCCTGTAAGAAATTATTAGTCACCACAATTCGGCTACAACTAATCTTTTCGGGTGATAAGTCCACATGTATGTTCAGGTCTCGGAATTGTTCTACCAAAAGGGTTTCACTGACTCTTAGGGAGAATGCCTGAATCACATTTCTACTTAATGCATCGGCCACCACGTTAGCTTTTCCTGGATGGTATTGGAGCTGAAAATCATAATCCTTAAGGAATTCCACCCAACGTCTCTGCCTCATATTTAACTCTCGCTGATCAAATAAATACTTCAGACTCTTATGATCACTATATACATCGAACTGAGCTCCATAAAGATAGTGTCGCCACACCTTCGTAGCAAAGACTACAAAGCCTAACTCAAGGTCATGAATCGGGTAATTTCGCTCATGAGTTCGCAATTGACGAGATGCATAAGCTACCACTCTCTTATCTTGCATCAACACACATCCCAATCCCGATGAGAAGCATCACAAAGACACCTCAAACGGTCGACTAGTATCGGGAGAATCAACACCGGCGAAGAAGTTAGTCTCTGTTTTAACTCATTAAAGCTTTGCTCACATTCCTCGATCCACACAAAGGGTTGATCACGGCGAGTTAACCGTGTTAATGGTGCAGCTATCTTCGCGAATCTCTCTATAAATCTCCGGTAGTAACCTGCTAGGCCCACAAAACTACGAATCTCTGAGGCTGTCTTCGGCCTTTCCCACTGCAACACCGCTTCAACTTTGGAAGGATCAACTGCAATTCCTTTAGCTGAAATAACATGACCAAGGAACTTCACTTCCTCTAGCCAAAACTCACACTTAGACAGTTTAGCATACAACTGTTTTTCCCTTAAAACATTAAGTACAGTCCTCAAATGCTCTTCATGTTCCTCTGACGAACTAGAATAAATTAAAATATCATCAATAAAGACTACCACAAATCGATCCAGGAAAGGTCTAAAGATCCGATTCATGTAGTCCATAAACACAGCTGGAGCATTTGTAACTCCAAAAGGCATCACTATATACTCATAATGACCATATCTAGTGCGAAAAGCAGTCTTAGGAATATCTTCATCCTTCACTCGGATCTGATGGTACCCGGACTTCAAATCAATTTTAGAGAATACCTTAGCACCTCTCAGCTGGTCCATCAAATCATCGATTCGCGGCAATGGGTACTTGTTCTTAATTGTCAACTTATTCAACTTGCGATAATCCACACATAATCTAGAACTTCCGTCTTTCTTTTTCACCAAGAGAACTGGGGCTCCCCAAGGTGATACACTTGGTCTAATCATCTGTTTACGCATTAGATCCTCGATCTGCTCCTTAAGCTCAATTAACTCTTTTGGCGCCATTCTATACGGTACTACGAGACAGCTCGGCTCCGGGAATCAAATCTATAGCAAACTCTACCTCTCTACGTGGAGGTATTCCAGAATATCCTCTGGGAAAATCTCGTGGAATTCTCGTACTATCGGTATTGATCAAGGCTTTGCTCCACTTCTGCATTCATAACTCCCAATAAAACAAAACAAGATACTCCCTCGCCTAAGGATGTTTCTACTTGGCGAGTAGAAATCAATTCTACACAATCTTGCTGCTCAGAAAGATTAAACACCTCCGGCCACAATCAATTAGCACACGATTAGCGTTAGCCAATCCATACCCAGGATTACATCTAACCCCGACATCGGGATACAAATAAGATTTACTTTGTATCTTCGTCCCTCAATTGCTATGGGACACCTAACACAAACCGTCGAAGTCTTAATTGAACTTAAAGTAGGTGTCGATACTACTAAGTCACATCCTAGATCGCCCACCGGTAATCCTAAGTTTCTCACACAATTGTCCGCAATAAAAGAGTGTGTGGCTCCGTAATCAAATAATACGAGAAAGAAAAGTACCGCCACTACCGCTGTTCCTTGAACAAGATCATTGCACAGGCTGCCTCGATGCGAAGTAGTGAATACACGTCCCTCTGCTCTCGATCTGGTTGTTGTTGGAGCCCTAGTTGCTTTAGGCCTAATAGCGTGCAAGGCGCTAGCGAAGACGAAACCGCCCTACTAGGCGTAGGACGGTCCCTTGCAAGGTGCCCTGGGCTGGCGGCACGAGAAGCAAACTCTTACATCGGTCTGTGGGCACCTCGGATAGTGTGGTCCACCACACCTAAAACATCCGACAATCTGTGGCACCGAGACTCTAGGAGAAGAAGAAATTGCTCCCCTAGGCTGAAATGTAGAAGTAGCAGTCCTACCGGCACCGGGCCGATGCTTTGCCGATCCTCTTGGCGATATGATCGAGGCTAGCTGTTGGCGTAGCGACCGACCGTAGGGACCCTTCTTAGTGCCCTTACCTCCATTACCATAACTGCTAGCAGCTCTACTAGATGGAGCCTTCCCAACTCCACCAACATCCTCTCGCATTAAGACTCTCTATAATGGTGGCTTGATCCACCAAGTCGGCAAACTCCGTGATCCCGAGTGGGATCAAAATCCTCTTTATGTCGGTTCTCGGCCCGTCCGAAAACCTCGACATCTCCACTCCTCTGAAGTCGGGTGAGAATAAAATCAGAGAGCCGCTCAAACTGTATTGCATACTCATAGACCGATGAGTTTCCTTGCACCAAGTTTAGAAACTCTCGTTCTTTGGCGACACGAACATGAGAAGGGAAAAACTTTCCCAGAAACTACTTCTAAATACAGCCCAAGTAATGACTTCACCTCGGGCCTCTAGCATAGTACGAGCTCCGTGCCACCACATCTCTCGCATCCCCTATCAGCATATACGTAGCATATATCACCTTTCTCTCCTCGGCGCAACCCATGGTTAGGAAGATCTTCTCAATCTCCCCGATCCGAGTTCGGCGGCATCTGGTCCATCCACTCCCGTGAATTGAGGAGGATCATTCTTTCGAACTACGACAACCCATGGTATTCAGGAAGAGGTGCGGTGAGGCGATGGCTGCTGCTGCATCTTTGCGACGGCGGCTTGATTTGCGGCTTGGCTGCTGAATCATATCTAGACTCTGCTAACGGTGGTCGCCATGGCCTCCATGGCATGAGCCATTTGGTTCACATCAGCGGGAGGAGGATTTGCAGCAGATCTTCTTGGTCTAGCCATCCTAATATATAAACTAGCTTAAATTACTAACGTTTAACATATTCAAGAATATCACCACATAGCTATATTCACAGATTCAACTTACGGTGATATATTCATATTTAGTATATCATAAAAATTTAATCAATTTAGTACTCAGCATAACAACATATCAACATTCACATAGCATAGCAAACACATTCATTTCAGCAATCATTTACAGCTTAGCTTAACAGTCTCTTATTCACACAGTACAACTCACCTATAGCTCACCCAAGTATCATATACCAAGTTTCCTACATCAATCATGTCCGAGAATCGAGGTGATCAAGCTCGTTCCCTCACAACTTGATGAATAGAAATCATGATATATGATTCACAGCTAAAACTCACATGTTTAATATGCACAACCGACGCCTAACAACCTCACCCCGTAGGTTTACCTAGACCATGCTCTGATACCACTAAAAATGTCACGACCCCTTTTTTATAAAGGACCGAGAACATTATTTCTACACCACATACTTATTTTAAAAAAATAGATAAATAATAGAGAATATAAGTATAAAAATTCACTTCTCATTCAAAGTAAAAATGAAGTTCCTTACAACAAATATCCAACGAGATCAACATAATATTACATTTAGTTTATAATATTCAAAATACAAAAAAATTATAATATGTGACTCCCTCGACATGAGGTCTCATATATAAAGAAAAAGGACTCTGATGCATTATTACTCAACTTCAGCTTCTAACTTTTCCTCACTGGCCCCTCGGCTGTGAAGTAGATGCAACACCTGCTACATCTGCTCACGTACCACCGTACGATCATCGCAGTACACACGCACACAACGACATAGAAAGAAATGCAAGGGTGAGCTTACCAAACATAAAATAAAATTATATATATATAGAGCAAAATATTTTTCACAGCAATAACCCCATGCATTTCCAGCCCATCTAATGCACAGCATGAAAACGGTTTCCAACTGGTTTCACAAACCTAATTAATCCGTATGAACCGAGCCGGTCTGGGAGCGACCCATTCCGGTATCTGGATCCAGACAGCACAGCACAGCAGCTCAGCATGAACTTACCGTTACATGTCTACCCACCTAAACATGTAACTCGGCTCTATAATGATGCACAACATATATCTCAGCATGATGCACGCCTCCAAAATTATTTTAACAGCTCAACTACGGCAAGTTTATAATAGATCAGCCAAAATCTCAGCATTTTAAACTAATTAACAACAGTTACAGCTTAGAAAATAGCTTTTATTCAATAGATCTAACAAAATCATATCAAAATATCTTGAAATAGCATATTAAACCGTTCAAAACATAGTTCATAGGTTAAAGTAAACTCCCCTTACCTCAGAAAGATGATTCACACTAGATCTACCGAATATTACTTGATTATAACAAAAATTCACCGAAGATTCAGCTTTAGAACGGAGTTTCTCCTAAGAACACCATGAATTTCTATAAGAAAGAGAAGGAGAAGAGAAACGAACGGTAAATCTAGCTTCAAACTTAAAGAAACTTACTTCCAATACTTCAGAATAGATGTAGAATCTCAGATCTGGCGAGAAATCTAAGTTTAGGAAGGTTTAGTATGAGAGAAATGGTGGTTTTCGGCCTTAGAACCTTTGAAAACCTTGGATAGAGGTGAAGAAATGAAAATTTCGTGTGAAGCCCCCTTTTTATAGAAAATTTTTGAAATTTACTGTTCACGCCGAAATTTCTTGTTCACCTGGAAAACACTGTTCACCGCCTACTGTTCATGCCGGAAAATACTGTTCAGGGCACTATTCATGCCGGAAAACACTGTACACGTACTGTACATACGCGGTTATCACTGTTCATACGCGGTTTGTACTGTACACTGTGACGTCACCGATGACGTCAGCTGTCACTGTACATACGCGGTTTGTACTGTTCATACACTGTTCATACGCGGTTTGCACTGTTCATTGCACTGTTCATACGCGGTTGCACTGTTCATTGTACTGTACATACGCGGTTGCACTGTTCATTGCACTGTTCATACGCGGTTGCACTGTTCATTGCACTGTTCATACGCGGTTGCACTGTTCATTGCACTGTTCATACGCGGTTGCACTGTTCATTGCACTGTTCATTACACTGTTCATACGGTACTGTTCAAATAATTTTTTTTTTTTTTTTATAATAATTTCAAACTCCATCTAAATATATTCCAATATCAAATAATCCTTCAATTAACATTGAACAAATATAAAATATTATAGATTACTCAATAATAAATTAGAAGCCTGACACCCATACAAGTGAAACAAAAATTCAACAAGCTTCATTATACTTCACACAATGCAAAGAAATTATCTAGCTCACAAGGTGGTGTTTCACTCTTCACTCGTCAGTATTTCAGGCTAGGTATTTTCCCTCAATACAAAGTCTTATACCATATGCTTGCCCATATTCTCAATCTCCTTTACCTTAATACAATGATTTACCTATCAAAAGGACTTGGTTGGTCACAAATAGGGATAGGTAAGGTTCAACTTGATCAAGGAGGGTCAAAAGCTCAAGTAGGTTTTCAAGATAAGGGAATCCTTTTGAGTGAGTGAATACAATCAATTAGAATGAAATGCATCAAATGAGGTAGCCTAAGAGGTTCAAGCATTCTTTCACCTTGTTTTTCATCATTTTTCATTATGTGAAGATCTCTTCAATCTCTTGGACCTTACTTCATTTTATTTTCTTTCCTTTTTTCATTTTTTCTTTTATGATTTCTTGGACTTTGGCAACCACTCTTTTTCTTCAAATTTAAGTAAAATTTTTTTTTGACATGTATTAGTAACATATATAATGTCCACCACCCCAAACTTGATAGGTTGCTTGTCCTCAAGCAACTACAGTAAAAAAAAAAACACCCCAAACTTAGTGTTTGCATTCACTTTTGATGTTACTCAAAAGAAATACATTCTTGATGGAAGAAAAAAATGTTTTGGCAGACTAAGTTTGGCAAAAGAAGAGAATGTAATACAATAAGGTGCAAGGGTGCGCAATGGGGAGTGGTTGTGTCTAAAGGAGGCCTCAATCATCTAGATAAAAATTGCATAATGCATATTCAACTAAGAAGCAGGGCAAGTTCTAGAGAAGAGATGCAAAATTATATGAAATATACATACAAAAAGGAAATTCGAGGCTCAATTCTCTACCATGGTAAAAATGGCGATAACTACTTAACATCATGTGAGGATAATTCACCTTGCAAGAAAAGATATTCAACATGGCATGGAGAGAGAATTATTTACAAAAGTAGAGTGTGTTTATGAATTGAATGAAAATTGCAGTAAGAGTCTAGAATTGGAATTACAAAATTAGATTCACTGAAAAAGAGAAAGAACAAAGAATTATTTTTGTATTTTGATTTATAATTGTGCACGAAAAATGAGGTTAAGAGTATATAAAATAGAGGCAAAGAACTTCACCCCCTTTCAAGAATGATAGTGCCTCAACTCATGGGCAAAAATGATGCTCCTCTTGATGGAACTGAGGACATTCTCTGCACAAAGAGACAATAGATTCAGCACCAGAAGAAGCAAAATAAACTCAAATTTGGATTATATATATATATATATATATATATATATATATATATATATATATATGGCATAAAAGAGTTAACTTGCTGTTCAGAGTAAAACCAATAAAGGAAAATTAAAAGTAGGGAAAATAAATGGAAAAGTGTACTAATTACAGGAAAATTAGCAGAAAAAATATGTACAATAAAATAGAAGGGTAAATAAATAACATAAATAGAATTTTAAAGCTAAATAGCATCCTCATTAGAGCTGGAAGAGAGGTCATCATCAGCTGAGTCAGAGTCTGTGTCTTCATCATCCTTCCCCTCTGCTGCTGCAACTGGGTCTGATACTTTCTCCCCCTTTGAGTTGCTATTTTCCTCTTCCTCCTCATCTTCTGCTATAGGTGTGAAAGGTGGAAGAACATTCTAAACAACTGCTCTAAGATAAAGGGCTGAGAAGGTGGAAGCATGGTAAATTTGCTGTACAGTCATCCCCATCTTCTTCCCTATGTTGAGCAACATAGTCTCTGTGAGGGTCAGAGCAGCCTTCTGACCAGCATGTATGGCATCCTGACGTAGAGCTATTTGCTTCAGCTGGTCCTTCATGTTGGGAGGGAAGCCTTTCTTTCCTGCAGCTTGGGGAGGTACCTCTAGGGCTGGGCTCTTCTTAGCCTTGAATAGCTCCTTCACCATAGCTGTGGTGATGCAAGGAGCTGCTCTGATTCTCTGCTGGTACTCTCCAAAATCAACTCCAGCATCTTGGCAGAGCATAGTGATGATGGAGGAAAAATCCATAGAATCCTTCTTCCTAGCTAGGATCTCCATGATGGCATTGCTAATAACATCACCAACATGGATGGACATCCCTATCATAATAACATAGACTAGCTCTGCTCTTTTCACTGCCAGGGTAGATGAATGTAGAACTGGCATGAAGGAGCTCAGGATGAAAATGCTTCAAACCTTGGTAGGTGGGAGGAGATGCTTTGTAGTTAGATTCTTGGGCGGAAGCTTCATATCAAATTCCCAATTCTTTCCAACCTTGCATATATCATGGAGGATTGGCTTGTAGTCCTTCTCCTCCAAGTAGCTAAAAGTAGTGTAATCTGTCAGGCTTCTAATTTATTATTGAGTAATCTATAATATTTTATACTTGTTCAATGTTAATTGAAGAATTATTTGGTATTGGAATATATTTAGATGGAGTTGAAATTATTTATATAAAAAAAAAATAAATAAAAAAAAAATGAACAGTACAGTGTGAACAGTGTCAATGAACAGTGCAAACCGCGTACAAACCGTGTATGAACAGTGCAAACCGCGTATGTACAGTGACTGCTGATGTCATCAGTGACGTCACATACACGTACAGTGCGTGTACAGTACGTGTACAGTTTTCGCGTGTACAGTGTTTCCGGCGATGAATAGTAAATTCTGTCGTGAACAGTAATTTTGAAAATTTTCTATAAAAAGGGGGTTTCACACGAAATTTTCATTTCTTCACCTCTATCCAAGGTTCTCAAAGGTTCTAAGGCCGTAAACCACCATTTCTCTCATACTAAACCTTCCTAAACTTAGATTTCTCGCCAGATCTGAGATTCTACATCTATTCTGAAGGATTGGAAGTAAGTTTCTTTAAGTTTGAAGCTAGTTTTGCCGTTCGTTTCTCTTCTCCTTCTCTTTCTTATAGAAATTCATGGTGTTCTTAGGAGAAACTCCGTTCTAAAGCTGAATCTTCGGTGAATTTTGTTATAATCAAGTAATATTCGGTAGATCTAGTGTGAATCATCTTTCTGAGGTAAGGGGAGTTTACTTTAACCTATGAACTATGTTTTGAACGGTTTAATATGTTATTTCAAGATATTTTGATATGATTTTGTTAGATCTATTGAATAAAAGCTATTTTCTAAGTCAGAATCGTGGTTAATTAGTTTAAAATGCTGAGATTTTGGCTGATCTATTATAAACTTGCCGTAGTTGAGCTGTTAAAATAATTTTGATGGCGTGCATCATGCTGAGATATATGTTTTGCATCATTATAGAGCCGAGTTACATGTTTAGGTGGGTAGACATGTAACGGTAAGTTCATGCTTTGTTCTTGTCTTTGTCTTTGTCTGGATCCGGATACCGGAATGGGTCGCTCCGGACCGGCTCGGTTCCTTCTGGATTACTTAGGTGTGAAACCGGTTGGAAGCCGTTTTCATACTGTGCATTAGATGGGCTGGAAATGCATGGGGTTATTGCTGTGAGAAATATTTTGCTCTATATATATATAATTTTATTTTATGTTTGGTAAGCTCACCCTTGCATTTCTTTCCATGTCGTTGTGTGCGTGTGTACTGCGATAATCGTATGGTGGTACGTGAGCAGATGTAGCAGGTGTTGCATCTACTTCACAGGCTGAGGGGCCAGTGAAGAAAAGTTAGAAGCTGGAGTTGAGTAATAATGCATCAAAGTCCTTTTTCTTTATATATGAGACCTCATGTCGAGGGAATCACGTATTATAATTTTTTTTGTATTTTGAATATTATAAACTATTTTAAATAAGTATGTGGTGTAGAAACAATGTTCTCGGTCCCTTATAAAAAGGGGTCGTGACATTTTAGTGGTATCAGAGCATGGTCTAGGTAAACCTACAGGGTGAGGTTGTTAGGCGTCAGTTGTGCATATTAAACATGTGAGTTTTAGCTGTGAATCATATATCATGATTTCTATTCATCAAGTTGTGAGGGAACGAGCTTGATCACCTCGATTCTCAGACATGATTGATGTAGGAAACTTGGTATATGATACTTGGGTGAGCTATAGGTGAGTCGTCTTGTGTGAATAAGAGACCTGTTAAGCTAATTTGTAAATGATTCTTTGAAATGAGTGTGTTTGCTATGCTATGTGAATGTTGATATGTTGTTATACCGAGTACTAAATTGATTAAATTTTTATGATATACTAAATATGAATATATCACCGTAAGTCGAATCTGTGAATATAGCTATGTGGTGGTATTGCTGAATGTGTTAAATGTTAGTAATTTAAGCTAGTCTATATATTAGGATGGCTAGACCAAGAAGATCTGCTGCAAATCCTCCTCTTGATGTGAACCAAATGGCTCATGCCATGGAGGCCATGGCGACCATCATAGGCGTAGTCTAGATATGATTCGGTAAGACAAGCCGCAAATCAAGCCGGCTGCCGCAAAGACAGCAGCGGCCTACGCCTCTGCACCTCTTCCCGAATACCATGGGTTGTCGAGTTCGAAGAATGATCCTCCTCAATTCACGGGAGTGGATGGACCGGATCTTTGCTCGAACTCTGGATCGTGGAGATTGAGAAGATCTTCCTAACCATGGGTTGCGCCGAGGAGAGAAAGGTGATATATGCTACGTATATGCCGATAGGGGATGCAGAGATGTGGTGGCACGGAGCTCGTACTATGCTAGAGGCCCGAGGTGAAGTCATTACTTGGGCTGTATTTAGAAGTAGTTTTCTCGGGAAAGTTTTTCCCTTCTCATGTTCGTGCCGCCAAAGAACGAGAGTTTCTAAACTTGGTGCAAGGAAACTCATCGCCTATGAGTATGCAATACGGTTTGAGCGGCTCTACGATTTTATTCTCACCCGACTTCAGAGGAGTGGAGATGTCAGAGGTTTTCAGACGGGCTGAGAACTGACATAAAGAGGATTTTGATCCCACTCAGGATCACGGAGTTTGCTGACTTGGTGGATCAAGCCACCATTATAGAGAGTCTTAATGCGGAGGATGTTGGTGGAGTTGGGAAGGCTCCATCTAGTAGAGCTGCTAGCGATTATGGTAATGGAGGTAAGGGCGCTAAGAAGGGCCCCTATAGTCGGTCGCTACGCCAACGACGGTCTCGATCATATCAGTCAAGAGGATCGGCAGCATCAGCCCCGGTGCCAGTAGGGACTGCTACTTCTACATTTCAGCCTAGGGGAGCAATTTCTTCTTCTCCTAGAGTCTCAGTGCCGCAGATTGTCAGATGTTTTAGGTGTGGTGGACCACACTATCTGAGCCAGTGCCCACAGACTGATGTAAGAGTTTGCTTCTCGTGCCAGCAGGCAGGGCACCTTGCAAGGGACTGTCCTACGCCTAGTAGGGCAGTTTCGTCTTCTGCTAGCGCCTTGCACGCTATTAGGCCTAAAGCAACTAGGGCTCCAACAACAACCAGATCGAGAGCAGAGGGACGTGTATTCACTACTTCTGCATCAGAGGCACCAGCGGCAGATCTTGTTCAAGGAACAGCGGTAGTGGCAGGTACTTTTCTTTCTGTATTATTTGATTCTGGAGCCACACACTCTTTTATTGCGGACAATTGTGTGAGAAACTTAGGATTACCGGTGGGCAATCTAGGATGTGACTTAGTAGTATCGACACCTACTTTAAGTTCAATTAAGACTTCGACGGTTTGTGTTAGGTGTCCCATAGCAATTGAGGGACGAAGATACAAAGTAAATCTTATTTGTATCCCGATGTCAGGATTAGATGTAATCCTGGGTATGGATTGGCTAACTGCCAATCGTGTGCTAATTGATTGTGGCCGGAAGTGTTTAATCTTTCCTGAGCAGCAAGATTGTGTAGAATTGATTTCTACTCGCCAAGTAGAAACATCCTTAGGTGAGGGAGTATCTTGTTTTGTTTTGTTGGGAGTTATGAATGCAGAAGTGGAGCAAAGCCTTCAGTCAATACCAGTAGTACGAGAATTCCCTGAGATTTTCCCGCAGGATATTCCTGGAATACCTCCACGTAGAGAGGTAGAGTTTGCTATAGATTTGATTCCTGGAGCTGAGCCAGTGTCTGTAGTACCGTATAGAATGGCGCCAAAAGAGTTAATTGAGCTTAAGGAGCAGATCGAGGATCTAATGCGTAAACAGATGATTAGACCAAGTGTATCGCCTTGGGGAGCCCCAGTTCTCTTGGTGAAAAAGAAGGACGAAAGTTCTAGATTATGTGTGGATTATTGTAAGTTGAATAAGTTGACAATTAAGAACAAGTACCCATTGCCGCGAATCGATGATTTGATGGACCAGCTGAGATGTGCTAAGGTATTCTCTAAGATTGATTTGAAGTCTGGGTACCATCAGATCCGAGTGAAGGATGAAGATATTCCTAAGACTGCTTTTCTTACTAGATATGATCATTATGAGTATATAGTGATGCCTTTTGGAGTTACAAATGCTCCAGCTGTGTTTATGGACTACATGAATCGGATCTTTAGACCTTTCCTGGATCGATTTGTGGTAGTCTTTATTGATGATATTTTAATTTATTCTAGTTCGTCAGAGGAACATGAAGAACATTTGAGGACTGTACTTAATGTTTTAAGGGAAAAACAGTTGTATGCTAAACTGTCTAAGTGTGAGTTTTGGCTAGAGGAAGTGAAGTTCCTTGGTCATGTTATTTCAGCTAAAGGAATTGCAGTTGATCCTTCCAAAGTCGAAGCGGTGTTGCAGTGGGAAAGGCCGAAGACAGCCTCAGAAATTCGTAGTTTTGTGGGCCTAGCAGGTTACTACCGGAGATTTATAGAGGGATTCGCGAAGATAGCTGCACCATTAACATGGTTAACTCGCCGTGATCAACCCTTTGTGTGGAATGAGGAATGTGAGCAAAGCTTTAATGAGTTAAAACAGAGACTAACTTCTTCGCCGGTGTTGATTCTCCCTGATACTAGTCGACCGTTTGAGGTGTACTGTGATGCTTCTCATCAGGGATTGGGATGTGTGTTGATGCAAGAGAAGAGAGTGGTAGCTTATGCATCTCGTCAATTGCGAACTCATGAGCAAAATTACCCGATTCATGACCTTGAGTTAGCTGCTGTAGTCTTTGCTCTGAAGGTGTGGCGACACTATCTTTATGGAGCTCAGTTTGATGTATATAGTGATCATAAGAGTCTGAAGTATTTATTTGATCAGCGAGAGTTAAATATGAGGCAGAGACGTTGGGTTGAATTCCTTAAGGATTATGATTTTCAGCTCTAATACCATCCAGGAAAAGCTAACGTGGTGGCCGATGCATTAAGTAGGAATGTGGTTCAGGCATTCTCCCTAAGAGTCAGTGAAACCCTTTTGGTAGAACAATTCCGAGACCTGAACATACATGTGGACTTATCACCCGAAAAGATTAGTTGTAGCCAAATTGTGTGACTA
The DNA here is from genome assembly GCA_024086825.1 of Abrus pulchellus subsp. cantoniensis. Lineage (NCBI taxonomy): Eukaryota > Viridiplantae > Streptophyta > Magnoliopsida > Fabales > Fabaceae > Abrus > Abrus pulchellus. The sequence goes on from CM044050.1 coordinate 16,056,606, forward strand.
ATAATTTCTTACAGGAAATTAAAGATAAACAATTGTGGGATCCAATGTTATGTCGGATTGTATTTCTCTTAGGAACAGATAAGACAAAGGGTTTCAGTAAAGGTGTTGATGGTATTCTCAGATGTCAAGGTCGAGTTTGTGTCCCTAGAGATAGTGAATTAAAGAGAGCAATTCTAGAAGAAGGACATAAGGGTAGTCTCAACATTCATCCTGGTGTTACCAAGATGTATCAAGATTTAAAGCAGATGTTTTGGTGGCCAGGCATGAAGCGAGAGATAGCTGAGTTTGTTAAAGCCTGCTTGACTTGTCAAAAGGCAAAAGCGGAACACCAAAGCCCTCCAGGAGAGTTACAAACGATGGAAATTCCAGAGTGGAAGTGGGACCATGTGACTATGGACTTTGTGTCCCATCTACCTAGAACAGTTAGGAATCATGATGCAGTGTGGGTCATAGTTGATAGGCTAACCAAGAGTGCACATTTCTTGCCAATTATACTGTCCTTTAGGTTGGAGAAATTAGCGAGAATTGTACATTAGAGAGATTGTCGGGTTGCATGGAGTACCTTCTAGTATTATCTCGATAGGGATCCTCGATTCACTTCCCGCTTTGGCGAGTTTCCAAGAATCTATGGGCACACATTGAGGTTGAGTTCTGCATACCATCCACAAACAGATGGTCAATCTGAGCGTACTATTCAGACCTTAGAAGACTTATTGCGGACTTGCATTGTAGAGCAGAGGAGTAATTGGGAGGATATGCTTCCTTTGGTAGAATTCACTTATAATAATAGCTATCATTCGAGTATAGATATGGCACCATTTGAAGCTCAGTATGGTAGAAGGTGTAGAACCCCTATCTGTTGGTTCCAAGATGGAGTACATTTGATGGTTGGACCTGAAATGCTGCAAGAAACTAAGGAGAAAGTTGAACTTATTAGAGAAAAGCTAAGAGCTACCCAAAGTCGACAGAAATCTTATGCTGACCGACGCAGAAGATCCCTAGAATTTGAGGTTGGTGATCATGTATTCTTAAGAGTATCACGCACTACAGGTGTGGGGCGAGCCTTAAGAGCCAAGAAGTTAACACCTAAGTTCATAGGACCGTATCAGATATTACATCGTCGAGGACCGGTAGCCTATGAATTAGCGTTACCACCTCAGTTGTCTGGAATACATAATGTTTTCCATGTGTCGCAGCTAAAGAAGTATGTTCCAGATTTGTCTCATGCAATTGAGCCTGATGTTGTGGAGTTACGAGATGACTTGTCTGTGGAGGTCCCAGAGGAAACTAGAGTTAAGAAACTTAGAGGTAAGTCTATTCGGTTAGTAAAGGTTGTTTGGGACCAAATAACTGGTGATGCCACATGGGAGTTAGAAGAAAGAATGAGAGAGTTGTACCCTCATCTTTTCTCTGGGGAATGAAATTTTCGAGGACGAAAATTTAATTTCGGGGGGAGAATTGTCAGGCTTCTAATTTATTATTGAGTAATCTATAATATTTTATACTTGTTCAATGTTAATTGAAGGATTATTTGGTATTAGAATATATTTAGATGGAGTTGAAATTATTTATAAAAAAAAAAATAAATAAAGAAAAAAAATGAACAGTACAGTGTGAACAGTGCCAATGAACAGTGCAACCGCCTATGAACAGTGCAAACCGCGTACAAACCGTGTATGAACAGTACAAACCGCGTATGTACAGTGACTGCTGACGTCATCGGTGACGTCACATACGCGTACAGTGCGTGTACAATACGCGTGTACAGTTTTCGCGTGTACAGTGTTTCTGGCGATGAATAGTAAATTCCGTCGTGAATAGTAAATTTTGAAAATTTTCTATAAAAAGGGGGGTTTCACATGAAATTTTCATTTCTTCACCTCTATCCAAGGTTCTCAAAGGTTCTAAGGCCGTAAACCACCATTTCTCTCATACTAAACCTTCCTAAACTTAGATTTCTCGCCAGATCTGAGATTCTACATCTATTCTGAAGGATTGGAAGTAAGTTTCTTTAAGTTTGAAGCTAGATTTACCGTTCGTTTCTCTTCTCCTTCTCTTTCTTATAGAAATTCATGGTGTTCTTAGGAGAAACTCCGTTCTAAAGCTGAATCTTCGGTGAATTTTGTTATAATCAAGTAATATTCGGTAGATCTAGTGTGAATCATCTTTCTGAGGTAAGGAGAGTTTACTTTAACCTATGAACTATGTTTTGAACGGTTTAATATGTTATTTCAAGATATTTTGATATGATTTTGTTAGATCTATTGAATAAAAGCTATTTTCTAAGTCAGAATCGTGGTTAATTAGTTTAAAATGCTTGAGATTTTGGTGATCTATTATAAACTTGCCGTAGTTGAGCTGTTAAAATAATTTTGATGGCGTGCATCATGCTGAGATATATGTTTTGCATCATTATAGAGCCGAGTTACATGTTTAGGTGGGTAGACATGTAACGGTAAGTTCATCTTGCTTCTTTGTCTTTGTCTTTGTCTGGATCCAGATCTAATGGGTCGCTCCGGACCTCGGTTCCTTCGGATTACTTAGGTGTGAAACCAGTTGGAAGCCATTTTCATGCTGTGCATTAGATGGGCTGGAAATGCATGGGGTTATTGCTGTGAGAAATATTTTGCTCTATATATATATAATTTTATTTTATGTTTGGTAAGCTCACCCTTGCATTTCTTTCCATGTCGTTGTGTGCGTGTGTACTGCGATAATCGTATGGTGGTACGTGAGCAGATGTAGCAGGTGTTGCATCTACTTCACAGGCTGAGGGGCCAGTGAAGAAAAGTTAGAAGCTGGAGTTGAGTAATAATGCATCAAAGTCCTTTTTCTTTATATATGAGACCTCATGTCGAGGGAATCACGTATTATAATTTTTTTTGTATTTTGAATATTATAAACTAAATATAATATTATGTTGATCTGTTGGATATTTGTTGTAAGGAACTTCATTTTTTTTTTTACTTTGAATGAGAAGTGAATTTTTATACTTATATTCTCTTTTTATTTACCTATTTTAAATAAGTATGTGGTGTAGAAACAATGTTCTCGGTCCCTTATAAAAAGGGGTCGTGACATAATCCAGCTGCCTAGGCCTCTTTTTAGGAAGAGGAATGTTGAAGATCTTCTGAATGTTGGTAGGGTTAAAGTCTATCACCTTGCCTCTGACCATGGAGTGTCTGTATGGGAAATCATGTCTCTTAACCCTGAGGGCATTAGCATAAAACTCCTGGGTGATGTCCTTCCACCCTTGCCTAACACATCTGGTAAACAAATTCCATCCCATATTTTGGATTTCCTGCTCAAATTGGGGGTCGGTCCCCTTTTACAGGTCAAAATTCCTATCTTGCACAATGTGTCACCTCAGAATATTTGCCTTGAAGTAATTCTCGTGGGCCAGGGACCTGAATCAGGGATCATGGTCAGGCTGAGGCCTGGAGGAAGAAACAACAACTGTCTTGGCCTTCTTGGCCCCGGGTGTGTTCTTCCTAGGAGTGTTTGCCATTAATCTGCACATAGAAAAAGGGATAAATCAGTGATAGTGCAGAATTAATCATATAGTAAGAATTTCACACCATTTGAAAATGAAAGAGAGAAAATTCAAGCAATTTACAGCACTATTGTAGAAGAAAGTAGCTACTATGATGAATGAAAGTAGTTACTTTTGCAATAAAGCATGATAGAATGCAGAGGTAATGGTGTGAGCATAATTTCAAAGTAAGTGTGCATGAATTAGAGAAAATTGAGGCAAATCAGAGTAGTTCTGCATACAAAAGTAACTACTATGCTAGTTGATAGTAACTACTTTGACAGTTACAGAACAAACAGTTAGCCACATGCAGAGGAAATGAAATGAATCATGCAAGTTTTTGCAATGTTGAAATGATAGAAGTGGTCACTATGAAAGTGGACACTTTCAGTGAAGCTTATTAGCATGAATATAGCATGTAGACACAAAATACTGTCAAATTCAAGCGACAAATTAGGTCCAGTGTAGAAGAAAATAGTTTTCAGTTCAAAGTGGTCACTATGTGTTGGCAAGGTATTTACTATGAGGTTCATATTCTGCAACAGCATGTTCAGTTTAAAGTCAAGTATTGTAGAATAAAATCAATGATAGCAAAATAATTTCAAAATGGAACCTATAATTCATGTGTTTAAAATGCAGAAAAACACATATCCTATATTGAATCATGGTCTGCAAAAAGATTTATTTGATAGTAGTTTGAATGTAAAATTTAAACACAACATTTGGATCCAAACAAACTAATTTCCAATTTCTAAATCAATTCTGCAACATGTGGAATGCAGAAAGCAAGTTATGCACAAGATGAATGCAACTAAATCAGCTAAAGTAAAAAGTATGTGCAGCAATATGGGTCCAATTCAATGCAAATTTCTATAATTCAGAACATGAAGTGAGTGAAAATATGATTACATAGTAAGGAAACTGAATTAGATCAACAAATGAGTGTAGAAAGTGAGCAGAACACAAGGTATTCACAGAGAGTGGTCACTATGAATGTTAATAGCGACTACTCTAGAGCAAAAACACTTCAAATTCACAAAGGAAAAATGCAAATCAATTTCTAATCATGAGAATTGGAATTTTAATGCATAGAAATCACATTCAAGACTAAAACGAACCTAGGGGAAGCATAATTTTAGCATTACACACAAAGTAATCACTACGGATTATGGAAGTAGCTACCCTAGGGTTTAATCATGTCAATTTGCACAAAATGAATCAAATTAATCATCCCACTAACTTTAAATCATGTAATTATCCTTATAGAAATCGATTCTAACCAGTAATTTCAACAGAAAATGGTCCTAATAAAAAATCCCCAATTTAAAAATGAAGAACCCTAATGCAGAGAGTGAGGAAGAGGAAATTACCTGGATTGGAATTCGAATCAATTGCAAAGGTGTAGAAAAGTAACGTTTGAATGCAAGGAATCAAACTCGAGGGAGTGGGTGATCAGAAAATTTTAAAGGAGAGTGAAAAATTCTTATAAATAAATAGTGAGAATGAACATGAGAGGGACCCTATTTATATGAAAATGATGGGCATGGTTATTCTCAAGAACCATAGTAGACATGCACAAGGGGTTTTGCAAAAATGGTGTGCGCGTGGCTACTATGAACTTTCATAGTAATCACTACATGGGCGCCTTTTCTCAGTTATTTCAAAAGAGGTTGTGCGTGGCTACTATGATTTTTCGTAGTAGCTACGCTCGTCAAGTGTTCAAAAATGTGTTCTATAGTGGTTACTATGAAAGTTCATAGTGACCACTACAGAGGCGCCTTACATGTGTATTTTCCCAGAGTGCTGCGCGTGGCTACTATGAACTTTCATAGTAATTACACGCAGATCAACGAATTCAAAAGCCTTCAAAGTAGTCACTGTGAATGTTTGAAAGTAACAACTACAGAGAGTAAAGTCACATACCATGGTGGAAAGTGACCACTATGGCTTAGAGAAAGTGATTACCTTCATGGCAAACCTCAAAATTCTTTCCTAAAGTGAATGCTTGGTGCCATGGAAATGATTATTCCTCCTTCTCCACTTGGACTTCCATGAATATATGCAGAAATTAAGTCCAAATAAAGCAATTTTTCCTCTACAAAAATTAAGAACAAATCATCAATCAAATAATGAGTCAAGTGTAGAACAAAGTGTTTGTGTAGCATGAACTAAGCAACATGACTAGTAACACAACTCAAATGAAAGAATGCTAATTGAAATCAAAAGAGAACTAGAAAGTGCTATAAAAACTATGAGTTTCCTCTCAAAGTGTTTCTTTAACGTCACTAGCTTGACATTTTATAGAGCTCTCACTCCAAAATAACAAAAGAATCAAGAACAGTTAGAAGTTGCTCTAGGAAAACTTCCTCCACATTAGCCATTCACTTTAAAAACCTTGTTTATGGATTCACTTTTTACTTCTACTGCTCCATAGGGAGAAATGGTGGTCATAATGAAAGGTCCGGTCCATTTAGATATGAGTTTTCCAGGCACAAGCTTCAAACGAGAATTGAATAGCAAAACATTTTGACCTATGAAAAACTCCTTCCTTGCTATCCTTCCATCATGAAAGGCCTTTGTTTTCTCCTTATAAATTCTGGAGTTTTCATATGCTTCAAGGCGAAGTTCTTCTAATTCTTGAAGTGCAGTTTCCTTTGTTTTCCAGCTTTGTCTAGATCCATATTGCAGGCTCGCACTGCCCAATAAGCACGATGTTTTACTTCCACTGTAGGTGGCAGGATTTTCCATAGACAATTCTGTAAGGTGACATTCCCAAAGGAGCCTTTATGCTGTTCTATGAGCCAAAAGAACATTATCAAGACGCTTGCTCCAGTCTTTCCTATTTGGCTGAACAATCCTTTCCAAAATCTTCTGAATTTCTCTGTTGGAGAGCTCAGCCTGTCCATTGGTCTGGGGATGATAAGGTGTGGATACTTTGTGCATTACTCCATACTTTCTCAGTAAAGTCTCAATAGTTCTATTGCAGAAGTGGGTATCCTGGTCACTCATAAAAGCTTGAGGTACTCTAAACCTACAAAACAAATAAGTACGCACAAAATTTGCAACCATTCTTGAATCATTAGTTCTTGTGGGCTTAGCCTCTACCCATTTAGAGACACAGTCCACAACAAGCAAAATATATAAGAAACCAAAAGAAGGAAGGAAAGGACCTCCATGAAGTCTATACCCTAAACGTCGAATACATCACAGTATAAAATGAATTGTTAAGGCATTTCATGCTTCAAAGTGATCACCCCTTCAGTTCTTTGGCATCTCTCACATGTAGAACACACTTGCCAAGAGTCCTTGAAGATTGTAGGCCAATAAAAACCTGCATCCAATACTTTCCTTGCAGTCCTTTGGGGCCCAAGGTGGCCTCCTACAGTGGATGTATGGCAGAAATGCAAAACTGATGTAGCTTCTTCGTCAGGAATGCATCTCCTAATCACTTGATCACTACAGAACTTCCACAAATAGGGGTCATCCCAAAGGTAACACTTGGTATCATTCTTGATCTTTTCCCTTTAAATCCTTGGTGCATCTGCTGGAAGAACTCCTGCAACTAAAAAGTTTACAATGTCAGCAAACCAAGGCAACTTTGAAGTACACAACTCTAATAGTTGCTCATCAGGGAAATCATCTTTTAGAGGAGTGAGTTCAGGGACTCCCTCTATCCTGCTCAAATGATCTGCCACCAAATTTTGTGCTTTACTTCTATACTTTATCTACATATCAAATTCTTGGAGTAGAAGCATCCACTTTATCAGCCTTGGCTTCGAATTTGTCTTCTTTAAAAGGAACTTAAGAGCAGAATGATTAGTAAATACCATAACTTTTGACCCTAGCAAGTATGATCTAAATTTATCTAAAGCAAATACTATGGCTAATAGTTCCTTTTCAGTTGTGGTATAGTTACACTGTAGAAGATCCAAAGTCCTAGATGCATAATAAATGACATGTGGATCCTTACCAAACCGCTGTGCTAAGATAGCACCCATAGCAAAATTGGATGCGTCACACATGAGCTCAAATGGAAGTGTCCAGTTTGGTGGCTGAATAATGAGAGTTGTGGTCAAGGCTGTCTTTAGGTAATCAAACGCCTCCTTGCACTTGGTTCCAAACTCAAAATCAATATCTTTCTGCAGTAACTTCGAAAGAGGAAGGGCTATCTTGGAAAAATCCTTGATAAAGCGCCTGTAGAAACCTCCATGGCTAAGAAATGCATGCACCTCTCGCACACAAGAGGGGTAAGAAAGCTGTGAAATGACATTAAGCTTAGTAGGATCTACCTCAATTCCCTTCTTAGATATTATATGTCCTAACCATAAAATGGCATTTCTCAAAGTTCAGAACAAGGTTACTATACATCTTTGTAAAACTCTATCCAAGTTTCCTAAGCATGAAGAAAATAATGACCCATATACAATGAAGTCATCCATGAAGACTTCAATACAATGCTCAACCAAATCAGAAAATATGCTCAATATGCATATTTGAAATGTACCAGGAGCATTGCAAAGCTCGAATGACATTTTCCTATATGCAAATGTACCGAATGGGCATGTAAAAGTGGTCTTCTCTTGATCCTTAGGAGCTATGCATATTTGAAAATAACTAGAAAATCCGTCTAAGAAATAGTAGTGAGACTTACCTGCCAGGCGCTCTAGCATCTGATCAATGAAAGGTAGAGGAAAGTGGTCTTTCCTGGTTGTCTGTTGAGCCTCCTATAATCAATACAGACTCTCTAGCTATTCTGCACTCTAGTGGATAAGTGCTCATCCTTCTCAGTCTTCACCACTGTAATTCCTGACTTTTTGGGCACCACTTGCACTGGACTCACCCATGTGCTATCTGATATCAGGTAGATGATGCCTGCCTGGAGTAGCTTGGTGATCTCTTTCTTCACCGCTTCCAAAATGATCGAATTTGCGCTCCTCTGGGGCTGTCTTACTGGCTTGGTTCCCTCTTCCAACAAAATTCAGTGCATGCACAGGGAAGGGCTAATTCTAGGGATGTCAGCCAAGGTCCATTCAATAGCCTTTCTATGCTTCCGAATCACATCGAGCAACTGCCCCTCTTGGTCCTCATCACAGGGAGCTTCTCACTTGCTTCCAAGTAAGCGTATTTTAAATGTTCAGGCAGGGGTTTAAGCTCCAAGGTGGGAGGCTGCTCAACTGAAGGAAGTAGTTTAGCACTCTCATTTGAAATGATCTCTGCAACATTTAAATCATAAGGGTTAGATTCAACTATACTTGCTGTACTCAATGAACATTCTATTGCTTTTGACATTTCAATGTCATTAATGTCAGAAGTTGCATAATTTAAATCCAGTAAATAAGAAATACAAGTATCACAAAAAGATGAATTAGTACAATATTCACAAATTTTAGTATCTATGGTATGTACACAATTAGAAAAATCAAAGAAAGAGTCTTAATCGCAAGTGTCGCGCTCGGACAAATTAATAAAAACTGAATCGCATAAAAATTATGTAGTGAGAGATGCAATCCGAGTCATCTCCCAATGATGATAATGTTATATGATTATAAATTTAGTGGGTGTTTGATTTATAGAATATCACTAATTAGAATCAAAAGTTAACAAGAATTTAAGACTCTGATCCAAGAATTTAGAAGAACTACGACCACTCTATCACCAGATTCCATTAAGATACATCAACCAACAAATTAGTGATTAATATGAAATTCGAATGAAACCTCAATTCAAATTAAGCATTCACACGAGAACCCTCATGTATTCGATTAACACACAATTCGCTCAAAGTTCAGTAACCTTTAGAACCTAATCGATTTATGTTAATTTAATTCACCAATGCCATTAATCTTAGATCTCAAACCTGAAAATTTAATTCATACTCCTTCAAGAACCAATTACATACATCAACCGAATAATATGTAATCAAACAATTGCACAATTATTAATCCAAACGAAGAACTTCAATTCGAAATCATAATTAGCAAAGGGAGAAAGAAGGAAGAGATGAAACCGAATTTGTTGTTGAATAAATTGCAAAACTGATCCTCAAGAGTGTCTCAGCCCTTTTTTAATCCTTGGATTAGAAGGAAGTGTAAGCCTCTATTAATGGAGGAAAACGAAAGGTAAAAATAGAAGAGACAAAGAAGAAAAACAAAAATCCTAAAACATAAACCTAATCTAACCTAACGTCCCAACGAACCCTATTACAACCTGCTACCCTAATTTAAATACAGGCTCGTAAGGGTCAAAATGTAAAACCTAATTAATAATTATTCAATTACATTATTTGTTCAAGTTTGAATTTTGGAAGGAAAGTTATGCTTGTAATTGCTGCTTAGTATCCATGATGAATCTGCGAAGATCTTCGGTGGTATTTTTGGCTATGAAGATCTATCTGATTTGATTTCTGATATGAAGAGAAATTGTAGCCCTGGATGTTAGCTTCAAAACACAAGTAGAATGGGCTTAAACGGACATTTGTGGACTAAGATATGACCCAAGTCAGAAACTGTGAGTGCAACGTTCTAACTTTTTTTAGGCCCAGTTTCAGCTTCTTATCATCATAAGTGGTTTCTAACCCCCGCATAGGAATTGTGCGCCTTTCTCTCAGTTTTCCTACAAATCAAGAATCACAATGAAATGAGTTCTACAACTCAAGATATGGTCCAGAAACTGAAATAGTATCAGAATTTGTCAAGTACTGAAAAAATTAAATAAAGCCCAAATAATATTCAAACATTATAAAATGATCCAATTCAAACCAATTAGGCACAAAAGAGGATTAATGAGCTAGGAATGAGAGGAAATAAGGTTATAAAATCCAATTGATCAAATTTTCCCACACTTAACTCTTTCATGTCCTCATGTAAGACACAATCAAGCAAATAGAAACATATAACCTAAAAATCCTAGAATAAACAAATTCTCCAATGAATCCTTAGAAGTGCTAAACTTAGGGATACAGATCAAATAAAGCGTTAAGAGTTCTACAACAATCAAACATTCAACTCCTAACCTCTCAAAAATGTAAGTCAAGCAATATCATTCAAAGTGTATAGATCAAGCATGAAAGATCTCACAAGATGGTGTATGCAACTCAACTCTCAAGTGTATGGTTCAAAGTGTTTCACTCAAGTCACCTCAAAAGACAATGCATTACCATAAGCTTGTTAATCTTCTACTTCTCCACTACTTACAATCATATGCAAACACAAATCAATAGGGTTTTATTCAATGGTTGTAATAGGGCTAAGGTAAAGGTAGGGAAATATGAGGATATGACAAGATACAACTGAAGAGAATAGGAATAACATTGGTCTTTAGACAAATCAAGCCATAACACACATTTACTCTCCTTGGACTTTCTTTTCCCTTTATAAAAAATTCCCATTTTCTTTGTAATTTTTTTTATTTTTTTATTCTTTTTTTTTTCTTCTTCTTGTATTCTTTCTGAACCCATACACTTGAAATGCAATAACATTAATGAAACCAATGCACTCCCTATTCCCTAAGGTTAGGTATAACATGGTTTCCACTTAAAGCTTATAATGTGCTAGAAGCCAAAGAATGGTCAATAAGGCTCAAAGGGGCAAAATGCAAGATAAGCTATATGGCCAAGTGGGTAAAAATTTGAAAGAAATGCCTCTATCATGTTCATAATTGCATTTGAAAATTGTAGCCTCAAAGAAGAATCAAAACAAGTTCTAGAATGACAAAATCTAAGAGGGAAAACACATAAGAAAGAAAAAATGGAATGAATTTCAACCATCCAAAAATAAGGCTCAAAAGCTCACAAAGGTAAAGTCTAACATACTCAATCATACAAATCCAATTCACATATATCAAGAGGAAGAAGCAAAAATGAAATCATGTAGGAACTCTATCTTCCTTAATGACTAATGCTTTAACTTAACAACTTCCAATTCAACAAAGGAAAACAAAACAAAACAAAAACAATGCTAAATAAAATCATAAAAACCTGTTACTCTCCCCCCCACACTTCATTACATTGTCCTCAATGTAATGTATAATGGAAATGTAAGTAAAATGTAGTAGGGAAAGGGAAAGTGAAATTCCCTAATCAAGCATAAGTGGCCGCTATCAAGCGGACCTTCTCAATGGTCTCCAAGGGCATGTCCTCATGAAATGGCTTCAAGCGGTGGCCATTCACTGTGAGTACTTTATCCGTTTCGGGCTCTAAAATTTGCACAGCACCATAGGAAAAAATCTTTGTCACAATATAAGGACCAAGCCACCTAGAACGAAGCTTACCAAAAAAGAACTTGAGGCGAGAATTGTAGAGGAGCACTTTCTGTCCAATGGAGAACTCCTTTCGCATTAACATCTTATCATGAATGAGTTTTGTCTTCTCCTTGTACATGCGAGAGTTTTCATATGCCTCTAATCGGATTTCTTCTAACTCCTGAAGGTGGAATTTTTTGTGGAGTCTGGCTTGGCTAAAATCAAAGTTACAGTTCTTGACTGCTTAATAAGCTTTGTGCTCAATCTCCACCGGAAGGTGGCATGCTTTGCCAAAGACAATCCTATACGGAGACATCCCCAAAGGAGTCTTGTAGGCAGTTCGGTAGGCTCATAATGCATCCTCCAGCCTCTTGCTCCAATCTTTCATGTTTGGTTGCACTGTTTTCTCCAAAATTTGCTTCAACTCTTGGTGTGTATAAACTGATCATTGGGCAAGTGCACCCGTTGTCAGAGTAATATTATTAAAATTAAAATTAAAGTACCAAGTGTTGTATCCACAGGGACTGTTATTAAAAAACTTTTTCTTAATTGCGTGATTGTTAATAAATATGAAAAATAAACCTTGTTGATGAAATTGCTAAAAGTAAAAGAATAATAAATTAAAAGGAACAGATATTCTAGTGAAAATAAATTACAGAAAATTATGACTAAAGGTATTCAATGTAAAAAGGCAAGTATTTAGACTGTAAATCCCCTAAGTGTCCAAATAACTGAAATTCTTCTTCAACTACTTAGTTCCAAACCCTTATCGCTGCAGGAAATTCCAAGTACACGCTCATGTACACGATCGTGTACATTTCTGGTCTTGATGATACACTTCAATTTACGCGACCAGTGAGATACATGCTCATATACACGGGCATATACTTGCCCGTGTATATCTCTGGCTCTTTGTGTGTTTCAATTCCCAATATCTTTTAAAGCTTTCACTTCTTAATTGTTTTTCCTGAAATATGAATAAAATAAAATTAATAAAAGTAAATTTTCTCAATGAATAGCTTAAAACTCTCAATTATCATTCATGAATTACAATGTAGGATCAAGTATAGAAAACATTTATCAAATTCCCCCGAACTTGAACGATTGCTTGTCTCCAAGCAAAGAAATGGATCAATTTTACCCTTGACAACAAAGAATCAAATTCCTGTATTTTTTATTATTATTATTATTGTTATTTTTTATTTTATTTTTCAAATTTTTTAGAGGGATAGTAATTCTTAAATATCAAATTGTGTCTTCTTTTGCTCTCAACCTTTATAACTTCAGACAAAACTGAATAAGGACCTCTTTACCATTAGCTCTTAAAATTCAATTCAAAACTTTGAATCCTTCCACAAGGTGTTGTTTAATTCTCTTCACTTTGAGCCATGATCGACTAACAGGGTCCATTTTATGCTCCATCCCAGTTAGCACAAGGTATTACTGGAAATTCCACCCCTTGCTTTCCACATCGGTACCTCAAACAATTTCGGGGTTCTAGGATGTGGTATCCGGACATTGCCTGCAATCCACATTCAACTAGATATGCTTCTATGGCATGCTCCTTTATTTTTTTTTTACTTTTGAGCAGAGCCCCTAATTTTTTCAGATTTTCCTGGTTTTATTAATTTCAAACATTTTTAAACAAATTGGCATAGATTCAAGGTCCTCAATTCAGAAAAGTATAATGATACTTCAATCGAGAAACAATTAAAAACACAATTGAATAACCAGAATAACTGCGTGTGATGTTTATTTATTTATTATATTTTCAGGAATATCATCTCTAATGCAACAGTAAAATTGACTCAATATTGCTCATGAATAAAACAACAATTCAGTTCAAACATCTATAATTATCTACCCCACATTATAAGATTTGCATTGTCCTCAATCAAATATAAGAATTAAAGTGCAACTGAAACTTCCCTGAAAAGTAAATAAATAAGCAAAGAGTCGTGGGAAGCAAAGCTAATCTGGGATTCAATTGGAGAGGAAACCTGATTAAAATTGATTTATAAAGAGATTTAACTCAGTTCATAATGACAAGAGGAGTAGAACGATCAAAATAATGCGATAAAGAAATAGAAGTAATAAACAGACAAAAGCAATTGAAATCCTAAAAAATAACATAAGTAAAAAATTCAACAACTAAGACTCCTAATTGCAGACTAAACTGCGCATCATCTAAGTCTTCATCATCTATAGTAAGAAAGTGGTCAGAAGAAGATGGGGTTCATGTTGGGGTGAGGACGCTTATTCAAAATATAAATAAATGAGCAAATAAATAACTAAATTAAAATAAACTAAACCTACCTAACCTAAACTATTCAATGTAAACCTCATTTGCAAAAATTTGCAATTGACCCCCTGGTACAGTTTCAGCCTATGTTCATTCACGTTAAAATTTCTTTTTTCTGGATGAGTTAATTCAATTATACCATAAGGAAATACCTTATGCACAGTAAACAGTCCAGACCAACAGGATTTGAGTTTACCTGGGAACAATTTGAGGTGATAGTTGTACAACAGTACTACTAAATCACCTTTTTGAAATAGTTTACCTCCCTTGATTTTTTGATGATGGTAGACCTTCAATTTTTCATCTGGTGGTTCATTAATGGATGGGTTGGGTTGCTTCTCTGAATTCCACTCCAAAACTTTGATGTCTCTCTTTCTCCATAATGGCTTAGCGGCTTCTAAATGGCACCACTGTTCTTGAGTTACCAAGCTTATATCATCTTTTCCTCTATCATGAACTAAGCTTCTTTTCAATGAGTTTGAAATCGAGAATTCCTGTGCACAATCAGAAACATAATCATCAATTACATTAATAAAGTAGCAAGAATCATCTTGTTTCAAAGACTTTTTTATTACATCAGGAATTTTGAAAGTGACTTTTTCATCTCCAACCCTCAAAATTAACTTTCCATCCCTCACATCAATTATAGCTCTTGCAGTAGCTAAAAATGGACGACCTAAGATCAAGGGGACATCAGTGTCTTCGTCCATATCAAGAATCACAAAATCAACAGGAAAAATAAATTTGTTCACTTTTACAAGCACATCCTCAATGATACCCCTAGGATATTTAATTGATCTATCAGCTAGTTGAATACTCATCCTAGTTGGCCTAGGTTCCTTTAAACCTAATTTCTAAAAAATAGAGTATGGCATCAAATTAATGCTAGCACCCAAATAAGCTAAAGCCCTATCAACTATCAATCTACCAATGAGACTAGGAAGAGTAAAACTCCCTGGATCCTTTAATTTCTTGGGCATCTTGTTCTGTAGGATTGCTGAGCATTCTTAATTGAGTGTTACCGTGGCCAACTCTTCCAACTTCTTCTTGGGCATCCTTCAAAAATTTGGTGTATTTGGGCATCTGTGCTAAAGCATCAACAAACGGGAAATTTATATGAAGCTGACGAAATAAGGAAAGAAATTTACCAAACTGTTCATCGTCCTTATCCTTCTTCAATCTAGCTGGGTAGGGGAGTGGAGGTATGAATTCTTTCACTGTAGGGGTTTTTCTACAGTTTCCTCTTGAACTTTTGTTAGGCTTCTAATTTATTATTGAGTAATCTATAATATTTTATACTTGTTCAATGTTAATTGAAGGATTATTTGGTATTGGAATATATTTAGATGGAGTTTGAAATTATTATAAAAAAAAAAAAAAAAAGTGAACAGTACCGTATGAACAGTGCAATGTGAACAGTGCAATGAACAGTGCAACCGCGTATGTACAGTACAAACCGTGTATGAACAGTGCAATGAACAGTGCAACCGCGTATGTACAGTACAAACCGTGTATAAACAGTATAAACCGCGTATGTACAGTACAGCTGACGTCATCGGTGACGTCACAGTGTACAGTACAAACCGCGTATGAACAGTGACAACCGCGTATGTACAGTGCGTGTACAGTGTTTTCCGGCATGAACAGTAAATTTCGGCGTGAACAGTAAATTTCGAAAATTTTCTATAAAAAGGGGGCTTCACACGAAATTTTCATTTCTTCACCTCTATCCAAGGTTCTCAAAGGTTCTAAGGCCGTAAACCACCATTTCTCTCATACTAAACCTTCCTAAACTTAGATTTCTCGCCAGATCTAAGATTCTACATCTATTCTGAAGTATTGGAAGTAAGTTTCTTTAAGTTTGAAGCTAGATTTACCGTTCGTTTCTCTTCTCCTTCTTTTTCTTATAGAAATTCATGGTGTTCTTAGGAGAAACTCCGTTCTAAAGCTGAATCTTCGGTGAATTTTTATTATAATCAAGTAATATTCGGTAGATCTAGTGTGAATCATCTTTCTGAGGTAAGGGGAGTTTACTTTAACCTATGAACTATGTTTTGAACGGTTTAATATGTTATTTCAAGATATTTTGGATATGATTTTGTTAGATCTATTGAATAAAAGTTATTTTCTAAGCTGTAACTATTGTTAATTAGTTTAAAATGCTGAGATTTTGGCTGATTTATTATAAACTTGCCGTAGTTGAGCTGTTAAAATAATTTTGGTGGCGTGCATCATCTTTGAGATATATGTTGTGCATCATTATAGAGCCGAGTTACATGTTTAGGTGGGTAGACATGTAACGGTAAGTTCATCTTGAAATCTTTGTCTTTGTCGTCTGGATCCGTATAGGAATGGGTCGCTCCTGACCAGCTCGGTTCTTCTGGATTACTTAGGTGTGAAACCGCTTGGAAACCGTTTTCATGGTGCATTAGATGGGCTGGAAATGCATGGGGTTATTGTTGTGAGAAATATTTTGCTGTATATATATATAATTTTATTTTATGTTTGGTAAGCTCACCCTTGCATTTCTTTCTATGTCGTTGTGTGTGTGTATCGCGATGATCGTACGGTGGTACGTGAGCGGATGTAGCAGTGTTGCATCTACTTCACAGCCGAGGGGCCAAGAAGAATAGTTAGAAGTCGGAGTTGAATAATAATGCATCAGAGTCCTTTTTCTTTATATAAGAGACCTCATGTCGAGGGAGTCACGTATTATAATTTTTTTTTGGTATTTTGAATATTATAAACTAAATGTAATATTATGTTGATCTGTTGGATATTTGTTGTAAGGAACTTCACTTTTACTTTGAATGAGAAGTGAATTTTTATACTTATATTCTCTGTTTATTTACCTATTTTAAATAAGTATGTGGTGTAGAAACAATGTTCTCGGTCCCTTATAAAAAGGGGTCGTGACATTTTAGTGGTATCAGAGAATGGTCTAGGTAAACCTACGGGGTGAGGTTGTTGGGCGTCAGTTGTGCATATTAGACATATAAGTTTTAGCTGTGAATCATATATCATGATTTCTATTCATCAAGTTGTAAGGGAACGAGCTTGATCACCTCGATTCTCAGACATGATTGATGTAGGAAACTTGGTATATGATACTTGGGTGAGCTATAGGTGAGTCGTATTGTGTGAATAAGAGACTGTTAAGCTAAGCTGTAAATGATTGCTGAAATGAATGTGTTTGCTATGCTATGTGAATGTTGATATGTTGTTATGCTGAGTACTAAATTGATTAAATTTTTATGATATATTAAATATGAATATATCACTATAAGCTGAATCTGTGAATATAGCTATGTGGTGGTATTGCTGAATATGTTAAACGTTAGTAATTTAAGCTAGTCTATATATTAGGATGGCTAGACCAAGAAGATCTGCTGCAAATCCTCCTCCCGCTGATGTGAACCAAATGGCTCATGCCATGGAGGCCATGGCAGCCACCGTTAGGCGTAGTCTAGATATGATTCAGCAGCCAGCAAGTCGCAAATCAAGCCGCCGCAAAGACAGCAGCGGCCATCGCCTCACCGCACCTCTTCCCGAATATCATGGGTTGTCGAGTTCGTAAAGAATGATCCTCCTCAATTCACAGGAGTGGATGGACCGATGTCGCCGAACTCTGGATCGGTGGAGATTGAGAAGATCTTCCTAACCATGGGTTGCGCCGAGGAGAGAAAGGTGATATATGCTACGTATATGCCGATAGGGGATGCAGAGATGTGGTGGCATGGAGCTCGTACTATGCTAGAGGCCCGAGGTGAAGTCATTACTTGGGCTGTATTTAGAAGTAGTTTTCTCGGGAAAGTTTTTCCCTTCTCATGTTCGTGCCGCCAAAGAACGAGAGTTTCTAAACTTGGTGCAAGGAAACTCATCGCCCTATGAGTATGCAATACAGTTTGAGCGGCTCTACCGATTTTATTCTCACCCGACTTCAGAGGAGTGGAGATGTCGAGGTTTTCGACGGGCCGAGAACTCGACATAAAAGGATTTTGATCCCACTCGGGATCACGTAGTTTGCTGACTTGGTGGATCAAGCCACCATTATAGAGAGTCTCAATGCGGAGGATGTTGGTGGAGTTGGGAAGGCTCCATCTAGTAGAGTCGCTAGCAGCTATGGTAATGGAAGTAAGGGCGCTAAGAAGGGCCCTTACAATGGTCGCTACGCCAACAGCGGTCTCGATCATATCGCCAAGAGGATCGTGATCGCCCGGTGCCGGTAGGGACTACTTCTACATTTCAGCCTAGGGGAGCAATTTCTTCTTCTCCTAGAGTCTCGGTTGCAGATTGTCGATGTTTTAGGTGTGGTGGACCACACTATCCGAGCCAGTGCCCACGCACCGATGTAAGAGTTTGCTTCTCGTGCCAGCCCGGGGCACCTTGCAAGGGACTGTCCTACGCCTAGTAGGGCGATTTCGTCTTCTGCTAGCGCCTTGCACGCTATTAGGCCTAAAGTAACTAGGGCTCCAACAACAACCAGGTCGAGAGCGGAGGGACGTGTATTCACTACTTCGCATCGAGAGGCGGCCCAGAGCGACAGATCTTGTTCAAGGAACAAGCAGATAGTGGCAGTACTTTTCTTTACGTATTATTTGATTCTGGAGCCACACACTCTTTTATTGCGGACAATTGTGTGAGAAATTTAGGATTACCGGTGGGCGATCTAGGATGTGACTTAGTAGTATCGACACCTACTTTAAGTTCAATTAAGACTTCGACGGTTTGTGTTAGGTGTCCCACAGAATTGAGGGACGAAGATACAAAGTAAATCTTATTTGTATCCCGATGTCGTGGTTAGATGTAATCCTGGGTATGGATTGGCTAACCGCCAATCGTGTGCTAATTGATTGTGGCGGAGGTGTTTAATCTTTCCCGAGCAGCAAGATTGTGTAGAATTGATTTCTACTCGCCAAGTAGAAACATCCTTAGCCGAGGGAGTATCTTGTTTTGTTTTGTTGGGAGTTATGAATGCGAAGTGGAGCAAAGCCTTCATCAATACCGATAGTACGAGAATTCCCGAGATTTTTCCAGAGGATATTCCTGGAATACCTCCACGTAGAGAGGTAGAGTTTGCTATAGATTTGATTCCTGGAGCTGAGCCAGTGTCTGTAGTACGGTATAGAATGGCGCCAAAAGAGTTAATTGAGCTTAAAGGGCAAATCGAGGATCTAATGCGTAAACAGATGATTAGACCAAGTGTATCGCCTTGGGAGCCCCGATTCTCTTGGTGAAAAAGAAAGACGGAAGTTCTAGATTATGTGTGGATTATCGCAAGTTGAATAAGTTGACAATTAAGAACAAGTACCCATTGCCGCGAATCGATGATTTGATGGACCAGCTGAGAGGTGCTAAGGTATTCTCTAAGATTGATTTGAAGTCTGGGTACCATCAGATCCGAGTGAAGGATGAAGATATTCCTAAGACTGCTTTTCGCACTAGATATGGTCATTATGAGTATATAGTGATGCCTTTTGGAGTTACAAATGCTCCAGCTGTGTTTATGGACTACATGAATCGGATCTTTAGACCTTTCCTGGATCGATTTGTGGTAGTCTTTATTGATGATATTTTAATTTATTCTAGTTCGTCGTAGGAACATGAAGAGCATTTGAGGACTCGTACTTAATGTTTTAAGGGAAAACAGTTGTATGCTAAACTGTCTAAGTGTGAGTTTTGGCTAGAGGAAGTGAAGTTCCTTGGTCATGTTATTTCAGCTAAAGGAATTGCAGTTGATCCTTCCAAAGTTGAAGCGGTGTTGCAGTGGGAAAGGCCGAAGACAGCCTCAGAGATTCGTAGTTTTGTGGGCCTAGCAGGTTACTACCGGAGATTTATAGAAGGATTCGCGAAGATAGCTGCACCATTAACACGGTTAACTCGCCGTGATCAACCCTTTGTGTGGACTGAGGAATGTGAGCAAAGCTTTAATGAGTTAAAACAGAGACTAACTTCTTCGCCGGTGTTGATTCTCCCTGATACTAGTCGACCGTTTGAGGTGTACTGTGATGCTTCTCATCAGGGATTGGGATGTGTGTTGATGCAAGATAAGAGAGTGGTAGCTTATGCATCTCGTCAATTGCGAACTCATGAGCGAAATTACCCGATTCATGACCTTGAGTTAGGCTGTAGTCTTTGCTCTGAAGGTGTGGCGACACTATCTTTATGGAGCTCGGTTCGATGTATATAGTGATCATAAGAGTCTGAAGTATTTATTTGATCAGCGAGAGTTAAATATGAGGCAGAGACGTTGGGTGGAATTCCTTAAGGATTATGATTTTCAGCTCCAATACCATCCAGGAAAAGCTAACGTGGTGGCCGATGCATTAAGTAGGAATGTGGTTCAGCATTCTTCCTAAGAGTCGGTGAAACCCTTTTGGTAGAACAATTCCGAGACCTGAACATACATGTGGACTTATCACCCGAAAAGATTAGTTGTAGCCGAATTGTGGTGACTAATAATTTCTTACAGAAATTAAAGATAAACAATTGTGGGATCCAATGTTATGTCGGATTGTATTTCTCTTAGGGACGAGATAAGACAAAGGGTTTCAGTAAAGGTGTTGATGGTATTCTCGTATGTCAAGGTCGAGTTTGTGTTCCTAGAGATACCGAATTAAAGAGAGCAATTCTAGAAGAAGGACATAAGGGTAGTCTCAACATTCATCCTGGTGTTACCAAGATGTATCAAGATTTAAAGCAGATGTTTTGGTGGCCGGGCATGAAGCGAGAGATAGCTGAGTTTGTTAAAGCCTCGCTTGACTTGTCAAAAGGCAAAAGCGGAGCACCAAAGCCCTCCAGAGAGTTACAAACGATGGAAATTCCAGAGTGGAAGTGGGACCATGTGACTATGGACTTTGTGTCCCATCTACCTAGAACAGTTAGGAATCATGATGCAGTGTGGGTCATAGTTGATAGGCTAACCAAGAGTGCACATTTCTTGCCAATTAACATGACCTTTAGCTTGGAGAAATTAGCAGAATTGTACATTAGAGAGATTGTCAGGTTGCATGGAGTACCTTCTAGTATTATCTCTGATAGGGATCCTCGGTTCACTTCCCAATTTTGGCAGAGTTTCCAAGAATCTATGGGCACACAGTTGAGGTTGAGTTCTGCATACCATCCGCAAACAGATGGTCAATCTGAGCGTACTATTCAGACCTTAGAAGACTTATTGCGGACTTGCATTGTAGAGCAGAGGAGTAATTGGGAGGATATGCTTCCTTTGGTAGAATTCACTTATAATAATAGTTATCATTCGAGTATAGATATGGCACCATTTGAAGCTCTGTATGGTAGAAGGTGTAGAACCCCTATCTCGTTGGTTCCAAGATGGAGTACATTTGATGGTTGGACCTGAAATGCTGCAAGAAACTAAGGAGAAAGTTGAACTTATTAGAGAAAAGCTAAGAGCTACCCAAAGTCGACAGAAATCTTATGCTGATCGACGCAGAAGATCCCTAGAATTTGAGGTTGGTGATCATGTATTCTTAAGAGTATCACGCACTACAGGTGTGGGGCGAGCCTTAAGAGCAAAGAAGTTAACACCTAAGTTCATAGGACCGTATCAGATATTACATCGTCGAGGACCAAAGAGCCTATGAATTAGCGTTACCACCTCGGTTGTCCGGAATACATAATGTTTTCCATGTGTCGCAGCTAAAGAAGTATGTTCCAGATTTGTCTCATGTAATTGAGCCTGATGTTGTGGAGTTACGAGATGACTTGTCTGTGGAGGTCCCAGCTGCTCGTATCGAGGAAACTAGAGTTAAGAAACTTAGAGGTAAGTCTATTCGGTTAGTAAAGGTTGTTTGGGACCAAATAACTGGTGATGCCACATGGGAGTTAGAAGAAAGAATGAGAGAGTTGTACCCTCATCTTTTCTTTGGGGAAATGAAATTTTCGAGGACGAAAATTTATTTTCGGGGGGAGAATTGTTAGGCTTCTAATTTATTATTGAGTAATCTATAATATTTTATACTTGTTCAATGTTAATTGAAGGATTATTTGGTATTGGAATATATTTAGATGGAGTTTGAAATTATTATAAAAAAAAAAAAAAAGTGAACAGTACCGTATGAACAGTGCAATGAACAGTGCAACCGCGTATGTACAGTACAAACCGTGTATGAACAGTGCAATGAACAGTGCAACCGCGTATGTACAGTACAAACCGTGTATAAACAGTACAAACCGCGTATGTACAGTACAGCTGACGTCATCGGTGACGTCACAGTGTACAGTACAAACCGCGTATGAACAGTGACAACCGCGTATGTACAGTGCGTGTACAGTGTTTTCCGGCATGAATAGTGCCATGAACAGTATTTTCCGCATGAACAGTAAGGCGGTGAACAGTGTTTTTCGGCGGTGAACAGTAAATTTCGGCGTGAACAGTAAATTTCGAAAATTTTCTATAAAAAGGGGGCTTCACACAAAATTTTCATTTCTTCACCTCTATCCAAGGTTCTCAAAGGTTCTAAGGCCGTAAACCACCATTTCTCTCATACTAAACCTTCCTAAACTTAGATTTCTCGCCAGATCTAAGATTCTACATCTATTCTGAAGTATTGGAAGTAAGTTTCTTTAAGTTTGAAGCTAGATTTACCGTTCGTTTCTCTTCTCCTTCTTTTTCTTATAGAAATTCATGGTGTTCTTAGGAGAAACTCCGTTCTAAAGCTGAATCTTCGGTGAATTTTTATTATAATCAAGTAATATTCGGTAGATCTAGTGTGAATCATCTTTCTGAGGTAAGGGAAGTTTACTTTAACCTATGAACTATGTTTTGAACGGTTTAATATGTTATTTCAAGATATTTTGGATATGATTTTGTTAGATCTATTGAATAAAAGTTATTTTCTAAGCTGTAACTATTGTTAATTAGTTTAAAATGCTGAGATTTTGGCTGATTTATTATAAACTTGCCGTAGTTGAGCTGTTAAAATAATTTTGGTGGCGTGCATCATGCTGAGATATATGTTGTGCATCATTATAGAGCCGAGTTACATGTTTAGGTGGGTAGACATGTAACGGTAAGTTCATGCTTGAGTCTTTGTCTTTGTCTTTGTCTGGATCCAGATACCGGAATGGGTCGCTCCCGGACCGGCTCGGTTCCTTCTGGATTACTTAGGCTGTGAAACCAGTTGGAAACCGTTTTCATGCTGTGCATTAGATGGGCTGGAAATGCATGGGGTTATTGCTGTGAGAAATATTTTGCTGTATATATATATAATTTTATTTTATGTTTGGTAAGCTCACCCTTGCATTTCTTTCTATGTCGTTGTGTGTGTGTGTACTGCGATGATCGTACGGTGGTACGTGAGCAGATGTAGCAGGTGTTGCATCTACTTCACAGGCTGAGGGGCCAGTGAAGAATAGTTAGAAGCTGGAGTTGAATAATAATGCATCAGAGTCCTTTTTCTTTATATAAGAGACCTCATGTCGAGGGAGTCACGTATTATAATTTTTTTTTGGTATTTTGAATATTATAAACTAAATGTAATATTATGTTGATCTGTTGGATATTTGTTGTAAGGAACTTCACTTTTACTTTGAATGAGAAGTGAATTTTTATACTTATATTCTCTGTTTATTTACCTATTTTAAATAAGTATGTGGTGTAGAAACAATGTTCTCGGTCCCTTATAAAAAGGGGTCGTGACAACTTTATCCTCCTCTTCAATTGTAGCTTTTTCTGCATCTTGCTTCCCCTTCTCTTGTAATGTTCTGCCACTCGTTAATGTTACTGCAATGACCTGCTCCCTATGATTAGTCTCAGTATTGCCAGGCAAGCTTCCTTGGGGTCTTTATGAGAGAAGTCTAGAAATTTGATCCAACTGAATTTCTAGATTATGGATAGAGGCTTGTTGATTTCTTAGTGCTGTCTCGGTAGATTGAAATCGAGATTCTGAAGTTTGAATGAATTTGGTCAACAACTCCTCAAGGTTTGACTTCTTTTCAGCTGGGGGTGGTGGTGGATGTGAAGCTTGTTGAAATCCTGTGAGTGTGTTGTTCCGCATTGGCTGTTGGTTGTTGTTCCATGGTTGGTTTGCATTAGTTCCTCCAACCTGGATTTTTCATGCCATTATAATTTTGGTAAGGTGGTATGTTTCCTATCACATTGGCATATTCTTCCTGAGTAGCTCGACACTTATGATTAGGGTGGCCTCCCCTGCAAATATCACATCTCATTACCGGAGCAACTTGATGGTTAACAGATAGACCATCAATCTTCTTCCCTAAGGCTTCCACTTGCATTGCCAAGGATGTTACTGCATCAAGACTATAGATCCCCGCAGATTTCGCAGGTTTGGATCGAGTTGAGCTCCACTGATAGCTGTTCATTGCCATTTCTTCAAACAGTTCTTGTGCAGCCCTTGGTGTCTTGCTATTCAAAGTGCCCCCAGCAGCAGCATCTATCATTTGTCTTGTGGCTGGGTTTAACCCATTGTAGAAGGTTTGTACTTGAAGCCAGTCCAGAATCTCATGATGTGGGCACTTTCGCAGCAATTCCTTAAACCTCTCCCACGTATCGTATAAAGTCTTTGACTCTAACTGGTAGAAGGAAGAGATATCATTCCTCATCTTGGCAGTTTTCGTGGGAGGGAAATATTTTGCTAAGAACTTTTCTGCCATGGCGTCCCATGAAGTGATAGATCCTCGCGGGAGAGAGTTCAACCACTGTTTTGCTCTGCTCCTGAGAGAGAATAGAAATAGCCTTAAGCAGATTGCATCATCAGTAGCTCCATTAATGTTGAAAGTATCACAAATCACCAGAAAATTTGCAATGTGAGCATTGGGGTCTTCATCTTGTAACCCATCAAATTGAACAAATTGCTGAACCATCTGAAATACATTGGGTTTTATTTCAAAATTTTCCTACACATCCGGACGGACAATGCTAGACTCTGTTCTCGTTAATGATGGACGAGCATAATCGGATATGGTCCTTGGTTGATCTTCATTATTCACCATTCCTTCTATGTGGTTTTGTGTGTTTTCCTTCTAAACTAGCAGTCGTCTCTCTTTCCGAATTTTTTTGCAAAGTTCTCTCTATCTCTGGGTCAAGTTCGAATAATGTAGCAGAACGGGTTCTGGTCATGCACCAGAAAAATCAACTCCTAAAAAATAATAAAAGTAAAAAATAAAATAAAATAATAATAATAAAAAATAAAAAATAGAAAAGTTAATTTAAGATTAAAGAAATAAAGAATATTAGTAAAGACGTAATCAAAGAAATCTTAAATCACTAGTCCCTGGCAATGGCGCCAAAAACTTAATGTATAAAAACTGATCATTGGGCAAGTGCACCCGTTGTCGGAGTAATATTATTAAAATTAAAATTAAAGTACCAAGTGTCGTATCCACAGGGACTGTTATTAAGAAACTTTTCCTTAATTGCGTGATTGTTAATAAATATGAAAAATAAACCTTGTTGATGAAATTGCTAAAAGTAAAAGAATAATAAATTAAAAGGAATAGATATTCTAGTGAAAATAAATTATAGAAAATTATGACTAATATTCAATGTAAAAAGGCAAGTATCTAGACTGTAAATCCCCTTAAGTGTCCAAATAACTGAAATTCTTCTTCAACTACTTAGTTGTAAACCCTTATCGTTGTAGGAAATTCCAAATTAAATCAATACCTTTCTCAAGGATAATGATTCCTAACCCTCAATTGATTAATCAGAATCTCTTCCTTAACTAATACCCCTAGGTTGCATTAAGTTCATTATGAATTCCATAATTAGGGTTAATCCTAATACAGAAAACTCACGTCTTTCTATCTCTAGAAATATATTTAAGTCTTTTTAATTGAGCAATGTTAATTTCATGCAGGAATTTTACTCAAATTCAAACAAAAAAACAAGATAGAAGAAAATTGATACTACTCAATTAAAACTAGAGAAAAGAACATGAAATAGCATAAGAAGAATTCTAGAAAATTTAGTCAATCAGGATTCATTACGTCTAGATACTTAAAGGAAAGTTAGAACCTAAACATTTTGAAATTAAAATTACAAAAGAGATGAATTAAAATGCTTGATCCTATCCTCCTGCTGTCTCTGAGTCTTCTATCCCGAAAAACCCCTCCTTGGTTTGAGTCCAGTCCCCTTTTTATATGAATTGTCTTAGGGTTCTCGCAAAAGTTAGAATTCTGAAACACGTAAAAGTACACGCCCAAGTACACAGCCATGTATCTGGCCATGTATTTCTCTGTTTTCTAATAGGTGTCCTTCAAATCTTTCCTGACAAGTACACGCTCATGTACATGGTCGTGTATCTGGCCGTGTACATCTCTGGTCTTGATGATACACTTCAATTGACGCGACCAGTGAGATACACGCTCATATACACGGGCATGTACTTGCCCTGTATATCTCTGGCTCGTTGTGTGTTTCAATTCTTAATATCTTTTAAAGCTTTCACTTCTTGATCCTTTTTTCTGAAATATGAATAAAATGAAATTAATAATGGTAAATTTTCTCAATGAATAGCTTAAAACTCTCAATTATCATTCATGAATTACAATGTAGGATCAAGTGTAGAAAGCATTTATCAACTCTCTATTTGATACCTCTATCTGTCCATTAGTCTACGGATGGTATGGAGTTGAGACCTTGTGGGTGACACCATATTTCTTCAGTAGGGTTGCCATGTTCCTATTACAAAATTGACTCCCTTGATCACTGATGATTGCCTTGGGCACTCCGAACCTACAAAAAATATGTGATCTGACAAAATCTGCAACTATATGAGAATCATC
Source organism: Abrus pulchellus subsp. cantoniensis (assembly GCA_024086825.1). NCBI lineage: Eukaryota > Viridiplantae > Streptophyta > Magnoliopsida > Fabales > Fabaceae > Abrus > Abrus pulchellus. Next base: position 16,083,446 of record CM044050.1, read on the forward strand.
AGTCTGGGTGACCTTGGCCTCCACCCACTTCGAGACATAATCAACAGCTAGCAAAATACAAATAAAACTAAATGAGACAGGAAATGGACCCATAAAATCAATACCCCAAACGTCAAATATCTCACAAAATAACAAGGGTTGTTGAGGCATCTCATTCTTGCGAAAAATAGTACCTGTCTTCTAACACTTCACAATTTTTGCAATAAGCATAGGAATCACGAAACAATGTGGGCCAGTAAAAAACCTGCATCTAAGACTTTTCTAGCGGTGCGTTGCGGTCCAAAGTGACCACCACAAGTGAGCGTATAACAAAAATGCAAAATGGATGGAATCTCAAACTCATGAACACAGCGCCTAATAATCTGATCACTACACATGCGCCATAAATAAGGATCATCCTATACATAATATTTAGCCTCACTCCTAAGTTTATCTATCTGATGCTTTTTAAAGTAAACAGGCAACTCAGAAGCAACTAGATAGTTAACCAAATCAGCATACCATGGATCCTTACCCGTCACTTCTAAAAGCTGCTCATCTAGAAAGGTCTCATGGATAGGTAAAGGCTCCAAAGTCTGTGGAATCCTACTAAGGTGGTCTGCTACTAAGTTCCAGCTCCACTTTTGTCTCTAATCTCTATGTCAAACTCCTACAATAGTAACATCCACCTGATGAGCCTAGGTTTTGCATTCGGCTTTTTTAGTAGGAACTTCAAGGCTGCATGATTAGAAAAAATAGTTACTTTAGTTCCTAATAAGTAAGCAAAAAATTTATCTAAAGCAAAAATAATGGTTAAAAGCTCCTTCTCTGTGGTAGTGTAATTAGCCTGTGCAGAGTCTAGGGTTCAGGATGCATATGCTATGATATGAGGAATCTTCCCGACCCTATGGGAAAGAATAGCTCCGACTACAAAGTTCGATGCATCACACATAAGCTCAAATGAGTACTCCCAGTTTGGCGGTTGAAAAATAGGGGCAGAGATCAAATGTTGCTTCAATTGGTCAAAAGCTCTCCTACAATCATCATCAAATTGGAAGTCCATGTCCTTCTGCAGCAGTTTGGAAAGTGGATGGGTAATTTTGCTGAAGTCCTTGATAAATCGCCTGTAAAAACCTGCATGTCCAAGAAAAGAACGCACTTCCCGCATATATGTGGGGTAAGGTAAAGAGGCAATAACATCAATCTTAGACCTATCAACAACAATACCTTCATTAGAAATAACATGTCTTAAGACTACACCTTGCTTAACCATAAAATGACATTTTTCAAAATTCAAAACAAGGTGAGACTTAACACATCTATGCAGCACCTTAGCAAGACTATCCAAACATGATCAAATGACATGCCATAAACCGTAAAATCATCCATGAAGACTTCCATGCAGTTTTCTAGAAAATATGAGAAAATACTTACCATGTACCTTTGAAATGTACCTGGGGCATTACATAAGCCAAGGGGCATCCTCCGGTATGCAAATATGCCAAATAGACAAGTGAACGATGTCTTCTCCTGATCTTCAGATGCTATATGGATCTGGAAATAACCTGAAAATCAATCCAGGAAATAGTAGTGTGATTGACCTTCTAATCTCTCCAGCATCTGATGAATGAAGGGCAATGGAAAATAGTCCTTCCTGGTAGCTTGGTTTAGCCTTCTATAGTCTATGTAAACTCTCCAGCTATTCTGCACTCTTGTAGGAACCAGCTCCTCCTTTGAGTTCTTCACCACTATTATTCCACTTTTCTTTGGAACTACTTGTACTTGGCTCACCCACTTGCTATCTGAAATCGGATAAATTATTCCAGCAGCTAGAAGTTTGCTGACTTCTTTCTTGACTACATCCAAAATTAAAGGGTTCATCCGCCTCTAGGGTTGCCTTACTGGTTTCACTCCTTCCTTTAACTAAATTCTGTGCATGCATGTAGAGGGGTTAATCCCAGGTAGGTCTGCCAATGTCCAGCCTATAGCCTTCATATTTTGCTTCAAGATGTTCAACAACTTCTCTTCTTGTTCTGGTAGCAAATCCTTGGCTATGATGACTGGTAAGTTCTCATTTGGTGCCAGAAACGCATACTTCAAATTTTCTAGAAGGGGCTTTAGCTCCAAGATAGGTGGCTCTAGGATAGAAGGTGCTAATCTTTGAGTTACTTCTAATGGTTTGATTTCAGCACCTGTAATCTATGAAAAATTCTGCACAACAACATCATCATATCCTATAGGAGCTAAATCAGGATAAAAAATAGAATCTGAAATTTCACAATTAAAAATAAAAACAACAGAATTTTTATAAACATAAACAACAGGAATAGGATTTTCAGAAATAGAATTTTCAGAAAAAAAAGAAGCAGAAATAGCAGAATTTTCAGGAACAGAAACAACAGAATTTTCAAAAATAGAAATAGCAGGAATAAAATTTTTAAAAACAGAAATTTCAGAAAAAGTAGAAGCAAAAACAATAGGAACAGGAACAGCAGAAATAGAAATAGAATTTTCAGAATTTGAATCATATAAGCACGCATCAATCTCAGCACAAACAACACAATTCTCATGAAGTCCATCACAATCAGAACATTGAAACTCATCTTTAAAACCTATTATTTTTGGAAAATCATCCAACAGATGTTCATGCACATTATCAACTAATGAATCAATGATGTCTATATTAAAAACAAAATGTTCTTCTGGTGGGTATCTCATTGCCTCAAACAGATTGAAATGCACTTTACTATCTCCAAATTCCATGGATAATGTACCAGAATGCACATCAATCTTAGTGTTAGCAGTTTTAAAAATTGGCCTACCTAAGATTAATATTGGTTGATTAGCATGGAAATCATCCTCCATATCCAGCACATAGAAATCAGCAGGAAAAATAAGCTCATTTACTCTTACCAACACATCTTCTAAAACTCCCTCTGGGTGTGTTGCGCTTTGGTTGGCAAGTTGGATGACCACTCCTGTTGGTTTGAGCTCGCTAATGCATAATGACAGGTAAATGGATTTTGGCATTACATTTATTGAAGCTCCTAGATCCAACATAGCTTGACTGATCTCTTTGTTTCCTATGATGCACAGAATGGTGAAAGTCCCTAGTTCCTTGCATTTAGGAGGAATGCTTGGCTGGATGATGGCCGAAACATTTCTGCCCATGCTCACTTTCTCATTTCCCTTTAGCCTCCTTTTGTGAGTACACAAATCCTTGAAAAAGTTTGCATACCTTGGAATTTGTTTGATGGCTTCTAGAAGTGGAATGTTGACTTCCACTTTTCTGAATGTGTCCATGATCTCCTTGTCCAATTCAGTTTCTTTCTGCTTCTTGTTTTGTGTCATCCTGTTGGGGAAAGGTAGTGGAATAGCTTGTTCAGATTGCTTGCCGCTGCTGCAGCTGGTTGGTTCTTCACCATCTTTTTTCACTTTTGTAGAATTGGATTTCCTTGGTTGGTCTGCAAAATCTGGTTTGTTATTTCTCTCTACAGCATCAGGAACTTCCAGCTGCTTGCCACACCTCAAAGTGATGGAACTCACGTTCTAGGGATTGCTCACGGATTGGGAGGGAAGGTTGCCAGAACCTTGAGACTTCAGCTCATTTATTGTTGTTGCCAACTAACCAATCTGTGTTTGCAGATCTTGCATGCTGGCCTGTGTTCTATGCTAGAGCTGCTTTGTTCTATTCTGGAGCTGGGCAGTGCTGGTTGCTATTTGCCTCATCAATTCTGCCAGGCTTGGTTCCGAGCCACCACCTTGTGGTTGATCTAGCTTAGCTTGTGGGTACTGCTGTCTCATATTTGGTCCTGCAACATTGTACTTAAACTGGTTAGAATTATTGCCATCCCTTAAATTTGGGTGGTCTCTCCAGCCAGGATTATATGTATTGGAGAATGGATCATAATTCCTTGCTGGTTTTGTTGTTGTTGGTAAGGCTTCCCAGGAAAAATTCCTGCAACGATTTCAGTATTTCTTGCAGCTATGGACATTGTTCTGTTTGATGTCCTGGTATGCTACAAATTCCACAAACGATTGCTGCTAGTTGCTGAGGCTACTGGCTGAGTGCTAATTACCTCACCAAAGTTGTCAGCTCCTCTATTCTATTCTCCATCCTCCGTTGGTTTGTATCTGAGGTTTACACTTCATTCACTCCTGTTGTTGACACTATGGGTCGGGTACCAAACTATTGAGCATTTGTGGCCATGTTTGTAATTAATTCACGAGCTGTAGTGGGGGTTTTATCCACCAAAGCTCCTCCAGAGGCAGCATCGACCATGCTTATTCCATTGGCATGAGTCCTTTGTAAAAATACTGAATGAGAAGCTGGTCACTAATCTGATGGTGTGGACAACAGACACATAATTTCTTGAACCTCTCCCAATACTCATGCAAGGTCTCACCCAAAATCTGTCTTATGCCAAAAATTTCTTTTCTGATGGAGGCAGCTCTTGAGGCAGGTAAGAATTTTTTTCAGAAACGTCCTCTTCATGCCTTGCTAGCTTGTGATGGAACCTAGATGCAAGTAGAATAACCAGTCCTTGGCAGATCCATCCAAAGAGAAAGGGAATCCCCTCAGTTTGATGTGATCTTCCTCCACTCCATGCGGTTCATGGTTGAACACACCACATGTAATTCCTTCAAGTGCTTGTGAGGGTCCTCTCCAGCTAGGCTATGAAACTTAGGTAGCAGATGTATTAGTCTGGATTTTAGCTCGATATCTGCATCCAAATTCGGATACTGAATTGCCAACGCTTGATAGTTGACATCTGGTGCTGCAAGTTCCTTCAAGGTCTTGTCCATACTTCCTAAAGAATCAGAATCAACAGCAAAATTGTTAGCAGAATTATTCTCAGAGTAAACCTTTCTTAGCTTTTCTAATTTTTCTAAGAGCCCTTTCTAATTCAAGATCAAATTCAACTAAGCCAGGGCTTTGATTAGATCTAGTCATGCACTAAGAAAAAAAAATGCAACAATAAATGGGGAATAAGCAAACAAAAGGTCAAATTGAACTATAAAAATCTGAAACTTAAACCACCAACCGGCCTTTGGGAAGTTGCCAATGCATAGATCTCGTCGAGTTATATGAAATGCATATATAATAATAGAAAATTAGACTTGTATGCAAAAAGTTATGCCACTTTTAAGTTTTGGGTAGAGATCTACATGGTCAGATACACGCCCGTGTAGTTTCACTTTCTTTTGGGTAGAGATGTACGCGGTCAGATACACAGCGGTGTACTTGACCGTGTATATCTCTGTGTGAGTGCCCTGTTTTAGAATCAACTAGAAGTGATCTACCCGGTCATGTACACGGCCGTGTAGATTTTTGACGACTGCAGAGTGTAAAACCAAAATGAACAACGCAAAAATTCAGAAACAAGGATATATGACTACTTACTATGCTATTCAAAGGCTACAAAAATATAATGCAAAGACATAATTATGCTAAAGGAAAAATGTTAATTATGGAGAATCCTAATTTGATGAAAAATGCTAATTATGTAGAATCCTAATTCGATAAAAATGGTAATTATGCAGAATTCTAATTCGATAAAAATGCTAATTATGCTTAATCCTAATTAGATGTAGAACGCAACACAGAATATGCAATGCAATCAAATTAGCACAGAATGATATAATCAAATAACATCATCATCCCCAGCAATGGCGCTAAAATTTGATCGTGAGTGTCGTACTTGGACAAATTAATAAAAACTGAATTGCATAAAATTTATGTAGTAAGAGGTGCAATCCGAGTCATCTCTCAATGATGATAATGTTATACGATTATAAAATTATAGGAGGTTTGATTTATAGAATAACACTAATTAGAATAAAAAGTTAACAAGAATTAAAAACTCGAATCCAAGAATTTAGAAGAACTACAATCACTCTATCAGTGGATTCAAAGAAGATGGATCAACCAAAAAATTAGTGATTAACATTAAATTCAAATGAAACCCTAATTCAAATTAAGCATTCACACAAGAACCCTCATGTATTCTATTAACACACAATTCGCTCAAAGTTTAGAAACCTCTAGAACCTAATTGATTTGTGTTAATTTAATTCACCAATGCTATTAATCTTAGATCTCAAACCTGAAAATCTAATTCACAATCCTTCAAGAATTAATTACATACATCAACCAAATAATATGTAATCAAACAACTACACAATTATCAATCCAAACGAAGAACTTTAATTTGAAATCATAACTAGCAAAAGGAGAAAGAAGGAAGAGATAAAACCGAATTTGTTGTTGAATGAATTGCAAAACCGATCCTCAAGAGTATCTCAGCCCTTTTTCAATCCTTGGACTAGATAAAAGTCTAACCCTCCATTAATGGAGGAAAACGAAAGGTAAAAACGGAAGAGAAAAAGAAGAACAAAAACCCTAAAACATAAACCTCCTCTAACCTAACGTCTCAACCACCCCTTTACAGCCTGCTGCCCTAATTTAAATACAGGCTCTTAAGGGTTAAAACATAAAAACTAATTGATAATTATTCAATTACATTAATCCTGTACTCAATAGCTATCTTTGGAATCCTTATTTGTTCAAGTTTGAATTTTGGAGGGAAAGTTATGCTTGTAATTGCTGCCCAACATCCATGCTGAATCCAAGAAGATATTGTGTAGCATTTTTGGCCATGAAGATCTATCCAATTCAATTTTTAATATGAAGAGCAATTGTAGCCCTAGATATTAGCTTCAAAAAGCAACTTGAATGGGCTTAAACAGACATCTATGGACTGAGATATGGCCCAAATACTGCACCAAGGTCAGAAACTGCGAGTGCAGCGTTCTGGCTTTTTTCAGGCCTAGTTTTAGCTTCTTATCATCAGAATTGGTTTCTGACCTCTTCATAAGAATTGTGCGCTTTCTCTTATCTTTCCTAAAAATCAAAATCATAGTGAAATGAGTTCTACAACTCAAGATATGGTCCAGAAACTGAAATAGTATTAGAATTTGCCAAATACTGGAAAAATTAAATAAAGCCCAAATAAAATTCAAACATCATAAAATGATCCAATTCAAACCAATTAGGCACAAAAGAGGAGTAATGAGCTAGGAATAAGAGGAAATAAAGTTATAAAAATCTAATTGATCACCAAGTAAGGGGAGAAAATGAAAATGCAGTGTTTTGAAAAATAAAATCGTACGAGTGTAGAGGAGGATGAGAGGAATAAACTTACCTCTTGGAGCTCCTCAAGAAAAACAAAGTTTAACCCTCAAATAGAGGCTTGAAAATGAGATGATTTTGGGAGAAAAATGGAGAAAGGCACCTATGAAAAACTTATTGGAGAAGAAGATGGATTTTTTTTAACATTTCTCTCTCCTAATCACTTTTAAAGTCAAATTTAATTTATTTATTATTATTATTTTTTGCCACAGTGCCAACAAAATAAGCCAAATTTGGGTATTTTTCTAAAAATTTTAGAAAAATTTTAGAAAATCACAAATTATCTAATGAGTATAAAACTCTAAAATCACTTTGACTAATTCCTAATAATTTAATTTTTAAAATTTTGACAAGGTTTTGTCAAAATTCAACAAATCAAGGGTACTGAGAATTGAGATGTTACAAAAATCAAGAGGACGTTGCTAGGTTATAAAGAGGCATGGTGAAGGTGAAAAAATTACAAAGGTAATCAAGCTAAAACCAAAGATGATATAAGAATAATAGGGAATGAACCCAAAGAAATTAAGCATGAAAGTAGATCCCTTAAACAAAGATATAATGTAATACAATCCAAAAACAATTCTCTTTTACTTTTGCTAGCCATCCAATGCTTTTTTTCCTTTTTATTGCTTACCTTTTCTTTGTTTCTCCTCTTCTTTTTTTTTTTTGCTATTTGAAGAGCTGATTTTTCTTTTCTCTTGTATTTTCTAAGGTAATCTCCCCCACACTTATTTCTATGATCATTCCCAAAACAATTCCAAAGTTCTTGTATCCCCTAAGGTTGGGTCATTTTATTATTTTACACCTTTGGCTTGAAATGAGCTAAGATCACAAGAAATAGGACAATTAGGCTCAAGGGGGCTTAAACAATGGAAATAATGCAAGGTTGGCTTTTTGGTTAGTAGTTTAGAAGAAAGAAATGATGCCTCTATCATGTTAATGCAAGCATATGGAAATATAGTCTCAAAAAGGCTTAAGGCAAGTTCTAGTGTCATACAACCATGAATGCAATCACATAATGAAGGAAAGTAAAATAACATGATATTGTCATCTATATGGCTCAAAACCTTACAAGGTATTTATTCTATCACAAATATCAAACACACAAGATATCAAAGTTCACCTATCAAAACGAAAAACGATTCAATCAATCCATCAAAGCCATGAAATAATCACTTAATTAAACTATGTACACACCAAAAATATAGTACTCCCCCCACTTAAAATTAACATTATCCTCAAATGAAATTGTATTATTCATAATCATCTTTGGTCTTATTTATAACCATATTTCTTAAAAACTAAATCTATCATTATCTTCTAATAACTAATCTAATCTTATCTTTTAATAATTAACATACCCTTATCTTCTCTTAATTCACTTATAACAACTTTCCTACCCTCGAAAGATGACCTTGTCCCCAAGGTCCTCTAAGGCTGCTGCCAATAAAAGTCAAGATACTTGGTCTGCACATCTTGTAACTTATGCCATGTAGCATCTTCGGGGCTTGTATGCTCCCATTAGACCAAAACTTCAGTGACAACTCTATTGTGTTTCTTTCTCATTCGTCGGGCCCAGACTGCCATAGGTTAGATTGAAAGCTCTTATGCATCAGTGAACGTGGGCAGCTGCAAGTACACTGGACGATCTCCATGGTGCTTTTTAAGTAATGAAATATGGAAGACATCGTGTATTTTTGTGCCAATGGGCAATTCCAGCCTATATGCCACTTTGCCAATCCTCTCGAACACCTTGAACGGCCCATAATATCTTGCGGCTAGTTTGTGAAATGACGAATTGGCTAAGGAATGTTGTTTGTAAGGTTGAATCTTTAAGTAAGCAAGCTCTCCCACCGCATATTCTCTATCTATTCATTTTAAATCAGCATACCTTTTCATTCGTTCCTGGGCTTTAGTGAGGTTGGAATGAGTAACCTGGATATTTGCTCTCTAGTCTTTAAAGTGTAGTCCACTGCTTCCACTATGGAGTCTTTAAGCTGAATAGGACAAGGAATGGAAGGTTTGTAGCCATACAATGCTTCGAAGGGGTCATTTGGATTGTTGCATGGTAAGTAAGTGGACCATTTCTTCAGCGTCTTTCCTGTGATGCATCTCAAATATCCTTCCAGTGTCTTGTTGAGAGCTTCAGATTGGCCATCTGTAGTGGATGGAAGGCAGTAGAACGAAGCAACTTGATGCCATGCACCTTTAATAATTCAGTCCAGAAGTTGCTTAAGAAAATAAGGTCCCTATCAGAAATTATCTCACTTGGCAAACCATGTAACTTAACAACTGTATCCATGAACAATTCAGCAACCTTTGCAGCGTCATCAGCTGTAATAATGTTACAAACCTCTCAACACCAACAACAATAAAAGGTTAACAATTAGTTGAGCAAAACAATTCAATTGAGAGGTTTGTAACATGTAAAAGTAAGAAATAAAAACAATAAAAGGTAATAAACTTGCTGTAAAAACAGAGTACGAATTTTGTGTTAAGAATGCTATATGAAAAATAGTTAGAAGTCACTTCACCAGATTTTCAATTACAATGTAATCATATTTTGAACTCTTGAGAATTTTAATTGATTGATAATCAATTTCACTTCTTTAACCAAAAGATAATTCCTTGCCTCATTGATCCTAATACCTAATTAAACCTCCCTAATCCCTTAGGTGAAATTTAATCAAATACTGCATTAAGTTCTGGAAATTATAGGATTACTAGATCATGATACTTATTCCTAAGATCTCAATAACCTAGGCATATGATTTAGATATGAGAAATAAACTCAATTTCCATTGATGAAAATTCCTCTAAATTCAATTGAATGAAGGATTAGTCCATAACTGCATTAAGAACAGAATCATATACTCAATTCAATTAAAATCTCAAGATTCAATCCACAGTTACATCATAACATCAAATCTGGATCCATAGATCCCTAACCAAAAAGGTTTAGAACAACATTACAATGGAAGAAGGAGAAGTAAGAGAAGAAGAAGATAAGAAGCAGAAGAATATCTTCCAAGACCCAATCTTCAAACTGATTCCTCTAGCAATGAAGCTTGAAAGTTGCTCCCCATCTCTCTCTCTGACTTCCCTTGGAAGTTAAAACAGTAACAAAGTGAAAAATAACAAAAATGAACCAAAGTCCCATTTTTTAAACCTTTAACTTCTATTTATAATGTTGTTCTCGCCTTTTTCCTTTCTTTCTTCCATTCACACTATCTTAACTTAAAAAAAAATTCTATTAATAATATAAGCATTCTTCTATCATATATAAAATTTATGATTTCGATTGGTGTAAACCCAATCACCCCAATTTGCCAAGCCGATACAATAGGCATTACAGTGCGAAGAGTTTTGCTAGGAGAAATAGAGGGAACATGTATTACACGTGCAAAATCGGAGAAAATACCACACGACCACCATATAAGTATAAGATATAATATTTTTCCAATAGAAGAAGTTTGACCCCTCCCTATAATCTTTGAGAATTCTAGCATCAAAGGTCTTCTAGAAGCTTCTAAAACTGAATTAGGAACTCAAATCGTCCAAAATTGACACTTAGAGTGGTATTTAAAATTCTATTACTTTTGTGTAGACACTTTAAGTGGTTGAAGTGTCTACGCGCAAGTGTTCTACATGGGAAGATCCTCATGTGTAGCTACTCTGAGCACTTGAGGTGGCTACGCACTCAATTGCATAGCTACTTTAAACACTTGAAGTAGCTATGCAAACTGTGAAATTTTAAATTGGCCTTGGGCATAACTACTCTGAACACTTGAAGTGGCTACGCACTCACTAGGTAGCTACTTGGAACACTTGAAGTAGCTACTCTCTTGATTTTTAAGAATTTTCTCCTTTAAAGTGTTTACTCTATGTACTTAGAGTGATTACGCCCTACACGTAACATTTGATTCTTTATCTTTTAAGCTTAATTCCTCTACTTTCTTCACTTTAATCTTCAACTCAAATTCTCAGCTCAAGCTTCTGCATAAGGATGAAGTCATTTTAAGTCAAATTGTTCAGAATTGGACTAAAATTCTAAAAATCAAAACTATTTACACAATTATGAATATTAATGCAATTTTTATGATATTTTCAAGTTTATTTACTACTTAACTCTTTATTCACTAACAAAAACTAGGCTAAAAATATAGTAAAATGTGGATTTATCACACCCCAAACTTAGAATTTTGCTTGTCCTCAAGCAAATAAAACCACATAAAAGGGAAAAATTCATCCACTAATTGAAATTAAGCAACAAAACTGACTTTTTAAAATTTTTTTCTATTTTCCAGTTCTTTGTTTTCTAATTTCTCATTCTCAATCAAGTTATTGATCCATTCAATCATCATGACAATCACATTGAATTAATCACACAACCAACAAAAACTTGTCATCTGAGTTCAAGTAATTCAGCAAAGTTTCATGTGAGCAAAATTGAAAAACATGATTCACAGCTCACAAGTAGTGTTTCCTTTATCACTCAGCAGTGTTTAGGCTTAATGTTTGCTCTCAAAATTATCATTTTTACCACACTCTACCATAGGCTTGCAAATATTCTCAATCTCCTCTGCAAATATAAAGCAAGTCACATATCTAAAGGAATTTTTCATGGGAAATTGAGGTTAAAGGAAAGGTAAGTGTTCAATCAATTAGGGAAACAATGTGGTTACTTCCAAACAGAAAAGATGTAATTCAAGTAGATGAATATTCAAAACTTAAATTGAGGTTACCTCATTTTTCTCATTCATCCAAATCTGCACATTTACAGAATTTTTGCAGCATTTAAAGAACTATCATTGCAGCAATTATATAGAGAATTTCTTTCTTCAATTCTTTTCTGTTTTTCACACTTTTTAACACTTTGCTTTCATTTTTCTTTTCAAATAACTCAGAGCTTTGCTGCTGCCCAGCCCAAACTTAGAACTTTGCTTGTCCTCAAGCGATGCAAAACAAGATTTCCACCCCAAACTTAGTTTTAAAAATTCATTTTTGATTAAACTCAAGTTGCCTCTTCCTAATTTGGATAGGACTCATGGTTTTTCCAGCAAGGCTTATATTGAGGTTTTTTAAAGAAAAAGCTAAAGGCACAATGAGGCGAACTAGGATTTTCTCAAACATAAGGGAGGTTCATTTAGGCTAGCTAAGCATGATCAAAGAAGGCCTCCATCATATATGTGAAATCTGCAAATTACATATTTAATTAAGAAACAAAGCAAGTTCTAGAAGTGCAGCAACAAATGAGATTAATTTCACACAACAAGAATTTTTAAAGTGAACATGTCAAACAATCATGCTTACAATCAACTTTTTCAGAACTATAAGCACAAAGTGGCAAGACTTCCTCATTTTGAAAATTACAAGTGTGACAATCATGTGAGAATGGGAAAAACAACTTAAAAATAAATAAATCAGAATTCACAAAATTGTAATCAAATACAGTGCATTCATAGAAGTCAGTTCATGATCTAATATAATATTTTTGTGTTTTTTTCTGAGAATTTTTCAGTGTATGTGAAGCTAAACTCATGAATAAGAGGTACAAAATTCACCCCCCTTTCATGGCAGCTTGTGCAAGTGTCAAATCTAAGTGCTTTGGTGCTGTGTAATGGTGACATATTCTGCACAAAACACCAAAATTTTCATCAATAACGTAGAAACATATAATAGTTAAAATACAAAAATAGAAAACTAAATGAAATTTATGCTTCATTACTACTGAAAAAGTACTAAAATAAGTTATGAACAATTGAAAATTAACTACTAACTTGCAGAAATTAAAGTTCCTAAATGCCAAAAATTACATAATCTGAAAATTAAAAGAAAGCTAATGAAAACTAAATTCCTAAACTACTTTTCTGCATTCTCTTCATCTGAACTCTTTTCTTCTTCTTCTTCTTCTTCTTCTTCTTCTTCTTCTTCTTCACTCTGATTATTTTCCTCCATTTCAGCTCTTGGAGGAGTATTGAAGCAGGTGTTGAAGAGAGGTAGATTGTTGAATGTGGTGGCTCTAAGACATTGGAAATTTTCTTCTTCTGAATCATAAAGTTGCTCTTTTGTAATGCCCATCCTTTTACCAATGTTCAACATTATATTTTCCATCAACAGAATTCCAGCCTTGTTGCTCTCATGTAAGGCATTTTGCCTCTCAGTCGAGGAGTCTTGTCTGTCCAAAAATTTATGCAATTGAGCCTTGAGTTTGAGAGGAGAATCCTTCTTAAACTTGGTAGGAATTAGTGAGGCAGCAGTGACTGGTGTAGTGGCATATATTTCCTTTATCATAGTTGCTGTAATAGGAGGATTGACCTTACTCTTCTCATAATATTCCCCAAAATTTACTCCAGCATCTTCATAAAATAGAGTAATCAGCCCTAGAAATCCCAATGAGTCCCTTTTTGTTTTCAGAATTATTTTCATGCAGCTGTTGATCACTTTTCCCACATTGATGTAGAAATCACTCACTATGGCAAAAATGAGTTCAGCTCTCTTGATAGCAATGGTGGAGCTATGGATCACTGGCATAAATGAGCTGAGTATGAAAATACTCCATACTTTTGCAAAGGGCAACAAATTTGTAGTCAGAATATTTTTTGGAGTAGAGATGTTTTTAGCTTCATCTCTTGCACTCAACTCCTATGTAGTTCTAGGTCTGCGAATTTTATGGACGATTTCAGTGTAATCCTTATCTACAACTCTCCCAAAATCTGAGAAATCCTGCTGTCCTTCTTCTTTTTCAACATTAATCTTTAGAACTTTGTTAATGTTTTTAGTAGAAAATTCCACTATGGTACCTCTAATAGCAGTGTGATTTAGAGGTAGATGGTCTTCTTTGGTCCTTAAGGCATTAGCATAGAATTCTAGTGTAATATCCTTGGACCTTTTTCCAGCTAAGGTAGTAAAAATCTCCCATCCTCTTTTCTGAATCTGTTCAAAAAATTTAGGGTGCTCTCTTTCAGCTAGATCAAAATTCTTATCTTCAACTATTTTCCTCCTCAAGATATTGGCCTTAAAGTAGTTCTCATGTGCAATGCTCCTGAATCTAGGATCATGATCAGGTATAGTCCTTGAAGAAGGACTAGCTGAGAATCTTCCCCTCTTAGATCTTGGAGTTCCTCTAAGTGTGCTTGCCATGTCTTTTGCTGAAATCACAAAGTAATATAAAAGATATGAATTTCAGAACTTGATAAAATTGTAACAAGTTTACAACAATCTCAACAATTTTTCTAATTTGAAGCACAAAGAATATTGTGTCCAGGGACAACATACAATTTAAACAATTCATCAACAACTGTAGATCATCAATAATTCATTACAATTGCAGCAATGTATAGGTGCAAAATATCTGTTAATGCTCTGCTCAACCTCTATTTTTCATGTGCAGTGTATTAATATGCAAAGTGATACAATCAACATGTGCAGAATCAACATTTATTGATAAGAATATGAAATTTAGAGCCAATCAGTGTATTGTATTAGATGAAAAATTTTAGAACAATCAGCTCATAGATTTTCATTGCTAAAAATCACATTAGTACTTATGAAATTAATTCTGAAAACCTTTTTCTGTACAATTGATTCATAAAAAATTATTTCAGAATATTTCCAGCAATTTCAGATATTAATATGTAGAAATTTCACAAGAATTTCCTTCAGAAATCAGGTCTCATAGTCAAGTACAAGTGCAACAACATGTTCATATGAAAATCCTTCATACAACATTAATCTTCCATTAAAAATTATAATTTGAGCATGGAATCAACCCAATTAACCTTCAATTTCATATTCGAATCAATAATTTCACAGAAATTGACTCCAATTTTAAATTCCCAAATTTCCCCAATTCACGCTCTGAAGAACCCTAATCAGAAATTTCAAAATTGGAGACAGAATTACCTGGAATTTAAGTGCAGAAATGATGTAATCTTACGCGCAGATGATGAAGGAACAAATAATCAACAAAAATACAGTGAATACTGAGTAGGAAAATCAAATTTTTAGAGTTAGGTTTCAGGGTTAGGGTTTGGATGCTTCTATGTTATCACTTTGAATGGTTTAAATTGTCACGCAGAGTGAGTAGACACTTTAAATAGGGAGAGTAGCCATGCTGGAAATTTTGTAACGAATCAAACATGAGCGTGTTTACTCTAAGCATTCAGAGTGTCTACTTAAATGGAAGTGTGCAAATCACGTGACCACTTTAAATATTTGAAGTGAATACTTAAATTATTGACTTGTGCGCGTAACCACTTCAAATTGGCAGAGTAGCTATGCGAAATGACCTCAGATGCACGTAGCTACTTCAAATGGGTAGAGTAGCTGCACAAACATGCGCGTAGCTACATCAGGTATAGCCCTGCGCGTGGACGCTCTTAGTGGTTAGAGTAGCTATGTGCTTTTGTGCGTGTCCACTTCAAGTGGGTAGAGTAACTACGTGCTTGCTTCACTTCAAAATTCAGAATCCATGGACTTCTACGTAGACACTTTATGCACTTGAAGTGTCTACTTGAATGATCAACTTCAGGAATGAACTGTTGCGCTTCAATTCTTCTTCCTCAAAATGTTTACTTACTTGATCAGCATCATTCCAACTACAATTCCACACATTTATCTTAATTGAATTAAAATCTGCAAACACAATTAACAATGTGATTCATTATTAATATGAAAATCATACTCCACCATTACTTTCAACTAAAAATTCAAAAATAACTAAAAGTAAAAATTCCTAAACTAGATTCTAACAAAAGTAAAGGGTTAGAAATGTGAGTTGCCTCTCATAAGCGCTCTTCTAACATCACTAGCTTGACGCCTTATATTTCTCATTTAAGAGAAATCAACTTAACACAAGAGATGTTCTTTGTGAATGCCTCTCCACGTAAACTTTCAACCTTTGGCCATTGACCTTGAATTCTCTCCTTGCTTTCTGATCCTCAATTAAAATTGCTTCAAAGGGAGATACTTCTTTGATTAGAAAAGGTCCAGACCACCTTGATCTGAGCTTCCCTGGAAATAATTTGTCTTAAATTAAACAATAAAACTTGTTGTCCAGGCTTGAGCTCTCTTTTCAGAATGAATTTATCATGGATCCTTTTGGTTCTTTCTTTGTATAGTTTGGCATTTTCATAGGCCTGTTGCCTAAATTCGTTTAGCTCATGTAGCTGTAAAATTCTCTTTTCTCCAACACTAGCCAAGTCAAAATTCAGCATTTAGTGGCCCAATATGCTTTATGTTCCAGCTCCAAAGGTAAATTACATGCCTTTCCAAAGACTAATTGGTAAGGTAACATACTAATTGGAGTCTTAAAGACAATTCTATATGCCCACAAAGAGTCATCTAACTTCTTTGACCAATCCTTTATTGAATTATTCACCACTTTTTCCAGAATGTGTTTAATTTCTCTATTTGACACTTCAACCTGTAACACCTTAAATTTAATTTGAATTAAATAATAATTTCACAAATCAAAAAACCAAATTTTCATAAAAGATTTTGAAATAAGTGAAGGGTTACAATTAATATCAAATAACTGCTACAGGACCAGTTCAATTACAACAATTTCAAAATAAAATCTAAGTCCTATAGCAGTGCATCTGTCCCTTCACTGAGTCCAGTGCTGATCTTCTTGATTACCTGAAAAATGAATGTAAGGGTGGGTACTCTACACTACCTAAAAACACACAGTCAACATAAAATCTCACCTCTAGTACTTTTCCAATACATTAAACAATTACATTTACAAGTAGCATTCCACATCCATAAGTATAATTCATAAACCCATGCATATGCATGCCAGCCATATTCACTATAGCACTGTGATCATAGATTTACACCATGAATGGTCGTCGGTTACCCACGCCACACGGATACCATATGGGCAGTCACGGGTCGCTCAACAAAGGTAATGGTCAGAAGTCTAGTCAGGAAGAGAGTGTGTGGCCCGTGGTGCACCCGTTCCACAGTCGGTGTCATCACCACTCCTTCTTCCCCAAGGTATTTCTACCGTCCTTATCTTCCACACCCCCAGTGTATCGCTGAACCATTCACAGCACATTACAACGGCGCTAACATGCCCATTCACATACATCTCATTCACGCACGCAATATTCATGCTTGCACACGGCACATAGCCTATATTCAATTCACAGTACTAGGCACATAGCCCACGTTTTATCCACAATATACGGCACATAGCCTTCATTCATTCACAATAACATTAAATTACCAATCAATAGCATTCTATCACACACAATCACCTCTACGGGGCCTAACTATTCTAGCATACATCACATTGCACACCAATTTCCATCAAACACACAATTCCTACTCTCTATCTCAGCCATATTACATTTATTAACAAAACACACAAGAATTATAACACATTTGAGATAGGTAGAGTCCCTCCTTACCTTGGATTGAAGACCCACACACTAAATCCACCAAGAAGGGCTCTCTCTCACTGATTTCATCCTAAACACATGGAGAAACTCCATGAGAATCCAAGGAAACCACGAAAACACAGAAAAGGGGGATGAGAAACAAAACCCTAACCATTAAAACTCACCTTCAAGTGTTCCCCACACGGATTCAGCCTTCAATCAAGCTCCTGAACGACTTTGGAGGCAATTAATCAATGGAATAGGGCTTTGGGAATGAGAGGATCCAAGGGATTTTGAAGGGAGAGGGAGAAATAATCCTCCGTGAACCCTAACCCCCTTTAAATCCTTTTCTGGTCCCGACACTCTCGCTACAGTGACATGCCCTCACGCTGCAACAAAAATATCAGACGAAACTGCACCCTGGTTTCTGCAGAATCTCGCTATAGCGAGCCCCTCTCGCTACAGCGAGACTGCACCCATAAATGCACCACAAACTGTCGCTATAACGAGACGTCTCTCGCTAAAGTGAGAAGGCGACAGTTCTGGTTCTTCCTCCCAGGGCCCTCTCGCTACAGTAAGAATAGCCCAGAATTACTCCCTGCACTTAGGCACTTAGCCCATTTCAGCCCAACCAATCAACCAATCAAGCACACACACACACACACACACACACACACACATATATATACTCATATCCACAACATATATCCAAAAATACACACATATATATGCATTTAGATTTATATAAATTACAATAATTAATATTACCAAAATTTGGGGCATTACAAATAGCACCTACTGCATTATCACTTGCATCACACATTAATTCAAAAGGTAAATTCCAATAAGGTTTTGCAAGAATAGGTGTAGACATAAGTTTTTCTTTCAAAATAGACAATGCATGCAAACAAGAATCATCAAATACAAACTCAGTATCTTTAACAAGTAAATCACTAAGAGGTTTTCCAATTTTTGAAAAATCCTTAATAAACGTCCTATAAAAACCTGCATGACCCAAGAAACTCCTAACTCTCTTAACATTAATTAGTGGAGGCAGTTTACTAATAACTTTTATTTTTGCTTGATCCACTTCCAAAATACTACCAAGACCGTATCTTCTAGAAATATAATTTGAAGGCTTTTCGAAAGTGGTGTACCCAACCGCACATGAACAAGGAATCATTTATTCGACAATAGTGTGAAAACAAATAACAAATTCACAATTTAATTCATAAATGAGTGTACATTATTTTTTTTTTCAAATTTGTTCTTCACCAAAACATGTATATTGAATTACGTTTTATTAGCATACTTGGAAATTTTGTTACTATTCTACATTTTCTCAGATTAATTTCTTTTATGAAAAGAAGAAGGTGAGCGCTCAACACCACATGCTTAGTGGAAATGAAATTCTGAAATCATAATGAGAGACATGTAACTGGAGAGAAAATACGATTATGTGCATATACATCTCTAGTTCAAACGGTCCAAGGTAAAACCATCATGAAACGAACAAAAAGAAGACCTCATAGTTCAGTATTTCAAAAGTAATTATAAACAGCCCCGAAAAAGAAAAGAAAGAAAATATAAAACTTAAGAGCAGTGTTCATCCATGACAAAAATAAAATAAAATAACCATCTACACGTAAAACTCTGGTGGAATGGAATCCTCACTAGGCTCAGATTTCATTCCGTCAGAATCAGGTGAAGCATCCACGGGCTGAGGGCGAGGAGAGGGTGGCAAGTCGTCCGGGTCACTATCAATCCAACCGATGGTAGGCGGTGGTGATCTCGAGGTGGAACGCGATGGCGGAGGAGTGTGTCAGGTGGAAGGTCCAGCTTCGCTAGAAGGGGGTGCCTGAATGTCGAGAGGTTGGCGAGGAACTGGCCTGACAGAAGGTGCAACCACTCCAATGTCTTTCCATTCAGGTGCGGGCGCAGGAGTAGGGCTAGGACAGGGGCTGGGTTCGGGGTCAAGGTCAATGATAGTCTTACCTTTATCCACGAAAGTCTTAAGACGTTTGGCAGGAGGTTCATGAGATGATGGAAAAGAGGGAGGTGTATGAATGATGATACTCCATTCAGGTGATAGGGGTACGGAGATTTTGGGAAAAATGTGGTCCATCCAGTTAGGCTTCCATTCGCCTTGAGTGAGAGGTCCCATGGACATGGAGACCATTCCCTAGTACATCAGGCGGCGTGTTGCTGGGTCGTAGATCCAACCCTCCTTTCCTCCCAAGTCCTCTCCCCAGATCCCCGCTCAGAGTGGGTCCATTTGCCATGCATTCATGCAACAGAACAACAACAGCAAGACAAGACACAACACCAAAACAAAAATAGAAACAGAAAGGGTGAGTTCCAAGCAATTTCCAATTAGGAATCAAATCAGAGAAATAATTGAAATGAATTAATTGTATTAACACCTAATCTCAATTTAACATCTACTAAACAGTCAAGAAGCATAATTAGATTCACAGAAAAGTCATTAATAATGCAATTCACATGATGTAACTTAGAACATCACTACTTCCTTAATTTCTGTCATTCCTCCAGCCAAGGCGATCGGAGACCCTCATTCCCTACAAGCACACATTGACCACAATACTCCAGAGTTATTTCTCGGTATTACCAATTTTGGTTCCTCAGGAATGAGTTCTGCCACGATCCTCGACAATGCTTGCCTGCGTCAGGATTAGTAGAGGTTTTGATGGCAATGTGTCCCGACCGCGGTGAGCTATTCTGCGCCATTGGGGTAACCCCCCTCCACTACCCCCAAGGTTCTTCCTTTGAACCTGAACACTCATATTCCCCAGCGGTGCCAAACTGTGTCCTTGACTCTCCATCCTCCACACCACATGTGCAAACATCCACATAATAACAATGATAATGTGAAATCAAGGCACACTTAAAGGGGTTCACGCATGCAAAAGAGGGGTATGCACACGCACTCAGCAAAGACAACGGAAAATAGGGGAAGATGGAGATGAATGCAACAACTTCCACGAGATATCCAAACACCTCAAAATACATCATCTATACAAGTACCATGAATTTTTTTTATATAAAATAATCGTAAACTAATCCCACATGCAAACTTAGATTTTAAAGTTAGAAATCGACAACATCCATGGTTTATTATTCAAACAATTTTTTTTTAAACCAAAATAGGGTTCCTTGGCTCTCGGTAAAAAAAAAAGGTTAGGAGAAGAGATTGATTTCATGTTAAAGGATTTCAAAAAATAAGATGGACAACAAGAGCCGAGAAGAGATGAAAGGTTGTATCACGAAAATCTACCATGCAAGAATAAAATCATTCAAGATCATCATTTCCATTCAATAATCAATACGAAGAAGCAAGGATCATGCAAGGTTTTCGGTATTATCAATATGCAGACAATGTTTTCACTCATCCATACTCATTCAAGTTTCATCACATGATTATTATTACATCCTCTTTTCTTTTCTTTTTTTTTATCGAACAAAGAAGTTAGGGGATGAAAAGAAAGGAGTTTGCATGCAACCTTTAACTATCAATGTAAACCAAAACAAGAGGAACAACACACATCCATTCACACACAAACAAGAACTCCCCTAACCTTGTTTGATTTAAGAACGAGAGGAGGAATGGAAAGCTTAGCCTTGACGTTGGCGAGAGCTCGCTCACAGCTTGAATCTTGAATGGCGGCACTACCGTTTGGAAGGGAGGGGTAGAGGGTGTCGAAGGCTCCTCGGTGTTGGAAGTTCTTTGGGAGGTTAATGGTGGAGAGTGTTACTCACGGGAGGAAGAGAATAGAAGGTTTTGTATGAATGTGAAAGATGTTGAGAGGAAGGGGAAGTGGCGAAATTGAGAGAGAGTTTTGGGAAAGAGGAGAGAAAAGGGCGCATGGAAAAAGGGGAACTCTTTTATAGTATTAGCATAAGGTTCAGGTCTTCTCATCTCTCCAAAGGGCTGGTGGTCACGAATTGCACAAGGGGAAGTTTTTAGGGTTAGGTTAAGTGAAGTGGTACAACTTTTTGCCTCCTCCTTGGAACGGTCACGTCCCCTAGTGCGCTGGTGCAGGTGAGACGTCCCATTAAAGCATTAAATGCTCAGAGTGGGAAAAGAAGCAACATTTAATACTCCACATTTATCCAGCAATCAATCATTAAAGGAACACAGCCGTGATTGGTGAGTTTGTTCTCGCGAGGCTATGCAATTAAGGTAAGGTGGCTGCATAATTTTTTTTTTCTGATGGAGGGAAAAGGTTTTGAACTTTCTACATTCTAGTCACATGAAGGGTGCGACTTCTAACCTACTTCGTGGCAAGGGTGGCGCTTCCTCTTCCAAAAGTGGGCGTGGGGGAAAGCCTCCATAATGAGTGATGAATGCCATTAATCATGAGACAAGAGCATGCAATTAATGAATAAGTAATTAAGGAAAGAAATTAATGGTTGACATGATTTTAGGGTTTTAATTACACCAGATAACAACTTTTCAAGTTAAGTTACAATTCTTAAATGGGCAGGTGGCGGTTTCAAGTTTCTATGGGGGAGAAATAATTTTAAGCCCTCAATATTCCCTGCACATGAAACGTCGAGTCCTTTGGGTGGCTAGGGAAAGAGTGACGCCTCCTCCACTACCATGCAAGTGCTCCCACAAATAATTATTACTAATAATAAATGGGAAAACATAACATGAATGATAGGCACGGTTTTGAGGGGGATTAAATGCCCCAAGTGAAACGTTTTTGTGTTGCTTGGTTTGGCTAATTAAATGCTGGCCGCAGTTTGGTTTATTTGGGGGAAGGAATGGGGCAGTTGTCTCTTCGTTTTCCCCCCTTGGTAATTAATTCAGGTGAGAGGCACAATTAAATACCAAATTAAGGTGGAAGGTCAGCCCTCATGTGAAAACGGAATTTGACATTTAATGAGAAGAATGGAGTTTTAAATTTTTGGCTGCACCAATTAGGAGGGAATATTCAAAAAGAATCATCATGAGTGGCGGTTATAAATTTATCACACAAAAAGGCAGTATAGGGAAAGGAAAACGGCTGCATCTAATTAGGGTAACTAGGAAATTAATAATCTCATTAAATGCAATGTTTCATGCTCTAAATCTAGGCGATTATGGCCAGTTTTTCTCTCTCCTGCATAAGCAAATAACGAAAATCTGATTGTCTTAATTAAAAGAGGGGTATTGAATAAAATCATAAGGTGCATTAATGAATAGGGTAGCAATTATGTGTAAGTGCCGAGAATATGGAAAGTTTTCTTAACAAAGGTTATTGGGTTCTTGCTAATCTCAAATTAATCATAATCAAATGCATGAGAATATGGAAAGTTTATTCTTCTAGAAGAGGATTGTAGCTTTAAATTTTCGGTTACCCTATAAAAGGGAAGTTTTTAAATAAGGTCCAAATCAAAATATGGCAGTCCAAGAGGTGGCGGCTGCATTTATTTAGGGTAAGTAGGAATTATGGATTTTGCATTAAGTGTAGTCAATTTGGGTTAGAATCTAGGTTATCAAATTCGATTCTCTCCCTCCCTTGGACATGAATAACTTTTCAGTTTCTAGCACTAAATGAGGAAAGATTGAAACTTGACTCTTGGATCCTTTGTAGTATACGTGAGTTCTAGGATAAAAAGGATGGTGGCTCTCATTAATAGTCTAACTTAGTGTGCATAGTACCAGAATAATGGAAAATTTAAGTACACCCACTATTAGAATCTAGTGAATATTCAATATAAATAAAGAAGGTTACACGTGCAGTTCCACTCAAATTTAAGAAAGCATATCACACAATCAATTAATAAGAATTTAAAAGAACTATGTATCATTAATAACAATCATCAGGGGAATAAAAGAAATAGGGTCCATTCATCTGTCTCAAAAGACTATCTCGCCCCAGGTCAATCTCACTAACCTTGGGTTAAGTCAAGGTAACTTCATCACATAATCATATAGACATGCACATACGAAATTAACTAAATATACCCTGGGAAAAATAATTATGCAAGCACGGAACATAATATGTATAAATAGTTGTAGCAAGAACTAAACTAGAGTACTAAAAATCAAATAAAAGAGTTACTAATTAATAATCAACACTCTTTGCTACGCAGGCCAAAATTTGGGATGTTACAACAATTCCCTCCTGGACCATGAAATGACAGTTTTTCCAATTTAAAACAAGGTTAGTATCTTGACATCTCTGCAAAAAAATTATCAAAAGAATTGCCAAAAAAGAGAAATCATCCATAAATACTTCAATAATTTTCTCTACTAAATCAGAAAAATGGACAACATACACCTTTGAAAAGTAGCGGGAGCTTGCAAAATCCAAATGTCATTCTTCTATATGCAAAAACTCCAAATGGACATGCAAATGCAGTCTTCTTTTGATCCACAGGGTCCACCGCTATTTGATTGTAGCCGAAATATCCATCAAGAAAACAATAAAATGCATGTCCAGCTAGTCTTTCCAACATTTGATCAGCAAATGGCAATGGAAAGTGATCTTTTCTAGTTGCATCATTTAATTTTCTGTAGTCGATACACATGCACCAGCCCGTGACAGTCCTAGTAGGAATTAATTCATTCTTTTCGTTAGGTACAACGGTCATTCCTCCTTTTTTAGGGATAACTTGGACTGGACTAACCCATTAGTTGTCAGAAATTGGGTAAATAATCCCTGCATTTGATGAATTCATATTTTTACTAATATTTTAGTGTATTTCTAACCCATTTGATAAGGAAAATATATAAGAAAAGCAAAAAATTTAGAAAAATAAAATGATTGAAACTTTTCTTTTAATATGTAGTTGATAAGTCTGTAATTAGGTTCTCTTTTATAGCCCATATTTTCATATTTGACCTTTATTTTATTTGGACTTTACACTAATTTATATATTAATTGTACAGTTTGGTATAAAGAGGCCGCAAGCGGAGTTTTGGTGCATTCTGGGCCCAAATTGATGGAAGATTAGAGCTTCGCAGTAGTCAGCACGCCTAGACCTATTCAGTAAGCACGGGGGTGCTTTATGTTAGGCTAGTGATTTATTATTGAGTAATTTATAATATTTTATACTTGTTCAATGTTAATTGAAGGATTATTTGGTATTGGAATATATTTAGATGGAATTTGAAATTAAAAAAAAAAAGTGAACAGTACCGTATGAATAGTAAAATCGCCTATGAACAGTAACACCGCGTACAAACCACGTATGTACAGTGACTGTTGACGTCATCAGTGACATCATCATGACGTCATGGCTGACGTCACATACGCGTACAGTACGTGTACAATACGCGTGCACAGTATTTTTCGGCATGAATAGTGCCCTAAACAGTGAACAGTAAATTCTGGCGGTGAACAGTAAATTTCAAAAGTTTTCTATAAAAAACGGGCTTCACACGAAATTTTCATTTCTTCACCCCTATCCAAGGTTCTTAAAGGTTCTAAGGCCGTAAACCACCATTTCTCTCATACTAAACCCTCCTAAACTTAGATTTCTCGCCAGATCTAAGATTCTACGTCTATTCTGAAGGATTTGAAGTAAGTTTCTTTAAGTTTGAAGTTATATTTACCGTTCGTTTCTCTTCTCCTTCTCTTTCTCATAGAAGTTCATGGTATTCTTAGGAGAAACTTCGTTCTAAAGCTGAATCTTCGGTGAATCTTGTTATAAAACAAGTAATATTCGGTAGATCTAATATGAATCATCTTTCTGAGGTAAGGGGAGTTTACTTTAACCTATGAACTATGTTTTGAACGGTTTAATATGCTATTTCAAGATGTTTTGATATGATTTTGTTAGATCTATTGAATAAAAGCTATTTTCAAAGCTGTAACTGCTGTTAATTGATTTAAAATGCTGAGATTTTGGCTGATCTATTATAAACTTGCCTTAGTTGAGCTGTTAAAATAATTTTTGACTGTGTGCATCATGCTGAGATATATGTTTTGCATCATTATAGAGTTGAGTTACATGTTTAGGTGGGTAGACGTGTAACGGTAAGTTCATGCTGAGCTGCTGTGTTGTGCTGTCTAGATCCAGATACTGGAATGGGTCGCTCCCGGACTAGCTCGGTTCCTTCTGGATTACTTAGGCTGTGAAACTAGTTGGAAACCGTTTTCATGCTGTGCATTAGATGGGCTGGAAATGCATGGGGCTATTGCTGTGAGAAATATTTTGCTCTACATATATGATTTTATTTTATGTTTTGTAAGCTCACCCTTGCATTTCTTTCTATGTCATTGTGTGCGTGTGTATTGCGATGATCGTACGGTGGTACGTGAGCAGATGTAGTAGGTGTTGCATCTACTTCACAGGCTGAGGGGCTAGTGAAGAAAAGTTAGAAGCTGGAGTTGAGTAATAATGCATCAAAGTCCTTTTTCCTTATATTTGAGACCTCATGTCGAGGGAGCTACGTAGTATAATTTTGAGTATTTTGAATATTATAAACTAAATGTAATATTATGTTGTTCTGTTCGAAATTTGTTATAAGGAACTTTATTTTACTTTGAATGAGAAGTGTATTTTATACTTATATTCTCTATTATTTACCTATTTTAAATAACTATGTGGTGTAGAAACAATGTTCTCGGTTTCTTATAAAAAAGGGTCATGACATTTTAGTGGTATCAGAGCATGGTCTAGGTAAACCTATGGGGTAAGGTTGTTAGGCGTCAGTTGCAGATTAGACATATGAGTTTTAGCTGTGAATCATATATCATGATTTTTGTTCATCAAGTTGTGAGGGAACGAGCTTGATCACCTCAGTTCTCAGACATGACTGATGTAGGAAACTTGGTATATGATACTGGGGTGAGCTATAGGTGAGTCGTACTGTGTGAATAAGAGGCTGTTAAGCTGAGTTGTAAATGATTGCTGAGATGAGTGTGTTTGCTATGCTATGTGAATGCTGATATATTGTTATGCTCAGTGCTAAATTGATTAAATTTTTATGATATACTAAATATAAATATATCATTGTAAGCTGAATCTGTGAATATAACTATGTGGTGGTATTGCTGAATGTGTTAAACGTTAGTAATCTAAGCTAGTCTATATATTAGGATGGCTAGACCAAGAAGATCTGCTGCAAATCCTCCTCCTGTTGATGTGAACCAAAATGGCTCACGCCATGAGGCTATGACAGCCACTGTTAGGCAAAGTCTAGATATGATTTAGCAGCAGCAAGCTGCAAATCAAGCCGCCGCTGAAGCACAGGCAGTAGCAGGTACTGCCTCAGCTGCACCTCCTCCTGAATACCATGGGTTGTCAGAGTTACGGAAGAATGATCCTCCTCAATTCACAGGAGTGGATGGACCAGATGCTGCTGAACTCTGGATTAGGGAGATTGAGAAGATCTTCCTAACCATGGGTTGCGCCGAGGAAAGGAATGTGTTATATGCTACGTATATGCTGACAGGGGATGCAGAGATGTGGTGGCATGGAGCTCGTGCTATGTTGGAGGCCCAAGGTGAAGTTATCACTTGGGTTGTATTTAGAAGTAGTTTTCTGGGAAAGTTTTTCCCTTCTCTTGTTCGTGCTGCCAAAGAACGAGAGTTTCTAAACTTGATGCAAGGAAACTCATCAGTCTATGAGTACGCAATACAGTTTGAGCGGCTTTACAGATTTTATTCTCACCCGACCTCGGAGGAGTGGAGATGTCAGAGGTTTTCAGACGGGCTGAGAACTGACATAAAGAGGATTTTGATCCCACTCACGATCACGGAATTTGCTGACTTGGTGGATCAAGCCACCATTATAGAGAGTCTTAATGCAGAAGATGTTGGTGGAGTTGGGAAGGCTCCATCTAGTAGAGCCGCTAGCAATTATGGTAATGGAGGTAAGGGTGCTAAGAAGGGCTCCTACAGTCTGTCGCTACGCCAACAACAGTCTCGACCATCTCAGTCGAGGGGATCGGCAGCATCAGCCCCGGTGCCAGTAGGGACTGCTACTTCTACATTTCAGCCTAAGGAAGCAACTTCTTTCGCTCCTAAAGCCTCAGCGCCACAGATTGTCAGATGTTTTAGGTGTGGTGGGCCACACTATCTGAGCCAGTGCCCACAGACTGATGTCAGAGTTTGCTTTTCGTGCCAGCAGACAGGGCACCTTGCTAGGGATTGTCCTACGCCCAGCGGGGCAGTTTCGTCTTTTGCTAGCGCCTTGCATGCTATGAGGCCTAAAGCGGCTAGAGCTCCGCCAACAACTAGATCGAGAGTAGAGGGACGTGTATTCATTACATCTGCATCAGAGGCAGCTCAGGCGACAGATCTCGTTCAGGGGACGGCGGTAGTGGCATGTACTTCTCTTTCTGTATTGTTTGATTCTGGAGCCACACACTCTTTTATTGCGAACAATTGTGTGAGAAACTTAGGATAACCTATGAGCGATCTAGGATGTGACTTGGTAGTATCGACACCTACTTTAAGTTCAATTAAGACTTCGACGTTTTGTGTTAGGTGTCCCATAGTAATTGAGGGACGAAGATACAAAGTAAATCTTATTTGTATCCCGATGTCAGGGTTAGATGTAATCCTGGGTATGGATTGGCTAACTGCCAATCGTGTGCTAATTGATTGTGGCCGGAGGTGTTTAATCTTTCCTGAGCAGCAAGATTGTGTAGAATTGATTTCTACTCGCCAAATAGAAACATACTTAGGTGAGGGAGTATCTTGTTTTGTTTTGTTTGGAGTTATGAATGCAGAAGTGGAGCAAAGCCTTCAGTCAATACCTGTAGTACGAGAATTCCCTGAGATTTTTCCAGAGGATATTCCTAGAATACCTCCACGTAAAGAGGTGGAATTTTCTATAGATTTGATTCCTGGAGCTGAGCCAGTGTCTATATCACCTTACAGAATGGAGCCAAAATAGTTAATGGAGCTTAAAGAGCAGATTGAGGATCTAATGCATAAACAAATGATTAGGCCGAGTGTATGGCCTTGGGGAGCACCAGTTCTCTTAGTGAAAAAGAAGGACGGAAACTATAAATTATATATTGATTATCGCAAGTTGAATAAATTGACAATTAAGAATAAGTACCCGTTGCCGCAGATTGATGATTTGATGGACCAGCTGAGAGGTGCTAAGGTATTCTCTAATATTGATTTTAAGTCTGGGTACCATCAGATCCGAGTGAAGGATGAAGATATTCCTAAGACTGCTTTTCGCACTAGATATGGCCATTATGAGTATATAGTGATGCCCTTTGGGTCACAAATGCTCCAGCTGTATTTATGGACTACATGAATCGGATCTTTAGACCTTTCCTGGATCGATTTGTGGTAGTCTTTATTGATGATATTTTAATTTATTCTAGTTCGTCAGAGGAACATGAAGAGCATTTGAGGACTGTACTTAGTATTTTAAGGGAGAAACAATTGTATGCTAAATTGTCTAAGTGTGAGTTTTGGCTAGAGGAAGTGAAATTCCTTGGTCATGTTATTTCAGCTAAGGGAATTGCAGTTGATCTTTCCAAAGTTGAAGCGGTGTTGCAGTGGGGAAGGCCTAAGCAGCCTCAGAGATTCATAGTTTTGTGGGCCTAGCAGGTTACTGCCAGAGATTTATAGAGGGATTTGCGAAGATAGTTGCACCATTAACACGGTTAACTCGTCGTGATCAACCCTTTATATGGACTGAGGAATGTGAGCAAAGCTTTAATGAGTTAAACCAGAGACTAACTTCTTCGCCGGTGTTGATTCTCCTTGATACTAGTCGACCGTTTGAGGTGTATTGTGATGCTTCCCATCAGGAATTAGGATGTGTGTTGATGCAAGATAAGAGAGTGGTAGCTTATGCATCTCTCCAATTGAGAACTCATGAGCGAAATTACCCAATTCATGACCTTGAGTTAGCTGCTGTAGTCTTTGCTCTGAAGGTGTGGCGGCACTATCTTTATGGAGCTCAGTTTGATGTATATAGTGATCACAAGAGGTTGAAGTATTTATTTGATCAGCGAGAGTTAAATATGAGGTAGAGACGTTGGGTGAAATTCCTTAAGGATTATGATTTTCAGCTCCAATACCATCCAAGAAAAGGTAATGTGGTGGCCGATGCATTAAGTAGGAATGTGGTTTAGGCATTCTCCCTAAATGTTAGTGAAACCCTTTTGGTGGAACAATTTTGAGACCTGAACATACATGTGGACTTATCACCCGAAAAGATTAGTTGTAGCCGAATTGTGGTGACTAATAATTTCTTACAGGAAATTAAAGACAAACAACTGTGGGATCCGATGTTATGTCGGATTGTATTTCTCTTAGGGACAGATAAGACAAAGGGTTTTAGTAAAGGTGCTGATGGTATTCTCAGATGCCAAGGACGAGTTTGTGTCCCTAGAGATACTGAACTAAAGAGAGCAATTCTAGAAGAAGGACATAAGGGTAGTCTCAACATTCATCCTGGTGTTACCAAGATGTATCAAGATTTAAAGTAGATGTTTTGGTGGCTAGGCATGAAGCGAGAGATAGCTGAGTTTGTTAAAGCCTGTTTGACCTGTCAGAAGGCAAAAGCGGAGCACCAGAGCCCTCCAGGAGAGTATCACGCACTACAGGTGTGGGGCGAGCCTTAAGAGCCAAGAAGTTAACACCTAAGTTCATAGGATCGTATTAGATATTACATCGTAGAGGACCAGTAGCCTATGAATTAGTGTTACCACCTCAGTTGTCAGTACTACATAATGTTTTCCATGTGTCGCAGCTAAGAAAGTATGTTCCTGATTCGTCTCATGTAATTGAGCCCGATGTTGTGGAGTTACAAGATGATTTATCTGTGGAGGTCCCAGCTGCTCGTATCGAGGACACTAAGGTAAAGGAACTTAGAGGCAAGTCTATTCGGTTAGTAAAGGTTGTTTGGGACCCAATAACTGGTGATGCCACATGGGAGTTAGAGGAAAGAGTGAGAGAGTTGTACCCTCATCTTTTCTCTGAGGGATAAAATTTTTGAGGACGAAAATTTATTTTCAGGGGGAGAATTGTTAGGCTAGTGATTTATTATTGAGTAATTTATAATATTTTATACTTGTTCAATGTTAATTGAAGGATTATTTGGTATTGAAATATATTTAGATGGAGTTGAAAAAAAAAAAAAAAAAGTAAACAGTACCGTATGAACAGTGCTAATGAACAGTAAAATCGCCTGTGAACAGTAACACTGCGTACAAACCGCGTATAAATAATACAAACCGTGTATGAACAGTACAAACCGCGTATGTACAGTGACTGCTGACGTCATCAGTGACATCATCATGACGTCATAGCTGACGTCACATACGCGTACAATGCGTGTACAGTACGCGTGCACTTTATTTGTTGTAAGGAACTTTATTTTACTTTGAATGAGAAATGTATTTTATACTTATATTCTCTATTATTTACCTATTTTAAATAAGTATATGGTGTAGAAACAATGTTCTCAGTTCCTTATAAAAATGGGTCGTGACACTTTGAGCCCACGCACAGTCGTGCTTAAGGCCTTGCACGGCAGTGCTCATCTGCGGGAAGCCCAATTATAAAGACTTTTTAGGATTTTCAAACCTATTAAAAGGAAGACTTGAGGCACCATTAGGGACACCGTTTTGACATCTTGGCTTTGGTTCTAGAATACATTTGATCTCGTCTCTCTTGCATGGAATCCTTGGCATATGCTTAGCGAGACTTGGAGCTTCAAGCGATCGTACTTGAAGACTGGGAACACATCTCACACTCTAGTTTGCTATTTCTTTTGATTATGACTTTGTTTATGATTATTTTAGTTCTTTTCTTTAGCATGAGTAACTAAGTACATAGCTAGGGCTATGGGAACTATTGTTCATAAATTTATGGAATTTTGATATTTGAATTTAAATTTGATTTCCATTTTGTGATTAGGTTTTATCCTATTGCGCTTCTTTTTTTAATCGTAATTAATTATATTGTCAGGCGACCGTACTTGAGTTAATTAGTAGATCTATAGGGTAAAACGAGATAAAGGATTAGGTGGACCAAACCAATCTTTCTCTTCTAATCGTTATTAAATTAGCAAGTTCATAGGTTCCTTAAGCTTTCTTAAATTGATGTCTTGCATGGCCATTGGAGAGGTTAATTTAGAGGAAAGAATATTAATATTGCATGACCATTGGGTATTAATAGTATTCGTATAAATGATTGGTAACCACAAGGAAATCGAATTTAGAGTTAAATAGAAAATAACATAAAGGATTGAATGAGTAAACCCATATGCCCTAGGTTCCTCTTCGATAAGTTTAACCAAGACGTGCATTGTATTCTTTGCTTGTAGTTTTATAATTGATTTCATAAATTCTTGTTTTTAATTAATCTCGTATCTTTGAAGTTTAAACAATTGAATTAGGAAATTCTTAGTAATTGGAAATCAATCCTTGTGGGACGATATTTCGAAAACTTAATTTAAGAACCCTTTATTACTTCTCGATGGGTACACTTGCCCTCCGAACAGTAGTTATTTTAGCATTTGTGGAATTTATGGTTAGATCTTAAGAAATTAATCTTGTTTTTGTAGGAATAACCTGAGAAAAGTCATGGAAATGGAAGATCAAGGGAAAGGAAGAGGAAGAATAGCAATTCTGGACTCCAAAACACAAGAACAATGGAATGCACGTTGGGCGTGATCACTATTGTCAGTGAAAGTGATCACTGCAGACATCAAAGAGGAATACACACTGGGCATTAACACTTTTACCAGTGAAAGTGATCGTTCCAGAGCTTAAAAGAGAAAGGGAGTCTGGGCGTGGTCACTCTTACCAGCGAAAGTGAGTGTTCCAGAGATTTATTCAGAAGAACAAGCTCAGCGTTAACACTTTTGCTGATAAAAGTGGTAACGCAGAGCTTGCTGAAATTTTGCCTCCTTTGGAACACTCACTTTCGTTAGCAAGAGTGTTAACACAGAGTTCGCTAAAATTTTGCCTTCTCTAGAACACTCACTTTCGCTGGTAAGAGTGACCACGCCCAGACTCCCTTTCTCTTTTAAGCTCTGGAACGATCACTTTCACTGGTAAAAGTGTTAACGTCCAGTGTGTATTCCTCTTTGATGTCTAGAGTGATCACTTTCACTGACAATAGTGATCACGCCCATCTTGCATTCCATTGTTCTTGTGTTTTGGAGTCCAACATTGTTATTTTTCCTCTTACTTTCCCTTGATCTTCCATTTCCATGACTTTTGCTCAGATTATTCCTACAAAATCAAGATTAATTTCTTAAGATCTAAGCATAAATTCCACAAATGCTAAAATAACTACATATTAAAAGAAAACTTTCAATCATTCTATTTTTCTGAATTTTTCTGCTTTTCTTATATATCTTCCTTATCAAATAGGTTAGAAATACACTAAAATGTTAGTAAAAATATGGATTCATCGCTATCCCAAACATAAATTTTTGCTTGTCCTTAAGCAAATCAAACAAACCAAGGGTAATTCCACCATTTTTCAAAATTAATTCACAAATTGCTTATTTCAAATTTTTCAACTTCCAATTCTGTGTTTTCTGCCAAATTTTCAATCAAATTGTTCATCCCAATACTCATCATGATCTTCATACTGCATAATCATCATTGAGTAAGAATTGCTATCTAAGTTTATATATTTCATCAAAATTCATGTGAGCACAATTAATAAACATGATCACAGCTCACTTGGAAGTGTTTCCATCATCACTCAACAATGTTTAGGTACTGTTTTCTCTCTAAATCATCAATTTAACTACACTATATAATATGTTTGCCCATATTCTCAATTTCCTTTGCTTAATACAGTCAATCACACATCCAAAGGACTTTTTGCAGGTTATAACAGGGCTAAGGTCAAGGTAGGTATTGAACAAAATGGAAAACAATTCATGCATCTTCAAAAGATCAGAGACATTTTGATTGAATGACTTTAAAACTAGCATGGGTCTGCACTATTTCTCACTAATTCTCTCAATTATGCAGC
The DNA here is from genome assembly GCA_024086825.1 of Abrus pulchellus subsp. cantoniensis. NCBI lineage: Eukaryota > Viridiplantae > Streptophyta > Magnoliopsida > Fabales > Fabaceae > Abrus > Abrus pulchellus. Next base: position 16,116,937 of record CM044050.1, read on the forward strand.
ACATAGATTCATTTGTGCAGAAAGATTCCAGTTTTTATTCTTTCTTTCTTGTTTCCATTCACTATTTCCTTTTCATTCCTTTTTCTGTAGCACTTTGCTACATATTCTTCTTTTGAATTCACATTTTGCTATTTTCACCATCTTTGCTGCATATTTTTCATTTTTCTGCAGCTTTTTGCTATTTCTTTCTGTCTTTGTGAACTCAAAACTTAGATAGCTTGCTATTCCCCACCCTAAATTAGAACATTGTTTGTCCTCAAGCAATTAAAATGTGGATGCCACCCCAAACTTAGTTTTAAAACTCATTCTTGATTAAATTCACTATGCCTCTTTTCATTTGAATGGTAAAATTGGTTTTTCAACAAGGCTTACAAAGAGGTAATTTCAAGAAAAGGGATATTAAGCTCAAAGGGATTAACTAAGACAATCAAGCCCAAAGGAGGTCATTTAGGCTAACTAGGCATATTCAAACAAGGCCTCCATCATATATGTGAAAACTATAAATTGCATATTTAATCAAGAAACAAGGCAAGTTCTAGAGGGTGCAGCAAAATTATGATTAATCACACATGCAAGAAAAGTATGCAGCTCAAGTCTCACTAGGGTTTTGTAAGTTAACATATAGATCAATGAACTCACAATTCACTTTTTCAGAATTATATGCATCTAGTGGCAAGACTGTCTCATTTTGAAAATACAAGTGTAATCTCATTTTGAGAATAGAAAAAATAACTTAAAAAGAAAATTTAAACATAATTCACAGAATTATCAATTAAACCTCATTTGTTTCACAGAAAGTAGTTTAATAGCTATTATAGTATTTTTGTGTTTTTCAGAAACAAGTCAGTGTAATGTGAAACTAATACATGAATAAGAGTTAGAGAATGAAACCCCCCTTTCATGGTAGCTTGTGCAAGTGTCAGCATCCATTGTGTGTGTGTTGTGTGATTGTGACCTTTTCTGCACAAAACACAAAAATTCCATCAATCATTAGAAAAATAAGGTAATTGGAATTTCAGAATTATAAAACTAAAAGAAACTGAACTTCATTACAACTGAAAAGTGTTAAAATTGTTCTGAACAACTACTGCATTTACAGAAACAAAAATCCTAATTGTTAAAATTTACATAAACTAAAATTAAAAACAAATAGAATTAAAAATCATAATTCTATTCTTCTGCTTCATCCTCATCCTCTGAAGTTTCTTCTTCAGATTCCTCTTCTTCTTCTTCTTCTTCCAACACTGCTTCCTAAACTGACTGTGGAAAGTGAGTTTTACAAATCTTTGAAAACTGAGGAGCGAAGGCATTGAGCATTCTCTGCCATGTCTGACGTGTGATACATTTCATCCTTGGTCATTCCTAATTTTTGACCAAGATTCAACAATACACATTCCAGTAGCATTATGCCAGATTAACATTGTTGTGCAGCTCAGTATTGTCACGACCCTTTTTTATAAAGGACCGAGAACATTATTTCTACACCACATACTTATTTAAAAATAGGTAAATAATAGAGAATATAAGTATAAAAAAATTCACTTCTCATTCAAAGTAAAAATGAAGTTCCTTACAACAAATATCCAACAGATCAACATAATATTACATTTAGTTTATAATATTCAAAATACCAAAAAATTATAATACGTGACTCCCTCGACATGAGGTCTCATACATAAAGAAAAAGGACTTTGATGCATTATTACTCAACTCCAGCTTCTAACTTTTCTTCACTGGCCCCTCAGCCTGTGAAGTAGATGCAACACCTGCTCACGTACCACCGTACGATCATCGCAGACACACGCACACAACGACATAGAAAGAAATGCAAGGGTGAGCTTACCAAACATAAAATAAAATTATATATATATATAGATCAAAATATTTTTCACAAAGCAATAACCCCATGCATTTCCAGCCCATCTAATGCACAAGATGAAAACGGTTTCCAACTGGTTTCACACCTAATTAATCCAGAGGAACCGAGCCGGTCCGGAGCGACCCATTCCTAGATCCGGATCCAGACAAAGACAAAGACAAAGAAATAAAGCATGAACTTACCGTTACATGTCTACCCACCTAAACATGTAACTCGGCTCTATAATGATGCAAAACATATATCTCAAAGCATGATGCACGCCACCAAAATTATTTTAACAGCTCAATTACGGCAAGTTTATAATAGATCACCAAAATCTCAAAGCATTTTAAACTAATTAACAACGATTCTGACTTAGAAAATAGCTTTTATTCAATAGATCTAACAAAATCATATCAAAATATCTTGAAATAGCATATTAAACCGTTCAAAACATAGTTCATAGGTTAAAGTAAACTCCCCTTACCTCAGAAAGATGATTCACACTAGATCTACCGAATATTACTTGATTATAACAAAAATTCACTGAAGATTCAGCTTTAGAACGGAGTTTCTCCTAAGAACACCATGAATTTCTATAAGAAAGAGAAGGAGAAGAGAAACGAACGGTAAATCTAGCTTCAAACTTAAAGAAACTTACTTCCAATCCTTCAGAATAGATGTAGAATCTCAGATCTCAAGGGAAATCTAAGTTTAGAAAGGTTTAGTATGAGAGAAATGGTGGTTTACGGCCTTAGAACCTTTGAGAACCTTGGATAGAGGTGAAGAAATGAAAATTTCGTGTGAAGCCCCCTTTTTATAGAAAATTTTCAAAATTTACTGTTCACGCCGAAATTTACTGTTCACCGCCGGAAAACACTGTTCACCGCCTTACTGTTCATGCCGGAAAATACTGTTCAGGGCACTATTCATGCCGGAAAACACTGTACACGCACTGTACATACGCGGTTATCACTGTTCATACGCGGTTTGTACTGTACACTGTGACGTCACCGATGACGTCGGTACATCACCGTACATACGCGGTTTGTACTGTTCATACACGGTTTGTACGCGGTTTGCACTGTTCATTGCACTGTTCATACGCGGTTGCACTGTTCATTGTACTGTACATACGCGGTTGCACTGTTCATTGCACTGTTCATACGCGGTTGCACTGTTCATTGCACTGTTCATACGGTACTGTTCACTTTTTTTTTTTTTTTATAATAATTTCAAACTCCATCTAAATATATTCCAATATCAAATAATCCTTCAATTAACATTGAACAAGTATAAAATATTATAGATTACTCAATAATAAATTAGAAGCCTGACAAGTATCCCTCTCTGCTAACTGGTTTTGTCTCTCAGCCATCAGCTTCAAGGTATCCTTCATCATCATTGGCTTCTCCTTTTTGAATTGAAAAGGAATGGGATCTATTGCAGTGTAGGAAGTGGTAACATATATTTCCTTCACCATGGAGACGAAGATAGGAGGAACAAATCTGATCCTTTCTTGGTACTCGCCAAACTCCACCCCTGCATCTTCACAAAGTAAAGTGATTACTGAAGGAAATGTCAGTGAATCCCTCTTGGTCTTCAGGATGTTGAGTATGCATTCACTAATGATTTCCCCAACGTTATGTACATATCCGTGACTATGGCAAAAAGCAGCTCAGCCCTCTTCATTGCCAATGTTGAGCTGTGTTTGACTAGAATGAAGGAATTCAGGATGAAGGTGCATTTTGGTTTCTTTGCTTGATTCAGCTTACAAGTTGTTCTTGGCCTTCCAATCTTTTCCAGGATCTGCACATAGTCTATATCAGGACTATTTTTAAAAACACTGAACTCTAGCTATCCAGGCTACTTTGCAACATTGATGTTCAGCACCCTATTCATGTTTGTAGGAGTGAAGTCCACTCTCATCCCCTTTACCATTGTATGAAATTTAGGAACTTGATCTCCCTTGATCTTCATAGCGTTGGCATAGAATTCTTGAATAATTTCCCTGCAGCCCATGCCAGCTAAAGAACAGAAGTCATCCCACTCTCTCTTTTGGATCTCTTCCTTGTATTCAGGATAGTTGTCTCCAGCTATTTCAAAAGCTTTGTCTGGGACAATCTTTCTACTCAGAATATTTGCTCTGAAGAAGTTCTCATGGGCAATACTTCTGAACCTTGTATCACATACTTTAATTGGTGAGAAAGCTAAGGCACCATCTGTTCTGGCCTTCTTTGATCTGGGAGTGCTCTTGGAAAGTCCAGCTTGGATGTTTCTAGAGGATCTCCTTGGAGTGGTGTTGGAAGATCCAGCTTGAGTTTTCTTGGAAGATCCAACTGGTGTGTTCATGGAGGTTTTGGCCATTTTTCAGTTTCTATAAAAAGGAAGTAATTTGACAATTTAAATTTGTAACACATAATTGTGAAAGTATAGATCTCTGTACTGAAAAAAAGTTCAATCAAACAATTTGCAAAAATTCAATTCTTCTAACAATATAACATGCTGTCTACTGTTAGGCTAAATCAATCATACAAATACAAAAACACAACTGCACACTATTAAGCACTCTCAGTCAAAGCATGTTAAATCCTAATATATGAGTTCATAATGCACACTCTCTGAGCATATCAGGTTAACGTAGAAGGAATATTATAGGTTATCAATATATTTTTCAACCAACTCTGTAATTTCAGTATAAAAGCTATTTTAGCAGAACAGGGTATGTCAATATTCATATATAAAAGCACAAATGCACAGAATTGATTAACCATACTCAGAGAATTCTTTAACTTGACCTCCCTAATTTTTTTTTTTAAAATTCAGAGTGCACACTTTCACAAAAAATTATGGTAATGCAGAAGAAGATTCACAGGTCTCAACCAATTTTCAAACATAGTTCTTCAACTCACACATTGTCAGTAAAGAGATATTTTATCATAATACTACAGAGTTGATTATCATAACATTTTTCAAGCATTCAATTGTATTTCAGAGCAACAGATACCTTCAGATAATCACACTCAACAATTTCAATTCAAACATTTTCACTGAAGTCTTATTATGTCAACCCAATTTCTGCAGAAATTTTGTTCATCTAATATACAATGTAGGTTTAAATTTTCCAATAAAATCATAAACGACAGTGAAAACTTATTCATAGCCTTGTCCATTTCTATTATTGAATCAAATCATATCAGAACAGTGTCCTATTTGCCCATTCGACATTTTCAAATATGCAATCTAATACCATTTATTAACTAATATGAAAAATTTACATTCAACAATTTGCAAATCAAATACTTCCTGAGGTCTATTTAGGTCGATCAATTTCTGTAGATGTTATTCAGAGAAATAAGATGATGCAGATTCTAATTTCCTAGAAAAATTTTATACATGATAGGAAAAACTTGTTCAGAGTATTATTCTCTCTATTGCTGAATCAAATAAACTTAGAACAACGTCCCATTACCTTTCTTTGACATTTTTCCCAAAACAGTAACATAGAAAACCCTAATCCACTGTTTCAGAAAGAGGAGGGTAGCGTACCTGGCGAGAAGATGCAGAAATTTGTGGGAAAAGCTTGTTGCTGCTAGGTCGACATGCAGGAAGATTAAAATCGCAAAGAACGCTTAGAGAGAAGGGGAATTTTTAGATGCAAAGGTGTGTGCGTGTTCACTTTAGTTTATATTTATAGCCATGCGTGAGCACGTGAGCACTTTTAAAGTAAAAAGTGAACGTTACAGCATTTAAGACATTCAGCATGATTACTTTATTTGATTAGAGTGAGCGTTCCAGAGAGTTAAGTTTTTGGGCAAGGGGCGCGTGATCACTATTGCTGGGCAAAGTGATAACGCCTAAGCAATGTTGCAACTTTTTTTACAAAGGAGTAATGCACATAAGAAAACTCATACTTAGCTGTTCGTTACCACTTTTTCCAAGGAAAGTGAGCATTCCAGAGAGTATTTTCCCCATCTGCCTCTGTGTGATCACTCTCATCAGTGAGAGTGAGTATTCCAGAGGAGTGTGTTTAACTTGATGCCTCTGTGTGATCACTTTTATCAGTAAAAGTGATTGTTCCAGAGGGGAACCTCAAATTGCACTCTCTGCGTAGCTCTTTCCCTGCAACATAGTGACTCCTTTCATTAGTCAAATGCTTTTCAAAACTCAATTAACTCACTTCTCACACTCTAATCCTTCAATTTACTTCTCATAACCTCAAATCTCTAATCAATTGTCAGATTTACTTCAGAAAACCAGATGCAATATAATTCTAATTTGAAGAAATTACAGAAAATTGTAACACATGAATATGCAGAATTCTAAAACAGTCACTAAGCCAAAAATGAGATGTAAAAGCGGTTTTGCTTGAATTGAGAGAGCGGTTAGTGGCGCTTTAAAATCACGTGCTATCTAATGTCTTCATTTCTGGAGAGCGATTATTTGAAGTTCACCAAAGAGAGCAGTTACCATAACCGCTCTACAAAATATAGTACTTTAGATAGCGATTAAGATTGAACCGCTCTCACAAGTTAGACTAAAGAGAGTGGTTGACTGGTTAACCACTCTCTTATCTCAAACTAATGAGAGCGGTTATAATTGAACTGCTCTCAGAAGTACATTTTGGAGAGCGGTTAAAGGGGAACTCAATCTTGTGAACTTTGTACATCCATTATACAATAGTATTTTTGCATCATCTTTCAGCCTCTCAAACATCTTTGGACAATCTCTATGATCTTCTTCAACAACATTTAGAATTTGTTCAGCATGATCACTCTCGTTTGTTCTAAATGTCTCTGAGTAATTGACACTTGATTCCATGTTAGTTGATGTACTTCCATCTTGTATCTCACCGTGCTTTGTCCAATAAGCATATTTTTCATCTATCCCATTGCACATTAGATGTTCTTCCAATTCTTCCGCATTTACTTGTAACATATTCAAACAACACCAACAAGGACAAGGAATAAGGTTGACATCAGTTGCATTCTTAATCGCAAATCTAATAAACTCTTTGACTTCGTCTTCATATTCTTCACTTAAACGATTAGCTACCATCCAACTTCGATCCATATTTGCTCCAACTATTGTTACAATCATTATAAATGTGAATATCTTATTAACTCTCACATGGTAGGGCCTTATCCCATTTAAGAACAAACATTTTCCAACCTTAATTAACAAATGCTACTTAAATGTTGTATTTTTTACTTGACAAAATTTGGGAAGCATTTTACATTAGTCTCCTAGTAAACAACTTGAAACATATGAGATGATTTACCTCAATCAAGCATACACCAACAGACAATGAGAAATGCTTCAAACTCAAATTTTATTAAGTATTAAATACAACATTATGAGAAGTAAATGCTAACAAATTAATGAATAAGTTTGTTCACAAACTGTCCGACTTGGACAATTTGAGATTGAAAATAATGATTTATTAAACATTATTTTCAATCTCAAACGGGAGACTATGGTTTCATTCAATTTTACATTTGAAGTCATAACCTACAAAGTTTAATCACTAACAATAATCATGCATTCATCACATTCTACAATATAACATCAAATTCATTCATACACAGAGGAAATATACATTTAGGGGGCAAAACAAACAAGAATATAAAAATCCTAATATCATAGGTTAACAAACACAACAACATGCTCTTGCATTATAACTAACCAGTGTCATAATATCATGTTCAACAAATCCTAAAAAACCATTCCAACAACATTTCAAAGGTTAACAAACTAAGATTGAACCTGCCCATATCAACTTTTACAAAATAAAATGTAATTTCATGCTCTTTGTTCACGTGGCAGCAATGGTCAACATGTTAACAATATTCAGTTCATACAAATTATAAACATAGTAGCATGCACTAACCTGGAATTAAGAAAGGAGTGCAAATTTGTCGCAGTTCAGCTAGGACCAGAAATGGAGGGGACGTTGTCACTGTTCAATGTCAAAAATAGAGGTATGTATCAGTGAACAGAGAGAATGAGAGAGTGCGAATGTCCAAACATGGCCACAAAACAAAGAAACAATTATGAATATACCTTCAATTTTTGATTGAGATGTCAGGTGTGCTTGTTCGTCTACAAAAATTTCTCAAAGAACACTGAACAGAGAGAATTTTGAAGTATAGACTTGGAGGGGAGACAAGGATAACCAGATTAGGGTTTTAAAAATACAACATCTGAGAGCGGTTATGAATATGGACTTCTGATATATACTTCTTAGAGTAGTTATTTAACAACTGCTCTCAGAAGTCCATATAAGGGAGCGATTCCAATTGAATCGCTCTAAGAAGTATATATTAGAGAGCAGTTGAGGCAGAACTGCTCTCTTAGTGTTTTATACAAAGTGGTTATTACTAACCGCTATCTAAGTAGGCGCTCCAAAAGCCAATTTCTGGCATAGTGAATACAGAAAGCTTAAAATGAGTTAGAAATGTGAGTTTCCTCTGACAAAGCGCTTTCTTACCATCACTAGCTTGACGTTAAATGTTCCTCACTTAAGAGGAACAAATTTCATGCATGAGATATTCCTTGTAAACTCCTCTCCATGATAGACCTTCAATCTTTGGCCATTAACCTTGAATTCTTTCCTTGTCTTTTGATCCTCAATCAGAATTTCTCCAAAGGGAGATATTTCTTTTACCAGAAAAAGCCCAGACCATCTTGATCTAAGTTTCCCTGGAAATAGTTTCAATCTGGAATTAAACACTAATACTTGCTATCCAGGTCTGAATTCTCTCTACAGAATGAATTTGTCATGAATTCTCTTAGTTCTCTCTTTGTACAACTTTGCATTCTCATAAGATTGCTGTCTGAACTCCTCCAATTCATGTAGTCCAATAAACTTGACATGCCTTTCCAAAGACTAGTTGATATGGTCACATACCAATTAGAGTCTTAAAAGTAGTTCTATATGCCCATAGGGAGTCATCTAGTTTCTTTGACCAATCTTTTCTTGAACTACTCACTACTTTCTCCAAAATCTGCTTGATTTCGCTGTTTGACACTTCCACTTGTCCACTTGTTTGTGGATGGTATAGAGTAGCAACCTTGTGCTTCACACCATATTTCATTAATACTGTTTCAAGGTGTTTGTTACAAAAATGAGCACCTCCATCACTTATCAAGAATCTAGGTACCCCAAACTTGCAAAAATATTCCTTCTTATAAAAGAGATCATAACCTTGGCATCATTTGTTCTTGTGGGAATAGCTTCCACCCACTTAGAAACATAATCTACTGCCACTAAGATGTATTTATGAGAGAATGATGGGGTAAAGGGTCCCATGAAGTCAATCCCTCATACATCGAATAGCTCCACTTCTAAAATGTTTGTCAATGGCAGCTCATGCCTTCTAGAGATGTTGCTTGTTCTTTGACATTTATCACAGCTTTCAACATACTTCTTACCATCCTTGAAAAGTGTAGGCTAAAAGAAGCTTGCTTGCAGTACTTTTGTAGCAGTCCTTGAACTTGCATGGTGGTCTCCATATTCTGAGTTATGGCAATGCCATAATAACTCAGATTGTTCAATTTTTGGAATGCACCTCCTAATTAGACCATCTACCCCAATCTTGAACAAATAAAGGTCTTCCCACACATAGAATTTGCTGTCATGTAAGAACTTCTTCTTTTGCTGCCAAGTGAACCTCTTTGTGATGAATTGAGTAGCCTTAAAGTTTGCAATGTCAGCAAACCAAGGCATCTCTTCTAGTGCAAGAAGCCTTTTATCTGGTAATTCTTCATTAATTTCCAAAGAGTTAGGGGTTCGACTTTCCAATGGAAGTCTAGACAGGTAATCAGCTACCCCATTTTCCTTTCCTTTTTTGTCTCTAATTTCCAGCTCAAATTCCTGCAGCAGCAAAATCCATCTCAATAACCTTGGCTTGACATCCTGCTTTGACAACAAGTATTTAAGTGCAGAATGGTCAGTATACACAATAACTTTTGATTTTATCAAATATGATCTGAATTTGTCAAAGGCAAACACAGTAGCTGGGAGTTCTTTTTCTGTGGTTGTGTAATTTACTTGTGTGGGATTTAAAACTTTGTTGGAATAATATATGACATGCAATTTTCTATCCTTTTTTTGTCCCAAAATAGCTCCTACTGCACTATCACTTTCATCACACATTAATTCAAAAGGCAAATTCCAATCAGGTTTTACAAGAATAAGTGCAGAAATTAGTTTTTCTTTCAAAACAGAAAATGCATGCAAACAAGCATCATTAAATATAAAATCAGCATCTTTCACAAGTACATCACTAAGAGGTTTTGCAATTTTAGAAAAGCCTTTGATAAACCTCCTATAAAAACCAGCATGTCCTAAAAAACTCCTAACTCCCTTAACATTGATTGGTGGAGGCAGTTTACTAATGACTTCTATTTTTGCTTGGTCCACCTTTATTCTTTTTTCTGAAATTTTATGGCCAAGAACAATGCCCTATTGGACCATGAAATGACATTTCTCCCAATTCAATACAAGGTTAGTATCTTGACATCTTTGCAAAAGAGTGGATAGATTAGCTAAGTAATCATCAAATGAATCACCAAAAATAGAAAAATCATCTATAAACACTTCAATGATATTTTCTACCAAATCAGAAAAAATGGAAAGCATGCACCTTTGAAAAGTGGCAGGAGCATTGCATAATCCAAAAGGCATTCTTCTATATGCAAAGACTCCAAATGGACATGTAAAAGTAGTCTTTTCTTGGTCCAAAGGATCTATTGCTATTTGGTTGTATCCTGAATACCCATCAAGAAAACAGTAAAATGCATGTCCAACAAGTCTTTCCAGCATTTGATCTGTAAATGGTAGTGGAAAATAGTCCTTTCTAGTTGCATCATTTAACTTTCTAGTAGGGATGAGTTCATTCTTTTCATTAGGTACAACTGTCATCCCTCCCTTCTTAGGGACAACTTGGACTGGACTCACCCATTGGCTGTCAGAAATTGGATAAATTATCCCTGCATTTAGCAACTTCATAACCTCTTTCTTGACTACTTCTTTCATGGCTGGGTTCAACCTTCTTTGTGGTTGCACAACTGGCTTAAATTTCTCTTCAAATAGAATTCTATGCTTACAAAAAGAAGTATTTATAACTTTCAAGTCTGAAATACTCCAGCCAATTGCAGATTTGTGTTTTCTCAAAATTCTAAGCAACTTTTCCTCTTCTTCCTCCTTGAGATCATTATTGATGATGAATAGGTTTTTGTGACTCTCATCCAAGAAAGCATATCTCAAGTTAGATGGTAGTTGCTTGAGCTCTAGCTTCTGATTTTTCTCTTCTTTGACTTCCTTTTTCAGCTCTTTTTTAACTGATTTTTCTGCAAGATTCAGAATTGGTAGAGCTTCTAGTTGCTGCTCAATTTCCATCATTTGTTCTTTTTACAAATCTCAGAATTTGTATTTTCTGCAACTATGGTTTCTCTCAACACCGAATTTTCATCAAATTTATTAATAAGATAATGTGTAATAAGAGAATCTAATATATCTACTCTCATACATAAATTATCTTCAACTGGATATTTTAATGCTTCAAACACATTAAACATTATCTTCTCATCTTGAACTCGAAGTATAAGTTCTCCTTTTTGCACATCAATAAGAGCTCTCCCTGTTGCAAGAAATGGCCTTCCTAGGATCAAAGGTATGTTTGCATCCACCTCCATGTCTAGAATTACAAAATTTGCAGGAAAAATGAACTTGTCAACTTTAACCAATAAATCTTCAACAACTCCATATGGATAAGTGTATGATCTATCAGCTAGCTGCAGTATGATGTTGGTAGGTTTCACTTCTTCTATGCCTAGTTTCTTCATGATAGCTAAAGGTCGCTGAAATTATGCTTAGTTTCTTCTATGCCTAGGTTTCACTTTCGCCAGTAAGAATGACCATGCAGAGGTAGCTGAAATTCTGCCTTCTCTGGAACATTCACTTTTGTTGGTGAGAGTGGTAACGCACAGCTCTACTGAGATTGAACTTCTCTGGAATGTTCACTTTCAGTGATAATAGTGATCACGCCCACACTCAACTTCTCATTTAAGCTATGAATCACTCACTTTCACTGGCAAGAGTAACCACACTCAGCTTAAACTCTATAAGCCATATTCTTTTGCGTCCAAACTTTCTACTTTTTTGCTATTTCTCCATTGATCTACCAGCTTCATGGACTTTGCTCAGAATTTTCTACCAAAACACACTTCAATTATTAATTTCTACATAGAAAATTCATAAATGCTAAACTAATTATGTATTTAAAGAAATTCTTCAATCATTCTATTTTTTATGATTTTTTCTACTTTTTCCAACATATTTTCCTTATCAAATGGAATTAAAATTATAGTAAAATACTAGTAAAAATATGGATTCATCACACTACTTCTTTCATGGCTAGATTTAGTCTTCTTTATAGCTGTACTACCGATTTAAAATGTTCCTCAAACAGAATTCTATGCTTGTAAAAAGCTAGATTAATCCCCTTTAAATCTAAAATATGCCAACCAATTGCAGACTTATGGTCTCTTAAAATCCTCAGTAATTTCTCTTCTTCTTCCTTGAGATCATTGCTAATAATCACTAGATTTTCATGTTCTTGGTCTAAGAAAGAGTATCTCAAGTGAGAAGTTAACTTTTTCAGCTCTAGTTTCTTAGTCTTTTCTTTCCTTCATTTCATTTTTCAGTTCTTCCTTTGCTGAATTTTCTGAAAAAGGAACAATTGGCAAGGTGTCCAGCTGCTGCACATATTCTCTAAGTGTTCTTTTTTTACAGCAGCAGAATGATTCCCTGCAACTATTGTTTCCTTTAACAATGAAATTTCATCAGCATTATCAATAAAATGAGGAAAAGTAATAGAATCTAGAATATCAACCCTTATACAAGTAACATCATCATTGGAATGTTTGAGTGCCTCAAATACATTAAAAATAACCTTTTCATACTGCACTCTCAACATAAGTTCTTCATTTTGAACATCAATTAAAGTTCTCCCTGTAGCTAAGAATGGTCTGCCCAGAACTAAAGGAATGTCGGCATCCACTTCCATGTCCAAAATTACAAAATCTGCAGGAAAAATAAATTTGTCAATTTTAACTAGCAAATCCTCTACAACACCATAAAGATATGTGTAAGATCTATTTGCAAGTTGTAAAGTTATGCTAGTAGGCTTGACTTCTTCTATTCCAAGTCTCTTCATGATAGCAAGAGGGATAAGGTTAATGCTGGCCCCAAGATCACGTAAAGCTTTCCTTACAGTGCAATTTCTAATAGAACATAGCATGCTAAAAGAACCTAGATCTTTTAATTTTTTAGGGAGTTTTCTTTGTAGAATAGCACTGCATTCTTTAGTCAAAGGGACTATTTTATCATTCTCAAGCTTTCTTTTCTTAGATAACAGCTCCTTCATGAATTTAGCATAGGAAGGCATTTGCTCAAGTGCTTCAGCAAAAGGAATATTTATTTGAAGTTTCTTAAAGACATCTAGAAACCTCTCAAATTGTTTTTCTTGTTTTGGATTGGGCATTCTTTGAGGGCAAGGAAGTCTCTTGTATTTCTCCTCATCAATAGGTTGATTAGCTTCCTTAAGTATTTGCCTCTTTGTCTTCCTTACAGCCCTTGGAGAACTCTCTTTTTCTGAATTTTCTCTTTTCAGCAAGGTAAAATTTCCTTCATCTAGATCAGATTTTAATTTCTCCTTTGTAGCAAGATTATTTCCTATTTTTCGGTAAGTTTGGGACTCCCCATAACAGCTCCACTTCTAGTCATTACAGCTTGACATTATTCTTTTGGATTAACAACTATATTGCTAGGAAATCTCCTCTCTTCTCTGTTGGATAATTATTCAACCAGCTGTCCAATTTGAGTTTCATGCTTCTTCATGGAAGATTCTAGATTCTTGATTCTTGAAGCTTGTTTGAGTTACTTTCATAAATTGCAGCATGGTTTCCTCCATCTCATTCATCCTTTCAGTCATAGGCTTGGAAAATTTTTGATTCCTTTGAGGTTGAGTGGCTAGATTCCCTTGAAAATAGGATTGTTGTGCTGCTGGACCTGCACTAGAAAAAGGTAAAGCAAAATTAAAATTCTTTGCAGCAGAATATTGAGTGTTCCAATTAGAGTACTGTTGATTTTTGCTATTAGGATACTGAAAACTAGGTGGGAATGAAGGTTGTTATCTCTGAAAATTTCCTATATAATTAATTTTCTCTTGAGGTTTATTTATAGATGCATCACATGCTCTATTGGCATGATTTCCTCCACAAAAATCACAAGTAAGTTGAATATTCTGAATTAAAGCAGTCTGTAAGTTGTTTATTTGTTGAGTTAGTACAACAATTTGTTTTGAAAACATTTGACTTTGCAGTTGGTTATTTGCAAGAAAAGTCTCAAGAATTATAGCTTCATATCTCCATTCCTTGTAGAGTGTTTAGAATTAGAATTTTGATACATAGATGAAGCCATCATCTTTATAATTCGTTGAGCTTTTTCCAATGATTTAGTATTCAATGATCCTCCCGCAGCTGCATCAATCATGTTCTAGTGGCTGGACTCATTCCATTATAGAAAGTTTCCAGCTGCATCCATTTGGTATGCAATAGTGTGAACATTTCCTCAAAAATTCTTTATACCTCTCCCAAGCTTCATATAAAGATTCCCCTTCTTGCTGCATAAATGATGTAATTTCTCCTCTTAGTTTGGCACCTTTAGATGGTGGAAAATCCTAGGTAAGAAATTTATTGACAAGGTCTGCCCAAGTGGTGATGCTTCCTTGTGGTTGAGCTTGCAGCCAATATTTAGCTTTATCTCTTAATGAAAATGGAAATAGTCTCGATCTAATTGCATCCTCGCTAAATCTATTCATCCTTATTGTATCACAAAGCTGCAAAAAGTTAGAGATATGTAATTTAGGGTCATCCAAAATTGAACCAGAAAATTGATCTTGCTGAACTAAATGATGTAAAGGTGGTTTTATTTCAAAATGGCTGGCTTGTATGGTAGGTCTGACTATAAAGGAGTTGTATCCATGCATGTTAGGCACTGCATAATCTCCTAAAGTTCTCATCATGTTCTGTTCAATCATTATCTTCTCTTGAGGTGTTGGTGGTGTAGGAGAAGGAATTTGAAGTTCTTCCAATTTAGGAGTAAAGGGTGTAGATTCCAATTCTTACTCTTTTCTTGTTGAATTTTCTGCTCTTCATTTGTTTCTCAACCTCCTCAATGTTCTGTCTATGTCCAAATCAAATACAAGAGCAGTCTTGTTTTTATTTTTTCGATGCATATAACACTAAGAAAAATTGAACACAGCAGAAACACTAAAAGAAAATGATGAAAATAAAGATCCCTAGCAACGGTAAAATTTGAGAGAGATACTAAATAGCAAGTGTACTAGGTAGTTGTAGTAAGTAATAAAATTTGGAATTCAATATGAGCCCCAAGTATCGTCCACAAGGATCTTATTTCAATTACCACTTCATAATTTAACAATTAGTTGAGCAAAACAATTCAATTGAAAGGTTTGTAACATGTAAAAGTAAGAAATAAAAACAATAAAAGGTAATAAACTTGTTGTTAAAAATAGAGTACGAATTTTGTATTAAGAATGCTATATGGAAAATAGTTAGGAATCACTTCACCAGATTTTCAATTGCAATGTAATCATGTTCTGAACTCTTGAAAATTTTAATTAAATGATAATCAATTTCACTTCTTTAACCAAAGGACAATTCCTTGCCTTATTGATCCTAACATTTATTTAAACCTCTCTGATCCCTTAGGTGAAATTTAATCAAATACTACATTAAATTCTGAAAATTATAAGATTATTAGATCATGATACTTATTCCTAAGATCTCAATAACCTAGGCATATGATTCAGATCTAAGAAATAAACTCAATTTCCATTTATGAAAATTCCTCTAAATTTAATTGAATGAAAGATTAGTCCACAATTGCAGTAAGAACAGAATCATATACTCAATTCAATTAAAATCTCAAGATTCAATCTACAATTACATTGTAAAATCAAATCTGGATTGATAGATCCCTAACCAAAAAGGTTTAGAATAACATTACAATGGAAGAAGGAGAAGTAAAAGAAAAAGAAGACAAAAAGCAAAAGAACATCTTCTAAGACCTAATCTTTACACTGATTCCTCTAGCAATGAAGCATGAAAGTCGCTCCTCATCTCTCTCTCTGACTTCCCTTGGAAGTTAAAATAGTTACAAAGTGAAAAATAACAAAAATGAACCAAAGTCCCATTTGTTGAACCTCTAACTTCTATTTATAATGTTTTTCCTGCCTTTTTCCTTTCTACACATTAATCTCTGAGAATTCTAGCGTCAAAGGTCTTCTAGAAGCTTTTAAAACTGATTTAGGAACTCAAATCGTCCAAAGTTGATACTTAGAAGTAGTATTTAAAATTCTATTACTTTTGCGTAGACACTTTAAGTGGTTGAAGTGTCTATGCGCAAGTGTTCTATATAGGAAGATTCTCACGCATAGCTACTGTTAGCACTTGAAGTAGCTACGGGCTTAATGCATAGTTACTCTGAGCACTTAAAGTGGCTACGCACTCAATTGCGTAGCTACTCTAAACACTTGAAGTAGCTACGCACACTATGCAATTCTGAATTGGCCTTGGGTGTAGCTACTCTGAACACTTGAAGTGGCTACGCGGTCACTAAGTAGCTACTCTGAACACTTGAAGTAGCTACTCTCTTGATCTTCATGAATTTTCTTCTTCAAAGTATTCACTCTATGTACTCAGAGTGATTACACCTGACACATAACACTTGATTCTTCATCTTTTAAGCTCAATTTCTCTACTTTCTTCACTTGAATTTTCAACTCAAATTCTTAGCTCAAGCTTCTGCACAAGGATTAAGTCATTTTAAGTCAAATTGTTTAGAATTGGACTAAAAATCTAAAAATCAAAACTATTTACACAATTATGAATATTAATGCAATTTTTATGATTTTTTTCAAGTTTATTTACTATTTAACTCTTTATTCACTAACAAAAACTAGGCTAAAAATATAGTAAAGTGTAGGTTTATCAATGAGCAAACCTCATTGTCAAATTAGCATAGTTCCAAGATATCTCACCCAAAGTTTTGAACCATTGCATTCCTAGTATTGCACAAAAAGTGGAACCAGGTAGTACCAAAAATCAGCTATAAAAGAGTGATTACTAAATTTCCATTGTAATTTCTCACACTTCCTGGTTATCACAATTGGCTTATCACTTGCAACCATGACCGAAAAATCTTTTATAGGATGCATTTTCAAGCCTAGAAGCTTAATCCAGTTTGCACTTATGAAATTGTGCATGCTACCTGTGTCCATCAGAAAAGGCACGTCTTTTCGTTTAATAAGCCCTCTCAATTGCAAGGTATTTCCTCCAGCTATATCTCTTAAAGCAGGTAAAGAAATTTGTACATCATCATTATCTAATAATTCTAAACTCTTTTCAACTAGATATGCACCTACATCATTGTCACTATCATCAAGTTCTTCTGCATCTAAATCTTCCTATGCACAAAAGATTACATTTAACTTACCCCAGACTTTGCACTTCAATTTGTGATTCCTCTGTCATTTATCACCATAAAATCAACATAAGCCTTTTGAAATACGTTCACTGATCTCCTTTCGAGAAAGTGCAGAATTAGAGTTACCTTTCTTAGGGTGAGTTTGTAAGCTAGTGATTGATTGATTCTTGAGGTTTGATGATGTAGTTGGCCCTGAACGTGTGTATCTAGTTTGATAAGAAAGATTAGCAAAATTACCCGTTAATTTCTTCTTCAATTCCTTAGTGACATCATCCTGCAATCTTGCCAATCGAATGGCCTCTTGCAAGGATTTGAGGTTGTGAATTTGCACGGATTTCTCTAATTGAACCTCCAATCCAGCAAAAAAAAAATTGATGGTCATGTCGTCAGTTATGTTAACTCGAGCAAGCAGCGTGTCAAGTTTTTCAAGATACTCGGGTAATGGTCCTAATTGCTTCGAACGAGATAACTCAACGATTGGATCATCATAAGCCCCATCATCGAAGCGGTGGCCAACATCTTGAAGAATAGCCTGCCAAGATTTGTTCTTGAATGCTGGGTTTTGCATGTAATGTCTTTGCCATGCAAATGCTTTGCCCTCCATGGATAATAATAGAAATTGGTGTGCGTTCTAATTCAAAGAATTGTTCAGCTTTTGCTCTCCAATCCCTGAAATTGGTGCCATTGAAGGAAGGGAATTGGATTTGAGCACGATCTACTGTGGAATTCGTGTCCTCTGGTGTCCCGTTGTCGTCATTCTCCAGTGAAGTCTTGGGCGGATTTTTATTGTGGGAAATGGATATAGCCAGGGCAACAATCATCTTTTCCAAATTCGTAAAAACCTTTATCGACGAAGTGTGCGATTTAGCCAGGTCTGTAACTACCTTCTCCAACAATTCCAATCGTGCATCCAGCTCCTTGTTTGTCACCTTGTCAGAACCCACCATCATTTCCAAGCCTTCTGATACCAATTGTTAAAAGAGAAATAGACTTCTCTTCTAACATCACTCACTCTTAATCTCACACGAGAATTAAATAGGAAAACTCTAATAAAATTGTATTATTCATAATCTTCTTTGATTATATTTGGATCTTATTTATAACCCATATTTCTTAACAACTAAATCTATCAATATCTTCTAATAACTAATCTAATCTTATCTTCTAATAACTAACGTACCCTAATCTTCTCCTAATTCACTTATAACAGTATCTTCAGAGAATGCAGTGTTGTGGATATGAACCAGATGATGTTACTTATATTAATATGTTGGCAAAATGTGTCAAGTCTGGGGATGTTAAAACTGGTCATCAAATGTTTGACTGCATGCCTTGTCCAAGTTTGACTTCATAGAATGCTATACTGTCAGGTTATAACCAGAGTGCAGATCACAAAGATGTAGTTAAATTGTTTAGAAAAATACAGTTTCAATGCCAACATGCCAATCAAACTACTTTGTCTGTTATCCTTAATTTATGTGCTGAATTAGGACTTCTTGAGGCTGGAAAATAGGTTCATGCACTATCTCAAAAGTTTTGATTTTATGATGATGTGTATGTCACTAGTAGTCTCATTAATGTGTACTCAAAATGTGGGAAAATGGACCTATCTAAGCATTTATTCAGTAAACTGCCTGAAATAGATGTTGTTTGTTGGAACTCAATGTTAGCAGGGTTCTCAATCAATTCTCTTGAACAAGATGCTCTCTCTTTCTTTAAGCAGATGTGACAACTTGGATTTTTTCCTTTTGAGTTTTCTTTTGCCACCATAGTGAGTTCTTGTGCAAAATTTTCTTCTTTATTTCAAGGTCTACAGATTCATGCTCAGATCATAAAAGATGGTTTTGTAGATGACATATTTGTGGGGTGTTCCATCATAGAAATGTATTGTAAATGTGGGGATATAGGTGGTGAAACGGTATTTTAGCTACTCATCATGCAAAAGATTGTCGTTAATCCTCATCAAATATGCAAAGAAATGAATGCAGTACTAGGGTGTTATCCTAGGTTGTCTCCAAGGAATTTTTGGTTGGGAACATACATCGAACAAGTGTAAACATAGATTTTAAAGCAAGTAAATTGGGGGGAGGTTTGTAAATTTCCAGATTTAAATCAAGAACGGAATGTAAATTAATGAAATTCAATCAATTAAAATGAGTAATCCCTAGTCAAGCAATAAGTTTCATCATTATTCTTTCAAATGATTCAATAATCCCCCTTCTTTCCCTTGAATTAAGTTAATCTAACAAGTGAAAACTAACTTTAACATCCCAATTAAAATTAACCATCTTAATGGGCTCCAATCTCTATCCCTAAGATTAAGCAACCTCAAGGATTAATCAAAATTAAGCAACTTTGAATTAGAATTTCGTTAGGTAAATTAGGGTTCATTAAGCAATGTTCCCTTCATGCAAATTCCATTTCATTCAGAGATTGGGGTTAATAAATTGAAGGAAAGAAAGATTTGTATTGCAATTAATCCCAAGAATTCAAGATTCATGTGCATTGACTAGGAATTACAAGAAAGTTTAGCCCTCCATGTGGATGGGCTTCACAAATGAGAGAAAGAAATGCAAGAACGTAAACAGCATTAATGTAAATTCAACAAAAATCAAAAGGAAAATTGGAAATTAAAACCTATAGAGGACCCTTGGCTGTCACCCAAGACTCCAATGTCGTAAGAAATTATCCCAATTTGGCAAAGGAAAAATGTGTAAAGTGTCAAAAGTGTAAAAAGTCCCATACCCTAATTCCTAAAATCTATTTATAGTGGGAGACATGTCATCAAAGTGTCTACTTTTGCCTTTGAAAGTGTCCACTTTGGGCCTTGAAAGCATCCACACGCATTTCTCGTAAATTTGCCAATTCTCTGGAGTTGCCACTTTTTGTGCTGAAAGTGGCTACTCTGGTGCGCGTGGCTACTATGAGAGCCAATAGTGTCCACGTGCAGAAATGCTTCAGAATTAGCGTCCCTGGAGCTTCTTGAGTTGCCACTATTGGTCTTGAAAGTGGAAACTTTGGATGCGCGTAGCCACTTTGAAAGACAATAGTGGCCACGCACATCATGCTTCAAAATTGGCGTCCCTAGAGCTTCTGGAGTTGCCACTTTTGGGCTTGAAAGTGGCTACTTTGGAACCTTTAATGCCCAGACTTGCTGTAGTTGCCACTTTTGCTCCTAAAAGTGGCTACTTTGGGGGCAACTTTCATCCAAGGGCCAAGATTTCTCAAAATTAACTTGGGGACTCTGCAAAATTATCAAGATAATTAAAATTGCAATCTATATCTATGTGATTAAATGCAAATTAACCAAAAATTAATAAACCTATGATATTTACTCAAAATGTGATTTCTATATTATTTGCACTATCTAAGTTCATTTTTTCTATCAAGAAGCACCAAAAAGGCAAGTAAAAATATAATAAAAAGTGGATTCATCAGTAGGTGGTGCTAGATGTTTTTTTGATATGATGCCAGGTAAAAATACTATTACATGGAATGAAATGATACACGGTTATGCATAGAATGGATATAGTCACGAGGCTCTCTGTCTTTATAATGGCATGATTTCATCTGGTGAGATTCTACCTGATGATATCACATTTGTTGTTGTTTTAACTGCTTGTATCCACTCGACATTGGTTGATGAAGGACTAGAAATATTAAATGCCATGCCTCAAAATTTTGGAGATGTGCCAAAGTTGGATCATTATCTTGTATTGCAGATTGTCTAAGCAGAGCAAGGCGATTCCATGAAGTAGAAGTTATTCTAGATACCATGCCTTGCAAGGATGATGTAGTTATATAGGAGGTTGTGTTAAGCTCATGCCGTGTTCATGCCAACTTGAGCTTAGCAAAGAGAGCTGGTGAGGAACTCTATCGACTAGACCAATAGAATTCTGCCTCTTATGTGCTTCTTGCTAACATGTATTCTTCTTTGGGAAGATGAGATGATGCACATGTTGTTAGAGAGCTAATGAGTAATAGCAAGGTCCGTAAGGAACCTGGTTATAGCCAGAGCGAGTGTAAGAATGGTATGCAAATCATTCTGCAAACAACCAATAATCTTATAAGACCAACTAAGAAATAAGATCTCATTATAATGGCGATTGAAATCAAACCACCTCTGTAGAGAACTTACAAAAGGAAGCTCTAGTTATAGAGAGAAACTATCACTAAGTTAACAATGGTTAAACTCACTGTTATTAAATTCCTATATTATTGAAAGATGGTTAACATTTCTCCTGACAGTGCTTTGACAACTATCAATGGAAATCATATTGGATGCTTACTAAACTACAGTTTGATGACATTTTCGAGATGCGAGGTAGTAAAACTTTTAAGCCCATCAAAAATTTTCATGTAACATTTGTTTTCTGTTTCACGTGGAAATTACTGCCATGCTGATTTAGGAAGGCATAGTGTAGAAACTACCAGTTTTATAGCTTGAACAGTCTTCTCATGTAGGAATATCGTGCCCTTTAGGCTATAATACTATTGGTGATTGGCACCTTTTATGTCTCTACTATGTAGACACTTTCTGTTGCAATAGATGGTTACATGTTGGTTGTTTGTGCATGTCAATTTTGTAAACTCCTCCATTTCCCGTAATGCAATGGAAAGGTCAAAAAGGAGGGGTAAAAACATGCATGAAGGGGTAAGATACGCCTATAAAATTAATTGAAAAAAATTCTATATGAAGGGAATCACATTGGTAGTAGAAACATTGAAAGGGACTACTTTGTTCTATTTGCACTGGTCTCCGAGCTTATCCCCTGCCTTCCTGACCTGCGTACTTTTTAGAGTCCTTGGTTGGGGAGTCATCTTTGGATGCTACCCTTGTATGTCTTATTGGCCGTTAGATGTAAGTTAAATGAAAGGTATATATTTGGTGTAAGAGTTTTTAGACTTACACCAGTATAAAGAGATCCTTCTATATATATATATATATATATATGTATATATATATATATATATATATGCGTGTATGGGGCGGGATGGGTACTTAGATACCCATACCTGCACCTATGTAATGGGTAAATATTCTACCCATTGTGGTAAATTTTATGGGTGCTCATCGAGTACTTTACCCATTGCCATCCCTAACCTCTCTCTTGCTAGGTTAGTCTTTATTATTTTTTTTAGGAGGGCACATAAACTGACATTCTTGAAATGGCCAATATACAACACTTTCAAAGCAATCTGAGATAGTGTTTTTCATTTGTTTTGCTCAAGCTATCTTGAGTTCTAATCATTTAATAAAAATTTATAGCAGAAATCCTTTTATGTATTGACTTCTCACTCTTCATTGTTTGAATTGGATGGTGATTTATTTGAAATTAATATCTATATATATGTTTTAACAAGTTTTACAATAGCTATTAAAGACCTAATGCAACCATCTTCCTTTACCTAGGCTCAGGACTGACTATGGGACCATAGGCAGAGTTATATGGATTTGATTTAACATTTTAAATGATCCTTGATAGAAATATTTTCTTTTCAACACCAGATGACTGCTTTTTGGCAGGTTTTGCTGGAACTTGGGAGACACATGGGTCTAGCATGAAAGTGGTTATGTGGAAGCAGAAACATTGGCTGTGGAAATAGTATTATGAATGTTAATTATTAATATCTGCTAGAAACTCATTCGTCATGAGGGTACCAAAATATTACAAAGTTCTTAGTTTCATGGTCCCCTCCCTATGGTATTGGAGAATTTCATTTTTAAATGTTTATCTTAATCATATACACATGTATATTTGTGCTATTGTCCAAATGAATTGTGGTGGCTTAATTGACCCAGGAAGTAAGGCATTTTATGACATTTCTACACTCAATGTTGGTTTTTTTGGTTGCTGATCCCACCTACTGAGATGAGGCTTTGTGGTGGTTTTTTATTTTAGTTTGTTATGCCTTCTATATTCTTTGGTCTGATCTTACTGGGTGTTTGATGAAACTTCACACCAGCTTGTGATTATTTCTTAAAGGGAATACTCTGGATGTCTTTCATCCTGTTTGTGCAAGGGATTCCCAAAAGGAGATGGAAATTGGCAATAAGTATATTCCAATTAAAACCCTTACATCTAAAGGGACAAAGGGTGTCACCACTCACTATCAAAATGATGGCTCTTACTTATATCTATTAACACCAAATATTTTGCCTCCTTCTGTGGTTGTTGTACATAGATGGCTATTTTGTGAAGAGAAAGGTATCTACTTAAATATCTGCATTTGATACCTGGTTGGTGATTTGTTTTAACCCATATTATTTTCTCGATGAAATTCACTGAAGGAAAAAATTGCCTTTATATCTGATGGGTACAGTGTTTTTTTTTTTTTTGGAAAAAATAGTTTAAAATCTCAAATTGGTGTATGAGTTATTCATTGGCAAATCTTCTGGCAAATTGTTGTTTTTTCTTCAGCCATTTGATTATTGTTAACAAGAAGAAAGACCTAAACGTGGAGAAGTTCATGTCTTATTTAGACACTGCTCTTAATTTTAGGAATTAAAGAGAGCTTGTTAATTTTTTACAGCTTTAGAAAATAAAAAAATAACACATAAATCTAAAGACACAAAACTCAAACATATGATATGACTAAGACTAACAACACTATCCATATACATCTAATAATGATGACAAGTTAATACCTGAATCTGGTTATACTAATCTTCTCTCATCAAGGCATGTTCTTGATCAAATGCATCAAGAAAGTGATGCTGAGGACAAGGATATACCTAAATGTGCTTCTGAACCTCCTCTTAGGCAAAAGCTGTATCAAGATGCTGATACAGAAACC
Source organism: Abrus pulchellus subsp. cantoniensis (assembly GCA_024086825.1). Taxonomy (NCBI): domain Eukaryota; kingdom Viridiplantae; phylum Streptophyta; class Magnoliopsida; order Fabales; family Fabaceae; genus Abrus; species Abrus pulchellus. Next base: position 16,141,170 of record CM044050.1, read on the forward strand.
ATGCATTGGTGAAGAACAAACAGAAAGAGCGAAAGCATGGCTAGATGGCTCACAAGATATTTTTCAGATATCAGGCCTAATGGAAAATCAAGTCTTACCCCTCTAAGTCAAATTGGGTTTCGCGACCCTGCTAGTGTTGGCTATGGATAGCAACTAACATTACTTAGTCTAGAGGTATGAGAGACAATTGTAATGTCCTAGTTTTTTTTCACAGCAAATTTGTGTATAACTTCGAAAATTCTTTTTTGTCTCAAATTTGCATGTTGGATTCTGATTTGAATACCTTATTTTAGGTATAAGATGTTTAAAAGAATTTTTTTCTTATAGATTCTTAAATAATGATGACAATCAACACATTCACAAGCATCAAATCACCAATCCCTGTTACTGTATCATGCTTGAAATTGATATTGATAACTCAACTAATAATCTTGTTGATTTCTTGTTAATTGATTTTTTCTTTTACTACTGGTTATTAATGTTGTTGTTGTTATTATCATTAGATGCTTTATTTTGATCACGTTGCTTCTGTTATCAAATCAGCTTGCTAGTCATAGTTCCCTGATGAATCCATATTTTACTAAATTTTTATACATCATTTATTACTTTTTATAGAAAAGAATAGACTTAGATAGTGTAAATAAGATGAATATTCTAATTAGGCTAAATAATATAGGTTTCTTAGTTTTTGGTTAATTTACATTGATTTAGATAGTTTATTTTACATGTTTTGATCATTTGAATAATATGGCAGGAATCTCTAAGCTTATTTTGAAGAATTATTAGGTTTTGAGGAATTTAAGGTGAAAGTAACTACTTTCAAGATTGATAGTGACAACTATAGCAAGATACTTTCAGCAAAGGGGCCAAAGTGATCACTTTCAAATTTAAAATTGACAACTACAGAAGCATAGAATCCACTAAGTCTGCGTGTGGTTACTATGAAAGTTCATAGTAATCACTCCAGAGCATGCAGAATTGAAGGTGCTGCGCGTAGTTACTATCAAAGTTTATAGTGACAACTCCAGAGAGTCGAAAATATCCCAGTGCTGTGCATGGTTACTATCAAAGTTGATAGTAGACACTACAGAAAGGCAAAACCAAACTGATGTTGCGTGTGTTTACTATGAAAGAATAAAAGTAATTACTTTGGAGGGCGCAAGCTTTAGTATAAATAGATTTTTGCCAAATTAGGGTAAGGAGTTCTTACACTTTTCGTACCTTTTCTTTTTACTAAATTAGGACATTTTCCAGAGCTTAGGGCAACCTTGCGTGACAGCCAAGGGTCCAACCTAGGGTTTTGTTTCTCATTTCTCTTGCTTTTACATTAATGCCAATGAGTTTTCTGCATTTTTCAACTGTGTTTTTGACCCCCATTTCTATGAAGGGCTAAATTTTGTGTAATCCTTAGTAAGTTCACATGGATTCTTGAGTTCCTTGATTTTAATGATAATAACTCCTTTCTTTTCATGAATTACTTCTTCCTTGCCTCTTGAAATGAATTAATGGTGAATAAGAGGGACATTGCTTAATTAACCCTAATTCATTTTAAGGAGACTCTAAACTAGGGATTGCTTAATCCTAGGTTTAATTCTAAGGTTGCGTAACTTTGGGATAAAGGATTAGAGCCTAACAAATTGTGTAATTTCGTTAGGACCATAAGGTTGATTTTTACTTGTTAAATTAACCAAATTCATGGGAAAGAGGATGAATGTTAAATCTTGAGTGGAATGAGGATAGAATCTTTGTGGATGAACTAAGGATTGTTGTTTTCTATTGTTTGAATTAATTAAACTTGTTTACTTGTTTCTTTTTATATTAATTTGAAACCACAAACCCTCCCCTCCATTTTAATTGCTAGTTTAATTAGTGCCTTCAACATGTTTAGTGAAGATTAATAGAATGTTCACAGTAGACAATCTAGGGTAACCCTAGTACTACATTAATTTGTTTAAATTTTGATGAAGATTTGCAACAAATATTTTAAACACAACATGAGAAAGTTCGTTCATCAAATTAGCGCCGTTGCCGGGGAATCATTGGTGTTGATTTTTCATAAACATGTTATATGCTTTATTTTCATTTTTGTTTTCTGCATGTTTAGTGAATTCTCTTTGAACTTTTGCATTGTGAATACTTTAATGTAGTTGTAGTTTCATAGGTAAGTAAATATATATTGCATTTAGGTACAACCAATTGTTGTTTTCTGCATTTTGTGAACTCTGATTTCTGCATTTTAGTTTGCTGCAACTGCATTTTCGTTTGCTGCATAATTGCCCTGTTTCTGTTGCATAATTTTGTAGAATTTAATCAATAGGATTACACACTTTTTGTTTCATTTTTACTACACATTGTATTTAATTTTTCTGCATAATTATTTCCTGCATAATCTGCACTTTAGTTACTTCATTCATTTAATTTCTTTTCAATTTCCATAGCTAATTCCTAATGAATGACCAGATCAAATCCGGGAGATTTATATCCTCTGGACACTAAAATTGATAGGATATTTCTTAGGAATCTTAGGAACCTTAGGACAAATAGAGAAAACTTTGCACATACTGAGGAATCATCTTCTCCGTCTTCCATATATTCTTCTCTGCATTCTTTAAATTCTGAACCTTTAGAAATGGCAGAAAATGACCTGACACATAAGGAGCTTGCTGAACCAGACGTGACTTACCAGACTTTGTGTATCTAATACCCGGATGTGGATGCTTTGTTCTTAAAACTGGCCTAATCCATCTTTCGCCTAAATTTCATGGTCTTGCAGGTGAAGATCCCCATAAACACCTTAAGGAATTCCATATTGTTTGCTCTACAATGAGACCACAAAGTGTGCCTGAAGAGCATGTGAAATTAAAGGCTTTTCCGTTCTCTCTTATGGATTTGGCAAAAGATTGGCTGTATTATCTTCCACCTGGCTCTATTACAAGTTGGGACACCCTCAAGAGATTATTCCTAGAAAAAAATTTCGCTGCCTTAAGGGCTGCCTCAATAAGAAAGGAAATATGTGGTATTAGGCAGCTGGAGAGGAAAAGTTTGTATGAATATTGGGAGCGTTTCAAGAGACTATGTGCTAGCTGCCCCCATCATCAGATAAGTGACCAACTCCTAATCCAATACTTCTATGAGGGTTTACACCCAATGGATAGGAGAATGATCGACGCAGCTAGTAGAGGAGCCCTAGTTGATAAAACTCTCGCAGCCGCTAGAAACTTCATTGAGAATATGGCAGCTAACTCTTAACAGTTTGCTATAAGGCAAAATTTCATCATGTCTAGGGGTGTCAATGAAATTCAAACTTCAGATTCACACAAGCTGGAGCATAAGCTAGATGAGTTAGCTTCTATGGTAAAGCAGTTGTCATCCATCCAAAAGAATTCTGCTGCATACTTACCTCCGCCTTCACCCACTCTAGCCATGCTTTGTGGGATCTATTCATCTATGGAGCACTTCACTGATAATTGTCCCACATTGCAAGAAACTGAATCTTCGGAAAGTAATCCTCAAGCTTATACTGCTAATATTTTTGCTAATAAATTTCCTTTTCAGCAGCCACAGCAACAACAAAGCTGGAATTTATCTTCTAATAGATATAATCCAGGTTGGAGGAACCATCCTAACTTAAGGTGGGAAAGAAATGCACAGCATCAAAGCTCTAGCCAACCAGCCAACAACCATTTCCAACCACATCAAGCTGGACAAAATAAGCCATATTCTGCCCAGCAACATCACCATCCATCATCTTCATCTCAACAACACCATCAAGCATCCTCTTCACTAGCTCTTGCACCTCAAAAGAGTAAGTCATCCTTGGAAGACCTTGTGAAGCAACTCACTATGAGTAATCTCAATTTTCAGCAACAGAGTCAGGCTTTCCAGCAACAGACTCAAGCAAGTATTAAGACCTTGGAGAATTAAATGGGTCAACTTGCTTCATCCCTGAATCAACTTCAGTCTCAAGGTTCAGGCAATCTCCCTGTACAAACTGTAACAAACCCAAAGAATGTGAGTGCCATTACCTTGAGATCTGCTAAGGTGATGCAAGAGCCAGGAAAAGGATCCTAGTTTCACTCTAGCTGTAGAAGGTGAAGGAGGAGAGATTAAGAGCCAAGAGCAGCCTGCACTTATGCCCACACTATGTCAACCAAAAGTGCTAGACAAAGAAGACAGGTCCATTCCTATTCCTTTTCCTCAAAGAATGGCTCAGCCTAGCAAGATTCAAGAAGAGGTTGGCAAAGAAATTCTGGATACCTTCAGAAAGGTTGAAGTCAATATCCCCTTGTTAGATGCTATCAAGCAAATTTTAAAGTATGCCAAATTTCTTAAGGACTTGTGCACTCATAAAAGGCGGCTAAAGGGTAATGAAAGAGTGAACATGGGGAGAAATGTATCAGCCCTTTTTGAGAGGCAGAAAACGTCCATGCCTAAGAAATGCAAAGATCCAAGGACGTTTATTATTCCCTGCATTATAGGCAACAATAGGACAGATAATGCCATGCTTGGTTTAGGTGCATCTATTAATATTATGCCTTTATCTATCTTCACATCTTTGTCTCTTGGACCATTGCAGCCCACAAGTGTCATCATCAAGCTAGTAAATAGGAGCACCACTAATCCAGCCGGCCTTGTGGAGGATGTTCTAGTAAGAGTGAATGACTTGATCTTTCCTGCTAACTTTTACATCTTGGACATTCAAGAAGAAGAGCCAATAAAAGGAGCTGCACCTATCATCTTGGGAAGGCCATTCTTGAAGACAGCCAGGACCAAAAATTATGTGCATGCTGGAACTCTCACTATGGAGTTTGGAGAGATTGTGGTTCACTTCAACATACTGGATGCTATGAAGCACTCACCTGAGAAGCACTCAGTTTTCCACATTGATGCTTTTGATAGCTTGATAGATGATAGTTTTGTTGAATTTTTAGGAGACTCTTTCTTTGATTTTTCTGATTGTGTAAATACCATAGATACTAAAATTTGTGAATATTTTACTAATTCATCTTTATGTGATACTTGTATTTCTGATTTTCTGGATTTAAATTCTGTAACTTTTGACATTAATGAAATTGAAAAGTCAAAAGTGATAGAATGTGGTTCATTGAGCACAGCAAGTATACTTGAATGTAACCCTTATGATTTAAATGTTGCAGAGATCATTTCAAATGAGAGTGCTAAACCACTTCCTTCAGTTGAGCAACCTCCCACCTTGGAGCTTAAACCCTTGCCTGAGCATTTAAAATACGCTTACTTGGAAGCAGGTGAGAAGCTCCATGTGATCATATCCACTGAGCTTGATGAGGGCCAAGAGGAGTAGTTGCTCGATGTGATTCAGAAGCACAGAAAGGCCATTGGATGGACCTTGGCTGACATCCCTGGAATTAGCCCATCCCTGTGCATGCACCAAATTTTGTTGGAAGAGGGATCCAAGCCAGTAAGACAGCCTCAGAGGAGGGTAAATCCGATCATTTTAGAGGTGGTGAAGAAGGAGATCACCAAGCTACTCCAGGCAGGCATCATCTACCCGATATCAGATAGCACATGGGTGAGCCTAGTGCAGGTGGTGCCCAAAAAGTCAGGGATTACAGTGGTGAAGACTGAGAAGGATGAGCTCTTGTTCCCTAGAGTGTAGAACAGTTGAAGAGTCTGCATTGATTATAGGAGGCTCAATCAGGCGACCAGGAAAGACCACTTTTCTCTACCTTTCATTGATCAGATACTGGAGCAACTGGCAGGTAAGTCTCACTACTGCTTCCTAGATGGATTCTCTGGTTACTTTCAAATATGCATAACTCATGAGGATCAGGAGAAGACCACTTTTACATGCCCATTCGGTACATTTGCATATAGGAGAATGTCATTTAGGCTTTGTAATGCTCCCAGTACATTTCAAAGATGCATGTTGAGCATATTTTATGATTTGGTTGAGCATTGTATTGAAGTCTTCATGGATGACTTCACTGTTTATGGGTCATCATTTTCTGCATGCTTAGGAAACTTGGATAAAGTTTTACAAAGATGTATAGAGACTAACCTTGTTCTGAACTTTGAGAAATGCCATTTTATGGTTAGGACATATAATATCTGAGAAGGGAATTGAGGTAGATCCTGCTAAGATTAATGTCATTTCGCAGCTTTCTTACCCCTCTTGTGTGGGAGAGGTACGTGCATTTCTTGGCCATGCAGGTTTCTATAGGCGCTTTATCAAGGATTTTTCCAAGATAGCCCTTCCTCTTTCCAAGTTACTGCAGAAAGATATTGATTTTGAGTTTAGAGCCAAGTGCAAGGAGGTGTTTAATCACCTAAAGACAGCCTCGACCACAACTCCCATCATTCAGCCACCAAACTAGACACTTCCATTTGAACTCATATGTGACACATCTAATTTTGCTGTGGGTGCTGTCTTAGTACAGCAGTTTGGTAAGAATCCACATGTCATTTATTATGCATCAGGACTTTGGATCTTGAATAGTGTAGCTATACCACAACTGAAAAGGAACTATTGGCTGTAGTATTTGCTTTAGATAAATTTAGATCCTACTTGCTAGGGTCAAAAGTTGTGGTGTTTACTAATTATTCTGCTCTTAAGTTCTTTTTGAAAAAGACAGATTTGAAGCTAAGGCTAATAAGGTGGATGCTTTTACTTCAAGAATTTGATGTGGAGATAAAGGATAGAAGTGAAACACAAAATTTGGTGGCAGATCATTTGAGTGGGATAGAAGGAGTCCCTGAACTCACTCCTCTAAAAGATGATTTCCCTGATGAGCAACTATTAGAGTTGTGTACTTCAAACTTGCCTTGGTTTGCTGACATTGTAAACTTTTTAGTTGTAGGAGTTTTTCCCGCAGATGCACCAAGGAGTAAAAGGGAAAAGATCAAGAATTATGCCAAGCATTACCTCTGGGATGACCCCTACTTGTGGAAGTTCTGTAGTGATCAAGTGATTAGGAGGTGCATTCCTGAGGAAGAAACTGCATCAATTTTGCATTTCTGCCATGCATCCACTATTGGAGGCTACCTTGGGCCCCAAAGGACTGCAAGGAAAGTACTGGATGCAGGTTTTTATTGGCCTACAATCTTCAAGGACTCTTGGCAAGTGTGTTCTACATGTGAGAGATGTCAAAGAACTGGAGGGGTAATCATCTTGAAGCATGAATGCCTCAACAATCCATTTTATACTGTGATGTATTCGACGTTTGGGGTATAGACTTCATGGGTCCTTTTCCTCCTTCCTTTGGTTTCTTATATATTTTGCTTGCTGTGGACTATGTCTCTAAGTGAGTAGAGGCTAAGCCCACAAGAACTAATGATTCAAGAGTAGTTGCAGATTTTGTGCGCACTGATTTGTTTTGTAGGTTTGGAGTACCTCAAGCTTTGATTAGTGACCAGGGTACCCACTTCTGCAATAGAACCATTGAGACTCTACTGAGAAAGTATGAAGTAGTGCACAAAGTATCTACACCTTATCACCCCCAGACCAATAGGTAGGCAGAGCTCTCCAATAGAGAAATTAAGAAGATTTTGGAAAGGATTGTTCAGCCAAATAGGAAAGACTGGAGCAAGCGTCTTGATGATGCTCTTTGGGCTCATAGAATCGCATACAAGGCTCCTTTGGAAATGTCACCTTACAGAATTGTCTATGAAAAAGCCTGCCACCTACTAGTGGAAGTAGAACATCGTGCTTATTGGGCAGTGCAAGCCTACAATATGGACCTATACAAAGCTGGGGAACAAAGGAAACTGCACTTGCAAGAATTAAAAGAACTTTGCCTTAAAGCATATGAAAACTCCAGAATTTATAATGAGAGAACAATGACCTTTCATGACAGAAAGATAGCAAGGAAGGATTTTTTTCATAGGTCAAAAGGTTTTGCTGTTCAATTCCCGTTTGAAGCTCATGCCTGGAAAACTCATATCTAAGTGGATCGGACCTTTCATTGTGACCATCATTTCTCCCTATGGAGCAGTGAAAGTAAAAAGTGAATCCACAAACAAGGTTTTTAAAGTGAATGACCATCGCCTAAAGCCTTTCTATGGGAATCCTACACTTAAGGCTAATGTGGAGGAAGTTTTCCTAGATCAACCTCCAGCTGTTCTTGATTCTTTGGTTATTTTGGAGTGAGAGCTCCATAAAACGTCAAGCTAGTGACGTTAAAGAAGCACTTTGTGAGAGGCAACTCTGTTTTTATAGCACTTTCTAGTTCTCCTTTGATTTCAATAAGCATTTTTTCATTTGAGCTGTGTTACTAGTCATGTTGCTTAGTTCATGCTGCACAAACACTTTGTTCAACACTTGACTCATTATTTAATTGATGATTTGTTCATAATTTTTGTAGAGGAAAAATTGCTTTATTTGGACTGAATTTATGCTTATATCATGGAAGTCCAAGTAGAGAGAGGAATAATCATTTCCATGGTACCAAGCATTCAATTTAGAAAGAATTTTGAAGTTTGCCATGAAGGTAATCACTTTCCCAAGCCATAGTGGTCACTTTCCACTAAGGTACGTGACTTTACTCTCTGTAGTTCTCACTTTCAATTTTCATAGTGACCACTTTGAAGGCTTTTAAATTCATTGGTCTACGCGTAACTATTATGAAAGTTCATAGTAGCTACGCGCAGCACTCTGGGAAAATACACATGAAGGGCGCCTCTGTAGTGGTCACTTTGAATTTTCATAATAAACACTACAGAAACCATTTTTGAACATTTGACGTGCGTAGTTACTATGAAAGTTCATAGTAGTAACCACGCGCAACCTCTTTTGAAATACCTGAGAAAGGCGCCTCTGGAGTGATTACTATGAAAGTTTATAATAGCCACGCACACCCCATTTTTGCAAAACTCATTGCGCATGTCTACTATGATTCTTGAGAGTAACCACGCCCAACATTTTCATATAAATAGGGCCCCTCTCACGTTCACTCTCACTCTTCATTTCTGAGAAATTTTCACTCTCCTTCAAATTTCCTGAGCACCCACTCCCTCGAATTCAATTCCTTACATTTGAACGTCACTTTCCTACACTTTTGCACTTGATTTGGACTCTAATCCAGGTAATTTCCTCTTCCTCACTCTCTGCGTTGGGGTTCTTCATTTTTCAATTGGGAATTTTTTATTAGAACCAATTTTAGTTGAAATTACTGGTTAAAATCAGTTTCTGTAGGGATAATTACATGATTTTAAGTTAGTAGAGTGATTAATTGGATTCTGTGTGTGCAAATTGACATGATTGAACCCTAGGGTAGCTACTTTCATAATTTGTAGTGATTACTTTGTATGTAATGCTGAAATTCTGCTTCCCCTAGGTTCATTTTAGCCTTGACTATGATTTCTAGGCATTGAAATTCCCATTCTCATTATTAGAAATCAATTTGCATTTTTCCTTTGTGAATTTGAAGTGTTTTTGCTCTAGAGTAGTCACTATCAACATTCATAGTAACCACTCTCTGTGAATATATTGTGTTCTGCTCACTTCCTATACTCATTGTTGATCTGATTCAGTTACACTACCATGTAATCACATTTTCACTCACTTCTTATTCTGAATTATAGAAATGTGATTTAAAATTAGACCCATATTGCTGCACATGCTTTTTACCTTAGCTAATCTAGTTGAATTCATCCTATACCGAGCTGTTTTCTGCATATTACATGTCACAGATTGATTCAAAAGTTGGGAATTAGTTTGTTGGATCCAAATGTACTCTGTGTTTAAATTTTACAGACCATCAAATGAACCTCTTTTGTAGATCATGATTCACTATATGACATATGCTTTTCTGCATTTTAAATACATGAATTATGGATTTCATTTTGAAACTATTTTTGCTGTCATAGTAGTTACCTACCAACACATAGTGATCACTTTCTTGTACCTAATTTGTTGCTTGAATTTGCAAGTGTTATGTGTCTATATGCTATTTTCATGCTGCTAAGCTTCACTGAAAGTGTCCACTTTCAGAGTGGCCACTTTTATCATTTCAATATTGCAAAAACTGGCATAATTCACTTCATAGTGACCACTCTGCATGTGCCTAACTGTCTGTTCTTTCACTGTCAAAGTAGTTACTATCAACCAGCTAGTAGTTACTTTTGTATGCAGAACTACTCTGATTTGCCTCAATTTTCTCTGATTCATGCACATTTGCTGTGAAATTATGCCCACACATTACCTCTGCATTCTGTTATGCTTTATTACCAAAGTAACTACTTTCATTCATCATAGTAGCTACTTTCTTCTGCAACAACACTGTAAATTGCTTGCATTTTCTCCCTTTCATTTCCAAATGGTATGAAATTCTTGCTACTTGGTTAATTCTGCCCTATCACTCATTTATCCCTTTTTCTATGTGCAGATTAATGGCAAACACTCCTAGAAAGAATGCACCTAAGGCCAAGAAGGCCAAGACAGCTGTTGCTTCTTCCTTCAGGCCTCAGCCTGCCCATGATCCCAGATTTAGGTCCCTGGCTCACAAGAATTTCTTCAAAGCAAATATTCTTAGGCAATACATTGTGCAGGACAGGAATTTTGACCTGCAAAAAGGAACCTACCCTCAATTTGAGCAGGAAATCTAGAAACAGGGGTGGGATTTGTTCACCACATATGTTGGGCATAGGTGGAAGGATATCACCCAGGAGTTTTATGCCAATGCCTTCAGGGTTAAGGGAGATGATTTCCCCTACAGGCACTCCATGGTAAAAGGCAAGGTGAAAGACTTCAACCCTGCCAATATCCAGAGGATCCTCAACATTCCTCTTCCTAAAAAGATGCCTGGACAGCTGGATTACACTACTTTCAGCTACTTGGAGGAGAAAGACTACAAGCCAATCTTTCAAGCAATATGCAAGGCTGGAGAGAACTGGAAATTTGACATGAAGCTTCAGCCCAAGAATCTGACTACAAAGCACCTCCTTCCACCTGCCAAAGTCTAGAGCATCTTCATCCTGAGCTCCTTCATGCTAGTCATGCATTCATCTACCCTAGCAGTGAAGAGAGCAGAGCTAGTTTATGCTATCATGACAGGGATGCCCATCCACGTTGGCGATGTTCTTAGCAATGCCATCATGGAGATCCTAGCTAAGAAGAAGGATTCTGTGGATTTTCCCACCATCATCACTATGCTCTGCCAAGATGCCAGAGTTGACTTTGGGGAATATCAGCAAAAAATCAGAGTAGCTCCCTGCATCACCACAGTGATAGTGAAGGAGCTGTTTAAAGCTAAGAAGAGCTCAGCCTCAGAGATGCCTCCCCAAGCTGCAGGAAAGAAAGGCGTCCCTTCCAACATGAAGGACCAGCTGAAGGAAATAGCTCTGTGACAAAATCCTCATTTAATGCATTTCATTCTAATTGTTGTATTCACTCACTCAAAAGGATTCCATTATCTTGAAAACCCATTTGAGCTTTTGACCCTCCTTGATCAAATTGAACCTTACCTATCCCTATTTGTGACCAACCAAGTCCTTTTGATAGGTAAATCATTGTATTTAGGCAAAGGAGATTGAGAATATGGGCAAGCATATGGTAGGATAGAGCAAGTTGCATGTATTGAGGGAAAATACCTAGCCTGAAACACTTACGAGTGAAGAGCGAAACACCACCTTGTGAGCTAGATAATTTCTTTACATTGTGTGAAGTATAATGAACCTCGTTGAATTTTTGTTTCACTTGTATGGGGCTTTGCATAAAATTAATTGATATGAGTGTGCTTTCTTTGTTGAATGACTCCATGATTTTGAATTGGAGGAAATGTATATTAGAGTTGAAAGATTGGAACAGAAAAATTTTGAGGAAAACAAAATTTTTGGATAAGTCCAACCCTTTTTACTTGAGTCCTTCAATTTTGGTTTGCTTGAGGACAAGCAAAAGTTTAAGTTTGGGGTTGTGATAAATCCACATTTTACTAAATTTTTATACATCATTTATTACTTTTTATAGAAAAGAATAGACTTAGATAGTGTAAATAAGATAAATATTCTAATTAGGCTAAATAATATAGGTTTCTTAATTTTTGGTTAATTTATATTGATTTAGATAGTTTATTTTACATGTTTTGATCATTTGAATAATGTGGTAGGAATCCTCAAGCTTATTTTGAAGAATTATTGGATTTTGAGGAATTTGAGGTGAAAGTAACTACTTTCAAGATTGATAGTGACAACTACAGCAAGCTACTTTCAGCAAAGGGGCCAAAGTGATCACTTTCAAAGTTAAAAGTGACAACTATAGTAGCCCGTAATCCACTAAGTCTACGCGTGGTTACTATGAAAGTTCATAGTAATCACCCTAGAGCATGCAGAATTAAAGGTGTTGTGCGTAGTTACTATCAAAGTTCATAGTGACATCTCCAGAAAGTCCAAAATGTCCTAGTGTTGCGCGTGGTTACTATCAAAGTTGATAGTAGACACTACAGAAAGACAAAATCTAACTGATGCTGCGCGTGTTTACTATGAAAGAATGAAAGTAATTACTTTGGAGGGTGCCAACTTTAGTATAAATAGATTTTTGCCAAATTAGGGTAGGGAGTTCTTACACTTTTCGTACCTTTTCTCTTCTTTACTAAATTAGGACATTTTCTAGAGCTTAGGGCAACCTTGGGTGACAGCCAAGGGTCCAACCTAGGGTTTGGTTTCTTATTTATCTTGCTTTTACATTAATGCCAATGAGTTTTCTGTATTTTCCAACTGTGTTTTTGACCCTCATTTCCATGGAGGGAAAATTTTGTGTAATCCTTAGTGAGTTCACATGGATTCTTGAGTTCCTTGATTTTAATGATAACATAGTTCCTTTCTTCTCATGAATTACTTCTTCCTTGTCTCTTGAATTGAATTAATGGTGAATGAGGGAAATATTGCTTAATTAACCCTAACTTGTTTTAAGGAGATTCTAAACTAGAAATTGCTTAATCCTATGTTTAATTCTAAGGTGGCGTAACTTTGGGATAGCAAATTGTGTAATTTCGTTAGGACTATAAGGTTGATTTTCGCTTGTTAAATTAACAAAATTCATGGAAGAGAGGATGAATGTTAAATCTTGAGTGAAATAAGGATAGAATCTTTATGGATGAACTAAGGATTGCTGTTTTCTATTGTTTGAATTAATTAAACTTGTTTGCTTGTTGCTCTTTATATTAATTTGAAACCACAAAACTCTTCATTTTAATTGCTACTTCAATTAGTGCCTTCAACATGTTTAGTGAAGATTAATAATTAATGTTCACGGGAGACAATCTAGGATAACCCTACTACTATATTAATTTGTTTAAATTTTGATAAGTATTTACGACAAATCTTTTAAACACAATATGAAAAAGTTCGTTCATCATTCTCCATATCCAAAATTTCATCCACTATTTTTTATTGATATTGAGTTAAAAACCCAAAGGTACTTATCACTGTTACCTGGAGTCTGAGACTAATACTTGTAAGTTGTAATTATTGACCCGAATCTTTTTATAATAGGAACTTTGGAATCCATTTGGCCTTTATTGCTTGTTATTTAAAAGTAGAGGTCTTCTGGACTTTTATGTTTGAGTTACATTTTAAAATTTCAAATAAGCTTCTTTTGTTGTCTTTTTTAAATAAATTTGTAGTTTTGTTTCTCAAATTAGTCTAACTTGACTACTACTCTTGTAGATTCTTGTAGAATCTAGAGGAGACCTTTTACCTGATCCTGAATTTAATGGCATCAACATTGTAGCTCTTGGTTTTCAAAATGATAGTGATTCTATTGTTGAAGTTCTTGTCCTTTTGCATAGTAAATCTGTACCCTCTCAGAGGTATGGTGATGTCTCTCTGTATCTTTGGATACTCATTCTCTTTCTTGATTGTTTTCCTATTGTTGAGAAATTTTGTATACTAGTATACACTAGATCTCTTACAGGATAATCTTATGTTTCAAATATTGCTATTCATGTTTATTCTTCATTAGTTTGTAGAAGTTTTGATGGTCTATCTAGCTGCAAAATGTTGGTCTTCACTGATGAGAAGCACATGTTAAAGAATTTATAAAGATTGTGTCTTCATCTGATCCGGATATTTTGATGGGTTGGGATATTCAAGGGAGTCCTCTTGGTTTTCTGGCAGAAAGTGTCACGACCCCTTTTTATAAAGGACCGAGAACATTATTTCTACACCACATACTTATTTAAAAATAGGTAAATAATAGAGAATATAAGTATAAAAATTCACTTCTCATTCAAAGTAAAAATGAAGTTCCTTACAACAAATATCCAACAGATCAACATAATATTACATTTAGTTTATAATATTCAAAATACCAAAAAAAAAATTATAATACGTGACTCCCTCGACATGAGGTCTCATATATAAAGAAGAAGGACTTTGATGCATTATTACTCAACTCCAGCTTCTAACTTTTCTTCACTGGCCCCTCAGCCTGTGAAGTAGATGCAACACCTGCTACATCTGCTCACGTACCACCGTACGATCATCGCAGTACACACGCACACAACGACATAGAAAGAAATGCAAGGGTGAGCTTACCAAACATAAAATAAAATTATATATATATACAGCAAAATATTTCTCACAGCAATAACCCCATGCATTTCCAGCCCATCTAATGCACAAAGATGAAAACGGTTTCCAACTGGTTTCACGGCCTAAGTAATCCGAAGGAACCGAGCCGGTCAGGAGCGACCCATTCCTATACTGGATCCAGACAAGACAAAGACAAAGCTCAGCATGAACTTACCGTTACATGTCTACCCACCTAAACATGTAACTCGGCTCTATAATGATGCAAAACATATATCTCAGCATGATGCACGCAACCAAAATTATTTTAACAGCTCAACTACGGCAAGTTTATAATAGATCAGCCAAAATCTCAGCATTTTAAACTAATTAACAACGATTCTGACTTAGAAAATAGCTTTTATTCAATAGATCTAACAAAATCATATCAAAATATCTTGAAATAGCATATTAAACCGTTCAAAACATAGTTCATAGGTTAAAGTAAACTCCCCTTACCTCAGAAAGATGATTCACACTAGATCTACCGAATATTACTTGATTATAACAAAAATTCACCGAAGATTCAGCTTTAGAACGGAGTTTCTCCTAAGAACACCATGAATTTCTATAAGAAAGAGAAGGAGAAGAGAAACGAACGGTAAATCTAGCTTCAAACTTAAAGAAACTTACTTCAAATCCTTCAGAATAGATGTAAAATCTCAGATCTGGCGAGAAATCTAAGTTTAGGAAGGTTTAGTATGAGAGAAATGGTGGTTTACGGCCTTAGAACCTTTGAGAACCTTGGATAGAGGTGAAGAAATGAAAATTTCGTGTGAAGCCCCCTTTTTATAGAAATTTTTGAAATTTACTGTTCACGCGAAATTTACTGTTCACCGCCTTACTGTTCATGCCGGAAAATACTGTTCAGGGAACTATTCATGCCGGAAAACACTGTACACGCGTACTGTACACGCACTGTACGCGTATGTGACGTCACCGATGACGTCAGCTGTCACTGTACATACGCGGTTTGTACGCGGTTTGCACTGTTCATTGCACTGTTCATACATGGTTTGTACTGTACATACGCGGTTGCACTGTTCATTGCACTGTTCATACGGTACTGTTCACTTTTTTTTTTTTTTAATAATTTCAAACTCCATCTAAATATATTCCAATACCAAATAATCCTTCAATTAACATTGAACAAGTATAAAATATTATAGATTACTCAATAATAAATTAGAAGCCTGACAGAAAGGAAATCACATCTTGGTTTAGGATTACTTAATAATCTGTCTCGCACTCCATCTGAGTCTTGGATTGCTTCTAAAGATACCTAAACATCTGAAAAAGATATCTTGGAACTGGACATCCATGATTCCCCTACTCTAGATTATTATATGCAAGAAAATTCAATAATTGAGGATGAGTGGGGACAAACACATGCTAGTGGAGTTCATGTAGGAGGCAGAATTGTCCTTAACAAGTGGCGATTGATCCGTGGAGAAGTGAAGCTGAACTTATATACAGTTGAAGCTGTAGCTGAAACTGTATTGAGGCGAAAAATTCCTTCATTTCACTAGAAGGTGCTGGCAATTATTTGCACATACTTTTGAGTTTTCTCACAAGCTATTTTAAGCTTCTCTTGCTAACATAGATTATTGTGTTTTTATGAACCCATGTCTCCTTAGATTATTTAATTAGCTAAATTATTTTTTGGGGTCCAAAATAAGTAGCATTTACATTTTCTTTGTGTTGTTCACTAATTTGTTGGCATTCCTTATTTCTTATTTATTTTTCTACTGCAGGTGAATCGAACATCAGAACTTGCTCGTGTCTTTAGAATAGACTTTTTCTCTGTTCTCTCTCGAGGCTCCAATACCGTGTTGAATCCATGTTTCTGAGGTTGGCTCATACACAAAATTATCTTGCTATCTCACCTGGAAATCAACAGGTTCTCACAAAATTGTCCCATCCTCTCCTTTTCTATAACATATAACTGATTGTGATGTTGGATGTATGTAATGTTGTCAAAAACCAATCATAATAAGATTATATAAAAGTGTTGTCCAGTGCATGAGACTCCCACCTAGTGCGGTTTGGTGAAGGTAAATGTACACATCCTTACCTTTGCAAGTAGAGAGGCTATTTTTGGGACTTGAGTAAAAACCTTGGAACAGTTATACTATGGAACAATTATACTACAAAAGCAACCATTGTAATTGGAGATCTAAAGGCTTTATAATTTCACATAGGAATCCCACCTTGTGATTGAATCCTAGCATCCTACCATGTTCTGTTGCCTCAATGCCCATGCAAGCTAGCTATGCACTGGTACTTTGACTAGTCTTGGTTGAATATTGCAATGCTGATATCACCACCTGCATTGCTCTTTAGAGTTGAGAGACATGATGGAAGGCTGTGATAACAATATATGAAGCATGGATTCTGACATGGTGGTCATAGGATAACATGTC
The DNA here is from genome assembly GCA_024086825.1 of Abrus pulchellus subsp. cantoniensis. Taxonomy (NCBI): domain Eukaryota; kingdom Viridiplantae; phylum Streptophyta; class Magnoliopsida; order Fabales; family Fabaceae; genus Abrus; species Abrus pulchellus. The sequence continues at coordinate 16,158,134 of CM044050.1, forward strand.
TATTACTAATATTGAATGCAATAGGCCAACCTTTTTCTAGATATGTTCTTTTAGTTTTGACAAAAGAGATTGAATATGATAAACGTTTAAACTACGAAAATTGTTCTTGGGTGGGTTTTGTCTTCAATGCATCACCCGGAATCATAATAGAATTCACCAAATCATTTTGTACAATAAGTTTATATCTCTGGCAACATTTTTTTTTTTGTTATTATTTACCCATTGAAATAGGTTCAATATGTACTTGTATTCTAATTATCAAGTTTTTCCTAATTTGTTTTGTTATTCTGGAGCTTCTTTTTTGGTCTATTTATTATTTGTTTACTTCACCAGTACCCAAGGGAATTTTAACTCTTTTTTTCAATCAAGTTTCCTCTCAACCTGCCATGGAGTGCCTGCCCCTAGTAAGGAACCGGAGTCTGGATTTTATTCAGATCCTGTTGTTGTACTTGACTTTCAGTCTTTATATCCATCCATGATAATTGCTTACAATCTATGCTTTTGCACATGTCTTGGTAAAGTTGTGCCACCAAAGGCCAACACACTTGGGGTTAGTTCATTTTCACCTGAGCAACACATTTTGCAGGGTTTAAAAGATCAAATATTGCTCACTCCAAATGGTGTTATGTTTGTGCCTTCCAAGGTAATTCAGTCAATCTTTTTTCCCCGTAAATAGTCATTAATGATGTCTTGACCCACTCCTATATATATTTTGGAGTCCTGGAATAATAATGGACTTGAATGAATGCCAAAGATGGTCGATTTGTCAAAACTGTAAAATGTGGGGCTAGTTTATCTTTAGCAAATCATTGTAATTCAGTTAATCTTGATGTTTCTATTGAGTAGCCTTGATTCTTTACCCACAATCGTCCATCTCCTTTCTATTTCATTGTACAGATTGAGCTTTAATGAAATTGAATGAAGGACATATATTTTTAGAACCGTAACTTGCTGAAAATATGGGGCCAATTTTGGTTTAGCTGGTTACTTTCCTAATCCCAAAGACTATACCTACAGCATTCTGTTTCATCAAGAGTAGTGGAAGCATTGTTTGTCTGCCTTTATTCAGCCAATTGTTATATCAACCATTGTCAACAACTCAATTTGATTTTATATATTTTATTTGTATCTTTATGGCACAATTAATGTTTCATGTATACCTTAAAGTAACCCTTGTGAAGAGAATGGATAAACTTTACTGTCATAGAGGTTCGCAGAGATGCACTGCCCCGTTTATTGGAGGAAATCTTAACAACTCAAATATTGGTAAAACAAGAAATAAAAAAGTTGGCTCCTTCAGACCAAGTCTTCAGCGGTTATGGATGTGAATAGGAATTAAATGTCTTCTAATTGTGCTCAGTAGTTTATTCAATACTATTAATATAAACTGTAAAGAACTGAAGACCATGTCCATATGATTATAAATGTTTAGAATCTATGTTCTTCTCAAAGCATCTTTTTTCTATTTTGTAATTTTGATTGCCCAGACTGTATACCAAAAAAAAAAAGTAAATTATGATTCTTCCTTTGATCTGGACTCTGGAGGTGGTGTGTAAAAATTGATCATTGGGCAAGTGTACCCGTTGTCGGAGTAATATTATTAAAATTAAAATTAAAGTATCAAGTGTCGTATCCACAGGGACTGTTATTAAGAAACTTTTCCTTAATTGCGTAATTGTTAATAAATATGAAAAATAAACCTTGTTGATGAAATTGTTAAAAGTAAAAGAATAATAAATTAAAAGGAACAGATATTCTAGTGAAAATAAATTATAGAAAATTATAACTAAAGGTATTCAAAGGAAAAAGGCAAGTATCAAGACTGTAAATCCCCCTAAATGTCCAAATAACTGAAATTATTCTTTAACTAATTAGTTCTAAACCCTTATCGCTGCAGAAAATTCCAAATTAAATCAATACCTTTCTCAAGGATAATGATCCCTAACCCTCAGTTGATTAATCGGAATCTCTTTCTTAATTAATACCCCTAGGTTGCATTAAGTTCATTATGAATTCCATAATTAGGGTTAATCCTAATACAGAAAACTCACATCTTTCTATCTCTAGAAATACATTCAAGTCTTTTTAATTGAGCAATATTAATTTCATGCAGGAATTTTACTCAAATTCAAACAAGAAAACAAGATAGAAGAAAATTGATACTACTCAATTAAACCCAAGAGAAAAGAACATGAAATAGCATTAGAAGAATTCCAGAAAATTTAGTCAATTAGGATTCATTACGTCTAGATACTTAAAAGAAAGTTAGAACCTAAACATCTTGAAATTAAAATTACAAAAGAGATGAATTAAAACGCTTGATTCCATCCTCCTGTTGTCTCTGAGTCTTTCGTCTCAAAAACAGCCTCTCCCAGGTTTAAGTCCAGTCCCCCTTTTATAGGAATTGTCCTAGGGTTAATTTTCTCGCAAAAGTTAAATTTCTGACGCGCGTAAAAGTACACGCCCAAGTACACAGCCATGTACTTTGGCTGTGTACATCTCTGTTTTCTAATAGGTGTCCTTCAAACCTTTCCTGACAAGTACACGCTCAATCTTTATAGGAAGTACACGCTTATATACATGATCATGCACCTTGACCGTGTATATCTCTGGTTCAAATGATGCATTCCTTGACAACACCAGTGATGTACACGTTCATATACACGAGCGTGTATCTGCCCATGTATATCTCTGGCTGAATATTTCCTTGTTCTTTGCATTCCAGTGAGATACATGACCATATACACGGGCGTGTATCTGCCCGTGTATATCTCTAGGTTCTTCTTTCTTTAATTCTCGACATCTTTAAGGTTTTCATATCCTTAATCTTTTTTTTTCTGAAATATAAATAAAATGAGATTAATTATAATAATATCTATCAATGAATAGCTTAAAAACTCTCAATTATCATAATGTAGGATTAAATATTTAGAGCATTTATCAGGAGAATTTTTCAAAAAGCATTCGAATCTTTTTAAAAAATAGAACAAAAATTTTATGAAAATTTTTCGACCAAATGCATGCTAAATATCTTTACCTTCATAGGTTACGACTTTTCATGAATTTAGTTGTGTTTGCTTTGTGTGATGTAGGATATGGTTCTTTTATATGCATAATTTAAAAGGATTTACCAAGTAGTGCAATTTTCTTTTCAGATATATAATGCAAGACAGCTTGCTTTGAAGCTCATATCAAATGTAACATATGGTTACACTGTTGCTGGATTTAGTGGTTGCATGCCCTGTGCAGAACTTGCAGACAGTATTGTTCAATGTGGCCGTAGTACACTGGAAAAGGCTATATCATTTGTAAATCTATAGGAAAAATGGAATGCTAAAGTTATTTATGGAGATACTGACAGGTAACACTAGTATATCACTAATTAGAGTAAATTGCAATGATCTCTCCTGAGATTTGACCAAAGCATACTTAGCTCTCTTATTTCAACAATACACTAATCTCTTTTTGCAAATTTTCATTGGAACAAGAGGATACCTAGCACTTTCATGGTTTGTATGTGTCTGGATAATGTTTGACTGGGGGTATTTTTCTGGTAAAAATTCAAAATAGGAAACTCAAAATAGGACAGGTGAGTAATTTAAGGGAAAATCAAAATAGGATTCATGATTGTTTTTGTTTTATCAAGCAATGATTAGTCAAGTGTCAAGGCTGTAAAGAAAAAGACAAAATATTAAGGTGTCTATATTTTCTACAGTATGTTTGTCCTGCTTAAAGGATGCACCATCAAAGAGTCCTTCCAAATTGGGAGTGAGACTGCTTTTGCTATCACTGCTATGAATCCTAGTCATGTAACCCTAAAGATGGAGAAAGTTTATCACCCATGTTTCCTCCTTACTAAGAAACGATATGTTGGCTACAGTTATGAAAGCTATGATCAAATTGAACTTGTTTTTTATGCTAAAGGTATTGAGACAGTACGCAGGGACATGTGGTGCAGTTGCAAAGATTATGGAGCAGTCTTTGAGACTCTATTTTGAGCATCAAGATTTATTGGAGGTATAAATGCTAGCAGATTGCATCTTTCCTATATAGATCTTATTGAATGCAATAGTTGTTTAAAAATGATTATGATATCCCCAATATAGGCTAATGCATATTTGATTGTGTGGAAAATATGGTAAACAATTGAGGAAGAAGTTAAAATTGGGTTTTATAGAAAGGTTTTGATGTATTGTTCCCTCGGCATTACTCGAAAGAGGGTGGAAATTCACTTTCAGCTCACTTGCATACCACGAGAATTAACAATACCCTTTCCCAGTAGGTGGGTCAGCTACATGAATCAATTGACACTATAGTAATCTATTGTGAACATGTTTAAAGATAAACGATTGACCTTTAAATCCTTTAATAGTTTTCATTATAGTTTTCTATGGTCTCATCTTGCTTCTAACTACCAGTCTACCTTCTATCTAATCTGATCTACTCTCCATAGTAGGACTTCTACAGGTATTCTCCACACATGCATAAACTAATTGTGGCGAGATTGTGCTATCTATTCTAGAATAAGTGCCACCTCAACTTTTTTCTAATGCACTCATTTCTAATCCTTTTTTGTTGTAGTATGTCCATTCATCCAATGCAAAGATTCTTACCTCTACTACATTGAGTTTATTCTCTTGTTGACTTTTTACTGCCCAATTCAGTTCCATACAGCATTGCAAGTCTTATCATTGTGCAGTACAACATTATAAACATTTTTAACACATATAACACCTGAGGCACTCAGTCTGAAATGGTCTACATCTCCCTATATTTCTTCGTGGTCTTGTGAGGTGAAGTATATTTTTTGGGGAAAATTTCATAGTGGAAACTTGGTGGAAAGTCTCTCTGCTGGGATTCTCCAGTCAGATTCATGCCCTTCTAATCTCCCCCCTTGTTCAAACAATTTCTTTGTAAGGAAGAAAATATGCAAAGAAACAATTGAATTTCAATTAAGTATTCTGTATATTTCATTTGAAAAATTACGATATTGGTTAAATCTGAATTCATGCTTATCACTTTTTATTTCTGCCTGCAGGTGCAGGCTTATTTGCAACCGATAGACCCCATGTTTAAACTGAATATGAAAAAGTGTTCTTTATTGCTGAACCTAATCCCCAATGCTAAACCAATGTGGTACAGATTAAGAATAGGAAGAATGGTTACAAAATTCAATAACCTGAGGTGATTCGAGAGACCTCACTCTCTAGACCAGCCTATTCTATTCCAACCAAAAAAACTAAAAACTATCTGTGCTCTTATTTATTTACTAACAGAGCCAGCTGTCCATTATTAACAGAATTAGTTATTTACACTTTTATTTTTCCAACTAATCTTTCTCATAGTATATATATGTTTGCATCTATCAATACCCCCCACCCCCAAAAGAGCCACCTTGTCCTCAAGGTGAAAGTCAGGGAAAGCATCTTGAATGGAGCTAGCTGATTCCCAGCTATTCTCATGATCTGGCAGCTACTTCCACTTGATAAGGACTTTTGTTTCACCTGCCACAGTTTAGTGGGTCTCCAGCAGCTGGTCAGGACTTACTTCCAATTCATACTCTGCAGACAACATAGGGAATAGAGGTTGTGCTATTGTAGTCGGATGAATGGCCTTTTTAAGGAGTGATACATGAAAAATCGGGTGTATACAATTGTTTTCTGGCAGCTGTAGTCTGTAAGCTACCTACCCAATTTTCTCCATGATTTGATAAGGCCCATAAAATCTGGGACTCAACTTAGCATTAGGCCTTTTAGGTAAAGATCTCTGTCTATAAGGTTGTAATTTCAAGAATACCCAATCCCCCACTTGATAAACAACATTACGTCTATGTTTATTTGCCTGCAATCTATTTTGATTTTAAGCTTTACACAAGTTATTCCGCAATTCCTTCAAAATCTCATCTCTTTGCTCTTGTAATTGGTTGACCTACTCAATTTTAGATGGAATAGTAGTCCCTTTTAACAAAAAAGGAGGGTCTTGGCCATACAAGGCTTTGAAAGGGGTCATCTTGGTAGAAGCATTGTATTTGGTGTTGAACCAAAATTCTGCCCAGCTTAACCACTCAGGCCAATGTTTGGGTTTAGACCATGTCATGCAATGCAAATATGTCTCTAAACAGCGGTTTACCACCTCTGTTTGACCATCAAATTGAGGATGGTAAGCAGTGCTGAAGTTCAGTTTAGTACCAGCTTGTTTGAATAATTCCTTCCAAAAAGCACTCAAAAATATTTGATCCCTGTCAAAGACAATGGTGGAAGGAAACCTGTGTAGCTTTACCACTTCTTTCACAAAAGTTTGAGCTACCTCTGTTGCTGTGAATGGATGACTGAGTGCCATAAAATGAGCATATTTAGTAAGCCTATCCACTACCACCATGATGGTATCTTTACCTTGAGCCTTGGGTAAGCCACAGATGAAATCCATGGAAATGTTTGACCAAACCTGCATCGGGATAGGCAGTGGCTGCAATAATCCTACAGGGGAGAGGGTCTCATGTTTATTTCTTTGACAAATTTCACACTGCATCACAAATTCTTTGATATCTTTCTACATTCCCTCCCAATATAACACCCTAGCCACCCTTTTGAAGGTTCTAAAATAACCTGAATGTCCCCCAATTGGTGAACTGTGGAGTTCATTCATGATAGCTGGAATCCTCGAAAATTGTTTAGGCAAAACCAGCTTTCCCTTGTAGTATAATTTGCCGCCTCTCATGGTGTACCCAACAGTTGTATTGGGATCAACTAGCAACTTCTGCATTATTGCTTCTAAGCTAGCATCTTTCTGAACTTCTTTATCCCAAGCCTCTCATTCATCAAATTGCAACACTATCATTGTTGAAAACAAGGATCTCCTGGAAAGTGCATCTGTAGCAGAGTTTTCTTTTCTAGGCCTATATTTAATCTAAAAGTCATATCTAATTAATTTAGAAACCCATTTAAACTGTTCCTCTGTCAGTAATCTTTGTTCAGTAAGGAATTTAAGATTTTTCTGATCAGTAACAATGGTAAAATGATTGCTCATTAAGTAGTGCCTCCACTTCTGCACGGCCTGCACCACTGCCATCAATTCCCTTTCATAAACTGACCTATTCTGCCCTCTCTCCAATAGTGCTTGACTCTAAAAGGCTAAAGGTTTACCTTATTGTAATAGGATAGTTCCTAAACCTTTACTCGAAGCATCGGTCACCACAACAAAAGGTTTCCCAAAATCAGGGACTGCCAGAATAGGTAGCTGGGTTATTGCTATCTTCAACTCCTCAAAAGCCATTTGTGCTTCTCTGCTCCACTTGAACCCATCCTTCTTCAATAGTTCAATCAAATGTTGAGCGATTTTTCTATAACCACGCACAAATCTACGGTAATAACTCATTAAACCCAAAAATTCACGTAACCCTTTGAGATCTTTAGGAATGGGCCAAAGCCACATTGCTTCCACTTTTTTCGGATCTGCCAAGACACCTTTCTCTGAAATAATATGGCCAAGATATTCTAAACTTGGCTGCCCAAATGTACACTTCTTCTTGTTCACCTTTAATTTGTGTTCTTGTAACACCCTCAATACCTCTTTCAAATGGGACAAGTGCAGCTTAACAATGGGGCTTTATACGAATATATCATCGAAAAAAACCAACACATACTTTCAAAGGAAGGGTTGAAGTACCTCATTTATGAGAGCTTGAAAAGTGGATGGCGCATTTGTTAAACTGAACGGCATCACTAAGAATTTGTAATGGCCTTCATGTGTTCGAAAAGCGGTCTTCTCCGCATCTTCTTTTTTCATTAGAATCTAATGATAACCAGATTTCAAATCCAGTTTGGAAAATAATGTAGCTCCTCTCAATTCATCTAATAATTCTTCTATAACAAGGATTGGAAATTTATTGGAGACTGTGACCTTATTCAGAGCCCTATAATCTACACAAAATCTCCATCCTCCATCTTTTTTTTTTCACCAAAATAATAGGGCTAGAATATGGGCTAATCCTAGGCCTTATAATCCCTGCTTTCAACATCTCCTGCACCAGCTTCTCTATCTCATTTTTTTTATAATGAGGGTGTCGGTATGGCTTAATGTTTGGTATAGATGCTCCTTCCTTCAAATATATAGCATGATCATGGTTTTTGCTAAGAGGTAAGCCCTCTGGATTCAGAAATAACTCGTTGTAGTGCTATAACACTTCCTTAATGAATGAAGGGATTGCCACTGTTTCTGCTGAAGGTTTAGTTTCTACTAATTTCACCAAATACCCTTCTTCTCTTCCTTTTAATTCTTGCATCGTCATCTTCATTGAAGTTTTGGTTTTGGACAAGGTTGGATCTCCTACTAGAATTTGTTACTGCTGTCCCCTCCCAATGGTCAAAGTTAACTTGCCAAAATCAGCTCAAACTTCTCCTAGACTAGCCAACCATTCCAACCCCAAAACTAAATTTGCTCCTCCTAGTTCAAACAGGAAGAAATCTTGATTAATTTTTAATCCTTGCAACTCCAGTATAAACCCTTTACACACCCCTTGACATTTCACTTTGTGTCCATCCCCTCCCTACCTCTACCACGTAGGGAAGAGTCTCTTCTTTGACTAGATTACATCTTTTCATTAACTCAGGGGATATGAAGTTGTGGGAAACTCCACAATCTATCAATATTATCACCTTCTCCTCTCTTATCCTCCCCCATACCTTCCAAGAATTTCTAGTTGTCAGCCCAACCATAGTTAACATAGACATCTGCAACGTTTTCTCAACCCTTTTTTCTTCCTCTCCTTCCCATTCTACCCCCGTCACTATCTTTGTCCCCTTGATTCCTCATCCTCTATCAACAACATATGTAATTGCTTATTTTTGCATACATGGTTAGGGCCAAATTTCTCGTCACATTGAAAGCATAATCCCTTTTTAATCTTATCTTGTATTTCCCCATCTGTCAATTTTTTAAAAGTTGCACCTCTGTTTCTGTTTCCTCCTTGATTATTATTGTCAGCGTTGCTCGCCATGTCAGAACTCTCCCCTTTCCCTTTATTGTTACTGAAATTTGATGATTGCATCCTTGTTTCTCGGGTATAACTTCTTGTCCCAACGTATGACCTAAACAAATTTCCTATCTTGCTCCCTTGTTGTGTTGCTACTTTCATTGCAACCTGATTTTTTTCTTCCATCATTTGGGCTTTCATCACAAGTTCTACCAAATTGTTAGGTTTGTGCAATTTTACCTTTATTTTCATCTCCTCTTTAAGGCTGTTCAACAAAATTCCCACCAAATAGCCTTGATTAATTCCCTTCAAGAAACCTGCATATTTCTGAAATTATTTGACAAACTCTTTCACTGAATCTGTTTGTTTCAGCCCAAGCAAAATCTTGAAAGGGTTCTTTATTAGAGTTGGCTGAAATTGCCTTACTACCGTTGTTTTGAATGAATCCCAAGTAGGGTTGGGATTGCAAGATTCCCACCATTGAAACCAATTCAGTGCCTTTCCTTCCATTGCTACCATAACAGCTTGCATTCTTTCTTCTTCGTGAACTCCTTTCAACTGAAAATACCTCTCTAAACAATTCGTCCATCCATATGTAGGTGAGTTCTTAGAGCTCAATTTCTAGTTTTTACTTTGTTTCATGTCTCTCTTTCTTAAGTGACTTATACCATGTCGTTTTGAGTAGATATGAGCCATTTGAAACCGTGTTCCATACCCAAATGCGTGATCTATTCCTTTGGAACATACTAGGAGTTGATATGAAGAAAACTCATTCTAGGTAAAAGGAGCTTACTCTAGTTGGCTTGATTTAATCAACTAATATCAAAAGGTGTATATATATATATATATATATATATATATATATATATATATATATATATATATATATGAAAATGTCTTAGGACCAAAGATAGGTTGATGTATGAGCAAAACCATAGGATAAAACCTAGGGTAAATATGATTGAGCTGTTTAATTATTGTTGATGAGTGGAATGAACCGGATGTGTTTGTGATGGAGTTTTCTGCTATTTTATTCTGTGGTATAATATTTATAACGCTGAAAAAACTGTTAAGAAGATGTTGTATATCATGTTGAGATTGATTGACAAATGTTATGAATAATATGTTTTAATATTGATTATGTGATGGTGATAAAATTGTATGGAAAAATGGTAGATAGATGTACTGAGTGGTAGGCCATGTGCTGAGTGGTAGGCAAAGATGCCCAGTGATAGGTTCCTTCTGGATTCACTAGTGTTGTGATATTGGATGGAGTTGAGTTGTTGTCGTTATGATTATTGTGATAGTTTATTAATGTTATTATTTTTATTGTCATAATTTGTTAGCACTCAAAAAATTAATAGAAAGAAGTTGTATTGAGGAGTAAACATTGAGGAATTGTTGAATGATGAACTACATGGATAATTAAATTAATTTATTTCTCTATAATTATGTTTGTTATTATGTAAGCTCACCCTTCTTATTTTGTATGTGCGATGTGTGTGTCTGCCAATAATCATACTGTGGTACGTGAGCAGATGTGACAAGTTATGTAGTTACTTCTCATGCTAGAAGGTCCAGCTGAGGAAAGCATAAAGCCAAGAGTTTTGTGAAGATTGTAAATTTTATTTTGTTAGTATAGGTTTGCTTAGAGAGTTTAGACTATTAGTTATAGTCTTCAATGATGTAAATGTTATTATTATTTCAAGAACTTATATTTTGAGCTCTTCGTAAAGCTGATAATGAACGAGATATTTTTGTTTTGCATAAAGATTTGTCGTCAACCTTCATCAAAATATGCAGAAAAATTTATGTAGTCTAGGATGCAAGCCAAGGTTGTCTCCAATGACTTTGGTTTATAACATACATTCAACATGTTGTAAACATTTACTATGAAATCAATTACAATAAGGGAGTTTTGTGTGATTCCAATTTTAATGTAAAGGCAAGTGGTGAAATTAATGAATCCAATCAATGAAATATGCAATCCTTAGTTTGTTCATGTAATTCTATCCCTATCCCTCTCAAGATTCAATACTTTTCCTCTTCCTCTGAATTAGGGTAACTCAAAAAACAAGAATTAACCTTAAAGTCCCGTACGAATTAAGCAATTTACATGGGCTCCAACCCTTTTCCCTAAGATTATGCAACCTTAGAAATTAACTTAGGATTAAGCAAACCAAGTTAAGAATTTTATTAAAATGAATTAGGGTTAATTAAGCAATGTCCCCCTCATTCAAACATTAATTCAATTCAAAGAGTTGGAAAATATAAATTCATAAAGGAAAGGGAATTATATTGACATTCATACTCAGGAATTCAAGAATCCATGAACTCACTAAGGATTACAAGAAAGTTTAGCCCTCCATGAGGATGGGTCTTACAAATTTAAGATGAAAGCAAAATGAATTCAATGACATCAATGCAAGAATTAAAGAAAAGTAAAGAGAAATTGTAAATTAAACCCTAAGATGGCCTTGGCTGTCACCCAAGGATCCTAAGCTCTGCAAAATGCTCCCAAAGTGGCAAAAGAATCTAAAATTATGAAAAGATTCATACCCTAATTTCTAAAAATCTATATATACTAAGTCTGACATGACCTCATAGTGATCACTCTATAAACAAGAGTGATTACGCGCAGCAACCTCAGATTTTTCCCTTTCTGGAGTGATCACTCACTTCTGAGAGTGATTACGCGCAACGCTCTGTGATTCTGGAGCTTTTTGGAGTGATCACTCTCACTTCTGAGAGTGTTTACGCATAGGCGCTGTGATTCTAGAGCTTTCTGAAGTGATCACTCTCACTTCTGAAAGTATTTACGCGCAGGCACTGTGATTCTTTTTAGCTCTGGAGTGATTACTGTTGCTTCTAAAAGTGGTTACTCTGGCCTATCCCTTGGAATTAGCTCCCTAGAGTGATCACTATGGTACCTGAGAGTGATTACTCTCAGTTCATATTTTCCCCAAGAGCCAAAAATTGATGAAATTTGTCTAGAATTTCCTGCACAATTATTCAAATTATCAAAATTGCAAAATATATTCACAAAATTTAGCAGAAATAAGACAAAAATTAGGAAAGCTACAATATTTGACCCAAATGAGGTTTTTATGTTATTTACAATCTCCAAGTCTATTTTTCCTATTAAAACTCTATAAAAAACTAGACAAAATATCTATAAAGTATGGATTCATCAATAGCAACCCTTGTATATGTACAAATATATTTATGTAATTTTTGAATTATATGAAAATGCCTTTGGAACATTGTTTTCTTGTTGATTGAGATATTAAAATCAAAATTTTAAAAGTCCCTATTCTTATTCTTGTGTATATTATTATATAAGTAAATAATTGAAAAAAAATAGTAATGAAAAATGTCATAAATCTTTTATAAAATAGGTCGTGAAATAAAGCATACTCTCTAAGTCTAATCGAGGCCTAAGAGACTTTAGTAGAAGGATAAGAGCTTGGGCAAGAAGCTCTCAGGGAGCATTTTCAAATAATCCAAAGCTGACAACTTCTCCAGAGTCAGCATTTCTTCCATATATACGTTGTATCAACGAGGGACTCGAGTTTAGTGAAAGTGGAAAAGGAGTTTATCTTCATTATGATAAAAATACTTCTTATCGGCAACAGGGTTTACCATTATCTTAAAGTATCAGGTCTTGAAACTCTTGAAAGAAGAAATATAGGGTTTGAATAGTGGTAATTCAGCTTGCCTTATTAAAGAAATCCACCTAGATTTATCAAAAGGATGGGTACAAAAGAAATAAAGAAAAAGATCTACACTAGGTTCTATATAATGATATTTACATAATATCCAAAAGGCTTGCATTGCCGCCCACCTATTCGGGTGCAACTGAGCAGGTGCCACATTCAACATACGAAGCACCCCCATTTGAAATTCATCAAATGGTAACACCACCCCTAATTCCGTAAACATACACTCATATACAAAAAAAGTGCCAGCAATTCCAGCATCCTCACCTAAAAATACAAGTTCAGAATTCACTGACCCATCTCCTCAACAAACATTAACGCTTATTGGATAAGGATCTAAGTCATCTTATAAAGTTATCCTATACAAATCTACAAAGTTTTTAAAAATGTCCCTTCTATTTGAAGTGCGATAAGTAAGCAGCCACCTCTCCATCCACCCACTCGTATCTAGGAATGGTACAAGGCAGGAACTTCAGCCTTTCCTGAACAGGACTTGCGTTAGGGAGCAACGTCAATCGGCTCAATGGCCTCTTCAGCATCCACCCACTCAAAGTCCACACCTTTGGTAATAGGCTCTTCTGCTTGGTTACCTAAATCCCTTACCACGTCAATCGGCTCAGTGACCTCTTCGACATCGAATCTCGTTGACATTTCTTTCACCCCTTCAGTCACTGCTTCAGTGTGACCCCCGTTAACAGTTTCTCCTATCAAAGCACTACTCGGTCCCAAATCCTCCAACAAGGAATCTTCCCACTCAATTGAGTGCTCCATATCTGAAAAGTTGAAAAAAAAATTTATAAACTTAACGAGACGTACCTCAGATTCAACAAACAACAAATACTTGAGTTGTAGGCAGAATATACCCCTCAGTGCAGAGCGAAAAATGAGTATGGCACCTGGACCATAACCTCCTTTTATAGAAAATGAGGCTTCGGGTAGATGAAGGGTAACTCCTCTTCTCAACCATCAGATCTCCCTTAGATCAACGACTATCAGAGAGCAACCTTTCGTTTCATTGCATGACCTATGATGAAACCCTAAATCTGCTCACAGGAAGCCCTTGCCTCTGGCTTGGAGCAAGTGTATAGGATACCCAGACATTTTCACACAAACAAGAAACCGAGTACCCCCTCGACCTAGCCAAAGCTGAATGGTACCCATGCCTATTTGGTTTATATGAATAGGGACCATACACCAACAACAGAGTAACAAGTTGCAAACAGATCAAAGCAAAAGCCCTTAGTTCATACCTCCTCAGACTTGGGGGACAAGTGTATTGGATGAGTTGCTTCGATCATCACTATAGTAAAAGGAAACTGAACACCAATTCGCCCAGATACTAGGTAGAAAGGTACCCACACCCTCTCGGCCTAGCCTTAGGACAAACACCCCTCTAATCATGTTAAAATAAGATATTAAATAATCGCTAATCAATAAGGAAAAGGCTAATTGCCTAAATAATTAGAAGGCTAAGATAGGGCTGAGACATAAAGTCTATTAGCTCAATATCTTGTCTATAAAAAGAAAGTAAGAAATACAGGAAAAATGTTAACTTTTGATATTAAAATAGCATTTATTACCCTATACCGAATATTGACTTTACCATTTGAGTGCCTTTGCAGATCCCCTCCCTCCCGCGTCGTAGTAGAGACAAAGCTGGCATATTCCACAATGACGTCACATCAGAGTACAAGAAGGGAGACTATGGAACACAAGTGTATCCTTAACAGGAACAATAAGACCACATTGAGACTTGATCTATATGTTTAGGCCGTTAGAACAACAATGAAACTCACTTCAAATATGAGTACAAAATCAATGTGTCCATTATGAATCACACTCTCAATTCATCCAAAAGAAACATTAAGTGTTGTCGCAACTGAGATTCGTAACGATACAATAAAAACGTATTAAAAAAATATCTTTTAAGAATAAAAATATTTTCTAAAAAATCAGAGGAGTCATAACCAAATTGTATTAAAGAAAATCTTTTAGAAAAAAATTCAAAAATGATTTTGGAAACTAAAAATGAGTTTGAAAGTGTTTACGTGTAGGGAAAGTATTAACACCCTACAAAGTCTGTTTAAATAATGGTTACCTTCAATTAATTGTGTAAATTTATTTTAATTTTAAAAAATATTTATTTAACTCCTAAACAATAATTATTGTTATTTTTATTTTAAAAGAAGATAAATTATTTATTGAAATATTAATTGATATCTTAAAAAAAGGAAAATGATTTTGAAAATTATTTTGACTCGATGTATTTGATTCTCACTCCTACGTATCTCTAAGTGCAATAGAGAACTCGAAGTCACCTAGTTCTATCATGAAAATCAGGAAGTTGGTTGATTAAAAATAAATTTAGTAAAAAAAAATATTTTAAAATTAAAATTATTTTGATAGGATTATTATGTTTAGGATGCAAGATGGTTATACGTACATCCTACATTAAAACAATATAGAAAGTGAAGGGATATCAGTCAACTATTTTGCAAATCATTAAAAATATTTTTATTTGTAAATGAAATATTTAAATTTATATTAGAATTATGATTCATGTTGAATGATAATTTAAGATAGTATAAGCTATATATAAATCTCTTATAATTTATTTAACAATCAAAAGTAATGTAAATTACATATCAATGTTGTAAAAAATGTGTCATAAAAGAAAGAAATAAAATTGAGCATTTAGTTATTTAATTAATCAAAGTTAAAAATATGACTTAAAAAATTTTAAATTATGAAATTAATTCCATTTAATGAAAGGAATTAATATATTTGAATTGATTAAAGAAAATATTTATTTAATAAAATGATTAAAACTTCATTTGATAAATTTATATTGCATAAGACCTAAGATAACTTTGTTACACAAAAAAGTCTTAGCAATTTAAAGCGTATAAAGGTAAAGACGCTATACAATAACACTATAAATTATTGCATTAATATGATAAAAATATTTTAATTTAATTAAATAAATGAATTATTTTTTATAATAGAAAATAGAGAAATATTATTTAATTAAATCATACATTTTAATTGAATAAAAACAATCATATAACTGATTAATTTTATAAATTAGATTTAATTTTTATATAAATTAATAGTATATAAAACCTAAGATTATAACATTTTTTATTTTTATTTCTCAAATTACAATATTTATTCTTAATTATAACTGAGAAAAGAATATAGACTTTATCTTTAATAATAATATGAAAAAAATGTACGATAAAACTAAAACTTTTCTATAATTAAAGTCGTACCCAAGTTCTCATCATCACATACCATAATGAAATAAGTAAACTGTAATTTGATACTTGTGATGTTCCATAGTAATGAGAGAAATATAAACGATAAACTTTTACTTATATGTAATAAACATAGTAATTTACAAAAATGTTCATTAAAATAAAAGGGCTTTGAATAATAATTACACAACTACAGTAAAATAAGTCCAAGAGCAGTCTTAGACCATATCCAGAACATTGAAGACTCGGTGTTAGTCCACGCCATGTCATCTCTCTATCTCTACTAAATCCTTAAAATAAATGTCATGATCTGAACCAAGATAGAGATCTCTCAAATTGACCGCATCTTCAACATCCAAAACTCGCTTAAAAGTAACTTGTGTCGGTCTTCTAAGATGGTATAAATAAGTTATAGCTGTTGGGGTCCTAACCGTACCTATATATATACACGAGGTATGATGGATCTTATTATTTATAGCAAAATTGAAAGGGACACTATAATATAATTTCATTTTCAAAATACATATATGGCTTAGTACACTGTCACAATCTATAGCCAGCTTAAAATAACAAGTCCTCTGATACTCATTAAATACATAATTAAGTCCAAATTATACAGAATTATCTATCAGCCTAATTCTTTCTCGAGGTGTTGTTATCATGGTTCCCTAAAAATTTCAATAAGGATGAACATTTATTCTATCATGTACAAACCATGTTACAGAAAATCATAGTTATGACATAAGAGAAAAAGAACATAATCATTCAATACCCAATTCACAAAACAACAATAATTATATAGTCTTGGCACATAAGTTTGTCATAAATAATCTCATTTTTTTTTCTCAAACACGCACTCCCAGTGCACTATGATCATAGACAACAATGCCTCCACCATTTCTTAAGGTCTTACTCAACTTAGTAAATAGTCGTCAGTTGGTCCATGTACACGGGTACAACGTGTATAATGATGAGCCCCTTAACAAAGATATAGTCAAGAGTCTAGTTAGGAAACAAGTGTGAAGTCAGGTGACGCATTTGCTCTCAGAAAGAGTGTGTACAAATACACGAATGTCGCTCACCATCCTATGTTTCTCCTAGATTTTCTATCATCTCCAGATTCTATATCTCCAGTATATCTCTATAACTATTCACACTAGATTCATTCCATATTCAGCACTAATGCTCATCCCCAAGAATCCCTTTTCATTCTCTATTTACAAGATCGTGCTTAGTAAAATATTTCTGAACCAGGTCTGCATCACTCACATCATTCTAATATTGTTTCAATCATTAAATCATTCATACCAATATCATCAACCTTTTTATTACAATTACAAAATTCGCACATACATATCTCGACATAAAGTCTACACATTTCAAATCAACAAGTGCAATATCATGCTTTCTCAAAACATCTTACTATATATTTTATGTAAACACTCAAGCCAAACAATCAAATACACATATCATCAATTTTCCTCACATGTATGATCATTCAAATATATATTAATGCTCCCACAGGGAATTTGGAGAGGTAATTAACCTCCACCAAAGTTTCATTAGGTAAGCATTATTCAGAGTTCTAAGGTCCCTAAATCCAAGACCCCCATCTATTTTAGGCCTACAGATTTTTTTCCAGCTAATTAAATGACATTTGTTAGTCCCAAGGGAGCCCCAAATAAAATGCTTACAAATAAAGTTTATCTCCTTACAAACAGAATTGGGGATGCTAGAAATTTGCATCACATAGGGGGGAACACTCATAAGACTTGCCTGGGCCAAAGTGACCCTCCCAGCAAGAGAAAGGGATTTCATGTTCCAGAGATTAAGTTTTTTCCTAATCTTATCAATAAGAAAGGAATAGTGGCCTCTGTTCGGTTTGCTAGGAGTAATAGGGAAGCCCAAATACCTACCAATATGGGAAGAAGGAGTGATACCTAAAGTCTCACTGATACCCTGGATGATAACAGGGGAAGTGTTTTTCGAAAAAATTAGGGAGGATTTATTAGGGTTAACTTTTAATCCAGAGGTTGCACAGAAATCTGCAAGAATGTTATTGATAATATGAGCTTGAGGAATATTGGCTTCAACTACCAAAACAATATCATCGGCAAAAAAAAGATGAGAGATAGCAGGCCCTTGATTACTAAAATAGAAAGGGTTCCAGGAATTCCTAGAAACATACTCAGTAATTAGGTGAGCTAATTTCTCAATGTAGAGAACAAAAAGATAGAAAAGATTCAGTAATACCATTATTCCAATTAAGAGAGAAAGTAGGGGATGAAATACAGTGATAAATCAAGGACACTAAATCAGGTTGAAGACCAATTTCAGTGAGGGTATTAGTGATGAATTTCCATCTTAGTTTATCATAAGCTTTCTCAAGGTATAACTTAATAATCATATAACCTTTTTTTCCTTTCAACCTGTGAAAAGAGTGAACTAATTCTTACAGGATAAGGGAGTTATCAACCCCCTGCCTGCCAGGGATAAAACTAGACTGATTAGGAGAGATAATATGGTTCAGAAACCCCTTAATTCTATTTGCAATAAGCTTAGTTGCAATCTTATAGCTAACATTACATAGAGAAATGGGTCTAAAATTACAAATATGCTCAGGGTTGTCTGTTTTAGGGATGAGGGTGATCCCAGTATGATTGACAGAAGCAATCTGAGATGGATTATTAAAAATATCCTGAACAAAACTAAAAATAAAATAGGCTATATGCTGCCACTGGTTTTTGAAAAAGATGGCATGGATGCCATCTGGACTAGGAGACTTGAGATTAGCAATACTAAAAAGTGCAAATTTAACCTCCTCAAGAGAGATGCTAGAGAGGAGAAGAATCTTATCCTCTGCTCTCAAAGGGGGAAAGGAAACCTGACAGGACAAGGTACTATCTTTAGGATTAGGATCATGGTAGATATCCCTCAAATAACTAAGGGCATGGACTTAAGCTTATCAGGATCATATATCCAATTCCCCTCGTCATCTTTCAGGGCTTCAATCAAATTTTTACGCCTACGTTGCACAACTGCCCTATGAAAAAATTTGGTGCTCCTATCACCTAAACAGACCCAGTTGCTTCTACAATGGTGTAGCCAATATACTTCCGCTTGATCTAGGATAGCCTGATATTCTTTCCAGAGAGTATTGAGAAGATTAGAGAGAAATGGATTATGGCCATAAGCTAACTTATTGTGAATACCTTCAATTCTACTAAAAATACGCTTTTTCCAATGAAAAATATTGCCAAAAATTACCCTATTCCAGCTAGAGATATTATCCTTAAATCTATTAATGTTTTCATTCCAACAGCTAGAGTGTCTCTAAGAGTTTCTAACCTGGGTATTAAAGTCAGGGTGGGTTAGCCAAGGGGCCAAAAATTTAAAAGGTTTTTTATTAACTGGTAAGGGGTCCCTACTCCTAATCTTAAGCCAGAGGCCCACATGATCTGATTTAGGAATAAGAATATGAACCACAAAGCTATATGGGAAAGCTAGGTTCCAGGCCTCATTAGCCATAGCTCTATCAATCCTTTCCTTTAGGGAACCTCTTCTCCAAGTATAAGGATTACCCTTATAACCAAGGTCAACTAACTCACACTTATTAAGAAAATCAGCAAAATTTTTTAAGTATAAAGGATTAATAGATTTACCCCCTACCTTTTTAGAATAAAAAAGGATAGAGTTAAAGTCCCCAGCTACTAACCAGGGGCTATAACTGAAGAACTAAAATCAATAAGGTCTTTCCAGCACTTAGATCTTTGACTAATATTAGGCTGGCATAAATGGAAGAAAGGATCCAATCCTCCTTTCCAATGTTCTGAACTAAAAGGTGAATCACATATTTTGATGTGGATAATCCTATAAGTATTCCAAAAACACCAAATTCCCCACAATATCCCATTGCATCTACTTTCATGGAGCCATCCAAATTAATTCTACCAATAATCCTATCAGCCTTGATAGAACTAACTCTGGGTTCAAATAAAGCCACAAAGTCTAGGTTATATAGGGTTACTAGGTCATTAATTAACTTGGGAAAGGTTTTACATACAGCTCCTCCATAGTTCCAGAACAGACAGTTCATAAACCTAAGACAAATCTAATGGGGTACATCCTGAGGATGTGGGCTGCTAAGATGGATGGGCTCTGATGTAGAAGAAACATCATAAACAACAGGATCTTGAGATTCTGTAATGTAGTTATACTTAACCTCCATCTGGGGATCTATAGTCAGGGGTATGTCTTCTTTAGTATTATAATGAAGCTGGTTAGCCCTGTAGTTTACCCCTAAAAGGTCTTGGATAGACCTCCCCTTGGGATTACTATGGATAATGTCATTTTGGATGTATCTCATCAACTGAAAGGTATCATCCTGATAAGAAACTTGGGTTGATTTAATACGAGAGTTAGGTTCTCCAATTAGGGAGAGGATAGCCTTATCCTTCACAGGTTTATCAAGTCTAACTCTAGGTTTAGGTTTTTGGGTTTTCCTAGTGGTTGTACTCAGCCTAAGATCCCCACTAGGATCCTTAGGAGATTGAAATTTATCATAGACATGCAAATCTCCTTTCCCAATTCTATCCTGCTCATGTTGCTTCAACTCATTCCTATTTTTCAGGTTCTGATTTAGTTCCTGCTCATAGTTAGAGGCACCCAATATATCATATCTTGATCCTGATTGATGAACATGGCTCTTATCAATAGCTTTAGGAGTTCCTAAAGATCTATTTTGAGGGGCCTTTTTTCTTAAAGAGTTTTTCACTAGCATCCAAGGTCCAAAAGGTCCTTGATTATCCTGAGGCAGCTCGTTTATGGGAATTGGGGTATTATCCTGTTTCGAATAAGGGAAAGAAATTTGTTCATTACCAGCCACATCCATAGGAGAATTCAAGGAATCTTTAGAATTATTAAGACCAAGGTTTCCTCCAGGGGTTTCAGGACATAGTTCTACACGATGCCCATAGCGCCCACAGTTAAAACAAATCTAGTGTAATCCCTCGTATTCTACCCGAAACTCCTGACCAAGAACTTTAAAGGAAGGTATGAGTTTCCTCCTAAGATCTAATTCTACGCAAATTCTAGCGAACCTTCCTCTTGACACAAGAGATGTATGGGGTCCACTTTAAGCATTGACCCCAGACAGCTACCTACTTGCCAAAGGAATTTTTTGTTATACAATTCTAAAGGTAAGTTTGGTATACAAACCCAGACAGCAATTTTCCTAAGGGATTGATCCTTTGGTCTAAACAAGGGCCTCCATCATTGGACAAGGAGATAGTGGTCAAGAATGAGCCAGGGTCCTTCGAATAAAGCAAATTTATAATCCTCTAAACTATCAAATTTTACTAGGAAAAAATCATTGTTAAGATCTAAAATTGTTAGAGATCCATTTCACCCCCAGATAGTATTCAATTTCTGACTTAAAAAACCAAACCTAACAGATTTTCCTAGAAGTTTTACTATTAATGTTCGTTTCCAGGGAGAAAGAACACCATGTCTCATAATCCTCTAAAGGGACTCGGATATAAGATTCAACGAGTTATCTATTAGGTCAAGATTATCGTCCTTATCATTATCTAGAGGCATATCAAAATCATCCAGAACCGATTTTATTATCTCAGAATCATCAAGAAATAGATCTAGATCTTTACATGGCAAAACCTTATCTTTATAAGATAAATGAATATTAGGGTAGGGTTAGGGTTAGATAGCACCTGATTTGACGAATCTCTAGATACTTTGTCTTCTACCATCTCTTTTCCAGCATTTGAGGGTTGAAGGGATGGATCCATTCAAACTTTTTTCTTGCTCCGAGACGTCAAATCTATTTCCTCAGTAGAACACTTCTCCACTTTAGGTCGTTCCATGTAAGGTTTCAAGGGAAACCCCTCAACAGGTGACAGAGAGATGAAATCAAGGTCACTGCAGTACTATCGAAGCTTCTACCACCAAGGGATAGTGAACCCTAGCTGAGAGCAAGACACTCATATCCATCGCAAGCAAAGAAAAGAAAAATACTTTCTTAGAGCATCGCGAATCTTCAATTATTAACCGTAATAATTGTTTTCTAGAATTAGTTGGTTTGTGAAAATGGAAAGAAATTGTGAGGCCCGAGCTATTAATTAAAATTATTTAAATACTTAGAGGAGGAAAAATTTTATTGCTTACACTGAATCAAATTGCATCAAATGAAAAATATTTACAGTATAGATAAAAAAAATCATAATAATGAATTAGTAACATAGTTAGAAAATAAATGGATACAATAATAGCTTTGCATTAAAATTATTAATATATATGATTTACTATAACACAAATTTTATGCCAAATTTTAAATATGTTATTTTAAAATTATAAGTTAGTATTTTATACATAATCTATTAAATAAATTTATATTAATATTTACTTTAATTTATTTAAAAAGTAAAAATTAGATTCTAAATGAATTTTACTTTAATATATCTCAGGTATATACCAATTTGATTTAAATATAAGTTTATCTATATTTGCACGTGTATACTCTTTATATATATATATATATATTTATTATTTATAAATATTATATAATAATAATAATAAAATATAAGAGAGAGAAATTTTATGTTTCTTATGTTCAAATTTTAATTTTTTCATTTCAATTTTATTTAATATTAATTCTTAATTAAAATGATAAATGACTAACAAATTATATTAAATTTAGTAAAAAAATTTAAACAAATACATAATATATATATATATACATGTATATATTATCAATTTATATATATGATAGTTTTATAAATAAATATATTTTACATAACAATAAAAATTTAAAATATTAATATAATTTTATTTACATTTATTATATAATTTGAATGTATTTATATTGAAAGAATAATGCTAGTTTATTATTATTTTTAATGTCTATATTAAACCGCTTATGCAACATTATTATTTTTTAAAATAACATTAATTATATTGTATAGAATATTTGATATAAACTTCTAAAAATTATGTATTAAAATAACATTATTTGTATTGAATTCATATTTAGTATTATGTAATTTTTTTAAAAATATGAAAATAATAAATTAACATACATTTTTTTACTCATGTTTAACTTAACTTTCATGTTCATTTTAATATAGTATTTTAAATTTATTCATTTACTTTTATCTATTAATTAATAACTAAAGTAAAAACAAAAATATAGGTATTTTATTATTATAAATTTATATATATAATAATTTTGTAAGCTAATTTATTTTTAAATAAATAATTTAATAAAAATTATAAACAAACTTGTAATGGATGTGCACTACACAATGTATTTATATTACTTACCATGTTTAATTTATCTTTAAATTTATGATAATTAATTATTTTAATAAATCAAAATAATAATGTGCGAATATATTTAATAATTTATTTAGTATATTTTATTTTTTAGTTTTTCATCCAAAATATATGGATGTAATAAGTGAGTTTATCATTGATTTTATAATTAAGTTTAATATTAGAAATTATTTGCATAAACACGAATTCAAATATGAGACTTTGGTCAACTTTCGTCGATTATTTAGCATATTTTAATATTTTAAAAATTTATCATAATTAATAATTTTTTATACTATTAAATAATAAAATATCTTTTTTAAAATTTAAAATTAACAAATCTTATACTCTTTAATTTTATTAATTATTTAAAAGCAATAACAATAAGTAATATAATTTTTTAGATATATATTATTATATTTTAAAATTAATTTTAAATAAAATTATAAATAAAAATATAAATAAATATGTAGAATATATATATATTAATTTTTATTTTTATATCTAAGTTTAAATTTAAAAATTAATATATAAATTTTAAACTAAGGTTAATATATATATATATTAGTCATTAAGGTTGAAATATAAATAAATAAATGTATATACTTAATGACTAAATCTGAAATTTCTTTTAAAGAGGCAATTGCAAAATTTGAAACGATGCAAACGGAATAAATAGAATCAAACACCTTTCTTATTTTCCCTCTTCCACAAACTGAAACACCTTTTCTTGGCAACCCAGGCAATTTCCACCAAAGAGTCGAAGAACCCAAAATTACTGACTTTTATTTCTCTACTTTCTTCTTTTGTTTCCTGTTACTGACTCAGCCAGCTAACTATGGAGGAGTCACTCCCGCTTCCGCCGTCGCCGATGACCATTGACGGCGCCGACATAGACACCTTGCTGTCAAACTCGTCCGTGTTGACTCGGCGTGAGGTTATAGAGCGACGACTCCGCCGAGTCAGGCAACTCGCTCGGTGTTACAGGTCCCATTACTGGGCCCTAATGGAAGAACTCAGGGCAAAGTACAGAGAGTATTATTGGACCTACGGCAGAAGCCCCTTCAAGGTGGATGAGCTTCGCCCAGAGGGCACCGTCGTTTCCCATGAAAACGCAAACGGCACCACTGAAAATGTTAATGTTGGAGACGACCTCGTTCGGTGCGCCTTCGGTGGGTGTAAGTCCAAGGCTATGGCACTCACCAGGTTCTGTCACGCGCATATATTGTCTGATTCCAAACAGAGGCTTTATCGAGGATGCCACATCGTTGCCAAAAAGTGAGTTTTTCTTTTCTTTATATTTTTTAAATTTTCAATTTCTTTTCAATTTCTTTTTTATTTGCTTGTGTGCATCTGAGGAGAAAATAATGCCAATTTCTTTGTCTGATTGGGGTGATAGAACGGGTGTTCCCGCACTGATTAAGGAGCTTTTAGTATTTTATATAATATATTAAATGATTTTAATTATTAGAAAAAAGCAAGAATTTTATGTTTACAATAAAACAATGCTTTTGTTTCCTCACATTTTGGTTAAGGTTTGAGGCATGAATTGTGACTATGCTTTCTCAGAATTGGCTGTGTGGCTTTGGAAAATATGGATTAGGGCATTGGAGCAAACATAATGTGTAATATTTGTGGTTCATGTAACTTAAAAAGTTTCTGCTTTAGTTGATGAGAAAAATAGGTCATTGTAAGTTTTGTGCTGTGCCTATGGTTATTGGTTTTTTTTTTTTCTTTCTTCCTGAATCTATGGGTAGTTAATAGTTTTCAGTTTCCTATTTAGTTTTAAATGATCAATTTCTGTTCAAGCTGGTTTTTCTTT
This sequence comes from Abrus pulchellus subsp. cantoniensis, assembly GCA_024086825.1. Lineage (NCBI taxonomy): Eukaryota > Viridiplantae > Streptophyta > Magnoliopsida > Fabales > Fabaceae > Abrus > Abrus pulchellus. Next base: position 16,183,229 of record CM044050.1, read on the forward strand.
TTCTGCTTAAACACATTACCTTTTGTTTTTGTTTCAATGATATAATCACAATGAGATATAATTGGAATACTTTTGATCAATGACATGAATTCTGCCTGCCTCAATGTTCTTCAGTTCTTGGACTTGTGGTCCATGATGTCTTATGGCATTTTATTGATCTGATTAATCATGTCTTTCAGATATTGTCAACATAACTTATATACTGAAATATCACTGTAAAACTTCAAAACCCTTATTTCTAGACATCAGTTCCTGACCTAGACTGTGTGTCATGGCAGCATACATGTCGAAAGTGTCCACTTCACTTCATCCCCAGCGCACCATCTTGCACCATACAGATTTTAGATTTTATACTGAAAACCTTTTTGTTCAAAACTTACACTTTTGTGCCCCTCTTGCTAATTTAATTTATTGAATACTTGTTGGTACTGAATTATTGTTGTCACCATTATGCCTACAATTGATAGTTTGGTTTTTTGTCCTTTTCTATTTTTCATGTATTACATATTATGTTCTCAGGGAAACCTAGTGGGAAGCAGTCTTGCATTTGGAAGTGGTTGATTCCACAACTTAAACCTGTGACCTCCTAGTCACATGGCAACAATTCAACAACTCTAACTGCCTAACCTCCCCTTCATTCCATATTTTTTATTCGTAACGACTAGAATTGTCTGGAGCAGGACTTTACTGACAAGGTTTTTACTTTATGCAGTTTGCCGACAGGGCCTTCCTTTTGTAACAAGCCAGTATTGAGATCCGTGGTTCCCTGTGCATGCCCCACTCATTACCAATTAGGTGAAAAGTGTTTGCTTCGTGCAATAAAAAGGGCAGGTTATAATATCTCAACTAATCGTAAGCCTAGTCCGAAGTTACATGTAGTAGTTTCTGAATTTGTCCGCCAAATTCAAAATAAAAGAAAAATTGCACTGAAGGCAACTGTACCTAAACCCATTGGATTGAAAAAACATGAGTAGTTGTTGATTATTGAATAGATTACTGATTTTCTAAAGACATTGCGCTGTATATAGAGTGGGCAGATTCTATTATCTGAGAAACAGGATGATGATTCAGTGTTGGAAGCATCATCAAGTGTCAATAAAAATGTACTTACCATAAATTGTTAGTACTTTAGGTAAGCCCTTAATTTTTTTCTTGGCTCAATCATTTTACACTTTGTTGGCGTCATCCTATGAGCAGATCATGTTATGTTCAGTTGTTTCTTGTTACATATGATAGTAATTTGTTGATATATATTGGGAATCTCAGTCTGAAAATTTATATTCTTGATGATCTTGGCAAAGCCATTTAGTTGTAGTATCTTGGCTTGTTGGTTTTTTCATAGGTGAATGAAAATAGAAAAAGTGTGTGATGAATTCATTTGATCTGTTTAAGTTTTGAGATGTCCCTCATCATCGCTCTATTGATGAGTTGGATCACACACATCACTTCAGAGACATTTAAAATTTCTGTTGTTGTGAGAACTGAAACGATGTGAATATGAAACCATGTGCAGTTAATTTCACAGCCCTTTTTCAACTAACTGCACATGTGCATGTCTTGACTGTTGTGTTAGTTCTCTTCTTGCATTGCAAATGGTCTTAACTCTTAACAGTTCAAAATTGTAAGTGGCTACTAATTCCTTGTGTAATAGTTCCATTTCCAGACTTGCTGACTGTAGTTTGTAGCTACAGTGATGAGTCATGTGTTTGGACTCTGCTGATATCAGGGAACTATGCTATCAAAATGAATACCTGAACCTCATTTTTTTTTAATTTTTTATTTAGTCACATATTCTATCATATAATTGTTTAGTTAATGGACTTTAGGTTTGTGAATTGCTTGCGAGTGCTCAATTGTGTGTTTTTTACATTTGAACTCCATATTTACAAACCATAAGGTGTAATTGCATTATCTGTTATGATTTTTCTAAAATGTCCTCATAGGTCTTTTAATTGAAGGAGGGGAAAAGTGTTCATTTTTTTTTTTTTTTTTGGGTCAACAAAACTATTCAATTTTGAATAGTATTTAAGCTATTTTCTGTAGGTGATGATCAAGGGCCATGCTTTTTGGATATTTCTTTAGTTGTATGGACCTGGGTTATGCCTGAAGCCTGTACTTGAAATATATATATTTTTCTCTAAATCAGACTAAACTAAAAGAATAACCAATAACATTTATGAATATTTGTACATCATGGTACGCACTAAGCAGTTAAAAACAACATATAGTTAAAATTTATGTTGGATATAGGATTTTTGAATGAAAAGATGAAGTAATCATTGAATTTAATTATTCGACATTTAATGTTATTACTTGGGCACTCAGGCCTTGTCCACAAATCTTGATCCCAATCTGTGCTTTTTTATCAGGCCTAGATTGTTAAGTTGTAGCTTGGCGCTATGACAAGTGAGATGTTCTGTAAAATTCCAATGGCAATAGGGCATTGGTTATTGCTATGTCATCTTTCTTTTAGTTTGATTATCAGATCTTGTATTTATAAAGCCTTAGACAGAAATTCAGGCAACAATTTCTTGAAGCAGAAATCTGTGTTTGTATTTTTCCATTTCATTTCTTTTCACCACTGTTAACTGCAGAGTTGCAGTTCCTTACGATTAATATCTCCCCAAATTTCTGTTTAATTTTCAGTTTGCTGTTGGAGTTAAACCTAGTTGAAGAAGGAAATGAGAACTATCAGTTTTAGCTACCTTCTTCAGCTATTAGATTTTTCTCAAATGTTGTTTTTCATAAAAGAACTTTCTTCTTCCTGAGGTTCTTTTTGTTGAACGATTTCCTGGTACTAGATAGTGTTCGGAATTTCTTTGTCGAAAGGTAAATTGTGGAATGAAGTATTGTCTGGGTGCTTTCAATATTCTTTCTGAGCTCATTTTAAAAAACTACACTTTTTTTTTCTTCCAAGAACCAAAAAATGAAGATTCTAGACCTGAGGTAGCATTTAGTGCATGCACAGGATAGAATGAAACATCCTGTTTTCTTTAATTTTCCTTAATTCCATTCTTTTTAGTCGAACCAAAATGTTAGTGTTACCATCTTTTTACCTCGTTCTGTTTTGTTCTGTCTTTAGAAAGTATCAAACATGGAACAAGACTCTATGTTATGTCCTATTCTAGAATGTCTACCCAATGCCTCCTGTGTAGGTTTTAAAATAGCCTGGAATTTATATTCAAACCCCAACACAAAAATAAAGTGAAAGGACTGAAAACTAATATTAGATAAAAAGATAGTATTTGTAGTTTTGATAGCATTAAAGTGTTTTATGATTTCTATGATTATTGCTCAAGTGATTAAGCTAATTTTGATTCCTAGTAATTGAAAAATTTACTTCTGTCTGTTCAGGATTATATTTTGTTGAGTTCCAGAATATGACGAGTGTATGTTCAGCCATAGATTGTGAGATATATGATCGAGGTGTGGTAATTGGGGAATCACTACAATGGTCTGGTCCTATTTGGAGGGGATTCGTTTTACTACATATTGTTTTGCATGGTCATGAGATGATTTCATGTGAGTTGTGTTTGGCGTGGAGTTAAAAGGTTTCCTGGATAAGGGGTTTAGGTAATGACAACGGATATATAACACGGTCAAATTGGCCTGTGTAGAGTCGTACACCGCATATTTAGGTAAGATGACAATGCAGGGGGACTAAGGATGCGTTGAGATGTATGACTTATTTGAATGTTTATTCAATAAATTATTTTTAAAGGATAATTTATGTTATAAATTGAATGATAAAATCTATTAGGATTACCTGAATCAACTTTTTTTTAACAAGTTATACTAAGCTTATCGAAATAGTTGTTCTGAAGAACAGCTTATAAGAGTTACAAGTTGTTCATATATTCTTCCAAGTCTTTATCTAAGTTATACTAATTAAGACAAGTCTTTATCGATGTAGAACCAATCCATTAAGGAAGCAAGTAAAAAGAAGATAAATTTCTTTTTTGGTCAAGCTATGAAGCATGGAATCTAACATAGACACTAGGACACATTAATGTCCAAAATATAAGACAATGGGACATTGCATGTGTGTGAGAGAGCAGCATAACAAAAGAAAAAAAAAATTGTTAATTAATATTTGTATACTTAAACCTTTTCCTTACGATAATGAGTCCAAAAATTGAAGCATTATTTAACATTTTATATTCTATAGTCACATTTCTTAGTTATTAGTGTATGTCCATCTATATAGAGGTCTTGGCTTGAGTGGTCGAGTTGATAAAAGATATTTTTTTAATTGGATGTTTGATAAGGAGTGTTAGACATGTCTTGGAATAGTGTCAGTGTCAGAAATATATTTGACCCTGGGAAACTTAAAAGAGAGAGGCGTCTATGTGAGGTCATAAATCTTTTATGCAATAAGCTCAATTTCTGAGGGAATTCATTAACATACTACTTGTCACCAAATATACCTAGTTAATGTGTACATCTGTTGTCGTAGCAAACGCCCTACATGGCCTCTCATTGGTTATTCAATTTCAAAAGTCTACTATTCAATTATATTGCCTCACATGATGCTAACTTTTCCAGGTTAGAATTTATCGTTTTGCATTTTGGGTTGCAATGTATGTAGAACATGATGGTATGTTATGCTAATTTCCTATACTTTTATTCTATATGTACTAGAGCAATGCTGCCGCTATTAACTATATCGAAAGTTTATCGGCTTAATGGTGTTCACGGAAATTAAAATGTTGACTTAATGTTGGTCCTGTACCCCATGATGATAAGATATCAGAACATTATAAATGCTTTGGTGATTACTTGCTATTCAGATGGTTTAATTGCAGATAACCACGTTATCAAACCAGCCTATCCTTCATATCTATCGTGCTTAGTATGTTTGTCTCTTTATTCTGCATTATGAGACATTTTCTGGCCTAGGTCAGTATTTACCTCTGGCACCCAAAATTATCCCAGTGATCTACCATTTTTTCTGTTGACCCACTGTCTTGTCCCTCTCTGAAATCTATGTACTCTTCTCCTTCTCGGTTTTTTAATCTTCACTGTGTTGTGTTTATAAATCTGTTTCTGGTCAATTCAAAGATCAATTTCAAATTTGTTCCTGCAATTCCAAATTCTAACAGCCGTGGCATTATTTTAACAACCTTACGATATATTGTATGTTTTAGAAATATTTAATTTGAAATTTAAATGTTTAATCATGATAATATCTTCCAACTTTAATTAATGCATGCCGTGCCTCGTGTATGTACACTAGTTGGTATTCCTCCCAGTTGTAAGAAGAGATTTATGTGTTATTAAGTCGTTTGTGACACATGGAACTAATTCCTGTAAGCAGTAGAACAATAGAAGGAAACGAGTTTAATGCTTTGTTTAGATGAAAAGTGAACTTTGGAGGAATGTAATAAAAAGAACGTAAATAATAATAATAATAATAATAATAATAATAATAATAATAATAATAATAATAATAATAATTTTGTATAGATCAAATTATTATTAAATGAAATGTAAAAAATTGTTTATTTTTTTTAGATGAGTGAAAATGAGAGTAGAAAGAAATAAATATTTTTATTATAGTTTTTTTTTAAAAAAACTTTTAAAATTTGAATTTTTATTACATTCTTTATGTTAATATAAAATTATTATTTTTTATAATTATTACTATGAAATATAAGTTATATCATGATCGAAACACGATTGTGCATACTTTCAAGTAAGTTCGTGCATGATTATAATATACTCTCATATTAGATGTTAAGCAAAGTTGTACTTTGTTAAGTGTGACTTTGCCTTTCATAAATTTTCCTCCAATTACGATCAAAATGTTTCTGTAATTTGTTGGTGGTTAATTTATGCTAAATTAAAATCATTAATGAGTAAATTAGTGTCAAATTCTCATTAAATAAGGGCTAAATACATGTAATAAGTTATAAAAGCACTTCAAAATATAAACATTAAACACATTAAAGGCTATTAGGATTGTGGGTGATGAAGAACATACAAACATTCTAAAATGGGGGTAAGCTTGTGTGTGATTCCACGCTTGCGGCAAAACAAAAGACAAAAGAAGAGAAAACTTAGACAAGAAAGAGGAGAGAGGAGGAAATAAAGTTAGAAAAATGGTAAGGTTTTCTCCATATTTTGTGTGTGGGGCTTAAGATAAGTATAAAAATTGATGTGAGACAAAACTCAAACTCATTCATGTGTATGAATAATCCAACAATTTTGATTATTTTGTGGAAGATACACTCTCCTTTGCACCAACCATGTTAAGCTTGGTTGGGAAAGACCCTTCCTTTACATACTCTCTTTTTTTCACCAAGAATCTTCACTTAGGTCTTCATCTGAAAGTGATAGGCCACAAAAGTGGACCTTTACTTCAAGTAAAGCTTGTAACACCTAAGGGGTGTGTAAAAGAGTGAGAGTGGAGTAACATGAGGCAACGAGACTATCAACAAACTGACACAAAAGTTAGGAGTTGGAGATTTTGGACGATTGATTTAGGCAAGAACCATTTTGGACTTTTGATTGTGTATATAGCTAGTTTGGTCAATCTAGGAAAGTGAAAGGCTTGCCTTGTCAAGTTGCATAAAAATTCACAAGGGAAGTAGTATGATAAATAGGTAGGTTCAATTGTTGTTGGACCACTTCTGTGTACCATTTTGGACCAAACAAACCTATGTGAAATCGTATTTTCTGTTTGTCTTAACTGAAGGCCAATATAAATTGACACATTTTACATTTTTTTCAGTTTGAATATATTTTGGTTGGGTTTACAAATTTTGTTCACAGCTTAAAGTGATCAAAGTCACTCTATTTCAATGATTAACTCCCAGTTTTAACTAAATTTGTTGAACAATTTAGCTATACTCCCTTAGTTGGTAGCTTAGTGGTAAGCTTAAGGAACTTAAAATGTAAGGAGCGGGCCTTAAAATGTAAAGAGCAGGGTTCAAACCCTGTCACATGTCCTTGACTAGTTAATTTTTGTAGAATGAGGCCATGAAAACAGCAAGACCAACTAATAATCTTCTCCAATATTGTTCATATATTTTTTAAATTTAGGTAATTTTTTTAAAAAAAAATAGACAAAAAAATCATTATATATATATATATATATATATATATATATATATATATAATAAGAGATATATTTATTGTAAATAAAGAATATTTTATTTTATTAGATAAAACAAATTATAGAAATAAATTATTGAAACTAAGATAGCTTATCTTTATGTTTATTAATTTGATACTGTGTGTAAAATCTTGCTTAAAGTGGTAATATTGGCATCATAGGAGATTAATTTTCTTAACAAACTTTATTTTATGCACAAGGTTAAAACCCAAAATATTGTTTAAGAAGAATCAAGTATATATTACTTAAATTAATTTTTATTGGTATTATTTTTACTTTATGATATTATTATTAATTATTAAATAAGTGAGTGTTATTTAAAATATTATCTATTTAAAAATAAAATATTATAATTTATTTAGAAAAATACTAAATCACTTATTCTACAATCAAAACATTTAATTGATATTAATTTTCCTTTAAAAATTTGTTAATAATTTTTCAAAAAAACTGAAACAGATTTATTTCGTGATTTAATTATTTTGGAGACTTATTTAATATCACAGATTTAGAAAACAGGAATAATGTCAATCGAATCTTTAGTAAACTAAAATTAATATTTTGCTTGATAGAAGTTAGTATTAAATCAGATAATATATTTAAGGAGACTTGGAAAAAGAGAGAGAGAGAGAGTTAAAAAAGTAAATGACACATATTTGAATCTTAACTGTCTTAATATTTGAATTATTTAGTTACACTTTTATTTCTAATAATTCAACTTATATGGGATTTTGATCTCTTAATTTTTATTATTAGCATTTAATTATCATAGTCTTTTAATTATTAAAATTTAGTTCTCCACCTTATATTTTGTCTCAGACTTTTGTATATGAGATTGTACGTGGCATTGATTTGTGCAGAACCGCAAACGAAAAACGATATATAGAAAACAAAAAGTTTTTTTTTGGGTTACATTTATGTATTTTTTTATTAAAATATTTTACATTTTTTCAATAATCTAAGAAATTAATATTATTTCATCTTTTTCGTATATTTTTATTAGTTTTTGAATGAAATATAAAGACTAACAACTTGATTTTAACAAGGAAATTACTAAAAAATTATGAAAAGCAAAAGACGATAATTGACGAAATAATTGAATATCGAAACTTACTTTAGTTTATTATTTACGATACTCCCAAATCTTACCTGAAGTTTTCATTCGATTTAGAACTTCTTTTTAATAATGCAAAAAAAAAAAAAACTAAATATAAGGCTTCAAAAATAATAAAAATACTAACTTGAAAGATTAAAAATATAAAATGTCTAATTTTTTTTATTTTACCATTTAAATATATATTTTTATCTAATCCCTTCAAATTGACTCATAATTTAAATGAGACGTAACATGAATAAAATATGTCATTAATATTATTATATCTTTTGTATTTTTAAATAAAGTTTCAGGTTATAAAGTTCAGAGTTTTGAAATTGAGATTTGAAAATATTACATGAATAAAAGTGTAGTCACGTTATTATTTATATTTACTCTACATCATATTATATGAGTTAACTTAGATGTTACATAGATAATATTAGAGAAAAATATCAAATTATTAATAGAAATACTATACACAAAATAAAATAATTTTTGAAGACTTATTTTAAAAAAATAAAAAATAAGATATCAAATAGAGAATTTATAAATTTTTAAGGAATCTGAAGCTTATTTAATCGTAATGAATATTATTAGTGTAAGTATTTTTATTTTAACAACTTATTTTAATTTATAATTATAAATGAATTATTGTAGTATTTATTTTTAAAACAATTTATTTTAGTATTTTTTATTTTCTTTTTAATTACTATTTATATATATAAACTATAAAACATATAATTTTATACAATTAAATTCAAAATATGTTATTTAAAAATTATAAAATAAAATAATTATTGCTTATAATTTAAGAAAATAAAATAAATATTTATTCAATATTATTAATTAAATTACTTTGATTATGTGACTATTGAACTACAAACACAATAAACAATTAATGGAGTTTGGTTTTAGTTGTTAGGAAGAAAAGGAATAAAATTTTATTTTTAGTTTTTTTTCTTTGACTATAAATATCGCTGTAATTTTATTGTAATTAAAAAGCATACAATCAATTTAAAATGTCATTATGTTTTTGTTTTGCCTCAAATACACTTGATATTCTTTCATGATATCGAGAAATTTTCAATCCATGGCTACAAGTTCAACAACCTAATTTGCTGCACCACTTTATATTTTCTCAAATCTAATTACTTTTAAATTCAATAAAGACAACTATCTCTCTTAGTAATATAAAGCTTTAACTACAACTAGATGAAAATAATGATAAAAGTTTGATTTTGAGAAGCTCTCACAATGAAAACAGCAAGACCATGTAATTTTTTCTTTAACTTCTTGCATTGATAATTGAGTTACTTTACAATTAAATGATAAACTACTTATTTTCCTATCCTTTGAAAGAAGCTTGAAACACTATTTATGTTAAAAATAAGAGTAAGAATCAAGCAAATAAAGGTTCAATTCAAAGCTATGAGAAAAGATTCACTAGCAACAAATGCTTATCTTTTAGAAATTCAAAAAATTGTTGATTTACTTAAGGTTATAGACATCCTATTTCAACTATAAAACACATTGAAGCCATTTTTAATAGCTTAGAAGAGGAGTATGACCCATTTGTCATGTTATTCATTTTGAGAGCTAATGCATCCATAATAGATGAAATTGAGTCTTTAATAATGATTAATATTTGTGGACAAGTGTACATGTCAAAAAGTAATAAAAGGTTTCAAAATAAGTTTTTGAAATATTATCCCACAAATATTATTTACAATTGCGAAGAATTTCTTAATTCAATTATTTTAGGTTAAATGATACAAAATTAAATAAAAAATGATTAATTGTAAATTAAAATAACACAATCTATGACAATAAACTAATTAAGAAGAACCTAAAGTGTATAGTTTCATCTTTACAATTCTTTATATTTTCTTTTAGATTAATTCTAATTTCAATTTTCTTATGACTGTCAATTAATCATACTAAATCTATTAATAGTCAATGGTCATGCAGTGTTAACAGTCTTTTCTCTAAGCTATTATCCTAAATGGTTATGCAAGATAAAGAGATAAAGAAAAATAAAGAGTCTATAAGTTATTAATTTAATAACAATTGAAAGAGAAGAATTAAACTTAGTCCACCTAACTATATGTGGTGCCTTCACCTACGATGTAATTAATTATGATATGTTTAAGATTTATCAATTCTAAATATACAGATATAAGGCAATATGATAAACACCAATTAAGAAAGGAAACGTGAAATTACTATTAATAAAAAAATCCCATAAAGTTATGCAAAGAATCCACCATAGCCCTAGCTATGAATTTAGCTAGATATAATATAAAAGAAAATCAAAATAATACTAAACAAATCCATAAAACTTGAAAAGTAAATGCAAATTAGAGAGTCTCCAACAAAGAAGAGATGAGGAGAGCTCTTAATCTGACTTACTCTCGAAGCTCCAATAGTCATTAGTGACTAGCTAAAACCAAATTTAAGGACATGAAAGATATGTCTAAAAGGCGTGAAAGGGATGAGATGAAAATAAGATAAAAAAAATAGGATGATGAGTCGTTGCTCGTGCGATCTCTTTTAATAGAATTTGAAAACCCTAAAATTTCTTCAAAGTTGAGCTTCTCGCAGGTGAGCACGATTATGCATATGGTTGAAGCACTCCCATGTTGGCTGATGGGGTCTGGGCGTGCTAACCATAGCGAAACCCTATTTTCAACCAATTTGGGCTTAAAATGAACCAAAAGCCCAATTATAGCTTTATACTAAACTGCACAATTAATATATAAATTAGTGTAAAATTTAATTAAAATAATAGTCATACATAAATACATAGACAATAAAAACATGTCAAATATACATACTTATCAATTAATATGAACAAATTGAAAGGGACAAGAGGCATATAGTACTAGCTAATATAACTCAACCATAGTTTAAGAGAGATGATTTAAACAATCAAAATTTTCAAGATAATTGAGGCCTTTAAGAAAGGTGAGAGAGGAAGTTTTTGTTACTTTCAAAGTAGAGGAAATGGTAGAAGTGGAGGTTTCATTCCATTCAATTCAATCTCTAAACCTCAAATGTTAGTTGTGTGGCAAATTTGGCCATACTATTTGGAAATGCTATCATTGCTTTAACCAAAATTATCCAAATTCCATCAATCAATTATGAAATTTCTAACAAAATAGTAAAGGATAAAAATAATTGTATGTTACATCAATCATATACTCTTCAAATAATATTAAAAATAATCATACTCAAGGTTTCTTCTTTGACTTGTCCAAAAATTTGATCTTAGTTGGTATCTTAACTTTGGATCATTGCATCATCTCACCTCTCCTTATCAAAGGAATGACATGACACACATAAGTAATGAATTGGATATAGAAAGTAACCATATTGAAAAATTAATTTTGCAATAAATTTAAATCTATATTCGTTTATATTATCAAAATTATTGCACATGCCTAGCTTAACTAAAAATTTGTTTAGTGTATAAAACAGTTCCTTAAAAAAAATAATGTTTTTATTATTAATTTGATTCTAATTGGTATTTTGTGAAATCTCAAGCTACCAAATAAACTATTCTTTGAAGCAAAATTAAAGGAGAACTTTATGTCTTTGATTATATTTCAATAGTTACTAAATCAGAGAATTAGAGATACTAACATTGCTTGTTACTCTAATTCCTTTTCAAAATCTTGCAATTTCATGTTGACTTCAGTTCAACAATATGCAAGATTAGGACATGCTTCATTTGTTATTGTAAAGCAAGTTTGAAACTCATGTATTACACTAATAAAAAATGTGAATTTGTTCAAAAGTCTTGCTATTTGAAAAAAAATTGCATCAGTTGCCTTTCAATGATTCTAACTTTATACACTCCAAAGCTTTTGAACTTGTTCATGCTAATCACTGGGATCTAGTAGCAATACCTAGTACTAATGGAGCTAGCTAGTATTACATAAGTTTTATAAATGCTTTCAGTCGTTACACATGGATATTTTTGTTAAAAACCAAGTTCTAAAATATTATTATTTTAATATTTTAAATTAATGATTGAGAACTACTTTGAATAAAAAACCAACGTTATACAATCCAACAATGGTGCTAAGTTTTTTGTTTTTTTGTTTTTTTTTTTAATTCTTAGCAATAGATGACATCTAACATAGGAATTCATGTCTTCACACTCGTCAACAATATGGTAAAATAGAGAAGAACACAAATATGTTATTGAAAAAAGTTTAGCATTATTAGTTGACTAAGTATTACCTTTAAAATATTGGAGTGAAGCATTTACTACTACCACTTTTATTATTAATCGATTACACACACACAAAAAGGTAAGGCAAGCATATTCAAACCTAAGGTTCTTCATACTTCAATTGATCTATCAAAATTTGTTAAAGCACTAGACTAATCACATTAATGTTAAGCAATGTTGAAAGAATGCGGTGCACTAGTGAAGAACAACCCATGGTCGATAATCTGTTGATTGCAAATGGATGACTCAATACAAAAAATACAAAGCCAAACTTGTAGTCGAAGACTTTTACCAAGAAAAAAGATTTGATTTTGCTTACTTTTATTTAAGCAATAGCCAACTTACTAACTACACATAAACAATGCCTTCTTGAATAAAGAGTTGTGAGAGGAAGTATTTACTAGTCAATCACCTAGTTTCATAGTTGGAAATCTACAACTAGTTTGCAGATTTACAAAGGCAATTTCTTGTCTTAAACAAGCTCTAAAGGCTTGATTTTGAGAAACTCATAAACACTTTTGTTTATTTGAAACATAATCTTTTTATATAATTGTTTATGTTGATGATATTTTAATTATTGGAGGTTATTCATCAGAAATACAAATAATTATTGAAGCTTTTAATTCTAAATTTTCTCTAAAGGTTTGTTTGGGAAAAAAGTTTTGGAAGGACAAAAAATTTTGTATTTTTAAGTAAATATATTTTAAATTAATATTTTTTAAAAATAAAAGATATAAATTGATATATTAACATAAACTTAATCTATTAATTATGCATTTATTATCATAAATAATATATAATTATTGTAATTTAAAATTAAAAAATATGTTACCCCTTCGCTTCCCCTCCAAAAATTCTATCATAAACATAATTTAAAGGATCTTGGTCAACTGCACTATTTTCTAGGCATTCAAATAGTACAAAGTCTAGAAGGTATCATTTATCTCTCCCAAACAAACTATATTATTGATATCTTAAGAAGAGCTAATATTGATCCCTACAAGCCAATGCTTTCACTTATATATGATTTTTGCTCTTAAACTCTTTGCATATTAAGCGACTTCATTGAATGATCTTTGTTTGTATAGATCAATAATGTGAGTACTATAATATATCACCATATCACAACCAAACATTACCTTCTATGCCAACAAAGTCTACTAATGTAAGCACAATTCTTTTAACTCACATTGGAAGATAGTCAAATGTACACCTAGATAACTTCATGACATTCAGTGGTTTGACTTGCAATTTAAAATATACTCAAAATTTCAACTACCTAGTTTTTGTAACTCTGATCGGAGAACTAATTTTAATGATAAGAGATTAACCTTAATATTTTTTGTCTAGATGTCTTGCTTCTATCATTGTTGATATTCTATGGGTTCAATCTCTACTAATAGAACTCAATATTCAGTTGCAAAATAGTCCTACTATCTACTATGATAACTTAGGCATTGTTTAACTATTAGATAATCTAATATTTCATAACATGATAAAACACTTAGAATTAGATTTATATTTTGTTTGAGAAAATGTTGTTAATAAGCAAATTTCAATTCATCATCTTCTTCTCATTTATCATGTTGCTGATGGCCTTACAAAGGTTATCTCAAGAACCAAATTTTCTTATTTTTTATCCAAGCTTAAGGTTCTTTCAATATCTGAAACTATGTTTGAAGAAGGGTGCTAGAAAGAAAAGAAATAGTTAAGATTAAACATTTAGGATTATGGTCTCACTTTTCCATTTCACTTGCTACAAATATTTCTATCTCTACAATCAATACAAAACATGCACACTTGATATTATCTAATTGATACCATTACAACATGGGCAAGATAATTGGTTGCTCTTAACTTAATTTCACTTTTAATTCCTCTACTTTAATGTTTGTACAATTTTAGTCATTTTATTTTTAATTATTCACATTTAGTCTCTTTAATTTGTCAAATGCTTAAATTAAGTATTCTAATACAAAATTTTATCTAATAATTAATAAAATATAACAAAAGTATGACATTTTTTTATTATATAAATAAATAAAAACAAAATATTTAAACAAAAATATAAAATAAAATGTATAAAATATAGTAAAAGTCTTAATTAATTTTAAAGTAGAATAATTAATTTAAAAATTTTAAAAATATTAAAACATAAATAGAAATAATTAAAATTAGAAAAAATAAAATCACACTTAAGTTAAACTACAGGTACTAAAATAAAATTATGCCAATCACATTAAAGCAAGTTGAATTTTTCACGTCCACCATGTTAAGTCATTGTTTCCATTCCCCAAATAATGGATCACTTATAACCTGAAGTTGTAACTGATATATTCTCTCAGAAGCATAAATGAATATTTTTAAAGAAAGGTTCATATTTTTAATTAGTGATATAAGATATTCATTGAGATGAGAATAATCTGAACGACTATAAGAACACATGCCCAAGTGCTGGACAGACTTGCATAATTATATATTAGAAGTATTCAATAAAGTATATATATATATATATATATATTAAAAGTGAAATATATATTGATATGTGTTATAAATAATTTTTTCTCTTCAAATAATTAAGTTACTATGCTATGCATAATTAGGAGTATAAATGGAAAAAGTAATTTTTAAATTATTTAAAATTAAATTGTCAAATGTTCTTCTTATCTAAAAAATAAACTTAATCTTAAAATTATTGTATAATATTCAAATAAATTCATGTAACATGTGTAAGTCAAAGCAATATAATTAATACGTACTAAGACTTTAAATATTTAAATGAGTGAAACTCAAAGTTTAATTTTGATTGGCCTGAATAAACGAATTAAGGTTAAATATTTTGATCTATAGTAACTAGTATTTAAAGAATATATCAAATGAAAAAATTAATATTGAAATTTTAATAATTAAAAATATTTAAGATAATAGATTAAATACTTCTTAATTAATATATTTAAAGCGTTAATTAATAGATTTCCTTTATGATCAACCGTAATACTCACTATTTTTTTTTAAGTGTGTAGACGCTTCCGTGAAACACTTTGCATCTACTCGTCGCAGTCGCATGGTTCGTGAGTCGCCATGCAATCATTTTCATGTTCTCAGCTTATAAATTAGTGATTTGATGGGCGAACGGTTATAATTAAAGCCGAAAAAATATAGTTATGCTATGGCCTGAGGGGTTACTATCAGAGTGCAATTGAAAGCATTGTTGTCATTAACGGAGGGGATTAACAATGTTATAAACTATTTTCATAATAAACTATTATTTTCTTTCTCAACTCACATTATTTACATTTTCACCTGGTTGCAATATACTTGAACTGCTTAATTAATTTTTCACATTAACTACTTTTTTATGTTCAGTCCATATCTAATAATTATGTTTAAATTTAAATTTATACAGATTGTACCTAATTGAATCAATATCTAAAAACTTTTTACACTTACACTTAAAATATGGACAATTAACTTTTTGTTAATAATGAATTATTGTGAATTACAACAAATACGTATGAATTATTCAACACCCTCATAGAATTCAAGTTTTATTCCCTAGCCTGAATGCAACCTATCATACGTCCATGAACGATATCCAAGAAACATCTAGATCAAGAACTATATAAACCTAATACAAATACACAATACTGTATTAACTTTTTATTCTACATCACATAAAATTCTAATGTAAATTTTGATAGAATTTCTCTTAATATATGAACATTTCCTTACGTATGTAATGTCCCGAATTTTTGTAATATTGATTATTGATGTGTGTATGTGTGTGTGTGTATATATATATATGATATGAATAGATATTGGAATTTGCACTTGAGTGCATGATAAATATTGAATGCTGATGTGTATAAATGCATATGGATGCGTATAAATGTACTTGTATATGATTGGATTGGATTGATTGGACTGAAAATAGGCTAAGGGTGTAATACTGGAGTGTTCTCGCTGTAGCAAGAGGACCCTAGGAGAAAAGCGTGAAACTGTCGCCTTCTCGCTGTAGTGAGAGGTCCCTCGCTATAGCGACAAAACGACAGTTTGGAGTGCATTTCTGAGTGCAGTCTTGCTATAGCGAGATTCTGCAGAAATCAGAATGCAATCTTCTCTGAAATTTTCGTTGTGGCGACTCGTTACAGCAAGAATGTATCGCTGAAGCGAGAGTGTCGCGATCGTAAATGAGTTTAAAGGGGTTTGGGGAACCTCATTTCTCATATCTACCTTTGAAATTTCTTCGATCCTCTCAATCCCAAACCCTATTTCACTGATTAAATGGTCTCCAAAGCCTTTCGTGAGCTAGATTGAAGGTCAAATTTGTGTTGAGAATGCTTGGAGGTGAGTTTTAATGGTTAGGGTTTTGGTTTTCATCCCTCTTCTCTGTTTTTTGAGTTCCCTTTGAGTTCTCATGGAGTTTTTCATGTGTTCTAGGGACGAAATTCGTGTGGAGAACGTTTTCTTCCGTTGTTTGTGCGTGGGTCTTCAATTTGGGGTAAGGGGTGCTCTACCCTATCTCATTGTGTATGATTTACCGTTTATTTTGCTAAATATTGTAATGTGGCTGAGATAAAGGGTAGGAAACGTGTGTTTTGATGGAAATTATTGTATATTTGAATGCAATGTGATGTGTGATGAGTTAGTTGAACCCATTGTGGATGATTGCATATTGTGGAATGTTATCGAGTGGTGATTTAATAATGTCATTTGAATATAGGCTTGTGTGCCATGTGTTGTGAACGAGTATGGGCCTGAGTGCCTGTAACGTGAATGGATGTGGGCCTGAGTGCCGTGTGCGAATATGAGTATTGCGTGCGATTGAAATGTGTGTGAATGGGGCATGCTAAATGCTATTGTAATGATACTATAAATGATTCAACAATACACTGAAGGTGTAGACGATGAGGACAGTAGAAATACCTTGGGAAAGAGAGATTGGTGCTGACACCAATAGTGAGTGTGGGTGCACCACAGGCTATATATTCACCGCATGACTAGACCTCTGACCACTACCTTTGCCGAGTGACTCGTGACTGCTCACGCGGTATCCATAAGGCGGGGGTAACCGACGATCATCCATGATATGAATCTATGATCACAGTGCCACATTGAGTATGGCAGCGTGTGATGAGTGCACGCGAGTAAAATGTTTTGATGCCATGAGTGCATCGGTTATGAACTGAAATGAAATACTTGAAAATGTTGCTTGTGATTACCTAGACTTGAGTAGATATCTTAGAATACATGTGGATATGCAAGGTGGGTCTCTATGTTATGAGTATGTTGAATAGTGTAGAGTATTCACCCTTACATTTATTTTTCAGGTGACCAAGATGATTAACACCGGGCTCAGTGTCTAACATCCTCAAAATTTTAGTTAGTTTCTACACCTTAGGCTGCAATTGTACGCTACTTCAGAAATAAGGAGAATTTTTTTTTCTGCTTTACTCTTATATTCTTTTGCACTTTATTGTTTGAACTTTTTGTTCTGCTGAGAATTATTCTGTTTAATTTACTTCTTTTATATGTATGAACTTGCACTCAATATATTTTTCCTTTCATGTGTGCATATGCTGTTATTCCTTTTCTTTTCTTTTATTATTTTTTGTTTACCTAGAGATGCAATATGGGTGTGAAAACTAAAAGTCTATTTTGACTATCCTTGGCTATTGAACCATGCATTTAAAGCTTAGCACGTGAAACTAAGAGGTTAGTAGAAGTTGTAGACAACCCTTAGTGTCCAACCAGTCATTTAATGAGCATTAAAGCCTTTCTCATTATTTCACGTCATATCTAGTTGGCTATGCAAACATTAAGTATAGTGGCTTTAGAAAATGAAAAGACATTAGCAAGGAGAGAGAAGATTGGACTTGGTGTATCATAAATACATTGTTGTCTCATTAATATAGACTTCATTAATTGCATTTATTAATGTCTTTTGTGGGTGTTATGCACGTGTACCCTTTTATCTACCTTTGGGACTCTTGAGATTCCTTGCCTCTAAATATTCCACTAGACATTGCCATTAGAACTCATTTATTCCTTAATTAATATGGCTTGAGACACCTTGACACTAGTCACTAAGAATGTTTAATGACCCACTAACTCGAGTTATGATGAGAGAGGAGAGAGAAACTCGTGAATAGAACATTCATTAAGCACCATTATTCTCATTTAATGTCATTTTAATGGCATCCTTTCATCTCCATGCCATTACTCTAGGAGAGAGAGACAAGTGTGTGATGGCTTCAGGAATATAAAGAGACACTTGAGTTAGGAAGAGAGAGAAAGTGGAAGACATAGAACCTCAGTGGATTTTTAATGCTAGTCGCCCTCATTAATTGCACCTTTTTCTTGACCAATCAAAATGCATGAATGCCTGACCCTTAGAACATGCTTCTCTCAACTCCTTCATCTTCGAAATATGATTCAAAATTACCCTCTCCATTAGTGCCTAAGGCACACACGTCAGAATTTCAAGAAAGAAGACCATAATTCACTTCCTTCATCCTAGGTACCGTATTAATGACTTTTAATCACCTCCAAAAAGAAGACATCTTCATTAAGTGGTTGTTTTACTTCTACAAGGTCCCTGCCTTGCCAAAGTACACTAGGCGTCATTTTTTCATATCCTTATACACCATTACCCTCTAATTAATATCCCTTACACACTTTGTTCATTATCTCATTAAAACCTCTACTCATTATTGCTCTCATCTACTGCATTAAATTTTGAGGGAGGCTCAAGAGAGGGGGACATGATTATTCATTATTAATTAAGTGTAGTTATAATCAACCACTTGCATTTAAATATCTCAGGGGACGCACAATGCTTGGTGACCAATTCGCTTCCACAGGTTTCTTAATTAATACCATATTCAATTATTATCCTTTTCTTAGATGGACCCTGTATTAAATCCTCAAGAAGCATTTAAATGACTGAAATTCTTATATGGCATTAATGGTCTTAGTAAAGTACAAAAGGCATCAGGACTTGTAGTGGAAGATGATGTGGCATGTGAAGTTCTATAATGGAAGTACTAACACGTGATTATTGAAACGGAGCTAATGCCTGCTGCAAGGGAGTGAAGTAGTGAGGATGAAATGCAGTGGCTTATCTGTTCATTAACGCATATATATATATATATATATATATATATATATATATATATATATATATGCACATATAAAGGAACTCAACCTTTTTTACTGTCATTTTTCTCTCTCTAAAAAGATAAAGAAAGAAACCAGAACCAAGAGAGAGGTAACCACCGTACCTCTGTCTTTCACCCTACGATCTAAGAAGTTGAAGTTTTACACAAACCCTTGATACTTAAATCGTTGCTATAACCCCTCTACAAAAGATATTAGAACTTCTTTTCCCTTCAAATCTTTAGTGCGCTCAAATGTTCTTTAGTCCTTTCCTCCAAAACGAGACCCATGAACTCGAGGCTCTGCTACGTTTTTGCTATATTCAGAGAAAAGAAGATACAAACTTGATGGAGGGGAGCTTTTACACACTACACTAACCTGCAGCTTTTGCATGCAATTGCGTTCGAGGTAAGAGGGTCCATGTGTTGGTGTTTGAATGTGTGTTATTGTTTATTGCATGTGCTATTTCCTTTTTGCTTCACTCATGGATGCTATTAAAAACTACATGCATAATGATTTTCTCTTCATCCCTCAATATTCTGATTAAACCAAATCATTAACTAATGCTTTAATGCTTGCGTGGGTATGATTGTTGGTAGAGTTCATTGCATGTTACCTATGATTTATTATTTTCATATTACCTATATGAATATGCTTTCCTTGTTGGTTGTGATGGGTGTTACCAAACAAAACTGTATTGCATGTTGTTTTTCTTGAATGCGTCTCACTTTTCCTTTTCAGTTTAGCGCTGGAGATTAAGGCACAGATTTTTGAACCATTTACTGAATAAAGTATGCTTCAATTTGCTTGCATGGTGTTCTGGTGGATATTTTGAATGATAAGTGAAAATCCGTTAAAACTTGTTGATCAACCTACATGAAAATGACTTGCTCTATGACTGTGGTGATGTAACTAAGTGTATGTTTGGTTGATTACCTTATTTAAACCAATGATCGGTGGGCATACATGGAGTTCTTCGCTTTCTTCCATTCCTTGAATGAATTAATAAACTGGAAAGTGTTATGGTGAGTGTTTGATTTGATTGCATGCAACTCTACTTCCTTCTTTCCTTGGTAGGGCTTTTGAGTTTTGTAAATGGACTTGACTAGAGCGTTGTTGACATTAAGAATTCTGTTACCCTTAACCTAAGGTTGATTTTATGAATACATTATTCTATGGTGTCCAGATCATGTGTTGTTTTAGTGTTATATGGTGTGTCATATTTGAATAAATATATGAACCTTATAACCTTTGTAAGGATATTAAACTACAAACCTAATGTGTAATTCTATACTCCTTTTTTTCTAAAACTGCTACTATTTTTCTACATAATTTTGCATTGTTATTCTTTGAACTTAACACTACCTTCTACATTAAGTTACTATCCTACATCCTTCTGCACACTCATTTCTACATCAAAAGGACTACCAACATGCATATTATGTCTTACTACTTTATTATTTCTAATATGAAAGAATGAATTATTTAGCATACTAGTGCACTTTGCATGCTGCACCTTATCGCATAACTATTTTTGGCATGAAAGAATTAGTTAATTAATAATTAACACTTTACAACATTCTGTGTGCTGCACCTTATTACCTAACTATGTTAGCATCAAATGACTTATTCTCTTATTATTCTATATTCTGTATGTATGTAATCCTACTCCAAGAACAGACCTTTCCAATGCACCTTCTATGTCAAATTCTACATCAAAAGAGAAGCATTTTTAGCATGCTATTGTATCTACTTGTTTCTACATAAAAGGAAAATTTTTTCGCATTAAATTGTATATAAATTCTACATTGCATCGTAAAAATGAATGTCCTTTTGGTATTGCTTGATTGATGTTCTTAGTTGGATTGAAAGAATGTAATTACTTGATCTATCTTTAATTTATTAAGTTAGCATGATGATTTGTAGTCCTACCTTGTAGTATGTGATTGCCACCCTTAGAATGAGTTCTAATTTGAGTATATAAGCTTGTACATTGGTATGTTTAAAATAAAAGTTATAATTTCAAAAGAGAAAGGTCCTCTGACTTTGAAAATATGGTGTGTGATAGTTTGAAATCTCTATAGAATTGTGTTAAAGTTGTATGTTTAAAGTGTCACACTCAACTTGGTGAAATATGCAAAACATTATTAGCTCCTGAACCATTGATTAGATTGTAAATACACACACATATATACATAGACATTTGAAATTGGTTGAGCGACAATCTAGTTTTGAAATGATTGGTTTCTTTTACTTATGTGTGACTTAATAAGCAAATGAAGATGTTGAAACTGTTGCTTATTGCTAATTCATTCTATATGTTATGAATTTGGTGCTTGGATTTGTGAAAACTTGTGTTGTGATGTGATGTGGAGTAGGGAATGAAGTCTTTCGACCGCCTCAGACATTAAAAGAAAGAAATTGAAATGATGATGATGATGTTCCGAGTGACTGTGATCCCTATGCATTGCATCATGTGACTAAACAAAGAGTGAATTTCATAAGGAACTTGCATCATGCATTATCCAACATATGTTTGGCTATGTTATACTGTTTGATTTATTGGATTGATTGGTATTAGGTGTTACAGATGTGATTGAGAATAAACTTGTTGTATGGATTGTTTTGTGATATGACTTGTTCTATCTGTTACATGGACTCACCCTCTTGCATGTTTTGTGTCTTTCTTTGTTTGCTTGTTTGCTCTCTCTGTGTGTGTGTGTGTGTAGATGAGTCAAGACTAAATCAAGGTGTGGACCCTAGTATCAAAGGAAGACATGTGGTTCTATAATCCAGTCTCGTGACAGTGTATCTTCATGTATTGAGTCCTCCAAGATGCATGGTTGAATTCTTCAGAGGGGTGCACTTACTCTGATTTTTTTTTTTGTGTGATTCTTGTCTTTGTACAATTATAGTGTTGGGACTGCTCTTAAGCTCAAATAGAGTTAATAACCATTTTGAGTTGTATCTTTGTTTTATAAATATAAATTGCTGTATTTTTTTTAAACATGATTATTTGGTGTTAAATTATTATTTATGTATTTACTTACGATGCTACTTATTTCAAACCATGGTTATGTTTGAGAAAAAAGGATTTCTAATGTATTTTGATACTGAAAATTTTTAAGTACACATGTATATATGTCTTATGATTCATGACCAAGTATTACATATTAATACAGCAAATATATACTTTACATGTATGAATACTAAGATGATTCACCACATGTAAATTACCTACCTAAGCATGCATATATGCTACTTCTCGCATGAAGGTGCGAGACACCCAGGTGGGCCATTGAGTCTGTATTAGGGACGTTACACAGTGAAGGGATGAATGAAACTGCTATAGAATTAGAAATTTATTTGAACTCTACTGTAATTGAATTAATCCTATAGCAATGATTTGATGCAAGTTGTAACCCATCCTTATGGGAAAAACTATTTTTGAATGGAATTTTATTTTCTCTCATTTTATAAAATTTGATATTTGAAATTAAATTTAAGGTGTTACAACGTATGTTAACACCTAATACAAAAATATAAATTTTTTCACACATAATCTATATATCATATAAAAATCTATTAATCAATGCATAAAAAACATATACATCACAATCCTAAATCGTTTTAAAGCTCATCTCCTCGTAACTCTACAACATACATATTTTCCAATCTTTGCAACCACAAATACTCCCACAACAAATAATAATCAGGTTCTGTGAAGGACCACTACGCCCATTTCTCCAGTCATACTGTCAGGCTTGTGATTTATTATTGAGTAATCTATAATATTTTTATACTTGTTAAATATTAATTGAACGATTATTTGGTATTGGAATAGATTTAGATGGAGTTTGAAAATTAAAAAAAAAAAGTGAATAGTACCATATGAACAGTGTATCACATTAAAAAAATCCGCTTGTGAACAGTAAATCGCGTACAAACCGTGCATGAACAGTACAACTGTGTATGAATAGTACAAACCACGTATATACAGTGACTGTTGACGTCATCAGTGACATCATCATAACGTCATGGCTGACGTCACATACGCGTACAGTGCGTGTATAGTACGTGTGCACAGTATTTTCTGGCGTGAATAGTGCCCTGAACAATGTTTTCCGAGCGTGAACAGTAAGACGGTGAACAGTGTTTCAGACGATGAACAGTGAATTCCAGCGGTGAACAGTGAATTTTGAAAATTTTCTATAAAAAGGGGCTTCACACGAAATTTTCATTTCTTCACCCCTATCCAAGGTTCTCAAAGATTCTAAGGCCATAAACCACCATTTTCTCTCATACTAAACTCTCCTAAACTTAGATTTCTCGTCAGATCTGAGATTGTAAGTCTATTCTGAAGGATTTGAAGTAAGTTTCTTTAAGTTTTAAGCTAGATTTACCGTTCGTTTCTTTTCTCCTTGTCTTTCTCATAGAAGTTCATGGTATTCTTAGGAGAAACTCCGTTATAAAGCTGAATCTTCGGTGAATCTTGTTATAAAACAAGTAATATTTGGTAGATCTAATGTGAATCATCGTTCTAAGGTAAGGGGAGTTTACTTTAACCTATAAACTACGTTTTGAACCGTTTAATATGCTATTTCAAGATATTTTGATATGATTTTATTAGATCTATTGAATAAAAGCTATTTTCTAAGCTGTAACTGCTGTTAATTGATTTAAAATGCTGAGATTTTGGCTAATTTATTATAAACTTGCTTTAGCTGAGCTGTTAAAATAATTTTGACGGTGTGCATCATGTTGAGATATATGTTTTGCAACATTATAGAGCCGAGTTACATGTTTAGGTGGGTAGACGTGTAACGGTAAGTTCATGTTGAGCTGTTGTGCTGTGTTGTCTGGATCTAAATACCGGAATGGGTCACTCCCGGACTGACTCGGTTCCTTCTGGATTACTTAGGCTGTGAAACCAATTGGAAACTGTTTTCATACTGTGCATTAGATGGGCTGGAAATGCATGGGGCTATTATTGTGAGAAATATTTTGCTATATATATATGATTTTATTTTATTTTTTTAGTAAGCTCACCCTTGCATTTCTTTCTATGTCGTTGTGTGCGTGTGTACTGCGATGATCGTACAGTGGTACGTGAGCAGATGTAGCAAGTGTTGCATCTACTTCACAGTCTGAGGGGCTAGTGAAGAAATGTTAGAAGCTGGAATCAAGTAATATTGCATCAAAGTCCTTTTTCCTTATATTTTGAGACCTCATGTAAAGGGAACTACGTAGTATAATTTTGGGTATTTTGAATATTATGAACTAAATGTAATATTATGTTGTTTTATTGGATATTTGTTGTAAGGAACTTTATTTTACTTTGAATGAGAAGTGAATTTTATACTTATATTCTTTATTATTTATTTATCTTAAATGAGTATGTAATATAGAAACAATGTTCTCGGTTCCTTAGAAAAGGGATCGTGACACATACAATCTCTAATCCTACAATAAGTTTCTATTATATATCAAAATTAAAAAACTAAACCGATTAAAAGTTAGAATATCATACTAGGAAAACAATGATGCAAATTATTTCCAATTTAATGGTTCAACCACTTGCAAAGGCCAAACAATTGAAGATGCTAGAGAGACGAAGACACTACTAGAAAAGCGCTATTTACAAACGGATATTAATAGAGACGGATTTACAGATAAATTTCTATTTTTCTTAATTTTTGAAAAATTCATCTATAAATCCGTCTGTAGTTTGTCCACCATTTGGCGCGAAACTATATAGACAGGAATTGCAGACGAATTTTTTCGTCTGTAATTTGAAAATTGGAGGGAAATTGGAAGCGAGAGTTACAGACTGATTTTTCTGTCTATAAATATTACCCTTTTTAAGCGACTTTTCATGTGGCTATTTATAGAGAGATTTTTTCGTCAGTAAATTCATCAACCATTAAAACGCACCACTTCATTAAATCATTAATAGACAAATTTTTCCGTCTGTAATGTCTGAAACCCATAAAATCACGTCTCCTCCTTCCTCTTCCTCATTTTTCATAAATCTCTTTCTCTCTCGCCTCTCTCTCTCTCTCTCTCTCTCTCTCTAGGAGCTCAATTTTTTGGCCTTTGTGAGTGATTGGAGCATCCATTTGTCAAATAATTTGCATCATTATGTTCATGGTACGATACTCTAACTTTTAATCAGTTTAGTTATTTTTTTTATTTTTGATGTATTTTAAAGACTTAAAATTTCTAAGATAGGGTTGTAGGATTAGAGATTGTATGACTAGGGGGAAGGGTGTAAAGGTTCTTCTCTGAACCTGATTATTGTGTGTTGTAGGATTATTTGTGTTTGTGGAGTTTGTAGAATATGCATGTTGTGGAGTTACAAGGGGATCTGCTCTAGAACAGTTTAGGATTGTGATGTGTTTGTGTTTTATGTATCAATTAATGTATTGTTATATAATATATTAGTTATGTGTGGTGAAACTTTGATTTTTGTAAAAAAGTGGTAAACAAATGTAAGGAAATTGACATGTATTAGAGGAGATTTTGCCAAAATTTATATTAAAAATTTGTGTAATGTATAATAGAAGGTTGATATCACATTGTGTATTTGTATTAGGTTAATATAGTTCTTGATTCAGATGTTTCTCAGAAGTCGTCAGTAGATGTATGATAGGTTGCACCCAAGTCGGGGGAGAATAAAACTTGAATTCTTTGAGGGTGTAGAGGAATTCATACGTGTCTGTTATAATTCACAGCAATTTATCACCAACCAAAAAGTTAGGTGTCCATGTTCTAAGTGCAAGTGTAGAAAGTTTTTGGATATTGATTCAATTAGATATGATTTGTATAAGTTTGGATTTAAACATGATTATTGGATATGAACTAAGCATGGGGAAGTAGTTAATATGAAAAATCAAGTAGGCAATTCAAATATATTGCAATCAGGTGAGGATATAGGTAATGTAAGTTGAGAAGAAAGCAATAGTCGTTATCAAAAAATGGTTTATGATGTTGTTGGTCCTCAATTTGGAATTTTTCGTGATTTTGAAGCTGAACAAGAACCTAATGTAGAGGCTACAAAGTTTTATAATGTTTTAGAAGTAGCAAATAAGCCTTTATGGATGGGTGTGTGCATTCAGTGTTATCTTTAGTTGTAAGAATGTTAAGCATAAAGTCAGAAGGCAATCAAAGTCAGAGTTCATTTGATCAATGGGCTACATTAATTAGTGAGCTTATTCCCCAACCTGACTCTATCCCAAAAGACTTTTACCAAGGAAAAAAATTAGTTTCCAAACTTGGATTAAAAGAAGTAAAAATTGATTGTTGTTTGAAAGGTTGCATGCTGTATTACAAAGATGATGTTGTTTTGACCAATTGCAAATTCTGTGGAGAGCCTAGGTTTAAACCAAGAAGAGGTGGTAGAAGTGGTAAACATATAGATGTACCGCAAACTAGAATGCATTATTTGCCTTTGATTCCTAGGCTAAAAAAGTTGTGTGCGTCTATGAGTTTAGTTTCTTACATGACATGGCATGCTGAAAATAAAAAGAGTGGTGGGATAATGACTCATCCATCTCATGGTGAGGCTTGACAACATTTTGATCAAGTGTATCATGAGTTTGCATCTAATCCTAGAAATGTAAGGTTAGGTTTATGTGCTAATGGGCCTGGAAGAGTCGCATTGCAAAGCGACTAAGATAGATGTACACTGAGGCTCGTCAGGACCCTTCTACTGCTGATTGGATAGCACCTAACTTTCTTCATGCCTTACAAAAGTATTGGGGTATGGATGAGTTTAAAAATCTCTCCGTAAAGAACAAGACAAACAGGGTATCTAATAAGGGGGGATCACTGCATACTGGTGGGTCTACGACTTTGGCTGGCACTAAGGCAAACTTGGTATGTGATTTTTAAAATTCATTTTACTCTATCTATAATTTCATATTTAAGATTGTGATTTATTTCGAATTGTAGGAGAAGTCGTTGAAGAGGCCACCTACGACTAGAGAGTTGTTCAAGGAGACACACACTCAGGGGAGACAAAAACCTATGGGTTTATACAAGATCTCAGGCCACATGTGTAAGTCATTCTTATTAACACTATATGTTATTATTAGTGATTTATTAAATAGTTCTCCACACTAATATCTAATTATCTGAACTGAACTGTAGGATAACTATGTTTAAAGGTTTGAGGAGGCATCTTCTCAGGATCCAGAGTCAGTTAATGATGATGCTATGTAGTCACAGACAGTGGGTGACCTTTATAAAGGTCGCATTTATGCATGGGGGCCGCTTTGCAGACTCTATGCCCCTGCATCTGTCACTGGAGATGCCCCTTCTCTTGCACCTGAGAAAGCGGAGGACATGGTCCGCACTTAGATTCATGCCCTCAATGAAGAACTCCAGAAGCAAAATGAGGAGATGTGGAAGACTAGGGAAAGTGCATGGAAGAAGAAGTGGACAAAGAAAATAGAGAAAAAGATAGAGAAGAAGGTGGCATCGAGAATGCAAAGGGAGGTCCGATAGCAGATGAAGCAACAACATATGCAGATGCAGCAGATGCATGCTTATTTTGAGCTCATGAGAGTAAGTAGCTCCACACCTTTTCCTCCTCCTCCACCAGCTCCAGCACCACTGGTTTTCAACTCCATGCATCATTCCTCTTCCGACTCCTCGTCTACTGATGATGATACTCCTTCGGATGATGATCATACAGATTATTCATGATGAACACTTGTATTTTATTTTTAACATTATTTATTTGGATTTTTTTGTCTTCTTTTGTAATGACATTTAAAATTTATATTTTATAAATTATTTTTGAATGTTTAGATGCCCAATTTATAGTTTTTATTATGTTTACAAATTGTGATAATCAGGAACAGGTAGAAATAACTATCTATATAAACAAAAAATACCAATAATAGTAAAATATATCACAGACGGAAAAATTTGTTTGTAACTTATAAATGAATTTTTCATCTGTGATTTACAGTCAATTTTTTTCGTCTGTGATTTACAGACAAATTTTTCTGTCTCTAACTTACAAACGGATTTTTCCGTCTATAACTTACGGATGGATTTTTTCGTCTGTAAATTATAGACGGATTTTTTTGTCTGTAAGTTACAGACAGATTGTAAAATCTGTCTGTAATTCTTTGCCGACGAGGATATTACAGACAGTTTATGTCCGTCTGTAAATTCATCTCTAATTTCAAAAGCTGTTTGTAATGGTTTAAAAATCCATTGTAAATTTGTCTATATATACAGGTTTTTTAGTAGTGAGAGAGGGAGATGAGAGAGAGAAGAAATAATGGAAAGAGAGAAGAAGGATGAGACAATCTGTCTGTAATTCTTTGCCGACGAGGATATTACAGACAGTTTATGTCTGTCTGTAAATTCATCTCTAATTTCAAAAGCTGCCTGTAATGGTTTAAAAATCCATTGTAAATTTGTCTATATATACAGGTTTTTTAGTAGTGAGAGAGGGAGATGAGAGAGAGAAGAAATAATGGAAAGTAAGAGAGAAGAAGGATGAGACGTGGTTTTGATGTCTTTCACACAATACAAACAATTTTTGTTGTCTTTAGATGGTTTAATGAAATAGAGCATTTTGCATGTTCACTTACAAACAAATTTATCTGTCTCTAAATCTACCAAAGGTAATTATAGATGAAAAATTCTGTTTGTAACAAACTATATGAAAAGTTAGTAAAAATTTTCCAAATTACAAACAGATTTTTCTGTTTGTAATTCCAGTTCAAAAATTTTTGCTTTAGTTTCAAATTACAGACAAAAATTTTTGTCGGTAAATTCAGTCTATGATGTTTCATGCCAAATGACAGGCCAATCATAGATGAATATTACAGGAAAAAATATATATTGTATTACAGACGAATTTCTCCAAAATAAAAAAAAGATTTACCGTCTATAAATTCGTCTATAACATAGATGGATTTTTTCCATTTGTATTTTGCATGTTTCTAGTAGTGATATTTGTCATTTCAAAAATTAATTTGTTCTTTCTCTTAACTATTCCATTTTGTTGTGAGTGAATAACTCATTGTAAATTGGTGCTCAACTTTCAAATCATTACAAAACATATTCAATTTTAGTAGAAATATACCTTTTTCTATTATCAGTTCTTAGTTTCTTCAATAAAAATACCATTTTGAGCTTTGATTGAGGCCTTAAACTTTTTCAAAATAGAAAAAACCTTCATATTTATATTTTAGGAAGTAAACCTAAGTCATTCTTATAAAATCATTTATGAAAAGAATGAAATATTTGATACCATTAAGTGAGTTACTTTTCATAGATCTACAAACATTTGAACAAACAACCTTAAGCTTTTCACTTGCTTTTCAAGTTGTTGAACTTGGTAAAGACAATCTATGTTGCTTACCAAGTTGACAACCTTCACAGACTTCTGAATACACTTAAATATTAAGGAAAGCTTTGAATAATTCTTGCCTTTGAGCAAATTAAATGAATTTCAAGTTGTAATGACTAAACCTCATACTAAAGCTTAGAATCAAGTTCTGCCTTATTAACCTTGCATTCTTGTTCAACAATTAAATTTCAATTTACAGAAAAACATCTCTTTCTCATATTTATTTCAAATAACTTATTATCATCAACATCAATAATCATACAACTTCCTTCTTTAAAGATCAATGACTATCCGTTTTGCATCATTTGACCCACACTTAATAGGTTTTGATTAAGTTCAAGTACTAAAAGGACATCAGGAATGTATTTGATACTTGTTGCAGTATGAATCTAACAATTCCTTTGCCTGTAATAGTAACTTTGTCTCTATTTCCAATCTTTATTGATCTTGTAACTGTCACGACCCTTTTTTATAAGGGACCGAGAACATTGTTTCTACACCACATACTTATTTAAAATAAGTAAATAGCAGAGAATATAAGTATAAAAATTCACTTCTCATTCAAAGTAAAAGTGAAGTTCCTTACAACAAATATCCAACAGATCAACATAATATTACATTTAGTTTATAATATTCAAAATACCAAAAAAAATTATAATACGTGATTCCCTCGACATGAGGTCTCTTATATAAAGAAAAAGGACTCTGATGCATTATTATTCAACTCCAGCTTCTAACTATTCTTCACTGGCCCCTCAGCCTGTGAAGTAGATGCAACACCTGCTACATCTGCTCACGTACCACCGTACGATCATCGCAGTACACACGCACACAACGACATAGAAAGAAATGCAAGGGTGAGCTTACCAAACATAAAATAAAATTATATATATATACAGCAAAATATTTCTCACAGCAATAACCCCATGCATTTCCAGCCCATCTAATGCACAGCATGAAAACGGTTTCCAACTGGTTTCACAGCCTAAGTAATCCAGAAGGAACCGAGCGGTCCGGAGCGACCCATTCCGTATCTGGATCCGACAGACAAGACAATGAAACAAGATGAACTTACCGTTACATGTCTACCCACCTAAACATGTAACTCGGCTCTATAATGATGCAAAACATATATCTCAGCATGATGCACGCCACCAAAATTATTTTAACAGCTCAACTACGGCAAGTTTATAATAGATCAGCCAAAATCTCAGCATTTTAAACTAATTGACAACAGTTACAGCTTAGAAAAATAGCTTTTATTCAATAGATCTAACAAAATCATATCAAAATATCTTGAAATAACATATTAAACCGTTCAAAACATAGTTCATAGGTTAAAGTAAACTCCCCTTACCTCAGAAAGATGATTCACACTAGATCTACCGAATATTACTTGATTATAATAAAAATTCACCGAAGATTCAGCTTTAGAACGGAGTTTCTCCTAAGAACACCATGAATTTCTATAAGAAAGAGAAGGAGAAGAGAAACGAACGGTAAATCTAGCTTCAAACTTAAAGAAACTTACTTCCAATACTTCAGAATAGATGTAGAATCTCAGATCTGGCGAGAAATCTAAGTTTAGGAAGGTTTAGTATGAGAGAAATGGTGGTTTACGGCCTTAGAACCTTTGAGAACCTTGGATAGAGGTGAAGAAATGAAAATTTCGTGTGAAACCCCCTTACTGTTCATGCCGGAAAATACTGTTCAGGGCACTATTCATGCCGAAAAACACTGTACACGCACTGTACGCGTATGTGACGTCACCGATGACGTCAGCAGTCACTGTACATACGCGGTTGGCACTGTTCATACACGGTTTGTACGCGGTTGGCACTGTTCATACGCGGTTTTCACTGTTCACACGCGGTTTGCAC
This sequence comes from Abrus pulchellus subsp. cantoniensis, assembly GCA_024086825.1. Lineage (NCBI taxonomy): Eukaryota > Viridiplantae > Streptophyta > Magnoliopsida > Fabales > Fabaceae > Abrus > Abrus pulchellus. The sequence continues at coordinate 16,215,092 of CM044050.1, forward strand.
TGTTCACACGCAGTTTGCACTGTTCATACGGTACTGTTCATACATGGTACTGTTCATACGGTACTGTTCATACGGTATATTCCAATACCAAATAATCCTTCAATTAACATTGAACAGTATAAAATATTATAGATTACTCAATAATAAATTAGAAGCCTAACAATTCTCCCCCCGAAAATAAATTTTCGTCCTCGAAAATTTCATTCCCCAGAGAAAAGATGAGGGTACAATTTTCTCATTCTTTCTTCTAACTCCCATGTGGCATCACCAGTTATTTGGTCCCAAACAACCTTTACTAACCGAATAGACTTACCTCTAAGTTTCTTAACTCTAGTTTCCTCGATACGAGTAGCTGGGACCTCCACAGACAAGTCATCTCGTAACTCCACAACATCAGGCTCAATTACATGAGACAAATCTGGAACATACTTCTTTAGCTGCGACACATGGAAAACATTATGTATTCCAGACAACTGAGGTGGTAACGCTAATTCATAGGCTACTGGTCCTCGACGATGTAATATCTGATACGGTCCTATGAACTTAGGTGTTAACTTCTTGGCTCTTAAGGCTCGCCCCACACCTGTAGTGCGTGATACTCTTAAGAATACATGATCACCAACCTCAAATTCTAGGGATCTTCTGCGTCGGTCAGCATAAGATTTCCGTCGACTTTGGGTAGCTCTTAGCTTTTCTCTAATAAGTTCAACTTTCTCCTTAGTTTCTTGCAGCATTTCAGGTCCAACCATCAAATGTACTCCATCTTGGAACCAACGAGATAGGGGTTCTACACCTTCTACCATACGAGCTTCAAATGGTGCCATATCTATACTCGAATGATAGCTATTATTATAAGTGAATTCTACCAAAGGAAGCATATCCTCCCAATTACTCCTCTGCTCTACAATGCAAGTCCGCAATAAGTCTTCTAAGGTCTGAATAGTACGCTCAGATTGACCATCTGTTTGCGGATGGTATGCAGAACTCAACCTCAACTGTGTGCCCATAGATTCTTGGAAACTCTGCCAAAACTGGGAAGTGAATCGAGGATCCCTATCAGAGATAATACTAGAAGGTACTCCATGCAACCTGACAATCTCTCTAATGTACAATTCTGCTAATTTCTCCAAGCTAAAGGTCATGTTAATTGGCAAGAAATGTGCACTCTTGGTTAGCCTATCAACTATGACCCTGACCTGCATCATGATTCCTAACTGTTCTAGGTAGATGGGACACAAAGTCCATAGTCACATGGTCCCACTTCCACTCTGGAATTTCCATCATTTGTAACTCTCCTGGAGGGCTTTGGTGCTCCGCTTTTGCCTTTTGACAAGTCAAGCAGGCTTTAACAAACTCAGCTATCTCTCGCTTCATGCACAGCCACCAAAACATCTGCTTTAAATCTTGATACATCTTGGTAACACCAGGATGAATGTTGAGACTACCCTTATGTCCTTCTTCTAGAATTGCTCTCTTTAATTCAGTATCTCTAGGAACACAAACTCGACCTTGACATCTGAGAATACCATCAACACCTTTTCTGAAACCCTTTGTCTTATCTGTCCCTAAGAGAAATACAATCCGACATAACATTGGATCCCACAATTGTTTATCTTTAATTTCCTGTAAGAAATTATTAGTCACCACAATTCGGCTACAACTAATCTTTTCGGGTGATAAGTCCACATGTATGTTCAGGTCTCGGAATTGTTCTACCAAAAGGGTTTCACTGACTCTTAGGGAGAATGCCTGAACCACATTCCTACTTAATGCATCGGCCACCACGTTAGCTTTTCCTGGATGGTATTGGAGCTGAAAATCATAATCCTTAAGGAATTCCACCCAACGTCTCTGCCTCATATTTAACTCTCGCTGATCAAATAAATACTTCAGACTCTTATGATCACTATATACATCAAACTGAGCTCCGTAAAGATAGTGTCGCCACACCTTCAGAGTAAAGACTACAGCAGCTAACTCAAGGTCATGAATCGGGTAATTTCGCTCATGAGTTCGCAATTGACGAGATGCATAAGCTACCACTCTCTTATCTTGCATCAACACACATCCCAATCCCTGATGAGAAGCATCACAGTACACCTCAAACGGTCGACTAGTATCAGGGAGAATCAACACCGGCGAAGAAGTTAGTCTCTGTTTTAACTCATTAAAGCTTTGCTCACATTCCTCAGTCCACACAAAGGGTTGATCACGGCGAGTTAGCCGTGTTAATGGTGCAGCTATCTTCGCGAATCCCTCTATAAATCTCCAGTAGTAACCTGCTAGGTCCACAAAACTACGAATCTCTGAGGCTGTCTTCGGCCTTTCCCACTGCAACACCGCTTCAACTTTGGAAGGATCAACTGCAATTCCTTTAGCTGAAATAACATGACCAAGGAACTTCACTTCCTCTAGCCAAAACTCACACTTAGACAGTTTAGCATACAACTGTTTTTCCCTTAAAACATTAAGTACAGTCCTCAAATGCTCTTCATGTTCCTCTGACGAACTAGAATAAATTAAAATATCATCAATAAAGACTACTACAAATCGATCCAGGAAAGGTCTAAAGATCCGATTCATGTAGTCCATAAACACAGCTGGAGCATTTGTAACTCCAAAAGGCATCACTATATACTCATAATGACCATATCTAGTGCGAAAAGCAGTCTTAGGAATATCTTCATCCTTCACTCGGATCTGATGGTACCCAGACTTCAAATCAATCTTAGAGAATACCTTAGCACCTCTCAGCTGGTCCATCAAATCATCGATTCGCGGCAATGGGTACTTGTTCTTAATTGTCAACTTATTCAACTTACGATAATCCACACATAATCTAGAACTTCCGTCCTTCTTTTTCACCAAGAGAACTGGGGCTCCCCAAGGTGATACACTTGGTCTAATCATCTATTTACGCATTAGATCCTCGATCTGCTCCTTAAGCTCAATTAACTCTTTTGGCGCCATTCTATACGGTACTACAGACACTGGCTCAGCTCCAGGAATCAAATCTATAGCAAACTCTACCTCTCTACGTGGAGGTATTCCAGGAATATCCTCTGGAAAAATCTCAGGGAATTCTCGTACTACTGGTATTGACTGAATGCTTTGCTCCACTTCTGCATTCATAACTCCCAACAAAACAAAACAAGATACTCCCTCACCTAAGGATGTTTCTACTTGGCGAATAGAAATCAATTCTACACAATCTTGCTGCTCAGGAAAGATTAAACACCTCCTGCCACAATCAATTAGCACACGATTGGCAGTTAGCCAATCCATACCCAGGATTACATCTAACCCTGACATCGGGATACAAATAAGATTTACTTTGTATCTTCGTCCCTCAATTGCTATGGGACACCTAACACAAACCGTCGAAGTCTTAATTGAACTTAAAGTAGGTGTCGATACTACTAAGTCACATCCTAGATCGCCCACCGGTAATCCTAAATTTCTCACACAATTGTCCGCAATAAAAGAGTGTGTGGCTCCAGAATCAAACAACACAGAGAGAAGTACTTGCCACAGCCTCCATGGCGTGAGCCATTTGGTTTACGTCAACAGGAGGAGGAGGGTTTGCAACAGATTTTCTCGGTCTAGCCATCCTAATATATAGACTAGCTTAGATTACTAATGTTTAACACATTCAGCAATACCACCACATAGCTATATTCACATATTCAGCTTACAGTAATATATTCATATTTAGTATGTCATAACAATTTAATCAATTTAGCACTGAGCACAACGTCATATCAGCATTTCAAACAACATAGCAAACACATTTATCTCAGCAATCATGTACAATCTTAGCTTAACAACCTATTATTCACGTAGCATGAATCGCCTATAGCTCACCCAGTATCATATACCAAAATTTCCTACATCTGTCGTGTCTGAGAACTGAGGTGATCAAGCTCGTTCCCTCACAACTTGATGAATAGAAATTATGATATATGATTCACAGCTAAAACTTATATGTCTAATATGCACAACTGACGCCTAACAACCTCACCCCGTAGGTTTACCTAGATCATGCTCTGATACCACTAAAAATGTCACGACCCTTTTTTATAAGGGACCGAGAACATTGTTTCTACACCACATACTTATTTAAAATAAGTAAATAGCAGAGAATATAAGTATAAAAATTCACTTCTCATTCAAAGTAAAAGTGAAGTTCCTTACAACAAATATCCAACAGATCAACATAATATTACATTTAGTTTATAATATTCAAAATACCAAAAAAAATTATAATACGTGATTCCCTCGACATGAGGTCTCTTATATAAAGAAAAAGGACTCTGATGCATTATTATTCAACTCCAGCTTCTAACTATTCTTCACTGGCCCCTCAGCCTGTGAAGTAGATGCAACACCTGCTACATCTGCTCACGTACCACCGTACGATCATCGCAGTACACACGCACACAACGACATAGAAAGAAATGCAAGGGTGAGCTTACCAAACATAAAATAAAATTATATATATATACAGCAAAATATTTCTCACAGCAATAACCCCATGCATTTCCAGCCCATCTAATGCACAGCATGAAAACGGTTTCCAACTGGTTTCACAGCCTAAGTAATCCGAGGAAGGCAGAGCCGGTCAGGGAGCGACCCATTCCGGTATCTGGATCCAGACAAAGACAAAGACAAAGCTCAGCATGAACTTACCGTTACATGTCTACCCACCTAAACATGTAACTCGGCTCTATAATGATGCAAAACATATATCTCAGCATGATGCACGCCACCAAAATTATTTTAACAGCTCAACTACGGCAAGTTTATAATAGATCAGCCAAAATCTCAGCATTTTAAACTAATTGACAACAGTTACAGCTTAGAAAAATAGCTTTTATTCAATAGATCTAACAAAATCATATCAAAATATCTTGAAATAACATATTAAACCGTTCAAAACATAGTTCATAGGTTAAAGTAAACTCCCCTTACCTCAGAAAGATGATTCACACTAGATCTACCGAATACTGTTCACTGCCTTACTGTTCATGCCGGAAAATACTGTTCAGGGCACTATTCATACCGGAAAACACTGTACACGCACTGTACGCATATGTGACGTCACCGATGACGTCAGCAGTCACTGTACATACGCGGTTGGCACTGTTCATACACGGTTTGTACGCGGTTGGCACTGTTCATACGCGGTTTTCACTGTTCACACGCGGTTTGCACTGTTCACACGCGGTTTGCACTGTTCATACGGTACTGTTCATACACGGTACTGTTCATACGGTACTGTTCATACGGTATATTCCAATACCAAATAATCCTTCAATTAACATTGAACAGTATAAAATATTATAGATTACTCAATAATAAATTAGAAGCCTAACAGTAACAACTTCCAACTTTGAGAAAAAAAATTGGTTTCCATATAATGGGCTGAGTGCATCCACTATCAATGAACCAAGTGTCACCATTTTCTTAGTTCCTAATAGTCTTGACCTTTTGAAATGTTGGAGTTTATTGATTTTGTTATTGCTGTTTCAACTTATAAAACCTTCTCAATGTGTCCATTTTTATTGAAATATCTACATAAGATTGAAAAAAGTGGTTTTTCCTTTGTACCAACAATCAAGCTCCTTATGATTAGTTCTTTTGTAAATTTCATATTTTGTAAATCATTATTTCTTCATTGAATCTTTTCTAGAATGCTTTTCAACAATAATCTTAATGGTTTGACCTTTTCTTTTTGCCTCATTAGCAAGGTAAATTTTGTTGCTTCCTCTAGTTTGAGAAGTTTTCTTTGTTCTTGAGCTTAAAATATATTTATAAGCTCTGTTAAGCTTATTTTAGAAAGGTCTTTGGACTCTTCAAATAAAAAAAAAACATGGATTCAAACCTTTCAAGCAAGACAATTAAGACTTTTTCAACAATTTTACTATTTAGAAGTTATTTTCCTATCAATCTAATTTGATTTACAACCTTCATAATATTGGTCAAGAAGTTTTTTTTTTTTTTTTATGGTTTTAGCCTCATTTATTTTCAAGTCTTCAAACTCTTTTTTAAGGTTAAGAACATACATATGTTTAATCCTCTCATTTCCAAAGAACTTTTTTTCAAGATTCTCTCAAACTTCTTTTGCTATTTGAGATTCTCATAAAGATATCATCATCCATAGCAGAATGAATGATGATAAGAGCCTTATATATTTTCGCAACTTGTTTGATATGAAATCTCATCTGAGTTACAGTAAAATTTTCTTACAGAGGTAGTAGTTTAGCACAAGTTTTCACCCACTTCTTAAAGATTGTAAGCTCTCAACTAACCCTTATCTTTGTAGTCATAGTTGTTTCCTATAAATACAAGAGGTGGTGGTCTGACCAACTCTCCTTTATATATTAACTGCTCTCTAAAATCATTTTTGAAGGGTAATTATGTTATTCTATTATACAGGTGATTGCATCAAAAAAAAGATCTAAAATTGTGTAATGATTAAAAATAAATTATAAATATTTAAAATATAAAGATAAAATTAAAGTTGAACTACAAAAAATGCTCAATGTATGAAAAGTCACATGAAATAATGAAAAATATATACTTAAAAAACACTTCTTTTAAGACAATTTCTAAACAATACTCTCATTTAAGAATTAGAACCTACAAATTATATATAAAGGTATATTTTTATATTTCTATTAATTTTGGAGTCATTTGTAAAACTTAAATCACTCTTTTTATTAGATTGACTGATGACTATCATTTTATTTATTGTTTTCCATAATCCCTTTAAATTACAAGTTGTCCATTGATTTGCTAAACACAGCCTTCACCTAGTTAGTTTCTTCTTACTAACTCTGTACTTATGCTTTAGGTATTGCTTGAACATAGCATCTTGGGGTTGCTACTTGAATGTCGTGAGTTAAAGGTGATTTAGAGCTGAAGGTGGTGGTGTTCTTATGAAAAGCAGTCAAACGCTTAAGTCAGTGAGGTGTACAAAGAGTTCTAAAAGGCTTAGAATATAAATGTGCTTGGAGTCTTGATGTCATTCTTGTTATATAGGTTGGTTACCTTGAGCTTTGGTCTCCCATCATTACTCTGAGATTAGTTGTTAGGTTAATATCGTGTGGTGAAAGTTACTTGATGGGACTGCACACTTAGATGAGGTTTTAGGTGGATAAACCCTTTGTTAATCAGAGTTTAGTTGCATAAATTATATTGACTGATGGGACAGATCCTATGGGTGCTTGCTTATTGTATCATTAAGCGTTATTATTTTCAATTGGGTTGAAGTCATCTATGGCGTGTAGTCTTAGGTGAACGTCTTATTATCTAATTAGGCTCCCTTCTTAGGTAGAGAAAGATCCCAATATGTTGATCCACTATGTCTTACTAAAATTAGTGGAGAGGGGGCAAAATAAGGTATGACAAAAGAGAGATTTTTTATGGCAAAACTTTGAGAGAGAAGGGAGAACGAAAACTCCTTGCTATTTTCTCACATCACTAAAGCACTATTTTTCAGATTACAATTGCGACTTCGTTCATGGTTAGATTGAGCTACTTTTTTGAAATCTAGTTCATAATACTTGAATCTTTATTTATTTGGTTGGATCGTTGAGAAAATGTCTGGAGAGAGAGAGACGGACAGATATCATAATTTCATATTCTTCAATTGGGTTTCTTCATATTCTTGTTTCTTGTTTGTTAGTGTTGGTACTTTGTTTGTATTAGCTGTTTGTAAGCACAATTTATGCACTCATTGGAGACTTTTTTGTATTCTAATCATAGTGAATTATTTCTTTAGTATGGATGACTCGTAGTTTTTTACTTTGCATGATTTTTTCATATTAACAATTGTTTGTCTCTTGTATTGTTTTGTGGTCCTATTTTTGTTCTATTTTTATTGGTGCTCCTTACCGATTCTTGCAAGTTTAGGGGACCGTTGCTTATTGCTCTCCTACTGTATTTGTGTTATTATATTGACATTGCTCCATCAAATTGTTTATATGATATCAAATGAAACTCCATAATCTTTGTCTTTTCCATCTCTTTTGATGTGTACCAAGGGGTCAAAGATGACTTGAACTCCTCATACTAGGTGGTGTGACATATTGGTATGGTAGTTTGTAATGTTCGATGATTTTCAAGGAGTGGTGTTCCAGCAAACACTCGAATGTCCAAGTTAGGGGAGGCTTTGACTAGAGTGAGGGTAAAGAGTTGTGATCTAGCATTATTAGCCAAAGGGAATTTCCTCTTTACGTAGGTGTTGGTGGATTTGTTGTTCAGTACACCTGATACTGTATTCGTCAAGTATAGAATGCATCCTGCATCTATACGATAAGTCATGACACACCTGATAAAGCATTCATTTATTAGAAGTGTCAGAACGTGAATGTACATGCTTGACTGTTAAGTCTTCTCAATTGAAGTTGAGATAAACTTCAATTTAGATCAACAAAGCACGGGTACACAGAATCAGGCAGTGTATTGGTACTAGGTACGTATCCAGTATCAATACTCTTTGGGTACGTGTTAGGTACATACCCGGTACGTAGCAAAAAATATTTTTTATAAAAAAAGGGTACATTGTGGGTACATGTTGCGTATTTCTTGGGTACATTTCTAATATACGTATCCATTAAAATGATGTTGTTTTTTGGTCATTTAAAAAAAATTTAGGTTTTAATACTTTATTTTTTGGGTTCCCCTTAGTTAATTTTGTGCCCTAAATCTCAAGCCCTTACCTGAGAAAACTACAGCGCTAGTAGAGATCTCCACTAAGGCCAACTCAGTAATCTGGGGTTTGAACATGTTATTGTAAAAACCAAACACAGCCGCAGAAAGAAACGACATTGTCGTTTGTAGGACGCACACAACAACCATATTTCTAGTTATAGGTCCGAGGTAAGAGGTAAACATTGGTGAGGTTTAGATTCATTGGTCATTGCTTTCTCTCTCTTTCTCTCTTAACATTCATTTTAAAGTTTTCATCACTGGCATGCATCCTCCCTTTTCAATTTCAGGTTTGACTGATGTTCCTTTTGCTCCCCTCTTTTGTTGCAACTTTAACTTCATCTTTAACTGTTAACTCTTCATGTCATCCAATTTTATTTATTTATCTCTGTGAGAATAGGCTCTGTTTTAGGCTTTGAATTATAATTATTTAATTCCTCCAAAATTTTTTATCGAGATTCAAATTTAGGAAGGAAAATTATGTTTTGGTTTGGGCTTATGATAGATAGTTTTTTCAGAAGTTATTACAACATAAAAGTAAGTGTCCATTATTATTCTCCCAAATTGTATCACTTTAGTTCTTCATTTTATAAAAATATCACTTGAATCTTTATTTTTTAAAAAGACATTCATTTTAATTTATATTCTGCTACAGTTGTATTATTGTAACTGTTGTTTGTTTTTGCTATTAAGCTTATGGACTTGGTTGTGGCTCACGTCGTACTGCTCGAATTGTGGCTAATTCTTCCTAATCGCATGCAATCTATGTAACATCCTTAATTCAAAATCCGTAAATGTATAAATTATTCTTAATCGTTTAAATCCGAACATCAATTTACTTAATATTATGAAAATAATTATAGCAAATTAATGAAATTTTCTCTAAGGTATAATACTTGTTCAATTAAATTGATATATATTAATATAAATGATACAACAATAATTTCAAAAGTTGAATTTAAAACATAATAAAACGGTTTAAGTTAAGAAATTTTAAACATGCATTTTATATTGAGTATATTAATTTACAAAGCATGAGTCAAAATATATGAGACTTGAAATAATAATTATATTATCAAAATATTTACAACACATAAACGTGTACAAGTCTCAAAGCAGTCTTCCTCGAAACTAACCACTTAGGATCAATCCTATTCATCTCCAGTATTCCAACTCCCCATCTCAGCCAGGTCTTCCGAATCCAGATCTTCGTTTGATCCTAGATAGAGATCTCTTGAATAAGTTCTAACCTCTGTACCAGTGACATGCTCAAATGTCCATCTGGATGGTCTTCTGAGGTGGTCATAATTGTGGTAGGTAAATAGGTAAGTAAAAGCTGTCGGGGTCCTAATAGTACCTTGGTACATATATACACAGAGAGTCTGGTATATCCTACTCCTAGGGAAGTCAAAAGGGATACTACAAGAGTAATCCATTTCTATCATAACAAAAACCCTATATTCATCTTCTACAAGTACAGTAAATTTAAAATAATTTACTCTCTAATACTCATTAAATACATAATTTATCCTAAAATGTATAGAACTATCTATTAGTCTAACTCTTCCCTGAGACTCTGTCATCCTAATTCCTTGAAATTATTAGTAAGGATGAGCGTCTATTCTATTCCTTTACAATCATTTAGCATAAAATCATAATTTTAACATAAAGGCATCACATTCAATTTCACAAATTCATATTTACAAACATAGTCACATCACACATGACATTCAATAATTTATCATTCATTTCCCTTTCTCTCATTCCAACACGCACTTCTAGTGCACTGTGATCACAGATACCAATGTCTTCCAACATTTTTCGAGGCCTTACTCAACTAGGTAAATAGTCGCCAGTTAGCCCAAGCACACGGATACAACATGTACAATAATTGGGCCCCTTAACAAAGGCATAGTCAAGAGTCTAGTCAGGAAACGAGTGTGAGGCCATTTGACTCATTTGCTCTCAGAAAGAGTGTGTACACATACACAAATATCGCTCACCACCCTACATTTCTCCCAGATTCTCATCGTCTCGGGACTCTATACCCCAGTGTATCTCTATAACTATTTACACTAGATCAATCCAAATCTAACTCTTAGGGTCATTCTTAGAATTATTCTTTTTCTCACTCATAAGATCGTGCTTAGTAAAGTACTTCCAAACCATGTTCATCTCAATCCATTTTACGCACACATTCATTGATACAATTTTATCCATAAACTTTCATATTCACGTCATTTTACTCAAATACATTTCACAAGATCACATAGATCACTAAGCCAATTTAGTAATATTTCACACTGAATAATCATCTCATAATACATACGAATATATATCAACCACTTAGCCTAACAACTAAATAGTCCAAGTCATCAAACAAACATCTTTTCAACCATACTCAACATAACATATATCACAATCATCCATTCTCATACTATATTCATATAACAGTGCTCTATGAGCTCAACATAAATACTATACTAAAAAGATAAAATAGAGCTCTCCTTACCTTGAAGATGAGCTCAGAGATATATTGAAAAGGGTAGGGGAGTCTACTATAGAAGTTCTCCTGAACACCAAGAGATATCCATAAGAAACAAGAACAGGAAAAATGATTGGAAAAACTCCAGTTTAATTCAAAGAAACTTACTTAGAATCACTTAGCTTCAATTACAAGCGTAATTATGAAGAGAAATTGAAGTTTTTGAGGTTTTTATCTGAGTGAAAGGAAGAGAGAGTTTGGAGAAAACTTGAGAGAAGGACGTGATTTTGAAAAAGAATAAATTTCTCATGCGAGAAATCTCTTAAATACCCCTCAGCCCAACGTGTTCTTGCTTAAGCGACGAACATCTCGCTTGAGCCAGATATGTAGACAGTGGTCCTGCACACTATTTTCTGATATGCTTACTTGAGCAAAATCCATCTTGCCTGAGCAAAATAGTGTCCAGAGAGTATATCATTTCTCTTGTGGGTCCTCGCTTGAGCTACCCATCTCGTCTGAGCGAGATCCTCAGCTCGCTTGAGCGAGAACACTCTCTCCTGAGCGAGATGACAGTTGGGCAACAATTATCTCATCTCGCTTGAGTGAGATAGCTCTGCAGCTAGATATTTCTGCATGCCCAATCTCGCCTGAATGAGATCCACTGCACCAAAATCTTTCCAAAAATTCTCTACATTCTCTTCTAATTACACTCTAATACCACTTAACATTAAATAAACATAAATTATCAGAAAGTGAAAAGAGGATGTTACAAGTTAGGCTTGAAGTTGCTACTCTTTCCCTTAATGAACTAAATTTGAAGGCAGTGCTTTTTACTGATGATAGAGAAGGGAATGATGAGATTGACACTGTTAGAGTATGAATGTTTAGCTTTTTTGTTGTTGATTGTAGAACAATTTATAAATTTGTGTTTTTATTAAAATCTTATTTGTTGAATTATATAATTCACTTTATATTATATTATTTTGAGTGGATTATTAGACAATTTTATGTTATTTAATTATGTTTATATTAAATTTTATTTATTTATTTATATTATATATAGATGCACCCGTGCCCTGATTTTTGAAAAATTAGCGTATCTCCATACCCGTAGCCGGTACATAGCTGTAGCAACAGGTATGTTTGAGGAGATTCACTTTTCGCAGTGGACCAAATGGATCCACAACAGTTTTATTAATTTCACTGTTGTTATGTGTTTCACTTCGGATAATCTTCAATAACTATAGGAATCTTACTTAGTATGCTTTATTTAGCTTAAAATCAAGTGCCTTGGCTAGACGCATTTTATTTTAACTTCCAAAAATATTTCATTGATTGGATAATAATACATATAGACCACTTGAGACTAAATAATAATTTTCAAAAGAAGAAATACGTAAACTTAATCAGAAGTAACTATAACCAAAATAGTATAAATTGACTTTAAAAAATTAATAGAATCCATATAAAATAACGAAGACAATTACTGAAAAAAAGGTGAAATGAATAACAAATATCAAATATATGTCGCATATTATGGAAAAGTACATCTCAATTATCAAAATAATAATGAAAAACAAATTGCAAATTAAATGAAAACTATATGCTAAAGAAAAATGAAGAACAATTTCATTTAAAGTGGATAAATTTATTGATGGACTTACTAAATTTTAAAATGATTGATGATATATGGTACGAAAAGATAGCTGAAGGAAAAGTGCAAAAACAAGAACTTTATTAGTTATTCGTCTTTCGCCATTGTAAATTGTTTTTACATTACGTTGGACACCAAATAGCAATCCTGTTTACGAATTCGTTTATTAGAGCCACCAGAAGGGAAAGGCTTGTGTACAGCTATTTGTGTATAACCATTAGAAATTAAATAACTACTTATCTAAGATGCTAATTAACATTTGTCTGCGATATCTCTTCGCGAACTGCAGCTATTGGTTGCTGTCTATTTGAATTTGAATCATTATTAGACTTGAACAATTAGGTTTCTCGATTAGATTAACTTTTCTAGGTTCTTCCGTCGGTTCAACTTTTCAACTTCCAACAAAATTGAAAAATTTTCTGATACTTTAATCTTTTATCTCTTTTCTCATATTTCATGCAAATCATCGTTTTAAAAAATTGTGGTTAAGCTAGAGAAAGAAGAGAGAATGGGAGAATATAAGAAAATTAGAAATTATAAGAGAGGTGTTAGAGATAATTATAGTTGTTCCTGTTAGAGAAACTGTAGTCTTCAAGTCTCTGCTCTAGCGTGCTGACGTCACTCTGACCGTTGTTAACGTAAAAGGGTACCTGCAAAAGGCACTCCGATGCTGAAGTCAGGATTCAGTTCTGAGCAATCATGCTATTTCATAATAAAAAGTCAATCCTTTACCTACACTTCCTACCTTCTTTTTATAGGCATTGTAATGGGCTAATGGGTCTGCTGAGTCAGCCTTGACTTTGGCCCCTTTCATGATTTAAATAATATTTTAATTATTATCCTTAATTAAGTTATTTACCTTTAAATCCTAACGAGATATTGGTTCAAATTGGCCGAGTAGGTATTCGGTTTCCTTTTTCTATATGTAGGTCCGAGCAGTTCCCTTATCCAGTACACTAGTCCCCCAAGCCGAAGAGGTATGAGTTGAGGGCTTAAAAATCAGACAAGTGACAAGCATATGTAAAGGAGAAGGTACTCGGTGTGGTGGAATGGTAAGAATACCAATGGGGGTATTCGGTTTATTAGGTGGTTATGAATACCGAGGGGGTATTCGGTTTAGGAGATGTGTTGGCGATACCGAGGGGGTATTCAGTTTTTCAAAAAGTGAATGTAGGTTAAAGAAAATAAGTAAAAAATAAGGAATAATAAAAATTCATAAAATAAATAATAATAATGGAAATAGATCATTCTAGAACCTCAGGCTTTTTAGGGTTTCCTTGATGTGTGTGTTCGAAACGAAGGGGTAGTCGATTTTGACCATTTGATCTGGGATAGATTTGTCGGTTAGGGAGGGACGTGACTCTTCACATGCCCGAGGACTCTCCCCTTTATAAATACGCGGTGGTCCAGGTATTTTGTGCTCCACTTTTTCTCTGTACCGAAAAGTACATACTGTCACTCCAAACCGAAAGGTATTCAAACTTTTTCTTTCAAACTGACTACTATGAGGAGTGCTTTGTTCTTCTTTCCTTATTTTTATCATGGCCGGATCCTTAGAATGGGAAGACTCGTTGTCAGAGTCATCTATGCCGACTAGTGTCGACACTCATCTTGCTGAGAAAGCCGAAAGGGGGGTAGAATTTGATTAAGGACCAAGTGGGGGTCATGAAGACGTAGAGATTTGCTTTAGGGAATGCAACGATGAAGCCGAATTGTCAGAGTCACCAATTCTGATTCTTCTGAACCCTTACCAAGCACGAGCCCCCCTAGGGAAAGACCAGTATTTCCCCCCTGTACAGTTCCCAGATACGAGTGGGTACACGGTGAGGTAGCCGCCTACTTCTCTCAGTATAAAAGAAATAAGGCTCTTCAATCTTTTGTTGATCATGTTGACATTTCATTTTGGGAGCCATTTGACCCCTACCTTATATCCATTGATCCCTGTCGTGGAGATGAAACCGAAGACCCAGAATTTGTTTTTCTAGGGGGTGTCAGAATGGCCGACACCTTTTTTGTGTATGAATATATGTTTAGAGAGTTAGGTATAAAATTGCCCGTTGATAACATCCAAATGGGAGTGTTAAGGGTTTTGAATGTAGCGCCGACACAACTCCATCCCAATGGGTGGGCGGCTATTCAAGCTTTTAGAGTACTTTGTAAATTTCATTATATAGAACCTAGTGTAGGCTTATTTCTTCATTTTTTCTATCTCGTAGGTAGGAATTTTTTCTTTGATAGTGAAAATAATCCTCTTTTTCCCTTCCACTGGACCTGGGTGCCTCGTCGGTATGATTGGATTCCTGAGGACATGTTGTCGGCTAGGGAGTTAGCAGCCTTGGATTATTTAAAGTCTCTTCCCCGAGACCTTCCTGCCCCGACACATACTTTTAGTATTAAAATTTCCTCAACCTCGTCTGGACATGGATGGTATGTTCCATCATTGTGGTTTCATTTTTTAATTAAGCGATATTGATTTGAATATCTGCTTTTATTGTAGGTTTAATGGCCCAGTGTGGTGTTCACATGCCGACATACTGTAAAACTTTGAAGTCTAAGGCACCTGAAAATACACCCATTGAGGAGCATCGACATCCTCAAATGGATCATATTCCTATTGCAACCGAGCCCCAACCTCCTCCCCGAGACCTTGTCATTGCAGAGAATCAATCGAAAAAGTGTAAAGACAAGGGCAAGAAGAGAGAGAAGAACAAAGAATCGGAGAGAGAGAAGAAGAGAAATGGAGGAAGCACTGACTATTGAAAGGCAAAAGGCTGATGTTGAAATGAAAGCCTTTGCCGACAAGTGTTCAGTCCAAGTAGCTATTGAACATGAGTCGGGTTTTAACCATGCCGTTCGTCAGTGCTATGGTTTCTGCCAAGTGCCCTCTGACTTCCATTTCGATCTTACTAGAGATTTTTTTGGTGGTAGGTTTTTACCATATAATGACGTAGATGAGGATCTAGAACCTGACACCGAAGCCCCTCCAAGAGTGAATATAAATGACAATGCTGAAGCCCCTGTTATGGATGCTGCCGGACCTGATACTTTTGGTCCTGATGCTGGGGATGAAGGAAACTAAGTTTTTTTATTTTTTCTTTTGTATTCATGGGCTGATAGCGTCCAAATTTTGTAATCTTTTGACAATGAAATACAAGTTAGCTAGATTTTTCTGTTTCAATGTTTGGTCGAATAAGGGTACATGTCGGTATTAATAAATTCTTAGCCAATCATTCTTAGCCAATCATAGGTACTTGTAGTAATATTTGGTTCATCCTCGTCCGAGTGGGGTATTCGGGAGGGGAATAATTTTAACCTTAGCCAAGTGATACTTGTGAGAACTTTAATAACGATTCATCCTTAGCCGAGTGGGGGTACTCGGGAGGGAATTAAATCAATTCATCCTTAAATCAATTCAACCTTAGCCAAGTGATACTTGGGAAGGAATTTTAATAAAGATTCATCCTTAACCGAGTAGGAGTACTCGGGAGGGAATTTTATCAATTCATCCTTAACCAAGTGATACTTGGGAGGGAATTTTAATAAAGATTCATCTTTAACCAAGTGGGGGTACTCGGGAGGGAATTTTAATCAATTCAAATGAAGTGCGTGAAAGAAATCCTAATTCATAGAAAACAGTATAGCTGAAAAGAAGTATTTTATTGATAGGGTGACTCGTTAAAAACCTTTCCCAGGAAAACTTCTTTTTCACTTTCTTTTAAGAGGACAAAACCTGGGGAGGAAAAGAGTACACCGATTACAAATTACAAGGCTTTAACTATAATAATGCTTCAAGTGTGTAGCATTCCAAGTTCTCGGTATAAGTTTTCCTTCTCTCGTTTCCAACTTGTATGCTCCATTGTCTAATCTTGCCGCTACCTGAAAGGGGCCTTCCCAATTAGCCGCCAACTTCCCTTCTCGTCGATCTCTTCGTGCCTCTCTGGTTACGTGCCATACTAAATCACTCTCATAAAATTGCCGTGGATTAACTTTGGAGTTAAATTTTCTTGCTATCATTCTTCTGCTAGCTTCGGTCATGATGGCTGCTTGGCTACGCACCTCATCTATTAAATTCAGGTTGATGGCTAAAGTCTCCTTATTAGCTGATTCGTCAAAATTTTCTCTTCGAAATGAAGGTTCTTCAATCCCTACCGGCACCATGGCATCAGTGCCATAGGTAAGCCGAAAAGGAGTCTCCTTCGTAGTGGTTTGCGGCGTGCATCGATAAGCCCATAGTACCTCAGGCAGCTTCTCTGCCCACTCTCCTTTTGCCGAACCTAATCTCCTATTTAACTCATGTAAAATCACTTTGTTTGCCACCTCGGCCTGGCCATTAGTCTGAGGGTGTTCAACAGATGTAACTCTGTGTTTGATATGCAGACCTTCCAAAAACTCATTGAATCGTCGATCTGTAAATTACAGTCCATTGTCTGTAATCAATACATGGGGGAGACCAAAACGTGTGATGATGTTTTTCCAAGTGAATTTTTGTACGTTGCTAGCTGTGATAGTGGCAAGGGGCTCGGCTTCAATCCGTTTGGTGAAGTAATCAACCACGACAATGAGAAATTTACACTGCCCTTTTACTAAAGGGAAAAGCCGAGGAGGTCTATTCCCCCAATAACAAAGGGCCACAGGGAGCTAATAGAGCGAAGGATATCAGCATGTTGGTGTAGGTGAGGACCATGCTATTGACATGGAATGCATTTCTTCACAAACACGTGGCAATCCTGGGTGAGTGTTGGCCAATAGTACCCTGCTCTGATTATTTTTACTGCCATGGTTCATCCGCCCGAATAGGTACCACATATACCTTCATGGATCTCCCTCATGACATAGCTGGCTTGTTCGTCATCCAGGCATTTAAGCATAGGTGTTGAAATTCCTCTTTTGTATAAATCTTTGCCGAGAAGGAGGTATTTAGCTACATGAATTCGTATTTTCTTAGCTGCATCTGGATTATTTGGTAAGCTGTTATTGGTAAGGTATTGGATGATGGGGGTCATCCAATTGTGAGGCATATTTTCTATTTCCATGCACTCTTGTTTGGTGATGCTGGGTTGGAGGATTTCTTGATGAATCACACTTTGTAATTGCCCAGGTTTCCTTTGACTAGCCAGTCTAGCAAGCCTATCGGCTCGTTCGTTCATGTTTCTTGGTATATGCCGAATAAATACTTCATCAAATTCAGCTTTTATTTTCTTAAATTCTTGATAATATTGGAGCATAACCGAGTCCTTAACTTGATATATATCATTAACCTATTCAGCCACAATTTTTTAGTCACTCCAGCCGGTAATGCGTTTAATTCCTATCTCCTTTGCTAATCTAAGACCAACACGTAAGGCTTCATACTCGGCTTGATTATTGGACGCCTTGAACCCGAAACGAATAGGTTGTTCGATGGTGACGGTGTTCGGCCCTTCCAATATAACTCCTGCTCCACTGCCTAATCGGTTTGACGACCCGTCAACATGCAGATTCCATGTATCTGAAGTGGTTTGTTTGTGAGCTGTGAACTCATTAATGAAGTCCGCTAACACCTGAGCTTTAAGAG
Source organism: Abrus pulchellus subsp. cantoniensis (assembly GCA_024086825.1). Lineage (NCBI taxonomy): Eukaryota > Viridiplantae > Streptophyta > Magnoliopsida > Fabales > Fabaceae > Abrus > Abrus pulchellus. The sequence continues at coordinate 16,233,500 of CM044050.1, forward strand.
GGCCTCGATTTTCAAAATGGATATCAAACTAAGAGAGCTTAATTGTCCATGCAACCAACCGACCAGCCAATTCTGGTTTTCTCAAAATTTTAGCCATCGGACAATCTGTACAGACAACCACCCGATGGCTTTGGAAATAATGTTTTAACCGACGAGCTGTATAGAGTAAGGCCAGTACTACTTTTTCCATTAGCTGTTAGCAGGATTCAAGATCTTGGAGTGTTCGGCTGATGAAATATACAGGGGCCAGTTCAGGTATTTCCTGAAGTAAAATCGAACTGATGGAGTTATCTGACATAGCCAAATAAACAATCATATCCTGATCAGGTTTTGGTTTTGTCATCACAGGAGGCGCTGCTAGCATATGCTTGTATTGTTCGAAGGCAACCTCACATTCGTTGGACCAAGCGAATTTTTGGGATTTCTTTAACAATTCAATGAAAGGCCGAGACCTCTTTGCCATTAATGGTAAGAATCTAGCGAGGGCTGCAATCCGGCCGGCTAGTCACTGAACCTCCTTGATATTCTGGGGACTGGCCATTTTGATGATGGTGTGGCATTTATCAGGATTAGCCTGGATGCCTCTTTCAGATAACATAAATCCCAAAAACTTACCCCCAGCAACACCAAATGTGCACTTCTCGGGGTTGAACCTCATACCGTGCTTCCTGGCTTCCCCGAATACCTCCTCCAAATGGGCGAGATATTGCTCTAATGCAAGGGATTTAATTACCATGTCATCCACATACACCTCCATGTATTTACCCACTTGTTTCTCAAAAATTTTATTCATGAGTCTCTAGTATGTCGCCCCTGCATTCTTCAAACCGAATGGCATCACTCGGTAGCAAAAATTGGCTGAATTCGTGATGAATGCCATTTTTTCCTCATCCGAGGGATACATTCGTATTTGATTATATCCAGAATAAGCATTCAAAAAACTTAATATCTTGTGACCGGCTGCCCCATCTACCAAAGTATCAATGTTTGGTAAGGGGTACACATCCTTTGGGCATGCTTTGTTAAGGTCCGTGAAGTCTATGCACATTCGCCATTTGCCATTAGCTTTTTTAACCATGACCATGTTAGCTAACCAAGTCGAATATCTGACCTCTCGTATGAAGCTGGCCTGTAGAAGCTTACTAGTTTCTTCTTCTACTGCTTTTGCTCTATCATCGCCCATTTTTCTTTTCTTCTGCGCTATCAGTTTGACCCCCTTATAAACCGATAAATGATGATATAAAAATGTCGGGTTGATGCCAAGCATGTCTGAGGCTGACCAAGCAAATAAGTCGGCGTTATTCTGTAAAATTTTTTGAAAAAGTTGCTTTTCTTGTACAGCCAAACCGACTCCTAAATAAGTAACTTGTTCAAGCTTTGATCCAAGTTGGAAAGGCTGCTTGTTTTCACTAGGCTAAACCCGATACCCCTCATCCATTCTAGGATCGAGTTCAACATCCAATTCCTCTTTGAACCGAGGGGATACAATATTGACATCTCGATTACCTCCATCGAAAGGTTTAAGACATAGGCTTGCAAAGTAGCATTCTTTAGCTGTCCTCTAATCGGCATGGACTGTAACGATTCAGCCCCTTTCAGATGGGAACTTCATGGCCAAGTGCAGAGTAGATACTATGGCCTTCAACTTATTTAGGGATGGTCTGCCGAGTAGGATATTGTACGAGGTATTTGCATGAACTACCAGATACGTGACCTTGATGCGCTTTCCTTTATGGTCTGATCCAAATAAGGTATAAAGGTCGATACACTCACGAGTCTCCACCCGCTCTCCTGAAAAACTGACTAAGGGTTCTCGGTATTCTTTAAGTTCCTCTTCTGGTATTCCCAGTTGTTTGAAAGTATTCCAGTAGAGTATGTCAGCAGAACTTCCCTGATCAATGAGTGTTTTCCGGACTATGCAGTTGAGAATGTCCACACTGATCACCATGGGGTCATCTTGTACAGGGTCCATTCCTTGAATGTCTTCATCAGTAAATGTAATAGGGGGGATCCGAATCCCACTTCCAAGTGAAATATTATTGACTGATCTGACTTGTCTCAAGTGTCTCTTTCTGACCGAATGGGTATGTCCTCCCCCAGCAAACCCTCCAACTATGGTATTAATGACCCTCTTAGGATACTTTTCACGTTCATCGTATCGTTTAGTTGGAGGTTCTCGGGACCTACTCCTTTGTCATTCTTGTCTATTGTCATATCTTCTTGATAGCTCAAGGTTACGGTCCCTTCCTCTGTTGGATTGACCGACAGGACTTGTTTGCACAAAATCTTTTAGGTGTCCTTCCTTGATTAATTCTTCGATTTTATCTTTTAAGGCTGTACATTCCTCAGTGGTGTGACCCCTGTTCTGATGATATTGGCAAGCCTTACTTTTATCTGCCCAAGGAGGGGTATTGGCGCGTCTAGGTATTCTCAATATTTCTGTGGCCAATGCTTGATCAAGTACTCTAGACCGATTAGTGTTGAGCGTAGTATAGAAAGGATATTTTGGTCCTCTGGGCGACCTTTCAGGTTCATTTCTTCTCTCCTTATTTTCCTGCCTAGTCTTGAAAGTTTATTTCCTCTCTGTATTTTTCGAATTGGGCCCTTGGTCCATTCGTACTTGGTTTCGGTACTCATACAATTCCTCCATCTGCATATACTTGGCAGCCCGACTTCTCAACTTGTCTAGGTCATTAGGTGGTTTTTTGCAGATGCTGTTAACAAAAGGTCCTGGCTTAAGAGCTGTTATGAGGTGGTGCATAGCCACTATTGGTTCTAAGTTGTGAATCGAAAGGCTCACTTTGCCGAAGTGCTCTATGAATGCTCTAAGCGATTCTCCCTTTTCTTGCCGAATATTGACCAGCGCTAGGGATGTTAAGGGATGAGGTCGGCTTATGGTGAACTGCAAGCTGAATAATCTGGTGAGGGTTGTAAACTAGTCTATGGATGAAGGGGGAGTCAGGTGAACCAACTAAGGGCCGATCCTCGGAGCAAAGTGGGAAAAATTCTACACCACAAGGAATCGTTCTCAGTGTACAGACCGACCTGGGTTGTAAAAACATCCAAGTGTTCCCCAGGGTCAGATGTACCATCGTATTTTTCTATTGTTAAGCCTCTCCAGTTGTCGGGTAGCTTAGCCTCTAAGATATGATAAACGAATGGGCTCCGACTTACGAGATCGTCACAGTCATTTTTTGCTTCGGATTGAAAAACCTGTTTTGATTTCTCCTGCAACGCTGAGGATTCCCCCTGGTCTTGCATGATAGGTGTCGTCTGGGAAGGGATGTGTGTTCTTATTTCTTCTCTCAGGTTGGCATTTTCTCTTCTTAGAGCTGAAAGTTCCAGTGCATCTTTTTCCCTCTCCTTTCTCATCTTTGTCACTTCTGCCTTGAGCTGTCTTAATACAGCTAAAAGGCTCTCATCGGTCCCTCCTCGCGTCACTAGTTCAGGTGTCGGCTCATCTGGTGTACCATTCTCCCCCAGGTTTTGTACTTCCTGCTAACTTCTCGTTAATACCATGTTTAATTCTGAAAAATGAGGCTAATTAGGCCCCACGGTGGGCGCCAAAATATTCCTACTAGATAAACTGTAGTCTTCAAGTCTCTGCTCTAGCGTACTGACGTCACTCTGACCGTTGCTGACGTGGGAGGGTACCTGCAAAAGGCACTCCGATGCTAAAGTCAGGATTCGGTTCTGAACAATCAATGCTATTTAATAATGAAAAGTTAACCCTTTACTTGCATTTCCTACATTTTTTTTATAGGCATTGTAATGGGCTAATGGGCCTACTGAGTCAGCCTTGACTTTGGCCCTTTTCTTGATTTAAATAATATTTTAATTATTATCCTTAATTAAGTTATTTACCTTTAAATTCTGACGAAATATTGGTTCAAATTGGTCGAGTAGATATTCAGTTTCCTTTTTCTATATGTAGGTCCGAGCAGTTCCTTATCCAGTACAATAGTAATTTAAGCAAAGATATATATAATTTGATTAATTAAAAGTTAGTTAAGTTGGTAGTTAGAGCAGTAACTTCCATTCTTATATAAAACATTCTTATATAAAAACATTATTGCTCACATTCCCTTTCCATTCTATTTAATAATATTTTCTGATTTTGTTTTCACATTCTCCTAATTTCTCCTCTTATTTTTTGGGCTCCACCATATTTTTGAAGACATCCCTTTCTTTTAATTAAAAAAAATTTAATTTTGACACCAGCACTTTTTTAAAATTATTTGCTTTTAAAAATAAAATTTTGAACCAACTTATAAGATTGAACCATGAACTATGACTTAATTCTTGGACTTAATTTGGTGTGATAAAAAAGATAGAGAAATTGTTGGCCACTGAAAGCTACAAAGATACATTTTTCTCTTCAAATTTGCATGTATATATGCAAGTTGCATCTCTACACTCTTGATTTGTGTCCAACCCACAAGTATAGCTTTGATTACACCTAACTTCCTTTTAATTTCCTTTGTAGCACCTAATTACCAACCACTTTTTCTCTAGTTTTTGTGGCTTATACACTAGCAACTACCTATTTTAATTAGCCTAATATTCTACCGTGCCGGCTCATGAAGAATGATGGAAGCGCTTGTAGAACACCGACACGCCGGTTACAAATTAATAACGGGTTATTTGATTTGTACGCACTACCAGGCCATGCCATGACCATTTATATTAAAGTTTTATTAACATTAATTCTTAAAATTCAATTTAAGTAATAAATAATATAAAGGGAAGAGAATATTTTAGTAATGGAATTAGTATGATTAGTATGATTTGTATTATAAAAAAATTGTATCATCAAAAATATATTTTATCATAAAAGTGAATGTTGGCATAGAGTACTACAAATATTATGACGTCAATTTCTTTTTTTACTAATGAAAAGGCTTGAATTATTTATACTTAGAGTTCGTTTGGTGGATAAAATAAAATAATAGAATATTATAGATTATTCTATTCTAATTTATTTTCAATATTTGTTAATTAATGGGGTATGATGATTTATTTTGTTGAGTTATATTATTTTATTCTTATAGTTTAAATATAATTTTTTGTTCTAATTATAATATCTTACCTAAAAATAAATTTTAATGTTAAAAAAATATTTTAACATTATATGTACATAATATATATATTAAAAATTAAGAAATTAAATGTATTTTTTTAAATTATATTAATTTTGATAAAAAATAATATTATCATTTAAATATAATTTATATTAAGAATGATATATTATTATCTATTTTATTATCTTTATGTATATCAATCATAAGATATGATAAAAGCTTATTTTTCTTTTATTATATATTTTTTTTGTATCCATCATTTAACCTATCATTTTCTACTCTATCATAATCATCAAAAGGCCCTTAAAGATATAGCAATAAAAAATAGGTGAGTAATAAATATAATAAATATTGAGGTGGGACATAAAAGAAATAAAATTTGATGTAAGTATTTATAAATCAAATTTATTTCAGTAATTTCATCCAAAAACGTCATTGAGTCCATTGGTTAATTTCTACCTTTCCTCGTCAATTCGTGTCACAATCCGAACCATTCCTAGTTTTAAAGCTAATGAAACTAATAAAGCACGTTATGGTGCATGCCACCCTAAAGGTCACAGTATCACACTCACTATATATATCAGGTCAAGGCCAAATCGCACCGCACACACAAAAACTGTGTAACTGTGTTACATTACACACGTCAATTCTGTCCTATTCGCAAGTCAAACATGGGAACCTCTTGCATAGAAGCTCCACCACTTGTTCAAGACCTGAAGGTCATCATCCACAAAACTTCAATGGTTTTCCCATCCAAAGAAACTCAGAAGAAGTCCTTGTTCCTATCAAACATAGACAAGGTCCTCAATTTCGAAGTGCAAACTGTTCACTTCTTTGCAGCAAACAACGATTTTCCTCCCCAAACAGTGGCTGAGAAGTTCAAGAACGCTCTACAAGATTCTCTAGTGGTCTATGACTTCTTAGCTGGAAGATTGAAGCTGAACTCCGAAACCAATAGATTAGAGATAAATTGCAACGCAAAGGGTGCTGGGTTTGTGGTGGCTTCTAGTGAGTACACATTAAATGAGATTGGAAACTTGGTTTATCCTAATCCAGCTTTTGCGCAACTTGTTCACGAGAGTCAAGATTTCATTGAACCAGGTGATCAACCACTATGTGTTGCACAGGTACAATATTTCCTTATTTTGGCCAATTTGACTTTTCAAGTCACATTTATTGTATATGCTTGTGGATGGTTGTGCTTTAATTTGGTTGAGTGTTGCATCAGCTACAGTTTCTTTTGCGGTGGCTACAACAATGTAGTTTAAATTAATTGCATTTCTTTTCGTGCATGACAGTATGGGCAGTGTCAGATAGTGTAGATCCCCATTAATACATATCTATCTGCTAGCTACCTTTATTTAATTTCGTGTTGATGCTCTCATTCTCTATCCGAAAATGTATCAGCTTCTTTTCTCCCATTCAATGAAGTAGAAAAATGTTGTTGGTTCCATTTCTATCCCTTTTGTTTTCCTCTCTCGAGAGTGTGACTGTTCTATGGCAAAATCATTTACCTACGATATTATAGATTTTTTTTCTCGTGAAAAAAGTTATGTGTAGTAATTTAGCTATTGTTAATTTTATTTTTAATAAAAAATAAAGTTTTATTTTGATAATTTTCATAATAAATATTGACATTAATACTTAACATATCATTATAGAAAATCAGCACAAATTTAGAGGTGAAAAACTAATTCTAATTAAAGAATAATAAAGCTATAGTGTTGTTATTTTTTTGATGAGAATATATTATAACATTTTAAAGTATTTATCATTGTAATAATTTCATCGTTAAAGTAACGTCTAAAATAAATTAGACATTTATTTTTTAAAAAAAAAATTCATATAAACTTAAAAATTCTTACACTTAATTTAAATTTTTCATTTAATTTATATTTAGTTATAACTTATATTTAAAAAGTTACAATTTACATTTTTTAAACATACACTAATTTGAGAAGATCTTATCCCTTTTAAAAATAATACTACACAAACTTATATGAACATCTTGTTTTATATTTACATAGTTTTTATTAATTTCATCTTCGTCCTTGCTTCTTCTGTTAATTTGTTTACGTTTAAAATAAAATGATTACTTTTAATTATTTGTCCAAATACAAAATCGATGATAATGCTAATTTTTCAGAGTTTTGCTAATTAGTGCTTAGTATTAGTTAAATAATTAGTAAATAACTATTCATAAAAATTAGGTTAAAATATATTAAAAATCATTATAAAAATGCATTAATAGCATATTTTAAAAATTTTATTTTTATTTTTAACTTGTGCCCTGTAAGTTAGCATCTGTTAATTATATACTTCAATTATTTACACACTTATCATAAATAACAACAACAATAATAAAATCATAAAGGTATAATACTTGTGATATAAATAAACATATTAATTACGTACAGCTTTTAAATTTTCGACTATCTGTTATCTTCAAATATATATATATATACGTTAACTTCTTAAGTAATATCCTAATTACACTAGTATGTATCTACTTTAAATATATATTACACTTTAAAACAATAATAAATGGATTGATTACGTTGCATTTACTTTACAGCTGACATCGTTCTTTTTTTGGTCAACAGCTTACATCCTTCAAGTGTGGTGGTTTTGCTACCGGATTCACAACCAGCCATACCACCTTTGATGGGCTTAGTTTTAGAACTTTCTTGGACAACCTTGCTGCATTGGCTTCCAACAAGCCCTTGACTGTGATACCCTGCCATGACAGGCAACTCCTGGCCGCGCGATCGCCTCCACGTGTCAGCTTCCCCCACCCTGAGTTGATCAAGCTCGATAACCTCCCCACAGGCCTTGAGAATGGGGTCTTTGAGGCTACCAAAGAAGAACTTGACTTTAAGGTTTTTGAACTAACATCTCAGAACATCATGAGCCTTAAGGAGAAAGCTAAAGGTAGCAGTGTTGGTCGTGTCACGGGGTTTAACGTTATCACTGCTCATATATGGAGATGCAAGGCATTGTCTGGACCAGATGATCCTACTAGGTCATCTACAATACTATATGCTGTGGATATTCGTTCAAAGTTTGATCCTCCGTTACCCAAATCATACACCGGAAACGCTGTGTTAACGGCGTATGCCACAGCGAAGTGTAAGGATTTGGAGAAAGGTTCATTCTCAAGCTTGGTTGAGATGGTGACAGAGGGTGCAAAGAGAATGAATGATGAGTATGCAAGGTCTATAATAGATTGGGGAGAGTTGTATAATGGTTTTCCACATGGGGAGGTTTTAGTGTCTTCATGGTGGAGATTGGGGTTTGAAGAGGTAGAGTATCCATGGGGAAAGCCAAAGTATTGTTGTCCAGTGGTGTATCACAGGAAGGATATTATACTATTGTTTCCTCCTTTCGGTGGAGGTGAAGGTGAAGGTGGTTGTGGTGGTAATGATGGGGTAAATATTATTGTGGCTCTTCCTCCAAAGGAAATGAAAAAGTTTGAGAGCCTCTTTTACTCGTTCTTGATCTGAGTTTGATGGAAACTATCGGTTTTTTCTCATGACATGGTTATCAATATCCTTAATTACATATGTTGTGTATAATAAGTGATGACCGGTATTTTAATGTGGATGATATGCATTACTCTTATCTGTAAACGATGATTTTCAATTGACAAGTTGTTTTATAGGATTTCGGTTGTAAAAATTGTTTCTTTTAGGGGAATATCTGCTTAGTGCAAATTGACTAAAGTAATAATATATGAAAAATTAATGGTTTATTTTTTAAAAAAATTCTCTCAACAAAATAATAAAAACTATTAAGTGACTGTTTTTGACAATTAAATAAAACTAAACACTTAAACTAAATTATATGTTAAATACTTCATTTTAATGTATCATTACATTCTTATTCGAATAACTTCTAAAGCTTAAAAATTACATTTAAGTCAAAGTTTCTTGGATAGTCTATTCTTGGGGTTGGAAATAAAAAGGAAGTAAAAAAAAAATTAGTCAAAAGCTTTATTATATTTTAAAAAAGAATCCTTTTTTAAAAGCTCATTCTCCTCTAAATTTTATTTTGTTTATTTTTTATTTTAGCAGAAAAATCTAAAATAAACTGGAGAAAATATTATCTGAGTAATTGAAAAGGGAATTATTGCTAGAAATCAAACGCATAAGCATTTAATTTGTTACCACGAATACAAAATTAACTTTTTTGGAACAATTAATTTTTAAATAAACTTTTTTTTAAGATAAAAGTTACACAGCAACAGGTCAGGCATTGATTGAAGCCTTGATATGCTTCTCACAGTTGCTAACACCGGCCCCACTTCAAAGGGACTAGATGCCACTTGAGTTGAAAAATGCATATTATGTCTTTTGTAAAATGATATTTTAATTTAAACTTTATAATTCTAATCTATTCTTATATTTTAGAATACATTATTTTTTATTCTCTTAGAATTTTATATTTTTTTCAATTTATTCTCTTATTCTTATTTGTATTACTAAAATACCTTAAAATTTAGCTTAAAGTAAAAAAAAATGCTATAATTAGCCACAGTTAAAACTGTGGTAAAATAAGTCTAGGGTCAAATTCATAACCATCGGTAAAGCTTATTCTTTTTTTTGTTTAATAAATAGAAGGGGGAGGGTTAAATTGAATTTAAAATAAATGAAATAAAATAAAAGTGAAGAATATAAAAATTAATGAAATTCAATAATGATGAACATTAAACTCAAGAAATAATTTCAGCATTAATTTTTAGAATCGATTATTAATACCAAGATTATTTTTTAATCCTTTAATAAATTGATTATGTTTATTAACAAACTCTGCCAATCTAATTGATCTCCTTATTGTTTTGATAATCAACACATTGTTTTAAATATTCTTTTTATTGATAAACAATCTTAAATAAGTTTTTAAAAATTTAATCCATTGATAACATTAGGATTTAGAGAGGCCACCAACTTTAGCCAACAAACACAGAAGATTGATTGATTTATATTAATTATATATTTAAATAAAAAAAAGTTAAATACTTTGTTTTAAACCTTACTATTTTATCTCTAGTTATTACAAAAATTTTCTATTTGTTTGTACATTGACATGTAAATTCAATGAAAAAAAACCTTTTTTAACAATCAACAAACAATATCCAATGAATATACTCGTAAGATATATGAATATTAAATAATTAAAAGATGAACTAAATGTAAATCTTATAACTCTTGAAAAATCAGACTTCATCTATCCTTGGATTAGAACAAGAGTTTAGTTTCACATTATCTCATTAAAAATAAATAAATTAAAGAAGTAGCTTTCAAGAAGAAGAGATAATTATTTCCTTCTTTTATAATTATAAACCTAGTTTGAGAATCTCCTAAATACAAAAATTAAATTCTAATAAAAAGAAGAAGATAAAATTGAATCTCTAAAATCTAACTTTATGGAAAATGTATCTCGAAGATAATATATCCTAATTAGGTACAAAATATTTAATCGAACACCGAGAATAATTTTCAACATATTTATATGACCAATGTGTTTTTGAATATACTAATGTTTTTTTCAACTTATAGTGTGTGTGCACGCCTTGTGGATGAACAAATTTTCTTTCATTAAGCGTTATATGGACACACTTTGCATCAAAGCACACTTTTTCCCAATGGTAAAAGGTACGGTTACGCTTTATTCTTAGACATCTTGTCTCTCCTTCAATTGATTTTTATAAATTCAAAAAATTTGTAGTCATATCCTTTTCTTTTTAATAGTTGATCACTTTCAATCTATTTTTAACATGATCCAAATCTCCAATTTACAAAATATAATCATGAGGCTATAGTTACAAGCATTGTATCATCCAGAGTACAGAGAATTCATATAAAATATATAAATAATATGCATGTTATCACTTACTTTTATGGTTGAAGTCCAATGACACGAGAATCAGGGATGATGACAATCAAAGAATTGGTGACAATAATGAAGATGAGAGAACAAGTGGTCGTTGTGATGTCGTAATAGAGAAAAAGACTAGAGAATGATAAGTTGTTATATATAATAATTGGAGAAAATGTTTATAGTTAAAAATGGTAATAAAAATAGTGACAAATAAGATAAAAACTGTAAATAAAACTAGAAGTTCTAGCTAGTGGTATACAATTTAAATGGTATGTAAAATTATCTTTTAGTGATAGTAAAAGCACATAATCAATGAAGATATCTATAGTTATAAGAAATAAAGCGTAACTTATCCTAAAGTTTAATTATTCTGGCAATATTTTGGTAACATATATCCATTTGAGGATATGTTGTTGGTGAATTACTCGATCCTAAGATCTATGTGCAGGCTTCCCTCTTCATTGGCTCACATTAATTTTCTTACTGCTCTAGTTTTCTTACTTTTCATTCTTTTAAATTTCGTGCCATCTAGCCTCTACTTCTTCCATATTAATATATACAGCAACAATTGTCAAAGATCATACAGATTTGTTAGAGGCTTTTGTGTTAGGAAGTTGGTGAGACACGTCTGTTCTCAAGCCAATTACGATAGTATGCAATGGAACCACCATGTTCAAATTATCTATTTGGATGGCCTCGTTATTGAACCTAGCCATGTATGTTTAAGAACCATGAGGCTAGTTGATGTCTTCCTCTAAGGTTAACTTATGGAAAACATTCACAAATTAACTTTTCTTTTAAGTGTATTTTGGAACTTATGATATAAAATTGCATCTGTGACTTAATCTGCATATTGAACATGGTTGCATGCGTATCCAAATTGTCCCGGCAATCCAAGTCAATTTTCAGTCCATCTAGACAAAGGATGTTTAAGATTTTGTCTATACCAACAACTGTTAGTAAAAGTTTAATTCAAACGAGGATTATATGAAACTATAACATTAAAGGCAATTAAAAAATCTAATAATAATTATAATAAAGTTTTAATATTACTTATTAAAAACATAATATTTATAAGGAAAGTTGTTGTCCTTAATTTTTAAATTTTGTAAGAAGTGTTATGTTAGATTTTTTTTATTTTTCTTTTTCGTAAAGCACAATTCTTAATGGGAAGAATTATAAAACAATTAACATGATTACATAACTGTGTGTATCTACAAAAGAATCTAACTAAATATATAAAGTACTAACCTAAATTATTTCTTATCATGAACTTTTAAGTTAAGCTTTACACTTTAATCCACGTTAATCTATTATAAATATTCAAAGAACCAGATCACTTGAATTAATTATCAAACCTACTTATGCATACTATATAGAGAATGTATTAGCCTGTTTTTATTAAAAGTAAAATAACAATAATTGATTATAGTCTACAAAAAATTATTAAATAATTATAACATTATCTCGATTGAACAAAAGCAATTGCATAAATTTAATTAATAAAAAAAATTAAAATAACTATCAAGCTAATGAAAAAATTTATAATTAGCTACATTTTAGAAAATACATGATCCATGATGTAATAATATCTGAAGATGGCTCTATCTAATTAAAGTCAGGTAATATTGAATTATGACAAACATTATATCATTTATTGATATAGGATTTTTTATGGTTACAAATATTATCAACTCCATTGACCAATCATTAATATGGAGTGTGACAAGAAAATGATATGTCAAAGTGTTCTAAAAGCTAAACTATCATTTTCTTTGTCAGTCCTTATAATTCTTCTCAAATGCCTTAAAGCTAGAGAAATTATATGGTCTTTCAAATAAAACAATCATACCTTAGCTCCAAATGGCATCGACCAATAGCATAATGGTCCTAATGACACCAAGCTAAAAATTGATCGCGATACTTCAGCTTTAAATGGCATTAAGCATTGACATAATGGTCTTAACGACGTTAAGCTCAAAATTTGATCATGATATCTCAACTCCAAATGGCATCAACCACGCCATAGTAGTTCAAATAACACTGAGCTTAATTTGATTATGATATTGTTCGGTGCAAGTGCACCTGTTGAAATGTAATATAAGGTTGTAAAATAAGTTTCTAAAATTATTATTTCACAAGGATTGGTTCCAATTACTAATAATTTCCTAATTCAATTGTTTGAGTCTAAAAGATGTGAAAGTAAATAAAAATAAGAATCCAATTATAAAATTAATCATGAATAAAAGCAAGTAACGCAATTCATGTCTTGGTTGAACTTGTAGGAGAGTAACATAAGACGCATAAGTTTTCTTATTCAATCATTTATGATATTTTTCTGTTTACCTCTAAATCTGATTTTCTTGTGATTACCAATTATTCATACAAATACTATTAATACATAATGGTCATGAAATATTAACATTATTTTCTCTAAACTAACATCCACAATGGTCATGCTAGATATTAATTCAAAAAAACATAAAGCACCTATGAATTTGTTAATTTAATAATGATTGAAGAGAAAGATTGGTTTGGTCTACCTAATTCTTTGTCTCGTTTTATCATATAGATCCATTAACTAATTGAAGTATGATCGCCTAGCGATATAATTAATTAAGGTTATACAATTATGCGCAATAAGATAAACACTAATTACAGACAAAAATAAAAAATAGATACAAAATTTAAAATCCCATAAATTTATGATCAAGAATTTTCATAGCCCTAACTATTGACTTAGTTACTCATGTTAAAGAAAAGAACTAAAACAATCATAAACAAAGTCATAATTAAGAAACATAGCAAAGATAGAGATGAGATGAGTTCTTAAAATTCAAGTACGGTCACTTGAAACTTCAAGTCCTGCCAAAAGTATGCCAAATGATCGAGAGCAGGATAAAAAGACAAGAGGTATATCACAAATCAAAGACTAGATGTAGACAGGATGACTGAGGTCTTTTCTCAATAAGGTTTAAAAATCTTAAAACTCTTCATAATTGGACTTATGTAGATGGGCACAGCTATGCAAGGCCATCAGCACAGTCATGCATATTATCAAAGCACTCCCGTCCTTGTTTCTAAGGTCTGGGCGTGCTTACTGCTACGAAACTCTAATTTCTAAATAAAATACATACTAAACATAAATACATGGGCTAAAAAAAAGGCCAAAATACAGACTTATCAGATACATCCTCAACTCCAAATGGCATTGACCATTGGCATTTTCTATAATGATCCCAATAATTCTAAGCTTAAAATTACAATTATATCTAAACTCCAATATAGCGTCAGTTATAGGCATAGTAACTTTAACAACACTGAGTTTTAAATTTAATAATTAATAAAATAATATGCATGTATATACTGATGAATCCACATTTTATTATATTTTTACTTGTCATTTTGATGTTTTTTAATAGAAAAAGTAAGCTTAAGAAGTGTAAATAACATAAAAACATCATTTCGGTCAAATATCATAGGTTTCTTAATTTTTAGTTAATTTACATTGACTTACACAGATACTATTTTCAATTTTGATCATTTGAATAATTGTGCAGGAATTTCTAGACTTTTTCCATGGATTTTTAGCATTTGAGAAAGTTTGAGATGAAAGTGATCACTTTGGATCCCATAGTGAACACTACAGCAAACTAGATCCAGAAAAGCAAACCAAAGTGATCACTATGAAACTATAGTAAACACTTAGAGAGGCTAAAAGCACAAGACTTGTGCGTAGCTACTATGGAACCATAGTAGACACTCTGGAGTAGCCAAAGTAATCACTCTGATGTCAAAGTGAACACTTTAGAGAGGCCAAAATCATAAGACTTGCATGTGACTACTATGGAGCGATAGTAACTACTATGGAGCACTGCGCGTTATCACTATGAAATCATAGTAGTTACTATGGACAAAAATTTCTGCACTATAAATAGAATTTAAGAAATTAGGGTATGGAACTTTTCACACTTTTAGATTTTTTTCATTTTGGGAGAGCCTAGGGTGGCCTTGGGTGACAGCTAAGGGTCAAACCTAGAGTTTGAATTCCATTTCTTCTTCACTTTTATCTTTGATTTTCATCTTGATGTTTTTTATTTCTCTTTATTTTCATCTTGTAATAATGAGACCCATCCTTATGGAGGGGTAATTTTCTTATAATCTCTAGTGAGTTCATATAGATTCTTGAATTCCTAGGTTTTGAATGTTAATATAATTCCTTTTCTTTCATGAATTTCTTCTTCCTAATCTCTTGAATTAAATTAATAGTTGAATGAGGAGAACATTGCTTAATTAATCCTAATTCATTTTAATGATATTCTAAACTTGAATTGCTTAATTCTAGGTTTATTTCTAAGGTTGCGTAATCTTGGGATGAGAGATTAGAGTCCATTGAATTGCTTAATTCGTATGGAAACATAAGGTTGGTTTTCGCTTGTTAAATTAACCTAATTCTAGAAAGAGAGGAAGAGTATTAAATCTTGAGAGGAATAAGGATATAGTCTACATGAATGAACTAGGGATTACCACTCTTTATTGATTGAAATTTATAATTTTGTTTCTTTCTCTTTACATTGAACTTGAAATCACAAAAACCTCCTTTTTTAACTTGCTTTTTGAATACATTGCACACTACATGTTTGATATTTAGTTACTCATCCAATGATTCATAGAAGACGACCTAGGTTAGCACTCTAGTATTACATTAATTTCTGTTATATTTTGATGAGGATTCACGACAAATCCAAAGGTGTTCAAAGTAAAAGGTCTAACATGATAAAAGAATGACATAAGAGAGAAACTCCCACTAACCAAGCATATTAAAAGAACTTACAATTTTCACATTCTTAATGTACTTTTTAAATATAATAGGCCTCAACTCCTTTGCTGAGGAATTATCTATTTTAGATTATGTATCAATATACTTAATAACTGTCATTTTTTTTTACAAAATTTTACAGTTAAATACTTCTATTTTAAGTGTTTAGAACCATTAGTAACTTTTGTTTATGTGTGTGTAGAACACAACATTATTATAACAAAAAATACTCAATGGTCTAACGATAGAAATCATAATATAAAATTTTATCATCAAGTTTCTTAACCAAAAAACATGTGGATCAATAATATAATAAATAACAAATTTTTCTTATACAGTAGAAACAATAAAAGTCAATTTCTTATTCTTTTCGAATGTGGAATCTCCAACCATCATTAAGATGTATCACAAAGTCAATTCCTTTTATTATGACACCCTTCAAGATTTGAATATGTATACCTACAACATTTCTACGTTGTCAACTTTCCTACAAATAAGTTCATGCTTTTTAGTCTCTTGCAAGTATCGCATTATTTTCTTAGCGACTATCCAATGATTAATGTATGAAATGTATTTGCATATAACAAAAGTGTCAATTATTAAAGTAATGTTAGGTCTAACAATTTATTCCAACTTAACTTAAGATAAATACATTGATAATAGAATTTTAGGCTTACTTATAAATGAAAGTCACCGTACTTGATCTCTGAATTCTATGATAAGTGATAGATTAGATCTTTATTTGTAAATCATACTCCTAAATCATAACTCTAAAGGAGACAAGTTATGGAACAACTTATGTGATTACGTAATTATTTGTTTTACAGAAGGGACCCAACCAAATATATAAAGTACTAATCATAGTTCTCTCCTATCATGGACTTTTTGTTTAAAACCTATGCTTTAATTCACATTAATAAATTACACATATCTAAGCTCAAGCAAATAAATCACTTAAATTAATTATTAAGTGTTGTGCACCTATTTGGATCATGAATTAACCCATCTTATTAGAAACAAAATAAAAATTATAATTCACAAAAATAAATTATTATAAAAGAAGAAAATTTCTCAAAACAAAATACAATTGTATCACAATATATCATAAAGTAAGATATAGTTCAAGAAGGAAACAAACTATTAAAGTGATGCTAGTAAAATAATACATTCTTCTTTGAGCATAATGCAAAAACTAATGTTATTATCCATATCATTACTTCTAGTGAGTTAATATATAAGCCCACTATCACAACTGATTATAATTCAAAAAAATTAATTAATTCTAATAACATCAACAATGATAAATTTGATATCCTTTAACTAGTTTGGTATAAGCCTACTTTATTTTATTATAATAAGTTTGTATTTTGATATGGTTTTATAGCCTATATATTCATGTATGATCATTATTTTATTTGAATTTTACACTAATTTCTATATTAATAATGCAATTTAACATTAAAGGACATAATTGATTTTTTTTTTTTGTGCATGTTGAGTCCAAATTGGATGAAAAATAGGGCTTCACAATAGTCAGCGAACGAGGGTGCTTCGAGCCACATGTACAACTATGCTTACTTGTGAGAAGTCTAACTATGAAGAAATATTAGGATTTTGAAATCTTATTAAAAGAACCCCAGAGACAACGACTTAGGCATCCTTTTCACATATTTTTTAACATCTTTTACTTCTTTACATCTTCAATCTTGGTGTTGGCCAATCTCTAATGACTATTAGAGCTTTGGGAGCGCATATTGGGATTAAGAGCTCTTTTTACCTTTTCTTCGTTCGAGACTACTCTAGTTCGAATAACTATAGATTTGTTTAGTATTATTTTGGTTCTCTTTTATATTATGTCTAGCTAAATCCATAACTAAGGTTATGGTGAATTCTTTGCATGACTTTATATAATTTTATGATTTATGATAATTTCGTATTTCTGTTCTTGATTGGTATTTATCTTATTGCACTGTATTTGTATGTCAGAATTGAGAATTCTTAAATATATCATAATTAATTATATTGTAGGCAATAATACTACGTATAGTTAATGGATATATAGAGTAAAATGAGACAAATGATTAAGTAGACAAAACGTAATTCTTTTCTTTCAATTGTTATTAAATTAATAATTTATAGTCTTTTTATGTTTTGTCTTCGTTTTACTTAGCATAACCATTGGGAGTGATAGTTTAGGAAGAAGATGGTTAACATTGTGTGATCATTAAATGTTTATAAATTTAGTATAAGTGATTGACAATCGTAAGGAATCTGGATTAAAATTAATCTAAAAGTAAACATAGAGAAGTGTAAATGTGATACCATACAATCTAAGTTTTTCTTGATTAGTTTATTATCAAAGATTACATTATTTTAATTAGTTTTAAATTTTATTTTATTTAATTTTGCATACTTTAAATTTAAATAATTAAATTAAATTTTTTTTATAATTAAAAACAATTCTTATGAGATAATATTTCAAAAATTTATTTTAAAATTTATTATTATTTTTTTATAGATAGACTTGCTCAAAACATAATTTTTAAAATTTTTACATTTTCAACTATTGTGACTGAACATAAAGTTAAAAAGGAGTTTTACAAAAGAAGAAAGAATTTTTCTATGCGTTAAAAATTGTAAGACCGTACAAATTCAAGACACAAGAATTGATTAATAATGATTGATTCTTGAATAAATAAATACAAAAGAAAAGTTATAATTTGGTAAATTCTATCTAGTACCGCGTATAGTATACTTGAGTTTTACAAGAGAAATTGATTAATAATGAAAATTGCTCATAGAATTGATGACAAAATGATTCAACTAGTGTAGATAAAATATTTTATTATGTTATGACTGATTATCCTAATGCGAATGCGTAAATTTTATATAATTTATATTTTTAAAATACTTTTTTAGGAAAAAGACTTCTTTCAATGCTGTAGCTAACAAGGAGTTGTATTAGATTCGATGTACTGTAACCTGTTTATTGGTGAGGAAGTTAGTTAAAGCACCAAGTTTGACATTATTCCATAACACTTGATATTATATATATATATATATATATATATATATATATATATATATATATATATATTATAAATGGGAGGGCTACCGTTTAAAAAACAAAAATATTTAGTGATATTATTCTCATTAATAATAAATATATTTTAGAATTAAAATAATTAAAAAATATATATGTAAATTTCATTTTTTTAATAATTTTATTTTAAAATTTTAAAATAAAAATTGTTACTTAAATTTTCTTTATTATCTTATATAAACTTTAAAGTTTTAAAAATTGTTACTTAATTAATTTTTTTTAAAAATTCACACTATTGTCAAATACCCTCTTACATTTTTTACTTTACTTAATTATAACATATTTATTTTTAATATTAATATCTCTTTTATCTATATAATTATATATGCAAATTACATTTTTTTTAAAAATATATATTATAATTTCTTAATTTAATTAGTATTATATTTTATTGATTTCATGATCATGTTAAATGCTCAACTTCTACGTCTTTCGTTCCTTATAATATATTATGATATTTTGGATTTATAATTATATACTTTTTTTATTTTTGCAGTTAATTTATTGCTATTTAATTTTCTCATGCAATTTTTATATTTTAAATAAATATCATATATTAATAATTTTATAATAGTTGGAAGTTATTTTAAAAATGTAAATAAACATATTTTACTGTACTTAAATGTAAGATCTGATTTTTTTAATTTTAATTTTAATTAATGGACGGTATAATAAGCTTTACATTGACAGTGCACTAAAATAAATACAAATCATAGCTTTAAACTAAAAATAACTATAATAACTAAATTAAAGTCTTGTAAAGTTACATTATTCCTCAAAAATAAAACAAAGTGTTTTATTTTTTCAATAAAAATATATTTTATATTTCTGCATTAAATGGATTGAAGTATAAAATTATTTAAAAGAATATGTTTATTTAATTTTTTAAACAGCTACAGATTCGTTTCTGCCAAAATAAAATATATTTCCATTCTCTAAGGAAATATATTTGATACCTTTATGTAGTGATCAAGGTGTTAATAAGTGAAAACTGAAAAGGTAGAGAATCAATCTCGAAAGAAGGAGAATTCTTCTCATGGTGGCATTGATGACGGGATCAGAAAACATTATAATAGAAAGTAAGGATAAGGAACAAATGTCTTTCGTTTGTGAAGACAACACAAATAGTGCACCGAGAAAGATAAGAACGGAATGTCTTGTTTCGAATTATTCGCTATTGCATACATAATATCTTAGAGTCAGCGAACAAGAAATTAAGCTGAAATCTGTAAGTATAGGCTACAATTTCAGTTGATGACTAAAAGTTTGACGAAACATATTATTCATTAAGACAAAAGAATATATATAGTTGGAGGTAAGTAAATCTCTTAAAAGCGACTCTCCAGTTAAATCAGTCTCATAAAAGTAAATATTCTTTGGTTAGTTTGACAAAGAAAATACAAAAAAAAAAAAAAAGTTTCATAAATAATATAAATAAAAACAAATTGATAAAAATACTAAATTTTTAAGTTCCTTACAATAATTACTAAAGAAAATTAAGAAAAATAAAAATATTTTTTTGAAAATATATTTATTTGTTAATTTTACGTTATTTTTAACTACAAAAGTTTATAATAATCTTTGCGATTAAGTTTAGTATAAATTCTTTTTTGAAATAAAAATTTTAAACATAAACTACTATCTCTCTTTAAAATACTTTAAGTTTGAAACAAAGATCAAGAGGCACGAAGGAGCAAAAAGAAGAAAAACTACCCCCTTACATTCTCCCTTCCATTTTATTGCCACTTGTCGACAGAACTTTGATATAGGTCTCATGTGAAATTGTGAATATATATATTTTTTCTCTTCTATTTTAATGTTGTTTTAAACTAAAACTATTTATATTATAAAATTATGCTTTTTATTTTATATATATATATATATATATATATATATATATATATATATATATATATATATATATAGTTTCTTTTGTACTAAGCAAATAAGAGATAACCAGATAAAATATAGAAATAATGAATATAAAAAGATGCTTGTTGTAATTAGGTTTAACACGTGACATGTGTTAAAAATTAATTATTTTGGCATTTAATAGAGTAAGTTAGTACTAACGATAAGTAATTTAAGATAGAATTTAACAGTTATCTTGATGTATATTTTGTGAGAGTCCTATAAAATTTTAAAATAAAATTAATCACTAATATCTGTATATATAACCATTCACCCCTCTTATAAATGCTAGAATATATTATTTTAATAATTTGACATTTTGAAGAAATTAGTTTTTGGAATATCAAATGAAAAACATTTTTAATGCACTAAAAGAATATTAGACAATTGTTGAAGGAGCTTTATTTATTTAATTTTTCTCTCTTGATGCTTAATTATATCCAATAATTATCTTTCACTAGCTGATGAGTAAGAAATATTGAAATTAAAAATGCTAGATTAGACAGATGGCGATGTTGAATTAGAGTAAATTATTAAGGACCAGTGTAAATGAAAAAAAATTCAATGCTTAAAAGGTCAATAATTAATATTCTTAAATTTCAATTGAATGATTATTTTACTATTTTTTATTAACAATGGCTCCTCATGCATACGGGTAGCCGCCCACAAACGCAAAATGTAGTTAGGATAAATTATGGTTCCACAACTTAAGATCTGAAATATTTGATTTGTGTTTTTTTTATAATTAAAATTTTTTAATAATAAAAATCTTATGTTTTTATTTTTTTTTTTGTAAATAATGTACAAAATATGGTAAAAATAATTTTTTTAATTATTTTTTTCTTGTGCAAAATCTTAAAAAAGAAAAAGGTAACATATAAAAACAAGATAACATTTTTTAACTATGAGGAAAAAAGTTGAACAGTGAAAAAGATTCTACCATAGTCTGGTATTCTTTTCTCATGATTGGAGTTGTATATGGGCCATACGAGAAATGTCAATGCAGTGGACAAGGAGCAAGGTTCCAATAAGATGAAGCAAGGGCACCACCAAACCTAATGCTTTGAAAATATTCGAGCACGGCTCTGGGGCCAATGCTCTTTCGGTTTCTAATTAAAAGGGAAAATCAAAGGGTATGATAAGGTTCAAAAGATGAATATCATATGGGCAAGTGGCTCTCACAATTTAATCTTTTACAGAATCTGAGATTCCTGATGTTTATTGCCATAGGAGGAACCCCATAGCATAGTAGATAAACAAATTGAGGCCATAATGCAAAGATGAGTTTCCAACCAATCGCTAGTGCAGTTTTGTGATGAGATAGAAGAAGAATTATTCCAAGATACTATTTTTTTTTTCTCAGAGCCAATCAATTGCGTAAATTTTTCCTTTGTGTCATTTTCATTTGGAATTAAAATCTTCGTCTTCGTGACGTGTTCATATGGAAGAGATACAATCGCAGCAAATGCCCTATTGTGTTTAATTTTGTATCGCTTTTAACACACAAATAGTTTGCTGGTCATCTTTAATTGGTCCTTGTTTTACCAATGTCTAACACATGACACTGGGATTTCTTTTACACTGAAATAGTTTGGACGTAGGGGAAACGTAATTGAAAATCAAATTGTACTTGGGCTCCATTAATATTTTTCATTCTTATATGTTGTCAGTTTCATCTTTTAAATTATTTAAATCTTTTAGAATAAAACCTTGATGCATGGGTGCTTTGGAATTCATATATTATTGAATACCGATACAAATATAATACTATTGTTTCGTGTTCCATATCATAATTAATTTGATTGTCAAATTCTTATCCGAATTTCTTTGAGCATTTGGCGCGTGTCACGCACACTTTTAGATGATAAATATCTTAATATAAAAAATATTTTTATTGATTAATATTTGAATAGTAATTATGTATTAATTAAATTATTTTTGTTAAATTATGTTAAAATTAAATAATAGTAAACTTTTTATTGAAAATTATAGAATTTAGGACTATGAATGTATTAAAATTTGTGATATTTTATGATTTTTAATAAGTTATTTTTATTATATATTCTTTGATACATGTTAAAAATTTGTATTATTATTTTATGCATATATCCTTTGTTAATCAACTTTTCTAATTAACTTCTTAACAAAGAAATAATAAATACTCTTAAAATTTTTTAAAAATTATATTAAAGTCCAATTTTTTAAAATATTCTTATAAAAAAAATAAAAATATAATATAAATTTATAAATTTCACTTATTTATTTATTATTTTTAATTTAAACTCTTAATTTTCGGTAAATAGTGCGTGTTGGGTTATGACATGGGAGGCAACCGTGTCTATAGATGCAATGCCCTCATACATATAATTTAAACCCAAGTTCTATAAGTTTTCACTATTTTCTCTAAAGTTTTTTTTTTTATTTTCTTAAAAGCATAATTGTATATTGTATCCATTATTCTGTAACATCTTATATTTCTTTCCTCAATACATGAAAAATTTTATAAAAATTTACTTAAAATTCTTTAGAATAAACGTATAATTACAGATATGAAGATAAATCTAAATTTAGAAGGGTTTAATATGAGAGAAAATGGTGAGATATAGCCTTAGAATCTATGAGAACCTTGGATAGGAGTGAAAAAATGAAAATTTCGTGTGAAACTTTCTTTTATAGAAAATTTTTGAAAGTTACTGTTCACTGCCAGAATTACTGTTTATTGCTGAAAATACTGTGCACACGTACTGTACATGTATATGACATCAACCATGACGTCATAACGATGTCACTGATGACGTTAGCGGTCATTGTATATAGACAGTTTTACTGTTCATACGCAGTTTTACTATTTATCAGGATTGTTCACAATTTTTTTGATTTTTTTAATTTTTATTATTATTATTTTTAAATATAAATTCTATCAAAATCTATTCCAATTATACTTTAATAAATCTTATTTTATTTAACTCAAAGTGTAGAATGTTACATATTCTACAACAAAAGAAACACTAATTAGAGATATATCGAGCTGTTTGACTCAGATTACGTTAATTCGATTCACGCTTCAAGTAAAACAAGAATAAGATAAAAGAAAAAAAATTATTTTATTTAAGCTTTAAAATGAAAATTTAAATTCAATTAAAACTTTTATTTAATATTTAAAAAATTATTAAAATATTGGATGAATAAGGTATGTGTGCTTTAGGAATACTTTTATTTTTTTGAGTAAAATAGTTTTAATTCATATCCTCTTATAACACATTTTCGTTAAACTTTATATTTATAAAATGAAGAAAATATTAAATATTTGCTATAAAGTGTTGAGAGAGCGAAGAGATAGGTGTTGTACAAGATATAACATTACTCCCTTAAATATGACTTGGAAATGCTAAATTGAGAAATGATAATAGTATATTTTTTATGTATTTTTAAAACACAATTTATTATTGATTAAAGTTTATTGAAAATTAAAAATTATGTAAATTTCACTTTTGATTTAGTAATTTTCACTTATATTTTTGTAGTTTTAATAAATTTTAAATAAATAATAGTGTATTGGAAAAAACATGCGGTCTTAACACACTTTCGTTTTTTTATTTTAAATTATTTAATTATTTCCCAAAGAAAAATTATTAATAAATTAAAATATTTAATAAAACGTATTTAATGTTTTTTCTCGTATAACCCCATGGTATAAAATAAAAAATCTCATTAATCATTATTGTTATTCATGCAATAAGTTTTTATTCTAAACTTGTGCAAAACAGGAAACCAATTAAGCAAACTACTTGTTGACTCTTGATTCTCTTATATTACAAAATTCGTAAAATTAAACTCTGCACAATTTGTAAACTATTTCTAAAATTTGTAGAACTCCTCTTCAACTGTTTTAATAAAAGTTGTGTATGTATCAAAGTCTAACCATTTAATTTTACTTGAAGATTGAGTTAATTAATAATAACTGAAAATAGAGATGGAAGATGTTTGTAAGCATATTAGTTGCTTTCGACGAGCTAGTATACCACGTTAACTTATTGTCAATGATAAAAATCTTTGAAGAAGACCAATAATGGATGAAAATAATATTTGAAGAAGAGAAACTAGTGCTATTATTGCTGTGTTTCCAAGTTTTTTTTCAAGTTTTTGGTGCAAACATTGCTAGTAGGGATTGTATTATCGAAGCTGAATTAGGAGATTGTGCACGACCTTATGAGGTAAAAAAGGAGAGATAAGAAATGAGAACACTGCTGGCGAAGTTATGCACTAGTTGTTGAGGAGCTTGAGCAGCCAATTAATACAGACAAATCATGAAACAATGTTAACTAATAAGTGAAAGGACAAATATTATTTCAATGGATATTGAATTCAAATGTAAATTCACAAAATTATCACTATTTGTACTTGTCTTAAAATAACTTAAATTATTATCTAAGTGTAACCTCCTTAATTTATATTTCTAACTGTAACATAAATTATATCAAAGAAAAGTAATTAAAGTAAATACTTTTATTTTTATTACAATATATATTATCTAGCACATTTTGATATGTATACTAAATAATAATAATAATAATAATAATAATAATAATACACAAATTATACTAACAATTATCGTAGCAGAACATATATACAAAGTAAATCACATTTCTATATGTCATAATACATGTATTATATCACATCAATCAATATGTCACAATACATGTGTCTTAATCACATCTGCTGATGTATTACAATACATATCATAAAAACACCAATCAATATGTTACAATGCATATATTATACTCACATAATTTCTATATTATTTCACATTTATCACACTTTCATAATCATTGCCCCTAGGATCTCTTGAGGACTTCATGGTATAGATAGTTGCTGGTTAGCCATTTCACACATATACAATGTGTGCCAACCTTGGCTTTTTTTAGCAAAAGTGTGGTTAGAGGTTTAGGTCAAGAAATGAGCAAGGTTTGTAGTGTTTTTTCTTTTCTCTATTTTCATTAATTATGCGCATTTAAAGAAAAGCATCCACCACTCTCATTTCCTCTAGATTTTCAAGATTATCCCTGTCTTTCACACTCCCAATGTATTTCTATGACTATCTATACTTATTCTCAGCTTTTCTCATTTCATTTTCACATCCTTTTCACAAATCAGCATGTCATAATATGTGAGTTATGATTTATATAAATCCATGTATTACAATATATGTATTATAAGTACACCCTCTAATGCATTACAATACTTGTATCATAATCACACATATCAATTAGTTATGACTCACGTATTATAATCACAAATCTCACAATTTCACAATTATGTTACATTATTCACTTTTGTACATAATACTCTTTTTTCATCCAAGGACATTCAAACATTTTTCATCAATAATATGAATCTGCCAATTTCAATATACCTCAGCTATCATGCAACATCCATATTTATTATATCATCTAATATAAAAAGATCATCAATCAATTTCATACCATACAGATCAATACAATGTGCTGAAGGTTGGACACCTTTAGACTCAAACCAATCATACAATTCACTATACATACTTTTTCAATATTAATAAAGTCACCTATCCTAAAGTTTAGTATTTTCTAATACATATATAATGTAATAATTCAATATTACTTGTGCATACCTAAATAATAATAAACTCTTAAAGTTTCTTAGAAACTTAGTTACTCATAGTTTTTACAATAAAACTTTGTCAAAATAATCTCTAAAATAAATTATTGGTTTCTTATACTCAAAATCCCATTTTTAGTAATAAAATCTTAAGAATCATTAGAGTTTTATCACCCAAAATAAAATATTGGAGTTAGGGTTCAAAATAGGATTTCCTCACCCCAAAATCCGTTTTCTACACCATGATTTAAGGAAAAGCCTCACAGTTTCATTATTTAGAATCAAGTAGTTGAGTTTTCTAAATTAAATTACATAAATAAGACATAGGGTTTGGGATCAACTCCCTTTACCTAGGAATGAGTTTCTCAGATTGAGTTTTCCTATAGATTCAAGGAAAAAGTATAAAATTCTCGATGGAGGATATCATCTTGTCAGATCAAGGTTTCATTGAGTATTAGAGAGCATAAAACTTTAGATTAAGAGTAACATGTGAAATAGGAATGAAGTTGGAGAACTAGGCTTTAAGAAATTTACTTGGATATGAATAGAATAGACGTTCGAGCTCGAATCTAGAAGGGATTTGAATTTCAGGAGATTTTTCTCTGAGAGGAGAAGGTGAGAGAACAAAGAGAAACTGAGAAGGTGAGAAATGAATATTTTTAGGGTTGAGGTTCCTTAAATACCCCTCCAAACTCACGCGTTTTCGATTGAGCGAGCCCAATTTTTGCTTGAGCAAGACCATCCTCACATGGGCGAAAAAACTTTACAGTGAAACTATTCAGTTTTCTGCTATTCTCGCCTGAGCGATAGTATTCTCACCTAAGTGAGAATGGGTCCAGAGATCTCCCTATTTTCCTACAACTCCTTGTCTGGATGAGCTCCATCTCACTTCGGTGAGCTACTTCTCGCTTGAGCGAGACCCCTTCTTTCCTGGGTGAGAGGACAATTGGGACAAATTTATCCATTCTTGTTTGAGCAAGATTATTAGAAGAAGAGACTTGATCATCCTGCTGGATTTGATTGATATCCTCATTGGATTCTTTAGCATATAAGAAGGTTATTGATTTGATCTTCTATGGAAGGATCAAGGTTGAGATTGCTGATCTTTTTCTTAAGCCTACAGTATTTACTAATATGGCTGAGTTTACTACAGTTGTAACTTGTCCTGGATTTTCTAGGAACATTCTTGGGGATGACATCTTCCCCAGGTTTCTTAGAGGGTTTTTTTTATTATACTTTCTTTTGTAAGGTTTTTTCTTGGCCTCTACAGATTCTTTCCTAGGAGTCTATTTTTTCTTTTTGGTTGAACAAGGAGGTAGGCCAAATTGTTCACAGAAAGATCCTAAATCTTTCTTGTTCATAACTCTTTCTTTGGCTAGCTGTCTTTGAATTTTATTCTCTTGACAGATTTTCAAAGCTATTTTTGTAATAACTGTATTAAGTTGACCATAACTAAGACTATCATAAGGAATTTCTCCATTGACAGATTAACTTCAGAGTTTACTTCTAATAAGATTTTCGAAAGATTTGGGAAGACCAGCTAAGAATTTTTTTTTTCAGAAGGGTTGTTGGCTATCTTCTCTAGTATATACTCTGGACAAGAAGGTATCTTTATACCATCTATTGTCATCTAAATTTCTACACTTTAAATTAGATAATAACTCAGCAGACCTATCTCTCTATAAAGATGGGTCTCCTAAGAAATGTTGCGATATGGTATACAGGAGAGTATACACGGCATCATGGAGCTGCTCATCATTGTCAATAATGGCTTTTCCCTTGTCATCAATTTTAACTGTAGAGACAATTTTTTTTCTATTAGTTTCAGTGAGATAATTATCCCATCAATCTTTGAGTTGTCCAAAAAATCCTATAACTAGAATATGGACAACAGTATCTTTAGCATAATCATGATTGGTAAAATAATCCATGGCTACCATAGATAATAAGTCTGTAATTAGGCCCTATTTTACAGCCCATATATTCATATTTGACCTTTATTTTATTTGAGTTTTACGCTAATTTATATATTAATTGTGCAATTTGGTATAAAAAGGCCACAAGTGGATTTTGGGTGCATTTTGGGCCTAAATTGATAGAAGATTAGTGCTTCGCAGCAGTCAGTACACCTAGACCCTTTCAACAAGCACAGGAGTGCTTCGAGCTTATGCACAATCGTGCTTAAGGCCTTGCACGGCCGTGCTCATCTGGGAAAAAGCCCAATTATGAAGAGTCTTTAGGGTTTTCAAACCTTATTAAAAAAGAAAGACCTAAGGCATCGTGAGGGGAACCATTTTACATCTAGTCTTTTGCTTTCAGATACACTTCTCATCGCTTTTCTCCTGCACGGGATCTTTGGCACATGCTTGGCGGGACTTGGAGCTTTGAGCGATTATACTTGAAGATCAGGAACTCACCTCACACTCTAGTTTGCTTTTCTTTATGGCTTTGTTTATGATTGTTTTAGTTCTTTTCTTTTGGCATGAGTAACTAAGTTCATAGCTAGGGATATAGGAACTATAATTCATGAATTTATGGAATTTTGATGTTTGAATCTAAATTTGATTATCGTTTTGTGATTAGATTTTATCCTATTGTGCTTCTCTCTTAATCTTAATTAATTATGTCGTCAAGCGACTGTACCTCAGTTAATTAATAGATCTATAGAGTTAAATGAAACAAAGGATTAGGTAGACCAAACCAATCTTTCTCTTCTAATCGTTATTAAATTAACAAGTTCATAGGTTCCTTATGCTTTCATAAATTGTTGTCTTGCATGACCATTGGGGATGTTAATTTAGAGAAAAGAATATTAATATGGCATGACCATTGGGTATTAATTGTATTTGGATGAATGATTGGTAATCACAAGAAAATCAAATTTAGAGTTAATCAGAAAAATAACATAAATGATTGAATGAGAAAACTCATATGCCCTAAGTTCCTCTTCGATAAGTTTAATCGAAACGTGCATTGTATTCCTTGCTCTTAGTTTTATAATTAATTTTATAAATTCTTGTTTTAATTAATCTCGTATCTTTGAAGCTTAAACAATTAAATTAGAAAATTCTTAGTAATTGAAAACCAATCCTTCTGGGACGATATTTCACGAACGTAATTTAAGAACCTTTTATTACTTCTCAATGGGTACACTTGCCCTCCGAACAATAAACATATGTTGCAGAGTAGTAACAATATTATACTCTGACTTACTATCTATATTCCATTCATTAGATGTTATTGGCATTAAAGCTTTAGATATTATGCTTATGGTTTTCTTCTAAAATAAGATCAGGAGTAGTGGCTCTATTGTAATAAAGCTTAGAAGATGATTTCCAATTTTTACTGTTTGTATTAACTGATTGACTTCTAAGTCAGAATCTATTTCAGAAAATTGTCCTGAATCATCTTTAGAAATGACATTAACAGTTTTGGAAAGAGAACTAGTTTTTAGTTTAGAATTAGAAGTTTGGGGAGTATCAGGAACAGTTGTAAGTATACTTGTAATTTTACTACGCAACTTATTCTGATTATCCTCTAAGACTTTTGATTTCTCTTTTTGCCTAAGCTCTAAAATTTTCTGTTTGGCTTTGACACTAGTTTTGAAAGGTTTAAAAAGAGGTTTTTCTAATTGGATCTGGGAGGAAGAAGGTGTTTCTTCATCTTTTTGTATAACAGGGTTAGTTGAAATCTTGTCACCTAAAACCTGTAAATACTTGTTGGTGTAAATGACCTATTTCATGAGGCCTTAGATAATACTAGGAGTAATAGACTCATCAGGATTTTTGATATTAAATGGTGTTGCCATTACTAGGTTGCCACTATTGTCTTTTAATTTTGGCAATTGATACTGGGTTGTAGGAGGCAGTTCACTCTGCATTATTTGTCCATCTTTGATCTGCCAGGAGATGACATTAGTAGAAGAGGTACTAATAACATCTTCTTGCCAAGAATTATCTAAATTGTTTTGAATGGTATAAGCATGAAACCAATCAAAGAAAGAAATATTTTGTTTAACTTTTTTGAGATATTTATAAAATTTCTCTTGGATTTCAGATCTATTATTACCCTTATAATTCTAGAAAAACCACTCTATTTGAGGTTTCCAATCCTCAGAATAGAAATCTTTCCTAAGAGTTTTTTTTATCAATGACAAACTGATAAGACAATATGATAAGACTTATCAAGGGAAGAGTAAGTTAGAGATTGGATACTTTGATTTTCTTCTTCCTTATCAGAGGTTTGGTAAACAGTTCTAGGAATTCTAGAAGAGGTGTCTAAACATTGTAGGTTTATATGAGAGGGGTCATGAGCTACAGATCTAGGTATCTCAATCTAAAGGTTTGGGATCTGGAAAAGAATGATCTCCTCGTAGATGCAAAATCAGATTATCTGCTAAAAGCATAAATTCTAGAGGAGAATGAATTTCTCTTATCAAAAAATAAAGACTAGAATGAAAGTAGGCAATAGGAAGTAGGAATATACCAGGCCCTTCGAGTTCTCTGGTATCAGAGCCTGATGGGGAAGTAGGAATATAAATGTGGATCGTTTATAACTATGTTTATCTGGATCTAGATTTTAAATTTATTTTGAAATTTCTGAAATCATGGTTTATAGGCTAGACAATTGACAGGTCCTTCGGGTGAGACCATTATTGGTCGTCCCTATGTATAACAATGCCACAAACTAATGGTCCATAAATACTATACAGTTCTTTATTTTCATGAAATACCTTTGCTGGAGGCACAACAATTCTTAGTTCTTTTGAATAAAGTTACAATAGTAAGACCCGTGTGGATGAGGGGCAGTAAGGCTGATTTGATGATGCTATATTCAAAAGAAACTAAAGAGCATAAGAAGCTGGTAGCTATAGTAGAGATGTTTTTGTTTTTTTATAAAAAAAAGTCCACAAATAACCAGATATAGAAGAAAAAGTTATAAATGATCTAACAGGTATATTGTTATGGATCCAAAGAGGGTAATGAACTAGAGGTTTTATTCTATGATGTCTAGACTCGTTCTCCCGCATCTCTCTTCGCTTAGGTTCTAGCTTATTCTCCTCTTCAACCAAAAATATACTATTCAATGATAAGGAGAAATAGTCTCCTGAAATCACTCCAAAACATAACCTCTTAGACGAAGAAGTTCGCTTCAAAGAGATAAATCAAAGTATGGATAACTGGACTATTCCAAAAATCCCTTCATGAATCCACATTTTATTGGATTTTTACTTGTCTTTTTAGTATTTCTTGATAGAAAAAAGTAGACTTAGGAAGTATAAATAACATAGAAACATCATTTTAGTCAAATATCATAGGTTTCTTAACTTTTGGTTAATTTACATTGATTTACATAGATATAATTTGCAATTTTGATCACTTCAATAATTATGCAGGAATTTCTAGGCTTATTCCATGGATTTTAGCCTTTGAGAAATTTTGAGTTGAAAGTGACTACTTTCAGAAGTGATAGTGAACACTACAGCAAGCTAGATCTAGAGGACAGACCAAAGTGATCACTTTTAGTGTAATAGTGGACACTATAGAGACCCCAGACTAAAGAAGGCCTGCGCGTAGCTACTTTAAAATCTATAGTGACAATTACAGCAAAGGCCAAATTGATCTAGTGCTGCATGTAGCCACTTCCATTTCCATAGTAGCTACGCGTGCCGTGCATAGTCACTTTGAATTCTATAGTGAATACTCTAGAGAGGGATGACATAATGGGAGGCTGTGCGTAGCTACTATGACTTTTTCATAGTAGCTACTTCAGGCGACAACCACTGGACTATAAATATATTTTTAGAAATTAGGGTTGGAGAGCTTTTTACATTTTTAGATTTTTGCCATTTTGGGAACACTTGCAGAGCTTAGGTTAACCTTGGGTGACAGCCAAGGATCCAACCTAGGATTTGATTTTCATCTTCTTCTTACTTTTCTTTGATTTTTGTATTAATGTTGTTGATTTCTTTTTATTTTCATTTGATAATTGTAAGACCCATCCTCATAAAGGGCTAAACCTTTTGTAATCCCTAGTGACTTCACTAGACTCTTGAATTCTTGGGTTTTGAACATTAATATAATTCTTTTTCTTCCATGAATTTCTTTTTCCCAAACTCTTGAATTGAATTAATGGTTGAATGAGGGGAGCATTGCATAATGAACACTAATTCGTTTTAATGAAATTCTAAACTTAAATTGCTTAATTCTGGGTTTATTTCTAAGATTGCATAATCTTGGAATGAGAGATTGGAATTCATTGAATTGCTTAATGCATATGGAAATATAAGTTGATTTTCGCTTGTTAAATTAACCTAATTATAGGAGGAAAGGAAGAGTATTAAATCTTAAGAGGAATAGGGATAGAGTCTATAGGAGTTACCACTTTTTATTGATTGAACTTTATAATTTTGTTTCTTGTTCTTTATATTAACTTTGGAATCACGCAAACCCCCCCCCCCCCCATTTAATTGCTTTTGTAGTTAATGTTTATAACATGTTTATTGCATATTCTTAACCATTGTCATCAGACATGACCTACTGTAGCACCCTAGTATTACATTAATTTCTGTTTATATTTTGATGAGAATTCGCGACAAATTTCTTTTCATCAAACTGGCACCGTTGCCAGGGACTTTGGTGTTAATTTTGCATTGAATTTGTTAAACACTCTGTTTTAGTGTTCTATTTTTAAATTTTCTACGTTGTGAATATTTTGGCCTTGATATAGCTTCATAATAGAAAGAGTAGTTATGCATTTAGGCACATAATTCTGCTGTTTCTCTGCAACTTTTGGTTGCCAATTTCTGCATTTTTAACTTCACCATTTTGCACCTCTAAATTTTCTGCATTTTGTTTTGTTTTTTGCTGCATTATTCTGCAAAAATTGTTAACTCTGTGCTGCATTTTTCTTACAATCATTTGTAGTTTCTTTTTGTTTCTTGTTGCTTAACTTCTTTGCTCTATTTTACTACACTTAGACATTATTTTTTTGCATAATTATTATCTGCATTTTCCTGTATTTTTGCTATTTCATTTAGTTTACTTCTTTTCAGTACTCATAGTTAGTTTCTAATGCATGACCGGATCAAATCCTGGAGACTTGTATCCACTTGATCCAGAGATTGATAGGACATTTCATAGTAACATTAGAACATATAGGCATACTTCTAAACATTTTGAGGAACCTTCATCTACTTCAACTATCTACTCATCACCACATTCTTTAAATTCTAAATTGAACCAAATGGCTGACAATGAAAGAAAATTAAAGGAAGTGGTTGCACTTGACGTAACTTATCAAACCTTATGCATACAATATCCTAATATTGATGAACCATTTGTTCTTAAGACAGAACTAATACACTTGTTGCCTATATTCCATGGCCTTGCAGGTGAAGATCCATACAAGCACCTCAAGGAATTCCAAATAGTTTGTTTGACCATAAGGCCACAAGGTGTACCTGAAGAGCATGCCAAATTGAAGGCCTTCACATTCTCTCTGATGGATGCAGCCAAGGATTGGCTTTATTATCGCCCTCTCAGATCTATTATCAGTTGGGACAACTTGAAAAGACTTTTCTTGGAAAAAAATTTTCCAGCATCAAGAGCTGCATTTATAAAGAAGGAAAATTGTGGGATAAGGCAGCTTGAGAGAGAAACCCTTTATGAATATTGAGAAAAATTCAAGAGGTTATGTGCCAGCTGCCCTCACCATCAAATTAGTGATCAATTGCTCATCCAATACTTTTATGAGGGACTGCATCCCATGGATAGGAGAATGATAGACGCTGCAAATAGAGAGGCGTTGGTAGACAAGACTCCACTTGCAGCTCGTAACTTGATTGAAAACATGGCTGCTAACTCCTAACAATTTGCAATAAGGCAAAAATCTTAAGTTACCAGTAAGCTGCTAAATCCAGTAAGCTGAAACACAAACTTGATGAATTAGCATCCATAGTGAAGTAATTGGCTTCCATGCAGAAGAGTGCTGCTACATCTTCACCTCCTCCACCATCTATTCCAGCTATGTTGTGTGGCATTTGTTCAGCTACAAACCATTAAACTAATAGCTGTCCTACACTACAAAAGTCTAACACTCTAGAAGGTAATCCTCAGGCTTATGCTGCAAATATTTATACTAATAAATTTTGTTTTCAAAATTCACAGCAACAGCCCAATTGGGATCTATATTCCATCAGATATAACCCAAGTTGGAGGAACCATCCAAATTTGAGATGGGGAAACAGATCTCAACAGCAAAACCAGTAGCAAGGCAATCAATATCAAGGACATCATGCTAGTCCAAATAGGTCCTATCAATCCCAACATCAACCATAACAAGCCCAGCAACATCACCAACCATCTTCCTTACAACCAAGTGTGTCCCAGAAAAATGAGCCATCATTGGAGGAGCTCATGAAGCAATTGACCATGAACAACATCTTTCCAGCAAAGAACCGAGGCTAGTATCAAGACTTTGGAGAATCAAGTGGGACAATTAGCCTCTTCTCTGAACCAGATGCAATCTCAATGTTTAGGAAATCTCCCTACATAAACTGTTGTAAATCCTAAAAATGTAAATGTAATCACCCTAAGATCTGGAAAAGTGATGCAAGAACCCATAATGCCTAAAGAGAAAGAAGACCCAAGCTATACTCCAGCTACAATTGATCAAAATAAAAAGGAAAAGGCTCAAGAACAACCAGAACCTGCATCTGCCCAACCAAGGGTGGCAGTAAATATTGAAAGAGTAGCTCCTCTACCATCTTCTTAGAGAGTCATGCAGCCAAGTAAGAAGATTGAAGAGGCTGAGAAAGAGATTTTAGAGACCTTTAGGAAGGTAGAGGTGAACATGCCTCTACTAGATGCAATCAAGCAAATACCCAGGTATGCCAAGTTCTTGAAAGATTTGTGTACTCACAGAAGGTGTCTTAAGGGTAATGAAAAGGTAAACATGGATAGGAATGTTTCTGCACTTTTTGAGAAACAAAAATCCATAATGTTTGAGAAATGTAAGGACCCAGGAAGATTCACCATTCTATGCATCATTGGTAATAATAGGATTGAGAATGCCATATTAGATTTAGGAGCATCCATAAATGTCATGCCATTGTCCATTTTCACTTCACTGTCTCTTGGCTTTCTGCAGCCTATAAGTGTAGTTATCCAATTAGCCAACAGGAGCATAACAAACCCAACTGAGATTGTTGAAGATGTGTCAGTCAACGTAAATGATCTTATCTTCCCAGCTGACTTCTACATCTTGGATATGCAAGGGAGAGAGTCAATGAAGAGTGTTGCACCAATTATCTTGGGAAGACCATTCTTAAAGACTGCAAGAACGAAAATTGATGTGTACACCAGGACACTCACTATGGAGTTTGGGGATAACATTGTGTGCTTCAACATTTTGGATGCCATGAAGCATCTATCTGAAGAACATTCAGTCTTCCAAATTAATTTGTTTGATGATTTGATAGATGAACAATTTTCTAAGTTTTTAGAAGAGGAATTTTCTCTTAACTTCTTTGAATGTATAGAGACTCCTATTTGTGAATATTGTAATAATTCCTCTATGTGTGATATTTGTATTTCTAACTTTTTGAATATAAATTCTACAACTTCTGATATTGAAGAAATTGAAAAATTAGTAGGGGTAGAATGTAATTTATTAAGTTCAGTAAGTACAATTGAATCTCACCCCTTTGATTTGAATGTTATAGAAATTTATTCTACTGAAAGTGCCAAATCACTTCTTTCTGTGAAGCAACCTTTCACACTAGAGCTTAAACCTTTGCTAGAGCATCTGAAATACGCTTATTTAGAGACAAATGTAAAGCTCCCAGTGATAATCTCCACTAAGCTAAATATTTATCAAGAGGAGAGACTCTTTGAAGTGATAAAGAGGCACAAGAAAGCTATAGGCGAGACCCTCGCTTATATTCTTAGAATCAGCCCCTCTCTATGCATGCATAAAATACTGTTGAAGAAGGGTGTTAAGCTAGTGAGGTAGCCTTAAAGGAGGGTAAATCCCATCATTTTCGTTGTGGTGAAGAAGGAAGTCACCAAGTTACTACAGGCTAGGATCATTTACTCTATTTCAGACAACA
Organism: Abrus pulchellus subsp. cantoniensis; assembly: GCA_024086825.1. Classification (NCBI taxonomy): domain Eukaryota; kingdom Viridiplantae; phylum Streptophyta; class Magnoliopsida; order Fabales; family Fabaceae; genus Abrus; species Abrus pulchellus. Next base: position 16,270,039 of record CM044050.1, read on the forward strand.
CTTGGGTCATTTTGGTCCAAGTAGTTCGTTCCTAAGAAATCTGGACTCACTGTGGTGAGAAATGAGAAATATGAATTAATACCCACCAGAGCTCAGAATAGTTGGAGAGTCTGTATAGACTACTGGAGACTAAACCAAGCAACCCGAAAAGATCATTTTCTATTGCCCTTCATTGACCAGATGGTGGAAAGCTTGGCTGGTAACTCTCATTATTGTTTTCTTGATGGTTTTTCCAATTATTTTCAAATTTGCATAGCACCTGAAGACCAGGAAAAAATTGCTTTTACATGTGCGTTTGGCACTTTTACCTATAGGAGAATGCCCTTTGGCTTATACAATGCTCCTAGCACATTTCAAAGATGTACGTTGAGTATTTTTCTGACTTAGCGAAGCATTGTATTTTTATGGATGATTTCACCGTGTATGGCCCATCTTTTTTTGCATGCTTAGTTAATTTAGAGAAAGTTTTGAAAAGATGCATTGACACTAACCTTTTGCTAAATTTTGAAAAATGTCATTTCATGGTAGAACAAGGTGTAGTGTTAGGTCATATCATAACTAAAAAAGGGATTAAGATAGATCTTGCAAAATTAGATGTTATTGCACAATTGACTTACCCCTCTTATGTCTGAGAGGTTTGTGTTTTCCTTGGCCATGTAGAGTTTTACAGGAGATTCATCAAAAACTTCTCCAAAATTTCCATTCTTCTTTCCAAGCTTTTGCAAAAAGAGGCTGAGTTTAATTTTGATGAAAAGTACAAAGGAGCATTTAATATGCTTAAGGAAGCCCTGATCATCATGCCTATCATTCAAACTCTAGATTGGACCAAGCCATTTGAATTGATGTGTGATGCATCCAATTTTGAAGTAGGAGCTGCCTTGGCACAGCGGATTGGTAAGCTTCCCCACATCATTTATTATGCTTCTAAAACCTTGGATCCAACACAATGTAATTACACCACAATTGAAAAAGAATTGTTGACCATAGTCTTTGCATTGGACAAGTTTTGGTCATATCTTTTGGGGTCAAAAGTGATGGTTTTTACTGATCATTCTGCCTTGAAGTATTTGTTGGAAAAGATAAATTCTAAGGCCAGGATGATAAAATGGATGCTCTTACTTCAAGAGTTTGATTTAGAGATAAAGGATAAAAGTGAAACTCAGAATCTGGTAGCTGACCATTTGAGCAAAATAGAGGGAGTTCCTGACCACTGATCACGAGTGTTGCGCTCGGACAAATTATTAAAAATCGAATTGCATAAAAATTATGTAGTAAGAGGTGCAATCTGAGTCGTCTCCCAATGATGATAATGTTATACAATTATGAATTTGGATGGGGTTTGATATATAAAATAACACTGATTAGAATGAAAAATTAAAATAATTGAAAACTCTAATCCAAAAATTTAGAAGAATTACGACCATTCTATCACCTAATTCCAATAAGATGATCAACCAACAAATTAGTGATTAACATTAAATTCGAATGAAACCTCAATTCAAATTAAGCATTCATATGAAGACCCTCATGCATTCAATTAACACACAATCACACGAAGTTCAAAAACCTTTAAAACCTAATTGATTTGTGTTAATTTAATTCACCAATGCTATTAATCTTATATCTCAAACCTAAAAATGTAATTCACATTCCTTCAAAAATTAATTACAGACATCAACCGAATAATATGTAATCAAACAACTGCACAATTATCAATCCAAATGAATAACTTTAATTCGAAAATCAAATTAGCAAAAGGAAAACGAAGGAAGAGATGAAACCAGATTTGTTGTTGAATGAACTGCAAAACTGATCCTCACGAATGTCTCAGCCCTTTTTCAATCCTTGGATTAGATGAAACTCTAAGCCTCCATTAATGGAGGAAAATGAAAGGTAAAAATGTGAGAGAAGAGAAGAGGCAAAGAAGAAGAGACAAAAATCCTAAAACTTGTATTATTCCTCCCAAAAAACAACCAAACCTTTTTCAACCTGCTGCCCTAATTTAAATACAGGACTTTTAAGGGTCAAATGTAAAAACTAATTAATAATTATTCAATTACATTAATCCTCTACTCAATAGCTATCTTTGGAATCCTTATTTGTTCAAGTTTGAATTTTAGAGGGAAAGTTATGTTTGTAATTGCTGCCAAGTATCCATGCTGAATCCGATAAGATATTGTGTGGTATTTTTTCCCATGAATATCTATTCATTTCGATTTATGATATGAAGAGAAATTGTATCCTTGGATGTTAGCTTCAAAATTCAACTGGAATGGGCTTAAACGGACATCTGTGAACTGAGATATGGCCTAAATACTGCACCAAGGTCAGAAATCTCGAGTGCATATTTCTAACTTTTTGTAGGCCCAATTTTGACATCTTATCATCAAAATTGGTTTCTGACCTCTCATAGGAATTGTGCGTCTTTCTCTCAGCTTTCATACAAATCAAGAATCATAATGAAATGAGCTCTAAAACTCAAGATATGGCTCAGAAACCAAAACAGTATCAAAATTTGCCTAATGCTGGAAAAATTAAATAAAGCCCAAATAAAATTCAAACATCATAAAATGATCCAATTCAAACTAATTAGGCACAAAAGAGGATTAATAAGTTAGGAATGAGAGGAAATAAGATTGTAAAAATTCTAATTGATCAACCTTATTCCACTTTTAGATGATTTTCTTGACGAGCAACTCTTAAAGTTGTATGTTTCACAGGCACCCTGGTACCTGACATTGTTAACTTTCTTATTGTAGGGCCTTTCCAGCAGATGCACCAAAAGCTAAAAAGGAAAAGATGAGGAGTGATGCCAAACATTATGTTTAGGATGACCCTTATTTATGGAGATTCTGCAGTGACCAAGTCATTAAGAGGTGCATACTTGATGAAGAGATTCTGTCCATACTACAATTCTGTCATGCCTCAACTATAGGAGATCATCAAGGACCCCAAAGGATGGCAAGAAAAGTGTTAGATGTAGGACTGTATTGGCCATCAATTTTCAAAGACTCATGGTAAACCTATTCCACCTGTGAAAGATGCCAAAGAGCGAGAGGAGTACTTACTTGGAGACAAGAGATGCCCCAACAGCCCACCCAATATTGTGACATATTTGATGTCTTGGGTATTGACTTTATGGGACCCTTCCCTTCATCTTTTGCTTTTCTTTATATACTTGTTGATTATGTCTCAAAATGGGTGGAAGCTAAGGCCACCAGGACTATTAATGCTAGCATTGTTGTAGATTTTGTCCATAGAAACTTGTTTTGCAGGTTTAGAATCCCTAGAGCCATCATTAGTGATCAAGGAAGTCACTTCTGCAATAGGACAATGGAAGTCTTGTTTAAGAAATATGGAGTTGTACACAAAGTTTCCACTGCCTACCACCCACAGACAAATGGACAAGCTGAGCTCTCTAATAGGGAAATCAAGAAAATACAAGAGAGAGTAGCGCAGCCCCACAGAAAAGATTGGAGCCACAAGCTTGATGATGCCTTGTGGGCACAGCAAACTTCATTTAAGACACCCTTGGAAATGTCACCATATAGGGTGGTCTATGGAAAATCCTACCATTTGCCAGTTAAGGTGGATCACAAAGAATACTGGGTAGTGAATACTTGAAATACCTATTGTGACTCAGCTGGAGAGCAGAGGAAGTTGCAACTGCAAGAGCTAGAGGAGTTGCGTCTTGAGGCCAATGAGAACCCAAGAATTTACAAAAAAAAGACCAAGAGGTACCATGACAAGATGATCTCAAGAAAAGAATTATATGTCGGTCAAAAAGTCCTTTTATTCAGAATTCCTATAGCATTTCGTGATGTAATACCAAGGCCTATTTGGGGTCAATAATAGAACTTAGTTGCTTGTTTAGAATGATTTGCGCAACCAAGATTCGTGCTTCGATTATGGAGAATCTTGAAGTTTCTGTGATTGAAATAATGTGCAAGTTAGAGAAGATTTTTTCACCATTCTTCTTTGATGTAATGGAACATCTCATTGTGCACTTGCCTTATGAAGCTAAGGTTGGAGGACCTATGCAGTATAAGTGGATGTATCCATTTGAGAGATGCATGTTGTACATGAAAAGAAAGGTTCGGAATAAGGCGAGAGTCGAGGGATCTATTTCTAAAGCATATATATATTAGAAGAAATTTCAAATTTTGCATCAATATATTTTGATCCACACATATAAACAAGGCACACTAAAGTTCCACAGAATGATGATGGTGGGAAGGTATTTAAAGACAAATGTCTCTCTATTTTTCAACATCCATGTCACCCTATTGGAAGAGGTCATAAGAAATTCTTGAATGATAAAGAACTTGAAATTGCAAAGATATACGTGCTTATAAATTACACAGTGAAACCCTATCTGCAGTAAGTCCTCTCAATTATTAGTTTGTAAGAAGTTTATATATATATATATATATATATATATATATATATATATATACCTACTATTGCTCTAATTATTAGACAATTTGAGGAGTCATTAAGGGAAACAAATCCCAATATCACTGATGATGAAATTTTAAAAGTTCAGAAAAGAATTCTGTAGATGATTAAAAGAACTTGTGAGTACTTCATATATACGTCATTTTTATAAAGATATTAATAATGTTCTTTCTATTAAAATTTCTATTTCTTTTTTATTCTAAGGTACAATCTGGTGGTGTTGAAAAGCCAATGATTTGACAATTTATTTATGGTCTTTCTAAGGTTGTGACATTGTATAATGGCTTAATAGTTAATGGGTATAAATTTCATACTAAGGAATATGGAGAAAATAAAGCTACCATGAATAGTGGAGTATATGTTAGAGGTATTATATATGGTGAGAATGATCTAGACTACTATGGAATCCTTGAAGATGTATTGGAGTTTTCATATTTAGGATATGAGAACAAACTCATTCTTTTACAATGTCATTGGTTTGATCCAATTGATAGAGTTAAGGTTGATGAAAGATATGGACTGGTTGATGTTAATTGTAGATCACTACTTCAATCAAATGAACCATGCATATTAGCTGAGTAAGCATAACAAATATACTACACGAAATAACAAGTGGAAGTAGAGTTAATGGCCAATGGTGGGCAGTTTGTAAGATTAGAGCAAAACTCTTCATGGATGAGTCATTTAAGTCTCTTGATGAAGTATCTAATAAGTTATCTACTTTCGATTATTACCAAGATGATGAATCTCTAGGAGTATATAATATCACTTTAGACAATGAAGTGATTAGCTTACTTGATGCACATAATCCGATGGAAGAAGCGAATGTAAATGAGCTATCTAATTTGAATCATTCTTTATTTGCTGATTAGTTTAATAATGACAATGAAGAAACTGACCATAATGATTTCTTGGATTCAGACGATGAACTACTTGATTCAGACTCATGTAGTGACTCTTGAACGTTTAATTTTTCTTGCAAATGGTACTTTCTATAATTATTTAATTATTTCAAAGTCATCTTTATTATCATTTTGTGTTTTACCTTATATAATACATTGTATAGATATTTAAGCCGATTTGAGGTAGGGGTAGTCGACGAGCCCGAGGCAGAGGTCGGTCTTCTCAGCCTGTTCATGGTATATTTTATTATACATTGAATAATTAATTCTATATTTCTTTTCACTTAAATGTATTGCATAATATTTTTAATTCTTTTGTAATAAACATGTTAGGTGATGCTTCCCTACCAGCTGCTACTGTATCAGCTGTTGCCTCACCAACTATCCCATCAGATGTTGCCAAGCCATGTGATTCTAGCCTATGTGATTCTACTACTCCTGTTACTATTTCTCCATCTCTAGAATTGCAGACTGCAAGCACCCACATACCTTACTCAATGACGGGTAGCCCAACTTCAATAGGTTCAACTGAGTCTTATGTAACTGATAGGAGGAAAGTTATATCTGTAGAGGCCATTTCTAATCCGTAAGTAATAGTAATATTATAATTTTAATTATGTATCATATTGTTATTTCCATATATTTCACAACATATAGGAGACGATTTGTCCCTCACAAGGTGACTCGTAGCATTATGTCCTCTGTGTTAGTGAGATGCCCAGCGCAACAGAAAGGTGGAAAGACTATCCCACTGATATGAAAGATGCATTATTTCAAGAGTTTATGGTAGTATCTTAATTAAGTTTTTTATATATGCTTTAAAAATGAAAGAGATATTAAGTCATTCCTTTATTATTGCAGGAAAAATATCAATTTGCATCAGAATATGATCGCAATATGGCAAGACATGTATGGGAGATGACATGCAATGATCGCTATCCAGACATATTGAAAAAGACAAGGGCTAAAGCACCAGTGGTTGCAAACTCTACAAATTTGATTGATGCAAAGGATCATGGGCCTAAGGGGATGAAAACTGAAGTTTGGGATGGATTAGTTGACATCTGGTTGTCCCCTCAATGGCAAAGGAAGTTAGAAGTTTCTCGGAGGAATAGAGCCTCTATGCCAGATGTAATGTTGCACACAAGAGGATCCATTAGTTTTCGTGAACACAAAAAGAAGATGGTATAACAAATTTGATTCAGTAATTATATTTTTTTAATGTATTCTATCTAATTGAATGTTGATTATAGGAGATAGAGAAAAATCAGAAAGTTTCTTATCAAGATGTGTACCATAAAACACATAAGAACAAGGTTGGAGCGTTTGTATTTGAGCACTCTAAGCAATTTGTTGTATGTGGTTTAAACCTAATTTTTTATATTGTTAGTTGTTTTATACTATTTGCTATATAAGAACATACTATTTATAGTATTGTTGTATATTATCATTAGCTGCCCATATTTTGGGTTTTGCTATTTCTCTTGTATAGATATCTTCATTTGCTGACTTTCGTATGTGGGAGAGATTTTACTATTCTAGTTGTTGAAGATTTTAGTTTCAGAATTCTTGGCTTTGTTATTATTTTTCTTGTGCACTTTGTAATATTGAAGATTTCAAGAAACATATAGTTATCTTCTCTTTTTCAACGAATTGAATATTATTCTCAAGTGGGTGATATACATCTTTTGTTTGTTTTGAATTTGGTAATGTGTTGTTAGTCGTGGAGGACTTTCTATCTATTACTTATCAATAATATCTATTTCGATTTCACAGTGAGTAATGAATGTGTAGCCCTATCACTGAATATAGAGTTGTAATATAATAATTATATTGTTGGATGCTTTTGGTGTTCCTGTATTATTATGATATCTCGGTTGCTTTTTTTACATTCTTTCCTTTGCATTAGATTGACACTACATCATCTTGTGTTGTTTGCTCTTGTTGTATAATCATATAAGTTATAGATAAAGTATATTTGTAGAGTTGGTAAATATTTTGCTTGTAATATATGCAGGACAACCTTGATAATGCAATGTCACAAAAGTATGGTGAAGAATCATCTTATCCTAAAATTGACCCAGATGTGTGGTTAGAGGTTACAGGTCTTACAAAAAAAGGACGGGTTTATGGCTTGGGTCACGGCTTAGAGCTGTCAACTGATGGATCATCAACGTCTACAACCCTAGCATGTGCTACTTCCTCTTCTGTGTCTACTCCATCACAAGTAGCCATAGATGCAGCTGTAAATGCAGCAATGACATCTTTTGTTAGTCTCAGTTAGCACCGATGTTGGAGGGAATTTTATCTCGGTATGTAACACCTTATAATTATAATTTCTTAAATAAAATAAATTTCGTAAAAATGTTAACAAAATATAGGTTTTCATTCAAACAGTAGTTCAAAAACTCAATTTCATAAAAATGATTCTTAATAGGAAATGATTACAAGTTCATTTCATAGCTTGCTACAGGACTCAAATATACACTAAAATTTTCAAAATAAACTTCTAAGTCCTATAGCAGTGTCATTCATCCCTCCTTCAAGGGGCCCAGTGCTGATCGTCTTGGTTACCTGAAAAAAATAAGTGTAAGGGTGAGTCCTCTACTCTAGTATAAGCACACAAACAACCATAAGACTTACCTGAACTATTCTCACTCAAGGCGCATAACAACAACAATCACAGGCAGATGTGCTTACTGCACCAACAACCAATTACAAATCCATGCATTTACACAAACACACGTGCGCTTATTGCACGTAGCCACGCTCACTATGGCACTGTGATTACAGATTTCTAATTCCCTCAACTTCAGGGACTTACTCAGTTATGCTATGGATGGTCGCCCGAATAGCTCCCGCTCCACGGATACAACATGTGCGGTATTAAGTCCCCCAGGCAAAGGTGTTAGTCAGAGGCCGAGTCAGGAGGAGAGTGTGTGGCCTGTGGTACACCCATGCTCACTGTTGGTGTCACTACCATCCTCTCTTCCCCAAGGTATTACTATCGCCCCCATCTTCCACACCCCCCAGTGTATCTCTGAACCATTCATAGCCTCCCACATTCCAACACATCACAATTCACCCAAACACATCATCATTCATTCAACATGCCATCCACACTCATTTCAATCAAGGGCATGCCAACAGAATTTCATTCATATTATAACCAACCATTTCATCGCAATTGTCACACATCATGCTCAACTTATTCACAATCACATTTCTATCATACACACATCATTTTCTTGCATCCAATGGCAACCAGCACAAGCACATCACTTAATTTCACACAATATGCCAGAGGTCGGGCACCTCCAGACTCAACCCAATTCGTACAATTCATCAATACACATAACCTCATCTCCTATTTCTATCACATTACTATATTCATTCAAATAAATTCATTCCTAACAAAGATAACTAGAGCAAAGTACTCCGCTTACCTCAAAAACGAAGACCCAACGTGATACAACAGTAAAATCGGCTCCCCACACGAATCTCGTCCCTAAAACACAGAAATTCCAAGGGAACTTAAGGAAAACCTCAGAAAATGAAGGAAAGGGACGAAAGCCAAAACCCTAACCATAGAACTTACCTCTAAGAGCTCTAAACACTTCCCCAATCCTTAATCTAGCTTCCAATCGGTCTTGAAGGGGTCCCAAATGGTCGGAGTAGGCTGGGTGGAGAGAATCGGGAAGGAGAGAGAGGGAAATCATAAAAATAAACCTGCCTCCTCGAACCCTAACCCTTCAAATACCCCTCTAGTCGCGACACTCTCGCTGCAGCGAGGTCCCTCACTGCAGTGACACGCCCTTTTGCTATAGCGAAAAAAATAGAGAAAACTACACTCTGGTTTCTGCCGAATCTCGCTACAACGAGACTGCACCCCGAAATGCACCCTAAACTGTCGCTCTGTTATTAAAGTGAGACGTCTCTCGCTACAGCGAGAAGACGACAGTCACATGCCTTCCTCTTAGGGACCTCTCGCTACAGCGAGATTATCCTGCACCAGGACTTAACCTATTTCTTTCAATCCAAATTCCAATTACACACACACACACACACACACATATATATAATATATATATATATATATATACATATATACATTTGCATATATCTGTATTCACACACACATTCCCATTAAACTAAGGCACATCCTTACATCCATATCATCATCAAATCAATCAACACACCACAAAATAAAAATATAAATATAAATATAAATACACGATTAATTAATAATACAAAACACGGGGCATTACTCGGTACACTGGCCTTCAAGCTCCAAATTTAACTCCAGTACCACCCCTCGAGGTGAAGAACCATTAGATCAAGTTGCTGAGGCAGAAGATGATGACAATGATTTAAGATTAGACTGATTACTATCTTTATGTTTGTATGTCTTGAATTTTAACTTTCTTTCTGTGTTAACGATCAAATATTTAATATATTTTTCTTGTATTTACAGTCTTTAGATATTTATTATAGTCATCTTTAAATTATTTATATTATGGTTAGAAGTTAATTTTGAATAATGAATAAGATGTTGGATTGAAATTAACTACACAATTGCTATGGATTAGCTACAAAATAGTTAGAGACTAAATAGAAACTTTAGTTACAAATTAGCTATGGAATCGCTACGAACTAAGATAAAAACTTTAGCTATAGATTAGCTACGAATTAGCTACTAAATAGTTAGAAACATTAGCTACAGATTAGCTACGGATTAGCTACAAAATAGTTAGAGACTTTAGCTACCAATTAGCTACAAATAGATACAGACTAGAATAGAAACTTTAGCTGCAGACTTGCTACAAAATAGCTACAAAATATTAAAGACATTAGCTACAAATTAGCTGCGGATTAGCTATGAAATATTTAGAGACTTTAGCTACAGATTAGCTATGGAATAACTACGGACTAACATAGAACTTTAGCTACAGATTTGCTTACGAATAGCTACAGAATAATGAAGACATTAGCTACAGATTAGCTACGGATTGGCTAAAGAATAGTTAGAAACTTTTGCTACAGATCAGCTATGGAATAACTACAGAGAAATAAAACTTTACCTGCAAATTTGCTATGGAATAACTATGGAATAATTGAAGACATTAGCAATAGATTTTGCTATGGCATAGTTAGAGACTTTAACTACAGATTAGCTATGAAATAGCTACAGAATAGTTCGAGACTTTTGCTACGGAATAGCTATGAAATAGCTACGAAATAGTTAGAGACTTTTGCTATGGATTAAGCTACGGATAATCCTTAGCTAATTAGCTACGGACTTGTTATTTTGTTTATTGAAAATCAGTTAGGGATTAGCTATAGACCTAAAAATTAATAGCTATAGAATAGCTACAGACAAAGCTACAGATAATCTCTAGCTAATTAGCTACAAACTTGTTATTTTGTTTACTGAATAATCAACTATGGATTAGCTACAGATTAGCTCCGTAGCTAATCTGTAGCTAATTAGCGAACTGTTTTACGCTATAGACAATTCCATAGCTAATTTGTAGCTAAATTTATTAGCTAGGGATTAGCTATAGATTAGCTAGAAAATTGTTTGTAGCTAAATCTGTTTTTTCTTGTAGTGTCATGCCTGGGAAGCTCAAATCAAGGTGAATTGGACCCTTCATAGTCACAAAGGTATTCCCTCATGGTGTAGTAGAAATCCAAAGTGACTTCACAAGCAAAAGCTTTATGGTGAATGGGCACTGTTTGAAGCCATTCTTGCAAACTTTAGCCACTTTGGAAGAAGTTGAGGAGATTGACCTGCACTCACCTTGGACAAATCTCAATCGCAGCCCGTGGCCTGAGTAATTCACTTCATATGTCAAGCTAGTGACATAAAAAAGCGTTGTGTGAGAGGCAACTCACAAGTTCATAGGAATTTTTAGTTTCTTTTGCATTTAATAAAAGTCTTATGTTTAAGCTGTAATAATTGATGAATTCCTGCATAGTTCTACTGCTAAAACTCTTCATTTTGCACTATGCTTGTTCATTGACATTATTTTCTGCATTTTCTCAAATTTTTATAGTGGGAAATTGTAAATCTTGGACTGGATTCATGCATAAATCCAAGGAAATTCAAGTGCATAGAGAAATGATCATTTCCACCTCACAACATAGTCACTTTGGGGAAGAAGTTTCAATTTCATCATGAGAGGTGACCACTGTAATTTTCATAGTAATCACTTTTAGCAGAGGTATGTGGTTCTACTCTCTGTAGTTATCACTTTCAGTTTCATAGTAACCACTTTCAAAGGCTTTTGGGATAACGAGAATGCACGTAGCCACTTTCAATCTTATAGTGATCACTCGCAGATACATTGAAAATTAGGTGCTCTCTGTAGTTGCCACGTCCAATCCCATAGTGGCTATGCAGAGACCCTTCTTGAGCAAACATGTTGCGCGTAGCCATTCCCGCTACATTATATGGTAAGAGCCGAATGCACGTGTCCACTATGGATTTGAAAGTAACCATGCCCACTGCCTATATATATTGAAAGCCCCCACTTTCACTCTTACTCTCTGCTAAACATCAAAACCCATTCTCCCATTTCTTTGCAGTCACCCCTCCTCATTTTCACTATTCTCTGCTTAAGTTTATCCATTTTGTATTTCTGCATTAATTTCAGACTCCAATCCAGGTAATTTTTTAAATTCCCCTCTTTCTACCTTAGGCTTCTTCGTTTAATAAAATGGGGTCTTTAAGTCTGGATTTCTATGTTGAAATTGCTTGAGGGAAAACGAGATTTTTGGCATGCTTGTATGATTAAAAGGGACTAGGAAAGTTAATTTGATTCAATTCACTGCGTTTTGGTTGATCAAACCCTAGAGTGATCACTGTCATTTGGGGATTACGATTTGGGGCTTTATGCATGGAAATTGTTGGATAAATACTATAAAGGGTTTGGAGGTGTTTAATTGGGATAACTTGTATTTTTCCATTGTCGAACCCTAGGGTAGCCACCCCCATTTGTGATGGTGCTTGTTTTGTGTGTTCTAATGCAATAGTGACTGTCTTAGGTTCAATTTTGATGCCAAGTAATTCCTCTGTACTATGATTTCATTTCCCTAATTAATCTACATTGATTTTTAACTCTGCTGCATTTGATCTAAATTTTCATCCTCTGAAGGCCACTGTCAACTGTGACAACAATTATTTTGTGTGAACTATTGGCACCATGATCATTCTTTTGAAATTTATTTGTGTTGTGGATTGTTTATTGTGTTGTTGTACTTCCACTCTTGCCATTGCCAAACCATAAAATCTACATTGGAAGTTGCTAAAAAAATTTGATATGAACAATTGCTACACACACACCTCTTGGTTAAAATTCTGCAGATTAGAAGTAATCACTTTTATTGCCAATAATGGTCATTTTGCATATGTATAAGTTGCTTGAGTCAATTGCCTTGATCTTTCTGACATCTGTTGTGCATATAAGGTCTATGACATGAATTTTTCAGGTATTTTCACTGCTGAATTAGCATTGACTTGCACTTTCAAATTACCATGTTCACTTGCAATAATCCCCACTCTATTTATAGGGGCTGCTTCACTCTTCCCCTGAATGATTTTCTTTATGTAATCTGTTGCATGAAATTGACATGTATCTACATTTCCACTACCAGTTGCATTTCTCTGTATTACTTGCACCTGCGCTTGACTTATTGCTACATAACCACCATAACGGGTCCAGAATCCACAGTAGTTACTACCTTATACAATGGCATTCTCTCTGGCAGCAGAGTCAACATGTTGCACTGCATCTTCATTACAAAACTTTGCATAATTCACTACACAATTCACTCATTACTTCTTTCTTTTTTCTCTTTGCAGCAACCATGGTCAACACACCCAGGAAGAATCCTCCAAGACTCAAGAGGACCAAAATTGCTGGTGCCTCCTCATCTAGACCTCTACCTACACATGACCCTCGATTCCGATCAATTGAACATGAAAACTACTTTAAGACCAACATCCTGAGAAGGAAATTGGTGCAGGATAGGAATTTTGAAATTCAAGAAGGCATCTACCTTCAATTCTAGGAGGAAATTCAGAAAAGAGGTTGGGACTTCTTCACCACTTGTGCTGGCAATGGGTGGAAGAAAATCACCAAAGAATTTTATGCGAATGCTATGAGGATTAAGGGCAACATTCTTCCCCCTAGACACAGCATGATGAGAGGCAAAGAGATTAATTTCACTCCCTCCAACATACAAAGAATTTTGAACATCCTAGCTATGCAGAAACTAGTTGGACAACTGGACTTCACTATATTTAGCATCCTAGAGGACAAGGACTACAAGCCTATCCTTGAAGCCATCTGCAAGGAGGGTGAAAACTGGGAGTTTAACACAAAAATACAACCTAAAAACCTGACAATAAGACACTAATCCCTACAGCCAAAGTCTGGAGTGTTTTTATCCTTAACTCCTTCATGCCAGTCATCCACTCCTCCACATTGGTAGTAAAGTGGGTAGAGCTGATATATGCCATCCTCACAGGCATGCCTATCCACGTTGGTGAGATGATTAATAGATCCTGAGCAGGAGTAGGGACTCCCTTGGTTTTCCATCTATTATTACCATGTTGTGCCAAAATGTTGGGGTTGACTTTGGCGATTACTAGCAGAGGGTCAGAGCAGCCCCTCCAATATCCGCAACTACGGTGAATGAGTTATTTAAGCCCAAGAAGACCACTAACCCAGGATTGTCATTGCCAGCTGAGTACAGGAAGGGCACCTCACTGAAGATGAGAGAACAGATGAGATAAATTGCCCTGAGGCAGGATGCCATACATGCTGGCCAGAAGGCAGTGATGACTTTGATGGATACTATGCTGCTGAACATAGGGAAGAAATTGGGGATGACTTCTATATAGATTTGTGATGCCCCCACCTTTAGCGCTCCCTATCTTTAAGTAGTGGTCTAGAGTGATCTTTCACCTTTCACTACTACTACCCCAGTGAGAGCTCATGCAGAGACTGGTAGCTCTAGCTCTTCAGAGAAGGAAGAGGAAGCAGCAATAGGGGAGGACGATGACAATGATGAAGACACTTTATCCTCTAGCTCAAATGAAGATGCCATTTAGTTTTAGTTTCTTTTTATGACATCTACCTTTTACCTACTTTCTTCTATTTTCCTATATATATTATTAGGTACCATTTCCATGTAATTATCATACACTTTCACTTTTACTTCACTGCCTTACTTTCATATTCTTGCTTTTATCTTCAATAATTTAGGACATCTTCACTATTATATATATCATTCGTATTCCGCTTTCATATTTGCTCTCTATATTGAATTTTGTGTATATTTGTGCAGAAAATGCCCTCATCCTATGAAAATAAGCATGAATTTGACCCCCAAGTTGTGCATATACTTTCTATGAAAGTGGGATGATCTCTTTACCTTTGTTTCATATGTTTTTAGTCTAATTTCCCTGCACAGTAATAAATACAAATACAAAAATATTTTCATTATCTTTCTCTTTTAATTTAGTCCAGTTTTGTAATTCCAATTTCATATTCTATTTGCACATCCCATTCAACTCATAATCATTCTCTGTTTTGTACATATTTACTATTCCTACCCTACTGAACATATTTTCTTGAAAGGTGAACTGTACTTACATGTTGCTAAGTAAATCCCCTATATCATGGTAGAGAATTGAGGCTTTAGTTTCTTTCCTATGTGTATTATTACATGTATTTCTGCATCTATTCTCTAGAACTTGCCCTGTTTCTTAATTCAATATGCATTGTATAATTTTTCATCTAAATGATTAAGGCTGTCTTTGCACACATCCACCCACCCTAAAACACCTTTGCACCTACTTTCTCTTGTTCGACATTCCTTCTTTTGCTAAACTTTGTTTGCAAAAATAATTTTCTTACCTTAAGAGAGGTATTTCTTTTGAGTTGCATCAAAAGAGAATGCAAGAAACTAAGTTTGGGGTGCTATTCATAATTGTAATTGCTTAAGGACAAGCAAGCTCTTAAGTTTGGGGTGGTGAGCATCATACATGTCAATATTACATGTAAAAAAAATGCTTGAATTTGAAGAAAAACACAACAAGTTATTTTTGATAGAAAAAGAATTTTCACAAAAGGCAAAATAATGAAAAATATGGTGAAAGAGTACTTGACTCTCATTTGCTGCCCCATTTAACACATTCCACTCTAAGATGTTATATTCATTCACTGAAAAGAATTCCTTTCTCTTGAAATACCCACTTGAGCTTTTGTCCTTCCTTGATAAAAATTGAACCTAACTCTATTTGTAGCCAACAAAGTCCTCTTGATAGGTGAGCCATTGTATATAGGCAAAGAAGATTGAGAATATGGGCAAGCATATGGTAGGGTGAGGTAAACTGCATGAACTGAGGGAGACACTTAGCCTGAAACATTGATGACTGAAGATTGAAACACCATCTTGTGAGCTAGATAATTTCTTTGCATTTTGTGGATTGCCTGAAACCTTGTTGGATTTTTGTTTCAGTTTAATGGGACTATGCATAAAATATTTGATGTGAGTGCAATTTCTTTATTTAATGAATTCATGATTTTGGAAATGTTGGACGTGCATATTAGAATCTAATATTGGAATGATATTTTATTGAAAAATTTTTGGATAAATCCAGCCCTTTCACATGCAACGTTCTTAAGTTTTGATTTGTTTGAGAACAAGCAAAAGTTTAAGTTTGGGGCTAGGTGAGCATCATACATGTCAATATTACATGTCAAAAAAAATGGTTGAATTTGAAGAAAAGAATGATTGTCAAGTCCAGCAAATCACAAAAATGAATGAATGGAAGTGAAAGAAAAATAGAAGTTATTTTTGATAGAAAAAAAATTTCCACCTAAGACAAAATAATGAAAAATATGGTGAAAGAGTGCTTGATCTCATTTACTGCATCATTTTAGTGAATTCCACTCTAAGTGGTTGTATTCACTCACATAAAAGAATTCCTTTCTCATGAAATCAAAATTGAACCTAACTCCATTTGTAGCCAACAAAGTCCTCTTGATAGGTGAGCCATTGTATCTAGGCAATGGAGATTGAGAATGTGGGCAAGCACATGGTAGTGTGAGGCAAAATGCATGAATTGAGGGAAACACTTAGTGTGAAACATTGATAAGTGAAGAGTGAAACATCATCTTATGAGCTAGATAATTTCTTTGCATTGTGTGGATTGCATGAAACCTTGTTGGATTTTTGTTTCAGTTTAATGGACTACGCATAAAATATTTGACATGAGTATGATTTTTTTGTTAAATGAATCCATGATTTTGAAAATATTAGAAGTGTCAATTAGAGTATGATATTGGAATGAAATTTTAGAGAAATTTTTTTGGATAAATCCAACCCTTTCACATGCAACTTTCCAAAGTTTTTATTTGCTTAAGGACAAGCAAAATTTTAAGTTTGGGATTGGGTTAGCATCATACATGTCAATATTACATGTAAAAAAAAATGCTTGTATTTGAAGAAAAGAATAATTGCCAAGTCCAACAAATCACAAAAATTAATGAATGGAAGTGAAAGAAAAAGAAAAATACACAAGTTATTTTTGATAGAAAAAGAATTTCCACCTAAGACAAAATAATGAAAAATATGGTGAAAGAGTGCTTGATCTCATTTACTGCATCATTTTAATGAATTCCACTCTAAGTGGTTGTATTCACTCACATAAAAGAATTCCTTTCTCATGAAATACCCACTTGAGCTTTTGCCCATCCTTGATCGAAATTGAACCTAACTCCATTTGTAGTCAACAAAGTCCTCTTGATTGGTGAGCCATTGTATATAGGCAACAAAGATTGAGAATGTGGGGAAGCATATGGTAGGGTGACGCAAAATGCATGAATTGAGGGAAACACTTAGCGTGAAACATTGATGAGTAAAGAGTGAAATACCATCTTCTGAGTTAGATAATTTATTTGCATTGTGTGGATTGCATGAAACCTTGCTGGATTTTTGCTTCAATTTAATGGATTGTGCATAAATATTTGATATGAGTGTGATTTCTCTGTTGAATGAATCCATGATTTTGGAAATGTTGGAAGTGTCAATTAGAGTTTAATATTGGAATGAAATTTTTGAGAAATTTTTTTGGAAAAATCCAACCCTTTCACATGCAACTTTCTTAAGTTTTGATTTACTTGAGGACAGTAAAGTTTAAGTTTGAGGTTGTGATGAATCCACATTTTATTGGACTTTTACTTATTTTTTTAGTGTTCCTTGATAGAAAAAAGTAGACTTAGGAAGTATAAATAACATAGAAACATCATTTTGGTCAAATATCATAGGTTTTTTAATTTTTGGTTAATTTACATTGATTTACATACATATAATTTGCAATTTTGATCATTTAAATAATTGTGCAGGAATTTCTAGGCTTATTCTATAGATTTTTAGCCTTTGAGATATTTAGTTGAAAGTGACCACTTTCAGACGTGACAGTGGATACTACAACAAGCTAGATCTAGAGGGCAAGCTAAAGTGATCACTTTCAGAGTGATAATGGACACTACAGAGATCCCATATTGAAGAAGGCCTGTGCGTAGCTACTTTGAAATTCATAGTGACAACTACAGCAAGGGCCAAATTGATCTAGTGCTGTGCGTAGCCACTTCCATTTCCATAGTTGCTACACGCGCCGTGCATACCCACTTTGGATTCCATAGTGAACACTCCAAAGAGGGATGATAGGATGGGAGGCTGCATGGAGCTACTATGACTTTCATAGTAGCTACTTTGGGCAACGACCCCTGCACTATAAATAAATTTTTAGAAATTAGGGTTGGAGAGCTTTTTACATTTTTAGATTTTTTCCATTTTGGGAACACTTGTAGAGCTTAGGTTAGCCTTGAGTGACAGCCAAGGATCCAACCTAAGGTTTGATTTCCATCTTATTCCTACTTTTCTTTGATTTTTGCATTAATGTTGTTGATTTCTTTTTATTTTCATTTGATAATTGTAAGACCCATCCTCATGGAGTGCTAAACCTTTTGTAATCCCTAGTGAGTTCACTTAAATTCTTGAATTCATGGGTTTTGACTGTTAATATAATTCTTTTTCTTCCATGAATTTCTTCTTCACAAACTCTTGAATTGAATTAATGGTTGAGTAATGGGGCATTGCATAATGAACCTAATTCATTTTAATGAAATTCTAAACTTGAGTTGCTTAATTCTGGGTTTATTTATAGGATTGCATAATCTTGGAATGAGAGATTAGAATTCATTGAATTGGTTAATTCATATAAAAATATAAGGTTGATTTTTGCTTGTTAAATTAACCTAATTCTAGGAAGAGAGCAAGAGTATTAAATCTTGAGAGGATAAGGATAGAGTCTACATGAATGAACTAGGGGTTATCACATTTTATTGACTGAAATTTATAATTTTGTTTCTTGCTCTTTATATTAACTTTTGAATCATGCAAACCCCCTCCCTCCAATTAATTGCTTTCGTAGTTAATATTTATAACATGTTTGTTGCATATTCTTAACCATTGTCATCAAAGATGACCTAGGTTAGCACCCTAATATTACATTAATTTCTGTTTATATTTTGATGAGGATATGCAACAAATTTCTTTTCATCATCCCTCAGGATACATTATATATACCTGAAGAACAAACCAAAAGAAACAGTTCTGATTACATTATCAAGACTGTTGAGAACAATATTCCTGTTACACGCTTTTTATCGCAGCACTTAAATGATGTAATTTCACTACTAGCAAGTGTACTAGGTAGTTGTAGCAATTATAAAATGTGAAAATCAGATTGAGTCCCAAGTATCGTCCTCTAGGATTTTATTTTTAATCACTAATTCACAAGATAATAACCATTTGCACCAAAATATTCATTGAACAGATTTCAATATGCAAGAAAGTAAAATTCAAAATTAAGGAAAGGAGAAATTGTTAAAAATAGAATGTTAACTTGTACTATTAAAATGAATCACGAATGGAGGAAAGTTAGGAATTTATTTCACTAGAATATTAATATCAATTTAGTTCTACCTCTGAACATTCAAGCATTTGATTGATTGACAATCGGTTTCTCTTTACAATATCCAAAGATTGATTCCTCAACTCATTGGTCCTAATATTCAACCAAATCTCCCTAATTCCTTAGGCCAAATTCAGTTCAATATTGCATTACGAATTAGAACCAAAAGATTGTAAAACTAAGACCACTTATCCCTAAGAAAATCAAGAGTTTTGGTAATTAATTTAGATCTAAGCACCAAACCCAATTTCCATTAGTGAAGGTTACTCTTTGATTAATCAATTAAATTTCCATTCAAAGATCAAGTAAACACATAATTAATCCCTCAGTCAAATCAATTACTCAAAGTTAAGAGTCAAAATAAAATCAATATATCAATTCTAGATCCATAAATCCCTAACAAAAATAAAAGTGTCAAAATAAAAGCATTTGTAGAAATAGAGATACACTTTGATAGTGAAGAAAAATTTTGTGAAACTTAAAAGTGTCATAACTTTTGCTAGGAATGTCAGAATTTAACCCACCACACGTGACTTTCGAGTAGAAAAAAATTTCCTATCTATTACAACCCACTCCACTGATTGAGGCTGCCCCAATTTTCAAAAATTGCATGTTTTCTAAAAGGTTTTTTTTTTTATTTTTTAGCATTTATTGACCTATTTTTCTTGATTTTGGGCTTCTAGTTTCCATACCAAATCAATTCAAAAAATTCTGAAAATTTTTGTGGTGTTATATTATAGTATATAGAGATTTATCAAGGTCTTACTTCAATCATATCTTGCATTTTGATGGTACTTTCTTTGTTGACTGATTCTATCTACTCAAGAATTGTGTGTTGTTCTTTGTGATTCTAACCTTGCATGACCAGATCTAATCCAAACAAACTGCATTCATTTGACCTGAGATTGAGAGGACAAGATTGAGGCTTTTGAAATTGAAGAAAGAGCACAACACTACTCATTGTCAGTTTACTTCAGAGTCAGGCAACATGACAAACAAACAGGAGAGGACCTTGAAGGAGCTTGCTGCCCCTGATGTATGCCACCAACCATTGTGCATTCAGATGCCACAATTACAAGAGGGAGTAGCAAGTTATGAACTGAAGTCTGGTCTTATTCATTTACTTCCTAAATTTCATGGACTTGTAGGAAAGGATCCACATAAGCACTTGATGGAGTTTCATGTAGTTTGTTCTACCATGCAACTAGTGGATGTGCCTGAGGATTTTGTGAAGATGAAGGCATTCCTATTCTCATTATGTGACATGGCCAAGGATTGGCTGTACTTGTAGCTAACACCAATTTCTACATGGAGCAACATGAAGAGGAGATTCTTGGAGAAATTCTTCCTTGCATCCAGAATAGCAGCAATAAGGAAAGAAATTAGTGGCATTAGAGCTTATATGAGTACTAGGAGAGGTTCAACAAACTGTGTTTGACCTGCCCAAATCATCAAATAAATGAGCAGTTATTGATTCAATACTTTTATGAAGGGTTGATGCCTATGGAGCGCAGCATGATTGATGCAGCCAGTGGAGATGCCTTGATGGATAGAACTCCAGTAGCTACAAGATATTTGATCTCCAACATGGCAGAAAACTCTCAGCAATTCAGTTAGAGCTATCAAAATGGGCGGCCCGGCCCAGCCTGGCCCTGGCCAATACGGGTAGCGGGCTTAAACGGGTCAGACTTAATTAGCCCAAGGTAAAAATAGGCTTATATTTTGACTGCCCAAGCCTTACCCTATGCAGGCTACGGGCTTCTGTGGGTCAGCCCGACAACTTGAATATTTTTTTTTTCTTATTTTTGTAACATGTCATTTTTTTTACTATTTTTGTAACAACATATCATTGTTTTTATTGCTGTTTTTAGTGTTTGTAACATATGATTTTAAAATATTTTTGCAAAAGATTAACAGACCACTCATTTTTTTGGTCTAATTTTTGTATTAGACCAGTTATTTGGTTTTTTTAAGTTGTAAAAGGTCATTGTACTTTTTTTTATTGCTTTTGTAACAGTCATTTTTTTATTTTTATACACACGATAAGTCCACAAAAATATAAATAAGTTCATAATTAAATAAATTTCTTAAGACAAAAAGTTCATACACATAATAAGTCCATAAAAATATAAAACAAGTTCACAAAGATTGAAAAAGTCCATAAAAAATTTAAATATCAAAATTTAAGAACATGAAGCTTCTTGAGAAAGCTTGGAATCATCAAGAGTAATGGTCTCTTTTCCATTAATATCATCTTCATTATCATATTCTAAAAAAAATTGAAAATGTTAGTAAATTTATATAAAGTAAATTTAAATCTTAGATATGACAAATTTGTATTCTAAGAAAAAGAAAAAAAATACCTTCAAAGCCATATAACCAACTACGTGCACACAAGAGAGCTTGAACCGTTTCATCAGTCATTGTACTTCTATACTTATTTATCACTCGAGAGCCAATGCTAAATGCAGATTCTGATGCCACAGTGATTATAGGAATGCTCAAAATATCACAAGCTAATCTTGCAAGATCAGGACATCTGAAACTTCGTTCTTTCCAATAAGATAAAATGTCAAATATACTTGAAGATGGAACTCTTGACTCCTCCAAGTGTATATCAAGTTCAGACTTTCCAGTATTAATAGCTCTTGTGCTCTCAAATTCTTCAAATTCCTACCAAATGAACAACTGAATATTTATATAAATAATAATTATAAAAATATTTCAAATGAATATTACAACTTGCCTCATATAAATAATTTGAAACAATTGTCTTTCCTTTATCTCCTCCTCCTCCTCCCAATGAAGATGAACTTTCAGATAATACTTGTGATGATGAACAATCCATATTGGAATGAGTTCTAATGTCGACATACTCGGCATAAAGATTATAGAACTTCATCTTAACTTTGTCCACTTTCTTTCCGCAGTTGTTTGGATCAATTTTGGAGTAAGTAAAAATCAAGAAATTAAGCCTTTTTTGTTGAATCAAGAATAGCTGCTAATGCCAAAACTATACTATACTCACTCCAATACTTGTCAAATTTTTCTTTCATCTTCATTGCCATATTTTTTATCAAGTCATCTTCATTTGTCAAATATACATTCAAAAGATGTTCAATCCTCCATATTTCTTCAAAATAGAGATTTGATGTAGGGTAAAAAGAACCAGAGAATAAGTTGGTAATATTGTAAAATGGCTTAAAAAATTGACATATCAATTCTGCCATTCTCCATTCATCGTTATTAGGGCGCCATTTTCTATAATTAGTATCATATAATGCTAAACTATAAAAGGCACGATGATAATTGATTGCACTTTCAAGCATTATATAAGTGGAGTTCCATCTTGTAATCACATCCGGTCTTAACCCAATTGTTGTATTTATTCCACCAACATCTTCAACACACTGAAAAAATTGTCTTGTTCTTGCCTCTGATGCTCTCATATAATTCACACTTTATCTAATTTTATGTAACGCATAATGAGCTACTTTCAAGCCATCTTGAACTATTAGGTTTAAGATGTGAGCACAACATCTTATGTGAAAAAACTCTCCATTAAGTAAAAAATTAGTAGACAATACTAAATGCCCTTTCAAAAAATTTTGCATGTTGTCATTTGAAGATGCATTGTCCAATGTGAGAGAAAAGACCTTTTTTTCTATGCCCCAATCTTTCAGAAATTCCAATACCTTCAATGCCAATTCATGTCTAGTGTGTGGAGGTTTCATGTGAGCAAATGCTAAAATTTTACTATTCAAATTCCAAGTTAAATCAATATAATGAGCTGTTAAAGAAATGAAACCATGATTGGTGCGTGCAGTCCAAACATCAGAAGTCAAACAAACTCTTCTAGGAATACGAGCCAATTGCAATTTTAACTTCATTTTCTCAACTTCATAAGTTTTCAACACATCACCTTTAGCCATGTTTCTACTAATAGGGATACAATCTTCATTTAAAAGCTTCTGATACTTTCTAAACTTTCTCCACTCAACAATATTAAAAGGAGCACCATGCTCAATAATCAACTCAGAGATAATTTGACGATTAGTAATATGGTCAAATTTTCTTTTTTGCAATCTTCCTTGTGTATCAATTATCATTTTTCCTACATCTTGAAATTTAGGAATTAACTTACAACCATTCATATGCGTTTTAAATGAGTTCTCCCATTCTTAGGGTCACACCCTAATTTTTTTCCACATGCCTTGCATTTACACTTTAGTTTCCCATCTTCAACACCAATTTTCATAAAATAATTCCAAACTTCAGAGGTTAGAGTCTCAGGCCTTTTGGTTTATTTTTCTAACTCCGAGTCATTAATTTCTACTTGTGAACTATCTAAATTTGGTTGAGTTTCAGGTGTTAGACTGCTTTCCAATATTTGACAATCTTCTAAATTTTCTAGTCCCACACTAGAATCTATTGACAAACTGAAAATATTTTAAAACTTATTTAGCTATTTAACCAAAAAGAAAAATTTTAACTACTAAATTAGAATGAAAAACCAACAAGATAATGAATTAAATTTGCCTAAAAATAAATAAATATTTAGTATGCAAATAGAATATTGGAATGAGAATAAATTACCTTGAATAGAATATTGGAATGAAATATTGGAATATTGGAATTTGGAATGCAAATTCAAATAGGATTTGAATTTGCAATCTTTGTTTGGCGTTGAATGTTCCAGCGTATGAAAATTGAAATATGTGGAATGAATAAGCAAATCAATTGCAATTGCAATTGCAATGTCTGTTCGGCAATTGAAATATGTGGAATGAAAAAGTAAATCAATTGCAATTGCAATTGCAATCTCCGTTCGGCATTCAATGAACAACGAGTGAAAATTGGAATATATGGAATTTGTGTTCAGCGTGGAGATAAATGGAGTGACAGTGCTTTTTTATAGTTAAAATTTGTAATTTTATAGTTTTGAAACTAAAATATATTTCATTCTAAATTCTTTAAAACTCAAGATTTAATTTCAATATATATATATATATATATATATATATATATATATATATATATATATATATATATATACGGGCTACCTGAACCCGCATGAGATAACCTAGTTAATGCACTATCGGGTACCAGGCATATTTGGACCGGGCCAAAATGGCCTAAAGTAATTTGGGGTCTAATTTTTAGTGCTCAAACCTGCCCATTTAACGGATTTTTTTTACCCAATCCATCGGGCCGGCCCATTTTGCCGACTCTAAATTCAGTTCTGGAAACCTAACCACCAGAGCTGTACATGAGGCAACAAGCAGTGTTGCTATAGTTGATAACCAAAGGTTGGAAAACAAGCTTATAGAATTAGCTTTCATGATGAGGCAATTGGCCATGGGCCAGGCAGTTCCACAAATCCAGCAAACATGTGGTATTTGTGCAGGTGACCATTATACAGATTCTTGTCCTCGGCTGCAGTAGACAGCACAATCTTCTCATATGGTGGCAGGCATACACGCTCCTTATCAAGGCCACCAGCAGCAGCCTCAGCAACAATATAATCCTATCTCCCCTACATATAATCCAGGGTGAAGAAATCATCCCAATCTGAGGTATGGTCCACCAGCACCACAACCACAACAGTAGAAATATGCTTATCCACAGCAACCTACACATCCTTCATACCATCAGCCAATACACCACCCTGTGCAGCAGCAGCCAAAGTACTTGCCCCCTCCCTTGAGATAGTAGCAGCCTGCACAACAATATCAAGCTCAGCAACAACCTTCTCCACAGCCCAGTAGTGGACATTCCTTGGAGGAGTTGATGAGTCATATGGCCACTCAAAGTCTACAGATTTAGCAAAACATCTCAGCCACCATTCAGGATTTACCGACCCAAATTGGACAGCTGGCAACCTCAGTGAAAAATACAAGCATTTGTGGATTGAATGCGAAAATTGTTATGGATTAAATTATAAAAAATATTTGAAATCCAAAATCAATATTTGTGAACACTGTGGATATTATTTGAAAATGAGCAGTTCAGATAGAATCAAACTTTTGATTGATCTAGGTACTTGGAATCCTATGGATGAAGACATGGTCTCTCTGGATCCCATTGAAAGCAAGGGTCTAGAGCACTTCCTTCTCAGCCTGTAGTTAATCCAAAAGGTAATGTGAGTGCTATTACTTTGAGGAGTGGCAAGGAAGTGACCAATTGTCCAGTGCAGGCCAGTGAAGGTAATGGAAGTGAAGAAGGAATCTGAGATAATTCTGTGCAATAGATTCTTCTTTCTTTCCCATCTAGAGTTCCTTCATCCAAGAAAGTAGAAATAGACCAAGAGTTGCTGGATACCTTCAAGAAGGTGGAGATTAATATTCCTTTGCTAGATGCCATTAAACAGATTCCTCGTTATGCAAAATTCTTGAAGGAGCTCTGTACTTATAAGAGGAACTTGAAGAAGAGGAAAGTTCAGACAGTTTCATCCTTGTCCCAGTCTAGCCTTCCACAGAATGTGGTGATCTAGGAACTTTCTCCATTCCCTGCACAGTTGGAAAGTCCTCTTTTGCTAGTTCTTAGTTGGATTTGGGAGCTTCTATCAATGTTATGTCATTAGCTATATATAAGATGTTGCATTTGGGAGACTTGAAACCAACCAACGTCATTATTCAGTTAGCAAATCGAAGCACAGCTCAGCCCTTGGGAGTGCTTGAAGACGTGTTGGTAAAAGTTAACCAATTGATATTTTTGACTGATTTTTACATTCTTGATATGCAGGATGAGAACTCGACTTTGATTCTGGGTAGACCATTCTTGATGACTGCAAAGACCAAGATTGATGTCCATACAAACACACTGTCCATAGAGTTTGGAGATGACACAGTTCACTTTAATATCTTTGATACCATGAGACATCCTGCTGAGAGCCATTCTATGCTTTTCTGAGTGTTTTGATTTTTCTTTTTTTTTTTTGTAGTTGATCTATTGGATAGAAATACTATTTTGGATTTTGATGTTGATGTTGATTTTGATTCTAATATTGTTGTAGATGTTGTTGATGTAGATGTAGAAGTTGTTGATGTAGATTCATATCTTGATTTGTCCCAGTTTTCGTATTTAGATTTCGATGTTTTACCAGGCTACACCTATAATAGTGGCATTTGTTCCATTTGTGCTGAGATTAATATTGCCATATCTTCTGATGTTTTACCTTCCATTGCAGATCCAGATTCTGTGATATCCATGGCTGTTGCAGCCCCACAACCTCCATTATCAAGTATTCAACAGCCACCTTCATTGGAGTTGAGCCCTCTGCCAAAGCACCTTAAATATGCTTATCTGGATGCAGAGCAGAGGTTCCCAATGATTATATCCAGCAGCCTTCTGGAGGACCAGGAAGAGAAGTTGCTGCAAGTCCTAAAGGTGCACAAGAAAGCTGTTGGTTGAACATTGAATGACATTCCTAGAATTAGTCTGGCTGTATGTATGCACAGGACTCACTTGGAAGATGAGTCTAGGCTAGTGAGACAGCCCCAAAGAAGACTCAAACCTACCATTCTGGATGTAGTGAAGAAGGAGGTGACCAAGCTACTGATGGCTGGTGTTAGATGCTTTCTATCACAGCACTTAAATGGTGTAATTTCACTACTAGCAAGTATACTAGGTAGTTGTAGCAAGTTATAAAATGTGGAAATCAGATTGAGTCCCAAGTATCATCCTCTAGGATCTTATTTTTAATCACCAATTCACAAGATAATAACCATTTGCACCAAACAATTCATTGAACAAATTTTACTATGCAAGAAAGTAAAATTCAAAATTAAGGAAATGAGAAATTGTTAAAAATAGAATGTTAGGAATTTATTTCACTAGAATATCAATATCAATTCAGTTCTGCCTCTGAACATTCAAGCATTTGATTGATTGACAATCGGTTTCTCTTTACAATAACCAAAGATTGATTCCTCAACTCATTGGTCCTAATATTCAACTAAATCTCCCTAATTCCTTAGGTCAAATTCAGTTCAATATTGCATTACGAATTAGAACCAAAAGATTGCAAAACTAAGACCACTTGTTCCTAAGAAAATCAATAGTTTTGGTGATTAATTCAGATCCAAGCAACAAACCCAATTTCCATTAGTGAATGTTACTCTTTGATTAATCAATTGAATTTCCATTCAAAGATCAAGTAAACACAAAACTAATCCCTCAATCAAATCAATTACTCCAAGTTTAAAGTCAAAATGAAATCAATATATCAATTCTAGATCCATAAATCCCTAACAAAAAAGTTAGAAACATATTACAATGAAATGGAGAGAAGCAAGAAGAAAAGAAGATGAAAAGCAGAGAGTCATCTCAATAACTTTGCCTTTCCCCAGATTCCTCTAGCAAAGAATAACAAAATTCGCTCCTCTCTTCTCCCTCTAACTTCTCTTGGAAGTTAAAACGGTCAAAATGAATACTAAAACAAAAAAAATGACAAAAGCTCCTTTTCTAAGTTCTTAATTCCTATTTATAGAGTTCCTCTAATTCTTCGACTTAACCCTTGAAATTCTGATAGTTAGTTGTCCCCAGGTGTTCTGGAATCTTCTAAAAGTGATACAGAAGCTCCAAACGTCCAAAATTGGGAAGAAGAAGAAGTTATAAAGTTGCAGAATTCTGCCCCAAAAGGCGCAGTGGCTGGAGTAAAGACGTGCAGATGCGCGCCTTGGCGTCATGTGATTTGCATTTCCATGCTCTCAGCGCCAAGGCTACAACTGCTCTGCATTGCCACGCGCAAAGTTCCAGTCTAGACTTTACTTGGATGCTTAGTTCCGCTTTGCCACGGCCTGCACTATGAGTTGCAACGCGCTCTTGCGCGCCAAAACTTCAAGTGATGTGCGTTTTAACGCAATGGCAGTTATCTAGGTTCAATTGCTGGAGTGTTAACACGCATCACTCAGAGTGACCACGCAGACCCAGTGTTGTATTTTGTTCTTTCCACGTTCAAACGCCAATCACTTGGAGTTGTAATACCCAGCTCTTAGGATTTCTTTAAGCTTGATTCTTTGACTATTCTTCTTCAATTTCGGCTTCTAATCCTTCCTTTATGCACTTTCAACAACTTTCTATCTTTTTGCATGAACTTCTACAGAAATCTAAACAATTTTTTATATTTTAACAAAACAACAATTTATACTAATTATTTTATGTTTATGATCTTTTCAAGTTTATTTTAGAACTATTTTTCTAATTATTAACCAAAAACTATGTTAAAACCATGGTAAAATATGGATTTATCAGCTAGAATCATCTACCCCATTTCTGACAGTACATGGGCTTCACCTGTCTAAGTGGTGCCTAAGAAGTCTGGGATTACTGTTGTGCAGAACTAGGATAATGAGATGGTTCCCACCTGAGTTGCTAACAAATGGAGAGTGTGTATTGACTATAGGCGACTCAACTAGGCTACTAGAAAGGACTACTTTCCTCTCTCCTCTCCCATTCATTAATTAGGTCATTAAGAGGTTGGCAGGTAAATCCCATTATTGTTTTCTAGATAGTTTTTCTGGTTACATGTAGATTCATATTGCTGCTGAGGACCAACACAAGACCACTTTCACCTGTCCTTTCGACACTTTTGCCTATAAAAGGATGTCATTCGGCCTATGCAATGCACCTACTACTTTTCAGAGGTGTATGTTGAGTGTCTTTTCTGATTTAATTGATAATTGCATGGAGGTGTTTATGGATGATTTTACTGTTTATGGTTCTTCATTTGATTCATGTCTGCATAGCTTAACCAGGGTGTCAGAAAGATGTGTTGAAACTAACCTTGTGCTTAATTATGAGAAATGCAACTTTATGGTAAAGGAAGGTGTAGTTTTAGGACATCTTATTTCTGAGAGGAGAATACAGGTTGATAAGGCAAAAATTGATATTATTTCCTCTCTATCTTACCCCGCGTCTGTGCGAGAGGTGCGTTCTTTCCTTGGACATGCAGGTTTCTATATGAGATTTATTAGAAACTTTAGCACCATTGCTCTGCCACTATCCAGTTTTCTACAGAAAGACGTACCATTCTTATTCATTAATTCGTTTAGAAAGGCGTTTGAGGAGTTAGGGAAAAGACTCACCACAGCACCTATCATGCAGCCACCAGATTGGGAGCTCCCCTTTGCACTAGGAGCTGTATTATCTCAGAGAGTTGGTAAATTTCCACACGTTATTGCTTATGCCTCTAGAACTCTTGATGTAGCTCAGATAAATTATACCACTACTGAAAAGAAGCTACTGGCTATTATATCTGCATTAGATAAATTATGTTCTTATCTAGTTGACTCCAAAATAACTGTCTTACAGATCATGCTGCATTGAAATTCCTATTGAAGAAGCCAAATGCGAAACCTAGATTGATTAGATGGATGCTTCTTCTGCAGGAGTTTGATATTGAGATAAAAGACATGAGTGGTGTGTTGAATCAAGTTGCTGATCACTTGAGTCATATTGAAGGGACTGTTGACCCTTTACCTATTCGTGATAGTTTTCCTGATGATTATTTATTTGCGCTGAACTCTATAGATTCTGTACCTTAGTTTACTGATATTGTGAATTATTTGGTTACTTTTGTTATACCTCCTGATGCATTTAGATCCTAGGTTGATAAACTAAAGAGTAATGCTAAATATTATGTCTGGGATGATCCATATCTGTGAAAGTTTTATAATGACCAGGTTATCCGTCGATGTGTCCCTGACCATGAATTTCAAGACATTTTGCATTCTTGGACTGCAGAGGAAAGCCAAGAGAGTATTGGACAGTGAATTCTATTGGCCAGCCATTTTTAGAGATGCAGCCAGATTTTTTGAGAGTGGTGAGATATGTCAGAAAGCGGGAGGGACTATTACCAGGAGACATGAGATGCCTCGCAGCCCATTATTTTTTGTGAGGTCTTTGATGTTTGGGGCATCGATTTTATGGGTCCTTTTCCTGTTTCTGCTGGATATTCTTACATATTGCTTGTTGTTGATTATGTGTCTAGATGGGTGGAGACAAAGGCCACTATAACTAATGATTCTAAAGTTGTTTCGGATTTTCTCCGTACTCATATATTTTGTAGGTTCGATGTGCCTAAGGCTGTCATCAGTGACCATGGAAGTCACTTCTATAACAGGACCATTGCAACATTGTTCCAGAAGTATGAGGTTACACACAAACTTGCTACCATATCATCCCCAAACTAATGGGCAAGCTGCGGTATTCAACAGGGAAGCTAAGAACCTATTGCAAAAGTTAGTACACCCGAACAGGAAGGACTGGAGTAAGTTTCTGGATGATGCTCTCTGGGCTCAGAGGACAGCTTATCAGACACCATTAGGCATGTCTCCATTTTGAATGGTGTTTGGTAAAGCATGTCACCTTCCGGTGGAAATTGAGCATTGATCATGTTGGGCTGTGAAGAGTTGTAACTTCACATTTGAGCAGGCTGGAATTGAAAGGAATCTCCAAGTTTAGGAGCTTGATGAAATACTCCTGCAAGGCTATGAGAATTCTAGATTATATAAAGAGAAAGTTAAGAGATTTCATGATATACATATTATGAGGAAAGAGTTCTCTGTAGGCTGGAAAGTGTTATTGTTTAACTCTCAATTGAAATTGATTGCAAATAAGCTTCAATCTAAATGGGATGGACCTTTTGTGATTACTCATGTTTTTTCCCATAGTGCAGTTGAGATTCAGGATGAAGCTACCGGCAGGACTTTTAAAGTCAATAGTCATCAGCTGAAACTATTCCAAGAGAGCAAACCAGTGGGGCCAGCTCAGAACGTAGTTGACCTATCCTTAGTGGAGCCTACTTTGATAGAGGATGTGTCTACATAGACACTCGGAGTTTGGAGCATTATTTTCTTTGACTTTTGTTTCTTTTCCTTTACTTTTTCATGTATATTTTGCACTTTATTCTTGGACTGTTTGCATGTTTTGCATTTTCTATTTCTTTTTCCCACATTGTGGACAATGTTTGGTATAAGTGTAGGGGGAGGGAGTATTCCTTAGCATATTTTTCATTAGATTCCCTTGCTTTTAGATTCCATTTTTGTGAGCAACTTTTCATTTGCTATTCTTAGTTGGAAGTTTCATAACTTGATAGATGTGTTTCTTGCATTTTGAGTTTAGCTAGTTTTTCATGATGATTAGGTTGTGGATCATTGATTAGTAGAATGTATGCCTTAGTGAGATTTGAGCTTGTCTTATTTCTTGTGTGATTCACTCATGTTTGTAAGTATTCTAGAATTTGATTTGACTCTTTCTATGTTATTTGTTCACATGCACTTTTGATATGATTTAGGCATTCTTTTGATTTTAGCCACTTGGCCAAATTGACTTACCTTGCATATATTCCATTTGTTTTCCCCTTTTGAGCCTTATTGACCTTTTTCTTGATGATTTTGTAGCTCATTCCAAGCCATGTAACTTGAAAAATCATGATGTGCCCAACCTTTGGGAATAGATGAGCTTTGGAATTGTTTTAGGAATTGGTTAAAAACAAGTGTGGGGGTGTTTTGTATACATTGCTTTATTCATAAAATTTTGAGAAGATTTTGATGCTTTGTAAGTTGATTGGAAAATGGATTGTATAGAAGCAGGGTAATAACTGCGAAAATTGAAAAAAAATGAAAAAAATAAAAAAAATAAAAAAAAATCATTTTGATTTTTTTGTTGTTGTTTAAATAGTTGTGATGTATGTTGCTGTTTTTCTTTTACTTGTTTTTAATCCATTCCCTATTCCTCTTCTTTTCACTTTGGTTTTTAGCTTTGTACACTTTCTTTTATCTTACCTTTACCTTAGCCACATTACAAGCTTAATAAAAGTCCTATTGATCTTTGGTGCATGTGTTTTAAATGGTAGAAATTAGAGGCTTTTCAAGCCTATGGTAATGCTTACTTTCAGGATGTGCTTTGAGTGAAATTTCTTGCTTATACACTTGAGAGAATGAGTGCTACACATCCTTGTGAGAATTTTACCAATTGTGATCCATAAATTGATTAAATTGAAACTTTTCTTCACTTTTAATGTTTGGAGCACATTCTTGATTGTTTTAATTTTCCATACTTTGATTGCTGGACTGATTTTTTTTTTCTTGCTCACATTACTTACACTTTGGGATCTGTTGAAAAATTTTGCTTTGTGTTCATTCTTTTCCTTTTCTTTTCTTTTGGTTGGGATTGCTAAAGCTTAAGTGTGGGGGTATTTGATGGCTCCTATTTTGTTCCCACATTTATAGTCTTAGTGCATCCTTTACATGTCTTTTCATTCCATTATTTCTTCCATTTAGTGTGTTTTTGCATTTTGCACTTTAATTAGTAATTTCTTGTAAATACTCATGTTTTGCTTTTCAGACCTTTGTTCACTAATTTGGCCTTAACTGTTTCTGTAGATATCTTTTTTGGCTGATTCTTTTTGCACTAGATTCCTTACTTCCGAGGCTTCAATTTGGACATTTTGATCATGCTGTTTGGAGTTTGGAGCTATTTTCTATGATTTTTAAAAGTTTAGACTTTTAGTTTGACTTTTTGTATTAATTTTGTTTTGTCTTTCTTTTTCCGATTTTGTTGAATTTATTTTCGGCCCAGCTTTGGCCCCTTTATCTTATTCTTTTAGGACTACTATTTATAGAGGCCAGGGGATGATTTGGAAGCACCTTTAATTCATTTTTTTCATTTTTCCAGTTTTGTAGAACTTTCCCGCTTCCAATAAACTCTCATTTTTTAACCCATTCGTCTTCTTCTCTTGCATATTTTCACTTCGAATTCGTGTTCCTCTGCATTTAGAATTGAAAGGCGTTTAATTTTCTGCAATTTCAAGACGTTTTCTTCTACGTTTCTCACTCAATTACGTTGCTAATGTCCATATTACATATGTTCAAGACTTTTGTGATTGCTGCGAGTTTGTTTTTTGACCTTACATGTTTGCGATTGCATAGAAAGGATGATTCAATTGAATTGTGTCTCTTGTTCTTGATCATATAACAAGCAATTGATTAATTGATTGTTGTGTAGAAGAGATTTAAATGAATTCGGTTTAATCACTTACATTTGTGTTTTTTGTGTTCTGGATCTTTGATTGTGTTTGATCATTCTCAGTTTTCATTCTCAGATTTGATTTACTTGCAATTTAATTCTCTACAATAGCAATTTAATCACAAAACTCTCCCAAACATACAATACTTTTCTGCATAATTGATATTGAAACAATGTGTATTTGCATCCTTGTGAGAGATGACCTAGGTTGCTCCCTAAACTGCATATTTTTATGAGGAATTTAGTTACTTTTGATACTTGTGCGACATGGATATCACTCCTTGATGCCGTGTATACACTCCTGTATACCACATCCCAACATTTCTTAGGACACCCATCATTATGGAGAGATAGGTCTGTTAAGTTATTATATAATTTAAAGTGCAGAACTTTAGATGACAATAGATGGTATAAAGATACCTTCTTGTCCAGAGTCTATATTAGAGAAGATAGCCAGCAACCTTTTTGGAAAGAAAAATTCTTAGCTAGTCTTCTCAAATCTTTCGAAGATCTGTCAATGGAAAAATTCCTTATGACAATCTTAGTTATGGTCAACTCAATACAGTTATTACGAAAATAGCTCTGAAAATTTGTCAAGAGAATAAAATTCAAAGACAGCTAGCCAAAGAAAGAGCTATGAACAAGAAAGATTTAGGATCTTTCTGTGAACAATTTGGCCTACCTCCTTGTTCAAAAAAAAAAGAAAAAACAGACTTCTAGGAAAGAATATGTAGAGGCCAAGAAGAAACCTTACAAAAGAAAGTATAATAGAAAATCCTCCAAGAAACCTGGGGAAGATGTCATCCCTAAGAATATTCCTAGAAAACCCCGAACAGGTTTAACATGTTACAACTGCAGTAATCCCGGTCATATCAGTAAATACTGTAGGCTTAAGAAAAGGATTAGCAATCTCAACCTTGATCCTTGCATAGAAGATCAAATCAATAACCTTCTTATTGAATCTTCTTAAGAAGGTTATTGATTTGATCTTCTATGCAAGGATTAAGGTTGAGATTCTGCTAAAGAATCCACTGACGATATCTATCAAATTCAGCAGGATGGTCAAGTCTCTTCTTCTGATTGTGATGAAACTCCAGAAATCAATGTTTTAACAAAAGAACAAGATCTTCTTTTTGAAGCAATCAAAACTATTTCTGATCCTCAAGAAAGGAAAATTTTTCTCAGTAAATTCAAAGATGTTTTAGAAACAAAACAAAAACAAAAAGAACTTTTTACACCAAACAAGTTTGATATAACTAACATTTTTGAAAGATTAAAAAATAATTCTAATATAAAACTAACCACTATGCAGGATCTTTATATTGAGATTAATAATCTCAAAAAGGATATTCATGAGGTCAAAGAACAACAACAAATTCATCAATTTATTCTTTCGCAACTTGAAGATGATGAAGAATCTAAAGTTGTAGAAGAACGACTTCCTAAGAAAAAAAGATTCTGAGAAAATTGATTCTGATAATCTAGAAGAAATTTTCATGAATTTGATCAACAAGGTCAAAATTCAAAAATTTTATATTAACATCAGAATCATTATTGATAATTTTGTTCTTGATACTTTGGCACTCTTCAATACTGGTGCTGATTCAAATTGTATTTTAGAAAGATTAATTCCTACCAAATATTTTGAAAAAACTTCTGAAAAACTCAACACTGTGATTGGTTCAAAGCTTAAAATTAATTACAAATTATCTAAAGCTATTATTAAAAATCAAGGTTTTAAGGTAGAAACAAACTTTCTCCTTATTAAGAATTTGAAAAATAAAGTTATTTTGGGAACACTTTTTATCAAAGCTCTTTTCCCGCTTCATATTTCAAAAGATAGAATTTCTACTTACCATTTAGGTAAGCAAATAACTTTCAAAATTTCTAGTAAACCTCTTACTAGGAATATCAATTTTATTAAAAATAAAATTAATCAAATTAATTTTCTGAAAGAAGAAGTTTCTTTTGCTAACATTGATAAACAGCTAAAGAATACATCTCTACGGAAAAAGATTCAATCTGTTTTAGAGTCCATTTAATCTTCTATTTGTTTTGACCTTCCCAATGCTTTTTAGAATATAAAGAAGCATATTATCAGTCTTCTTTATGAAGCAGACTTTAGAGAAAGTCATATTTCTACAAAGGCGAGACCCATTCAAATGAATGAGAAACTCCTTCAATATTGTCAAAAAGAGATTAAAGACCTCTTAGACAAAAAACTGATCAGAAAAAGTAAGAGTTCATGGTCTTGTTCTACATTTTATATTAACAAACAAGAAAAATTAGAAAGAGGTACTTCTAGGTTAGTTATCAATTACAAATTTCTTAACTAAGCTCTTCAGTGGATTAGGTATCCTATTCTCAACAAAAAAGATTTTCTTAACAGACTCAATTCTGCTAAGATTTTCTCCAAATTTGATATGAAATCTAGATTTTGGCAAATCCAAATCAGTAAAGAAGATAGGTATAAGACTGCTTTTACTGTTCCCTCTGGGCAATAGGAGCAGAACGTAATGCTCTTTGGTCTGAAAAATGCCCCTTCTAAATTCCAGAAAATCATGAATGGTATTTTCAATGTTTACTCTAAATTTGTCATTGTCTACATTGATGATGTTTTTATTTTTTTTCTCATTCTATTGATCAACATTTTAAACATATAAATGTTTTTATTAATGTTGTCAAAAGGAATGGTCTTGCTGTTTCCAAATCAAAAATCAATCTATTTCAAACTAATGTCAGATTTCTTAGTGATAATATTCACCAAGGGACTATCACTCCTATTAGCAGATCAATTGAATTTGCTAATAAGTTTCCAAACATAATCCTTGATAAAATCGAATTACAAAGGTTTTTAGGATGTCTCAATTATGTAGGTGATTTCATTCCTTACCTTAACTATATCATTAAGCCTTTACATGATAGGCTTAAAAAGAATCCACCATTCTGGATTTATGTTCATACTAGTGTGGTCAAGGAAATCAAGTCCAAAGTCAGAGAGATAAAATGTCTTTATGTCCCTATTTCTCAAGCTTTCAAAATTATCAAAACTGATGCTTCTGACATAAGTTATGGTGCCATCCTCAAACAAAGAGTCGACACTCATGAGGATATCATTGCATACACATCAAAACATTGGAATTCTACACAACAGAATTACTCAACTGTCAAAAAAGAAGTTTTGGCGATTGTTTTATGTGTTTCAAAATTTTAATCTGATTTATTAAATCAAAAGTTTCTTATCAAAGTAGATTGTAAATCTGCCAAAGAAATTTTACAAAAAGATGTTAAAAACCTTGCCTCTAAACAAATTTTCGCAAAATGGCAAGCAATTTTAAGTGTTTTTGATTTTGAAATTGAATATCTCAAAGGAACTTCCAATTCTCTTCCTGATTACCTGACCCGAGAATTTTTACATGATAAGTAAAATGCCTAGAAAGGCAGCAACCTCTTCCAGGGGAGGAACAACTCATAGAGGAAGAGTCAGACATGCTTTGACTCTTAACAAAATAAAATCCAAATTTGTTTTAGCAGATTCAAACTCTTTAGACTTGGGCTCATCCACTCCAACTGGGTCATCTACCCAAAAAGCAATCCAGATAGTGGAGTCATATACTCAACAATCTACAATTCCCAAAAAAGTCTCATCTAACAAGGTTAATTCTTCAACCCAATCCAAAACAACCAATAGACTAAAGTTGATTATGCTTTAGTTGTTAACACACTCTTAGTCCTTCAATAAGAAAGCCTAAGTAGCTTACCTAAAAAATCATGGGCAGATATTGCATCTGAAGATGATATGGAAATAGACTTAGCTAGCCTAAATACCATAATCCAAACCTTCAACCAATCCTAAAAAAATGTTAGTCTTACAGATGAAACTAACAAAACCATTGTCTTCCAAAAGATAGACAAATAACTCAAAAAACAAACCACTATGTGGCCAAAGGAAATTTTTCCATAGTTATCCAGATAGAGCCTGAATTTTGGGACAAAAATCCCTATAAGGCTATATCAAGAACCTTCCCTCCTGGTTTCCATTTCAAACCCTATGCCCTGAATAAAACTAGACAATTTTATGAATTTATTTTAGTGGATTTGGATTCTGTATCCATCACCCATTTTACAATACAAATCCTCAAAGTTCTTACTCCAAAAAATTTTGAAAAAAATTTAAATTCATATAAAAAATTCTCCCAACATTTTGACCCAGTAGGTTAAAACTATTGGGACTACATTGATGCTTAGACAAGAGTTTTTTGGTTCCAAAATAAGCTCAACCGTCATTCTTGGTTGATCTATTTCAAGAAGAATTAAGATTTTGAATTTTCAAATTGGTTCTTACAATGGTGGGATTTCTTTGGACCAATTGAAGAGATTTTTCCTTCTCTAGTAAAAGAAGGATACACCCAGTTCAAGAGTAGGTATTCGCAAGAATCAAGAATGTAACACCTAAATTTAATTTTCTAAATAAATAAATTTCATAAAATTGGAAATAATAAAAATTTTCATTTAAATGGTTCCCAAATCATGGTTCAATAAAATATTTCAAAATAGAGATAGATTACAATTTATATCAATCATTGCTACAATATTTAATTAATACATCAAATTTTCAAAATAAATTCCTAAGTCCTATAGCAGCTTCATCCATCCTTCACTGAGTCCGATGCTGATCATCTTGGTCACCTGAAAAATAAATGTAAGGGTGAGTACTCTACACTATCCAACACACACACACATAACATAGAGACTCACCTTGCACATTCCACATGTATTCTCATATATTCTATTTAATTATAGTCAATCACACGCAACACTATCAAGCTTTTCATTTCAATTCACAACCGATGCACTTACGGCACCAAAACATTTTACACACATGTGCGCTCACTGTGGCATTGTGATCACAGTTTCACACCATAGATGGTCGTTGGTTACCCCTGCCTCATGGATACCGCGTGGGCAGTTACGAGTCCTCATCTTCCACTCTTCCAGTGTATCGCTGAACCATTCATAGCATATTCACAATCACATTTAACATGCCTTTTCACACACATTTCAGCCACATATAGTATTCATTTACAGCACATAGGCCCACATTCATTCATAGTACACGAGATAGATGCCCACATTTATTTGCGTTACATTTAACGCATAGCTGTTCCATACACACAACATTTCAACGCAATACACATTCATCAATTTATTCCATCATACACACTATTCAACATTCATTACACTGTAATCTATTCAATCTTTCCACCACAATCTCATCACAATCAATCAATTTTACTAAACACACACATTCTAAACCATCCACACGACATTGGATAGCAAATTACATGGCAATCAAACATAATGAGATAGGATAGAATTTCTCCTGACATCAAATTGAAGATCCATGCATGAAATCAACAACGAGAAGGTGTTACTAATTTTGAGAACTAACTAGTAAGTGTACTAGGTGGTTGTAGCAAGTAATAAAATTTGGAATTCAATATGAGCCCTAAGTATCGTCCACAAGGATCTTATTTCAATTACCACTTCACAATTCAACAATTAGTTGAACAACACAATTCATTGAGAGGTTTGTAAAATGTGAAAGTAAGAAATAAAGATAATAAAAGGTAATGGAATTGCTGTAAAAAAAGAATACGAAATTTGTATTAAGAATACTATGTGGAAAATAGTTAGGAATCACTTCACCAGATTTTCAATTGCAATGTAATCATGTTCTGAATTCTTGAGAATTTTAATTGATTGATAATCAATTTCACTTCTTTAACCAAAGGACAATTCCTTGCCTCAATGATCTTAATACCTAGTTAAATCTCCCTAATTCCTTAGGTGAAATTCAATCAAATATTGTATTAAGTTCTGGAAATTATAGGATTACTAGATCATGATACTTATTCCTAAGATCTCAATAACCTAGGCATATGATTCAGATATGAGAAATAAACTCAATTTCCATTGATGAAAATTTCTCTAAATTCAATTGAATGAAGGATTATTTCACAACTGCATTAAGAACAGAATCACATACTCAATTCAACTAAAATCTCAAGATTCAATCCACAATTACATCATAACATCAAATCTGGATCCATAGATCCCTAACAAAAAGAAATCAAAACATGTTCCTAGAACAAAAAGAGAGAGAAAGAGTAGAAGAAAAAGAGCTGCATAATTTCTTCATAAATCCAATCCTCATCCTGATTCCTCAAGGTCCAGAGCTTGGAAGTCGCCCCCAATCTTCCTCTCTAACTCTCCTAAGGTGTAGAAGTGAAAAGAAAACAAAAAATCGCAAAAGACCTCCAATTCTGAACTTTTAACTTCTATTTATAACGTTTTCCCGCCTTTTCCACTTCCACACTTTAATCTCTGAGGATTATAGCATGAAAGGTCTTCTAGAAGCTTCTATAACTGAATTAGGAACTCAAATTGTCCAAAGTTGACACTTAGAAGTGATATTTAAAATTTTGTTACTTTTGCGTAGATACTCTGAAAACTTGAAGTGGCTACACGCTGACTGCGTAGCCACTCTGGGCACTTGAAGTAGCTGTGCCCTCAATTGCGTAACTACTCTGATCACTTGAAGTAGCTACGCACATTGTGCAGTTCTAAATTAGCCTTCGGCGTAGCTACTCTGAACGCTTGAAGTGGCTACATGCATTGCGTAGCTACTCTAGGCACTTAAAGTGGCTACGCGTTCAATTGCGTTAGCTATTCTGAATACTTGAAGTAGCTACTCTCTTGATCTTCATGAATTTTCTTCTTCAAAGTGTTAACTCTATGCACTCAAAGTGGCTACGCCTAACACATAACACTTGATTCTTAATCTTTTAAGCTCAATTCTTCTACTTTCTTCACTTCAATCTTCAACTCAAACATCTTCAGCTCAAGCTTCTACATAAAATAAGTCTTTTTAAGCAAAATTATCCAGAATTGGAATAAAATCTAAAATTCTAAACTATTTATACAATTATGAATATTAATGCAATTTTTATGATATTTTCAAGTTAATAACTATTTAACTCCTTATTTACTAATAAAAACTAGGCTAAAAATATGGTAAAATATGAATTTATCAGAAGGCTCCCTACACGAACTTAGTCCTAAATACATAGGAGAAGCTCATGAGAACCAAGAAAAACTGAGAAAACAAAGAATGGGGATGAGAAACCAAAACCCTAACCATTAAAACTTACCTCCAAGAGTTCCCCACACAAATCCAACCTTCAATCTTGCTCCCAAACGGCTTTGGAGGCAATTTAATCGGTGAAATAGGGTTTGTGATTGAGAGAATTGAAGAAATTTTAAAGGGAGATATGATAAATGAATTTCCATAAACCCTAAAACCTTTAATATCTCACTGCAGCGAGGAGACCCTTTCTCGCTACAGTGAAAATCTCAGAGGAAATAGTACTCTGGTTTCTGCAGAATCTTACTACAGCGAGACCTTCTCGCTACAGCAAGACTGCAACCAGAATTGCACCCCAAACTATCACTTTCTCGCTGCAGCGAGGAACCTCTCGCTATAGTGAGAAGATGATAGTTTCACGCCTTTCTCCCAAGGCCTTCTCGCTACAACGTGAATACCCTGCACCAGACACTTAGCCAAATTTTCATCAATCAAATCAACCATAGTCCAACATTCTTAGCATATATATATTTATATACACATACTCTTATAATCGCATATTTATCATACGTATTCATACACATCATCATTGTAACACCTTAAATTTAATTTCAATTAAATAATAATTTTACAAATCGAATAACCAAATTTTTTCATAAAAGATTTTGAAATAAGTGAAGGGTTACAAATTAATATCAAATGACTACTACAAGACTAGTTCAATTACAACATTTTCAAAATAAATTCTATGTCCTATAGCAATCCATCCGTCCCTTCACTGAGTCCGGTGCTGATCGTCTTGATTACTCGAAAAATGAATATAAGGGTGAGTACTCTACACTACCCAAAAGCACATAGTCAGCATAGAGTCTTACCTCCAGCATATTACCAATACATTAAGTAAATACAATCACAGGCAGCATTTCACATTTATAAGCACAACACACAAACTCGTGCATACACACAACAACCACACACCCTATAGCAATATGATCACAGATTTACACTATGAATGGTCATCGGTTACCCCCGCCTCAGCAAAGGTAATGGTCAGAGGTCTAGTCAGGAATAGAGTGTGTGGTCTATGGTGCACCCATTCTATAGTTCGTGTCACCACCACTCCCCCTTCCCCCAAGGTATTTCTACCGTCCTCATCTTCCACACCCCCAGTGTATCGCTGAACCATCCACAGCACATTACAACGGCGCTAACACGCCTATTCACACATATATTTCATTTCACATTACACGGAACACAACAAATATTCATCAATATTACACGGCCCTCGGGCCCACATTTGTTCACAATATACGATACAATGCCTTCGTTTATTCACAAGCACATTAATTCACCAATCAAAGGTAATCCATCACACACAATCACCCACACGGAGTCTAACTATTCCAACACACATCACATTACACACTAATTTCCATCAAACACACAATTCCTACTCTTTATCTCAGCCACATTGCATTAATCAACAAAACACACAAGAATTATAATTCATTGAGATGGGGTAGAGTCCCTCCTTACCTCGAATTGACGTCTCATACGCTAAATCCACCAAGAAGTGTTCTCCCTCACGGATTTTGTCCTAAACACATGGAGAAACGCCATGAGAACCCAAGGAAACCACAAAAACAAGGAAAGGGGATGAAAAAATGAAACCCTAACCATTTAAAACTCACCTCCAAGCGTTCTCCATACAAATTTGAGCTCCAATCTCGCTCCCAAACAGCTTTGGAGGTAATTAATTAGTGGAATAGAGCTTTGGGCATTAGAGGATCGAAGGGAGAGGGATAAATAACTCTTCCCGAATCCTAACCCCCTTTAAATCCTTTTCTAGTCGCGACACTCTCGCTACAACGAAAAAACCAAAGAAAACTACACTTTGGTTTCTGCAGAATCTCGCTACAGCGAGACTGCACCCAGAAATGCACCCAAATTGTCGCTCTCTTGCTATAGCGAGACGTCTCTCGCTACAGCGAGAAACTGACAGTTTCAGTCCTTCCTCCCAGGGCACTTAGCCCATTTCAGCCCAACCAGTCATGCATACACACACACACACACACACACAAATATATATATATATATATATATGTATTTAGATTTATATAAATAACATAATTAATATTACCAAAATTTGGGGTGTTACAATCATTCAATATCCATCACACACTCAAGTGCACATTCTGACATCCACACACACACACACACACACACACATATATATATATAATAATTAATACTACAAATATTTAGAGCGTTACAATTCCAGGTAAAAGGAGCTTACCTGATTTGATTTAGTTATTTAGTAGAGACCGAAATATTTGTATAAATCATTCTATTCTAGCTAAGAATAGTGAGTTATGTGAGTTAACCTTGAACTGAAACCCATAGACCATATAGTCAAGTAGATTTCTCTGTTGCCTGAAGAGTGTGTAGAAAGCCATGATGGAATATAATGTGATGTAATGTTGTAGTATATGAGCTGAGAGTGTTAATATATGCTGAAATAATTAATTAATATTTTGAGCTGCTTAGTTTTATTAGGTGTTATGTGCCAAAATGCTTGGTTTTGCTGTTAAAATATGTATATAGTTGAGTTGTTGAAGCTAGGTGAAATAACATATCTTACTATAATTGCTGAAGTTGAAAATAAAATTTGTTATGTTGTTAATGCTGGATGAAAATATATACATTATTGTATTGTCGAGGTTGAGAATAGCCTTAATTTTACTATATTATGTTGATTTAGTTGTGCTGCATCATACTTATTATCATCATTCTAGAGCTGATTAGAATGTTGAGTTGTGCTGTGTCTGGATCTAAATATCACGATGGGTCACACCCAAACCGAAAAACAGTTCCCTGGATTACTTAGGCTGTGAAATCAGATGGAACTAAATTGCTGTATTTGCATTAGTTGGGCTGGGAATGGGCTGAACATTTTGCATCAATTGATTGATGTTGTTGTGCTGAACGTTGTGAAATATATTAGCTATTTAAAACATTTTATATATTCACCTTCTATATTATGATTGTTAATTATATAAGCTCACCCTTGCATTTTATTGTGTTGGTATGTGTGCTGCAATGATCGACAATGGTATGTGAGCAGAAGGTACAGGGAATGCGTCTACTTCTCAAGCTGGGAAATCTAGTTGAGGGACGACGAAGTTGGCATTTTTGAGAAATTGTAGCGTTAATTATTTTTGTCAGTCTAGGTTATAGAAATAGGTCTAGACTGTTGGGCTATAGTTTTCAAGGAATGTAATTTATGTTTTAAAT
The DNA here is from genome assembly GCA_024086825.1 of Abrus pulchellus subsp. cantoniensis. NCBI lineage: Eukaryota > Viridiplantae > Streptophyta > Magnoliopsida > Fabales > Fabaceae > Abrus > Abrus pulchellus. The sequence goes on from CM044050.1 coordinate 16,313,924, forward strand.
ACTTGTCTTTGATTTTCACTAAATTAGTTTATGTAAATGTAGAAGTTTATGTAAAACTTTGAGTATTGTATAAAAATGCCTGTGAGGCTTGTTATTTTGTTTAATTGGATATTGAAGTTCAGTTTTTGAAAAAATTATACACTTTTACTGATATATATATATATATATATATATATATATTATCTCATAAATTAAATAAATGAATTAGGAAAGGTAAGCGAAAAATGTCATCGATTCTTTATAAAAAGGGGTCGTGACAAATCCTGTAACGTCCTCAATTTTGTATAAAAGTAAATAAATAAATTTTTATAATAAAGGAAGAAAATAAAATAATTTTGTTCTATTTCATGGATTTAAGAATTGAATTAAAACAAAACATACATTTCTCTTATGAAAATTTTATAAGATTCTAAAGCATTTAAAACTTTCAAAGGAATAAATTCAAGACTCTAAGGTAATAAATAAAACTTAAATTTACATCTAGCAAATTATTTGGTTCACATTGTATACATATATGTTTAGAATATCATTAAGAACATTTCCAAATTATTTATTACAACAAAATTCACCAAAACATTATAAATTCTAAAATTTGATATTAAAAAAATATTTACATAACTTGGTCAACATAAAATGCAATTAAGATAAAATATTATAATTTCTCAAACTGTTCTAGTCCCTACAGAGCAGTCTTCCTTCCAATACCAATAGATTATGATCCTAGAACGGACCAACCATCTTTATATCTTAACTTTCATTACTTTAAAATATTAGTAAGGGTGAGTATCTCCTGCCCCACTAAATCTCTTTATTTGACATTAAATTTATATAGTATAGAAAATATTGACTAATACATTTCTAACACACATCAATTAACAATAACACTCAATCAATATGTCATAATACATGTTTCCTAATCGCACCCGCAATGTATTACAACACATATATCACAACAGCATTAATCGATATGTTACAATGAATATATTATAATCATACAATCTCTATACTACTTATGTTCATCACAATTTCACATTCATTACACTTTCATATTCATTACCCATGGGATCTCTTGATAACTTCGTAGCATAGATAGTTGCAGCAATACGGATACACACGTGTGTTGACCTGGGCCCCTTTAGTAAAGGTGTAGTCAAGGGTTTAGGTCAGGAAATAAGTATAAGGCCTGTGGTTTCTTTTCTCTCTATTTTCATTAATATTTGTTCAATCATGTAAAGACATCCACCACCGTTATTTCCTCCAGATTTCTCAATCTCCCTGTCTTCCACACCTCTAGTATATCTCTGTGACTATCTATACATATTTCATTGCTCTTTTTCTTTCTCTTTCTTAGCATTTCTCATTTCATTCTCATTTTTCTCTATATCCTTCTTATTGATCAACGTGTACGACAATACCTGCATCATAATAACACCTGTCACTCTATCTGATACACGTATTATAATCACATCTCTCATAATTCCTTCATCATGTCATATCATTTACTTTTCATCAATAACCTAATTTCACCCATTTTAACATATCTCAGTCATCAACAAACATTCATCTAACACAGAAGATCATCAAACAAATTCAAACCACACAGATCAATACAATGTGCTGAAGGTTGAACACCTCCGCATTCAGCCCAATCATACAATCACAAGTACAGAAATAACTTTTAACATTGGTTAAAAAGAGTTTTCTACATCGGTTAATACGACGATGTGGATATAGCCGATGTAGTAAGTGGTGATATTCCAATCATACAATCCAAAATACACACTTTCTCAGCATTAATAAGATTGTCTATCCTAAAGTTCAATATTACTTGTTTATACATAAATAATAGTAAAATTTTAAAAATTCTTCAGAAGCTTAGTTACTCATCTTTTTACTGTAAAATTTTATCTAAATGATCTTTGGATTAAATTATTGGTTCCTTATATCCAAAATTTTATTTTTTGTAATACAATTTAGAGAATCATTGGGGTTCTATTATCCAAAATGAAATACCAAAGTTAGGGTTCAAAAGGGGGTTTTCTCATAGGAAATTCGATTTCTACACCATGATTTTATGAAAAAACCTTACACTTTCATTACTTAGAATCAAATAATTGACTTTTCTATTTAAACTACATAAATAAGACTTAGGGTTCAAGATCAATTCTCTTTACCTGAAAATGGGTCTCTCAGATCGAGTTTTCTTAGAGAACTAAGGGAGAGGCACAATGTCTCGGTAGAGAATATTGTCTTAAGAGTTAAGGTTTTCTTCAGTATCACAAAGTACAAAACTTTAGATCAGATAAAATGAAAAAATAAGAATGAAGTTGGAGAACTAAACTCCAAGAAACTTACTTGGATCCGAATGGTTGAACTGCCAAGCCCAGATTTGAAGAAAGATTGAAGTTTAGAGGAGGATTTTTGTGAAGAGAGGATGAGAGATTAGAGAGGACAAAGGGGAGGTCAAGATTTTGGGTTGTAATCTAAGTTTTCTAGGTTGAAAGTCCTTAAATGCTCGTTGACTCGCAATATTCTCGCTACAGCAAAAGATTCTTGCTACAGCGAGGCCTCCTTTTGTTGCACGAAAAAAGCCAGACTAAATTTTTCTTTGTTGTCTGTCATTCTAACTACAACAAGAGTATCTTTGCTATAGTGAGAGATTTTGGCTACAGAGAAAGAACATTATAATGCCTAATTTTGAATGCTCTTTCTCATTATAGCAAGAGATACAAAATTGAGGGTGTTACAAATTCATACCTGGCCTTAGATATTATTATATGTCACATTTATTTTCATAGAAGCTTTTGCATGAAAATTTTCTATCTTGCCTATTTGCGGGTGCCCGCATATAAGTTTGGCTCCAAATGTAATGCATTAATTGACCATAACTATGTTCATGTCTCCTATCAACTTGTCATCGTCCATAATAATTTTTTTTGCACCTTTTTAAGTGCATATTTTCCTTTCCTTATTTTTTTTATACAGTTTCTTGAGCAAGACTAAAAACTTAATTGGTATTCCTTCCATCACTTTTGAGATTAGAAATCCTAGCATTAAATATTTGCCTCTTCACATTTGAATTCACCTCTTCTTTATCATCGGCTCACATATATAGCATATTGCATTTATAAAGAAAAACCTTCTTCACATCTTGATGAAAGTATCACAACTGAAAGATGAGAAATTTTTGGAATCCTTAGTTAGGATCAAGGAAATAACCCAAAGAAGAGAGTCTAGACACTAAAACTTTATTTGATAATTACATTTTTTGATAGTTAAATTTTGGAGGAGAAGGGAGAAAAAAAGTTTAATGAAAAACAATTTTTTTATAAGTTTTTAAAAGTAAGGGAGAGATTTTATATACTCTAAATTTTTTTAAATTTATTCTTAAGTCATATATTATAATTTTGTTTAACTTTTCTTCTTTTTTTTCTTTTTTCTTTTTCTCTCCCTTCAAACTCTTAATCAAAAAATTAAAAACAAAATTTTATGGAAGGTTTAAAGGGTTTGTAAAAGCTCCCAAACCTACTGCCTAACGTTTTAAAAGCTGTCAAAAAAGGATATAAACTTATTTTTAAAAATTAATTCTCAGACAAAGTTTAAGTAAAAGGTGAAAAATCCTTCACGATACTCTACCAAGGAAATGTGTTCCTAGGTGTCAACAAAAGGAACAGAGAGCTCTCCATTTTGACTGAATCATTTCCTTCATTAAACCAAATATTTACTGGACTTTTGTGAACACAATTTTATATCGTAAAAGTATGTCAATTCTTGCATTTATTACATTACTTAAATAGGTAAACAATTTAGATCGATTGTATACTTTTTAAAGTACGCTACCTATAAACGTACAAAATGATAAAGCTTAGTCAAAATTAGTTTAGATTAAAGAATAATGGACGAGTCAAAATAACAAAGCATTTTATTTACTCACTATTAAATAATAATATTAATTAACATGATAAAACAAATCCGAACAAGAGAAATTATCAGTAAAAGGTTTGTATTTTATTGTATCTATATAAAGTGCACATAAAGTGCTACAGAGGAGTGTTTGGGTTACATATTCGTAGGCAATCTTGTGTGTATAATGTGTATGTTACCTTTCTTATTTAGGTGCTGTAGTATGAAATAAGCTTGTATTTTTCATATAATAAAGGTTTCAAAATGTTCTGCCCCCAGTGCCAGTCTCCCTCTGACAATTAAAGAAGACAGCAGCAACGGGCAATCCAAGATTGTAAAGTTCAGCAAATTCTTTTGTGTTGAAATTCTGTCGCCATCCAGGAGCATACACTCTTTGTCTATATTGCTGACGGAATAACACAAACACGAAACGATGAATCCCCACCGTTGGTCTTGGCCCTTCATAACTTACAATCTCGTTTCCTACGTACGTGCAAACCATGCAAATCCTCAGTTATTGGAGATATAACAACATAAAACTCTATTCTACTAATAAAGCACTCGTCTAGATTGTTAATGTTAAAATTATATGATTTTAAATATATTATGATTGATGCTTTTTATGATAAAGCACAAAGCAGTAGTATCTCTTATTTATATTAACAATCATAGCTATATATAAAAAATAAAGTATGAGATAATAAAAAATTAAGAAAATAAACAAATTAATCCAGAAATAATTAAAATATTTAGGATATAACTAACATATTATTTGATATTATTAATATATTCTAACAGAATTCTTCGTTTTTAATATTGCATTTTCGTCTTTAAAGCATTCTGATCGTAGATTTTTATCCTTTTGGCTTTTGGGGTATGTGGTTGTTTCGTCTCATCATGTATATAATTTGGAATTTGATGCCTCTCGTGGAATCATATTTTAATTTCAAGCACAATATGTTATCTATCAAACACTATTTGTCTGTCAAGATACCAAGAAACATGGTCCACTTAAATGATTCCAATACTTTTATACTCCATTTGCTGCACGACAAGCGGTTTTCTAAATGATAATAGTGCTTCACATGATGGTGATAGGTGCCGAAAACGGATTATAATAGGCATACTTGTCGACAATTTACAAGATCACAATTAACAGTAGTTTCCATATATATATATATATATTTGTTTGCATATATTCATGTCACAACTATTTAATGTTAAAATTTAATTATAACAAGTTCAGTAATGGAGCAGCAAGACGTACGTAATATAATTAAATTTAAGCTAAAATGATCAAATAAAACGGATAAATTAAAATAAAATCTTAAATATTCACTTTCATTCTTCTCAAGTAATCCAAATAAAGTCAAATTTTAGAATTTAGATTTTCATGTCTCAGATTGAGATTAATCATGGAAATATGTTCTAGATTTTTTTTAATCCTTGATGAAATGAAATAATTGATGGCATCATTCATATAAATTATAAATTTTATATTGTTTTTTCATATTATTTTGCATTAAAATAGTGATAAATAGATTGATTTATGACTAATTTTACATTCACTGACGAAGGTAAATATCTTAATACTCATAAAGGTAATTTACATTTTCACATCATTTACTAGTTTAGTCTGTTAAATATAATTAAAAAAAATTAAGCACTTGGTCATTTGTTAATGAGTGCTTGCGATTTTTACGCTATCTTCTAAATGAAAAGGTTCACTTTTATAATTAACTAGCAAGATTTTGCACATTGGATGAGTATGTTTAAATTTAAATTAAGTTTATAAACAAAAATAACAAATATTATTAATATATATTTTATTTTATCAAACAAAAATAAATTACAAATAAAACATTAAAATTAATATGCATCATCTTTCTGGTTATAATATGTTAAAATTTAAATTTAAAAATAAGTTAGAATTAATCAAAATTACAATAATTTTAAAAAAATATTCTAAAAAATATCTTAAATTTAATAAAATTAAAGTTATAAAATAGTTTTTAAAAGAAATAAAAATTTTAAATAACAATCTAATTAAATGTTCAATACAAAGTTAGGGTGACAATTAATAAAGTTTGGTTAAGATACCACAATACCCATACTGACCATATGATACCCTAAATACCCGCACCTTCACTTGGTTACTTATATGGTCTTACATAAATTTATTACCCGTATTTTGGTTAACCTGAACTTCATCTTTTTTTTAACTTCATCTTTTATTATATTTTTGGTTGATAAATTAATAAAATATAAATACTACTATATAAAATTTATTTTTAAAGTTTTGAATCTTAATTATAAGTATAATAAATATATCATTTGAGTAGGAATAGGACTGAATAACAATATTTTTTTTATATTCATATTTATAAAATCTTGTGAATAATTATTTATATTCAAACCTAGGTTTATTTTATGAGTAAATGTCTTGCAGTAACTTTTATGGGTATTCATTATACATGTGCTTGATAAAAGGTGGATGCCTGTATTTGTTTGCGTTGAGTTAGTTGTGTTTAGAAAGAATATTATGACGCAAAGTGATGCTACCAACACTTTTTTAACACATTTTTGCTATTAGCTAAAATTTACTAAAAAATTATATAAATTATATAAATTTGTCTCTTTCTTATTATTAAATTAGTGTTTCTCTTTCTTACATTTTTACTTTTCAATCAATTTTAACTAACAATAAAAAGTCTGTCAAATAATATATTACTAACATTCTTTTATAAGGATCGCGGGGAGTAATTATCCATTAAGTTACTTTTAAACAAAACATTTTATAATGTTTGTTCTGGTACGTAGGGTAATTTATCCAGAATGTATGTACCAAATAAGTACATACGATTAAAATGTAAAGAGATCTTCTTTCAGTTCCCCACAAATTAAAAAATGTCATTGATCAATAATATAAATTAGGATATTTTGGTATAGTTTTTAAATATAAAAGTTAATCTGTTAGTGTGTATATATATGTTACATTGTTTATAATAATTAACAAATTAATTTTTGTTAGAATAAGTTATATTAATAAAAATAATTTTAACACTTATGATTTTATATCTATTAGAATATAACTATTTCAGTGGTTATAAGTTAATGGTGGACAAATATCTTATGATTCAAAACTTGACCGCTAGATTCTATGGATTGATCAAATCTAGCACATTGTCTCGATAGGAATATTTTGCAAATAGACATTGGATTAAACTTATATTACTCTATACCGCTTGATAAGTTCATGAATCTAGTAGTTGAGTTTTATTTTATTTTTATTTTTATTTTTTGGTTTTCATTTTCCAGTTGATTTATATTAAAGGGAAGTTATGTGTATTTTAGCCTAAACAAATAATGAGTAAAATGAACTATCTACGCACCGAAAGTAGCCCCCGTAGTTGCTGGAATATCAGTCACCAACCTATATAAGTCCATTGAGAGAAGGGTGTAAGTTAAAACGTTAAGTAGCCAAAGTCTCATACAAATCTGGTTCAATTAATTAATGGTATGGGGGGTATGTCTAATTTACTCACCAGTGAAGGTACTCCCTGCAATTGGGGTTACTTGGGCTAGGTGAATCAGGATCCACTAAGACCTTTAATAGAACAAACGAAATTTAACAAAAATAAAGTAGAAATGATACTAAATGAGAATATATTATGGAAACTAACTAATAATGCAATTATATTACCAGTGTGTAGAAGTTCCTGAGGTCTTCTCCTCCAACACTCACTCTTGGTGGGTTGGAAACATAGGAAGGTTTAAACTCACAACCATTGCTCACATCTCTATTACCATAGATGACTCTGAGAGGAATAGAACTTTCAAAAGGTTCTAACACATCCCCTATAACACGCCCAACAACAAGAGGATTCCTACTACCACCAGGCATGACTAACTCCCACTTCACTTATTCACACTGCTATACAAAAATATGCCTTTGGATTGTATTACAATACACACCATGAGCTTAGCTATTTATAGAGGGGAAGGACAGGGGATTGGATCCATATTCCCACTATCATGAGCACGAATTTTGAAACGTATGTTGCCGGGTAGAATAAAATAAAAGTTTTAAATAACTTAAAATTAATTATTTTCATTCTAGATTGTACCTTATATAATAAAATCTTTACAAATGTACAAATTCATAGTATTTAAATATTTAGATCCATAATTCATTTCCTTCTTTAAGGATAATTTTGTAATATAACTTCTTTTAAAAATTTCATACATTATTTTCAAAAATTATTAAAAATACATCAAAATATTTTTTTTTTTGACAATTATTATAAATTTGAAAATATATTTTTAATTGTAATTTTTTTTTCATAAACAGAACTCAAGCGAATTGCATTTGATATAGATCATACGTGAACATCTATTATATAGTAGAGCTCAGTTTTTTAATAAATTGTTTTCGTAAAAAAAAAAAAAAATTCAAATTCAAGACTTAAAAAAACTTATGTATATACCACTTGACTCATCACCTATAAACTTCATATTTTGGTGCTATTGAAGATTCTGGTCAATTCATATTTTGCTTATTAATTAGTTCAGAGTTCAACGCTGTCACAAAGCGACTCTCTTGTAACGTGGCAAGTGCCTTCCACATTTTCAATTTAGTAAATAACCAAATCAATCCTTAAAACTATAATTATTGGTTAATCAAAAACGATATTCTTTAAATTACGATAATGATTGATCATTTCAAACTTAATTACGTATTAATATTTGTCAATTTCATCCCAACTTAGAAGATCATCAGCTAAAATACTATTTAACTTAATATGCATAAGTCAGTTTGATTTTACTAGTAGCAAACAGTGATTTAAAACATTTTAATCACTTATAACAAAACCAATGTAAAAATTAATGTGATAATTTTTTTTAATTAAGTATCACCGATAGCTAAATAATTAATTTAATAAGTATTTTTAAATTAGTTTAAGCTATATATTTTAGTTGAATAAATTTTTAGAGAGATCATTATAAGATAAAAAAAATTTAATATAAATACTTAATAAAATTTCTTTCATAAGTTAAAAATAACTTATATTTCTTTATTTTTTGAGAAGTTCCAAGAAGCTTTCTCATTTCTCTTCTCTAAAATTTAAAGAGATAAATTGTTTTTAATTTATGAAAGAAAGTTCATTTATTATTTATATTAACTTTTTTCTTCTATAAATACTTTTTTAAAACTTCACCCAAACAAGCTCGTAATCAATTTAAAAACTAGTTTTAAAATCAACTTAAATAACAACTAATTTAAAATTGTATCTTAAATTTACGTTCTCTTTCATTCATAAATGAATCTAACTTTCTCTGCCATTAACTCAAGCTTAAGAATTGCCACAATCACACTCGCCCACCCTAGTATCTATGTAACTCCACCATCACATACAATGATGAAGTTGTTCTAAACTTTTTATTTTATTTTAAAGATTCATAGCTGTAAATCAACGAGTATATTATATCATAGGAAGTAATATGAGTAACGAGTTATATAATAGGAAGTAATACAAATTAAATAAGAGTAGAGTATCATTAAAAGGATTAAAATTTATGCTTAATAATACAAATAAATTATCAAAGGAAACAAATTAATAAATTATTTTTCTATATTTATATTGTAGAGATAGAGTTAGGAAGTAAGAATATGTGAAATAATAACTAGAAATCTCTAAATTTGACACAATTATAATGGAATGTTTTAGAAACATAATGGCTAGGAATCATAATCCTATTGATTTTAACCTTATGCCAAATGAATAGGCTTAATTCATATTTTACAACTCAATTGAACTATCTAATTCATAAAAGTATTTAGAGTCTAAATCTTCGGTTATATTTACACCATTTTTTAATCAAAATTCGTCAGATAAATTTAATCAAGAACAACATTAAACATAAGAGTCGATAATGACCACACATTTTTTAACCCTTATTCGTAAGTAATCAGAATATTGAATTATTTTCTTCATTTTCAAGAATTTTACTAAATTTTCAGTTGTGAAAATCTTATTGAATCATGTATGCATTTGACTGACTAATTCAATGAAGTATTAAGCAATGCAATTGGATCATGAAATCTGAATTAAGATTGGATGAGACAAAGTTACGTAAGATTCAAATTAAAATTCAATCCTATTCTAACCTAAGAAAATTAGAAAGATAGCAAAGAAAGAAGAAAATGAAAAATATATGAAGATAGCAATGGAGGAAATCTTCATTGGAATGTCAAACTCAGTTTTCATATAACCTTGAATCCTAACTCAGAGAAAATTCAAATGAAAATAAAATCTTAAAGTGAGAAAATGAAAAATTGACAAAAGACCCTAAATTAAGCAACTTCATAGTAAATAAACTTTTGCAAACATAATTTAGGAACACTGAAATTGTGATATCTCAATCGCATTCTTCTAGAATGTTCCATGAGTTGGAATGTTAAGACATCAAAAAGTGCATGTCACAACTTGCGCCTTCTGTGAGATTTTTAAATCCAAAAAGTGAGAACATTAAAAACTTGATATCTTAACGTGTTGCATGAAAAACCAACTCCTATTTTCTACTTTGTTCTTTTGTGTTATAGTCTTTTTCCTTACTTCCTATTAATCCTACATTTGAAAACACATAATGAATCATAAATTCTATGGTTAAATGTTAATATTTCTCATCTTTTACTTTCAATAAGCTCTTATGCATAAATATACTTTTTTTGTTTCATTGATATGTATTTCTTTTCTTGAATATTTAACTTTTATGCACAATTAGCCATATAAATTCACTTAGAATGTGAATTTAACAAACTTCAAACATAGAATTTTTTGCTTGTTCTTAAGCAAATTATTAAAGTTCATCAAAAGATTTAGTATTTTAAATTATTTTTCTTAGTGGTATAGAATTGTCGAACCTTGCACAAATCATAAGTTAATAGTACTTCTAGAATAATTTCATTAAATTCACTTTGAATCTCTTTACAAAAATACATTGTGCAATGCTTTAAAGAGGACATAAACTCACTCCACTCTTAATTGTTTAAGGGCATTATTACAATTGCCCCTTCAGTTTAAAGTCGACTTTTATAGGCTTGACAATATGTTAAGATCTTCATCATTTATGTATATGTAATTACCTATCATGAGGATTTTTATAAGGTTAAAATGAGGCTAAGTTGTCATGTCTATATTATATATATTCGTTCGTGGCAGATAAAATAGATGATGAAAGGAAAGTAAGCAGTAGCAGGACTACTAAATGAAATGCAGAATATAAAAAAAAAAATGAAAGGATGTCTCACATCATGATCGATGACTCCTTTTAAAGGAAAAATAAATACTAACTGTCTCCACAAACCAACACGAGACTTTTCAGTGTGCTTTGTTCTCACTCGCACACTTCCTGGAAACTTCCCAGAAGGTCACCCATCCCAAAATTGCTTATTAAGTGATAGGCCACCAAAAAGTAAATGCATTTTGTTAGTATAGGTAGCCCTAATCAATTCCTTTAAGCTATCCTCAACTGTATAGTCCCATACCTTCACAACCTCTGGATCCCTCTCATTCTGGTGTAAGTTCGATTCATTCATGTGCCCTTACTGCCGGAAGCCTACTAGGTAGCCGCTCCTTGTCCGTGCCATATTGCACCGGCGATCACTCTCCGCCCTTCTGTTTTGTAGATGATTCACCTTCATCTTGACTTTGTAAGAGAAGAAGAACATCTTGTAAATTTTTCTTTATTTTTTCTTTTAAATCACAACTTGATAAAAAAGCTGCAATCTTTCATTTCTAATTTAGAAATTGAAATGTCGCTGGATATACCAAATTTAATAATTTTGGATTTTTCCCAAAATATTTGGCAACCCCAGATGGTCCGGCATGGTCAGCATTGAACTGATTCCACTATTTCACAAAAGAGTATATGTGAAGCAGAGGAAGAGTTTCTTCATTCTCTGTTTTACCATATCTATATTGCCACGAGAATACCCATGCTAAGGTAAAATCAGAAAAATACTTGAGATCTGCAAGAATTCTTGACCCTCGCAGATACCTGCCTTTGTAGATCCTATATCCTTCTTTAACAAGTGTAGGAAGGATATCTTTAATTGGTCCAAAATAGTCCCACCATTGGAAAAACCAATTTGAAAAATCATAGCTCTGATTCTTTTTAAAATATATTAACCAAGAATGTCGATTAAGTTTATTCTGAAACCAGAAACTTCTTGTCCATGCATCGATATAATCCCAGTAATTATATCCTACTGGGTCAAAAGGTTGAGAAAACTTCTTATAAGAATTCAATTTTTTGCCAAAGGTCTTAGGGGTTAAGACTTTTAAGATCTGGATTGTGAAATAGGTTATGATGGAATGGTCTTTTTTATCCTTGTAGTGTTTAATGGAAACATAATCTAAATCCACTAAAATAAATTCATAAAATTGTCTGATTTTATTTGCTGCGTAAGGTCTAAAATGAAAACCAGGTGGAAAGACTTTGGAAATGGCTTTACAGGAATTTTTATCCCAAAATTCAGGCTCCATCTGTATAACTAAAGAAAATTTTCCTTTTGCCACATAATGGTTTGGGTTTGAAGATTTATGTTTATCTTTTTGGAGATTGAGGGCATTTTGTATTTTGTTTGGATTGCTAATTATTTTTTGTGATTGGTTAAAAGACTAGATTATAGTGTTTAGGCTTGCTAAGTCTATTTTCATGTCTTCTTTAGAGGCAATATCTGCCTAGGATTTCTTTGGTAAGCTACTTAAGCTTCCTTGTTGGACAGCTAAAAGTGTACTAATTGGTAAAGCATAATCTGCTTTAGTTTGTTTGGTTGTTTTGGTAGAAGAATCAGTCTTTTTGGAAGATTCTTTTGGAATTCCAGATTATTGAGTTGATGACTCAACAATTTGGATTGCCTTTTGAGTCAATGACTGAATGGGGGTAGATGACCCAGAAGATACAGATTTTGAATCTACCAAAGCAGATTGTGGTTTTGATTTATTTAGAGTAAAGGCAAGCCTCACTCTTCCTCCTCGGGAAGTCCCACCCCTAGATGGGGTTGTTGCCTTTCTAGGCATCTTACTTATCCTATAAATATTCATGGTTAAGATAATCAGGAAGGGAATTAGAAGTGCCTTTAAGATATTCTATATCAAAATAAAAAACACTTAAAATTGCTTGTCATCTTATAAAGATTTGTTTTGAGACAAGATTTTTAATATCCTTTTGTAAAATTTCTTTAGCAGACTTGCAGTCTACTCTAATAAGAAATTTTTGATTTAATAAATTAGATTGAAATTTTGAAACGCATAAAACAATTGCTAAAACTTCTTTTTTAATAGTTGAATAATTCTGCTGTGCAGAATTTCAATGTTTTGAAGTATATGCAATAATATACTCATGTGACCCAACTCTTTGTTTGAGAATGCCACCATAACCTATGTCAGAGGCATCAGTTTCAACAATTTTGGAGGCTTAAGAAATAGGCAGATAAAGACAATTTATCTTTCTGACTCTATTTTTAATTTCTTTGACGACATTGGTATGAACATCGGTCCAAGAAGGAGGATTCTTTTTGAGTCTATCATGTAAAGGTTTGACAATGTTGTTGAAGTGTGGAATAAAATCACCCACATAGTTAAGACATCCCAAAAACCTTTGTAGTTGGGTTTTGTCAAGGATCCTGTCAGAAAATTTATCAGCAAATTCAATAGATCTGCTAATAGGAATAATAGTTCCTTGATGAATATTGTGACCAAGGAATCTAATATTGGTTTGAAAAAGATTGATTTTAGACTTGGAAACAACAAGTCTGTTGTGTTTCATAACATTGATAAAAATATTTATATGTTTAAAATGTTGATCAATGGAGTGAGAAAGATTAAAACATCATCAATGTAGACAATGACAAATTTTGAATAAGAACTAAAAATATCATTCATGATCTTCTGAAACTCAGAAGGGGCATTTTTTTAAGCCAAAGGGCATAACATTCCATTCGTAATGCCCAAAGGGAACAGTAAAGGCAGTCTTATACCTATCACTTTCACAAATTTGGATTTGCCAAAACCCAGATTTTATGTCAAATTTGGAAAAGATCTTAGCAGAATTTAATCTATTAAGAAGATCTTTTTTATTAGGAATATGATACCTAATCCACTAGAGGGCTTGGTTAAGAGGTTTGTAGTTGATAACTAATATGGGAGTACCTCTTTCTATTTCTGCAGGTTTATTAACATAAAAAGTAGAACACGACCAAGGGCTCTTACTTTTTCTAATGAGGTTTTTATCTAAAAGATCTTTGATCTCTTTCTGCCAATATTAAAGGAGTTCTTCATTCATTTGGATAGGTCTAGCCTTAGTGGAGATTTGGCTATCCCTAAAGTCTAACTCATAAGAAAGACTAACAATATGTTTCTTCCTATTCCAGAATGCATTAGGCAAGTCAGAACAAATAGAAGATTGAATATTTTCTAAAAGAGATTGAATCTTCTTCTGAAGTGAAGGATTCTTTAGTTGTTTTTCAATGTTGGCAAAAAAAAACTTCTTCTTTTAGAAAAATAATCTGATTGATTTTATTTTGAATAGAATTGATATTTTTAATAAAGGGTTTACTAGAAAATTTGAAAGTTATTTGTTTACCTAAATGATGAGTGGAAATTCCTTCTTTCAAAATCTGTAATGGGGAAAGAGATTTAATAAAAGGTGTTCCCAAAATCACTTCATTTTTCAAATTTTTTACAAGGAGAAAATTTGTTTCAATCTTAAACCCTTGATTTTCTATCACAGCTTTGGATAACTTATAATTGATTTTAAGATTTGAACCACTAGCAGTGTTGAGTTTTTCAGAAGTTTTTTCAAAGTATTTTGTAGGGACTAACCCTTCTAAATACAATTTGAATCAATACCTGTATCAAATAGAGCTAAAGTATCAAGAATAAAATCATCAATAATGATTCTGATATTAATATAAAATTTTTGAATTTTGACCTTGTTGATCAAACACATAAAGGTTTCTTCTAGATTACCAGAATCGACCTTTTCAGAATCATTTTCAGCCTACAGTATTTACTGATATGGCCAGGTTTACTACAGTTGTAACAAGTTACACCTGTTCTGGGTTTCTTGGGAATATTGTTGGGGATAACATTTTTCCCTTGTTTTTTGGAAGGAGGTTTCCTATTATACTTTCTTTTGTAAGGCTTCCTATAGGTTTCAACAATCTCTTTTTTGGGAGTTTGTTTTTTCTTTTTGGTAGAGCAAGATGGAAGACCAAATTGCTCGTAGAAAGATCCTAATTCTTTTTTGTTCAAGGCTCTTTCTTTAGCTAGCTGCTTCTGGAGTTTATCCTTTTGACAAACTTTGATGACATTATGGATAATAATGGCAGTAAATTGGCCATAGTCATAACTGTCATAACAGACAGGGACGACTATAAATGGTTTCACCCAAAGGGCCTGTCAGCTGTCCAGCCTATAAACCATGATCGCAAAAATTTAAAGTTAATTTAAAGTCCAAATCCAGAAGAACACAGTTATAAATAATCAACACACAATAAACGTAGAGTCTCACCCCTAGAACATTCCAATACATTAAACAAATACAATCACAAGCAGCATTTCACATCCACAAGTACAAAACATAAATCCATGCATACACATACCAGCCACATTCAGTATAGTACTGTGATCACAGATTTACACTATGAATGGTCGTCGGTTAACCCCCGCCTCACGAATACCACGTGGGAAGTCACGGGTCGCTCAGCAAAGAGAACAGTCAAAGGTCTAGTCAGGAAGAGAGTGTGTGGCCCGTGGTGCAACTGTTATGCAGTCGGTGTCACCACCACTCCCTCTTCCCCAAGGTATTTCTACCGTCCCCATCTCCCACATCCTCAGTGTATCGCTGAACCATTCATAACACATTACAGCGGTGCTACTACGCCCCAGTCACACACATTTCAATATACGACACATAGCCCACGTTTAACAGTACACGACACTAGCCCACAATTCATTCATGCCACACGGCCCCTAGCCTATTTCTATTCATATTACATGGCCCTTAAGCCCATATTTTCACAATGTTCATTAAGATATACACACATGTATAAATAGTACAAGTGCCCACATCACATATCTCAGCAATTTCTTACTCTCTACTAAGCCATATCACAATATCACACAAATATCAGCAAATCACACATAAAGGAGTAGGGTAGAGTCTTCCCTTACCTTGGATTGAAGACCCACATCTGAACTCAACTACAAAAATACTCCCCACACGACTTTCAGTCTAAACACATGGAAAAATTCCATCAGAACCCCAAAAATCACCAAGAGCAGAGAAAGGAAAGGAAAATGAAAACCCTAACCGTTTAAAACTCACCTCCAATCCTTGAAACAGTTGTTACACCATTTTTAGTTGATAGGTTGCAATACTTGATATGAGTCAGTTTTACATTTTTAGTTGAGCAAGTTGCTTGAAAAAAATTTGAGTTTGATTCATTAATGATAGAATATGAACCTTGTGAGAATTTTAAGCATATTTTACTTCTTTCTTATGTGATTTCACTCATGTTGCTAGATTACCTTTGGTTTTGCCTTATATCTTTTTGAAGCTTTTTGTCACATGCATTATTGATATGATTTAGGCCTTTCTTCAAATTGTAGCTACTTTGCCAAATTGACTTACCTTACATTGATTCTTCTTATTTACCCCCTTTGGGCCTTTATAACCCTTCCTTGATTTTAGCTCATTATAAGCCATATAGTGAAAAATCATGATGTTCTATAACCTTAGGGATTATAGGAGCTTTGGAATTGTTTTGGGAATGGGTCTTTAATAAGTGTGGGGGTGCCTCTAGGAAATACTTCTATATTGTGGATATTGAGTTGTTTGGTACTCAAAGAAAAAGAAAAAAAGAAGCAAAACAAAACAAAGCAATATATATATAAAGTGGAAAACCATAGGGGTTAGGAGATTTTTCTAGGGATAATATTTTTGCTTATTTGAACTTATTCCCCATTGCTCCTCTTTTCTCTTTGGTTGTTTAAGCCTCAATGTCTTTTTCATCTAACCTTTACCTTGGCCACATTACAAGCTAAATAAAAGTCCTTTTGATCTTTAATAGCATGTGTTTCAAGTTGTGGAAATTAGAAGTTTGTCAAAGCTTGATTGTGCTAGTTTTCATGTTGTGTTGAGCGTAAATACTAGCTGAAAATATTTGAGAGTTGAGAGCTATACACTATCTTGTGAGGTTCTATTATTTTTTAATCTTTCTTTATTTTAACTTGCCTTCTTACTTACTTTTAATGTCATTTGTGTTTCATTGATTGTTTGTTGGCTTGATTCTAGAAACGTTTGTTCTCTTTCTTTATTCTTTGCATTGGAAATTCATTAGAAAGTTTTGCTCCGGAGTGCAAAGGATTAAGTGTGGGGGTATTTGATGGTCATATTTTAGTACATCTTTCTCTCCATGTTTTTTGTTTAATTGAGCTTCATTAGTGCATTATTTTGATGTGTTAGTAAGTAATCTAGGATTTAAATATAAATCTTTCTTAATTCCTACCATAATTTCTTATTTTGACATAGTTTCTTGGAAAGACCATATCTGGAGCTATACTACTCAAAATTGGACAAAATTGGTGACCCTGGAAAGATAAGCCAGAGATCTACAATGTCTCTGTTGGGAGAAAAGCCCAGTTCGAGCATCTGCAAGTCCAAAATTGCGTCACAATGTTGCATCCCTGCACTGAAATTTTCAGAATTTGATTGTATTGTTGATTTTACTTAGTTAAGTGTTTAGGAACCTCATTAGGGAGTTGGGCCTTAATGAAGCCCAATTATTTTGTCTTTAAATAGAGTTTATGACTCCATGTACGAATCCTTCTTTTCCCTCGATTTTTTAGGATTCAAAAAGTCTCTATTTTAAATTCTTTCTTCTTCTCTCTTTTATTTTCGTCTCTCTACCTTTCATCTTTTCGTATTTTCTGGTTTTGGCCAAAGCAAGCATAATCATGAAGCAAGACTAATCCATCAATCGGTTCAAGGTTTCAAGAACTACATTGCATTTGAGTTTCGGATTAGGTTCTATCGAATTCTTTCTCTTCCTCCTCTTCTCTGATTAGGATAATTGTATTTCTCATGATATTGAATTTTCATTTGCATTCTAAACAGAGAATGAGAATTTCATATTTGAAATAAGTGAATTCACCTAATTCAATCAATCAATTGTTCTGAATTTCGTTAGAGCATTGGATTTGCGATTGCAGTTCTTGTTTTGATGGAATTCAGAATCTAGATTTAGATTTTGGATTGTTAAATGTTGAATTGAATTAGTGTTGATTGGAAATTTGTTGGAATTGTATTCGTGTAACAATGAGAATTGCGTTGTAGTGATTGAGATCTTGATTTGGTTGAACTTCATATTTCGTTGGAATTATTCTTTGTTCTTTTCT
Organism: Abrus pulchellus subsp. cantoniensis; assembly: GCA_024086825.1. Taxonomy (NCBI): domain Eukaryota; kingdom Viridiplantae; phylum Streptophyta; class Magnoliopsida; order Fabales; family Fabaceae; genus Abrus; species Abrus pulchellus. The sequence goes on from CM044050.1 coordinate 16,332,295, forward strand.
TTTCTGTTGTTTACAATTTAATTCAAAACAATCCTTCCCTAAGCTAATATGAAATTATATGATGGAACCAGAAACAGAATGCATTTTATGTCCTTGTGAGATGACCCAGGTTTACTCCTTCTATTGCAAAATTGTTAAGAAAATATAGTTTGCTTGATACCATTGCAACGTGGTTAACAATAGGTTACCGAAAAGTAAATGCATTTTGTTGGTATAGGTAGTCCTAATCAATTCTTTTAAGTTATCCTCAACTGTATACACAGTCTCTTAATCCCTCTCATTCCAGTGTAACTTCGATTCATTCATGTGTCCCTTACCACCGGAAGCCTGTTAGGAGTCGCTCCTTGTCTATGCCACAAATTGCACTGGTGATCACTCCTCGCCCTCGCCTGGAAGCCTGCCAAGAGCTGCTCATTGTCCGTCCTACAATGCACCAACGATCACTCCCTACCCTCGCCTAGTGCCTAGGTGTCACATGCCTACCAACTTCTGCTTGGTTCATCCTCGAACCATACTGTACTGGGAGAGAGATCTGCTCTGATACCGAAATTGTAACAATTTAATTTAATTTTTAAATAAATAAACTTCACAAAATAGGAGAAATAAAAATTTTCATTCAAATAGCTCACAAAGCATAGTTCAATAAAGTATTTCAAAATAAGGATAGATTACAATTGGATTCAAATAATCGCTACAGGACTTAATTAATACATTTTAGTTTCAAAATAAATATTATAAGTCCTATAGCAGTCTCATCCATCTCTCCACTAAGTCCGATGCTGATCATCTTGATCACCTAAAAAATGAATGTAAGGGTGAATACTCTATCACACACACAAAAACAAGCATAGAGCCTCATCTTGCATGATTCTCACATTCACTATCATATTTTAAATCATGCATCAACAAGTACCAGACATTAATTCTATTATTTCATTCTCAATCACAAACAGGTTCGCTCACTGCACCAAAAAACATTTCACCTCAGGGACTTACTCAGTTTCACACCATGGATGGTCGCCAGATAGCCTACGCCTCATGGATACAACGTGTGCGATCATGGGTCCCTTAGCAAAGATGTTAGTCAGAGGCCGAGTCAGGAAGAGAGTGTGTGGCCTATGGTGCACCCATGCTCACTGTTGGTGTCACCACCACCCTTTCTTCCCGAAGGTATTTCTACTGCCCTATCTTCCACACCCCCAGTGTATCGCTATAACTATTCATAGTTTTCCAACATATTCAAACATCATCACAATCACATTCAGCATGTCATTCACACACATTTTAAATTACATCATAACATTCACTTTCACACATGACACATATGCCCACATTCAATCACATTATATTCAAACATCTAAATTTTCATCACATCTCACTCCCAATATCAATTACAATCAAATCACTCCATCACACACATCATCCAATATTCATTATACACTGTCCAACATGGGATTTCTATCAAAACACACACATTCTTACATTCTATCTCAATCAAATTGCCACACATATAAAATAAATGAATTCTAACAAAATGAGATAGGGTAGAGTCCCCATTACCTCAAAATGAAGACCCACAACGTAAATCAATAATAGAAGCATCCTCTACATGGATTTCGTCCTAAATACATGGAAGAATCACATGATAAACCAAGATGAATAGTATTGGTCTTCAATGTTGGGTCATGTTTGAGACTACTCTAGGACTTAATTTTGCATATATGATGTAATTATGTTAGTTATGTAAATATTGTTTTAAGTCCCATATATTTTGATAAATAGTTTGTAAATTATTATACTTGATCTAAGAAATGCATGTTCAGTTTCTTAAATTGAAAATTTGATTATGTTTATTAAAATCTTTAGAAGTATTGTTGTTCCATTTATAATGTATATGGAAAAATTTAATTTACAACAAACTTGTTTATAAAGTGACTTTTATTAACTTGTTATAATGAGATTGATAAATCCTGCTTTTGTGATATTTATTATTAATTGTTGTTATTGTTGTAACTGTAATATTACAAATTATGAAAAATTTTGTATAAATAATTATATCTTAAAAGAAAACTTCATTAATTGGTCATATAATAAAACCCATAATACAAAAAATTTGTATTTTATCTCAAATTATAAAGGATGAAGTATACATTGTACGGATTCAGAATTTTAGGGTGTTACAAAATTGAATTAAAATTGTATAAAAGGAAATTGCATAAAGTTTATTTGATATTCATTCATATCCTAACCTATGAAATTTAGCAAAACATAACAAAAAGAAAAAAAGAAGAAGAAAAGAAAAGAGTAATACAAATTGAGTTGTGGAATTATCCTTCATTGGAACTTGACCTTTGCGTCCAAAGTGTTTCTAACTCCAATTTAAGATAAAATAAGGGGAAGAAAATATATAAAACAACTAACTCTAAAAGTAGAAAATGAAAAATTATCAAAAGATGTCAAATTTTGTAGCACATCAACTATTTATATATTTTTGTTAACGTATAATCTTAGTGTCCTAGCGCATACGACTTTTGGAAAGTTCTAGAATGTTCTTTAAGCATTTAGATGTCACAATGTTAAAGTGTGAATTGTCTTGACTCGTGCTGCAAATTACTTTGTTAGAATGTGAGGATATTGTAGCATAAATATCCCAACTTACGTTACATTTCGAGTGTTATTGAACTAGTGGGAACATATTACAATTTAAACATCCTGTCTTGCTTCTTCAAGAATAAATTCTTTGATATTTCAACATTCTTTTATACTTTGGTTTATCCCTTTTGTTCTTTATAGCATCTACAATTTAGAATACATCCCAACTCATCAATTATGCCATGAAAATGCAATTATTTAGAATTTCTTCTTTCAACAAAATTTTATTAGAATTAGGCATTTAAGTTTTCTTTTATTACTTTTCTATCCAAATTATTTATATTTTATACATAATTAGTTGTGTACATTCACTTAAAATATGGATTCATCACAACTCTAAACATAAAATTTTGCTTGTCCTAAAACAATTCAAGATGATAAGATAAAGGTGGCAGTTAAACAAGTTCAAGATGATAATGGTATATTATTTGTGCCTACTAAGAAGGTTCAAATAGTGCAATCAACCCTAATCATTTCATTTTATGGCTGAAAATATTTGTCTAACAAGTTTTAAAAGTGTTCAACTGAAGACACATTCTTACTTATTTCTTTCTAGTATTATGTTTGATTCGTAAACCATGTTTACCAACATTTTTTTTTCAATGTTTAAGAGATAGCTGAATCTAACAAAAATGTTCTGACTTAACAATTAAAACTTTAACTTAATACATTTATACGTATATGTATAGTGGCAACAAAATTTGAAAATTGATGTCATAGGAAGTCAACTTCAATACATTTTATGTTTATCCAAAAGAAAGTTTTGGAGCTGGTTATACGTAATGACTTACTTTGCATATCTATGCTATAATTATGGCTAATGTAAGTGTATTTTAATTTATAAATAAATTAATTAAGTATCAAACTTTTTTAATTTATAAACATTTGTTCAAAATAATTAGCATTTGCATTTTCTATACACCTCAAAAAGGATCAATTAAACATATGAACTCATTGGCCTTATTCATGTTTAGAGTACAAGTTGATTAAGATCTTAGCCTATATTCACAGTAAGATTGTGAAGGTAGAAAAGTTTGTTACCCAACACCTTATTACTAAGCCTCAGTAAAACTTTGCAATTGGTTTAAATTATAAGTGACTTTGACTAATTATTATAAAATTTTGTATGATTTTTTTTTCACAATTGCTCATTGTGAAATATACTAAGACAGAATTAAAAGGTCTCATTAAATTGTAAGTTTTTATTTGTAAAAATTATTATTTGAATCTTTACCTTATGATTTGTAAATCATATTAAGAAGTAAGGTTTGATTGATTTATTATAGTTCAAAACCTTACATGCCGTAGTCATTCATAATTTCTTATTCATGCATTTTATAATAATATTAAGATTTCATAGCGTTTAGACCGGTCTTACTCATTATATTTATTTTTTTGTGTTTATTTATAGTGTCAAAAACAAATTAGGGGCATATAGTGTAGATATTCTATCATGACATATCACGTTTAATATTGTCTCAATAATCATTGTAATTCACAAGCGAATGTAATTATTTAACAAATAGCTTCTTAAGTTTTTTTAAGGAGATATGTTAATGTAATTTAAACAGCCAAAGATTCACAAACCCGCATTCATTCTATCTAGAGAAAATTGAAGATGTTTAAACACATTGAGCAAATAATCTATTAAAATTTGTCCATTTATAATTTCTTTATATGTTGATTATAAATTACTACTTTGCTTTGATGTAAAAGATTTAGGATTTTGTTTAAACTTTAAAGTTAATTTAAGCTTATCCAATGTTAAATTTTATATTTCTAGTTGCTTTTGTTTGGTGCGGTTGTTCTAAATTTTTAGATAGTTCTACACAGAAGAAAGTTCCGAATCAAAGTAAAAGTCGTATTAAAAATCTTAGAACTTTTACTTTGATTACAACCTTAACTAGTTAAAGATGTGTGACTTTTTAAATTGATTAAAGTGGTTATTGATGTAAATAATTTTATTTTTAAAATACTTTTGGGCATAAATTAATTTAGAAAGTATGTCTTTTTAAATTGAATGTAATTTAATTGAATGTAATTTACAATCATTATAAAAGAACACTTTCCATCGATTATAAGACCAATGTAAAATGTGATCACAATTTATATTGACTATTTCTAAATCAATGTTAGAACTAATTTTTTAAAAAAATTAACTGATTTAAAAAGTGTTTGTTGCATTAATGTCTTAATACAAATTGACGAACAAATAAAAAAACTAAAGTAATCAATGATAAAATTGACTAGTGATACAAGTTTATAAACCCAATTCATTTACGATACTCGTAGCTAGAGACTAACTTTGTTTTCTTATATTATCAAGGGATAAATTAATCAATGATTTTAATTTTAAGGCAAGTTAATGTTTATTAAAATCTATTTTTAGGTACATCAACATCACATACATATGATAAAGAAAAAGTAACAACTAGTAAAATATTTTGTAAATAAACTTTTGAATACATTTAACACTTTTTACAAAACAAATGACTGAAAAGTTGAAGGTTATTAAAATAATATCTCAAAATTTTAATGAATTTATTCAAATATCTCGGCATAAGAGATTGCTTATAAGAAAAATCATGAAGCACAAATAGTCTGAAAGAATTGATGGCTTGTAAAAAGAAGACCTCAATAACGATTTTATTCATCGACCAACAATGTGATTTACTAAGTACAAAAGTACTGTTGATTAGTAAAAATAGACCAATCCTTTAGAAGCACAAAATCATACTTATTCAAAAGAGACAAAAGTATCTTTCTACTTATTTCTCACTCCTTGCACCAAAATAGCAAAAGAGTTAAAGGAAAAAGAAAAGTATTTTTCACACAACAAAGGAACGGTATGAACTAGAAAGCTTTTTAAAAAGTAGTCCATTAACTCTAAGAATTATATGGCTGTTCTAACAAAAATATTTTATCTCTAGACTATATACCAACGACACACCTCTATGCAGATGATAAGAGGTTAACAAATTTGAACTTCCTACTTTCAAATATTCAGTCTTTTGTATCTTCTCTGCAGAAAACTCAACATTTTTAAGTGTAGAAGCCTAGAGAAGCTTAAGTAATACTTAGATGAATATTTTTACTTAAAGAGACATTTGCAAAAAGAATACTTAAGATTATTTGAAATTGAAGTGACATACAATATTACTTGATTCTTTATACATTGTTTGTACCATCAGTTAAATAGTAAAAATCTTTACTAAGGTCATAAACTTTAAATAACCCTAAAATTTATAGGTAAACCAATATAAATTAAGTGTTTTTTTTTTCTCTTTTCTCAACTTACATTGAGCTGATTATTATTGTTTTAATTGATTTCACTTTGTAAAGTAACCTACTTTCTTTTACCAAAATAGTTAAGAAAAAAAATTATTCAACCTTTCTCTTCTAATCCCAACCTTCAAGACAAGCACTCAATTTTAATGCATAAAATGTAACACCTTCAATTTTGTTGCCCTTGTATGAGAAAATAGAAATTTTAGTGCAAGATTTCTCGCTCAGGCGAGACAGTTTTCTAGGCCTACCATTCTGGAGCACTCCTGCTTAAGCAAAATAGGATAAAGTTGTCCTAACTATCCCCTCATTCAAGCGAGAAGGAGTCTCGCCCAAGTGACCTTACAGGAAAAATGGGGAGCTCTCTAGACCTATTTTTCCTCACTCAAATGAATATATTAGAAAATTGAATAAAATAATTGTCTAGTTTTCTCGCCCAAGCAAGAATCGACCTCGCTTAAGCGAGAAGGCACAAGTTTGAAGGGATATTTAAAGAATTTCAGTTCAAGAATTTTCATTTAGAGACAAATAGCCTTCCCTCTCATTTGCTCTCGGTTCTCTAACCTTCTCTTATTAGAGAAAACTCTTCAGAACCCTTAACCTATTCCAAATCCGAGCTCGAATGTTTATTCCATTCGTATCCAAGAAGATCATTACCTTTTGGACAAAACCTTCCATCAAAAGTATTATATCTCTTTAAGATCTCAAGAAGAATCGTTTCTAGGTGAAGGGAGTAAATCTCAAACCCTAACTTCTAATTATGTATTTTGAATTGAAAATACGAAGTTTTTTCTATTAGAACTATAAAATCTTAAGGTTTCTTAAAATCTCAATGTTAAGAATAGAGATTATAGATATGAAAAAACTGATTGTTTTTAGAACTATCTACATACAATTCTATAGTAAAGGTTCAAAACAAAATCAGTTTAAGAAGTAATATGATTCTATTATTGAAAAGTATTCATGTATGGTTAAAAAGATTGCTATTTGACACTTTGGATAATAGACATGTTATAAATATTGAATGATACCAAACTTTAGGGTAGCTGATTTTATTAAGCAATATATTTCTGAATGGTACAATTGGTTTGAATCTGAAGGTGTCCAACCTTTGGCACATTATATTGATTTGTATAATGAGGTGCTTCATTATTTTATCAATATGTGCTTGAATGAAATATTTGACTATTATGTAAAGTGGATACTGCATGATTGATTAATTAAAATGTTTTCCTTTAGTATATATGATGTGGACTGAAGTTGTATGTGCTATAATTAGACATGATTCTCTGAAAGAGGAGAAAGAGATGAAGGAAAAATGTATTAATAGTAAAGAGAGATGAATGAAACTGGTGCAAGTTTTCTCTGTGTTAGAATGACATACAACAATGACTATAGATTTTTGTTTGATAATTGATATATGGTGAATTTATGATAAAATGTTTTCATTAGCGAAAAATTTGATGAATAGAAGGCTAATGTAAATGGTATGCATGAGAAAAAAAATGTAATGAAAAATGTTGAGAAGTTGAATGTTATGTAAAATGCTGAGAAAGTAGTGTCATGAGAAATAAATAATGAGTTCAAGTTATAGTAAATAATAAGTTTAGGTCATAATGACTAATAAGAATAGTAAATCCATAATGAGAAATATCGAGATGAGATGAGAAATATGGAAAAGGAAATGAAATAAGGAAGGAACATGATAAGGACAAGTATGGATAGTTCAAAGGTAAACTGAGGGTGTGGAAGATAGAGGCGATTGAGAAATCTTGGAGAAATAAGGATAATGAATGCTCTTCTTGAATTGCACATAACAAATGAGAGAAAGAGCACCACAGGCCTCACACTTGTTTATTAGCCTAAACTCATGATCACACTTTTGCTAAAAGGGGCCGGGTCGGCACACGTTACATCTGTCTAGCTGTGGCTATCTAGAAACTATATATGCTAAGGATGACCTCAGGGATCTCAAGGACAGTGAAAGTACGAAATGAGAACTTCGAGTATTAAGAAAGAGGAAGAGTAATAAGCTAAATAATTAAGGATGGTTGCATGTATATGAACATGATTTTGTGACGTGATTGATTGCTGCATTACTTTGCTCTATTGTGTGACTTAAATATGAATGTGTGTTTGGTAATAAGAATAGAGACTCATCCTTACATTAACCTTTCAGGGGACCAAGATGATAGCACCTAGAGAGAGCATTAGACTTATAGATAGCTTTGTATAGTATAGGTTAAATTATGTATTTAACGAGTACCATAAATTTTGCTATTTTAACTTGGCCTTACATGTTGATAATGTACCTCATAATATTATTATGCTAGAAAAAGAACTATCCTATAGTGTACCTTTTGATTTTCCCGTAAACAATAGAATCTATCATACCCTGTGTATGTACTTTTACTGAGGCACTGTTAGAACTCCAGCAGTTGTGACCTACTTGTTCACATATCATGATCACGACCACCTCGGAAGACCAATCTGATGGGCTTTTGAGCAAATTACTGGCAGGCAAGCAACTACGTATTCAGGAGATAATTATCTCGAGTCAAATGAGGACCTTGATTCTAAGAATTTTGCAGAGATAGAGAGGTGGCATGGAGATGAGTAGTATCTTTTTTAGTCTTTGGGTGAATAGACTGGTAATTAGGACTCGTTATATTTTGTGTTTTATAAATGTTGTAAATGAGTCCTGATTTATTTCTTTATGTATATTTTGCTAATAATAACCTCTTATAAACTCTTTAGAACAATGTGTATATATATATATATATATATATATTAATGTTATTTCGATACTTCCTCTTAAATTTGTTTAATTTCTATTACTTTGTTATTTAAGTGTTTATAAGTTTGAGTAAAATGAATGAAATGTTTTATAATTCCATGTGTTATATTCGGCTGGCAAATAGATTTAAGTAAATTATTCCTTCTTAACTCTGATATTATTTTCATATTATTTTGAATAAAATGAAGATGTTACACATACTGCTAAGTGTGAAAATGCATGATATGATATGAACTTGGTGCATATTTGAAAGTACTAATGACATGATTGATGATCTAATTGATCTGTTGTAATACTTGTTTGAATGATATATGAATTTGTATTATCTTAATGTATATAGTATGATTTAAAGTATCAAATGATACAACTGATGTTGTCGTGATTTTGCTAATGTAACACTGGGACTACTAATGTTATTCACTTTAATGGTACTAAATTACATTTCCTGTGTTATTTTGATTGAGTTATAAATAAAAGAATTAGTGGAGCATGAATTACTCACCCTTACAAAAATATGTTTCCAAGTAATGCTACTTAAAAGAATTAAAGAAAGGCTGATATGTTCTAGGAACATATCTTCGATGAAGTAATAGAAGGGATGCTCTACTAAGATTTAAAGGAATTGTAATATTTTTTTTTAGATTTCTACTTTAAGTTGATTAGGTTGTGTGATTATTTAAATGTCAAATTTAGAATTTATAATATTCAATAAATTTTGGTGTAAATATTATTTTGAAGTTTTTGTAATGTAGGTATTCAACTATTTTGATTGTTGTTTACATTCAATTTTTGATAAAAAAAATTTATATACCAAAAAAAAGTATTGTTTATGTTTTAAATTTATAGATATGCGACACAAGTTTAGTAGATTCCTAAGAAGTAAAATTTTTAGTTCACTCTATTTATAAATTTAAAATTTTGAAACTATTTCTACTAAAAATTAAATTGTAACTCTAATTTTTTGATCTTTTCATTAATTCTTTAATCTATATTTCATTTTTTAGAATATTTTTTTTTATTTTCCTCTTCTCGTTATAAATTACTATGCAAATTGGAATACAAAGCTTGCATGTTACACAGAATCTATTACAAAATGAGAATAATTCATTAAAGATTTGATCTCATTGTAGATTTTGATAAAAACTTGATAAAAAAATGCAGGCAAATTTTAGAATTTAACAAAATTGTTAGTAAATAACATTATTTAAAATTTTGAAGACATAAATCACCAAGCGATTCACTAAAAATATTTAGTTATCCTTATCTATTTGAATTCACTGCTCTAAAAATACTTGTTTGTTAATGTATCGTAAAATAATGATGGACTTGTTGATAATATTACCAAATTTACTATAAAATAATATTACAATTTGATATAAAATTAACTTTATTTATGTAGTTTTTTCTAACCTAAATTAATTGTTATGCAAATTTAGATTAATAGTATGATATAACATATCAACAAATAACTTAGAAATTTAATTAGTAGTAATACATGAAATGTTAGCATAACAAATTATGATAATGCAAACCTATAATATCTATATTATTAATTTAACTTTGTTTTGGTGTTTTGAATTTCTCATCTCTAAAGATAAAGGAGAAATAGAAAATAAATTTAAAATGCTTCTATTGTCTTTGTGCTTCTATTTGAGTGATTGACCTCATAATAATGATACTGATTAAAAAATAAATTATCTCTTAGCATAGTTGTCACTAATGAAAAAAAGACTTTTCATATCGGTTGAAAAAGGCTTTTTACATCAGTTTCGCATCTAATGTAGATATAGGCAATGTAGAAAGTCCAAAATTTTTACATCGGTTGTTAAGAACCAATGTAAAAAGTGTCACTTTCTACATCGGTTGTTTATAATAACTGATGTAGAAAATGTTCTTCATGTTTATCTTTATTAGTGGCTTGGTATTTCTTTTTTCTGATAGTTTTAACGTTCGTGTCAACATTATCAATATATTTTCTTGGGATTTAAAACATTCTTTAAATAAAATTAAAATCCATAAATGTCAAAGTTCATTGTGTTTGTCATGTTCGTAATGTTTGTCGTGTTCATCATTGTTCATCTTTGTTTAAATCTGAAATATAAAGAACATGCAATGTTCATCAAATCATTTAATGAGGAAGAAGCAATAGAAAATGAAGCAACTGAAAGTGAAATAACAAAAAATGAAAGAAACTAAAACTATTGATGTACCTGGAAAACCATTGCATATTCGTTGTCCACCTAGCTAACAGAATAGAAGGTTCAAAAACATAAGAAAATTCAATGTTCAGGTCTCCAATTTGTGCTAATTCTTTGGCGCGTATCTGAAAATTTGAAATTTGAATTGATTCTGCATCAGTTCCTAAAAACAACCAATGTAGAATGTATATTTTACCTCAGTTATTTATGGAACCGATGTAAAATGTAACGCCCCAAATTTTAGTAATATTAATTATTATTATTATTCTTATATATATATATATATATATATATATATATATTCATATGTGTGTTGATTTATTTGAAAATGATGTTTTGTGTGTATTAATTACATGGATATCTGTATGTAAGACTGGTTGGACTGAAATGGGCTAAGTGCCTAAGTACAGGGCGAGATACTGGGTTATTCTCACTGCAGCGAGAAGGCCCTGGGAGGAAAGACCAAAACAGATTGAGGTGCATTTCTTGTTAGGCTTGTGATTTATTATTGAGTAATTTATAATATTTTATACTTGTTAAATGTTAATTAAGGATTATTTGGTATTCGAATAGATTTAGATAGAGTTTGAAATTTTTTTTTTTAAAAAAAAGTGAACAGTGCCAATGAACAGTAAAACTATCTGTGAATAGTACAAACCGTGTATGAACAGTGTTTCCACCGTTGAACAGTAAATTCCAGCGTAAACAGTAAATTTTGAAAATTTTCTATAAAAAGGGGGCTTCACACGAAATTTTCATTTCTTCACCCCTATCCAAGGTTCTCAAAGATTCTAAGGCCAAATACCACCATTTTCTCTCATACTAAATCTTCCTAAACTTAGATTTCTTGCCAGATCTGAGATTCTACGTCTATTCTGAAGGATTTAAAGTAAGTTTCTTTCAGTTTGAAGATTTACCGTTCGTTTTTCTTCTCCTTCTCTTTCTCATAGAAGTTCATGGTATTCTTAGGAGAAACTCCGTTCTAAAGCTGAATCTTCTGTGAATCTTGTTATAAAACAAGTAATATTCGGTAGTCTAGTATGAATCATCGTTTTGAGATAAGGGGAGTTTACTTTAGCCTATGAACTACGTTTTGAACGGTTTAATATGTTATTTCAAGATGTTTTGATATGACTTTGTTAGATCTATTGAATAAAAGCCATTTTCTAAGCTGTAACTGTTGTTAATTGATTTAAAATGCTGAGATTTTGGTTGATCTATTATAAACTTGCCTTAGCTGAGCTGTTAAAATAATTTTGGCGATGTGCATCATGTTGAGATATATGTTTTGCATCATTATAGAGCCGAGTTACATGTTTAGGTGGGTAGACGTGTAACAGTAAGTTCATGCTGAGCTACTATGCTGTGCTGTCTAGATCCAAATATCGGAATGGGTTGCTCCCAGACCAGCTCGGTTCCTTCTGGATTACTTAGGCTGTAAAACTAGTTAGAAACCGTTTTCATGCTGTACATTAGATGGGCTGGTAATGCATGCGACTGTTGCTGTGAATAATGTTTTTGTTATATATATACGATTTTAGTTTATTTTGTAAGCTTACCCTTGCATTTCTTTCTATGTCGTTGTGTGCGTGTGTACTGCGATGATCGTACAGTGGTACGTGAGCAGATATAGCAGGTGTTGCATCTACTTCACAGGCTGAGGGGCCAGTGAAGAAATGTTAGCAGCTGGAGTCGAGTAATACTGCATCAAAGTCCTTTTTCCTTATATTTTGAGACCTCATGTAGAGGGAGCTAAGTAGTATAATTTTGGGTATTTTGAATATTATGAACTAAATGTAATAGTATGTTGTTCTATTGGATATTTGTTGTAAGAAACTTTGTTTTATTTTGAATAAGAAGAGAATTTCATACTTAAATTCTCTATTATTTATTTATCTTAAATAAGTATGTGATGTAGAAATAATGTTCTCGGTTCCTTATAAAGGGGGTCATGACATTTTAGTGGTATCAGAGCATGGTCTAGGTAAACCTACGGGGTGAGGTTGTTAGGCGTCAATTGTGCATATTAGACATATGAGTTTTAGCTGTGAATCATATATCATAATTTCTATTCATCAAGTTGTGAGGAAACGAGCTTGATCACCTCGGTTCTCAGACACGACAGATGTAGGAAATTTTGCTATATGATCCTAGGGTGAGCTATAGGCGATTCATGCTACGTGAATAATAGGTTGTTAAGCTAAGATTGTAAATGATTGCTGAGATAAGTGTGTTTATTATGCTGTATTAAATGCTGATATGATGTTGTGCTCAAAGCTTAATTGATTAAACTATTACGATATACTAAATATGAATATATCACTGTAAGATGAATCTGTGAATATAGCTATGTGGTGGTATTGCTGAATGTGTTAAACATTAGTAATCTAAGCTAGTCTATATATTAGGATGGTTAGACCAAGAAGATCTGCTGCAAACCCTCCTCCTGCTGATGTGAACCAAATGGCTCACGCCAGGGAGGCCATGGCAGCCACTGTGAGGCAGAGTCTAGATATGATTCAGCAGCAGCAAGTTGCAAACCAAGCCGATGCTGCAGCACAGGCAGTAGCAGCTACTGCCTCAGTTGCACCTCCTTCTGAATACTATGGATTGTCAGAGTTTAGAAAGAATGATCCTCCTCAATTCACGGGAGTGGATGGACCAGATGCTGCCGAACTCTGGATCAGGGAGATTAAGAAGATCTTCCTAACCATGGGTTACACCGAGGAGAGAAAGGTGTATACGCTACGTATATGCTGACAAGGGATGCAGAGATGTGGTGGCACGGAGCTCGTGCTATGCTGGAGGCCTGAGGTGAGGTCATCACTTGGGCTATATTTAAAAGTAGTTTTCTGGGAAAGTTTTTCCCTTCTCATGTTCGTGCTGCCAAAGAGCAGGAGTTTCTAAACTTGGTGCAGGAAAACTCATCAGTCTATGAGTATGCAATACAGTTTGAACAGCTTTACAGATTTTATTCTCACCCGACCTCAAAGGAGTGGAGATGTCAAAAATTTTTAGACGGGCTGAGAACTGACATAAAGAGGATTTTCATTCCACTCAGGATCACATAATTTGCTGACTTGGTAGATCAAGCCACCATTATAGAGAGTCTTAATGCAGAGGATGTTGGTGGAGTTGGGAAGGCTTCATCTAGTAGAGCTGCTAGCAATTATGGTAATGGAGGTAAGGGTGCTACGAAGGGGCCCTACAGTCGGTCGCTACGCCAATAGCAGTCTCGACCATCTTAGTCGAGGGGATCGATAGCATCAGCCCCGGTACCAATAGGGACTGCTACTTCTACATTTCAGCCTAGGGGAGAAACTCCATCCGCTCCTAGAGCCTCAGCGTTGCAGATTGTTAGATGTTTCAGGTGTGGTGGGCCACACTACCTGAGCCAGTGCCCACAGACTGATGTCAGAGTTTGCTTCTCGTGCCAGCAGCCAGGGCACCTTGCCAGGGATTGTCCTACGCCTAGTGGGGCAGTTTCGTCTTATGCTAGTGCCTTGCACGTTGTTAGGCCTAAAGCAACTAGGGCTCCAATTACAACCAGATCGAGAGCAGAGGGACGTGTATTCACTACTTATGCATTAGAAGCAGCCCATGCGATGGATCTTGCTCAGGGGACAGCCATAGTGGCAGGTACTTCTCCTTCTGTATTGTTTGATTCTGGAGCTACACACTCTTTTATTGCGGTCATTTGTGTGAGAAACTTAGGATTACCGGTAAGCGATCTAGGATTTGACTTGGTAGTATCGACACCTACTTTAAGTTTAATTAAGACTTCGACGGTTTGTGTTAGGTGTCCCATAGTAATTGAGGGACGAAAGTACAAAGTAAATCTTATTTATATCTCGATGTCAGGGTTAGATGTAATCCTGGGAATGGATTGGCTAACTGCCAATCATGTGCTAATTGATTGTGGCCGGAGGTGTTTAATCTTTCCGGAGCAGCAAGACTGTGTAGAATATATTTCTACTCGCCAAGTAGAAACATCCTTATGTGAGGGAGTATCTTGTTTTGTTTTGTTAGGAGTTATGAATGCAGAAGTGGAGCAAAGCCTTCAGTCAATACCAGTAGTATGAAAATTTCTTGAGATTTTTCTAGAGGATATTCCTAGAATACCTCCACGTAGAGAGGTGGAGTTTTCTATAGATTTGATTCCTGGAGCTGAGCCAGTGTCTATAGCACCTTACAGAATGGTGCCGAAAGAGTTAATGGAGCTTAAGGAGCAGATTGAGGATCTAATGCGGAAACAGATGATTAGGCCGAGTGTATCACCTTAGGGAACACCAGTTCTCTTGGTGAAAAAGAAGGACGGAAGCTCTAGATTATGTGTTGATTATCACAAGTTGAATAAGTTGACAATTAAGAATAAGTACCCGTTGCTGCGGTTCGATGATTTGACGGACCAACTGAGAGGTGCTAAGGTATTCTCTAAGATTGATTTGAAGTCTGGGTATCATCAGATCCGAGTGAAGGATGAAGATATTCCTAAGACAGCTTTCCGCACTAGATATGGCCACTATGAGTATATAGTGATGGCCTTTGGAGTCACAAATGCTCCAGCTGTGTTTATGAACTACATGAATCAGATCTTTAGACCTTTCCTGGATCAATTTGTGGTAGTCTTTATTGATGATATTTTGATTTATTCTAGTTTGTCAGAGGAACATGCAGAGCATTTGAGGACTGTACTTAGTGTTTTAAGAGAGAAACAGTTGTATGCTAAATTGTCTAAGTGTGAGTTTTGGCTAAAGGAAGAGAAGTTCCTTGGTCATGTTATTTCAGTTAAGGGAATTGCAGTTGATCCTTTCAAAGTTGAAGCAGTGTTGCAGTGGGAAAGGCCTAAGACAGCCACAAAGATTCGTAGTTTTGTGGGCCTAGCAGGTTACTACCAGAGATTTATAGAGGGATTCGCGAAGATAGCTGCACCATTAACACGGTTAACTCACCGTGATCAACCCTTTGTGTGGACTGAGGAATGTGAGAAAAGCTTTAATGAGTTAAAGCAGAGATTAACTTCCTCGCTGGTGTTGATTCTCCCTGATACTAGTCGACCGTTTGAGGTGTACTGTGATGCTTCCCATCAGGGATTAGGATGTGTGTTAATGCAAGATAAGGGAGTGGTAACTTATGCATCTCGCCAATTGCGAACTCATGAGCGAAATTACCCGATTCATGACCTTGAGTTAGCTGCTGTAGTCTTTGCTCTGAAGGTGTGGCGGCACTATCTTTATGGAGCTCAGTTTGATGTGTATAGTGATCATAAGAGTCTGAAGTATTTATTTGATCAGTGAGAGATAAATATGAGGCAGAGACGTTGGGTGATATTCCTTAAGGATTATGATTTTCAGCTCCAATACTATCTAGGAAAAGCTAACGTGGTGGCCGAAGCATTAGGTAGGAATGTGGTTCAGGCATTCTCCTTAAGAGTTAGTGAAACCCTTTGGTAGAACAATTCTAAGACCTGAACATACATGTGGACTTATCACCTGAAAAGATTAGTTGTAGCCGAATTGTGGTGACTAATAATTTCTTACAGGAAATTAAGTCAAACAACTGTGGGATCCGATGTTATGTTGGATTGTATTTCTCTTAGGGACAGATAAGACAAAGGGTTTTAGTAAAGGTGCTGATGGTATTCTTAGATGCCAAGGTTGAGTTTATGTCCCTAGAGATACTGAATTAAAGAGAGCAATTCTAGAAGAAGGACATAAGGGTAGTCTCAACATTCATCTTGGTGTTACCAAGATATATCAAGATTTAAAGCAGATGTTTTAGTGGCCAGACATGAAGCGAGAGATAGCTAAGTTTGTTAAAGCCTATTTGACTTGCCAGAAGGCAAAAGCAGAGCACCAGAGCCCTTCAGGAGAGTTGCAGATAATGGAAATTACAGAATGGAAGTGGGACCATGTGACTATGGATTTTGTGTCCCATCTACCTAGAACAGTTAAAAATCATGATGCAGTGTGGGTCATAGTTGATAGGATAACCAAGAGTGTGCATTTCTTGCCAATTAACATGACCTTTAGCTTGGAAAAATTAGCAGAATTATACATTAGAGAGATTGTCAGGTTACATGGAGTGCCTTCTAGTATTATCTCTGATAGGGATCCTCGATTCACTTCCCAGTTTTGGCAGAGTTTCCAAGAAGCTATGGGCACACAATTAAGGTTGAGTTCTGCCTATCATCCGCAGACAGATGGTCAATCTGAGCGTACTATTTAGACCTTAGAAGACTTATTGTGGACTTGTATTGTAGAGCAGAAGAGTAATTGGGAGGATATGCTTCCTTTGGTAGAATTCACTTATAATAATAGCTACCATTCGAGTATAGATATGGCACCATTTGAGGCTTTGTATGGTAGAAGGTGTAGAACCCCTATCTGTTGGTTTCAAGATGGAGTACATTTGATGGTTGGATCTAAAATGCTGCAAAAAACTAAAAAGAAAGTTGAACTTATTAGAGAATAGCTGAGAGCTACCCAGAGTCGACAAAAATCTTATGCTGACCGACGCAGAAAATTCCTAAAATTTGAGGTTGGTGATCATGTATTCTTGAGAATATCACGCACTATAGGTGTGGGGTGAGCCTTAAGAGCCAAGAAGTTAACACCTAAGTTCATAGGACTGTATCAGATATTACATCGTAGAGGACCAGTAGCCTATGAATTAGCGTTACCACCTCAGTTGTCTGGAATACATAATCTTTTCCATGTGTTGCAGCTAAGAAAGTATGTTCATGATTCGTCTCATGTAATCGAGCCTGATGTTGTGGAGTTACAAGATGATTTATCTGTAGAGGTCCCAACTGCTCGCATCGAGGACATTAAAGTTAAGAAACTTAGAGGCAAGTCTATTTGGTTAGTAAAGGTTGTTTGAGACCCAGTAACTGGTGATGCCACATGGGAGTTAGAGGAAAGAATGAGAGAGTTGTACCCTTATCTTTTCTCTGAGGGATAAAATTTTTTAGGACAAAAATTTATTTTCGGAGAGAGAATTGTCAGGCTTGTGATTTATTATTGAGTAATCTATAATATTTTATACTTGTTAAATGTTAATTGAAGGATTATTTGGTATTGGAATAGATTTAGATGGAGTTTGAAAATTAATAAAAAAAAAGTGAACAGTAAAACTGTCTTTGAACAGTACAAACCGTGTATGAACAGTGTTTCTAGCATGAACAGTAAGGCGGTAAACAGTGTTTCCAGCGATGAACAGTAAAGTTTGAAAATTTTCTATAAAAAGGGGCTTCACACGAAATTTTCATTTCTTCACCCCTATCCAAGGTTCTCAAAGGTTCTAAGGCCAAATTCCACCATTTTCTCTCATACTAAACCTTCCTAAACTTAGATTTCTGTCTAGATCTGAGATTCTACGTCTATTCTGAAGGATTTGAAGTAAGTTTCTTTAAGTTTGAAGCTAGATTTACCTTTCGTTTCTCTTTTTCTTCTCTTTCTCATAGAAGTTCATGGTATTCTTAGGAGAAACTCCGTTCTAAAGTTGAATCTTCTGTGAATCTTGTTATAAAACAAGTAATATTCGGTAGATCTAGTGTGAATCATCGTTCTGAGGTAAGAGGAGTTTACTTTAACCTATGAACTACGTTTTGAACGGTTTAATATGCTATTTCAAGATGTTTTGATATGACTTTGTTAGATCTATTGAATAAAAGCTATTTTCTAAGCTGTAACTGCTGTTAATTGATTTAAAATGCTGAGATTTTGGTTGATCTATTATAAACTTGCCTTAGTTGAGCTGTTAAAATAATTTTGGCGGTGTGCATCATGCTGAGATATAGGTTTTGCATCATTATAGAGCTGAGTTACATGTTTAGGTGGGTAGACGTGTAACGATAAGTTTATGCTGAGCTGCTGTGCTGTGCTGTCTGGATCCAGATATCGGAATGGGTCACTCCCAGACTAGCTTGGTTCCTTCTGGATTACTTAGGCTGTGAAACTAGTTGAAAACCGTTTTCATGCTGTACATTAGATGGGCTGGTAATGCATGGGACTGTTGCTGTGAATAATGTTTTTGTTATATATATACGATTTTAGTTTATTTTGTAAGCTTACCCTTGCATTTCTTTCTATGTCGTTGTGTGCGTGTGTACTGCGATGATCGTACGGTGGTACGTGAACAGATATAGCAGGTGTTGCATCTACTTCATAGGCTGAGGGGCCAGTGAAGAAATGTTAGCAGCTGGAGTCGAGTAATACTGCATCAAAGTCCTTTTTCCTTATATTTTGAGACCTCATGTAGAGGGAGCTAAGTAGTATAATTTTGGGTATTTTGAATATTATGAACTAAATGTAATAGTATGTTGTTCTATTGGATATTTGTTGTAAGAAACTTTGTTTTATTTTGAATAAGAAGAGAATTTCATACTTAAATTCTCTATTATTTATTTATCTTAAATAAGTATGTGATGTAGAAATAATGTTCTCGGTTCCTTATAAAGGGGGTCGTGACATTTCTAGGTGCAATCTCGTTGTTGCAAGAAGGTCTCGGTGTAGCAAGATTTTGCAGAAACCAGATTGCAATTTTCTCTGGTTTTTTCACTGTAGCGAGAGGGCATGTCGCTGCAGCGAGGTCTTGTTGTAGCGAGAGTGTCGCGACTAGAAAAAGATGTAAAGGGGGCTAGGGTTTGGGGAGTGTGATTTCTCCCTCTCCCTTCGTAATCCCTTCGATTCGCTCTCTCCCAAACCCTATTCCACCGATTAATTGCCTCCAAAGCCATTCAGGAGCGAGATTGGAGCTCGGATTTGTGTGAGGAATGCTTGGAGGTGAGTTTTAAACAGTTAGGGTTTTCATTTTTCCTTCCCTTTCTCTGTTTTTGGTAAGTTTGGAGGTTCTCATGGAATTCTTCCATGTGTTTAGGCCGAAAGTCGTGTGGGGAGCATTTCCATGGTTAAGTTCGGGTGTGGGTCTTCAATACAAAGTAAGGGGGGACTCTACCCTACTCCTTCATGTGTGATTTGCTGATATTTTGTGTGATATTGTGATGTGGTTGAGTAGAAGGTAGGAAATTGCTAAGATATGTGATGTGGGCACTTGTGCTGTTTATACATGTGTGTATATCTTAATGAACATTGTGAAGATGTGGGCCCAAGGGCCATGTAATATAAATGGAAATAGGCTAGGGGCCGTGTGTCTTGAATGAATTGTGTAACACCCCGAATTTTGTAATATTAATTTTGATAATTAGAATATATCTAAATGTATATTCATGTCTGTATGTATGTATATATATATATATATATATATATATATATATATATGTATGATTGCTTGGATTGGGCTGGTTGGGCTGAGTGCAGGGCGAGATACTAGGCTGTTCTCGCTGCAGTGAGAGGATTCTCGCTGTAGCGAGAAGGCCCTGAGAGGAAGGACCAAAACTGTCACCTTCTCGCTGTAGCGAGAGAGCGACAGTTTAGGGTGTATTTTTGGGTGCAGTCTCGTTGTAGCGAGATTATGCAGAAACCAGAGTGTAATCTTCTCTGATTTTTTCGCTGTAGCGAGGGGGCGTGTCGCTACAGCGAGGTTAGCGAGAATGTCACGATCAAAGGGGTTTTAAAAGGGGGTTAGGGTTCGAGAAGAGTTATTTCTCCCTTTCCCTTCAATTCATTCATCCCCAAAAATCCTTTTTCACCGATTAATTACCTCCAAAGCCATTCGGGAGCGAGATTGGAGCTCAGATTTGTGTGAGAAACGCTTGGAGGTGAGTTTTAAATGGTTAGGGTTTCGGTTTTCTTCCCTTTTTTTAATTTTGGGTGATTTCTGGGGTTCTCATGGAATTCTCCCATGTATGTAGGCCGAGATCTGTGTGGGGAACAGTCCCGTGGTCGACTTTGAGTGTGGGTCTTCAATTTGAGGTAAAAGGGACTTTATCCTACTCTTTTATGTGTATTGATGAATTGTACAAATTGGGTTGAGTCCAGAGGTGTCCGACCTCTGGTATATTGCGTGAAATTGAGTGATGTGCTTATGTTGGTTGCCATTGGATGCAAGGAAATGATGTGAATTATGTTGTAAATGCATATGGGCACTTGTGCCGTATATTTGAATGAATATTGTGTGAAAATGTGGGCCTGAGGGCCATGTAATATAATTGGAAATAGGCTAAGAGCCATGTGTCTTGAATAAATTGTGGACTATGTGCCGTATATTGAAATGTATGTGACTGGGGCATGCAACGCCATTGTAATGTGTTGTGAATGGTTCAGCGATACACTGGGGGTGTGGGTGATGAGGACGGTAGAAATACCTTGGGGAAAAGGGAGTGATGGTGACACCGACTATAGAACGGGTGCACCACAGGCCACACACTCTCTTCCTGACTAGACCTCTGACCATTACCTTTACTAAGCGACCCATGACTGCCCACGTGATATCCATGAGGCGGGGGTAACCGGCGACCATTCATGATGTAAATCTGTTATCATAGTGTCAATGTGAGTGTGGCTGATGTGCATATGCGTGGATTCATGAATTGTGTTTGCTGGATGTACTACTACTACTTGTGTTCGTATTTGTCTAATGTATTGAAAATGTGCTGGAGGTGAGACTCTATGCTTAATTGTATATTTCGGTAGTGTAGAGTACTCACCATTACATTTATTTTTTAGGTAATCAAGACGATCAGCAATGGGATCAGTGAAGAGGTGGATGGATCTGCTATAGAGCTTAGAATATTTTTGAAAACTGCTGTATTTGGAATAAGTCCTGTAGCAACTGGTTCGACATAATTTGTAAACCTTTTCTTTATTTGAAATGCTTAATGAACTTGGATTGAAAATAGAAATTTTATTATTTTGAAAATTTGCAAAATTCTTTATTTATTGAAATTAAATTAAGGCGTTACAAATTGTGGGCTATGTGCTGTGAAAATGAAATGTGGGCCTAGTGCTGTAAAGTTGAACAACTATGGGCCTAGTACCGTGTACTGTTAAATGTGGGCTATGTGCCATATACTTAAATGTGTGTGATTGAGGAGTGTAACGCTGTTGTAATGTGTTGTGAATGGTTCAGCGATACACTGGGGTATGGGAGATGAGGACGATAGAAATAACTTGGGGAAAAGGGAGTGGTGGTGACACCGACTATGGAACGGGTGCACCACGGGCCAGACACTCTCTTCCTAACTAGACCTCTAACCATTACCTTTGCTGAGCGACCCATGACTGCCCACGTGGTATCCGTGAGGCGGGGGTAACAGGCAACCATTCATGGTGTAAATCTGTGATCACAGTGTCAATGTGAGTGTGGCTAGCATGAGTGTGCATAGGTTCATGAATTATGCTTATGGATGTGATAATGCTGCCTATGCTTGTATTTGTTTAATGTATTGAAAATATACTGGAAGTGAGACTTTACGATTAATTGTATGTTTTGATAGTGTAGAGTACTCACCTTTACATTCATTTTTCAGGTAATCAAGATGATCAGCACTGGACTCAGTGAAATAGGCAGATGAAACTGCAATAGGACTAGGATTTTAATTTGAAACTAATGTATTTGAATGGGTCCTGTAGTAGTGACTTGATAAAAATTGTAACCCTTTTCCTTATTTTAAAATATTTGATAAAACCAAGGGTTGAGAACCTTATTTGAAATAAAATTTATTTATTCCGAATTTGTGAAATTATGATTTATTGAAATTAAACATAAGGTGTTATATAAAAAGTTTTGTAGTTTTAAAAAAATTTAAAAATTTTGAAATGGTTAATTTTAGGCACAAAACTTTGATTTTTATAAATTATATACCAATTTTTGAGAAATGATGAAACAATCAATGCTCAAGGGTTAGGATCCTTTAGGATCATGATCTATTAAATCCACGATTCAAATTATAGTAAAACATTATGATTTAGTACAATTGTAATTCACATTGCAAACAACTTAATCCTAAAGAAAAGGAATGTTCCTTTTAACTCAAGTGAAAATTTTTAGTTCAAGCAAGAATCGATTAGATTTTCTTAACTATATTCTCGTTCAAGCAAAAATTTGTGACAAAAATAGGTAGTTCTTTGTCATGTTTTCACTCAAGCGAAAATACTCTCGCTCAAGCAAAAATATTAGCAAAAGAGTAGCAATTTTTGTCTAATTTTCTAGCTCAAGTGAGAATAGGCTAGCTCAAGCAAGAATTCGCAAGTTTTGAAAGGTATTTAAGGGATTTTGGCACTGAAACTTGTATTATTATCCAAGAAACCTCTCACTCAGTTCTTTCTTTGTTTTACTACTTCCTTTACTCAGAGAAACCCCTTTCAAGCTCCAAACTCCTTCTGAATTTGAGTCCAAATTTCCTTTCCTCTCAACCCCAAGTAAGTTGCTTGGAGCTCAATCCTTCAATCTCATTTTATATTTCTCTATTTTATCCTTTCTCAAAGTGCTCTATCTTGTGATATATAGGAAGAACTTGGTCTTTGGACTATCTCTTATGTAAAAACCCTTTACAAAATTGTCTCACTGAGGTAAGAAAAGTTTTATCCCATCATTAGAATATAGCAGATATTTTGTACTCTTGAGAGCACGATGATATGTTTTCCTTGTTGTTGAGAAAAGCTGATGATGCATGTTTCTTTGACCTTGAGTGATTGAGTTAATGTATACTTGATTATTCTCTGTATGATATAAAATATAACAGTTGTAATATATGATTTGGGCTAATTAGTCCATAGGTGTTTGACCTCTGGCAAATTCATTTGATGAATTGATTATATATAAATAATATGTTAATATGATTATATATCTTTGTTTGTGTAACGCCCCAAACTTTGATAACATTAATTATGGTGATTGATATATATATATATATATATATATATATATATATATATATATATATATATATATATACTCATCCATTGTTACCACGCATTAAAATGCCATTCACATTCTATCATTACGCACTCGAGTGCACATTCCAACATTCAATCTCATATAAATACTCACACACACACACACACACACACACACACATATATATATATATGTATGTATGTATGTATGTATGTGTTGAACTATTGAAAAGCTGATAGGGATCTGGTACAGAGTATCCTCGCTACTCGCTGTAGCGAGAGGGCCTTGGTAAGAAAAGGGCAAACTATCACCTTCTCGCTGTAGCGAGAAGAGCCTCGCTGTGGTGAGAGAGCGACAGAAGATACTGCATTTCTGGGTGTAGACTCGCTGTAGCGAGATTCTGTAGAAACCATATTGTAGTTTCGTCTGAGATTTTTGCTATGGTGACAGAAGGCGTCGCTGCAGGGAGAGTGTCGCGATCTAAGAGGTTTTAAAAGGAGACTTAGGGATTTGAAGGTTATTTTCTTAAATTCTCTCCCTAATTCCTTCGATTCTCTCAACCCCAAATCCCTTTCTTACCAATTAATTGCCTCCAAAGCTATTCGTAAGCGAGATTGGAGCTCGAATTCATGTGGAGAACGCTTGGAGGTGTGTTTTCATAGTTAGGGCTCCATTTTCTCTGCCCCTTTCTCTGTTTTGGGTGAGTTTCGGGGTTCTCATGGAATTAACCCGTGTATTTAGGTCAAGATCTATACGAGGAACACTTTTTTGGTTAGAATCAAGCGTGGGTCTTCAATCCAAGGTAAAAGGGGGACTCTACCTATCTCGATATATTATGATTCTTGTGTATTTTGTTGAGTTGTGCAATATGGTTGAGATAGAAGATAAAGATGGTGATGTATGTTGGAATAGTTAGGCCCCGTGGGGTGATTGTATATAATATAATGCCAATGATTAGTCAATAAATGATATAGTGAGTAAACGTAGGCTATGTGCAGTATATTATGGATGAAATAAGGGCCATGTGCCGTGACATGTGCTTTATATGCTAAACGTTGTGTGAAATAGAATGAGGACTTATATGTCGAGCATTGTGAATGAGTATGGGCAGTTATGCCGAATATATATATGTGATGGACGTTGTGGAAATATGGGCCTGAGGGCCGTGTAATGTGAATGGATGTAGGCCATGTGTCATATGTTATAGATAATGATAGGCTATGTGTTGTGTGCTATAAATGAATGTGGGCCTCGTGCCGTGTACTAAGAAATGATGCGAATGGGGCGGGTAGTCTCCGGTGTGCACAACAGTGCGAATGGGGCAGGTAGTCGTTGGTGTGAACGATAGTGCGAATGGGGCGAGTAGTCGGCGGTGTACAATACTGTGAATTATGAATATGAACTGCTGTTGGTACCACAAGTGCATCGATGTTTAATATGAAATGAACTATACTGAAAAGTTATTTTTGAGTATTGTGTATCTGCTGAACATATTTATATGTCTTGAAGGTGAGACTATATGTTCGATTGTATTTTGGTAGTGTGGAGTACTCACCTTTGCATTCATTTTTCAGGTAATCAAGGCGATCAACACCGGACACAGTGAAAGGACGGATGAACTGCTATAGGGCTTAGGATTATTTATTTGAAATTATTGTATTTGAACTAGCCCTGTGACAGTTGTCTGATACGGACTTGTAACCCTTCACCTATTTCAAAATATTTTATTGAAATGTTTATTATTTGAACTTGTGAAAACATAATTTATTAGAAATTAAAGTTAAGGTGTTACAGTTTGGAAGTTGAGTATGTTTGAAAATGATGAAATTATATTGCGATGAGAATGAGATGAAAGAAAGGATACTATGAATAAAAAAAGAGATAAAGGAATTAGTGTAAATAGTTATAAAGATACACTGGGTATAGAATATGAGACTGATTATGTTAATCTAGGAGAAATGTATGGCGATGAATGGCTTTATTATATATGTTAATAATGAACTTGGTAATGTATGAATGTCACAAAAATTAGAGAACTAAGTAGCAAGTTTATTAGGTAGTTGTAGCAAGTAATAAAATTTAGAAATTAATATGAGTCCCAAGTATCATCCTCAGGGATTAGTTCTATCAATTAACACTTCACAAATCAATAACTAGTTAAGCTAGAGTGCAACAAATCAATAAAATTTGGAGTGTTTTGAATCATTAACAAACAAAAAACAATAAAGTGCAAAAATCTGAAAAATACAGCAAAACAGAATATGAATTTTGTATTAAAATGCTATCTAGAAAATCGTTAGGAATCACTTCACTAGATTTTCTATTGCAATGGAATAATGTTCTGGACTCTTAAGAATTCTAATTGATTCATAATCAATTTCACTTCTTTAACCAAAGGACAATTCCGTGTCTCATTGATCCTAATACCTAATTAAACCTCCCTAATTCTTTAGGTGAAATCCAATCAAATATTGCATTAAGTTTTGGAAATTAAAGGATTACTAAATTATGATACTTATTCCTAAGATCTCAATAACCTTGACATATGATTTAGATATGAGAAATAAACTCAATTTCCATTGATGAATATTCCTCTAGATTCAATTGAATGAAGGATTAGTTTACAACTGTAATAAAAACAAAATCACATACTCAATTCAATCAAAACCTCAAGGTCCAGATCCTAAATTACATCACAATATCAAATCTAGATCCATGGATCCCTAACAAAAAGAAATCAGAACATGTTCTTAAAAGAAAAAGAGAAAGAAAGAGTAGAAGAAGAGGAGCTGTAGAATTTCTTCATAAATCCAATCCCCAGCCTGATTCCTCAAGGTCCAGAGCTTGGAAGTCACCCCTAATCTTCCTCTCTAACTCTCGTAAGGTGTAGAAATGAAAAGAAAACAAAAAATGGCCAAAGACTACCAATTCTAAACTCTTAACTTTTATTTATAATGTTTTCCCGCCTTTTCCACTTCCACACTTTAATCTCTGAGGATTATAGCATAAAAGGTCTTCTAGAAGTTTCTATAACTGAATTAGGAACTCAAATCGTCCAAAATTGACACTTAAAAGTGATATTTAAAATTTTATTACTTTTGCGTAAACACTTTAAGTGGTTGAAGTGTCTACGCGCAAGTGTTCTATATGGGAAAAGTCTCACGTGTAGCTACTCTCAGCGCTTGGAGTGGCTACGTGCTTACTACATAGCTACTCTGAACGCTTGAAGTGGCTACGCTCTTGGTCTTCATGGATTTTCTTCTTCAAAGTGTTAACTCTATGTATTCAGAGTAGTTACGCCTTACACATAACACTTGATTCTTCATCTTTTAAGCTCAATTTCTCTACTTTCTTCACTTCAATCTTCAACTCAAACATCTTCAGCTCAAGCTTCAGCAAAAAATTAAGTCTTTTTAAGAAAAATTATTCAGAATTGGAATAAATATAAAATTCTAAACTATTTACACAATTATGAATATTAATACAATTTTTATGGTATTTTCAAGTTTATTACTATTTAACTCCTTATTTACTAACAAAAACTAGGCTAAAAATATAGTAAAATGTGGATTTATCAATGAACTTTAGAAATGAACATAGAATATAATATCCCTTTTGAGTGCCCTATTTATGGTAGAATTCGCCATTATTATCAAGTGTTCAGCATCGCTGTAATTTTCCCTCTTTCCAGGGTGCTATATTATGAGTCTCAAGTTGTTCTTGAGTCAAATTTGAACCATGATTCCCAGCTGAAATTACACTTGTTATGTAACTATTGAATTCATAGAAATATGCATCATACATTGCATTATCAGAGTAGGCTATGAATCATATATTCGATACTGAAAAGTAACAATGATCAATCAATGATGACAACATGAAGGTTCATAAACCACATCTAACAACAAAAGCATCAAAGAGATTCCAGAATGCAAACATTTTCAAGGCTTTTTCCTGTAAAAATAAATAAATAAATAAATAATAAAAAGTCTTTAAAACATTCTTATATAAATCTAAATTATCTTATAGTAATTCCATAAATTTTCTATCATTAGCCTAAAATGATGATGACAAGATTCTTTTTAAAATTTTCATCTGTCATGTTTTACTAGTTGCTAAGTATTTTTAATCGATTTGTAACTAGATGATAAGTAGCTTAAAATATCAACCCTATAAATTATGACACTTGCCAAAAACTAGTACAAGAGAGTTACATAAACATTTTATTTCACAAACTTCTTTTAAGAACTCCAACAAACTGACTCCTGCAAAAATCCCATAGAGGAGCCATAAACATGCCCTAAAAGTTTGCATTACAATACATATAAGGTAAAACTCAACCATGCAATGGACAATTCATATTGGACATACATTACATGGACATGGCCCCTCATATAAATTGGGAGAAAAATGCATAGAAATAAGTGGAGTAAAAAAGGAGGGAATACCTATTCATAGAGAACATGAAACACTTGCTTAATTGGTAAATATATTTTTAGTATATGTTTGTAGATTGTTAAACTCTGGTACAATAATGAAAGTTATAATATATGTACTTTAATTCAGACTTAGCACAAATACATTTATATTTATCTTTTTTATGTTAATACATATACATTCTATAGATTGAGTAACAAAGAAGGAAGTTTTAAGTTTTATCAAATGTTGCATTGTAAATATAAGTAAATTTATCTCATTTTCTCTCTTTAAACGTAAATTATTTCACAAATGATATAAATAAAATAAGTATATTACAACAATGATTCATTAGGATTGTAATCCATGTTATAAATGAGATAAGGATCATGATACATACAAATTGTTTCATATACAGATAAGTAAAGATTATGATTTATAATTGTTATGATCTATATTACAGTTAACATTATACCTAATATGATGATAGGGAGAAAATACTATTGTTCTTCAAAGTACCTTCTTACAAATAGGAATGAATTTCTTGGAGCAATTTTGATTGAATGAAAGGGATCAAAAGCATTCTATTGGTGGAGCTTTTGTTACCAATAAGGACTTAGTTAACCATTATGTTCGCTATTACTATCATGAGAATGAGCAAGTCAATATTTTGTATTCCTGGGCACGTCATTGACAAACACTAATTCATTTTAGTTACGAACATCTTGAGTTTTATTATGTGTTTTCATCTTTATCAACCTATTTACTTTTGTATGACATTGATGAACATTTTGTGTTCTTCATTTACAGAATCAACAAAAAGTGCAAATCCCCTTGCAAGATATCGATCTTCTGTTCGTCATTTTAGATACGAAAAACACTAATCTCATTCTAATTCCAGAACGTACAAAATCTACACATTTTGTAAACTAGTTATCCTTAATTGATCTCAAACACCATTTTTACCTTGGTTGTATAAATGATTTAAAAAATGTATATACTACTATATTGGTTATATCTAGATCAATTTATAAACAATGTAAATTGTCATTTTTAACCAATGTAACAAGTGATTTCTACACTGGTTAATTTTAAATTTTGAAATTTTGTATTTGAATTTTATATTTTTGAGTAGAGATTCTGGAATTAGCAACTCTAACTATTTGTGTAATGCCCTATTTTTATTATTTATTAATTTTGTATTTGGCGTGAGTTGTTAATACATCTTGCTTAAAATTAGCAGAGTTTTAGTTATGTGAGTTGTAGAATTTTTTGCTGTAGTAAGATGTGTCTCGCTGTAGCGAGAAATTGGCTTCTTGAATCAGTCATTCTGATGCTCTCTCGCTGTAGCGATGAACTCTCCCTATAGCTAAAATGACAAACAACAAAGTGCAATTTTGTCTGGTGTTTTTACTGTAGCGAGAATCACTCACTGTAGTGAGAATGTCATGAGTTGATGGATAATTAAGGGTTTCTATGTTGAGCAACTTCGATTATAATCCAAGTTACGACCTTCTATGTTTTCTCTAACTTCTCTCTTCATTTTCTCAGCAAATCCTTGAAAAATCTCAACCTTTCTCCGATCAAAGCTTAGAAGTTCACTTTCCTTGTTCTTTGGAAGAATCCAACATTCTAGGCAAGATCCTTCGAAAACCCTTTGCTAAACTTTCATTTTAAGGTAAGGAGAGCTCTATCTTGTTACTAAGAAAGTGGTATGCATGTATTCATGAAAATGCTGTAATGAAATGCATGATTTTAGGTATATGTTGGATGAGAACATGTTTCTGTTATGTTTGAAGCATGTTTTGTGGTGTTTGATGAAATGTATGATCCTTAATTTGAGTGTATATGCATGTATATGGTGGACTGAGTCTGAGGGAACCAACTCTCGGCAATGATTAATTGATAGATGATGTAATAATGAACTAAAGTAAAATAGAGAGATAAAAGTATGAATAATATATTAGTAAACATATAATGAAAAATATAGAGATGAGATGGGAAATATGGAAAGAGAAAAAAAAATGAGAAAGGAATATGATAAAGACAAGTATGGATAGTTCAGAGGTACACTGCGAGTATGGAAGATGAAGACGATTGAGAGATCTTGGAAAAATGAGGGTAGTGAATGCTTTTCTTGAATTGTGCAAAACAAGTGAGAGTAAAAGTACCACAGGCCTTACACTCATTTCTTGACTAATATTCCTGACCATGCTTTTACTAAAAGGGGCCAAGTCGGCACACGTTGTATCCATGTAGCTATGACTATCCAGCGACTGTCTATACTAAGGAAGACCTCGAGGGATCCCAAGGGCAGTAAAAGTGCATAATGAGGGCTCTGACTATTAAAAGAGAGATGAAGAGTAATAAGCTAAATTGTAACACCTAAACTTTAATTTCAATTAAATAATAATTTTGCAAATTCGAATAACCAAATTTTCATAAGATATTTTGAAATAAGAGAAGGGTTACAAATTAATATCAAATAACTGCTACAGGACTTGCTTCTTCTATGTTCTTCCTCTTCTTCTCTTTCTTTTTCTTTCTCTGCTGCAATGGCTGTGTAATTTCTTCACAGTTAGGGATTGTAGATCCAAAATGAACATGTTGAATTGATTCTAGATCTAGATTTCAAGTTTTGGAATGGATTGAGTGGTTGATTCTGCACTTTACGTAGTAATTGAAAGAAAATTTGATTAACTAATTTCAAAGGAACTCGTGTCAGTGGAAATTGAATTTGTTCTTCAGATCTAAACCAATCACCAAGATTATAGCTTTCTTAGGGATAAGAGAACTTGATCTTGCAATCCTCTGGTTTCTCACACTTAAAGCAACATTGAATTGAATCAAATCTAAGGAATTAGAGTGATTTAATTGAATATTAGGTTCACTGAGTTAAGGAATTAACCTCTGAATAATATAACGTGAAACTGATTATCATTCTTTCTAATTACTAGTAAGTTCAGAACTTTATTGATTCAACATTGGAGTTTTGGTGAAGCAACTCCCTAGCTATGGTTTTTACCTCTTTTTTCTCACATTTTCTTGTTCATTATTCTGTTTTCTTCTGATTTTAACATTTGTCAGTTTTAATTCCAAACACTCTCAAATTTGTGAAGCTCAATTAATTGTGTCCTAGTGAAGTGGTAATTGAACGCTTTTATTCCTTGAGATCGATACTTGGAACTCTAATACAGTTCTATCAGTTTTTATAACTTGTGACATCAACACTAGTACAGATGCTAGTCAAATTAACTTCTCTTCTGAAGTGTGACAAGTTTTTGGCTCCGTTGCAGGGGAATATTTGTATTCAATATCATTAGTAACAAGAAAATAGCTAGATTGAGCATTTCTTTTTGTTGTTTTGCTTCCAATTTTTTCTTCATATTGTCTAATTTTTTTGCATAATTTTTTTTTTGCATTTTATGTAGTTTTCTGCATAATTTTTGCACCATGTTTATTGCATAATTTTTTTTTGTATTCTTTTGCATTTTCTGCATAATTTCGTTGTCATTTTCCTATATAATTTTAATCTTTGTTCTGCATAATTTTTTTTGTTTTCTACATATTTTGTTTTGTAGTTTTATGCATAACTTTTCTGTATTCTTTTGCATTTTTCTGCATAATCTTGTTTTTCATTTTTCTGCATAATTGTAAATTTCATTCTGCATAATTTTCTATATTGTTGCATGTTATGTTTTGTAACCTTCTACATAATTTCATATTTCATTTTTCCTAACTACAAATTTGATTTGACTTTTGTTTTCTTCCTTTTTGTATGCAAGGAAAAACTAGAAAAATAAGTTGCTCTATTGTTTGATGGCAACCAACATGTATCAGAATTTTCACCAAAGCCAAGTTGCAAGAACAAAAGCTTATAAAGCATATGCTTTTGAAGCTTTAATTAATAATTTTTGAGTTAGAGTTGCCCAAACTAACCCTTTGATGTGTGATTTTTACAGTGAAAATGATTTGAATGAAATCTATGATGTGGCTGCACCAGAATTTCAAGAAGAAATCAATTATGGAGAAAATTTTCAAAGACCTCAATCTACCTTTCCTTATGATTATTAGTGTCAAGCTAATATGAGTCAGCCATATTATGATTGGACTCAACAAATGTCAGCTGCAACAACACCTTTCTCCAGTCCTAATTTTCAAGCGTCATATTCTCAACCTCAAGGAGAACAGCAGCCTTCAAAGACTTCTCCAAACAGAAATAATGAACTTGAAGAAACTTTGTTCCAATTCGTAGAATTTACTCAGTCAAGTTTTAAGAATCAAGATGCATCCATGAAGAAGATAGAGAAGCACATAGGACAAATTTCAGAGCAATTGTTAAATAGGAATGATGAAAAATTGCCTAACAATACCATTGTGAATCCAATAAACCAAACCCAAGTTTTTTGCACAAGAAGTGAGATGGAAATTCCAAGTCCTAAAACGGCTGAAAAAGAGGAGGCATTAGATAAATCTGAAGAAAACAATATTCAAGATAAGCAACAAGAGGATTGCAAGGAAGAGCAGTTAACAATTTAAAAAAAAAAAAAGAAGAACCACAAGACAGGAGCAAGACACAACCAAAAAGAACCAAAAAGCAGTTGTTTGAAGATGCACCTAAGCCAATAGATGAAGCTAACCACAAAAAGCTTCGATTTCTTCAAAGAGTGCAAAATTTCAAGCAAGAAAAACAGAAGGATGATTCTGTTATAAGAGAAGTCCATGCTGCAGTGGCATATCGAACTGATAAAGAGTAGGGAAATAAGCTTATTGAATTTATCAAGCTGCTGGAAGTTCCTCCACTATTATTTCATCCAGGTTCTGAATCAAATGAAAAGCTGTAAATTGGTGAGAAAAGGGAAAACATTTCAAGATAGAGCAAGAGTCATTATGATCAAAATCATCTCTTAGAATCAAAGATCAATAGGCGTCAAGCTAGTGTCGTTAAAAGAGCACTTTGTGAGAGGCAACTCATATTGCTGAACCATTTTAAGCTTTTTGCATTGCATTTGAATTTTCATTATCCATTTTGTTCAATTTCTGCAATTTCATTTCTGTGATTCTTCTGCATCTGTATTTTGGGGTTGATCTGATACATGAATTGAGATTTGATGTTGTGAATGTGTATTGAGAGAATTAGAGTTGAATAAGTGAGCTATTTGAGGTTTCAGAGATCTTTGATTGATGAAAGGAATCATTATTTTGTAGGAAAGGAGTCACACAGAGTCTGCATTTTGATGTTCCCTTCTGGAACAATCACTTTTGCTGATAAAAGTGATCACACAGAGGCATGAAGAGTAACATACTCCTCTGGAATAATCACTTTTACTGATAAAAGTGATCACGCAGAGGCTGACTAGAAAACACGCCTTTCTGAAACATTCACTCTTGCTGATAAGAGTGACCACGCAGATGTCTGAAGGAAATACCTCCCTCTAGAACACTAACTTTCCTTGAAAAAAGTGACCACGCACAAGTAAGTATGAGAATCCCTTTTTGCGTTTTCCCTTTCATTGATAAAAGTAATCATGCTCAGGAAATAAGCTTGGGTAATAGTGACGATGCGCATTTCAATTATAAAATCAACCTCTCTAAAAAGCTCACTTTGTTTGAAAATAGTAACCATGCTGGATGCCTTTAATACTGTAACGTTCACTTTTTCCTTAAAGAGTGGTCACGTGCACACGCATGATTATAAATATTTCTTAAAGTGACCACATACACACACTGTCATCCCTAAAACTCACATTTCTCTCTACATTTTCTCTTATTGTCATTCTCTGTGTATCGACCCAGCAGTATTTCTTCTTCCATACACTTGAACATACATTTATGCATCTCCATTCCAGGTACATTCTTCTTCATTTCTGAAATCTATGATTAGGGTTCTTTATGTTTGAAAATTTGAGAAAATGCTTGAATAAGTCAAATGAGAAATTTTTCTGAGATAAATTGATTCAAACATGGAACTAAAAGAGAATGTGGCTAGATTTTCACTTCATTTGATGTTTTATTGGAAGATTCAAAGCCGCATTATGATATATACATGAACAAATTTCTACAGAATATGAGTTGACCTATAAGACTTCATTGAAAAATATCTGAATTGAAATTCTTGAATGTGATTGTCTGAAATTAATTGTTGGTCTGTACTAAGACTGAATGTTTGAAAATTTCATGACAATTAGTTCTGCATTATCCTAATGAAACTTCTTGTTACTGAGAATGAGTGGGTTGAAGAATTTTATTGAAAATTTATTGAAAACCTGAATGTGTCCTTCTGCGTTACCCTGATATTCTGTGTGATAGTATGTATTCTAAAATTGCAAATTTAGACAAAAATTACAATCATTCTGAGTTTGATTGCTAATGCTGTGCAATTGTAATTTTGCATATACGTATGAACAATTGCATTGTCCTGACAGCAGGTTGCACTTTAACCTATTCAAATTAATTTTTCTTAACAGAATTTGAAAATTGCAAGAACTTCCAACAACACTCCAGTAGGATCTTCAAGGGAAACCCTAAGGACCAAGAGGGGCAGACTAGCAGCAGCTTCATCCTCAAGACCCGTTGTTGAGCATGATCCAAGGTTTAGGAGCATAGCTCATAAAAACTACTTCAGGGCTAACATTCTAATAAGAAAGATAGTTCTAGATAGAACATTTGAGATCGCTGCAGACAACTACCCTGAGTACAAAGAGGAAATCAAAAAAAGGGAGTGGGAATTTTTCTGCTCAATGGCTGGCATAGGCTGGAGGGAAATTACACAAGATTTCTATGCTAATGCCATGAGGTTCAAGGGAGACTAAATACCCAAGTACCAAACAATGGTCAAGAGGATGAGAGTTGATTTTACTATTGCTAACATCAACAGGGTGCTGAACATCAACACTGAAAGGCAACCTGTACAACTAGACTTCAGTGTCTTCAAGAATAGTCTAGACAAGGACTATGTGCAAATCCTACAAAGGGTTGGAAGACCAGGGACAACTTGGCAGTTGAACCAGGCAAAGAAGCCCACGTGCATCACCACCAAGAATCTTCTGCCATTTGCTAAAGTTAAGAGTACCTTTATTCTGAACTCCTTTATGCTAGTAAAGCACAGTTCAACACTAGCAGTAAAAAGGGCTTAACTCCTATTTGCTATTGTAAATGACATGTATATTGATGTAGGGGAAGTGATCAATGAATGTATTGTGAATATCCTAAAAACAAAAAG
Source organism: Abrus pulchellus subsp. cantoniensis (assembly GCA_024086825.1). Classification (NCBI taxonomy): domain Eukaryota; kingdom Viridiplantae; phylum Streptophyta; class Magnoliopsida; order Fabales; family Fabaceae; genus Abrus; species Abrus pulchellus. The sequence continues at coordinate 16,367,666 of CM044050.1, forward strand.
AGATTCATTGGCTTTTTCCTCATTAATAACTATGTTTTGTGAGGATGCAGGGGTAAAAATTGGTGATTACCAAGAGAAATCAAAGTCGCACCTTCAATCTCAGTTGCAATGGTGAAAGAGATCTATGCAACTACACTCTGCACTTCAAAAGCTCCTATCCCTTCTCAATTTAAGAAAGAAAAACCAATGAAGATGAAGGACACACTATCATTGATGGCTAAACGGCAGAACCAGCTGGCAAAGAGGCAGACTGAACTTCATAGCAGTGTTAAAGATGAAATCATACTGCTAGAGTGTGTTCTGCTGAACCTTGGTCAGAAGATGGAAATGACTAAGGATGAGATGTACCATATTCTAGATTTGGCAGAAAATGTTCAGTGCCTGCACTGTTCAGTTTTCAAAGACCTGCCAATCTGGAAAACTCATTTCTCATAGCCAGCTGAAGTGGAGGAGGAGGCAAAAGAAGAAGAAGAAACCTCATATGAGGATGAAGCAGATGAATAGCTTAGGACTTTTAATTTTTTGTCATTTACAATTTTTGTAAATAGTTGTAGTTAAATTTCAAACTTTTGGGATTTGTAATTACATTTTGGGGTTTAATTTTAGCTATGAAAACTTCTGCTTTAAATATCTACTAGTTTTGAAGTTAACTTCATTTTAATTGATAATTGATAAATTTTTTGTGTTTTGTGCAGAAACTGTCACTATCACACAACACTCAAACATATGGATTGTGAAACTTGCACAAGCTGTCATGAAAGGGGTGGTTAATTCTTTACCTCTTGTTCATGTGTTTAGCTTCATAATACACTGAAAAATTTTCAGAAAAACACAAAAATAATAGTATAGATATTTAACTGCTTTCTGTTAATTAACTGCATTCTAATTGATAATTCTGTGCATTTTGATTTAATTTTTATTTTTAAGTTATTTTTCTCATTCTCAAAATGAGATCACACTTGTAATTTTCAAAATGAGGTAGTCTTGCCACCGTGTGCATATAATTCTGAAAAAGTGAATTGTGAGCTTCATTGATTAATATGTTCACTTAAATATCCTAGGTGAGACTTGAACCTCATGCATTTCTTGTTGTGTGTTGATTGATCTCATAATTTGCTGCACCTCTAGAACTTGCCTTGTTTCTTGATTAAATATGCAACTTTACAGTTTTCACACATATGATGGAGGCCTTGTTTGATCATGCCTAGTTAGCCTAAATGAACCTTCCTTTGTGCTTGAATATCTTAGTTCACCCCTTTGAGCTTAATAGCCTTTCTTGAAATTACCTCATTATAAGCCTTGCTGAAAAACCAATTTTACCATTCAAATTAAAAGAGACATAGTGAGATTAATTAAGAATGAGTTTACAACTAAGTTTGGGGTGGCATCCACAGTTTATTTTCTTGAGGACAAGTAAAGTTGTAAGTTTGGGGTGGGGAATAACAAGCTATCTAAGTTTTGAGTTCACAAAGACAAAAAAAAAATAGCAAAAAAGCTGTAGAAAAATGAAAAATATGCAGCAAAGATGGTGAAAATAGAAAAATGTGAGTTCAAAAGAAGAATATGCAGCAAAGTGCTACAGAAAAAGGAATGAAAAGAAAATAGTGTATGAAAGCAAAAGCAAGAGAAAAGAAATTATATGCTGCATAATTGAGGGAATTAGTGAGAAATAATGCAAACCTATTCTAGTTTTAAAGTCATACATTCAAAATGTCTCTGATCTTTTGAAAATACATGAATTATTTTCCATTTTGTTCAATACCTACCTTCACCTTAGCCCTGTTATAACCTGCAAAAAGTCCTATGGATGTATGATTGACTGTATTAAGCAAAGGAAATTGAGAATATGGGCAAGCATATGGTAGAGTGTAGTTAAATTGATGATTTAGAGAGAAAACAGTACCTAAACATTGTTGAGTGATGAGGGAAACACTTCCAAGTGAGTTGTGATCATGTTTATTAATTGTGCTCACATAAATTTTGATGAAGTATATGAACTTAGATAGCAATTCTTACTCAATGATGATTATGCAGCATGAATATCATGATGAGTAGTTGGATGAACAACTTGATAATTTTATTTTTTGTTTTTTGCAGAAAACACATAATTGGAAATTGAAAAATCTGAAATAAGCAGTTTGTGAATTGATTTTGAAAAATGGAGGAACTATCCTTGTTTTAGTTTAGTTTGGTTGAGGACAAGAAAAAATTCAAGTTTGGGGTAGTGATAAATCCATATTTTTACTAATATTTTAGTGTAATTCTAACCCATTTGATAAGGAAAATATGTTAGAAAAAGCAGAAAAACTCAGAAAAATAGAATGGTTGAAGGTTTTCTTTTAATATGTAGTTATTTTAGCATTTGTGAGATTTTTGCTTAGAAATTAAGAATTTAATCTTGTTTTTGTAGGAATAATCTGAGTAAGGTTCATGGAAATAGAAAATCAATGGAAAAGAAGAAGAAGAGTAGTAATTATAGACTCAAAGCACAAGAATTATGGAATGCAAGCTGGGCATAATCACTATTACCAGTGAAAGTGATCACTCCAAGCATCAAAGAGGAATATACACTGGGCGTTAACACTCTCGCTAGCGAAAGTGAGTGTTCCAGAGAAGCCCCAGACATAGCGAGCTCTATGTTACCACTTTTACCAGTGAAAGTAGATGTTTCAGAGAGACCTCAGCTTGGCAAGTTGTGCGTGGTCACTTTTACTCATAAAAGTGAACACGTGTAACCACTTGACCTCTTGCGTTGCAACTCTTATCATCGAAAGTGATAGTCTTAGTTTCCAGAAACTATATAAGCCTCTGCGTGGTCACTCTTATGAAGCAAAGTGACAACGCCCAGAGTCGGGAATTCTATAAATACCAGAAAAAGCTCAAATTTCAGGATCTTTTGTTCATTTTTCATTTTCACTTAGTTCTTGGGTGTGGAGAGGGTCTGAGAGAGATAGTGGGGACGAACACCAAGCTTCAACCTAGAGGAATCAGATTGAAGATCGGTTGAAGATGCTTCTTCTGCGTTCTTCCTCTTCTTCTATTTCTTTTTCTTTCTCTATTGCAATGGCTGTGTAATTTCTTCATAGTTAGGGATTGTAGATCCAAAACAAACATGTTGAATTGATTCTGGATTTGGATTTCAAGTTTTGGAATGGATTGAGTGGTTGATTATGCACTTTATGTAGTAATTGATTGGAAATTTGACTAAATAATTTCAGAGGAACTCTTGTCAATGGAAATTGAATTTGTTCTTCAGATCTAAACCACTCACCAAGATTATAGCTTTCTTAGGGATAAGAGAACTTAATGTTGCAATCCTCTGGTTTCTCACACTTAAAGCAACATTGAATTGAATTAGATATAAGGAATTAAAGTGATTTAATTGAATCTTAGGCTCATTGAGTTAAGGAATTAACCTCTGAATAATACAACGTGAAACTGATTGTCATTCTTTCCAATTACTTGTATGTTCAGAACTTTATTGATTCAACATTAGAGTTTTGGTGAAGCAACTCCCTAGCTATGGTTTCTACCTCTGTTTTCTCACATTTGCTTGTTCATTGTTCTGTTTTTCTTCTGATTTTAACATTTGTTAGTTTTAATTCCAAACACTCTCAAATTCGTGAAGCTCAATTAATTGTAGCCTTGTAAAGTGGTAATTGAACGCTTTTATTCCCTGAGATCGATACTTGGGACTCTAATACAGTTTTATCAATTTTTATAACTTGCTACTTCAACACTTATACACCTGCTAGTCAAAATAACTTCTCTTCTAAAGTGTGACTGCAATCCATCCGTCCCTTCACTGAGCCCGGTGCTGATTGTCTTAATTACTTGAAAATAAATGTAAGGTTGAGTACTCTACACCACATGGGAAGTCACGGGTCGCTCAGCAAAGGTAGTAGTCAGAGGTCTAGTTAGGAAGAGAATGTGTGGCCCATGGTGCACCCGTTCCATAGTCGGTGTCACCACCACTCTCCCTTTCCCAAAGTATTTCTACCGTCCTCATCTTCCACATCCCAGTGTATTGTTGAACCATTCATAGCACATTACAATGGCGCTAACACGCCCATTCACACATATTCCATTCATACATGCAATAATTATACTTACACATGGCACATAGCCCTCATTGCATTTAAATACACGGCCCTTGGCCCACATTCATTTCATATTACACGGCACAGAGCCAATATTCATCTATATCACATGGCCCTTGGGCCCACATTTGTTCACAATATTCATTCTATCATGCAACATCTAGCATACAATTCACATTCATCAATTTCGGGTAAACACACACACAATATTCACATCTCACGGCACTTGGCCCTCATCACATTTCTTAACAATTTCTTACCTTCTAACTCAGTTACATCACAATATTCAACAATTAACAGCGGATCACACATAATAGAGTAGGATAGAGATCCCCCTTACCTTGGATTGAAGACCCACACTCAAATTCGACCTTGGAAATGCTCCCCACACAGATTTTGACCTAACCATATGAAAGAACTCCATAAGAACCCAAGGAAGCCACAAAAAAAAGAAAGGGTGTTAAAAAACGGAAACCTTAATCATTAAAAGTCACCTCTAAGCGTTCCTCACACGGATTCAACCTTCAAATCAAGCTCCTGAGCGGCTTTGGATGCAATTTAATCAGTAAAAAGGGTTTAAGATCGGGAGAATCGAAGTGATTTTGAGAAATGAATTCTCAAACCCCAAATCCCCTTTTTAAAACCCCTCTGGTCGCGACACTCTCGCTACAGCAAGACTGCACCCAGAAATGCGACCTAAACTATCACCTTGTTGCTACAGCGATAACGCCCTGTACCAAAACTTAGCCTATTTTCCTTCAGTCTAATTCCAGCCACAAACTCATATCATAATAAGGTCATATACATATATTTACATCACTATCAAGTAAATTAACACACATATGAATATATATATATATATATATATAAAATTTATCAACATTACAAAATTGGGGCATTACATGAATATTTAAAGATTGTTGCATATATATGAGTATGAATTTTCCATATGATTGATTGTTATATTACCGTTGTTGTATCGTGTGACTAATTGTGAAAGTATGCTTGGTAATGAGATTAGAGGCTCATCCTTACATAAATATTTCAGGTGACTAGGATGACAGCGCCCAGAGAGGGCATTAGGCTTACATATAGTTTTGTACAGTATAAGTTAAATTATGTATTTAATAAGTACCATAGATTTTGTATTTTAAGTTGGCCTTACATGTTGATAATGTACCTCATAACATTATTATGCTAGAAATGGAATTATTCTATAGTGTACCATTTGATTTTCTTGCAAACAAAAGAATTCACCATACCTTGTATGTGTACCTCTATAATGGCACAGTTAGAACCCCAACAGTTGTGACCTACCTATTCACTTACCATGATCACATTCATCTCGGAAGACCGTCTTGATGGACTTTTGAGCGCATTTCTAGCAGGCAGGCCACTGCGGATTCAATCGATTAATATCTCAGATCGGATGAAGATCTCCATTCGAACAACATTGTAGAGATAGAAGGATGGCATAGGGACGACTTATATCTTTATCAATTTTTTTGGTGGATAGACTGCTCATTAGGACTTGTTATCTTTTCTATTTTGTAAATATTGTAAATGATTCCTAATGTATTTTGATGTATATTTTGCAAATTTCAACATATTGTACATTATAAGAACAATGTATATTAATGTTATTTTGATGTTTCCTCTTAAAATTGGTTTAATTCTTATTACTTTGTCATTTAAGTTTTTATAAGTTTGAGCAAAATAAATGAAATATTTTATTATTCCACTTGTTATATTCGGTCGATAAATGGATTTAACTAAATTTTTCCTTCTTAATTCTAAAATTTTCTTATTATTTTAAATAAAATAAGGATGTTACAATTTGTGTCTCTTCTATACTCAAACGCTAAACCTTTCATCCAAAACTTTTCTACCATTCATATCCACATAATCTCATTATCTCTTTTTTATCATTGCATCAAAGGGATCTCTAAGAGGTAACATTATTAATTTAGAGTTGGCATTTATTATAGAGCAGATCAATCACAAGGTTTTTCTTTTCTTTTTTTTAAAAAAAAATTATTGCCCTATGTTACATTAATAGCTTAGCTTTTTAGGATTTAAGTTTGTTATAGATATTGAGAATTCACATATTTGAATTTTGACTTGAAAGTAAATAATGATCTATAAAATTTGAGTAATATGTATTTTTGAAATGTTGATATATATTTAGTTAAATATTGTTAGGAAATTAAGGTATTAATCATGTAAAATAAGAGAAAGGAAGTTGAATCCAAAATTTTATTTATCATGTGAGAATTTAAGCTTTCAAATAATCATTTTCTTGTTTTGAATATTAACAACCTTTCATATGTATCTTTCCAGTCTATACATTATCTAACTCTTTCCCACAATTTATACTAAAATTAAAATAACAATGGCGTTGGCATTCTCTAAATACATAATTCATCTTACAATGTACAAGATAGTCTACTAATCTAATCTGTCTAGAGGGTGCCATCATCCATGTTCCCTGAAATATTTGGTACGGATGAACATCCATTCTATCATTAAACATAACTTAATCTTAATGACTAACATCGCAATATTATCATAATCATAGAATAAAAGCAACTTAATAATGTCAATCACAAAACAGTATATCAACAATTCTCACATAATCACATACACTTGGATTTCATCATAAGTCATTACGTTTCTCTTTTTCAATTACACATTCCTAGTGTACTATGATCACAGACATACGATACTTCTAGCACTTCTTGAGGTCTTACTTAACTAGGTAAATAGATGCCTGTTAGCCCATGCACATAGGTGCAATGTATACAATAACGAGCCTCTTAGCAAAGGTATAGTTAGGAATCTAGTTAGGAAACGAGTGTGAGGCCATGTGATGTATTCGCTCTCAGAAAGAGTATTTATGTATACACGAATATCGCTCACCACCTTACTTTTTTCCATATTTCCATATTGTCTCCGGACTCTATACCCTAAAGCACTTCCAGACTAAGCCACAACATATTATGTTTTCAAAATACATTTCTAATATTTAAAGTAAGTCAATCATGCATCATTAATCATTCACCATAATTACATGTTATTCAACCATAAGATCATATGCATAACATTTCCACAGAAATACCTCACATAAATCACAAAATTATAGCACAAACATCAAGATTAACCAACATTCATCACAAAAATTGTAACGCCCCGAGTTTTGTAAACTATTTTGATTATTAATATGAATATGTGGGTTGCTATTTGAATGTATATTTGAGGTATATGATGATGTGGATGCATATGAATATGTGTATATGAGCATAAGTGTGAATGTTGATTCTGTATTGAGAATGTTTGACTTATAGATAGGCTGAATTGATTGAAAATAGGCTAAGCGTGGATTGCAGGAGCATTCTTATTGTAGCGAGAAGGCCTTAGGTGAAGGGTGTGCATCTATTGCATTTTTGCTGAAGTAAGAGTCTTCTCGCCGAAGCAAGAGGGCAACAAAGAAGGGTGAATTTATGGGTGCAATCTTGTTGCAGCGAGAGGGTCTCGCTATAGCGAGATTCTACAGAAACCAGAGTGCAGAATTGTCTGAGATTTTTGCTATAACAAGAAAGGTTCTCGCTATAGCGAGAGATGTCTTTTTTTAGCGAGTGTCGCGACTAATGGGGTATTTGAGGGGTTTAGGGTTTAGGAAACTCATTTTCTACTCTTTCTCTTCATCCCTCTCTCGATTCTCTTGATTCTCAACTCATTTTCATTGATTAAACTACCTCCAAAGTTGTATGGGAGCAAGATTAAAGGTTAGAATCGTGTTTGGAGCATTTTGGAGGTAAATTTTATAGTCGAGGGTTTCATTCCTTTGTCCCTTTCTCTATTTTCTCAAATTCTCATGGAGTTTTTCATGTGTTTAGGATTAAATCTGTATAGGGAGTATTTCCATTGTTGAATTTCATGTTGGGTCTTCATTCCGAGGTAGGGGGACTTTACCCTATCTCTTTGTATTAAAATTTTGTATATATTGTTATTTATAGAATTGTGATTGGAATAGAACGTAGAAAAATAGGTATACTTGATGGAAATTTCATGTTATTTATAGTGTGGTAAAAATTGGATAAATATGGATGATGAGTGTGACTAGAATGGCATGATTGCAATTGTATTGTAATGAAAATTTTGGTGTGAAATGCAATGTGATTGATGTTGAGCATGATGTGTGATAAAATGTGATTATTGTAATGTAATGGTTGATTACAATGGGGTGAAAATATGAGAATATGCCATTGCTCGATGTCGAATAATATGAAAAGGGAGAGAATGGTGCAAATGGCATGTCGAGTGTGATTGTATTTGAATTGGTTAGAAACTATGAATGGTTCAGCGATACACTAAGGGTGCAAAAGATGGGGCGTTAGAAATACCTTGGGGAAGAAAGGGTAGTGGTGACATCAATAATGAGTGCGAGTGCACCACAGGCCACACATTCTCTTTCTGACTTAGCCTATGACTAACACCTTTGCTTATAACTAACACCTTTGCTTAAGGGGCCTAGTATCACACATGTATTCGTGGAGTAGGGGCTATCCGGCGACATCCATGGTGTAAAACTGAGTAAGTCTCCAAGGTTGAGGGCATTAGGAATGTAACACCCCGAATTTTTGTAACATTGATTTTTGTTATATGTGTGTGTGTCTCTATATATATATATATATATATATATATATATATATATATATATATATATATAAATGTGTGCGTTTATAAATGTAATTGAATATTGGAATTGGCACTTGAGTGTGTAGTAAATGTTAAACGGTGATGTGTATAAATGCTTATGGGTACTATAGATAGGTATATATGATTGGATTGGATTTTCTGATGCTGAAAATAGGTTAAGGGTGTAATACTGGGCTGTTCTTGCTGCAGCGAGAGGATTCTCGCTGTAGCAAGAGGGCCCTGGGAGGAAGGACCAAAACTATCGCCTTCTCACTACAGCGAGAGACATCTCGCTATAGTGACAGAGCGACAATTTGGGGTGCACTTTTGGGTGCAATCTTACTTTAGCGAGATGATCTCGCTGTAGCGAGATTCTGCAGAAACCAAAGTGCGGATTCTCCTGAGTTTTTTGCTATAGTGAGAGGGTGTGTCGCAGCAGCAAGAATATCTTGCTGTAGCGAGAGTGTCGCGGTCAGAAAGAGATTTAAAGGGGGTTAGGGTTCGGGGAAGGTTATTTCTTCCTCTCCCTTCGAAGTTTCTTGGATCATCTCATTCTCAAACCCTTTTCCACCGATTAAATTGCCTCTAAAGTTGTTTAGGAGCTAGATTGAAGGTTGAAATCACGTTTGAGGCATTTGGAGGTAAGTCTTAATGATTAGGGTTTCCGTTTTTCAACCCCATCCTCTGTTTTCGTGGTTTCCTTAGGTTTTCATGGAGTTTCTCCATGTGTTTGGGCCAAAATTTGTAACGCCCCAAATTTTGTAATATTAATTATTGTTATTTATATAAATCTAAATGCATATATATGAGTATATAAGTGTAAATGGATGTTGAAATTTTACATTGGATGCGTAATGATGGTGTTTTGTGTGTAATGAGTATGAATATATGTACATATATGTATGTTGTGGATGTGTGTATATATATATATATATGTGTGTGTATGCATGACTAGATAAGGCTGAAATGAACTACGTGCCTAAGTCTAAGGCGTAATACTGGGCTGTTTTCGCTGCAGCGAGAGGGCCCTGGGAGGAAGGACCAAAACTGTCGCTTTCTCACTGTAACGAGAGATGTCTCACTGTAGCGACAGTTTGAGGTGCATTTATGGGTACAATCTCGCTGTAGCGAGAGGGTCTCACTATAGCAAGATTCTGCAGAAATTAGGGTGTAGTTTCGTCTAAGATTTTCACTGCAACGTGAGAGCGTGTTACTGTAGCGAGAGTGTCACAACCAGAAAAAGATTTAAAAAGGGTTAGGGTTCGGGGAGGATTATTTCTCCCTCTCCCTTTGAAATTCCTTGGATCCCCTCATTCTCAAAGCTTTATTCCACTAATTAATTGCCTCCAAAGCCATTCGGGAGCTTGATTAAAGGTTGAATCCGTGTGGGAAATGCTTAGAGGTAAGTTTTAATGGTTAGGGTTCTGTTTCTCATACCTTTTTCTCTATTTCTGAGTTTCCTTGGGTTCTCATGGAGTTCTTCATGTGTTTTAGGCTGAAATCTATGTAGGGAGCACGTCCGTGGTCAAATCTGAGTGTGGGTCTTCAATCCCAAGTAAGGGGGACTCTATGTAACACCTTAAATTTAATTCCAATTAAATAATAATTTCGCAAATCGGATAACCAAATTTTTAATAAAAGATTTCAAAATAAGTGAAGGGTTACAAATTAATATCAAATAACTACTACAAGACTAGTTCAATTACAATATTTTTAAAATAACTTCTATGTCCTATAGTAATCCATCCGTCCCTTCACTTAGTCCAGTGCTGATCGTCTTAGTTACCTGAAAAATGAATATAAAGGTGAGTACTCTACACTACCCAAAAGCACATAGTCAGCATAGAGTCTCACCTCCAGCACATTACCAATACATAAAGCAAATACAATCACAGGCAGCATTTCACATTCACAAGCACAATACATAAACTCGTGCATACGCACAACAGCCACACTCATTATAGCACTGTGATCACAAATTTACACCATAAATGGTCGACGGTTACCCCCACCTCACAGATACCACGTGGGCAGTCACGGTCACTCAGCAAAGATAGTGGTCAGAGGTCTAGCCAAGAAGAGTGTGTGTGGCCCGTGGTGCACCCGTTCCACAGTCGGTGTCACCACCACTCCCTCTTCTCCAAGGTATTTCTACCGTCCTCATCTCCCACATCCCCAGTGTATCGCTGAACCATTCACAGCACATTACAACGGCGCTAACACTCCCATTCACACATATTTCATTCATGCATGCAATAGTCATGCTTACACACGGCACACAGCCTACAGTTTTCATTCATATTACACGGCCTTTGGGCCTACATTTTCACAATACTCATTCAAATATACTGTACAAGTACCCACACTCATTCTATCACACAACATTTACATATAATCCAAATCCCTCAATTTCGTATCAACAAACATATTGTTTACATATCACGGCACATGGCCCATATTACATTTTTCAGTAATTTCCTACCCACTAACTCAGTCACAACACAATATTCAGTAGAATATCAACAATTCATGCACAAAAGACTAGGATAGAGTTTCTCCTTACCTCAGATTGAAGACCCACACGCTATATCCACTAAGAGATACTCCTCCTCACGGATTTTGTCCTGAACACATTGAGAAACTCCATGAGAACTCAGGAGAACCACGAAAACAAAGAAAGGGGATAACAACTGAAACCTTAACCATTAAAACTCACCTCCAAGCGTCCTCCACACGAATTCAACCTTCAATTAAGCTTCCGAACGGCTTTGGAGGCAATATAATCGGTGAAAAAGGGTTTGGAGACAAGAGGATCAAAGGGATTTCGAAAGAAGATGGAGAAATAACTTTCCCCTAACCCTAACCCTCTTTAAATCCTTTTCTAGTCGCGACACTCTTCCTACAGCGGCACGCCCTCTCACTACAGCAAAAAAACCAGAGAAAACTATACTCTGGTTTCTGTAGAATCTCGCTACAGCGAAGCCCTCTCACTATAACGAGACTGCACCAGAAATGCACCACAAACTATAGCTCTATCGCTACAATGAGACGTCTCTCGCTACAGTGAGAAGGCAAAAGTTCTGGTCCTTCCTCCCAGGACCTTTTCGCTACAGCAAGAACAGCCCAGTATCATGCCCTACACTTAGGCACTTAGCCCATTTCAGCCTTATCCAGTGATGCATACACGTATATACATACACACATCCCCAACATACATATATGCACATGTATATTCATAACATATATATAAAAATACACACATGAATATACATTTAGATTTATATAATTATCAATAATTAATATTACAAAATTTAGGGCATTACACTCCACTCCATCTCAATGTGTGGAATTTCTTGCTCGTTTTGTCGATTAAGATAATGTGGCTGAGATAGAGAGTAGAAATTGTATGTTTGATTGAAATTGGTATGCAACATGATGTGTACTGGAATAGTTAGGCCCCGTGGGGGTGATTGTGTGTGATAGAATGTCATTGATTGGTGAATTAATGATATTGTGAATGAATGAAGGCTATGTGCCGTATATTGTAGATAAAATATGGGCTATGTGCCGAGTACTGTGAATTGAATATAGGCTGTGTGCCGTGTACAAACATGAATATTATGTGTGTAAATGAAATGTATGTGAATGGGCGTGTTAGCGCCGTTGTAATGTGTTATGAATGGTTCAACGATACATTAGAGGTCTGGAAGATGAAGACGGTAGAAATACCTTGGGGAAGAGGGAGTGGTGGTGACACCGACTGTGGAACAGGTGCACCACGGGCCACACACTCTATTCCTGACTAGACCTCTGACTATTACCTTTGTTGAGCGACCCATGACTGCCCACATGGTATCTGTGAGGCAGGGGTAACCGGCGACCATTCATGGTGTAAATCTATGATCACAGTGCCATAGTGAGTGTGGCTGGCGTGCATATGCATGAGTTTATGAATTGTACTTATGGATGTGAAATGCTACCTGTGATTATAATTGTTTAAGGTATTGGAAATGTACTGGAGGTGAAACTCTATGTTTATTGTGTGTTTTTGGGTAGTGTAGAGTACTTACCCTTACATTCATTTTTCAGGTAATCAAGGCGATAAGCACCGGACTCAGTGAAAGGGTGGATGGAATTGCTATAGAATTTAAGATATTATTTTGAAAACTGTTGTATTTGGATAAGTCCTGTAGCAATTGTTTGATATAATTTGTAACCCCTTCCTCTATTTGAAATGGTTGATGAAACTTGAATTAAAAATGGAAATTTTATTATTTCAAAAATTTGTAAAATTTCTTATTTATTGAAATTAAATTTAAGGTGTTACAACATCTAAGTGGGGAACATGTCCGAGGTTGAATCCGAGCGTGGGTCTTCAATCCAAGGTAAGAAGGGACTCTACCCTATCTCAATGTGTTGTAATTCTTGTGTGTTTTGTTGATTAATGCAATGTGGCTAAGAGAGGGAGTATAAATTGTGGTTTGATGGAAATTGGTGTGCAATGTGATGTGTGCTAGATTAGTTAGGCCCCTTGGGGATAATTGTGTGTGACGAAATGCCATTGATTGATGAATTAATGATATTGTGAATAAATGAAGGCTACGTGCCATATATTATAGATAAAATATGGGCTATGTGCCATGTAATGTGAATTAAATATAGGTTGTGTGCTGCGTACAAACATGAATATTGCGTGTGTGAATGAAATGTATGTGAATGGGGTGTGTAGTGCTATTATAATGTGTTGTGAATGGTTCAACGATACACTAGGGGTGTGGAAGATGAGGACGGTAGAAATACCTTGGGGAGGAAAGAGTGGTGGTGATACCGACTGTGGAACGAGTGCACCACAGGCCACACACTTTCTTCTTGACTAGATCTCTAACCACTACCTTTGCTGAGCGACCCGTGACTGCCCACGTGGTATCCGTGAGGCAGGGGTAACCGGCGACCATCCATAGTGAAAATCTGTAATCACAGTGCCACGGTAAGCGTGGCGGCGCGCCTTGAGCGCGTGAGTGTGCATGATTGATTGATGCATCGGTGTTAAGTTAAATTGAAATGTATGAAATGTTGTTTATGTTTATTTTTTAGTAAAATAGAGGCAAGGTGAGACTCTATGCTTGTTATGTTTTGAGTAGTGTAGAGTACTCACCTTTACATTTATTTTCAGGTAATCAAGACGATCAGCACCAGACTCAGTGAAGGGACGGATGGACTGCTATAGGACTTGCATTTTATTTTGAAAACTTTGCGATTAAACTAGTCCCATAGTAGTTATTTGATATTAATCTGTAACCCATCTCTTATTTCAAAATATCTTATGAAAATCTAGTTATTTAAATTTGTGAAATTATTATTTAATTGAAATTAAATTTAAGGTGTTACAAGGAATATGTGATCATAGTGCCACAGTGAGTGTGACTAACGTGCAATAAGCGCATGTTTGTGTATGAAATGTTTGAAGGTGCAGTGAGCACACCTATGTGTTAATGGATGTGCAAATATGTGTAAACATTGTTGAGAGAATGGATTGATGCTTGTTTACATGTAATTTTATTACATTAGTGATTGTTGTGTAACGTGCAAAGGTGGGTCTTTATGCTTGTGTGTGATAGTGTAGAGTACTCACCCTTATATTTATTTTTCAAGTGACCAAGACGATCAGCACCATGCTTAGTAAAAGGATGGATGAAACTGCTACAGGACTTAGATAGTTTATTTTTGGAAATGATGTATTTAAATTAGTCCTGTAGCAATAATTTGATTCAAACTTGTAATCCATCCTTATTTTAAAATACTTTATTGAAACTCTGTTTGGGAAACCTTTGAATGAAATTATCATTATTCCCATTTATTGCGAAATTTATTTATTTGAAAAATTAAATTAAGGTGTTACAACAATAAGATTATTCAAACATTTATTTCCACATAAGAAACATATAATAGCACTTATATGAGCACAAATATTTGCTATGTTCTAAGGATAAAATAGTGTTCTCCTTACCTCAATAAGATGATTTAGAAAAAGATTGGTAAAGACTATCGTTCAAGGAATAGGAGTTTTTCCTAAGTACCATAAGATAGAACACCTTTGAGAAAATAGAAAGTAAAGAGAAATGAACAAAGAATAGAAAACCAAACTTAGAGAACTTACTTAGAGTTACTCAAATTAGACGACAAAGTTCAGATTTGAGGAACGGTCGAGTTTGGAGGGGTTTTATTTGAGGAAAGGAGGTGAGAACTCACAGAGAGTTTAGAGAAAATATAACTTGAAATAAAAATGAAAGTTTTCATGCTGGAAATCCCTTAAATACCCCTCAAAATCATGCGATCTCGCTTGAGCGAGACACCTTCTTGCCTAATCGAGAAAACCAGATAGTGGTTGCTCAAACTTTTTTTTTTATAGTCTCGCTTGAGCGAGGGTTGTTCTCGTTTGAGCGAGAAGATGTCTAGCAAGTTGACCATTTTATCCCATTACAAGTGCATCATGCCTCGCTTAAGCGAGACCCATTCTCACTTAAACAAGATTGCTTTGAAATCATGTGGTCATGGGCGCACAGTCTCGCTTGAGCGAGACTAATTTAGAGTTCTTTCTACATAAATTTTATTAATATTTTCATTTATGACATAATTATTACAATTTAATTTATCTTTTTCTTTTGTAAAGATTTCTTATCTTTTTTTTAATTCACATGTAACAGTCCAATATCTTCCAATATCTTTATCTCTTCTTATCTTATTTATTAATAATATTCAGATAACATTATCTTTTCATATACCTCCTCTTATCTCATTAATTAATATTCATATAACATCATCTTTTCATAGAAGTTAAGCAAATGATCATATGGTTGATGTTTGTTTTCAATAAATAATTTTAAAATTATATAAATATATTTTTAATTTTTTAAATAAAAATCTTTCACATATTTCAGAATATATAATTTTAACAAAAAAAATTGACCCGCATGTTCTATTTCTATTTCTGCGTGCATTGCACATAATGGCACGAATATACACCCTATACAATACATTTATGAAAGAAAATTGAAAGAAAAAAGAAATAAAAAATATAATAAAAAACTGCTTGCGATGCTGAGTGCACAGAGAGGAAAACACATCAGCATAAATTAACTTAGCTTTACATTTGATTGATTACAACAGAGCAAAATATACAATTTGATTTGGCTTAAGGCAAAGAGGAGATACTTTTACCATTTTGTGAAGGAAATATGATATACTAGCAAGGAAAATAGATTTTCAGAACCATTCCACTATGCAGCTTGGATATAAGTCTTTATCTACGGCAATATAGGTGGCAGCTAGCAGTTCTTTCTAAACTTTTCACTTTTCACAGAAAACCAAGCATTTATTGGATGTGCACTTCACAGCATTTTCGAGAAGCCTATCCTCGCCTCCACAGTGGTGTGACATCTACAAGAAAAAGGGAAAAAAAATCATAAAGCATCAAATTTAAGGGATTTATAGATAGGAACAAGAAAAACGGGTCGTTGATACAATAATACAAACTTCCATCAAACCTGACCTGAGGTAGCATAAGTTACAAACAGAAAATCTAATGCAAACCAAAACTATAAACTAATGAGATAATAATGAACAACCTATCATATGCAAACATAAACAATTCGTTAGCAAGAGAAAGAAGGGATTAGAGCAACAGTCTCTAAAAGAATCCTTAAAACACTAAATGAAAAACATAGAAATATGCTTACAACAACAAGATGTTGCATCTCTAGCTATAACTTTGAAGTCTTCCAATAATTGTTGCTGCCACACAGTACATAATGTTTTGAAAGATAGTTATAATAATTCTGGTTCGATGGATATTTGGATTGAATGTATGCTTTGTAAAAACTTCCCTTATGGAGTGGGGCATATCTGAAAACCACTGGTTCAGGTCAGAACCAATAAGCCCAAATACCCATTGTAAAGCAGGTATTATTCGTTTATTAATGTAATACAAATCATTTATTCTAAATGGGGAATCAATTGCCAAAACTTCTAATGGATCCACAACCATATCAACCAGGCGGGCTCCAGGCTTTCCATGGATTACAACATAAGGTACTCTCTCAACATAATGTGGTTCTACCCTAGGGTCAACCCTCATTGCCTTAGTGGCCATAATTGCAGCAGGAGGAAGTGACAAAATTCTTGCCCTGTAGGTACCCAAGCGAACCTCTTTTGCAAAGATAAAATCTTTAAGGGAAAATCTGCTAGAAAGAATTCTCTTCCACTCATGTTGCTAATAGATTCAAACATGTATGTACTAGGAGAAAGAAGACTAGTCAAAAAAATTAAAGTGTAAATAACCAATTTTGTTAATAATGGACAGCTAGCTCTATTAGTATATAAATAAGAGCACAGATAGTTAGTTTTCACTTTCTGGTTGGAATAGAATAGGCTGGTCTGGAGAGTGAGGTCTCTCGAATCACCTCAGGTTATTGGATTTTGTCACCATTCTTCATATTCCTAATCTCTAACACATTGGTGTAGCATTGAGGATTAGGTTCAGCAATAAAGAACAATCTTTCATATTCAGTTTAAACATTGGGTTCTATCCACCGCTATCAAAGCACTGGTCCTACTGCAGAACGACGATCTTGGGGGAAATTAATACATGGAGAGAATGAGAATGGAGGCAAAGGTCGAAGCCTTGGAGCGCACACTGCAAAACTGGAATCGTGATCGTGATTTACAAGAAAACGTGCAAGATGCAAGAAGTTGTAGGGGAATTGTCACAGAGGAATCAAAGTCGTGAGAAAGATCACAGTCCAGAAAGAGATCACAGTCATGAAAGAGATTCTGATTCATCACAAGAACAACTGAGTCTAATAAAGAATACACAATGGCAAAAACTTGAAATTCCTATTTTTATGGGTTTGATCGGAGAGAAATTTGGCTTTAGGAAAATTTTCTCTAAGAGTAATAGAAGAGAGAATAGAGAAAAAATAAGAGAGAAAAGTTGTCTAGTGAGAAAATGAAATTTCTGAACGCCGAGGCCCTTTAAATACCCCTCCAACCCGCGCACTCTCTCTTAAGCGAGCTACTTCTCGCTTAAGTAAGCTTTGCTCTCGCCTGGGCGAGAAAACCAGACAATGGAACCTCTCAAATTACTGATATTCTTGCTTGAGCGAGCAACACGTTGCTTAAGCGAGATACATCTCGCCTGGGCAAACAACATTCTTGCTTAGGCAAAATTGCGTCCAGAGAGCTACTTATTACCCCTGCGACACCTCGCTTGAGCGAGCACCTCTCACTTAAGTGAGGTTACCTCTCGCCTAAGCAAGATTTCTTCTCGCTTGGGCGAGGTTAGAGCTAAGACAATCCTATCTGCTCTCACTTGAGCGAGACTAATCTTGCTTGAGCGAGACACCCTGTACCCAGACTCTAAAATTTCTCTCTTGAGTGAAATATTTCCAATTCTTAATCATACTTTCTAAATTATCCAAACACTTAACACATTTAGCAATAATTCTTCCCTTCACATGACACTTCATATATATTAACATCATTATACGACACAACAACTGTTCTGCTCCTTATTTGGCAATCATACAACCTTTATATTTCACATCCAATATATGAATAATTAATACATTTTTAGCGCACACAGCACAATTCTATTGGAATAATGAATGCACCGATCTGACACTTTATTTCTTTCATTATGATTTTGTTGGTCATGTTATATTGATTTGACTTCTTATTTGTGGTATAGGTATAATGGCGCAAAAAGAAGCTGGTATGTCTTATCGCTAAGCACTGAGGTGTCGAGCATCAGATGTTACTTCTACTGAACAACATCGTCACCCCCAAATAGATTGCATACCAGAACTTCTTACTGCTCGCTCTCTTAACTGTTGTTCTACTTCCCGTGGGTGTCCAAAGTAAAAGAAAAGATAAGGACAAAGGGAAGGAGGGGAGAATGTTGAAAGAAACACGCTCGCACCAAAACCTCTCATCTAACTTCTTCTGCACTAAGTAATTCTTCTACTGAATCTGTCATTCCTCCCATGGTAATGACGGATAAATTCTTTGAAAATGGTGTTCAGGTGATGAGGTTGGTATCTCCGGATCTAGTGTCGGAGGCTGGGAAGACCCTCTTGGATGACTAGGATAAAAGATCAAAATGGCCTTGGTTCTGTGAGCTCCGAACCTGAGCCATGGTTATGACCCAAAATTTGGCTTTGGAACCTATCCTTAATCTTGTGAAGGTTCAACATTGGGTGGCTACCACTGAGAGGGCTTTGGAGCAAATTGAAGACATTCGGTCCAATTTGGTCCGCACCAATCAGGCGTTAGAAGTTGAGGTAGGCCAACTAAAAGAGCATCTTAAGACAATGGAAGATCAGATTCAAGGTGCTAAAGACTGGGCTCACGTTGCTGAAGATCGGCCTCAGCTAAGAATTCCACCATAGCCAAAGGTTTGGAGTTAGCTGATGCCTTGGCAATGGAGAGGCGTAATAAAGAAAAGGTTGATGCTGACATAAAGACATTCGTGGCTGAGTGTCAGGGTAAAATTATTGTCGAGCATGAGGCTAGATTTTGTCATGCTATGAGGTAGGCAATCAAATTTTGCCAGGTCCCTTCGGACTTTCTGTTCGACTTAATGAAGGACTTCTTTAATGGAAAGATCCTAAGTTATGACAAAGTGGCTAATGATGTGGAGCCTGATGTCAAAGCTCCTTGCCAAGCTTGCAATGCTGCCGAGGGAGTCCCGACTCGTGAAGAGAATAATGATTGGATTGAAGATGTTGCCGAGGGGGGTTTGTGATAAGGGTTTTATTTTTTTCTTTTTATGAATTTTGGTGTTTTAGGCCATTTTAGCGCCAATTTTTGTAGTACCTTGGCCTTTTGATTTCGTTTTAATGCAATAGACAAGTTTTATTTCAAAAAGTGATGCTTCAAAATAGACAGGTCCTCGGTATAACTTTACCATTGAGAGTCTCAAGTTTATAAGATATGCTATTTAAACTTCCTGTTACCCAAAAGGGTCCCTCCCAGTTGGCAGCAAGCTTTCCTTCTCGTCGTTCACGACGCGCTTCATCCATTGTCCACCATACTAGATCTCCAATCTAAAACTGTCTCAGTTTAAGCTTCAAATTATACTTCTGTGATATCACTCTTCTACTTGCATCGATCATGATAATAGCTGATGAATCCATATTTTACTAGTATTTTACAATAGTTTTTAGTGCAATTAATAAAGAAAACATGCTAGAAATAGTAGAAAACCCTTAAAAAAATAATAAAATGTTGCATGTCACTTTTAAACATAGTTATTTTAAAATTCATTGATTTTCTATGTAAAAAGTGACAATTCAAGTATGCTTTTGTAGGGAATTCTGAGCTAAGTTCATAAGGATTGGATGATCAAAGGAAAAATAGAAGAAAAGTAGCAAAAATTGGAGGAAAGAAGTTGATAATTGAAGAACAGTCTATAAGTGATCACTTTCGCTGGTGAAAGTGATCACTCCAGAACCATAAAATGAAGAAGAGTGTCTGCGTAATCACTTTTGCTGGCAAAAGTGATCGTTCCAGAGAGGTTGCATTGAGAAGAGCTTCTGCGTAATCACTTTTTTTGAAAAAAGTGAGCGTTCCAGAGAGTCCTCCAAGAAGAGTTGTTGCGCGTGTTCACTATTATCCACAAAAGTGAACACACGCAAGAAGGTAGCCTCTGCATGTTCACTATTTTCAACAGAAGTGAACACGCACATGACATTAGTAAGGGAATCTTCTGCATGGCTACTATTTTCAACAAAAGTGAACACGCGCAAGTGGAAATGAAGAATTAGTCTCTGCGTGATTACTATTGCTGGCAAAAGTGATCATGCCCGCAAAGCGGGAATTCTATAAAATATAATTAGCTCAGGAATTTTAAGGAGATTGATTTTTGGTTCATTTTCCATTTGTTTTTGTTGTTGAGAGAGTCAGAGTGAGAGATTGAGGATGAACACCAAGCTTCATTTCTTGAAGGATCAGATTGGAGATTGGCTTGAAGATGTTTCTTCTTTGTTCATTCTCTTCTTCTCTTCTCTTCTCTTCTCTTCTTGTAATGTTTGCTTAAACTCTTTGTGGTTAGGAACTATGAATCTGAAATAGAAATGTTGAATTGATTTTGGATCTGAACTTTGAGTTTTGGATTGGATTGAGTGATTGATTCTGCTGTTAAAGTAGTGATTGAATGGAAATTTGATCAACTAATCATAGAGGAACTCTTATCAATGGAAATTGAATTTGTTTCTCAAATCTGAATTAATTGCAAAGGTTATTGGTTTCTTAGGGATAAGATATCTTAATCTTGCAATCTTTTGGTTTATCAAACTTAATGCAGTATTTGATTGGATTAGATCTAAGGGATTAGAGTGATTAGATTAGATGCTAGATTCATTGAGACAAGGGATTGTCCTTTGATTAATATAACGTGAAACTGATTGTCATTCCATCTAAATGCTTGAAAGTTCAGAACTTTATTAATCCAATGTTGAAGTTTTGGTGAAACAATTTCCTAGCTACTCTTTCTACGTATGTTTACTATATACTTTTATGCTAACTATTCTGTTTTACTCTCTAATTTCTTTTTTGATACATTCATACCAAATTCATCTAAAATTTGTAAAGCTTAACTAATTGTGATCTTGTGAAGTGGTAATTGAGAACTTTATTCCTTGAGGACAATACTTGGAACTCAATTTGATTCTAAGATTTTTTTATAACTTGCTACAACAACACTAGTACACTTGCTAGTCAGTTTACTTTCAGTGCAACAACAGTTGTAAAAGTAACAATAGCCTAGTCTCGGATTTCGTCTATAACATCCAAGTTAGTGGTCAAATTAATAGAATTCGCTTCTTCTTCAAAGTTTTGTTACCAATATGAAGGTTTACCAATCTCAACTGGATCATGGAGTCAATTCCATAAGTTAACTAAAAATGTGTTTCTTTTGTAGTGGTTTGTGGAGTGCACCAATATGCCCAGTGGAATAACCTTGTTTACTGCTTCAGCCTAGCCATTGCTCTGAAGATGCTCGATCGAAGTGACCCAGTGTTTTATTTTAAGCCCTTCTAGAAACTTATTGAAGCGCCGATCTATGAATTGGAGTCCGTTATCAGTGACTAAGGCATTTGGTATACCAAAACGTGTAATGATATTCTTCTAAGTAAACTTTTGAACATTATTGGTTGTGATAGTCGCGAGGGGTTCAACTTCAATATACTTGGTAAAATAGTCAACAACGATGAGAAGGAACTTGCATTGTCCTTTGGCCAAAGGAAATGGCAATAGCAAGTCCATCCCCCATATGGCAAAGGACCAAGGGGAGTAGACAGGATGAAGGTTCTCAGCATTTTGATGTATGAGCGGACCATGCCGCTGACATGGGATACACTTTTTGACGAATAGCTCATAATCCTTCGTTAGAATCAGTGAGTAATATCTAACTCTTAATATTTTTGCTGCCATGGTCCTCCTTCCCGAGTGGGTTTTGCAAATGCCTTTATGAATTTCCCGTATTATATAATTGGCTTGTCTTCATCAAGACACTTTAGCAACAGAGTTGATATCCTCTTTTGTATAGTTCTTTGCGGAGGAAACTTGTCAATGTCGAGATATTGGATAATGTCTATCATCCAATTCTGAGATGAATCTTTGACTTTCGTACACTCATGTCTCGAAATACTAAGTTTATAAAGCTCTTGTTGGATCATACTTTGAAGTTGGCCTAGCTTCTACGACTAGCCAATTTTGTGAGTCTATCGGCCTGTTCATTAAGATTTCTCAGTGTATGACAAATGTGTGCCTCGTCAAATTCAGATTGCATCCGTTTGAATTCTTGGTAATATTGTAGCATAAGGGGGTCTTTTACTTGATAGGTGCCATTAATTTTTTCAACTACAACTTCGGAATTGCTCTAACATGTGATCTTTTGGACTCCGATATCTTTTGCTAATTTGAGGCCAGCGAGCAGTGCCTCGTATTTAGACTGATTGTTAGATGCCTTGAAACTAAACCATATTGATTGCTCTAATACCACCCTGTTCAGTCCCTCTAGGATTACACCTGCTCTGCTGCGGTATTGATTTGAAGATTCGTCAACATGTAAGTTCCATATATTGGTAGTAGACGTCTTTTGAGGATGAAATTCATTAATGAATTCTGCAAGGACTTGTGCTTTGAGGGGTCCTCGTGTCTCAAAATAGATATCATACTAAGACAGCTCAACTGTCCATGACATCATCTGGCCGACTAACTCTGGTTTGCGTAACAATTTTGGTTGTCGGACAATTAGTACGTATGATGATTCAGTGGCATTGAAAATAATGTCTTAGCCTTCTTGCCATGTGAACTAGTGTCAAAATTGCTCTTTTCACTAATTGGTATCAGGACTTAGAATCATGCAGTGTCCGGCTAATAAAGTATACTAGCATCTGTTTGGGGTCTTCTTGTAATAAAACTGAGCTTATGGCCTTGTCTGATACTGCCAAATAAACAATCATGTCCAGGCTGAGATTTGGTTTGGTTAGGATGAGGGGGTTATTAGAGTGGTTTTAAATTATTTGAAACCTATTTCGCACTCTTCAGACCAAACAAATTTCTGTGCCTTCTTAAGAAGATCCGTGAATGGTTGAATTTTCTTTCATCTTAGGAAGGAACCAAGATAGTGCAGCTATTCGGCCAGTCAATCATTGTAAGTCTTTAACTGTGTAAAGACTGCGCATATCGGTAACAACTTGAAACTTGTCCAGGTTTGCTTGAATCCCTCTTTCGGATAACATAAAGCCTAAGAACTTTCCTCTAGAAACCCCGAACGTGCACTTTTCAGGGTTAAACCGCATCTTGTGTTGTCATGCTTCATCAAAGATTTCAGTTAGGTGAGTTATGTGATCGACTATAGTGGCTAATTTGACTACCTTGTCGTCTACGTATACTTCTATACATCTTCGTAACTGTTTGGCGAACATCTTATCCATTAACCTTTGATAGGTAGCACCTGCATTTTTCAAACCAAAAGGCATAACTTTATAATAGAAATTTGCCGAGTCGATAATAAAGGCTGTTTTGTCTTTATCAAGGGGATACATCTGAATCTGGTTATATACTGAGTATGCATCCAGGAAACTAAGTATTTTGTGTCTGGACGCTCCGTTAACAAGAGCGTCTATGTTGGGTAAGGGGTATGCTTTTTTTAGAAACATGTTGTTTAGGTTCGTGAAGTTAGTATACATCCTCCACTTCCCATTTAGTTTTTTCACCATCACCACATTGGCCAACCATGTTGAATATTGGACCTCTCAGATAAAGCCTACTTATAGCAGCTTATCGGTTTCCTCCAGAACTATATGGGCTCGTTCACCTCCCATTTTTCTCTTTTTCTGAGCGACTAGC
Organism: Abrus pulchellus subsp. cantoniensis; assembly: GCA_024086825.1. Taxonomy (NCBI): domain Eukaryota; kingdom Viridiplantae; phylum Streptophyta; class Magnoliopsida; order Fabales; family Fabaceae; genus Abrus; species Abrus pulchellus. Next base: position 16,391,875 of record CM044050.1, read on the forward strand.
TTCAATATTTTGTATACAGACAATCAATGGCATAAGAATCTGGGATCTATCCCAGGCATGTCTACTGCTGTCCATGCAAATAGTTCAGCATGATTAAGTAGTACTCCATAGATCTTTTACTGTTCAGTCTGTGATAATTCGGTTCCTAAGTATATAACCTGTTCGAGCATTCTTTCCAACTAAAAGGATGTCTTTTCCTCGTTAGGTTCCACCTGAAACTCTTTGTTTATTCTTGAATCAAGCTCGATGTGTGAGAGGTTTAATTCTAACTGAGGGATACTATATTGACATCCCTGTTCGGATTAGGTAATGGTTTTAAACGTAGGCTTGCAAAATAACATTTCTTAGTGATCTTTTGGTCTGCATGGACAGTAATGATCTTGCCTTTGTCCAAGGGGAACTTCATGGTGAGGTGGGGGTGGGGTGGAGACTATGGACTTTAACTTGTTCAGGGAAGGGCGTCCTAGCAATATATTGTATGTTATCTTGATGCACTTTCCTTCCCGTTTAGAATAAAAAAGGGTGTACAGGTTAATGCATCCACGGGTTTCTACTCTTCCTCCCGAAAACCCAACAAGCGATTCATTATATTCTCTTAACTCCTCTTCGTGTATTCCCGTCTTCTTAAAAGTATTCTAATATGGGATGTCGGTCGAGCTCTCCTGGTCAATTAGGGTTTTTTGGACAGTATAGTTATAGATATCAACATTTATGACTATAGGATCATCCTGTATCAGGTCTACCCCTTGGAAATCCCGATATGTGAATGTTATAGGTGGGATCTAGACTCCACTTCCTAGAGATACGTTGTTCACTAATCGGACGTGTTGTAAGTGCCTTTTTCAGACTGAATTGGTAGAAACTCCTCCTGCAATGGTATTGATAATGCAACGAGACTGGTTATTGCGCTTATTACAGTGTTGTTAAGGGTCTCTTGATCAACTACGGTGTCGTTCTTCTCTTATGTCATGACGCCATCTCAATTGCTCGGTCTATTGACCTTTTCCCCTTTCTTTGTGCTTCATTATGAAGTCATGAAGATGTCCCACTTTAGTGAAATCCTTGATGTGGTTCTTAAGGGCTGTGCATTCTTCAGTAGTATGTCCTTGATTATGATGATATTGACAAGTCTTGGTTTTGTCTACTTGAGGGGGGTGTTCACATGCTTAGGGATGGTCAGTATCTCCATCATCAAGGCCTGCTCAAGTACTTTGGATTGATTAGTATTTAGCGTTGTGTAATTTGTATACCTTGACCCCCTCGAGAGTCATTTAGCTTTGATCTTTCGATCTTTATTTCCCTGCCTGTTCCTTGAGTGGTCTTCCCCTTCAAGTTCATTTCTACTAGATACTTGTTCTATTCTAGCTTGGTTGCGAAACTCAACTAGCTCCTCCATCTGCATGTACTTAGTTGCTTGGCTATGCAATTCATCTAAGTCAGCTGGAGGTTTTTTACAGATACTGTTAACAAATGGGCTTGATTTGAGAGCTATTGTGAGATGATGCATCACAACTACTGGCTCCAGGTTCTGGATAGACAGAGCTAATCTTCCAAAACGTTCCATAAATGCTCTAAGTGTTTCCTTCTTCTCTTGTTAGATGTTGACTAAAGCCACTTAGGTTAATTGATGGGGCCAACTGGTAGTGAATTGTAGATTAAAGCGTTTGACTAGTGTGGCAAACGAGTTAATGGACATAGGCAGCAGTTTAGTGAACTAGTTGAAGGCTCACCCCCGAAGTGATGTTAGGATATTCGACATAGCAAGGTATCATCATCCGTGTAAAGGCTGACTTAGGTAGTAAATATATCAACGTGTTCTTCCAAATTGGAAGTTCTGCATATTTGCTTCTAGAATTAATTGAGAAAAATGAATACGGCTTGAGATTTTATCCCGTCCGATTAAGGGACTGTCGTTGTTTGTTGAACTGTTTTTGGTCTCTCTTGCAGGGCTAATGACTCTTCATGTTCCTGAACGAGAGGTGTAACTTGAGATGGGATGTAAGTCCTAATTCACTTCTCAAGTTGGCATTCTCCCTTCGTAGGGTCGATAACTCGAGGGCATTCCTTTCTCAGAGATGTTGTATCTCCATCATTTCTGCCTTTAACTGCCTTACAATTAAGAAAAGGTCCTCGTTCTCTCCCCTCTCAATGAAAACTTTCGGTACAGGCAGATTCTGCACATGTTCTTCATGTTGACGCGACATTCCCCATGACTGGCTAGGGCCTCCCTGTTGACTCCTAGTTAGCACCGTATCTTCTTGAAATTGAGGCAAATCGGGCTCTACGGTGAGTGCCAAAATGTTCCTGTTAAGGATACACTTGTCCTTCATAGTTTCTCTTCTTGTACTCTTATGTGACATCCTTGTGAAATATGTCATATTCTTCTCTACTACGACACAAGAGGGAGGGTATCTACAAAGGCACTCTGATGGTAAAGTCAATATTCGGTATATGGTAATAAATGATATTTTAACACCAAAAGTCAATTCTTTTCCTGTACTTCTAACTTTTCTTTTATAGATAAGATATTGAGCTAATGGGCTTTATGACACAGCCTTGTCTTAATCTTCTGATTATTTGGGCAATTAGCCTTTTCCTTATTGATTATTTAATCTTTAATTATCTTATTTTGACATTATTAGAGGTGTTTGTCCTGAGGCTAGGCCGAGAGGGTGTGGGTACCTTTTGACCTGGTATTTGACCGAATAGGTATTCGGTTTCCTTTTACTATGATGATGACCGAAGCATCTTATCCAATACACTTATAATAAGAGATTATGTAATCTTTATGTGAATACTAAAACGGACAATTATTTTGCATAAATTGATATTTAGAAGAATTTCTCTACATGTGTTCATGAGTTTGTTGTGTTATGTTATTTGTATTGTTCTACATTTGTTTTGTATTGTGTTGCATCAAATATGCAATTCTTCATTTATTGCATCATTCAACATTCATTGCATTTATTCTGCATTTTAATCTCTCAACATCAATTTCTTCAAATGCAAATATATTTTGAGTAGTTTTTAATAGGTTAATGTACAATTTGATTTTCTTTCTAAGTTCAATTAGAAATTTAACGAAGTGTTTTTAACTATTTGGTTCAACTTTCACGAAAACAATAACTTTTCTATAGCCATTAAAATAATTAATGCATGAGTCATAGTTGTTTACATCCGCTTTGTAGGTGATTCAAAAATATGCCACCAAATTTTTTGCATCATTGTCAAGGATTGTGATTCCAATTTCAAGAAATTTCAAAGAATTTTTACTTTGAGCAATTTTTCTTTTAATTTTTTTTTGAATTTATTTTCCTTTTTTTTAATATTGTCAATTCTAATATTTTATATTTTATTTATTATTTTTCTTTGTTTAGAGCTAATTCTTTAACTTTTAATTTGCATTTTAAATATTATTTTCACATATTAAATTCTTTTAGTTTTGCTAACAATTTTCTTTACAATTTGAATTTTCCTTTCACTTTACTAAGCTTTTTGTCGTTTTTAGTTAGTTTCTTTTATTTTTATTCCTTTTTTTTTTCATTAACATTTTGGCTTTTTAAATTTTCACATTTTTAGTTTTGATTAAATATAGACGTAGCCATAACATTGAAATTCTATAGATTAGAATTTAATTCATACAATTTAGTTGAGACATTGATTTCATTGATTACAACTATAATATTCAATATTATAAGACATTTTAATAATATTTTACTATCATTTTTAAGTGTGTAACACTCATATTTAGTGGCCTTAAATTATTCTGTTGAAATTAATTCTAAGTAAACTTTAAATCTAATGAATATGTAATCTTCTAAATAATCATGATATTATTTTTTCAAAAATTAAAAAATATAAAATTAATTTTAATTTTTTTCATATCTTAACAAAACAATTCATTTAATATTATTTAAACAATTTATTTGATATTATAATTTTTCAAATATCTAAATTGATATTAAATAAATCTCTAAAATATAAAATTAATATTTTTAAGATAATACATAATAACTCATTAATGGAATTATTGATCTTATAAACTCATACATAGTATCGATGTGAAATCTAGGTTAAAACTGAAGTATTCTTAAAATTTACAAAGCTAAAAAACAAAGTAGAATGTTTGAAAGACAGAGATAGCAGTAGGGAAGAAAGGGAACCGTAGGATTTGAACGTAAGTTGGGACAGGAACCAAGTAGAAGTGGCCAATGAGGAGAAAGAAAGAGGAGTTGGTGTGGTGGGTTAAGTTGCAGCGGAACAGAGCCAAACCCTCACCACTGCTCTGTCACTCCTTCATAGTCCGTAGCCGTCCGATGAAAGGGGAACAACGGTTAACTGAATCCGTTGCACTTGTTCCAGGCGTCGCTTCCTCCACCCTCGTTCCAATTCCATCATCATCATCGTCACCCTCTTTTTTCCCAATTTCCTTTTTCTAAAACCATTTTATTTTATTTTTAAAAGAAAGTAAAACAAAAAAAAAAAAAAAGGAAAAGGAAAAGGACATGGAATTGGCAATGAAAGTGGCTGAGGCTGTCCATGTGCTCAACCACGATACCCAATCCTGCAACCGCGTCGCAGCCAATCAGTGGCTCGTTCAGTTCCAACAAACCCACGCCGCATGGGACGTCGCCACCGCCATCCTCACAGCCGATCGCCGCCTTCCCCTCGCTTCCAATTTCGAAGTCGAATTCTTCGCCGCTCAGATTCTCAAACGCAAGGTCCTCTCTCTCTATCTCTCTAGAATTTGCTTCTCTCTCTCCATCTCTCTAGCCATATATAGGCTTGTGAGTTCTGATGCCTTTTTTTTTGGAGTCTTCTCACCAATTGTGGGAAACGTTGATTTCGTAATTGAAGTTTCTGGTTTCACTTATTAGTGTGTTGTGAACTCTGGTGGTTTAGTTAGGAAATTGAAATGACGAGGAATGTTGCTCCTTCTCGATTGAAAAATATGCTAAATTTGGGTTTTAGATTGAATCGATTTTGTTAGTAAGTATAGTTGAGCAGTATCATTAATGTGTGATGAAAATATGCGAGGCAGAAGAATTATAGTTCTGAACTTTCGTTATTCTTTTCAATTGTCTTGACCTGCATATAATCTTTTTGGTTTTTGACTTCTAGGCTAAAAGTAGTTTTCTCCGGGGGCATCTTGCTTTTACAGTCACTGTGAGGAGTTTAGTGGTAACTAATGTATAAAGTGTGAAGCTCATATTTATGTTTTTTTCTTGTTCCTGTTCCTGACTCTTTTCCCTCACTTTGAAGGGACCCTTCCCTGAGAGAAAAATAGAAATCCACTAAAATTTCATGAATGATGCTTCAAAATAATCAGTTGATTATTGTTACACTTACATGTTTGAAAATACAGATACAAAATGAAGGTTATCTACTGCAATTAGGAGCTAAGGATGCTTTGTTAAATGCCCTTCTTCTTGCAGTTAAAAGATTCAGTACTGGTCCACCCCAGGTGCATTGTTTTTCTTTCTTTTATGACTCTGCAGATCTATTCTCGAGGGAAGTGCTATGTGGACATTCAGTCGTCTTACAGATGGTTTCATGTTGAAAATAATTTGGTTGATCTTTGTTATTATCATGACAGCTTTTGACACAAATCTGTCTTGCACTCTCTGCACTTGTACTTCAAGTTGTTGCACATGGAAACCCTATCGAGCAGCTTTTTTACAGTCTCCGGAATCTGCAGAGCCAGGATGATGGCAATATTGCTGTCCTGGAGATGCTCACTGTCTTGCCGGAGGAAGTTGTTGACAACCAACGTATTGATTCTAAAGTTAGTTCGTTACACAAAAGCCACTATACCCAAGAGGTTCAGGAACTTTTTCTTTGATACATTCATTTATGCATGAGTTTCTATGCATCCTTTCTCTCTCTCTCTCTCTCTCTGACTTCTACACACTCTGTTATGTCTGTTTTACAGCTTCTCTCCCATACACCCATGGTTCTTGAGTTCTTGTTGCAGCAGTCTGAAAGAAATTTTGATGGTTCTGTGCAACAACATGAAAGGAACAGGAAAATTTTACGGTGCTTGTTGAGTTGGGTATGTGATTATACTGATGACTCATTTGGTTTTTGCAATTTTGCTACAGTGTGTACTTTTGCAATTGAACTATTTTTGAGCATGGTTGTTTGTGGTTTTTTTGTTGGACTAGACATCTTGTGGTCTGGTTCTTCTGTTTTACTTTAATATGGATATTCATCTATTCTGAGCTTCATCAGAAGTTTGCTGTTGTCTGAGTTTATTCTGGCCTGGTCTCCTTGTGTTCAGGTTAAAGCAGGTTGCTTCTCTGAGATTTCTCCCGGAACATTGCCTGCTCACCCGCTTCTAAATTTTGTATTCAACTCATTGCAGGTAATCCAGTTCCCTTGCACTTGTTTCTTGAGATGGACCATTCATGACTACTCAAGATTAATTTATATCTCATTTTTTGTGTAGGTTCCTTTATCATTTGATCTAGCCATTGAAGTTCTTGTTGAACTTGTGACTAAACATGAGGTATGGTTGCCTACTTTGATGGAACACCATTCAGTCATGAGTATTGGTCAATTTAGCTTAAGTGCTTGTGCTGTAATTATTTTAAAAACGTCATTGTACTACTACAATGTTCAAGATGCACTTTCTTGTAGTCTTAGAATTTTAATATGTTCAAGGCTTTGAGTTATCTACTGTATTTTATGTTGGTAGGTCCTTAAAATTATAATATGTTATTAAACTAGCATGTTTTAACTTTGAGGCTTTACTCTCGTACTATTTATATTCTTCAAATAGAACAGTCAAGGAACTGAGTTTCTTTCTGGTGTACGGGGACAGCTTAGATCTAGTATAACAGTGGAATTGGTTATTTAGAGGCATCTTATGCTAGTAGTGGTTATTTTCATCTCACTTATTGTAAATTTCTATGCATAATCTCTCTGAAAATGGGTCATATATTGATTTTGATTTGGTTTTTCTTTAGGGAGTGCCCCAAATTTTGCTATGCAGAGTACAGTATCTGAAGGAAGTACTTCTTTTTCCAGCTCTTACTAGAGGAGACATGAAAGTAATTGGTGGCTTAGCTTGCTTGTTGTCAGAAATTGGGCAGGCTGTAAGTATTGACTGGATATTTGATTTCGCAAGGATTTTCACAATTGTTGTTATGGGTACTTTTTTTTTTTTTTATTTCTGCCTACTTATCTGTTTGAATGGCTTTGTTAATCAAATTCATACTTATGGTGACTGTTATTTATTTAATCTTACATGTTAGAGGTATGAGAATAACTTAGTTACTTGTGGTTATTATCATTTATTTAATTTTTCCATGTGCAAACCATGCATGTCTAATTTAACTGGTCACACTTGTTCAATGTATGCTAGGCTCCGTCTCTAATTGTAGAAGCAAGTGCAGAGGCCCTTGCACTGGCAGATGCACTTTTGAGGTGATCTCAACAATTTGTTTAAATTTTTTCATTACTGTGCTCTTTTCTGCTTATTCTGGGTTCTAAGAAATCAATAATTTTAGAGATTTATTACATAATGACATAATGTTCTGTACACATAATTATTGAATGTGAACTTTTCATGCTGTAGTTTGTAGACCTAAGATGCTCTCACATTGAAATAGGAATATATAAAGGATACAATTGTTTGGTTAATAACTGAGACGAAGATTTGCAATTTGGGAGCTTGCATTAACATATTTGAAAAGCAACTTTCTCATGTCATGTTAGTTTTGCATATTTCTATTAAGCACACTTGCATAAAGCATATTATGATTGATTTGGTTGGTGTTGAGATTGAACTGTTGAATATGCTAGCAGCTGTGTGGCATTTCCAAGTGAAGATTGGGAGATTGCAGACTCAACACTGCAGTTTTGGTAATGCAATTTTAGTAAGGCTTCACAATTGGTTTATTTTGTTTAACTATCTATGCTCATGTCAATTGTTGTAGATATGTATTTGTGATATCTCTATGTTGCTCTATCTGTGTGCTCTCTCTCTCTGTTTTTTTTAACCTTTGTGTGGATAGTTGTTTGTAACCAGCCATTAATTTTCCTAAGAATGCTGAATACTTGGCCGTTGTTCACTGTGCTAATTGATTGCTGAGATATGATAGAAAATTATCATTTTTTTTTTAACTTCTGTATGGTATAGTTGTTCGTAGCCAGCCATTTATGCTCCTGAGCATGTTGAATACTTGGCTGTTGTTCACAGTGCTAATTGATTGCTGAGATATGATAGAACTTTATCTCTTCTTTGGTAATGTTCATAGGTCATGACTTCATGTTAGAATATCTTATCTATTTTTGGTAGCACATCGTATATGGTAAATCAATTAAGAGCAATTTTAGGAACTAATAGGATTGAGTCTTTGTAATTAATATTAGGGGCAGTACCTGTGTATTTACATGGAAAATCAACTATCTTAAAATGTCCATCACCTACACAGAAATACAAAAATGCCACTAAGAACAGGAAAAAATGAAATTAGAGAATGACGTGGATGGTCAGATTTATAATCAAATATATTAATAAATTTGACCTAGTTGGACTGTCCAGACACACAATTTATCTCTAATCATATTTTTCTTGGAATTATTTAGTTGGTATCAGAGCTGGTTTCATCTTGTCTCTCCCAACAAAACCCTTGATCCACTGTATCCCCTGCTCAGTGAAAAACCCTTCCTCATGTGTTAATATGAGCATGCCCTTTCTGCTTTGATTCTTTCTGGAAAGTTCTCACCACCAATCAACTTTCTGGTGATATCAGAATTTCATATCCAGTCTTGAAATTAGAAGTGCCAAGTCTTGATTTTCCAAACCTTGAAGTATTGCTGCTGGTAGCCTCTCTGTGCACTCTACCTGAAGTCCACTACACCTTGAACATCTTCACTAGTGTCTGAGGGAACATGAGCCACTTTTATAGCATCAGTGTCATGCTTCCATGACTTGTGTAAGTCACCTGCATGTGACTTCGTACCCCTTTGGCTCCTATCTTTCCCATTTCAAGGTTTGACATGTGGGTCCTATGGTTCTAGTGTCCTTTGAACAACTCTGATGGGCATCATCATAGGCCAACAGTTAAGGTGTACAGGGGAAAAGGAATCAGGGTAGGATGGGAAATGACATGGGAAATGGAGGATAGGAGTCTGTTATATCGGACTCTACCAGACTGGACATGAGCCAGCAGGGGAGTGGAAAAGGAGGTGTTGGAATAGAGGGGAAGGCAGGCAAGTGCAACCATTTGGTTAGTTTGAGTGTTCTCTTACTTTTGGTGATATACTTTAATTAAGCATAGTGGGAGACAATTTTTTGCAGTGTTTAGGATTTATCTGTGACTTTTTTAACCGATTTTTTGGCCAAAAACTCAGAAGTGTCATGTACTGATGTGCAAAGAGATTGAAAGGCATTGTTGTAATTGAGCTTCTTAACTTTTAAGATATTTTTTCCCTCTCTCTTTGATGATGTCTTAGTACCTCACTCATCATAAACGCAAAATATCTTGTCACAGGTGCACTCTTGCTAGCTATATACTTGGCATTGATGAAGATGGTGCAAAAAGTAGAAAACGTGTGGAAGACATTTTTGCACCTGTGTTCTCAGCATTACTTGATTCACTGTTATTGCGTTCTCAGGTTTATTCTTAATCTCTTTTTGTTTTTCTCTTCTTTTTTTAGGGGGGGCTGGGGGAGGTGTTCTGTTTGAATTTTTCCAGCATGGGTATTATAAATTATATATTTCCTAAGAGTATCTAAACTCTTACACTTTACCTGTTTACTTTTCATTGTTGGGATTTGAACATGAATTGGTGCTGGTGGGAAAATTTAATTCCAAAATAATCCTTAAACTGCTCCATTTTTAAAGAGGATGAAAGAAATTTGCATTGGTTGTTGTGGCCTAATTGATGGTCCATATTTGATGAATATTGGGTCTATTAATTGTCCCTTGAAAATATCAACCGACTACTTATAAAACAAATCTTTACTGTGGAATTCATTTTTGCTTGTAAGCATAGCCTTTATTCAAGTGCATAGCTTCACTGGTTGATCTTTCTTTTTAAAATAATATGTGGTTGAGATTCCTTGTAAATTTAAATGGATTTAATCTTTTGAGTAAAATTGCATTTTTTTTCCTCTGGGTACTTAACAGGTGGATGATTCTACTTTCAATGATGAGAGAAGAGTAGTTGATTTGCCCGATGGCCTTATCCATTTCAGGATGAACCTTGTAGAACTTTTGGTGGATATATGTCACCTGTTAGGGTCTTCAACATTTATCCAAAAGGTGCTTTTAGAAAGTTTGATATATTTCTTTTATGACTTGATTTCCTTGACTTTCTTTTATATCATACACCTTTCATTATAGTATAATTACTTTGGTATCAGTTGTCTGATGACTCTGATATCCAATAATTATGAATTTGTCTGATCATACTGGATTATTATTGTAAATGGATACTACTGACAGGGATAGATAAAAAGAATATTCCATCCAAACTTTTGGCATGGTTTAATTTGAAAATTTATAATCTTGCTTACAATGAGAAGCTAATCCAATAAGTTGTTGATATATATCCTTGTCTGTCACAGAAGAAAATTATCTTTTCATTTCAATATGGCTGAAGAACTAATAAACCAATAATAGGAGGATCAAGCAAAAGCTAAAGAATTTCACCTCAGAGGCATCTTTGAAATATGAGCCTATCTTTGAAATATGATATTGAAATCAGTTTATTTTTTTTAATGAACTATGAATTCTGTTATCATAAAAAATAATTGATATCATCTATAGTATTTTTTTACAGTAACAGTACTGGGTTAAATAATGCAATTTCTTAATCACTTCTATCTTCATTATATTGGACTCATTGCTCTTTTATCTAAAAGTGACAAAAATGATGACCTCTTATAAATAAAGCAAAACCAAGATCTCCTTACTCATCCTTTTTTGAATATTTGTGCTGCATTGTTAGTTGCATTGAATATCTTAATATCTTTGAGAATTTCTTTTTTTGATCGAACCCAATAGTGTTGTGTGATCTATGTACCTGACCTGACCTAGTGTGATAAGTCTTTGTTGTTGGTGTTGCCATTGCTTGTACTTTGGAAAAAGTTGCAAATTATTTATTGTGATTTGGTTTGTTCATTTGAGTTTTGAATGGAAGACAAATTTCTGTTCAAAAATGTCTTACAGATCATTAACATTAGTGTATCATGTCAATTTATTTAGTCAGTGAAGTCTCAATTCTCCACTTGAATATTGTTGTATTTAATTACAGCTCTTTATTGGTGGGAGGGCATCTCAGAATCTATCAATCTCTTGGAAGGAAGTGGAAAGCAAGCTATTTGCTCTTAATGCAGTGAGTATCACTTGCTGCTTTCACTTGGGATGCTTTATTGGCTTGTTAATTATGACATTCAGACTGGTGATTTGGCATGCAAAAAAGTGATAACTTCTGGATCTCATTGTTGATACTCAAACAAATATTGACATGTGTGCTATTGAACCTGATAGTTGGGGATCTTACATTGATAGGGTACAAAGTACATCAGCCAAATTGGGAGTATAATGGAGTGGAGAATAGTTGACACATGGTAATTTATGGATTTTGTGGATAGGCCAGTGAGAAGAATATAGGAAGGGGTTTCAAATCATTACCTGTCTGTCAATTGTTCAATCCATCTCTCTGGATGCCTTTTAGCCTTAACGGTGCTTCCAAACTTGTTGTCTGCTTTTCTATTAAATGAACTGGCACATAAGTGGCCTCAAAGAATATTCAATAGGTTTCAATTATGTATAATATAATGTTAAGAGACAGTCTTATTCTCTCCCGTATAAATATCTAAATAACAAATATTTGGCAAGTATTATCCACTGCCATAACTAATCATTACTCCTATCACCCATTTTGATTATATCTCACTCACTTCTTTTAGTTCATTTTGATTCAAATTTGAAATTGAAAATGCAATGTATCATACCATCATGCATAAAATATGAGTCACCTTTTGTGACATGCTTATTTTTCCTTTGCTTCCCAGCATGCCAATTTATTCTATTTCACATCTGTGATATATACATGCTTCTAAGATTGGGTTCTGTTTATTGTTTCTTTGTATATTGATGGACGCCAAAGTTTTGTTCTTTGGTTTGGAAGTACCGTTGTCAATTTTCTGTAATGAAAACTTTTAACTGGGGATCTTGCTATATATACTTTTTACTGTGACTTCAATATACTGTTTTTTGTGACTGTAAAGTACCTATATAGTTGAATGAGAAGTTTTATCATACTGCAATTGCTGGGCCTTTAAGTAACAACATGAAAAGAAAGTGGTAATAACAAAAATGAGATTGTTAAGATAGATAAGTGGTCACACGACAAATGATTGAATAAACAATGATAGTATACATGAGAATATTGGAGTAACATCTTTAGTGGAAAAGATGATTGAAAACTGTCTAAAGTAATTTGGTCATGTGCAGAGAAGAGTTATGGAGGCACCCGTGATAAGAGTGAAGTACATGAGGTTTAGTCTGGTAAAAAGGGTTAGAGGGAGACTCAAAAGAACTAAGCATGTCATTAAAAGAGACTTTTAATTAATCAGATTTTTGAAATTTTGGTTTTTGACCAAACTTAATGGCATTGTGTAATTCATTTAGTTGACTTTACCTTGTAGGATAAGGCTTGATTGTTGTTGTTTAATATATTGTTTGTACTTGTTAACTGAAAAACTAATGCACTGCATACCTTTTGAATTTAGATCATAGACTACACCTGTTTTACCTATGATATTTATGGTAACACTTTCTTTGCTCCAGGCTGCTGATGTAATTATACAGGATGGCCAAAGTTATGATTTCTCTGTAGTCATGCAGCTGGTGACCATGTTGTCCACTAAACCTCCTGATGGCTTAAAGGGTTTCATTTGCGTTGTGGGTTACATATAAACTTTCTTTCATTTCCTTTGATGGCAGCATTTGTTTTTAAGAGTATTTGTTCTATTTCTTGTCCTTTTAAAAGTGTACTTTTAATTTAGGTATACAGATCTCTAGCAGATGCAATTGGTTCTTATTCCAAGTGGATATCTGCTTTTAAGGAAAATTTTAGAGCCTTGCTGTAAGTACTGAAAAACTCCATCTTTCTGTGGTATTCATGATTAATGGATTGATTAGCCCGTCTCATCTCATTTTATTATTTTAATTACATCAAGCTCATTTATATTTTAATTACATCAAGCTCATTTATGTTAATAGGTACATTTGATTAGAATTTATAAAATCTAAATAACCGTGTTGAACTTGGTTAACTAATTGCTAATTGACAATTTTCAGGATTCACATATTCATGTTGTGCTACATCCTTTTTACTTTCAGATTATTTCTTGCTATTGGGATTTCTGAACCCCTATCTTCAAATGCTTGTGCATCTGCCCTGCGTAAAGTCTGCGAAGATGCTTCTGCAATAATTTATGAACCTTCAAATTTGGAAATTTTAATGTGGATAGGAGAGGTGAGTTACTCTCTGTGCTTAAAGTGGGGTAAATATCTGAATGGTAATATCATGTATTGAATTGTATGATGCATTGCCTGTATCAATTTCAGTTTAACATCATAATTTTTCTCTACATGTTTGGTACTTCCATTGTCCATTTCAATTTTTCTGTGCCACATGTACATGGCCAAAGATGCTCAGTGTCTTAATGTAAATAGAAGTTAATAGATCCGGTTTTTGTATACAATATCCTCTAACTTTCCAGATCAGTATATGATATCTTTCTGGTACTGGTACATGATATATGAAATTTTTTTCTCAAATATCTGACTGAAATATGAATCATCATTTAGCCATATAAGTTATGCTTGTCCTTGTAGGGGTTAGAGAAGTGGCATTTATCTTTGGAAGATGAGGAAGAAGTAATGCATGCAATAAGTTTGGTCCTTGGTTCTGTTCCCAACCGAGAATTAAAGAACAACTTATTGGCTAGATTGCTTTCATCTAGCTACGAAGCTATTGGGAAACTTGTGAGCCTTTATTTTCCCATTTTGTTCACTACTTCTGATTGTCTGTGTGATAACTGCTTTGACCAGCTCTAATGGGTTGGTTGTTTCAACTGTATTCTATCAGCATTGTGAACTGATTCACCTGTTTTGGTTCTAAAGATTTTTCTGGACAATGAAATCAAATTTTCTATGAAGATGAAAATGTAAATTTTCCTTTGAATTGTTTGCTAAACCCTAGATATAATAGATTAAATTATTGGCTAATGCCTATTGTTCATCCTGTAATTTATTTGTTTTCTCAGTAGAGAGATAGAATGCCCGAGGTGCTAAAGTACCACTATAGGCACATACACTTGCTTAATATGCTATTACATGATGATTGTGGGTCCATCTCATGTTCCTTAAACTGGCATGTTTTTCTTGTCAATATGATATTTCTAAAGGGAAGCATCTTCTGCTTAATAATTGGTTTCTTCAAAAAGCTTTTTCAAAAAATATTATTATATAGAAACAACATTTTAATTTCTTTGTGTTCTGCTTCTACTTTTGCTTCCAAGGACAGGCATCAATTTCTTGCTTCTCTTTAACAACAGATTTTCTGTTTCTGTTGTTGTGTATGTCACATTATAGGAATTTTACTTTAGCCATACAGTACAAAAATTAACCAAGCTTGAAAAAAGAACAGAACTTATAAAAGTAGCTTTTATTGATATCACAGCACAGCCAAACAAGACAGTTATGATGCTTTTTTTGCAGTTGAACTGAGATTGTCCATAATATTTGTTACATTACTTGAAGAAATTGTAGTTATTACCGGCTCCTGTGAGGAAAATAAATTATTTATGATCTGTTACAACTTTTGTCATTATAAATTTCTGAATGCATTTGTTTGAGACAATTTTCCATCATTCCATGTAATGTGCTCTTCAAATTGGTGGATCTCATCCTGCACTTTTTCAGGTTGATCCAGAGAGCAGTCATTCTCTTAAACAGAACCCTGCTTCTTATACACAAGTTTTGAATGCTGCCTCAAGAGGGTTGCACAGGTATGCCAGTGAATACTATGTAATGTTAAACCCTTGAACCAATTAAATTCATTTTACTAGAGGACAGGTTGTTGTCAGATTTTTCTTATTCATTACATTTTTTTTTTTTATAAAGCTGATTTGAAATTGCCAGCTAGTGTCTGGTATGGAATTTGTACAGTCAAAACTATCTGGTTCATGAAATAGCTAGTTCTCTACCGGTCTTTATTATCCTTTTTAACTTTTGTCTTCATTTCAATTGTTTCCAGATTTCAACCCCCACCCCCTTCCAATTCTCAGCCTTTCTTGAGTATTTGGTCTGTAATTGATGATTAACTTAATTCCTCATCATCAGATTTTTCCATGATGATTTTCAACCACTCAGAAGAAACACTTCCATTTCAATTATTTTTCCTCAATTCCAAGCTTCCAGCAAAAGAAGTGGAAGAAACAATATTTTCGTCGACACCTTTACTTGAAAATACTGAAATTCTATTCTTATTTTCATACATTACAATTTACACGGGAGAATATCTTCTAATAATCTTACAGATTATAACAAATAATTACAAAGATAATGATAATAAATATTTAAATAAATTGTAGTCATTATGATATATTCTCAACACTCCTCAATCTGGTGAATGAATATCTATCATTCCCAGATTGCGAGAAAGATTTTGGAACTGCTCAGCTGCCAATATCTTAGTGACCATGTCCGCAAGTTGATCTTGATAAGGGATATAAGTAGTAGCTATGAGATCACTATCCAATTTCTCTTTAATGAAATGCTGATCAATCTTTACATGTTGTCCTATCATGTTCGACATGATTATGAGTATTATTTTTCATGTAAAAGTTTCATAGGACCAATGAGTTTTAATTTGATGTCGTCAATAATGATCTTCATCCATAAAAGTTCACACTCCTTAGGCCATAGTCCAAAATTCAGCTTCAACACTTGATCTAGCTACAACACATTGTTTCTTGCTCCTCTACGTTACTAGATTTCAGCCCAGAAATATACTATATCTTAAAGTGGATCTTTTATCTACGATGGAACCTGTATAGTCAACATCTGTATATATTTATAAAGAGAGAGACTCTCCCTTTTTAAAGAGTATGCCACGTCCAAGATTTCCTTTTAGATACTGGATGATCTTGTTCGCTGCTTATAAATATCTTTTACGAAGATGATGCATGAATTGACTGATGATACTAACAACATATGCAATGATGTCAAATCTAGTATTGGATAAATAGAATGGCTCCCACTAGCCTTTGGTATTGATCTTTGTTTACATCCTATTTGGTGGTTCTGTACTGTAGGTACTCCAGTAGCTTTGCAGCCTAGCTTTCCCATGTCCTTGAGATGATCTAAAACTTTTTTTCTTTTTTGAGATAGAAATTCCCTAATTTGAGTAGGCTACCTCAATTCTTAGGAAGTGCTTCAATTTTTCTAGATACTTTATCTTAAACTGGGCAATTAATTTCACCTCCAAGCTCTGTTTTTCAATTTCATCATCACTTGCAATGATCATGTCATCTACATAAACTAACAAAAGTGTTAGTTTACCATTTGGCGGATTGAAGTTGTTGTTGGACCTTGTTGAGTTTTCTTCTGCTCTAATAAACCAAGGTAGGTGTGCTTGCTTCCATTGGTACTAAGTCACCTTTGCCTGAGTCAAAGAGGAAGGACGAGCCAATTCCTGCAGATGACAAGGATTAAGAGGAAAAATTGACAAAGATTCACGAGGACCAACAAATTTAGCTTCTCGATCCTGAAACTGAGAATGAGAGTAAAATGACTATGTTTCAATGAAGAATCATAACATCTATAGTCTTTTTATTTGGAATATACATTATGAAAATACACTTAACAACATGAGGATCTAACTTGCCAGATGTTGATTGTGAATATGAGCAAAGGAAATATAACTTAAGGCACAAACCTGTAGATTGTTCATAATAGGATCAAAAGGATGAAAGGTAGACATTGACTGGACAAGACTAGACTAGAGCCTCTCAAAATGCAATCAGGCAACCTATTGACTAAATAAAAAGCCATTAGAACTACTCCCCAATATGATTTCAGCATTGTCATCTAAAATAGTAAAGCTCTAGTAACTTTCAAGTGGTGTCAATTTTTACCTTCTACAACTCCATTTTGTTGAGGGGTATCTACATACGTCAACTCATGAACAATTGTGTTTGAACTAGGTGATCAAAGTTCACAAACAATTGAATCACATCAGTTTTATCTTTCATCAAATAAATCCAAGTAACATGTGTGCAATAATCAATAAATGATACAAACCATTTGGCACAAAAAATATTAATAATAGGAGTAGGTCCCCCCATGTATTAGAATTGATACGATCGAAAGGTGTATTACTTTTATGAAAACTATTTGGAAAAATAACACAATGATGTTTGGCAAACTAACAAACATCACATTAAAAAGACTAAATTGAGTCTTTAGAAAAGATAGAAGAAAACATACTCTAAGCAAATTATAAGTGGATGACCTAGATGCCTATGTTGAAGCCAAATTTGAGAAGAGGCATAATCAGAAAAAGACTAATTAATATAACCATTCTCGTATTGAGTGAAAGTAATATAACCATTCTCCTTTCAACATTGTCTTGGACTTGTTTTCGTAATGAGTGAAAGTAATATAACCATTCTCGTTCCTTAGCAACTCAATCGTCCTCTAAAGGCAAGATCCGGAAAAACACAATGAGATCAAAAACGATTACTACACAATTTAGATCTCGGGTGAGGTTATGAATGAAGATAAGATTACTAAAGAGCTTAGGAATATGAAGAACATTTTTAATAAAAGAGAGGTAGTGAGTTGAATATTATCACACCCAAGAATTGGAATTTGTGAACAGTTAGCAACTGTGATGTGATCTGTATCAAATAGAGCAAAATATGAAGTAAAAGAAAAAATGTTGGGGGTCATTTAATTGGAAACACCAAAGTTAATTATCCAAAATATTTCTAAGTATAAAACATGAAGTATTAAAAAAAGATAAACTAAAATTCTTACCAAACAAAAGAGGCCGTTGCATACATGGTGAGAAAAAACTTACATTTTAATAGGAAACATATAAAGGTTGAAAAAATAATCGGTTGGAGCAACAAAGGAGGTCGTGACAAGTAGAACAACATTGGAGGCACGACAGTGGCAGATGGTTCCATTGATCAAGATCGAAAGAACTAAGTACAATAAAGGTGCTGTTGGAATGTCATAGTGAATATGGCAGCTAGGGTTCAGGCACTGCAATGAAAGTGGCGAGGGTTTGGCATGCAGAAGTAGAGACCCTTAGATCGGAGGCTTTGATATCAACTTGTAAATACTAAAATTCTATTCTTATTTTAGTGCATTACAGTTTACATGTATGTATAGGAATCTAATCCTAATATTTACGTAGGAGAGTATCCTAGAATATCTTCTAATAATCTTAGAGATAATAACAAATAATTATAGAGATAATAACAATAAATATTTACAATAAATCGTAATCATTATGATATATTCTCAACACCTTTTGTCTAGACACAATATCAATCTCTTACCATCATATGTCATGCTCCTGCTCTTCATTTTGCACACAGAATAGGTAGTTGCTTGCAGGATTGAGTTTCTTTTGCTTTTTCATTGTAACTTGTTATTCTTGTTCGTTCTTTACTGGTGTTGGTATTTCATACTTGACTTTATAAATTTGTCATGGTCATTTTTTCTGATCCTTGTTTCTATAATAATCTTTTAAATTCAGAATGGGAACTGTATTCAGTCATCTTTCCATATCTGTGGTGACTGAAACTACTGCAGATGACTCTATACTTTCACTACTAAGGGTTTTCTGGCCCATCTTGGAGAAAATTTTTGGCTCTGAGCATATGGAGAGTGGTAATTTATCTGTAGCAGCTTGCCGAGCTCTTTCACTAGCTATTCAGTCTTCAGGTTGGCCCACTTTGATACATTTATTGATGGTTCATAAGTTCCTCCCATGCCATGATAAATATGATATTGTTTTTCAATTTTTTTGAATGTGTAGGTCAGCATTTTGTGACATTACTGCCCAAAGTGCTGGATTGGCTTTCGACAAATTTTGTTTTGTTCCAGAGTCATGAGTGCTATATAAGAACCGGTGGGAATTATGATATGCCTTGTTCATTTAATACCCTATTATGCATGTTGCAAGATACTTGGCAGTTGGCACTGCATTGGCTTAAGTGATTGGTATATCTTAATGACTTTGGCAAAGAAACTGATATGTGCATAGTTTGGGAAATTTTAAGTAGTGATTTCAGCTGGTATTTACATAAAGGCTTGTTTCCATGTGATTGTCAATCAAGAAAGCATTATTTGATGGAATAACAATTTATTCCTTGTTTTCTGGATGTCTTTCATTATGTTTTTTTGGACAACATAACATACTCATCATCTTTTAATTGAAGAATTGACTTGTTACATTGGCATATGGGAAAGCGATTGGTCTGGCTGCTGTTTTTAGCAGTGAATACGTTTCTCTATCCCAGTTTATGATATATCCCCTCCTTTCATTAAGCTAGGGTTGTTTTGTAGTTTGTTTTGCTTTCACGCATAATAAGCTGAGAATTTAGCTAATCTAGATCCTTGTCTCCCAAGTATAGAAGTTTCTGATGTGGTACTTATAATTTTAAGTTTATTATTAGGCCTCTCCATGATACTATGATAGATCCTTCTAATAACTGATGATGTAGCTGCCAGAATGCAAATGTGGCAAGTAACTAGGTTGATGTGGCACTCATTAACCACTTAATCATAGATTTAAAATTATTTGAATAGATATAAAATTAAGTGAAATTGTCTTTAAAACTTTTCAAGCATTATATTCCACTTTTGGTTTTAAAAATTGGAAAACAAAATTTCAATTCCTTCACCGTGTTTGTTTCCCCTTTTCATAATTTGCGGATGATGATGGCATACCTTCTTTTGAAAGGGAGGGGTAGAATAAATGCTAACCCATGTTTTAAACTAGAATACTTATTATATTGTTGATCATTGTATGTTTTACTCTGCAAATTTTATAGTCGAGTCCTATGTAAGTTGGTATTTGGCTTTTTAATTTATATATTTTTTTATTTTTTTCTTTTATTGTGTTGGTGTATGAAGAAACATAAAATCAGGAGTTTCTGTTAGTTTCCAAATTTCGATAATGCTATTGAGCTTCTTCTGGGTTATGCGATGCACCTTTACTAATTTTCTAATTCGAACAATATTTTCAGCTTCCATTGTCATTGAAGAATTTGGTCACCTAGAGGAGTATGGACCTTTATTTGTTACCACCTTTGAAAGATTTACTCATGCAGCTTCTGTAATGGCCCTAACATCCTCCTACGTATGTGACCAAGAACCTGACTTAGTGGAGGCCTACACTAATTTTGCATCAACATTTATCCGATCGTGTAACAAGGTATTTTGCATTCTTTCTGTTAGCCTTTTTATTGTGAGAACAGGGATTTGGATTCTTCAGTGGGGTTGAAGAAATTGGTTTCAATTGTTTTATTAATATTTTTGGCTATTGTTTTAGTATGTTTACCTGTTAGATGATATATTACAGGAAGCCCTATCAGCTTGTGGTTCTCTTCTTGAAGTTTCTATCCAGAAAGCAGCTATATGTTGCACAGCCATGCACCGGGGTGCAGCTCTTGCTGCAATGTCATATTTGTCTTGTAAGACAAGTCTATATTTCTTTTTTGTTGTTGTCATCTCATTTGTTTTAAATGTAAAACCCTTTCTTCTGTGAAGGGAACAGAATATGAAAATTAAATAAAAAAAATAAATAAAAGAGAATGAAGAATATCAGAACTGTTTAGGAAAATCATGTAGTCATACCAACTTTAGGAATAAATCACAACATTCTACTGAATTCAAGAATAGTGACATGACGCTAATATTTGGTTTTGTAGTCTATTTGTATGTACACTTAATCTTGTATTGATATCTCAACTCTAGTTTTATGAAATTTTGGTATAATATTTTTTTTTGGGTAAAGTTTTGTTTTTTTGGTAAAACATTTTGGTATAATATTGCCAAGAGTTATTTGTTCATATTTTGTGAAGGGTGTTAGATGCCAACTCATTTTTTTGTACTTATTACATGTAGTTGATTGACTCCCATTTTCCTTACTCTTCAGGCTTCTTGGATGTGGGCCTTGTCTCTTTGTTAGAAGGTATGAATTGTATTGCTGAGGAATCATTCAACACCACGGCTATTCATGTCATATCTCACAGTGGTGAGGGCCTTGTATCTAACGTGGTCTATGCATTGCTTGGTGTGTCTGCAATGTCACGAGTAAGTATCTCAATGTTCCTCGTAAGTGAATTGCTTTAATATTTTCAAGAGCCAATGAATAGATATATGTTCATGACTTTCTGTGATGAAGTAGAAGCAATGAGAAATATGGTAAACTATGGAGAAATTGATTCTTCTAGGATGAAGTTTGGCTACTTTTTCATCCTTAAGAAGTCATTCTCTTGTTGGAACTTTCCCTTTTCTCCTCTAATGCATTTTGCATAGAAATGAATCTTTATTGCTCATCAAGATTTTTGAGTTTTACATTTTCTGTTCAGGACCCTTAGTCAACTAAGGCTTTAACATCTGGTTTTATTAAGGAGAAAAATAGACTTTCTTGTAGAACTTTTTATGATTTATAAAATCAAGAATAGGACTGAGCAAAATGGCTTAAATTTGAAAATAGGTTTTACCTGTTTTTGATTTTATTCTGTTTAGCAATATGCAGATTCATCCCTCACTTGAACATTGTAATGATAACTGCCTTTTTTCTAACCATATTGGTGTCTTGATATGTTCATAACCCAAAAGTATCTGAAGGGTCAAGTTTTTCTCATAATACCTTTCTCTGTCTCCCCTTTCCTCTCCCTAGCTTATTTTGTTTGTTTTAGCATTAATTGTTCTTTTAGCATAATTCACAGAGGCTTATAGTTTTGATTGATACACAGCTAAAAAAATTGTTCTTCACATGATAGGTTCACAAGTGTGCAACAATTTTACAACAACTAGCAGCAATTTGCACTATATCTGAAAGAACAGCGTGGAAGGCTATACTTTGCTGGCAAACTCTTCATGCCTGGCTTCAGTCAGCGGTCTCTCTCTTTCACTCCTTTTGCCTGCATATGTAGTTATTTTGTTGCCTTTAAGATTTGTTAATTTTAACTTGTCCTATGTAGATGAACCAGAGTTGGGGTTCGATTTTCTTCTAAATTTCCTATTTTTGTCCTGAACTTGCTTGTGGACTTTTCTATTCCCATATTATTTGCAACATTTTATATTTTGATTATAAATGGTAATGGTTGGTACTTGGATGATATACTCCTTACCTTGTCAACTTATCCTGTTGGACTCTTTTGACCTGACTTGAGTTGGCTGTGAAGTTCTCTAGTGGCATACGGTCAACATAGTCACGTGCATCTGGTTGCAGTCAGTTGATTAGGCTGCAAACAGTGAGGGATGTATAGTTCAATTCATTCAAACTGTTGTCCATCAAACTGGAATATGGCCTAGTGGTCTTCACATGAGTCTAGGCAAATTGAGCTGAGAGACAAACAACAGCTAGCTTATTTTGAACTTTCTCAGTGTAAGAAAAATTAAGGATGAAGCTTGACTTCTGAAGAAGGGAGAATGATCAAGCTCAAATAGCTAGGTAACATGTTGGACTATGAAACAATCAATGAAAATACATAGTTAATTGTTGTTGTGATACCATTGGTTAACATAATTTGAAAGTGGGATTAGTTTGATTAGTTTTATCACTTTTATGTTAATGACAATTTGTTATTAGTTCTTGCTTTTAAGTGGTTGATTATGTCACAAACTCCAGCTTTGGTAGTCTCCTGTGAGGAATTGTCAACTTTGAGCTAGGATATGAGCCAGATTGAAAATTAGTTATATGATATATTTGTAATTTTAACTCATCCATACATTTTTGTAAGGTTTAACATGCATTGAGAGTCTGGGTTTAATGCACCATTTTCTGACGTGGATTGAAGTACACATGCACGCTTGTCTTTATGTGTGCCACCTGAGTTGATTAGTCAAATGCATCAAGCTCAGGCTTTCATTGAATAGGCAACTTGAGCCACAAGTGGTTTGATTTACTTGCTCCTGGGCTTAATGCAAGCCTAGCTGAAACTTGATTTGTGAAGAGAGGTAATAAGTTGTAAATAACTATTTGATTTAACCGGTGAAAGGATTTTTCATAGAATGTCTGGTGTGAGAAAAATTGTTCTGGCTGAACAAGTTGTATTGACCTTTTAATTTTAAATATGTTGAGATTAAGGAGTAATCTGATATATGCAATTGTAATTTCCTAAAATACAAAATCTACAGCTGTAATATAGATATTATGATCACAATTACTCCTTAATCTCAACAAATACCTAAACAAGGGTAGAAATACGTGAGGATGCTTGTCTGGGACTTTTGGCTTAGCTTCCATCCAGCATAAGATGAGGCCAAACTTATTTACTAAAGATATCAAATTAAGGCTTTTATAAAAGCTTATTCATTAAAAATGTCAAATTTCGGGCAATTCACAAATCTCTTTAGGCCTAACAAGTCGACCCATTTTAAAAAAACATAGATATTATTATTATTATTATTATTATTATTATCATAGAGATTAAGAGAGAAAGACCATAGAGAGAGAGAGAGACAGATTAGTGTGCTGGAATTAAATACTCCACAATGTGTAGAGAACTTTATATTTTTAAGGATACATATGTAACCCTACTGGGCCAAGCTCGTTATTATAATATTAAAGTAAATCCTAATCCTAATATGTCTATTTTAGCTATTCATAACACTCTCCCTCAAGCTGGAGCATAAATATTAATTATGTCCAGCTTGTTACAAATATAATTGCTATGTGACCCATTTAAAGCTTTTGTAAACACATCTGCTAGTTGGTCGAGAGATGGATATAAGCTTCTGCTGAGCTTTTTCTCAAATAAAGTGACAGTCTATCTCAATATGTTTCGTTCGTTCATGAAAAACTGGATTTGAGGCAATATGTATCACTGCTTGGTTGTCACACCAAAGTTGCATAGGCCTAGTGCTATCAAATTCTATCTCTTCCAGCATATGTTTCAACCACATTAACTCACAAGTAGTCTGAGCCATCGCCCTGTATTCTAATTCCGCACTTTATCTTGAAACAACATTCTGCTTCTTACTTTTTTACGAAATTAAATCACCTCATAAGAACACACAGTATCTGCTAGTAGATTTTCTATCCACAGATCCTGCCCAATCAGCATCAAAAAACGTCTCTATCTA
Source organism: Abrus pulchellus subsp. cantoniensis (assembly GCA_024086825.1). Classification (NCBI taxonomy): domain Eukaryota; kingdom Viridiplantae; phylum Streptophyta; class Magnoliopsida; order Fabales; family Fabaceae; genus Abrus; species Abrus pulchellus. Next base: position 16,416,242 of record CM044050.1, read on the forward strand.
TGCATGTCCATGATCTTTGTACACAATTACTTTTCCTTGTGCGAGTTAATGCTTTTCAATGAGTATTCGTCAGAGATGATATAAACTGGCTAACAACACTCATTGGAAAAGCAATATCCGACCTTGTGACAGTTAAGTAATTTAGCTTGCCTACTAATCTTTTGTGTTTCTATGGATCTGCAAAAGGAAATCCATCTACTGTCATTTTCACTCCTGGCTCCATAGGTGTCTCACATGGTTTAGCTCCTTTTAAAGTGGTCTCAGTTAATAAGTTTAAGACACATTTTCTTTGTGAAACGAAGATTTCTTGCTTGGAGTACATGACTTTAATACCCAAGTATTTGCAAATTTCTTAGTCTTTTGTCTGAAACTTGGTTTGAAGAAATTTTCTTAGGTTGCTGATTTCTTATTTGTCGCTACCTGTAATAACAATATCATCAACATAAACAAGTAAAATACAACTGTGGTTAGTCTGTTTGTAAAATACTGTATGATCATTCTCACTCCTCACTAATCCAAATTCTAGAATCACATTACTGAATCTCCTAAACCATGCTCTAGGTGATTGTTTCAAGCCATATAATGACTTCTTTAAACGACATACTCTTCCACACTCCTCCTAAGCAACAAAGTCAGGTGGTTGCTCGATGTATACCTTCTGTAATTCTCCATGTAAGAATGCATTCTTGATATCTAGCTGGAATAATGGCCAATGATGCATAATCGCAAGAGAGATGCAAATAGATGAGAGTTTAACAAATGGAGAGAACATATCAATGTAGTCAACGCCGTAAGTTTGGGCATACCCTTTTGCAATAAGGCGTGCTTTCAAACGAGCCACAAAACCATTCGGATTAATTTTCACAGTGTAAATCCACTTACAACCAATAGCCTGTTTGCCCTCGGGAAGAGGAACCAAATCCTAAGTATAATTCTTCTCAAGAGCTAACATTTCTTCCTCCATAGCATGTCTCCAACCATCATGACCGAGGGCATTTGCAAGGGTCTTAGGAAAAGAGAGAGTCTACACCAGCCATGAAAGATTTAGATATAGAGGATAAATGAGCAGACGTCACATAAGATGAAATAGGATATGTGCAAGATCTCTTATCTTTTCGGATAGCAATAGAAAGGTCAAGGTCAGACATAGGATCGATTGACACGTGAGGAGATAATGGTCGAGGTTGAGTATCATCTTGAATATCATTAGCCACGAGGAGCACATCATCTGAAGGTTGTTTTGGCCGGCGAGAGTATATCTGCTCAAAGAACTTGAACTTGTATCAATAGGAGCCAGAGGTGCAACATGATGTGTAGATTGGACTCGAGTATAAGTTAAGAAAGGTTCATCTACCTCATCCATGGACTCAAAAGATGAGGACTTAAAGAATGGAACTTTCATTTCAAACATTAAAGTACGGACTGCCTTTATAAGATGACGATTTTTATGTTCAGCTACTCCATTTTGTTGTGGGGTAATAATACAAAAAGATTGATGAAGTATGTCATGTTTATTCATAAAATTAATAAATGATGCAGAAAAACATTCTTTAGCATTGTTACTTTTAAGAATATGCACACAAGTATTAAATTGAGTTTTAATTTTAGCACAGAAATTACAAAATATAGAAAACTTCAAATCTAGATTTTATAAAAAACAACTATGTTGCATGAGAATAATCATCTACAAAGGTAATAAAATATTTAAAACTAGATTTAGAAATAACTGGGCAAGGGCCCCAAACATCAGAATGAACAATTTCAAAGGGGCATGAGCCTTTTTATTTAGATAAACATTACGATGATGTTTAGCAAACTGACATGACTAACAATAAAAATTAAAATCTATACTAGGACATAATTTCCTAAGAACTCTTAAAGACGGATGACCCAAACTACAATGAAGTTGGAAAGGAGACATTGTTTCATTCCTCGACGCAATAGAAGCTTGCGGAAGTCCTTCTTCCAATAGATACAGCCCATTAGATACTCTACCTCTACCAATAATCTTCTGTGTCACTAGATCTTGAAAAACACAAGAATCAGAAAAGAATGTTACTGAGCAATTTAATGATGAAGTGATTTGGCTAATTGACAGCAAATTTAAGGAAAACTGAGGCAAAAATAAAACAGGGATAAAGGTAAGGTTGAAACTAGGGTGGTACATCCGCTGCCCTTAATATAGACAGTAGAACCATCAGCGAGTGTTACAGAAGAATGAGAACTGGGTAGACATCGGTAAGATTATCAACTTGCTTGCTTGACAAAATCTGAGATCAAACCTCATATTCTGGATCAAGTCCGGAGAGCTAACTCAAAGCCATGAGTTTCTTTTGTTGCGCTATCATCTCATCAATAGTTTTGCAGGCTAAAAGAGATTGTATCTTCTCAGTATGCTTCTTAAACTTAAAAAAATAGTCCATTAGTTTTCGCTTATTTTGTTTGGGTCGATAAACTTCCTGCAAGAAAGCATATAACCGATTCAAATTATCAGATTTCTCAAAAATAAATTGCAAAAAATCCCTCAACTCCTCTACTATTTTGCAATAGGTACTAATTGCTTGTATTCGCCTACTAACAGAGTTTACTAGCAACACAAGAATCTTTTTCTCGCGTATCGTCCATGTGTCAACATCCTTAGAATTGATGGGTGTTGTTTCCGTCAAATGATTATCCTTTCCCATTCTACCTAGGCTAATCTCAACCAAATACTTCCACTCCATATAGATCATACCATCTCTATCCAGCTTAACCTTGGTAAGTTTGGATAGAAATACAATCTCCGTAACAGCTCCCTTGTGCTATGCATCCTGCACATCCTGGTTATTACACTCAAATTGTAAACGTTGAATTACTGCATATTCTGGTCACCGGAAAAATTTTTCATTCCCACAGTAGCCATGGTTGGCCATTTTTGAAGCTGCTGTTTTTTTTTTCTTTTTATTCGATGGTGGCGGCGGCGATGGCGCAGTGGGGGTGGTGGTGCGGGGCTGGCAACCAAAGAGAGAACCTAGAAGGCTCATGATACCATGTAGAGATTAAGAGAGAAAGAGCATAGAGACAGAGAGACAAATTAGTGTGTTGGAATTAGATACTCTACAATGTGTAGAGACCTTTATATTTATGAGGATATATATGTAATCCTACTGGATCAAGTCTGTTATTATAATATTAAAGTAAATCCTAATCCTAATACGTCTATTCTAGCTATTTATAATAATAATAATTATTATTATTATTATTATTAAAGTAAAAATTTGAGACTATATTTTGTTTAATGATTTAAGTATGATGATTTACAAACAAGTTTAGTATCACTAACTATTTATAGGTAAGTTTTTTTGACCTATTTGAAACAATTTATTACCAGTCTTTTAAACAGGCTAGGTCAGGTCTTGGAAAATGATCTTTATTAGGTAAATAGGACAGATTCGGGCCTTTAATTCAAGAGTCAAGGCAGACTTAGGCCATACAAAGCTTAGTTTTTCTCGGCCTATTTCCATCCCTAGGCAGGGAACTGGGGATCAAGATAAAGCTGGTAAGTTATAGATGTCTATGGTAACGTGCATGGATATGAAACTGTTGTAATCTCCTATAAAAATTGAACAATGTTGCTCAATTATGGAATTTGCTGTCTATTTTGCCATTGTCATGAGTTTGTGGCTTTCATTTCTTTTTAGCTATTGTCCCCGTTTTTCTTAGTTTGATTGACAATCCACGTTTTCAGGTTCAGGCTCTTCCTGCTGAATACCTAAACCATGGAGAAGCAGAGGCCCTAGTGCCACTATGGTCCAAGGCACTTGCTGATGCAGCATCTGATTACCTCGAAAGCAAGAACTCTGACGGATTAAAGAGTGATTTCGGGCATATGCAAGGGAAGGGTGGCAGAGTTTTAAAGCGGCTCGTTCGGGAATTTGCGGATGCTCACCGTAACATTCCAAATCTAACTTGAGCACTGGATGAACATGTTAATTTAGTCTTCAACTGATGCGTTTCAGCATGCAGGTTCAAGAGTTGACGAGGCACCTTGTCTTTTCCTGACGGTACCTGTGTCTGTTGTAAATTGATGAGGTATGTATAGTTGCGTGTATGGTCAACTGTGGTGCCCTACCATATTTAAAATGCCTCACCATTTTTCATTACTATTCTCTGTATTTTTCCTCTGTACAGTATATGCCCACAATTTTGGCCCTTGAAAATCAGGTTAGGATAGATGCCCTCCTTTAATTATTCAAATTGTACAGGATATCCGTGAAGGATCATCCGCACATGGAATTATTAGAGATTTTGAAGAAAAGGAAATCAATGACATCCATAGTCATTTTTCACTGTACCACATGAAACAAATTGAATAATTATAATAGGAGTTGATTTTGTTCTTGACTATATCAAATTCGTAAAAAAAAAAAATGTATAAATGAAGCAGTAAAAAAAATTCAGAAGAGAATAATTTCGTATATGGTTGTGAATTCAATTTACTTTTAAGTTGAAACGAAGTGAGAGAAGAAATACTACTAGCCAAAGCCTGGGTAAATTTGACTTCCTTTTAGGTATAAATGTGACTAATTTATTATCAATATTAATTATTGGAATGAAATTTTAAAAATAAAGTACACATCAAACACAAAATATATGCTAAATAATGTTTTTTTTTTTAAATAAACTGATGCCTTTTCTTCGTAAAAATTTTTGTTTAATGTGACTAGATTTACATTTTTGCCAAGAAATAAATAGACTCATTTGGCATTTTTCTTTCGTTTTTTACGCTGCTCAAAACAATGGCTTATAATTTGAAATTAAGTTCAACTTAAACCCATTTTCATTGTAAAATTATTTTGTTCTATTATTTTGTTATAGATTATAATATTATTAGGCAAAAAAGTACCTGAATACAAATTTTTCACTATGTGGAGACTATCTAGTGTGAGAACTCTTTAAAACGAAGGTGAGATAAGTAAATTTTGATTATATAATGATGTATAGATGATTAAGATTAGAAGTTATTTCATGATCACATGAATGTTTTCCAACATCACGTGATTTTATGTTTTAATTTTAACCATTAATAATTAGATTTAATAGTTATAATTATTTCTCTTACACAAAAAATTTAAGCATACAATTATAGACAAATGATCAAAATTAAAAGTAAATTAAAATGATGTGACTTTTTTAGGCATACAATTTTATGTATTAATCTTAATTATTTAAGATAATATTTGATAGTTAAATTTTATTTATTTCTTTTTCACACAAAAACAGAATTTCTTTTTATTAATTAATAGAGCTTAACAAAGCTCAAAAATAAACAAGAAACTAACTAAAATATTTAGGTAAAGAAAAATTAAGAGAGTCAATCCTTAAGAGAGGCTCTAAAGAAGAAGGGGCTTTGTCAAGCTAACAAAAAGACAGTCCATCTTCAACCCCTAATCTAGCCATTCAATCCGTGCATTGATTGGCTTCCCACAAGATGTGATTGAACCTAATAAATTTAATATGTCTAAGAAAAAGTCTAATTTCCTCTACTATGAATGTTTAAAACTAAAGAAATAGTTTCTTTACAGTCACATTCAATCCAAATAATGTGGATATTCTTATATATAACTAAACAATAACCCACAACTAAGCAGTAATCAAAGAACAAAAATGGATGGAATTGTGGAAACCAACTATGAAAGCTCTTGTATGGTTACGAATAAGTCTGCCACAGCTCGCGGCTCCCGAAGCATGCCAGATAGAACCATCAGTACTGAGCTTGAATTGTTTTTCTAAAGGCGGATGCCATCTAACCAAACCATGAGGCTCCAAATGATTAGCAGCCATAGTCACCTTACTTCTGCTACAAGAATAAAAATAATCATACACTATCCTCTTCAACAAGATATCAATGCTCAAAGAATTGACATATAGTACAGTTGCTATTATTCTAAAAATTATAGATTACGAAGCCAAACGAAGCGGGCCAAAAAGGATACATGGAGAAATTCTGATAAGATAAATTGAACAACATCCAATTAGCCAAGCCAAGATTAAAAAAAGCAGTCTATTTATCAAGTGTAAGAATCCTTTTCCAAATTTGGTTAGCATACTAGTAATCTCTCAAAGTATGTTTCATAGACTCAAAAGCCTCATTACATCTAAAACAAATAGGAGAGCTAGTCATTCTACGATTAAACCTCTCCTCATTGGTTAAAAATGCACCATGAGCCATTTTCTAGAGAAATACAGTAACTCTAGTGGGACCCTTCTAATTCCAAATCAAATCAAAGGTTTGATTATTAATATTACTTCTTTGATTGCACTTAGAAGTTAGATTATAAGCAAAGATAATTGAGAAAATACCATTGCTAGTAGATTTCCAAAAAACCTGATCTTGGTTATTGGAAAGAATAGGCAGAGTAGATTGAGCAATTAACTCACAAATGGAACTGGGAAGAACTTGCCTAATCTTCATCCAATCCCATCTGCCCTGATGGGAAAAGAGGATCACATGATCCTCCAAATAATTTCTACTAATCGGGGTGAATTGCAAAATTAGATAGACTTTGAAACTAATGGAGCCAACAATTCTGCTAGAACCTAACAGTCATGCCATTTCTAATAATCCAGCCTAGCCTTAGATAAAAGCAGTCCCAATAGCAACCATACCCTTCCATAAAGGAGAAAAATTTTGACGTTAGTAACTTTAGGAGTTTTACCTTAGACAAAACTATACTTGTTACAAATCACCTAAAACCATAAATCCTTGGGAGAGGTAATGAGCCTCCAGCAAAGTTTCATTATGAAAGCTTTTTGACTAAATGAATGTCTCAATTTTTCCATTAAGAGAGCCTCAAATAAAATTTTTTATATATTTTATCAATTTCCTTACACATAGATTTGGCAATAAAGCCAACCTACATAAAATAATTAGAAATACTCAAAATACAAGATTGAGCAAGGGTTATTCTATCTATCATTGATAAGGAGTTCATTTTTCTACTTGAAAGTTTTTTTTTGACTTTATCTATTATGAAACTAAGGTCTTGTCTAGTATGATTAAGGTGACTAATAGGGATACCAAGGTATTTCCCAAACTTAGGATAACTCCTAATTCCTAGCCCCCTAGTTAGATCCTGAATCAGAATAGAGTCACAACCATTAGAAAAGTGCTATAGATTTATTCATATTAACATAAAGACTTGAAATAGAACAAAATTCATTTAAAACCTTAGAAATAATTTTAACACTCTATTTATTAGCTTTAATAACCAAAATGATATCATCAGCAAAAAGGAGATGGGATATTTTAGGCCCTTTGTTACTGAAAGAGAAAAGAATTCATCTGTCATCATTCATCCTATCCTAAATCAAGTGAGCTAGTTTCTCAATATATATAACAAAAAGATAAGGAGAAATGGGATCTCTTTACCCAATTCTCTTGCTGGGTTTAAAGGTATTAGTTCTAGTGTTATTCCAATTAATAAACATGGAAGAGGAAGAGATACAATGTCTTATCAATGCTGAAATCAATAACCTATAAAGGATCATCAACGAAACTCCACCTAAGTCTATCATAGGGGTTGTAACCACGATCATGACAAAGGGTCTTTTCTAGATCAATTTTAATAATCATGAAATTACTCCTATGATTAAGTTTATTAAAGGAATGAACAAGATCTTACAGAATTAGAGTATTATCAATATCCTACCTACTATAAAACCTAATGAATTTTCCTACTTCTATTATTTTTGGCAAGTGTCTAACTCTATCCATACTTAATGACTATTTAAACGGACGGGAGGGTCCTCATTCTCAACAGTTGTTTTTCTAAATTTGTAGGCTTGAAGCCTATAAGAATGTTCTATATCTAAAAATCTTTTATGGCAATCAAACTATGAATTTTTTCCTCTATGTTTCAAATTAAATGCCTTTGTATCTTCCATACAAATTGGGCATGCTAATTTCCCTTGAGTCATCCATCCAGACAACATTCCATAAGCAGAAAAATCATTTATCGTCCACATTAGTGTTGCCTTCATATTAAAATTTTGCTTCTTTGATAGGTCATAAGTTACTACACCCTCACACCATGACTCTTTCAACTCATCAATCAAAGGTTGAAGGTATACATCAATTTTAGCCTTTGGATTTTCTGGACCAGGAATTATATAAGTCAAGAACAAATATGGATTTTTCATGCTCATTTTGGGAGAAAGATTAAAAGGTGTAACCACAATAGGCCAACAAGAATATGGTTTATTAAATTGATTGTTTGGAGTGAATCCATCAGCACATAACCCTAACCTTACATTTCTAGGATCAGATGCAAACTAAGGATACACTTGATCAAAATGTTGCCAAGCCTCACCAAGAAATGGATGAGTCATTATCTCATCATTCATTTTATTTTCAGCATGCCACGTCATGTAACAAGCTGAACTCATAGACGTATATAACATTTTTAGTCTAGGAATTAAAGGCAAATAATGTATTCTAGTTTGTGGTCCATCTTTATGTTTACCACTTCTACCACCTCTTTTTAGTTTAAACCTAGGCTCTCTACAGAATTTGTAATTTGTCAAAATAGCATCATCTTTGTAATATAGCATACAATCTTTCAAACAACAATCAATTTTGACTTCTTTTAATCCAAGTTTGGAAACTAATTTTTTTGCTTGGTAAAAGTCTTTTGGATTTGAGTCAGGTTGGGACTAAGCTCACTAATTAATGTAGCTCATTGATCAAATAAACTCTGACTTTGATTGCCTTCTAACTTTATGTTTAATATTCTTATTGCTAAAGATAACTCTGAATGCGCGCACTCATCCCATAAAGGCTTGTTTGCTGCCTCTAAAACATTATAAAACTTTGCAGCCTCTCCACTAGGTTCTGTTCAGTTTCAAAATCACAAAAAATTCCAAATTTAGGACCAACATCATAAACCATTTCTTGATAACGACTATTGCTTTCTTCCCAACTTACATTACCTACATCTTCACTTGACTATAATATATTTGAATTGCCTACTTGATTTTCCACATTAACTACTTCCCCATGCTCAGTCCATATCTAATAATTATGTTTAAATCCAAACTTATACAAATCATACTTAATTGAATCGATATCCAAAAATTTTCTACACTTGCACTTATAACATGGATACCTAACTTTTTGGTTGGTGATGAATTGCTGTGAATTACAACAAACACGTATGAATTCCTCTACACCCTCAAAGAATTTAGGTTTTATTCTACCGACTTGGGTGCAACCTATCATACACCCACTGACAATTTCTGAAAAATATCTGGATCAAGAACTATATAAACCTAATACAAATACACAATATTGTATCAACCTTTTATTATACATTACACAAATTTTTAATATAAATTTTGGCAGAACTTTCCCTAATACATGTCAATTTCCTTACATTTGTTTACCACTTTTTTATAAAAATTAAAATTTTCACCACACACAACTACTATATTATATAATAATATATTAATCAATGCATAAAACACAAACACATCACAATCCTAAACTGTTTTAGAGCACATCCCCTTGTAACTCCACAACATGCTTATTCTACAAACTTCGCAAACACAAACAGTTCCACAACACACAATAATCAGGTTCGGAGAAGGACCTCTATGCCCTTCCTCCCCAGTCATACAATCTCCAATCCTACAACTCTATCTTACAAATTTTAAGTCTCTAAAATACATCAAAAAAAAAAAACTAAACTGATTAAAAGTTAGAGTATTGTACTAGGAACACAATGATGCAAATTACCTTTCAAATGGAGGCTCCAATCACTCACAAAGGCCAAAAAAACTGACGCTCCTAAAGAGAGACAGAAAGAGAGAGGCGAGAGAAAGGAAATTTTACAAAATGAGGAAGAAGAAGTAGGAGGCGCAATTTTCTGTGTTTTGCACATTACAAACAAAAAAATTTGTCTCTAAATGGTTTAAGAAAACGATGTATTTTAAAGGTTCAATTACAAACAGATTTATCCATCTATAAATTCATCAAATACAGTTACAGACAGAAAAATCTATCTGTAAATTGTCAGATAAAAAATTGGTCAAAAATGACAATATTTACACAAGGATTTTTCTATCTGTAACACCCGCTCCAAATTTCCCTCTCATTTTCAAATTACAGACGAAAAAATTTATTTGTAATTCTTATCTATAATACTTCGCGCCAAATGATGGGCCAACTACAGATGGATACAAATTTATCTGTAATACAGATGAATACATTACAGACAAATTTTTCAAAAAATTCACAAAACACAAAAAATCTAAAAATACAGATAGATTTGTATCTGTCTGTAAAGTCTGTCTGTAAATAGCGCTTTTCTAATAGTGTAGCGAGGATTCTCTCGGGTGACAGTGGAGGACGCATTTCTGGGTGCAGTCTCGCTGTAACAAAATTCTGCAGAAACTAGAGTGCAGTTTTCTCTGAGATTTTCGCTGTAGCGAGAGATAGTGCCACTGCAGCGAGAATATCTCGCTGCAATGAGACTATCGCGAGTAGAAGAGTATTTGAGGGGTTTAGAATTTAGGAAATACATTCTCACTCTTTTCTCTTCACCTCTCTATTGATTCTCTCGAATCCCAGCCCTATTTCACCAATTAAATTGCCTCCAAAGCTGTTTAGCAGTTAGATTAAAGGTTGGAATCATGTTTGGAGCTTTTGGAGGTGAGTTTTAATGGCTAAAGTTTTGATTTTCGTCCCTCTTCTCTGTTTTCTTGGTTCTCTTTGATTTGTCATAGAGTTTTCCATGTGTTTTAGGAATGAAATTCGTGTGGGGAACATTTTCTACCATTAGATTGTGTTGGATCTTCGATTTGAGGTAAGGGGGACTCTACCCTATCTCATTGTACTTGAAAATTGTTTATTTGAATGTGTATTGTAATGTGGTTAGGATGAAACGTAGGAAGAGGTATATTTAGATGAGAATAGTTGGTTGCAATCGAATTTTAATGGAAATTTCATGTTACTTGTAGTGTGGATGGTTTGGAATGTGAGTGTTTTAATAGAATTGATTGTTTGTACTTGAGATGGTGATGGAAATGTTGGGCGTTTGAATGTAACACAAATGAATGTCACTACTAAAAAATCTACAAATATAGACAGATTTACAGATAGATTTCTTTTATTATTACAGACCAATTTTAGCATTACAGACAGATTTATAGACGGCTACAGTTCGTCTGTAATATGCGTGTCGGTAAATAATTATAGATAAATTTGAAAATTTATCTATAAATTATAAACAAAAAAATTTGTCTGTAATTTATTTTTGAAATTTTTTAAAAATTGTTTCATTTTTTTATAAATATAATTATTCCTCCTTGTTCCTAATTATCACAATTTATAAACATAATAAAAACTACAAAATTATATATTTAAATCAGAAATTATTTATAAAATGTAAAATTAAAATGTCATTACAAATGAAGTAAACATCTAAAAAAATAATAACAAAAATAATATAACATTGTATATCACTAATAATCGATGTGATCATCTTCTGAAAAAGTATCGTCATTAGTAAAGGAAGAGTCAGAGAAGGAATGACACATGGAGCTGAATATTGGTAGTATTAGAGCTGGTGAAGGAATAAGAGGTGTAGAGGTGTTTGCTCTCATGACCTCAAAGTATGCATGCATCTGCATATGCTGTTGTTGCATCTGTTGCTGTACCTCCCTTTGCATCCTCGATGTCACCTTCTCTATCTTCTTCTCCATTTTCTTCGCCCACTTCTTCTTCCATGCATTTTCCTTGGTCTTCCACATCTCCTCATTTTGCTTTTGCAATTCTTCATTCAGGGCATAAACCTGAGTGCGGACCATGTCCTCCACTTCCTCAAGTACAAGAGAAGGGGCATCTTCGGTGACAGATGCAAGGGATATGAAGTCTACAAAGCAGCTCCCCATGCCGTAAATGCGACCTTTATAAAGGCCACCCACCGTCTCTAACCATATAGTATCCTCATCAACTGACTCTGGATCCTGAGAAAATGCCTCCTCAAGCCTTTGAACATAGTCATCCTATAGTTCAATGCAAATAATTATATATTAGTCTCAAAAATTATTTGATAAATCATTAATAATAACATATAGTGTTGATAAGAATGATTTACATTGTGGCCTGAGATCGTGTATCAACCCACAAGATTTTGTCTCCCTTGCGAGTATGTGTCTCCTTAAACACCTCTCCATGTGTTGGTGGTCTCTTCAGTGACTTTTTTTGCAATTTTAATTAAATCACCATCTCAAATATCAATTATAGATTGAATAAAACAACTAAAAGAAAATTAAAAATCACATACCAAGTTCGCTTTAGTGCCAGCTAAAGTCGTAGAACTACCAGTATGCAATGATCCTCCTTTTAAGGATGCCTTGTTTGTCCTGTTCTTTACAGAGAGATTTTTAAACTCATATGTATCCCAATACTCCTGCAAGACATGAAGGAAGTTGGGTGTTATCCAATTAGCAGATGATGTATTCTGACGGGCCTCAGTGTACATTTGTCTTACTCGCTTTGCAGTGCGACTCTTCCATGCCTAGAAAATCATTTTTTCATCCTGGGGAAGAATGGAGAAGTTGCTCTACATAAATACAATTTCATTAGAAGAATTATAAGAAACAATATCTAACTACACTTAGCTGAAATTAATTAACTATTATTACCTTCCAGTCTTTGAACCATTCCATCTTTGTATCCTTAAGCACCTTTTCAAAACTTGTGTAAGACACATCAAACATCTTCTTAATGGTATTTGTCACCTAGTGGAGACCCTTTTGTAGTGGAATCCAACTTAACACACAATACAATAATACAATTATTATAACATTCACATCAAATATAGTTATTATTCATATTTTAAATTTAACTTACCAAGTAGATCCATCTCATCTTAAAGTTAGAAGTGATCTCGATGATGCCTGGGTCTGTGATAATTGCTACCCACTTACAGCTGGGACAGTAGTGGATCCCTCACCTATGCCCTGTGTAGAAGGAGATTGTGTGGCATGTGTAGTCGGTAGTGAAGGGGGAGGAGCAACATATCTAGGGTTAGGCACCATGATAAACTGTTTTTATCCCCTATCCTGCGAGGTTTGCATAGTAGCTGGTGTGGAGGTAAAAGTGGGAACAATGGGTGAAAGAGTGTTGCCACGATTAGAACGCTGAATAACACTTTTTTTACCTTTACTTGCTATATCTGAATCAAATATAATACATGTTTAGAGACCAAATACACAAATACACAATATTGTATCAACCTTTTATTACACATTACACAAATTTCTAATGTAAATTTTGGCAGAATCTCCCCTAATATATGAATATTTCCTTATATTTGTTTACACTTAATACAACAAATTTCTGATATAAATTTTGGTAGAATCTCCTGTAATATATAAATATTTTCTTATATTTGTTTACACTTAATACAACAAATTTCTAATGTAAATTTTGGCAGAATATCTCTTAATATATGAATATTTTCTTACAATTGTTTACACGTACTTAATATAAAAATCTAAATTTTCTTTACATATAATCTATATATTATGTAACAATCTATTAATCAATGCATCAAAAACATACACATTATAATCCTAAACTATTCTAGAGCACATCTGTAACATCCTTATTTTTAATTAACATGATAATAGTATAAAATCGGAGAAAACTCTGAATAACAGAAATTAAAATCGAAAAAAAAATTGAATAATAAGACATTACCCTTTAAAACTGATTAAGAGAACATCAAATAATATGGTCATATTTGTTTTCATAATGTACAGTAGATATCAGTACCTCCAAATATACATAAGAGTTATCAAAATACATTAGGACCATTCATTTACATTTACAAATACTCAAAATAGTATTGGTCCTAATGAGCAATTTGTCCACCAATGACTAAGTGGCACTAGTCTTCCCCATGCCAACCTTCTAGAATGGTCGTGATCATGGTATGTGACCAGATATATTACTACTGTTGGGGTACTCTTAGTGCCAGAAAAGATATAAATATAGAGGGTATGATGGATTCGATGCACAGACAAATCAAAAGGGATGCTAAAAGCTAACTCCAACTTCATCCTAACTACCTCACTAGGTACCTCACTATCATAAACAAGAATTTTAAAGTAACTAAGTCTCTGGTCTCACCAAATACATCATTTACATTATCTATTACTGAACTCTCTACTACTCTCATTCCCTCTATTAGTGTTGTCATCTGGATTCCTTGAAATGGTTACGTAAGGATGAGTCTCTACATTTATTACCAACCATACATACACAGAGAATTCAATAATACAGATAAAACATTCAACATGCATCATATAGCAATTCAGTTATGCATCCAAATTATGTTTATCTCTATTTATCCTTTTGATACTCATTTCCAAATTCAATTCCATTCTCAATTACATTGTCATTTTCACTGCCCCTGGGATCCCTCAAGGCCTTCCTTAGCATAGATAGTTGCTGGATAGCCACAGCTACACTGATACAACGTGTGCTGACCCGGCCCTTTTTAGCAAAAGCATGGTCAGGAGTATTAGTCAGGAAATAAGTGTGAGGCTTGTGATGCTTCTACTCTCATTTGTGTTGCGCAATTCAAGAAGAGCATCCACCACCCTTATTTTTTCAAGACTTCTCAGTCTTCTCCATCTTCCAGACTCTTAGTGTACCTCTGAATTATCTATACTTGTCTTTATTATATTCCCTTTATTTATATTTTTTTCATTTCATCTATATATTTTTCGTTCTCTGTTTACTAATATTTTATTCACACTTTTATCTCTCTATTTTACTATAGTTTCATTATTATATCATACATCATTCAATTATTACCGAGAGTTAGTCCCCTCGGACTCAGTCCACCACATACATGCTTATATACTCAAATCAATGATCATACACTTCATCAAACACTACAAAAAATGTTTCAAACATAACAAAAACATGTTTTCATCCAAAATACACTTAAAATCATGCATTTCATCACAACATTTTCATGAATACAAACATAACAATTTATTGGTAACAAAATATAGCTCTCCTTACCTTGAAATTGAGGTTTAGTAAAAGGTTTTTGAGGATTCTTGCTCAAAACGTAAGGTTCTTCCTAAATATCACAAAAGACCTCATTTAGATAAGGAGAATCAAGAAAATAACCAAAAGAATTGAGAACCAAGCTTCAAAAACTTACCAAAGAGCAAGGAAAGTGATCTTTGAGACTTTGATCGGAGAAAATTGGAGTTTTTCAAAGATTTGCTGAGAAAATAAGGAGAAAAGTCAAAGAGAATGCATAGGAGTCATGACTTGAATTATAATTCAAGTTTCTTAACTTGGAAATCCTTAAATACCCCTCAACTCGCGACATTCTTGCTATAGCGAGCCAATTCTCACTACAGCGAGACATTCTCTCGTTACAGCGAAAAAATCAGACAAAATTACACTTTGTTGTCTGTCATTCTAGTTACAGCGAGAGCTCCTCGCTACAGCAAAAGCATCCTCACTATAGCGAGAAGAACCTCGCTACAGCGGGAGAGCACCAGAATGCCTGATTTTGATATTGATTTCTCGCTACAACGAGAAACATCTTACTACAGCAAAAACTCATGTAACTCATCCATCTAAAACTCTCCTAATTTCAAGCAGCATGCATTAATAACTCACATCAAATATAAAATTAATAATTAATAAAGTAGGGATGTTACAACTCTCTCACCCTTTTAAGAATTTCGCCCCGAAATTCCCTAGCTTAGAAAGAGATGGGGGTAAGCTTCTCTCATTTGATCCTCAAGTTCCCAAGTAGTGTCTCCTTCATCGTTTGTACTCCATATCACTTTCACTAGAGATATTTCTTTGCCCCTCAACTGTTTGACTCGGCGATCAGTAATCTCACCAGAAAAACTTCATAAGAGAGATTTTCTTGAAATTGGACTGGATCAAGTTCGACTACATGAGAGGGATCTGGAATGTATTTCTTGAGTTGAGATACATGGAAAATTGGATGCAAATTAGACAGATTTTGAGGTAGTGTAATCTCATATGCTACAGGGCCAATTATACTCAATATTTCAAATGGTCCAATGAATTTGGGAGATAGTTTTCGGGTTTTCAACGCTTTATCAACTCCAATAATGGGTGAGACTCTCAAGAACACATGATCTTCCACTAAAAATTCTAATGGTTTTCTCCGGTTATCGTAGTAACTCTTCTGTCTGTCTTGAGAGATCTTGAACCTTAATTATCTTGATCTGATCGTTCTGCCTTTTGGACTAAGTCGGTGGCATGTAGAATTGCTTCTCCAAACTCATACCAATATAAAGGTGTCCTACATTTTCTCCCATATAATGCCTCGTACGGTGCCATCCAGACAAAATTGCATTTTTTTGTCTGTCATTCTAGCTACAACGAGAGCTTCTCGCTACAGCGAGAGAGCACCAGAATGTCTGATTTTGATGATGATTTCTTGCTACAGCAAAAAATCCTGCAACTCACCCATCTAAAACTCTCCTAATTTCAAGCAACATGCATTAATAACTCACATCAAGTATAAAATTAATAATTAATAAAGTAGGGATGTTACAACATCTCCTTATAACTCCACAACATGCATATTCTACAAACTCCACAAACACAAAGAATCTCACAGCACACAATAATCAGTTTCGAGAAGGACCTCTACGCCCTTCCCCCCAGTCATACAATCTTCAATCCTACAACTCTATCTTAAAAATTTTAAGTCTCTAAAATACATCAAAAATAAAAAAAATTAAACCAATTAAAAGTTAGAGTATCATACTAGGAACACAATGATGCAAATTATCTTTCAAAAGGATGCTCCAATCACTTGCAAAGGCCAAAATGTCACGACCCCTTTTTATAAGGGACCGAGAACATTGTTTCTACACCACATACTTATTTAAAATAGGTAAATAAACCGAGAATATAAGTATAAAAATTCACTTCTCATTCAAAGTAAAAAAAAACGAAGTTCCTTACAACAAATATCCAACAGATCAACATAATATTACATTTAGTTTATAATATTCAAAATACAAAAAAAAAATTATAATACGTGATTCCCTCGATATGAGGTCTCATATATAAAGAAAAAGGACTTTGATGCATTATTACTCAACTCCAGCTTCTAACTTTTCTTCACTGGCCCCTCAGCCTGTGAAGTAGATGCAACACCTGCTACATCTGCTCACGTACCACCGTACGATCATCGCAGTACACACGCACACAACGACATAGAAAGAAATGCAAGGGTGAGCTTACCAAACATAAAATAAAATTATATATATATAGAGCAAAATATTTCTCACAACAATAACCCCATGCATTTCCAGCCCATCTAATGCACAGCATGAAAACGGCTTCCAACTGGTTTCACAGCCTAAGTAATCCAGAAGGAACCGAAGCGGTCCGGAGCGACCCATTCCGGTATCTGGATCCAGACAAAGACAAAGACAATGACTCGGCATGAACTTACCGTTACATGTCTACCCACCTAAACATGTAACTCGGCTCTATAATGACGCAAAACATATATCTCGGCATGATGCACGCCACCAAAATTATTTTAACAGCTCAACTACGGCAAGTTTATAATAGATCAGCCAAAATCTCGTGCATTTTAAACTAATTAACAACGATTCTGACTTAGAAAATAGCTTTTATTCAATAGATCTAACAAAATCATATCAAAATATCTTAAAATAGCATATTAAACCGTTCAAAACATAGTTCATAGGTTAAAGTAAACTCCCCTTACCTCAGAAAGATGATTCACACTAGATCTACCGAATATTACTTGATTATAACAAAATTCACCGAAGATTCAGCTTTAGAACGGAGTTTCTCCTAAGAACACCATGAATTTCTATAAGAAAGAGAAGGAGAAGAGAAACGAACGGTAAATCTAGCTTCAAACTTAAAGAAACTTACTTCCAATCCTTCAGAATAGATGTAGAATCTCAGATCTGGCGAGAAATCTAAGTTTAGGAAGGTTTAGTATGAGAGAAATGGTGGTTTACGGCCTTAGAACCTTTGAGAACCTTGGATAGAGGTGAAGAAATGAAAATTTCGTGTGAAACCCCCTTTTTATAGAAAATTTTCGAAAATTACTGTTCACGACGGAATTTACTATTCACCGCCTTACTGTTCACGCCGAAAAAATTTACTGTACATACGCGGTTTGCACTGTTCATTGGCACTGTTTACACGGTACTATTCAGTTTTTTTTTTATATAAATAATTTCAACTCCATCTAAATATATTCCAATACCAAATAATCCTTCAATTAACATTGAACAAGTATAAAATATTATAGATTACTCAATAATAAATTAGAAGCCTGACACAAAAAACTGAAGTTCTTAGAGAGAAAGAGAGAGAGAAAGAGAGAGAGAGAGAGACGAGATAGTAAATTATGTAAAATGAGGGAGGAGAAAGAGGAGCTGCGATTTTAAGGATTTCACACATTACAGACGAAAAAATTTATCTATAAATAGTTTAATAAAACGGTGCATTTTAAAGGTTTATTTACAAACAAATTTTTCTGTCTGTAAATTTGTCAAGTCCAGTTACAGACCAAAAAATACGTCTATAAATCGACAGATGAAAAGTCAGTCAAAAAGGGTAATATTTACAGATAGAGTTTTCCGTCTGTAACTTCCACTCCAAATTTCCCTCCTATTTTCAAATTATAGACAGAAAATTTCATCTGTAATCCTGTCTCTATTATTTCGCACCAAATGGCAAGCAAGCTACATAATCCTTCTGTAATATAGACGGATTTTTCAGAAAATTTAAAAAAAAAATTCACAAATCTGTCTGTAAAGTCGTCTGTATTATAGACGGATAAAAATCTATCTATAACGGCCGTCTGTAAATGGCGCTTTTCTGGTAGTGTGTGGGCTATGTGTTGTGTATGAACATGAATTCTATTTGTGATTGAGAATGTGGTTGTAAATATGTGTGAATTTCATGTTATATGTGATTATGGATATGTTGGAAACTATGAATGGTTCAGCGATACACTAGGGTGTAGAAAATAGGAACGGTAGAAATACCTTAGGGAAGAGAGGATGGTGGTGACATAAACAGTGAACGTGGGTGCACCACAGGCCACACACTCTCCTCCTGACTCGGCCGCTGACAAACACCTTTGTCGAGAGGCTCGTGACTGCACAAGTTGTATCCGTGAGGCGGCGACTAACCGATAATCATTCATGGTCTGAAACTATTATCACAGTGCCACAGTGAGTGTGACTACGTGCAGTGAGTGCACATGTGTGTGTGTATGGATTGATGATGGTGCAGTGGTGCACCTGTGTGTAGAAACATTCTTATTTTATAAAATAATCAAAATAATGTAGAAACATTTTCTAATACAACATGCAACAAAAGTAGCAACATTTCATTCTTAACAAATTTAACTAGACAATATTATCTATATACATCATTCATCATTTGATCATACACATTGTCTACTCTCATTTCCTCCATATTTTCATAATCAACTCTAGACCTTATACCCTAGTGTATTCTTGAATTATCTATATAATATCTCAATAGTGGCACATCAAAAATCATATTATTTATATCACTCAATATTGTTCTAATACAATTGTTACAAACACAATAATCAATGTATTACAATATGTGTTATAATCTCACTCGTCGATATATTACAACACATATTATAATCGCATCAATCAGTGCTTTTATGACACATGTATTAGTCATCCTTTTTTTTCTCATATTTTCTCAGCATTTTCATATATTCCCACCAGTTTCATTCATTAGCCACTTTCATATACATATACACACACACACATACACACACACACACACACACACACACATCAATCTCATACATCTCTATTCATTATCACATTTTTCTTCATCTCTTTCTTTATTCAAATAACTAAATAACTTTCGTCAAGTTCATACTAAATCAAGTTCTTCATTTCAACACTTATTCATAAAACACTAATACATTATCATACCAATCAACCTAATATGCTGAGGGTCGTGACACCCTTGAACTTAGTTCAAATCGTACAGTCCAGGAATATATTGTCAGAGATCACACTCTCTTTGTCTTAATATAGTCTTCTAGCCTAAATTTTGCATTTTTAACTTTTTCATCATTTAACACATATTATTCAAAAATAATAACTTGCACTTTTTGGCTATACATACATATATATATATATATATATATATATATATTAAGTAACTTGTCTATAAAACTTCTTAAAACTCTTTCTTACTCATGACTTTTTATTGTAAACTTTATCCCAAATAATTTTAAACAGATCAAAACTCCTTTTTTTTCATAAAAATCTATTTTCATCATATAGTTTCAAGAAAAATCTATGAATTTGCTCTTTAGAATAAGGTAACTTAGTTCTTTCAAGATCAATATAAAATAGAATCTAGGGTTCATACATTACTCCTCTTATCTAGAAATGAATCTCTTCAACTAAGTTCTTCGTGAGCTTTAGAGAGAAACTCTATGTCTTGACTAAAAATACTACTCAAGGACTAGAGTTCTTCTTATATTTGAGTGGAATAGACGTTTAAGCTTAGGTCTGAGAGAGAGAGAAAGGGAGAGAACGAAGAGAAACAAAGCGAGAAGTAGTTTTGGATGAAATTTCTTAACACGATTTCCCTTAAATACCATTCAAACCTACACGTTCTCGCTTGAGCAAACTTAACTTTCGCCTAGGCAAGACCATCCTCGCATAGGCGAGAATGGGTAAAAAAAACTAACTATTTTTCCTGCAACTCCTTGCCTGGGCAAGCTCCATCTCGCCTAGGCGAGCTGCTTCTCGCCTAAGCAAGACCCCTTTTCGTCTGAACGAGGGGACAGTTGAGGCAACTTTATCTTATCTCGCTTGAGCAAGACTTATCTCGCTTAAGTGACAATGCTCCAAAAATTACAATTCAAAAATATTTGTCTCGCTTCCAAGAAAGCTCAAAATTAAGACCTATGAGATCTTGAACAGAATGTCCCACGTTCTATTTTTCTTTAAGGTTTATTGATAAGATTCATTAATAGAAGAATTTCTTTATCCTCCTAACTAAGGTCCCTCTTCTAATGTAC
Source organism: Abrus pulchellus subsp. cantoniensis (assembly GCA_024086825.1). Classification (NCBI taxonomy): domain Eukaryota; kingdom Viridiplantae; phylum Streptophyta; class Magnoliopsida; order Fabales; family Fabaceae; genus Abrus; species Abrus pulchellus. Next base: position 16,437,391 of record CM044050.1, read on the forward strand.
CTACTCATTACTATTACTGATAAGTTTATCAGACTGAAAGGCCAAACCTAAGGCTTACTAGATTGCTTATTAGATACATGAACTTTAAGGTTAGAGACTTTATTCTAAGAAGGACCTGAGGTATTATGGTTGTTAGAGTGTCACCTTGACGTGGTGGAAGTCATCAGTTCAAGCCTGATTATCCCTAAACCCAATGGGAGTTTTTCTATTTTGATGCCGTGATCGAATGATAATTGAGAATGGATAAGAGGCTCGTGGGGTTGACACGAGGGGGGGCTATATTTCTGGGAGCTAACTCCAGGCGAATATGAAGCGCATGGATACAAGTTATGCCTTGGAATGAAAGAGAATTTTGAATCAACTTTGTCTACGAACAAGGAAGCTATAAGTAATGCAACTAGGAATCTCATGGAGAGTTCGATCCTGGCTCAGGATGAACGCTGGCAGCATGCCTTACACATGCAAGTCGGATGGGAAGTGGTGTTTCCAGTGGTGGACGGGTGAGTAACGCGTAAGAACCTGCCCTTGGGAGGGGAACAACAGCTGGAAACGGCTGCTAATACCCCGTAGGCTGAGGAGCAAAAGGAGGAATCCGCCCGAGGAAGGGCTCGCGTCTGATTAGCTAGTTGGTGAGGCAATAGCTTACCAAGGCGATGATCAGTAGCTGGTCCGAGAGGATGATCAGCCACAGTGGGACTGCTGGTATGTCCTTTCAGTTCTGGTCTGGGGAACGCCGATCAAAGAAAGCACTCCTATACTGCCTGGTGTTGATTCGGCAATTTGCGTCTAGTGGGGAGCTTTGTCATCTCAAAGAATAAGCGGATCTTCCCTTGCATGCGGATCTTAAAGTCGTGGATCTCCTGATGGCCGGTAGCTGCTTTCTGCTCTCCTTATTAGTGCCAACTCCGCTAGGTATAGGTAGGGAGTCTTCTACAAGTCGCATTACTGGTCGATGACCTTATTTTGGAAGCTGTCGAGATGCCTTTCCTGGGGGAACCCTTCCTTGCATTCTATTATTGTATTCGCTTCAATCGCTCCTGAATCGGCGGATCAAAGATCAATTATGCTTCCTGTTCCAGATCCTGATAAAGGATTCCTAAGATAACAAATCTAGACCTTGAAACAAATTCCTTAGGTTTCCCATTTTTGGAAGCTAGCCCACTATTTAAGGAAGGGCTAGGTTTTTTCATGACTTGTTTTTTAGCCAACATCCAAGGTCCAAATTGATCCTCTTTTGTACCAACCTTATTATTAGTACAGTCAATAACCATATCCTTACTCAAATTGGAAACAATCTCCATTAAATCCTCATTTCCTACTAAACCTTGGGCATATTAACCTCAGTTAGCCTAACCCTTTGACAAGGTTTAATATTCTTAATAGATTGTTCCTGACGATGTCCATATTTATCACAATTAAAACATATCAAATATAATCTCGCATATTCTACTTTTAATTCCTAACCTAGTGCTTTAAAAGCAGGGACCAATTTCCTCCTAAGGTTTATTTCTATACAAATTCTAGCAAATTTTTCCCTAGACTGTAAGGATGTATAGGGGCCCACCTTAACATAGACCCCAAGCAAGCCCTAACTTGCCAGGAAATTTTATTATTATATAGTTCAAGGGGCAAGTCAAGAATCCTAATCTAGACAGCAATTTTCTTAAGGTTAAAATTTTTACTTCTAAATAAAGGTTTCCACCTCTAAACTACAAGGTAATGATCCAAAATAAGCCATGGCCCCTCAAACAGGGTCAACTTGTAGTCTTTCATATTTTCAAACTTTACTAAAAAGAATTCATTATTTAAATTCAGAAATGATAGGAAACCATTGTTTTCCCCAGATACTATTTAGTTTTTGATTCAGGTAGCTAAAACTAACAAATTTACCTATGAGCCTTACTATTAGAGTAAACCTCCAAAGGACACATCATTCTTCATAATCATCTAAAGGAATCTTGATGTCAGGATACAAGTTTTACACAATGTTATGTATGTCTTCATTATCTTCAGGTTCATATATTATATTAAAATCTTCTAACACCAATTTAATGATTCCATTATCATTCAAGACTAAATCTAGGTCCTTTGAACCAAAAATTTTATCCTTATCTGAATAAGATTCAGGAAATCTAGAGTTAGAAAGCATCTAATCTGGTATTTGATCTACAGATCTAAGATCTTCTTGCATGTACCCTTCCACTGGTTCTAATGAGGCGTCTGAGCCTAACTTCACCTTCTTTGTACTTTAATCCATCAAGTCTAGTTTCTCCTTAGATCTCTTTTCTCCTTCATTTCACTCCATCCCTTAAGACTTGCAGGAGTGAGGACTTACATCAACCTTTCAAAACCTCTGCAACTTTTCTACACTCACTTAGGCTTGTGCTTGCTCAAGAAGCTAGGGTGAGAACCCTAGTAGCACCTACCCTCATTCTTTAAAAGTTGAGAGCCATTTCTTGAAAAAACTTTAAAAGAGCAGTCATTAAAAATTCTCTTTTTATAATAATAAACTCAAACTCTTTATAATAAACTTAAAAGTCTTTTAATTACTTAACTTGAATTTGGTTGCAAGTTATGTTATTTTTTCAAGTTAAAATATAAGAAAGGGTATTTTTCATTCCTAATAGTTCTTTAAAGTAACTTTCATTAAAACTTATACTTTCTTTTACATGGGTGCAGTGCTTCTTTCATATTTCATCCAACTTTTAGATTATTTTTACACTGAATTTTAAATTGTTGAATCGGAACAACTCGTTTGTGATTTTTTTTTTCTTTTCTCATCTTAGGCAATTTTTAATGATAACAAAATAAAAACATATACCCTTTAAAATAACTTTGTAATTATAATTTAATTTTTAAATTCTGAATCACATTGATGGCAAATTTTTATAATAATGTATTAATATTTTCATTTAAATTATAAAATATTTTCTTCTATTATTAAATAATCATTGTTATTTAGTAGTATCAGTAATAGTTTTATTTAAAAATTTGGATCAACTCAAAAAATAGAAAAAATTCAGTAAATGGTTGGTTTTTTAAATGTTAATAATTTTTAATGGTTGTTAGCAGAACGAAGGCAAAACAGGGAATTTTGTTAGGCAAATGAAAAATGAAGCTCTATTTTTTTTATAATAATTTATCATTATTTTATACTATGTTTTTAATTTTTCATGCAGTTAATAGTTTTAGACTATTAATTTCTTTTCATTTTCTAATATTTATATGTATGTTTTGAATTGCACGAATGGATTTATAATTTTACTAGGTTATTATTATCCGCCCGACAAAATATTACCTCTTTGTTTTATATTAGTTGTTATTTGAGAATTTTTATTTGTCTTAAATTGTTATTTGTTATTTTGGAATATCCAGGAAACATTTATTACTTTTTTTCTAATAATGACCTTATTTATTAAAAATTTGTCTACTAACAACTAAAATAACTTTAAAACTGCAATGACTTCAGCACATTTAACATGAGTCTTTCAGTAAAATTAATTTTTTCTACATAATTATTAGTCGAACTAAATATTTTCCTTAAGATATGTGCATATTATAGATGACAACTAATATAAAAATAAGAGAGTATTTTTCTTTTCTTCTCTCGTTAATTTTCATCAAATTTTACTTATTCTTTATTCCAACCAAAGAATGTACAAGCTTTTTATCTTTAAATATTCATCTCAACCGTGCATAATATACTATAACTTAAATGAGTAACAATATTTATGAAATAAATTGTTTCATGTTTATTTTTTAAAATTTAGAATTCATGTAACAATGATGACAAAAATTGTGCGTAGTAAAAATTATTATTTTAACATAAGAAAGTATTTATTACATCTTTAATATTATTACAACTTCATTTTTTTTATCTTTATCTATAATTAAATTAAAAAATATTAACTTCAACCCTAAGAGCAACAACTAATAATAGTTAAAAAGATAAACATTTGTTATATATTTTTTAAATTTAACATCATAAATATATATTTTTTCTATACAAATATTTTATTTATAAATGCTTAAATTTAACCGGTAGACTAACAAAAAAACCTTAATAATATTTTTATTATTATTATAACAAACTACAATTATTTCACTCTGTTCATTTTGTTTCCTTCTTTTATTTTTATTAATACCGCTTATTTTTTATTTTTGAAACTTTTTCAAACCAATGTGTAATTTTTTTCAATTATAAAAATAAAAAATATTCACATTATTATTTCACAATCAACCCACTATCAAATTTTCAAATTAAATGTATTGAAGTTTTAGTCTTTTATAAGACTTTTATTTTAATTTAATTATGCAAAAAAAATTAAAAAAAGAAAAAATTTCATATTACTAATATAAACTATTTATAGTTCTCTAGTAGTTAAAATAACTTAAATGACAGTTAATAAAAAAAAGAGAGAGAAAAGTAAAGTGTTGTAATAGTTACGGCTCTAAAAGTAAATTATGACAGACTTTCGCTATAATTCGATTCTTCGCTTTATTCTTTAAGGTTCACACAACAAGTGTATAAATTTATTGTTCATAGATAAGTATATTCATCAAATAGTAATAAAATGAGTTCTTAAAATACCATTTTATAATATTTTTAAGTATTAATAACATCTTAATTCAATTGTTTGAACTTAAAGAATATAAAATTAAATAAAATAAAGATTTAAATTAAAGAGAAATTAGAGAATAAAGAAAGTAGCACAACCTATAACAATACAATATTTGAGATGAATTTTAGGACATATATTTTCACCTTTACGTTTCTCTATGTTCAATTTTAGATTAATTTCAATTTTAGTTTCCTTATAATTGTCAACCACTCATACTAAATTTATTAATATATAATTATCATACAATGTTAACATTATTTTATCTAAGCTATCACTTTCAAAGGTCATGCAAAGCAAAAGAAAGAGAAAACATAAAGAGCCTAAGAACTATTATCTTATTTTATCTTATAAATTCATTAACTATATGTAATATAATCACCTACAATATAATTAACTATAGTGTTTTTAAGAGTAGTCAATTCTGAGCATATAAATATAGTGCAATAGGATCAATATTAATCAAGAAAGAAAATTAAAATTATCATTAATCATAGAGAACATATAGAGTTATGCAAATGATCTATAATAGCCCTAGTTATAGATTTATCTAGATATAATGTAATAAGAAATTAAAATAATAATAAATTAATCCATAATCATTCAAAGAGTAAACGCAAAGTAGATAAGTTCATAATAGAGAAGAGATGAAGAGAGTTCTTAATCCTAAGACATGCTCCCCAAAGCTCCAAAAGTTGTCAATGGCCAGGCAAAACCAAGATGTTCTCATTTGCATCCCTCAAGGGTTCTTTTTTATAAGGTTTTGAAACACTAATATTTCATAAAATTTAAATATTTGGACTATAACATCCTGCATTTTGATTTAAATAAAATTAGGTTTGTTAAAGTATAATTGGAATAGATTTGGATAAAATTTATATTTAAAATAATAATAATAATAAAAAATAGTAAAACCGCCTATGAATAGTGTCAGTGAACAGTAAAACTGTCTATGAACAGTAAACCGCGTATGAACAGTGAAATCGCCTATAAACAGTAACCTGCGTATGAACAGTGACGATGACGTCATCAGTGACATCATCAGTCCGTGTACAGTACATGTGCACAGTATTTTCCGGCGTGAACAGTGACCTCAAACAGTGTTTCTGGCGTTAACAGTATTTCTGGCGGTGAACAGTAACTTTCAAAAATTTTCTATAAAAAGAAAGTTTCAGATGAAATTTTCATTTCTTCACTCCTATCCAAGGTTCTCAAAGGTTCTAAGGCTATATCTCGCTATTTTCTCCCATACTAAACCTCCTAAACTTAGATTTTTCTTCAGATCTGTGATTTTACGTCTGTTCTAAAGGATTTCAAGTAAGTTTCTCTAAGTTTAAAGTTAGATTTACCGTTTGTTTCTTTTCTTCTTCTTTTTCTTATAGATGTTCATGGTGTTCTTAGGAAAAAAACTTCGTTCTAGAGTTAAATCTTCGGTTAAATCTTTATAAAAGCTCTATTTTGAGGTAAGGGAGACTCTACTTTATCATTTTGTTATGTTTATTACTTGTATTCTCATAGATCTTATCATGCATGTGGTTATATGTGGAATAATCCTTGTTTTATAAAAATAATCGATGAAAAGTGAGAATAATTGGCTGTTTATGTGATTTTATGATGAATACATGGTGAAAATGTGATATTATGTTCAAATAGGGTATGATAAGGTATATTGAGGATGGTTGATATGATTTTATGATTTTGTGATATAAAATATACAAAGAGATGGATGTTTCATGTTTGAATATATTATGTTTCATGTAAAAATGATATGTATTGTGAATATGCCATGGTTTGATGTATATGATGAAAAGTATGTGGAAATATAATGAAAAATATGTGTGAACATGATATATGGCATATGTGAACATGTGAATATGCTCGAAAGAGTATGAAATAGAAAAGGATATGATGTAAATAGTTACAGAGATACACTGGAGAGTGGAAGATGGAGATGATATGGAATATCTTGGGGAAATGCAGGTGGTGAGTGACATTCAGGATTGTGCATGGAATATTGTGTTCGAATGCACCACAAGGTCACACACTCATTTCTCGACTTGACTCCTAACCATTACCTTTGCTAAGGGGCTGTCTATTGCAAGCGTTGTATCCGTATTGCATTAGGCCATCCGACGACTATTTACATAGATGTGTAAGACCTCGGGATAGAGACATCGGATAACTGTGGCCACAGGGCGCGGTAAGCGCGGATGAAAGTAAAAGAAATTGTGAATCTATGAAATATAATATGTGTTGAGATGAGAATATGCTTTATATGACACTGTGATATGTAATGTCATGATGTTTTCTTTAATCATGATAAGATGTGTTTGTCATGAATATGTGTTAAGTATGAGTGGTAGGGTAGAGACTCACTCTTACACAACATTTTTCAGGAAACCAAGACGAATAGTACCAGGCTCACAGTGCATGGATAGATAAGAACTGCTATAGGACTTAGTTATTTTGAGTTATGTAATGGATAATTTCAGTTCTATAGCATTCTTTTGAAACAGTTGTAAAACTACTATTTCTCTTTGTTGTTGATGAAAAATTTAGAATTTTTTGTTTTTCTAAAGTACTTATGAATTAATAAAATTTTACTCTATGAAACTTATATCATTTCAATATCTGTTTCTCATTAGAGAGTTTTTGAGAGAAAAATTTATTTTATCATTTAAATATTTGTAAAAATTTATTGTATATTGAGGAAAGAAATATAAAGTGTTACATGGACAAAAAGCATGACTGTGCACACCAATATACATGGTTGTGCATATGCTTTAAAGCGTTTTTATGCTAATTGTTGAAGCATGGATGTGCTCATTGCTATTTTTTACCAATTTAAGCTCAAAATGCTTTCAAAATCTAATCATGACCTTCTCATGCTAAATTTTACAATTAATATAAAAATCAATGTAAAATCATAATCAAATAAGGGTCGAGTATGTAAATATAGGCTGTAAAAACATATTAAAATATGGACTTATCACTTGTGCACTCAAGGACAAAACACTATGAAACCACACAAACAATTATCCAGAAGAAATTTATATCTATGAAATTTTATCTCAAATAATTACCAAATTTTTGGCACTTGAATGTCATTATCTTTACAATCCTCCACTAATGGCATTAAAGTGACTATAATCTTTGGACAAAAGAAAGAATTTTGTGCTCAAGTGTTAATATCCTTAGGATTAAATTAACACACAGTGAAGTGAAACAACACCTTAAATTCAAAAAGTGAATTATTATTGAATTTAATGGACTCGGGATAAAACCCTCACAACACGCACTTTAACTTTAAAATTGTAATAGCTGCGTGATGACATGTTTACACAAATATTTTAGGTTAAGTGATATAACACTATTTTTTATGAAGTGTCTGACAACGTTGTGACCTATGCATGTGTTTTCTTTTGCCACTGTAAGCATTATTATTAACTACACTAATTGCAACTTAAGAATCACAATAAAGAGAGATAAGAGGTATAGGTCTACTCCACAATGGTACATTTGTCATTAGGCCTCTTAACCATTCTACTTCTTGACCACAAATTCAAGAGCTATGAATTATGATTCCATTTTAGATCTTTCTATGCATATTTGTTTACCTAATTTCTAAGATATTGCTCCACCTCCTAAGATAAACCACTACTTGTAAGTAGAACTTACCTCATCATTGTCTAAAACTCAATTTGCCTCATAAAATCCTTCTAAGACAACAGGAAAGTTAAAGAAATATAAACATTAATCAATTTTCCCTTTTAAATACTTAAATAATCTGATAAAGGATATTTTAATGTCTACCACTAGAGTTATGAGTATATCTACTCAACTTATAATGTATGCAATATAAGGTCTAGTGTAGTTCATAAAATACATAACACTACTAATTATTTTGGTATATTTAGATTGAGACACACTAATTCTACTATTTTTTAAAATATATTTTTCATATTTAAAATATAATTTTAATTAATTATAAATAAAAAATTTATAAAAATAATAAAAAATATTTATCTCTTAATAAAAAATATTATAATAATTATTAATTACTTTGATGAAAAATGAATTAACCTAGCTCTAACTTTTTTCTTAGTCCACCTTTTTTATAAGTTGGAGCTTAAAGTTAAAGTAAATAAAAAAAAATGGTAGTAGTAGGTGGGCTGGGCTGTGCACTGGAGCCCCATCCAGCTCTAATGAAAGCCAATAGTTCCAATACAAAAATTCCGATATAAGAAATTTCCCGTTCACCATTTCTGTTACAGAAGCAGAAGCGACAACCCTAAGCCCAGATAGACTCTCATTCATCACACACGCGAAGGTACTTTCCCTTCACTCCCTTCAAATTTGATTTGATTGTTTCTGGGTACCGTTGGTATGTATTAGTGTTAGCAAGTGCATCTGGGACTGCAATTTTCCTTGAATTTTCGGCGTTTGACTACAAACTACTCCTTTTCTATTTCTTTAACTGAGGACAATGAGAATACTGAAGATGGGTCTAACAAATTTTGGGTCTTCTGAAAGGAAATGGGGAAGAAAGGGGAAAATGTTGACTGTGATTGACTTGGATGGACCTTGTGTGTTTGAAGCTTTTATACTAATAATTTTCATCATATTCATTTACCCGTATTTAATTTTATTTTAAGGCTATGTTTTAATTGGTTTTTGGCTGACACCGGTAGGGTCGTGTGATCAATGTAGTCAACTTGACCCAGTGGGATAACGTTTTGCGGTTGTACTTGTCTTTAAAAGGTTCAATGCAATTGCCTATCTACTCCATATATTCCATGTTTTAATCATTTTGTTGGGGGGGGGGGGGGAGTATTGCAGTTATATTCTGTGGTTATTTACTAAATGTGAAAAGAATATCATTCCATTTGTTTGGCTGGCAAGGTGTTTGGTGTGATGCACCTACTTATATAATCATTCTTCGAGCTATAATATATAACATCTATAATATGCAAGCTTTAACTGGATATTTACCTGTAAGTTGTCATCTATGGGCCATTGCTGCAAAGAGTAGGGCCTTTAACATGAAAGATAATTATTTATGCTTCAGTTTAGCTTATGGGGAATGGAGATAATTTCATTCCAAAACATTCTGTTAATATGTACATTTATGCTGTTTTTGCGTCGTTCTTGCCTTGCTTCTGAAATTTCTATTCTCATGGTCTTTGAGAAGAACTTCTATGCTAAGAAAAATGCCATTTAACTTACTTTCTTCCTTCTATGCTTTGACTCGAAGCACTATCTATTTATTACTTCTCCTTTGCAATGGAAAAACATATTCTATTGTCATTTTGAAGCAATCTTTTGTTACTTAAAAAGAAAATTTATTATGTTGATGTATCGTCTATGTCATTTTGTTGTGTGCAATTTGCATGTATATTAATTGTCTTGCCATATTACTAAATTTGCTTTTATTTGGTTCTGTTTCTAGGCCATTCTTCCTGTTATTTCCAACAATGGCTGATGGTCATGAATCAGACAAGAACATTGAAATATGGAAGATCAAGAAATTGATCCAAGCATTGGAGTCTGCTAGAGGAAATGGTACCAGTATGATTTCTCTGATTATGCCTCCACGTGATCAAATATCTCGTGTAACTAAGATGTTGGGAGATGAATTTGGAACTGCTTCAAATATCAAAAGCAGGGTGAACCGGCAGTCAGTGTTGGGTGCCATTACTTCTGCTCAACAGAGGTTGAAACTGTATAACAAGGTTCCTCCAAATGGTTTGGTTCTTTATACTGGCACTATTGTCACTGAAGATGGCAAGGAAAAAAAGGTGACAATTGATTTTGAACCTTTCAAGCCTATCAATGCATCACTTTACCTCTGTGATAACAAGTTTCACACAGAAGCTCTAAATGAACTTTTAGAAAGTGATGACAAGTTTGGTTTTATTATTATGGATGGTAATGGCACCCTTTTTGGGACTTTAAGTGGAAATACTCGGGAAGTGCTTCATAAGTTTACTGTTGATCTACCGAAGAAACATGGCAGAGGAGGTCAGTCAGCTTTGCGTTTTGCTCGTCTTCGAATGGAAAAGCGGCACAATTATGTTAGGAAGACTGCAGAACTTGCTACCCAGTTTTTCATCAATCCTGCTACTAGTCAGCCTAATGTTTCAGGACTTATACTTGCTGGTTCAGCTGACTTCAAAACTGAGCTGAGTCAGTCAGATATGTTTGATCCTCGTCTCCAAGCAAAAATATTAAATGTGGTTGATGTTTCCTATGGTGGGGAAAATGGCTTTAATCAAGCTATTGAGTTATCTGCAGAACTGTTATCTAATGTAAAGTTCATACAAGAGAAACGCTTGATAGGAAAATATTTTGAAGAAATCAGCCAGGATACTGGGAAATACGTCTTTGGGGTTGATGACACATTGAAGGCTCTGGAGATGGGTGCTGTCGAAACACTAATTGTGTGGGAAAATTTGGATGTTAATAGATATGTACTGAAAAATAGCACTACTGGTGAGATTGTCATAAAACACTTGAATAAGGAACAAGAGGCTAATCAAAGTAACTTCAGAGATTTAGCAACCTCTGCAGAGTTAGAGGTTCAGGAAAAGATGCCCTTGCTTGAGTGGTTTGCCAATGAGTACAAACGATTTGGATGCTCGCTGGAATTTGTGACCAACAAATCTCAAGAAGGATCTCAATTTTGCAGAGGGTTTGGTGGTATTGGGGGTATCCTTCGCTACCAGCTTGACATCAGATCATTTGACGAGTTGTCCGACGATGGAGAAGTGTATGCAGATTCTGATTAAGCATATTATACTGTGGAGCTCTCCGCCGGTTTTGGGTAATTGAATGGAGCTGCAAACTCCATGACAAAAATTTCCTAGACAGTACCTGGATTTTGTGGTATTAGGACTTGGTCCCGTGTTATTACATTCTTCGTGCATGTATTATAAACTTCCCTTTGTTAAATATTGTATCCTTATGACAACTCTACCAGATTTTGAGGTGACTCCCCAAGGAAGGGCAGGCAAGCAATCAGTTTACCTTGGGAAGTCATTCTTTAATTCAATGATATCAATGCTTCAATGTCTTATCTTACCTCAAGGTTGGTGGCATTTACATTTTGTTTAGTTCTTAGTTCATTGAGTGGAGGCAATCCTGCTTGTATTACTGTCTGTTTTTCTCTCTTGTACTTCATTGTGGTGCTGCATGCGGTAATTTGTTTTAAGAATCAAAATTACAATTGGTAAAATTAATCTCATAGTTCCTGAACTATTTGGAGATTTTTAAATAAGTTTATATACTTTAAATATTTGTGATTTGAGTTTTTAAACTTATGGGTCCCCCTTGCTAGAGTTTCATTAGGGTTCTGTCCAAAATTGAAAATTTTCAAATAGTTTAGGAATTAAATGGTTAGTTTATTATTTAGTAAATCTTTAAATTATTCGATCATTTTCATTTGGGTTTTGTATTTGACTAAATCTTAGTCAGATATTTAATTAAAAAATTTATAAATTTTGATAAATTTTTAACTAATTTAGAAGTTCATAGATTAATATGCGTTTTTCTTGCTTTATTTGTCAAATATTCATAGATTAAAAAAGTCTACAGATACTTACCATCAAAAGATGTCAAATATCATGACTGTTACAGTAATATACAGTAATTCAACTCCCCGATTAACGAAACAAGAAAGACTTCATCTTTTCCTCATCCGAGTAAGAGTAGGTTGGACATACATCCCTTTCACTCTGAGTGGAGGAACTCATGCCACTACCTGGTAAGCTTGTGCACATCCATTCTCGATAAGGAAAGTATAACACAATTTATAGAATTTAAGGTAAAACGTACATGCAATAATGAAGTATGCGCATAATATAGATTATTTCGAAAGTTATATTGGGGTTAGGGTGTTATATAATGTACATGATGAGTATGGTATGAGTTTGAATTTAAATTATTAAAAGATTATCACTTTATAAGATTTGACACTGCTATAAAATTTAACACGTTTATGGTATAAACATTATAAATCATGTTGATATTAATGCGAAAATCATATATAAACATACCTCAACAACTTTTTATATAATATCAACTGTGTTTATTTCGTTCTTTAAATTATAACTACCTAGATGATTTCGACGTTATTTTTTTTTTTAAATTACAATAGTATACAATCAAACTATTTATAGTTTTATATTGGATTTAACAAGATTTTAATCTCTTAAAAAATTATAATTTTTTTATTTGATCCTTTATTTTAAGTTTTTTTAAAAATATTTTTCCTATTTTTTATCCCATGTGATTTTTATATTTGTGATTTATTATTTTTTATTGTTTATTTATGACATTCAACTTGACTTATATAATACGATGTAAAATTGATATAAATAATTATGCGACATTTACATTTTATTCTCTTTATACTCTCAAATTTCAATTTTAAAATGTTAATAATGACATGTTTCCATGTTATATTTCAGTCAAATTATTTAAGTCATAAGGAATGTCACGTGAGTAAGTAACGGAACAAGTTAATAAATAACTAACACATTAACTAAATAAAAATGAAAAACGACTTTTGTGGGATTAAATTGAAAAAAAAGGAGGGGGGGGGGGGGAGGGATGGGGCAACTGAAAAAACTATGAACTTTTAAAGCATGTTGTATTGGTTTTAAGATGTATCAACAGAATATAAAATAATTTTAGATAAATAAAAAATATTATAAGCATATTAATTTACATATATCTAGACCCGATAAAGATTAAGATTATTTCTATTTATTTTTAGGTATTTATTATGATATTCGTAAACTTAAGAGAATATTTTATATTCTTTTATAAATTAACTGTTGAGATTCATCTAATGTCTTAAAGATTAAAGGTATTAATATGTTTTTTTTAATTAAACTATTTATTCTACTATTTATTAGCATAAAATTAATGATGATGATTATTTTATGTATAAAAGAATGTATTAAACTTTCTCAAGTATAAAGGGTACTATAAATGTTATCTTATTTTTAATCCATCTTTTATTGTTTGAAATATTAATACAAACTTATATAATTTATATAGTGTCATTACTTTTTAAATTTAAAAAATAATGCAAGACATATTTCAAAATCCTTAAAATTTTATGAGGCCAATGAAAATGTGATATACAACTTTAATTATAATACAATTCTTTTGTCGTGCTTAACAAATCCATTAAGTTAAAGTTAATATATTATTTGGTCCCAAAGTGATAACTCGGGTTATTTAAGTTTCTAAAGTTTGCATCCATACAAGTATTCCTAAGAAGTGAGCATCGATGTTATTATATGTAACAAAAACGTTGATGTGCAAGTATAGGTGCATGAAATTATTTGCCAACTAAATTTCCTATGTGAAATCCCATAATAATGTCATCTCTAAAACATTAGAAAAATATTGAAATTTGCACACGTGTTCACCCTAAAATGAATGTTTACTCAAATTGGAAATTTCCAACAGTAGAAAGTTAAGGGTAGGTGGATACTGGTAAAAAATGGAGGTGTATTTTCAGTAGAAAATTAGGGTAAAATTTACCTTTTTGTATGGTTAATGCATTGCATCCCTATAGGCTACCTAATGGCAATTATTATACTGTGTAGTTAGTGTTTCATGTTAGCATTTCACGTACAACTTAAAGATACTAATCGGATGGAATGATTAACTTTGCCAGACCAATTTGTAGAGATGCACACTTCTGAAGATTAAAGAAATACTTTAGGATTGTGTTTGGACGGCGTAATTTAAAAACTTTACATTTTATTTTATGTATTTAGATAAAAAGAAATTAATTTTGAAATATTATATTATTTTAATTAGATAGTTTTTATGTCAAATAAAATAATTTTAAATGATTAATCTTCATAGAGAATTTAAATTTTTTTGTATTATGCTTGACTTTTTATATTAATTATTTATACTTCATTTCTTATATACTTATTTTTCACTTTAAATAATTTTATTATTTATTATATTTTAAAAAATTTTAAATTCTTCATCCAAATACAATATAAAAGATAGAATTATATATTAAATCTAAATTTTAAAATATTTCATTAAATTTCCTCAGTTTCTTTATGAAATACCACATTTTTTGGAATGTTTATTTTTCTCCACATCACATCTAAAGAATTGAGCACTAACTAATGTTTCGTAACCATGACAAATAGACAAGCTTCCTAGAAAGAAAGAAAAAAAATCAACATCAATTTTAGGATTTATTTATTTAAAATAAAAAAAACTTTAAAAATATCTCAATTCAACTTAAAACATAAATTGCACAAAATTAAAATATTTTGTAAATTTTACGAGTCATATCAGGTTTGATTGAATTATACTCAAGCATATATCTGAATTCAATTCAGTTAACGAGAAAACTGAACCTCCAATTTTAAATTCTTTTAAAGCAAATTTAGCCTTACTTAAATGAATATAAGCTGAATAACAAAATAAAAATATGAAAAATTTGCTTAAGCACTTAGAACTCCTTACAACATCTTCCCAACATTCCAGTGCATACAACATCTCCCAAAGCTCATTTCCATGGTCGTTCGCTCTTCAACCTCCAACGTCATACTCAATATGATGCTCACAGTGTATACCCACATCTATTATTTATTCCTCTCTTCTCTACACTCAAATATTACCGTATTCTTCAAATTCCAAAACACCCTTTTTGTACCTAAAGATTTTGAATGAGATAGAAAGGGGTGCTGGAACCTCAGAAATTCATCATCGTACGGCTACTAGAGTCTCAACTCAAAGGAAAAGTCAACATTTGCAGTGATGAGCCATCTTATCATTTTTCCACTCACTTTTTGTTAGGAGTCTCAATTCATACTCAGATTTTGATGCATTTGATATGATATGGGTAGGGAGTTTGCCAATCCGAAGTGTGTATTCCATTACAATACCAGATTTGTTGATTTGTTCCCATTAGAGTTTGAGCTTTGTGGCAATGTGAAAGACCGTTGCAGTTCTGCATAATTTTGGGCTATTCTATCAACTTGGAGAGAAATGGATGCAGATGGAAGATGGCTGGAAAGGATGAAAAATTTGCTTAAGCGAATTTTTTATATTAACTAGACTGGATCAAGCACACCCCATGCTAATAGTGAGCATGTGCTCGATTGAAAGTCGTTAAACCTTGGTACGACTTCTTATTTATACATAAGTATTTTAGGTATGTACGACTTATGAGTTGTGCTTGTTGAAAAACTAGAATATAAGTTGTTATGCGTGCATGTGTCAAGCCTATGTGTGCTTAATAGACAAGTTCTTCACCTAGGTCGTGCAAACTTGTAAAACGACCTCTTAAAGTTAGTTAAAATATATTTAATTTAAATTAACACATTTGTGCCTTTTTATTAAGCACAATTATGCTTAATAATGATGACACGAGGTGTGCTCGAGTCGTAGTTACAACTACTGGTAATGGAATAAGGAACGATTACCCTTACATTATACTCCATCATACTGATAAGGCAGTGAAATTTGATGATCCTCGTCTTCAACAATATACAAACTAAGTGGTCATTTATCCAATTAACAAATTGGGTAAATACTTTTTGATTCCTTTACAAATCTTTACGTCTTTTAAATGTGTCCTACTTGTTTCACATGTAAGTTATTTTATTTGGGTAGAAATTGTGAATGTAACTTTTCTAGACATTGTAATAAATTGTTAGGATAGTTTGGAATCTCATAATGCTTACTTTGCCTTTAATATTGAATTTTGTACCTTTCTCCAAAGTTTTGTTCGTTGAACACGACTGTGCATGAGTTTATTACTATCGTGTTCAACTAAATTTAGAGATTTTGATTTTTGTTAGTATGGGCGTGCTAGTTATGAACATGGTTGTACTCAGTGTAAATTTGGATTAATGTTGCTGGAAATGAGCACAGCCTATGTTGAGTTAAACATGACGTGCTTATTTTATTTACACTAAAATTTGTTAATGGTCTTATTTATGCATATGGCTAAGAGAGCGCGTGCAAGTTCTAGCCGACGTCCAAAGGCAATGGATCTTATGATGAAGCTAACATGGACTTAGGTTATTTGTTTTGGTGTTCTTGAGATTGGAAGTCACGTATTGAGAAGCTAAAGAACTACGTCTTTCACCGAACTCGGTATATAATCCAAGGGAACATGGAGAAGTTAGGACTAATGGAAGACATTGACACCCTCATTTCTGCGATTGGATGGGAAGCTCTAGCCAACATAGAAGATATGGCCTTTAGGGAGCTAACTTTGGACTTTATCTACGTTAAAACTTTGATGTTTAACCGTTTTGAAGTATCTATTTGTTGTCATACAATTGATTCACAACTTCCATTTATTTTGCAACATTTTAAGCACTCTTATTTTGTTTTCTATCACTTGACAAAATGAAATTAAATAACTTAATAGGAAATAAAATAAACAAGCATTCCATTTACGCCTAGAACAGAAGACACGTGTAAACTGAATCAAATAAACTAAGCAAACAAAAAATTTAATAAAATATATTTTTTAAGATTGATTTAACTAAATATAAATTAATTACTAAATAAGCAGATAAGCATGTTCCAAAAACATTGATAGTAAGGTCGTGTTATCATAAATCTTGAATTAATAATAAATTGCATTAGAGTTGAGTAACTTGCAATTGAACACAGTCATGCTCAGCATTAACACACAGCATGTTCAAACGTAAATTGTCTAATCTTAGTGCAACTTATATCAAATTTATAAAAGTATTAGCTTTGTGCAATTTATGTTTTAAGTTGAATTATGACATATATAATTTTAAAAAAAATATATATTTTTAAAGTTTTTATTTTAAATAAAAAAAAAGCCTTAATTTTATACTCTTATTTGAGGGGATTTTGTGGGAATGATATCAATAAGTTATGGCTATTACCCTTACTTTTCAGCTTACTTATTTAAAATTTTACTTATTGTGTCATTCTACATGCATTTAAAAAAAATAATTGAATTAAAATATTAAATTTTAAATTTTAAAATTTCTTGAATTTGATTTCTTTAAATAATCCACCCACTGAGGTGAAGATAGATTAGGATAAGTTTTGGTAAAATGTTGGTAGTCTAACGTATTATCATTCATGTTTTTTATTTGCGTTTAATCCTTTTAGTACAAATATGTAGGTTTAATTTAACTTTAAGCGTCATTTAATGACCTATCATTGCATCAGAGTCTTTAAATCTGGCCAATAATGTTTAATTTCTTATGTTAAAGTTGGTGTAGACTTTAATGAAACTAATATGTTTTATGTTGACATTTGTTGGTCTGAGTAGTAAAGAGACTCGTTCTTCTTAAATAGTATAAAAAAAAAGTTTTGTAAATTAAAAAAGTGGGTAACGAGAGAATTTTGTCCTCTCTTAAGACTCGTTTAACTTAACTTCGGGCATGATTTAAGTTGATTTCTAGATGGATTTAAGACAAAATAAAATTATATGCTGTATAAAATAAATGTTTAATTAATTATAGTTTATTTAATAAGTTCTTTTTACTCAAACAAAGACATAAGCTACAACAAAAAATTTATTGAACAATTTTTCTAGTGTCCAGGACACAATAAGAAATCAATAAATAATATATTTTATTAAAAATTGTCATATTTAATGTCAGAGTATCTATTGTCACATTCGTATGTTTATTCTTACTCCAATTTTTTTTAAAAATAATTTAAAATACCCTTATTATTGATATAGTTATAAGAGAGAGAAAAGAGTATTTTAGACAAAAATCACTTAAAAGAAAATGATAATAAACATAAGTGGACAATAGATACATTAATGTGTGATTTTTATTGCATTGGATTCTATAATTTTCGTAAAAAAAATTATATATAAATTTTTATTGTGTGTTATTAGATACGTGTTAACGAAATTGTTGATCAAAGTAAAAAACATAAACTATTCTAAGTCTTCACATACCCACTCTAACTTAATAGAAACATTATATACCCTAATAAGCTTATTTCAGCCCCGTCTTGGGCAGACGTTTATTTATTTATTTTTTTATTTATCAATAACGTAAGTGTAAACAGTAGATGTTCATGTTGTTTATTCCTTGGCAGTCAACTAGGTGAAGGAACAAATGGTATGTATGTTGCAATTTGCAAATCGAACATACTAAAAATGAAATAATATTGGCATTGCTTTGAAAACAAGAGTTTCTTTCTTGTATGCCTTGTGATCCCACTCATATAACAAAGCAGAAAGAGCTTCTACAATATATAATAGCATTGTTCGACAAGGATGAATCTAGACTAATAAATACCTACACAGACTAATAATAGAAAAAAATTATTTGTAAGATAATTTTTTTAGGTTCATGGACAGAAATTATGGAATGTCTCTAAGTTCAAACAGCTCAAAACTAATTTTTACTAATGGTTCATAATTGCTATTGGCCATAGAAAATTTTGCACACAGTAAAGTTTTAATCATAAAATTTTTTGTTAAATAAATCGACCACATATGTGAATGCAATGTACCCTTTCAGATTACTTGTTAGATAAATTTGATTTTGAGTATTAGTATTCTCACGATGTTTATTAAAATAGGTGAATGTATGAATACCTAACTGATCAATCTACACTCATAAATTATTTTTAATATATTAAATTTAAAATTAAAATATTAAATAAATCACCTTATATAACTTAATTTTATTATTTTAACTTTGTAAATGATTATATATTTCTAATGAATGTTAATATATAATTTTTTTTAAACCGATTTTAGAGTGTACAATTATCGAACTATAAATTTATAAACTAATTATTTCATAAATTTGTTATATTGAATTTGAATTTTGAAAAATTATTCTATTTGTTACAAGCACTAGGCCCTCATTATATTTTGTGGTTAATTTATTATGTTTGAATTAAATAGTTATATTTTGTTTGTTATGCTTTGCAATTAATATATTATAAAATAACACTTACGAAACTAAAGTATACGTCATGAATTCGAATACGAATATTAGGTATTCATAGAATATAAGAATCTCATCTATTTTATTTGATGATTTGATTGGGACTGCCATGCGTCAAGATGATAACTATTATATATATATATATATATATATATATATATATATATATATATATATATATATATATATATATATATACACACACACTCTCTTTATCTTAAAAAAAAAAGGTAATATAGGAATAAACATTAGAGTTGTTAGTCATAAATATGATCCAAAAACAGGTGTCTTGTTCAAATCCTATGCATTGTCATGGTACGATTCTAATTTTACCTTTATTTATACAATACAGTTTGAGCAAAATCGATTCTTTTGTCATAAGTGATTGATACCAGTGTAAGAATTACAATATATCAATGAAAGTTACGCGGTTGCCGATCTTTGATAATTTGTCAAAGCGGAAAGAAAAGCACAATCAGTTCAAATTAAGTTAAAAGATCTTTATATTAAATCACGTAGATTAAAAAAATTATTAAACTCATAATTAAATTCAAACTCAGTTTTTATATTAATTGTGAAATGTTAACAAGATTGAAAATAAAGAAAAATATGTAAAAATAATAAATACTTCTAAAGCTTTGTAAAAAAGTTTAATTAAGAACTAATAAGAATATATAAAAGATTCTTATTAAAAGGCTCGAAAGGGTACGTATTTACGGTATAAAAGAAGAAAGAATGCTTAGTTGGAACTGCATATAGAAATAGAAAATATTAAGAAAAGATATGGATGACTTATTTATTATTTATCACATGCAGCATTCCGAGAAAAGAAAAGAAAAGAAAACTACACATAAGGCAAAAATTGTCCGCTCACTTCTCATTGGCTAATAATATGCCGTTTAAGGATACAAAGTTTGGGGCTTCAAGAATCAGCAAGTTCTATAAGTTGATTGACCACATTTGGATCTGCAAGGGTACTTGTATCTCCAAGTTCATCCAGCTGCCTCGAAGCTATTTTTCTCAGAATTCTTCTCATTATCTTTCCACTCCTTGTTTTTGGAAGGCCAGGTGCCCAATGGATTTTGTCAGGTGCTGCAAAGGCTCCTATCTGCAATGTTAAAAAAAAATTAATGTGAATATTAATTTATAAATTAAAGTTCCACAAATTGACCTGTAATTCATATTCTATTAAGTCATCCCAAGTTAGCCTGATTACATAAAGAATATGGACTTCCTTGGCTTTGTATCAAAAGATGTCAAAAAGCAAACATTAACTTAGCATCGGTGTGTATACACAGAAAAATACCATCCCTCCATATAGATCTAAGTGAGTCATGATAATTAGTGGTGTCAAATTGTAATGTAGAGCCTGTCAGCTGAAACACAGAATTAAAACATTGTCCAAGGAATGATGGATTCATGTTGTTAACATGTTCCATATAGTTAAGAATATAGGCAGAATACTTTTTGTAAGAGTTTGTGTAGTCCTCCTCTAATGACGAAGCTTTAGAGATTGATTTTTTTTTAAAAAAAAAAACAAGACAAATAAGCTCAAAAAGCTAATTGCCTAAGGCAACCTCTATCAATACCGACTGAAGAAGAATCAAAATATAAAAAATCAAAATAAATGAAGGAATAATATTGAAATATCATATTGAGAGATCATATCATGACTGTATTTAGCTAGAGCATCAGTAACACCATTTCCTTCTCTCAAAGTATGGTTCCATATTACTTCATCTTTCATGGCTGATAGACAGCTAATATCTTACACAAAATTGAAAACGAGTTATGATTAGGACAACCAAGTTCCATTAGGTGAAGAGCTACTCTAAAGGTTGCTTCCCTAATGATATTTTTATAGCTCTCTGTCACCGCAAGTTGTAATCCATAGTTTACACCGCACATTTCTGCCATCAAGCTAAAGTAGGACCCAACTTTTGCAGAAAAGACATTTACAAAGTATCCATTATGATCTCGAATAATGTCACCAAAAGTTGTTTGATCAGACTAAGCATCATATTAACCATCTTTATTGACTTAAATCCACAATTCAGGTGGAGGATGTCGTTACATGTTACTCACAATTGGCTTGAAGGAGGTTCTGTTTTGGAGAATGGAGAGACTTAAAAGCTCTATTAATCTCATCCACATGTTTTCTGGTAACATTCAACACATCTACAAGAACTGGTGATACCCGTTGGAAGATCCATTCATTTCTTTTTTGCCAGAGAATAGAAATGGTAACTATAAAGATAGTGTTCCAATAATAGTAATGGTTGGAATCCAATCTAAATCTCATATTAGCATTCATCCAGTCTTTTTAAGTCCAAGCTCCAAAAGTTTTGTATTCTTGCATTAGGAAGTAAGTGTATCCATACTTGTGTAGCAAATTCACAATCTCTCAATATGTGAATAATGGTTTCATCTTTGTAAGGACAAATCGAGCAAGACCCATCCAAAGTAAGGTGACAACTAACTCTCAACATTTGATAACAAGGCATCATTATAAACTTTCCAAAGGAAAAGCTTTAGTCTTTTGAGGGCCATTCCATTTCGAGATATCTTTGAATTTTGAGAGTGAGTTAGGCTCATGTTTTTTATCTCATGTATTATACTATTATTTAACAAGAGAACTAATTAAGATTTCAGGAAATCATTTCAGTTATTCTCAGTAGAATGATAAAATTTCCATGAATATCTTGAGCAACTAATAGCACTACACTAGGGGTCAATCCAGAATACAACCCCCACACAAATGCCATTACTCTCTGGTTGTATGATGCAGACAAATGTTATCTAAATTGCAAAAGGATTCAAACAATAAGAGCATGAGAGTTTATCAAGGCATATTAGTTCCATGTTCTCATCTTAGAGCACCGTTGTCAGGAAAATTCCTGAGAAAAATTAGTCCATTGTCTTTACTTTCATTCCTGTCAACTAGTAATAAATCCAGGAATAATTTAAAGGAAATTTTTTTCATTAAACCCTTAACCATCCAGGATATTATTGACTGACCATAGTGTTCAGATAACCGTTAAATTTTGCATATGCTTTTGGAAAATGTGTAATTATGTGTCTATATGAGAACATATAGTGGATTATATACAGACCTCCTTTCGAACTGTGAGTATGAGGTTCTTCCGCAATTCTTCACTGTAAGGAACACCATCTACAACGGTAACAAATGCATAGATTCCCTGTCCTTTGACCTACATTAACAATGGTAATTGATTCAAATAGAGGCAGCAATCACCCGGTAATGCTATAAAGAAACTGCAATTAATTTCTTGCATAAACAAAAACACACTCGATAACACACAAGAAAAGGATGTTTTGGTCATACCTCATGTTCCACACCAACCACAGCAGCCTCTGCACACTGAGGATGTGAAACTAGAGCTGATTCCACTTCTGCTGTGCCAATTCGATGCCCACTGAATATAACAAACTTATATTAGACTTAAACATCAAATAGAATAGAACTGCATGGATGGTATAACCTGTCTATATATGTTTACATGCTTGTACTTACAAAGAAAGAAATTGCAAGGTTGAGGAATCATCTATAATTGCTTTTGAAATTTAAATAATACCTGACATTGATGACATCATCAACTCTTCCAGTGAGCCAATGATATCCATCTTTATCCCTGAAACAAAGTTAAATGAGTAGATCATAATTATCTCACACATTGCACATGTTCTGGTGTTTCCTGTGTTTGAAGTAAAATAACAGACAACACAAGAATCCAGTAAATCACTAACCTGCTGCAACCATCACCACTGAAATAGTATCCAGCAAATGGCTTGAAATATGTTGTTTCATATCTCTCATGATCACCATATAGAGTTCTGAATGCCCCTGGCCATGATTTCTTAACACACAAATACCCACTGCACTCACCTTCTATTTCAACACCTTTCTCATCCACTATGACAGGCTACAGTTACAAAATGATGAAGGCAAAGTGAAATAGTAGCCAAGAGATAAAACAAATTTATTACAATATAAAATGAACAGAAAGGGTCTATATAAAAGACCTGAACTCCAAAGAAAGGGAAAGTTGCAGAACCAGGCTTCTGGGGCCAAGCACCTGGTAGAGGAGTTATCTACATGCAACAGTAAAAAATTTTAGACCCCAAAGAAAGAAGAGCGCAAACACGATAAGCTCATGTGTGTGTGTGTGTGTGTCGTGACAAGATAGAACGTAAGAGCTAAGACTATTTACAAACCCAACTTTCCATACCACTTGAGCTGTGCATGTAGGACAGAACAGATTAATTGTAACTACCGGAACAAACTCATACTATATGTTCAGTGTCAGCCATTAGAATCATATTTCAGTATTTGACACACATAATCAATGAAAGCTGCAATACCATGAAGCCACCAGTTTCTGTTTGCCACCAGGTGTCTGAGATAGGGCACCTTGAATCTCCAACTACATTGTAAAACCACCTGAAAGAGAAAGATCAAAGAATGCATCAGAATGTCCTCTGATATACAAAATTAAGCAGTAAATAGCTAAAAAAATACAGATAATAACCTCCATGCACTAGGATTTATGGGCTCTCCTACACTTCCCAGCACTCGTAAAGATTTCCTTGAGTAGCGAGTAACATACTGCACGAATTACAATATTCTGAATGAATGATTAAATTAAGAAAAAATGCGACTCAACACTCTTGCATCAGATAGTTCCCTTGTTCTATCATTATGTTCAGATATTCTGGTACGAATTTTGTTTTTCACAATATTAACATAAACTACAAATTATATTCCCATAACAGATGCAAAGACATCAATTTTATATGAGGACATATTTAAGATTTTTTTGATAAAAGATTTATAATAAATTATCTGGATATAAGGATCTATTTGGCTTGAGAAAACGTTTTATGCTTTTTATTTCCTATTTTCACAGATAATTACACAAAAATGCCATCTTGTTCACTTTTTGTATTTTGTTGTCACTTGTCATAGATTAGTATAAAAAACAAAGCAAACAAGTTTTTCTTCATAAAATAATAGTTCATTTCATTAAAAATTGCAACAATATTAAGTTTCTCCAGCCTTCATTCAAACTAAAACTAATTTAAGATATGGAGTGAGGAATGCCCAAAAAGATGAGATATACTCTGGGTGTGTGTGTGTGCTTCCAGAAGCATTTATTCACCGTGGAATCATTTTTCACCCAGGTATACTAAGCACATTCAAGCATAGAGGTATCTTACCGCATCACCATCACGCATGAGGGACCTTACTAGTGTGGGGGCAGTGTAGAATATTGTCACTTTATATTTGTCAACAATATCCCAACTTCGCCCAGCATCAGGATAATTGGGAGCCTGCATTCACGTAGATATCAGATTTAAAGTGAAGTACATATTAGAAATTCCTTGACTCTCATAATTTTCTATCTATGAAATCAAAATGCCAATACCATGATGTTGGTGTAAATCACTGTACTCTTATTTATAAACCCTGCAAGTATATTTCTTTTTAAAATATGTTGCCAAGAAAATATTTTTGTACCTCCAAAGATCAATATGAGGGAATCAAATTAATTGTTGACCTCTTGCTAATGAGAGTCATAAACTTCTTTCTATCAACTAGCCATTGATACATTAAGTACCTCACTTTAAACAGCATTTCAGCAGTTCAGTTTCTTTGAAACAAGAGTGTAAAGTCATTGAAAATCCTTTTCATAAGTGATTTACTAAAAGGGGTTCTGTTGGGTCTAAGCCAATCGGACCCCCATTAAAAACATATCAAAGGAGGGGTAAAAAGGGAAAGGTGAGTAAGGAGGCCGTTAGGCAAGACTCTAACAAACTAACAAATTAGCATACGTGGCAAGGAGAAGAGAGAGGAAAGATGCAGCGGGATATATGGAGGCTGGACAGAGGGAAGAAGATAAGGATTATCAAGGAAGTTATTCAGGTGGTTGTTGCCACAGGAGGAATCTCATTCTCTAGCAGCTAGTTTTCTTCCTGTCATCTATTGCTATTTGTCTGTACTACCAGGGTCATTCCCTGGGTTTGTTCTTTTAATTCCATAATACAATCAGTTCCTATCAGATTCAATCTATGACCTCTACTCAGATCCTGCCCTACTTTATTTCGGGTAAGGTAAGGTAAGCCCAAGTGCTGAGTTAATGAACATTTGGTAACATTTCATTTTCTTTTTGGATGTTCAGTAACTATTTGTGAGCTCAAAAAGAAATGTACTTTCTCACAACACTATATATTCACCGGTACAACACATTCTGTTCTTTTTTAGAAATCTTAACGAATAACAAGCAATTGCCAAAGCATTTTTCCCACTAAGTGGGATTGGCTACATAATCAAACAATCCATTTTGTTCAATTAAACATCAACTTTTCAAAGAAGCGATTTTGATATAAGTATTTTTATATTGGTTTCACTAAGAGTTCTTGATCTTCCTCTACTGCTAATAAGCTAACCTCCATCTGGGTTTTGATTGGTCTTCTTCTCACATCATCAAACCATTTTTTAGAATCCTTAAATTGTAGAAGTTTATATTCATGGTTGAATTGTTCTTTTTTATTCCACTGACAAAATGTCTATTGCATTCAGTTTCTCTATTTCAATGATGAATATGAATGTTTGACAATATATTCCAAGTTGAGATTTATTACCCCTTCAAACACAACGACACTTGAACCATTGAGCATGGGTCCATAAGTGACATAGCTGTGCCCAGTAATCCAACCACAATCAGCTGTACACCTGTAGTCAGGGTATAAAGGAGTTAAATAAGAGTACTGATCCAGTTTTCATCAAGAACATCTCAAAAATAAAAAGGATAGAAGATAAACTATAAAAGATACCAGTAGATGTCAGACGGCTTGTAGTCAAATGCATACTTGAATGTTGTTGCAGTGTACACCATGTAACCACCAGTTGTATGGAGGACACCCTTTTAGGAACACATGTTAGAAAGCAGCATCCGCAACTAAAGAAAGAAAGAAAAAGAAATGTGAGTTAAAGTACAGCACACAAATACCTTAGGTTTTCCTGTACTTCCACTTGTATAGAGTAGAAAAAGTGGATCCTCTGCGTCAACCCACTCCACTGGACAAGTAGTTGGATATTGAGGAATGGTGTCCTGCAAAATCAGTAAAGAGTAGGAAAAAAAATAATGGTTAAAAAAAGGGTGGAATTATATAAAAGTAATAGCCATGAACATGAAAAAAATACTTAATCACCACTAAACAGAAAGTAAAGATTCATAGAAAATCTTATCAATATCATTAGAAAAAAATTAATTTGTTAGAAATAACAGCGGAAATTTAAACTGAAACAATTGTGACTAATTCTAAGCAAAAACACGTAGACATTTTGCACAAGTACAGAAAACATAATTCATGATACTACAGTTAGCTAACCATGTGGGAGTATATATGCAACAAGGGGAAAAACTTTCACATACTAACCTGCCACCATATATCTCGCCCCTCCTTCCATTTGGTATCTACCCTCTTCATTGCCAATGGGTTTTCATAAACTAGGCATACATCTGTTTAAACATGAAAAGAAAAAGAATTAGGTCAAAGAAGATAATAAAGGGAACATTATGTATTAGGGATTAAATTGGATATATCATATACAACTTCATAACATAAACCAGTATAAGTAATTCTATTGCTCAGTTCAACGGGAATGTCCATTGCATTGTAAAAGTTAAATGGAATAGACAACAACCGTCAAGGGAGAATTTTATAACCTCCCAGCCTACACTTTATTAGTTAATAGCAAACATAAGTGAAGACTGTTGGAATGGTGATAGTAAAAGAAATTACAAATTGTGTGTTTATTGATTTCTTTGTGCTAGGTTTTCATAATATGAAATTCTCACACTATCAAGTATCAATTAAACTTATCAATGTATAGGAAAATCCCACTCCCTAAAGCCAGGCAGCTAAGAAGGGAGAGCCTCTACATTAATTAATATTTATGCATCCCATGCCCAGCTGATATGGGAATGGGACTCATGCTCCCATGTTACATAATATCTCACAAGATAAAAGAAAACTGCGAGACATGAACAACACCCAGAAGGTTATGTTGATCATCATCAACTAAAAAGTTTTATTAGTAGTCATTTTATTTGAAGAAAGTGTTTGCCTATCTACATGCTAGTAAGCTCAAGTTTTGTAACTGATCATCATGAACTTTAAAGTGGTGCTTGATGTTAGCTATGTTGATCTCTCTCTCTCTCTCTCTCTCTCTCTCTCGGTGTTTGTGTATCTACCATGTACACACTTATGCTTGAATTGTAATAAGTGAATCAGAACGCCAAAATATTTATTGAAGGCATTACAGGACTGAGTCCGAAACTATAAAAAAATCAATGATATCCCCACCTGTAGAGACCCCATTTTGGGCTGAATCATTGATGGCAGCGTCAACTATATCTTTCAGATAGATAGGCTTGGAGCCTCTTTTAACAGCATTGCAGGTAATTACAACTTTTGGTTTACAATCAATTATTCTCTGGGCAAGAGATTCTGCAGAAAAACCGGCAAATACAACCTAACCAAATCAAAAAGCTAACGGTATTATCTCAAAATGCAAGTGAAACATATCAAGCAATCTGATAATTATGCAAAAATGACTAAACAAGAAAACAGTGGACAAAGATTAAAAATAGTTTGTGTGATACCGAATGAACAGCACCAATGCGAGCACAGGCAAGCATTGCAATGGGAAGCTCCATAAGCATGGGCAAATAAATAACTACAGCATCTCCTTTCTTCACACCAGCATCTTTCAGGTAGTTTGCAAGCTGGAACAAAAATTATTCAATCACTCAGCCAATTTGTGTTTTCCACATAACAACAAAACATTCAAGCACCCAAACTTGAGAAACTTAAGCTTGAATATTCTCTTTCTATGAGAAAGAGACACATAGAGAGGAAAGTCAGAACTAACCTGGCAAACTTTATGGAGAAGCTGAGTGTATGTTAAAGTACCATCCATATCAGGCTCATTGCCTTCCCAGTAAATGGCAACTTTGTCACCAAGTCCAGCTTCAACATTTCTATCCAAGCAATTATAACAAATGTTGGTGATGCCACCCTTGAACCACTGAAGCAATGCAACAAGTGAAAACAGACAAACAAGACACAACCACACTCAGCCTTTGAACAAACACTATCAGAAGGAAAAATCGAAGCAAGATCCAAATTATATAATGGAAACAAACCAGTCACCTCAATCTTGATTTTGCCTTTTCTAACATCAAAATTTTCATCACACACTTTATCCCCCCATCTCTGTTTCCAATAGAACTCTGATGCAATATCAGACCAAAATCCAGCAGGGTCCTCAATCGATCTATTGTACATCTCCAGATACTGACAGATCACAAGTCACACAAACACACCAAAAATAAATAAAGAACTGTTTTAATTTTCTGAAAATTCTACACAAATAGTGAAACCCGGAAAAAAAAAACTTTTTTGGCCTAAATAAGTCAAAATCCATGGAACCCCAGAAAAAAATTCTGAAGCTGCACGTTAAAATTTAACAAAAATCAACGAAAACAGTGTGAAACCTGTTCAGGGGACTGAACATTTGCTTGGGTAGCAAAATCCTGACTTGGAAGAACGAAATCATCCTCTTCAGTGGCGAGAGATTCTCCAAGTATCACAGCGTTCAACTGTGAAATGTGGCCAGCACCAGATGGCAGAAGCTTCATGGATTCCACGTGGCGCAGAAAATTGTTGGTCCTCAAATTTGAAGCCATAGTAATAGAGTTCCTCCTCTTGCTTTTCTTCCTAGTGAGGCTCCCACAGTTCCAAGACAAAGAGGCAGAAGAACAAGACCTGTTCAGAATGTGATCCAACGCAATTGGGTGTTGTGGGTCACACGCAACACCGCCAAGATGAACAGAAACAGAGTTATAGGACGCAGGAATCATTCTGCCACAGTTGTCAACAAGTAATATATAAAGAATTATAATAATTAATAAAACTGAAGAATCCCAAAATCAGCAAATAAAATGGTTTATTTTCTAACTTAATTTAATTTATTTATTTATCAGCGGAGAGAGTTGGAACTTGGAAGCCCATGATGGTCACGTTCATAGGACCATAAGAGGAAAATTATAAAATAGAAAAAATGTTTTTTAATTCCAAAGTCCAATTAGATAGACGTAAGAATTGTTTGGTCAGAGTGTTATTATTGGAAAACTTTGGTAACCTTTATTGTGGGACTTTTGGGTGAGATGAGGAAGAAAGAAAGAGACATTTGGATGAGGTGAGATGAGGGTTTTTCAAAAGGCACTCGTTTCTTTTCTTGGGTTTCAAAGGGAAGAGGATGATCTATTCCTAGTTTTCAGTCAAAGTCCCTGTGATTCAAAAATGAAAATGATAATTACAATACCATTCTTTTGTCATGATCCCAAATAGTCAGAGATTGCGTGAGCAACATTACTAATGGAGAAATAAAAAACAAATGATTGTTTGTGTTTCTATATAAGAGAAAATCAAAGCTAGGAATCCCTTGGAAACGGTTGGGAAGATAATGTTGTATAAAAAATAAGGCAGCGATATGGACGATAGGTTGACCTCTTAAAAAAAAGTGCTATGTTGAACAATAAATAAGTAAATAAACAAATAAATGATAAAATTATCGGAACCATTGTTTCCGGCAAAGGTTTGGCATAGACATGAATGACTATGAAGAAGATAGAATTCAAAGGTATCATAAAAGAAAAACTTACTCTGAATTTGAATTTGGATCAAAACTCAAATTTCCACAAAAGACTAAGAGAAATGTCGCAAGGCAATATGAGGTGGACAAGTGACATACGAAGCTGTTGGCAGGTTTGGGATTAACCACTCAAATGATTCAGTTCAATAGGTACCCTTTTATTGACAACGTAGTACTTTGATGATAGAACATTTGGGTTTTGATGATTAGTTGATGCCGTGGATTTTGATGATATGGCACCTTTGGGTATCACCTTGCCGGCTGTTTCGGTTCACTGGTTTGGACTTTGTACCATTTCATATATTTTTTTTATAGCACTTCCTCTTCTGTTGATGATATTTTAGCTTAAATGTCCTAGTAAATTTCGTTTTTTCTTCTATAATGCACATTTAATTTTAATATGGAAACATTTTTCAAGAAACATTCATTGAACTTGTATTCACAACGAATATATAACATATTGAATGTAAATTAGGTAGTGAAAATTGAAATTATTGTATTGATGAGGACAACAAATTTACATCAAGATTTTATAAATTTCGGTGCATATGTATTTTTCATAGACTTGTTAATTTATCATGGAAAGAAATTATTTTAACTTTAACTTATGTATATATTTTTTATTCATTTCAGTTATCCAACCTTTTATTTCATGTTAAATTTATCTTATTTCAACTTTCATTAAAGTTAAAATTTCACCAAAATTTGACTTATCTCATCTATATTTACCATAAATGTATCAACATTCTTATCCTTTTAATTTTTACTTTTAGTTGAATTTTTTAACCTTTTTATTTTATTCAATTCAATCATTTCGTGTCAAATTTATCCTTGTATCAACTTTTGTTATAATAGAGTTGAAATTTCACTCAAATATGGGTTGTCTTACCAAAATCTACCACAAAATAATTGTTTACACTTGTAAACCTGAAAAAAAAAAGTCAAACCAACCCTAACTCATCAATTTTCACATGATTATATGTGTTTTAGATAAAGAATAAAGGTGAACACAAAGCATAATAAAACCCTAAGGGTAGTGCACATAAATATTTTTTATTATTTTTAATTAATATTAATGATTTTACATAAACAACGATTGATTTTTCAACAACATAGTATTTTATAAACTTTAAATAAATTCTCTTATAATTATTTTATTTATTTTATCTATTTATTTAATAACAAATAATGTTCATTTGTAATTGTATCATATTTAATTCTTTCAAAAGAAGAATTAAAAATGTTGACATTGGTGGAAGTTGAGACATTGTTATAAAGTAATAGAAGTTTAGCAGATTATCTAACAATGCCAAAATCAAATGAGTCTTTCATTCTCCACTGTAACAATAGACTCATTATGGATGAATTATGCTATGATAAGGAAAAATTACCACCTAAGCATACTTAACTTTTGTCTCAAATAATTGAAGATCAAAGAGGTATTTGTGAAAAAAAATTTGTCTAATTAGTTTCTCATAATAATGATGGATTACTTTCTTTTATAGGTATAGAAGAACTGGAAAAACATTTATGCAAAGAGTTGTATATTAGTAACAATTGGACAACTCATTCTAAATTTGATATTCTAATTAAAGTATATGAGGACTCAACCTGTAGCTAAGTTAATAATCAAAGCTAAGTTAATTATATGGGATAAGGTTTCCATGACTTATAAACATTGTTTTGAAATTATTGATAGAACGAGATATTTTGTGCTACTTTACTACTGACACCTTAAATAAATTTTTTGGAGGAAAAGTTATGAATAATATTGTGAAGATTTAAAATAAATACTACCTATCATTCAAAATGTAACAAGATAAATATATTATTCATGTAAACATTAATGCTTCGTATCTAAGGCAACTTTGTGAAGTATTGAATTTGAAAGAAAAATATGAGGCTTCTAACTGGATGTTTTGCTACTAAAATTAATTAGTTAAAACACTTTCTCCAATTGGATGTTGAACATTGGTGATGAAACTATTGGTAAAGAAAATGAGGATAACATATTATGGAAAAAACTTATCATTATCTTTTAAAAAACATCACAGATTTAGTATTTTTTTTAAAATTGTGCTATTTTGGCACTAACTAGTGAAATAGTTGATAAGTTGAATAATTATATGTTTTTGTTGATATTAGAAGAAAAGTAGAATATATCTTAACTTTGATAATTCATGAACAATGAATGAACGAATATCTTGATTAATCAAACCACGTTCATACTCTAGAATTCTTTTTAATACAACAAACTATTCAAGACTTTCTAAATAACGTTCAGAATTCTTTTTAATACAATAAACTATTCGAGACTTCCTAATCATCATTTAAAATTTAAAAATTGGTGTTTACATTATACTTTTGAAAAATATAGCTCAATTTTTGTGCATGTGTAATGGTATACATTTGGTGATGGTGATCACTCATATGGATATCGATGTATTTAAAGTAAAAGCAATATTTAAAAGAAATGTTGGAGAAAAACTTTTTTATTCCCTAATTATCATTAATATTATTAGATTTGGTAATTTTTTTTTCAAGTTTCAAAAGAGACAATTTTTTATTGCTTTTTTTTTTTTTGCATTGATCATAAATATGAACTAGGACAATTTTTAAAACATGTTGGAATTTATATTCCAAAAATAGTTTTCTCTCATGGCCAATTTTATGTTATAATTTCAAGAGTTACAAATAGAAATAAATTGAAAATGCTTATCACTAGTACTAAGGTCAATCTAGTGTACTTCCAATGTGATTTATAAAGAGATTTTTTCCAATTTATGTTAAGTGAGTAGTTATTCCTGTCAATTGTTTAGAACTTTAATTAAAAAACTTATAAATAAACATCAAATATATAGTTGATATTTATAATGTGATTTTCTACTTCATTTATAAAATCTTTAAAAATTTGTACTTGTACATTTTTGTGATAACCATTGTTTGTTTGTCTTATTTATTAAATAGGGTCTGGATATATTTTTCTTAAATGAATGGATTATGTAAAAGCATCTTTATCATTTGTTTTTTTTTTCTTTGATAGGCTTTATCATTTGTTTGTTGTCATTAAAAATACTATGATTATGATATTGTATTTATATAAAATTAATAAATATTATTATAACCGTTATAAAATTTAAAAATACAATTAACATATATATTCCATGCAACACACAGGTCAAAAAACTAGTTAAATATACATATTTTGTTATAATAAAATTTTAGTTTTAATTAGTAAAAATACTTAAAAGAACAACATACAAATTTTGTCGTAATAGTTTGTTGACTAAAACTTGAATAATTCAATAAAATCATCCAAGATATATAGAAATCAATTCAAATTTTGTATTTAGGTTTTGAAAATCATAAGCTCAGAATAGCAAGAAATAAATCTCTTTTTTTTTTTTTTTTCATTGTGACATGATTCAATGTAATCTTAATGTTTAAATATTACTTTTTCAAGATTAATTTACAGGGTGCATGAGAGGGAAAAGGATCATGGACTTAGAGTTTTTCTTAATTTACATTTTAACATATTTAACAAAACAAAACCGATTAAAATATTTAATAGTAGACATAAGCTTACTGTATCCTCTCAAATCGGAGGCTCACTTTAATCAAGTTGGATCCTATTTACTAATTTGATAGAATATTTGTCGGAAATCTTAAGATGTACAACAATTTTCATATACATTGTAAGATCCAAAATTTCCCCCCACTTTCTCCAATGTGATTTTCTTTAATTTTATAGGACAAACTTCGCAGATCATCATGGATCCCATAGTATGTTAAACATAAACTATAGATATCCGTTTGGCTATATATAGTATGCAGACTTCTCTAAGCTCCTGAGAAGTCGCATTGTGTGATGAAGTCACAATTCATCTGCTTGTTTGGCTAGTATCAACCTACATCTCACTTGAGCTCTGGAGTTGAAGTGGAGTGCTTGTGGAAGAATGGTCTAAAACTAGTTATGATAAAACGAAATCCCCACAATGCTTTTGTATGAAGTTCTTTATGTCATCTATACTAGTGAGTTTGCTCTCTTGAAGCAATTCTGCAACATTATGATTTGCTTCCATTGACAATGCCCTAGTGTTCCCGAACGTGTGAATTTCATCCACCTTATTAGCGCGAGTATAGAGTTCAACCATGCATGTATAGTGCTCCAAGATAGGTGTTATACCATAACAATCTGTCATAATATTGAAATACTTCTGACCTTGTTCTAGGTCATTCATATGAACACAGGCACTCAGAACACCTACAAATGTGATAGCATCCGGTACTAAATTTGCCTTCTCCATTTCTTCGAAAAGGGAAATGGCTTCATTCCTAAACCCGTGCACACCCAAGCTAGTGATCATCGTATTCCAGGTAGCCAAGTTTCTCACCTGCATCATACCAAACACTGTCCTTGCATGATCTAAACTTCCACACTTGCTGTACATGTCAATAAGTGCGGTACCCAAGAAAGGATCAACCTCAAACCCATTCTTGAGAACAAAATCATGAATCCATCTACCCAACTTGAGGCTACCCATTTCAGTACAAGCTTTAACCAAGCTCACCACAGTGTATTCATTTGGCTTCACATTATCGGCATGCATTCTTTCAAACAAATTAAAAGCTTCAGTGGGTTGCTTGTGTTTCACATACCCATCAATCATTGCTGTCCAGGAAACAACATTTTTAGAAGGCATTTGCTCAAACAATTTGCGGGCAGCGTCCAATTGTCCATAAGCAGCAAGACCAGCAATCACGGTGGTCCACGAGAACACATTTCGAACACGCATTTTATCAAACACCTTCCGTCCACCATCTACATCCTCACACTTTAAGTAGAGATTCATCATGGTGTTCTGCACATAAAGATCACCACAAAATCCCATTTTGAATGCTAAAGCATGGGTTACTCTTCCAAAATCAAGGGCAGAAGAGGCATTGCAAGCATTTATCACAAAAGGATATGTAAATTTGTCAGGTGCAAAGCCATGGCATAGCATAGCCTTGAACAAAAGAAGTGCCTTTTCAGGGGAACCACTAATAGTATAAGCTCTAATCATGACATTCCAAGTGAAGGAATCCGGGGCATTGAGTTGGTCAAATACCAGAGTGGCATAGTTCGTTTTACCATAAGAAGAAGAAAGCTGAAGAAGCTTCCTAATAAGCAATTGGTCATAGGTGAGACCAAAACGGATTATTCTACCATGTACTTGCTTCAGCTGCTTGAAATTGCTGCATCTTTGAAGAAAGACAAGAGCTTCCTGAGAACAAAACCTTGTTCCTGGGGTTCCCACGTAGGGGACATTGATGTCTGGGGTGCAACATGCCACCTTCATGGCATGCCCAATTCCAAATTGTTCAAGTTACCTACCCAAACGCGTTCTTTGATTTGTTGCAGTTGTCAGTACCAATTGGTATAAACTCGGGACACAAAAGACAAACCCACAACGAAAGGAATCAAAGGATAACGTTGCGAATTGCTAAATGCTCCACCGCACGTAAGTTTGATTGCTGCACTCTTTGGATAAGGTTGCCTTTATCACTGCTCCAGAAAATCAAAGGATAAAACGCTTCCCCACAACAATGTGAGTGGAATAAAATATGTTGACGCGGTTCCAATCAACGACCGCAGAATACAACTATTAATGTGCAATTTGTTCTCGCCATTGCACACTTTATCGAAATAATTTATTGTTTTTATAATTTTTATATAACTTATTAAAATAAATTATTTTTAACTTATTTTAATAAATTTTATCATTAAAATTATAACATAAATTATAATTTAAATTTTATTAAATAAATATGTAAATAAAATATGCATCTAAACACGTTTTACAATTATTTCTTTAAAATATGAACAAATTAATATAATCATAAAATATCCCTTTTATCATCAAATTAAGTACTTTTTATATTTAAAGAAATAGGACTAAAATTAAATAACTTATAATAATAGAATTTCACTTTTAATAAATTAGTTATGATATTTTTATAAAATTTAATATAACAAATGTGTTTTTTAATAAAAATTTACTCTTGAATTCTTATACCTATTTCTAAAAATTGAAGTTAACAAAAATATAACAACTAATATTAATATTTAAATTGATTGCAAATGATATTTCCTCCATTGTTTATTATATTTTCAAAAATAATAGTCTGATTGAACTTAAATATAAAATTAATGAAAGAAAATTTATAAATATATTTTTTTCTACACTTATAGCTTTTTTTAAACTCTCCAACTTGGCAGACTGTAATCAAAAGTTTGTTTCATCAGTCTTTTTTCTTTCTTTGTTCAGGAAATTTTCCATTTACAAAATCCAAACCTACTTCCGTTAATTATTTTAATCAAAATTTTTACTTTAGTAAATTATTCTCTTTCACCTTTTATTTCTGATAAAATGTAAAAATACAAGTTGATCAGTATAGGTAAGGGTCTAATATAATTTAGTATTCGTCGTGTATTTTACACATTAAAACCTTTTATTTAAAATCAATTAACAATAATTTTTGGTTCATTAACATACTGACGATGATTTAATTATTAATTAATAAGATATATTGGCGATTTTGTTTCCTCGTAAGTTATTTCCAGCTTATTAGGAGTAAATTCTTCATTTTTACCATGTCTGTGTAATTATTTTATCGTAAAGTGAGCATGGAATTTGTGTTTTTAAAAATATTTAGAGAAAAATTTTATTGTCAATAGTAGTTTAATATAGTTGAAATAAAATTGTCTCCTTCAAAGGATGTGATTAAAAAAATAAAAAAAGTATTTAATCATTAACTAAAACGATCTCTTCTTCTTACGAAGTAGCAATGCATGAATAACACACTTTAGGTGGGGCCCCTTGAAGTCTTCCCCATTGGGCTTTTAGGATTGGATTGGTCCTCACTCTCACTCTTCTCCGCTTCTGAGAAATTGATTGTTCCTCCTCTTCTTCCCCTTCGCTGCTTAGTCCTAATTCATTCACAGAGACGAGAATGGGCGCGAGCAGCGACCCCACCCAAGACGGTTCAGACGAGCAACAGAAGCGTTCAGAGATCTACACATACGAGGCACCATGGCACATCTATGCCATGAACTGGAGCGTCCGTCGCGACAAAAAGTACCGTCTCGCCATCGCTTCTCTCCTCGAACAGTACCCAAACCGAGTCGAAATCGTCCAACTCGACGATTCCAATGGCGAGATCCGCTGCGACCCAAACCTCTCTTTCGAACACCCTTACCCTCCCACAAAAGCCATCTTCATCCCCGACAAAGACTGCCTCCGCCCGGACCTCCTCGCCACCTCCTCCGACTTCCTCCGTGTCTGGCGCATCTCCGATCCCGACGAATCGAAACCTCAACGCGTGGAACTCAAATCCCTCCTCAACGGGAACAAAAACAGCGAGTACTGTGGCCCCCTCACCTCCTTCGACTGGAACGAGGCCGAACCCAAACGCATCGGCACCTCCAGCATCGACACCACCTGCACCATCTGGGACATCGAGAAGGAAACCGTTGATACCCAGCTAATTGCTCACGATAAAGAGGTCTACGACATCGCTTGGGGCGGAGTTGGTGTTTTCGCTTCCGTTTCCGCTGATGGCTCCGTTAGGGTTTTCGATCTCCGTGATAAGGAGCATTCCACTATTATTTACGAGAGCTCTGAGCCGGATACGCCGTTGGTTCGGCTCGGCTGGAATAAACAGGACCCGCGCTATATGGCTACGATTATTATGGATAGTGCTAAGGTGGTAGTGTTGGATATTCGCTTCCCCACGCTTCCTGTGGTGGAGCTGCAGAGGCATCAGGCGAGTGTGAACGCTATTGCTTGGGCGCCGCATAGCTCTTGCCATATATGCACCGCAGGGGATGATTCCCAGGCTCTTATTTGGGACCTCTCTTCCATGGGTCAACCCGTTGAGGGTGGACTTGACCCGATTCTTGCTTACACTGCTGGGGCAGAGATTGAGCAGCTTCAGTGGTCGTCTTCGCAGCCTGATTGGGTTGCCATTGCGTTCTCCACAAAGCTTCAGATTCTCAGGGTTTGATTATTATTCCCTCTCTGTTCTGTTCTGTTCTGTTCTGTTCCCTATATGTGCAAACCGAAATTGGGGGTAGGTTTTTAGAGTTG
Source organism: Abrus pulchellus subsp. cantoniensis (assembly GCA_024086825.1). Taxonomy (NCBI): domain Eukaryota; kingdom Viridiplantae; phylum Streptophyta; class Magnoliopsida; order Fabales; family Fabaceae; genus Abrus; species Abrus pulchellus. Next base: position 16,475,849 of record CM044050.1, read on the forward strand.
AAAACATGATACTTCTATAGAGTCCTCAAGTCAACTATTGTTGTTTTCCTTTTATTGTTGGAACGTTAACCTTGATGTTTCTGGCTTTAGAACTAAAATACTCTTCCGATTTAGTCCCTAAAACCTAGTCTTAGCTTCCCTCACATTCTTGTTCGTTCTCTGGAAAAATGACCTTATATGTAAATGTTTTCCATTTCGTCCGTGTTTCCACTGTGACTCAATGAGTGTTCATTCAAGGAAAGAAGTCTCTGCTGTAATAGATGGCAAAAGTTTAGTTGATGTATTTTTTTTTTGTCGCTAACTATTTGTTGATAGAACGTTATGGTATGGCATCGTTTGATCCTAGCTGATTCCACCTAATGGGAAAAGGTTTAGTTGCTGGGGTTGTTGCTTAAGCTGTTTGGTTTTGGTTTGGATGATGTGTGTGTGTGTGTGTGTGTGTGGATGTGCTGATATCTTCACAATCTTTCTGGGCAACCTGTTTTAGAGAAAGCGGATGCAAAAGTGACATAATTGGAGTACAGAGTGAGCTCTGTGGTACCGTTTCCCTTTCTTTTCTCCTTTTATCTTTACATTGTGATGTGTTGGTTTCTCTTAACCTTACCAGGGTTCTATTGTTTGATTACTAGTTTCTTTTTTGTCCTTAGAGAAGCACATAAAATAGTATTAGACATTATCTATAACACAGGAGAGGTTAAAGCACTGATATTACAGAATTCTCCATTTAAGAAATCTGTGTGAAAAGATCATAAACTATATCCTACTTCTCACTGATTAGCCATAGGAGTAATGCTTGCCTGATTAAGATGAGATAAACAGTTTCAATTCATTTTTTTATTATTCAAACGTTTAGGATCTGTCAAATAAATGCATTCAAACCAATGAACTGATGCTCTGCCATGCGGGTAAAGAACCAACCTACCTCATTCGACATATATGAAACAAAATATTTCATATTTATTTCCTCTTTCAGTTGGGAACTATTAAATTGTTGATTGTTTTCAACCAATGATATAAATGACCGATGAGTTTGGAGGCTGTTTGCAGTGAAAAAAATAAAAAATCAAGTTAATAAAACTCCTGTTGAATTTTCCCTCATGCAGCGGAAATGTCTTCTAGGAAGATTTCCTTGGAAATGTCTTCTCCGCCTTTTTTATGTCATTGAAATGTCTTCTCTTCGAAATTCTAGAAATTATCCTTATATTTTTGTAATCGTTGTTTGCATGAAAAGATAAGAAAGCCTTGTTGTAAAATGATTGTATGTACAATCATGTTAAATAATTGTATGTAAAATCTTGAATGATTGTATGAAACATCGTGTTAGATAATTCACCTGGTGAGTTGCCTCGTACTTGAAATGCTGCTCTTTCCTTCGTTTAAGCATTCGGTCTCAGAAGTGGGTCAAAGGAGATGTCTTTCTACCCATTTTTTTTCCTTGGGTGAACCACCTCGAGCATAGACTTAGACGACACAATAGAAGTGGATGGATGGTGATGACTGTAAGATTTTCAAACCTTATGCTAAACTGAACACTAGTAGAAGTCAATTCGAACATTTTATCGGGAGATGAGCCATATAAAATGCCTGTTAGATTTTCAAGCATTATTCCTAACTGAAATTTAATTCAAACAATTTTTTATCTGGAGATGAGCTATGTGCAATGGTGACTAGATCATGTTTAGAACGGTTATTTTTGGAAGCTTTTTTTAAATTAAAAAAATAAAAAAGCGGAGGATTTATAACCCGGACTTTATGAGTAGGGAAAGCAGGGAAGCTCCACTTTTTCATCCCAAGAGTTGTAATGGCACTGTGAGTCTTTTCTTGGTAGAAGGTGAAATGTTGTGTACCGTATTAGCGAATAAATTTACGGGAAATAGTATGTTGGCCACTCACTGGTCAGAACAATTGAAGGAACAGAACTGGATGTGCAAGCAAGAGTGATGATTAAAATAAGGTTAAAATAACTTAATTTGATGAGTTATGTTAAAAATTTTATTGGAACAAGTTTAAAATTTTTTTAATTATAAACTATTTTCACATATTGTCCATAAATTCTTCAAAATAGGCATAAATCATACTGGGAAACAGTAAGTTTTCCCACAGCGATATGAAAGGAAGGATTTTCTGATGCAGTCAATAAAAGATCTTACCCCTTAATGTAATCAATCAGGGAGAGAGAGAGATCTATTTGGCTCCAGTAGATCAATCGAATTCCATTTTTTCGTACATGCATATACATATACAAATGTGGTCAAATAGTAGAATTCAATGATGTGTTCCAGTTGAACCATTTTAATGACAGTGAACTTATTAGCAGCCACGAACTTGGAAAGGTGTCAAAATTTGCAGGGCATCGCAGTTTGACCATTCTAATTATTGCAGTCGTTCACTTATTGCTTTCCACAAACTAGGTGCAACGTTAAATTTTAAAATGATGGCTGCTTCTGGACGACGACTTATCTCTTCTCTTGTCCACATAATGTAGAATGAGTGACGTTACTTGTGCCCATTTACATTCACCCTTTTTAAACTCCTCCATAATTTATTGGACGACACTAAATCAACCTAACACTTTTTTAATACTGTTCAGATGTGAACATCCTTCAAAGGATCTTTATTTGTGGATTTGAGAATCACAACGGGAACACAATCACTAGAGGCACTGCTGGGTGTACACTTCTGACATCATCTTCATTATTATTGGTGAGGAGGGATTGATGGCTATTATTTTATTTCCAATTAATGAAAAAAAAAAAAACCAATTAGATTGTTGTTACTGTTATTTAGAGTTAGGCAAACGCCAAAATTTACCCACAACAATTATCATGCCATTTTCCCCACATACGCAAGAAGAAATCAGCTAGTAAGTTTTGGAATCGTTTGGTTTCTCTTCCATTTTATTTGGTTATAGATTACACATTACATGCCATCCAAAGGTGTTCTCATTACAAAAATAATCCCCTGCTCGCTCCGTTGCTCCAAAGTGGTGGCTGAAAGATGTTGATTGTCAAAATAGTAGTTATTCTTCATCACAAGCCTGAGGCAAAGGAATAAAGGTGCTGCACAATTGGGGACTGCAATTGCACTTGGCTGAGCAATGTTATAGTGCATGGGATGAGTTTTCCTAGGAAAAAATTTCATCATCTAAATGTAGACACCTAAAGATGCCCCTTCATATTATAGGAACATACTTTTGGGATGCGTGTAGACATAAATAAAAATAAGTATGAGATAAAAAATAATAATATTATAATGTTACATTCATTGTCAATTTTGAGTAGTTCAAAAATGAAACTAATTCTCATATTACCATTTAGTTGTATGCCAGGATGAGATGAACCATGACAATCAATGACATTCACTTTTGCATGAAGCAGAGATGGATCATCTCCCTTCATTTTTGAAGGAGCACTTGGAACACTTGTTGTTATGTTCCAATCCTTCCTTCTTGCCTTCATCCTCACCTTCTCTATAACCCTTGATTTCCCAATTTTTGTAACATCCATCGTGCTGCTTTTCTTGCTTAATTACATACGTTGTTGTTTTTTTCTTCTGATTTTAGCGCATCTAATTTCTTTTCAGCTGCTGCTTCCTTTTTCGCCGCATCTTTCCTTTGCGCTTTAAATTCCTCATAGCTACGGATTTGCATGCTTTCCAACTTCTAGAAGCTTTTTAATCAAAACTTTAGGATTCACGTTTCCTTAAACTTTTGCTTTCGGCAGCAATGAGTCTATATGTGTCCTCAAAAGTCAATCCACATGGCACTGTGAACAATTCCCTTTGGAAGCAGAAAAGCCTGAAGATATAAAAAGTATGTGTTTTTTTTTTTAAAAAAAAAGCCAGTTGACACTGGTGTTAAATTTGAGCAATTATAATATTTAATAAACTTTTATAAAATCTAAAATTAATTAATCTAAATATTGATTTAAATATTTTCATTAAATAGATTAACTTTGTAAAATTTCTCATAAAAACAAAGTGAATAGATCTTTTATTTCATTACTTTATTTAATGTATAATAAGTTTTTAAAATAAAAGAATATCAAAATTTAAATAATATACTTATAAATATCTAAATTTTTTAAAATTTGAGAGAATTGAATGTGTGATTGAGGAAAGGAGCATTTAGTAGAAGGAGAAGAGAAAAGAGTGATAGGAGAGTAGAAAGATGTGAGAGAATAAAAAATTTTATTTTTGTTTAAACAAAAATAAGACTAGACCATTTAGTTTCTGTCTAAATTAGACTTGATCTACTCTCTTTCAAAATACTTGTGTAATTATTTTGACTTAAATAAGTTTTTAATACTTATAAATATTGTTATTTTTAAATTAGTTATTGTAAAGAAAAATTGTTAATATTTAATCTATAATAATTTAAAAGAACTAAATCTTAATATGATTTTGGACGATAATGACTGTTTTTTTTTTTATTTCAAAATATTAAAGACTAAATATTAATAATTTTTTGTAAAATAAATAAAAAATACATTATTTTTTGGGAACAAAAAACTTAATTGGCATTTTTTATTTTTACCTTCAATGCTTCCTGATACTTTAATTTTCTTCGTAATAGTTGTCTAACTCTCTCCCATTTTGTAAAAGTATTTCTGCGTGTTAAACGTTGGGATGAGGTAAGCTTTGTGCTTTGAGTTAATATTGAAATTAGGGATGGAAACAGGATAGGTCAAGTCAGGCTTTACTCTAAACAGGCCTGACCTATAACATAATTATTAAGCTTGAGTCTGACCTGTTACTTGTTAAAAACTTTATTTTAGGTCTAGCCTGACTTGTTTAAGTGGCATGGCCTGACCTGAAGCCTGTTAACAAAGCCTATTACAAAAAAATATTAATAAAAATATAAATTATCAAATTAGTTTATATATTTTTTGAATTTCTATCTATGTTATTAATAATTATTTAATAATTATAATAATATTTATATAATTTTATAAATAATTTTAAAAATATTATTTAAGTGTTAATTATAAATATTTTATATTAATAAAATTTATATTTATATTTTTTTGATTTATTTTTTAAAATTATATAAATAGTAAACATTTTAGTTTTATTTTAGAAACATATTTTGTTTGTTTAAAAACATCTTATATTCAACAAATAAAGTTATAGTAAACACATAAAATTGATAAAAAAAAAAATAACATTCACACAATTTGTTGAATTAATTAAAAGAAAATTATTATGTTTTAAAAAATAAATAAATTTAAACTTAATGCAATATATATATAATGACAATAATAATAAATATTAAATTAAAAAATAATTACAAAATATTTAATTTTATTTCTTTCATTAATTTGTTATTTTAAATTAACAAATAAACATAAAATTAACTACATTATAACATTAATGTAATATAAAAAATATTACTGATATAATAAATTAAAACATACACTTATATATTACATATAAATTGATAAATTAACTAATAATTTAAATAAAACACGTGTAAGTTACAAAAATATATATTATTATATAATTTATTATAATTATATTATTTATATTATTTGCTATATGATCTGATTATATATATATTAATATATTATAATAATTATTTTATTTATTTTCTTATAATTTTTTATAAATTTTTTCTTTCAAATAAAATATAATTTAAATTTAAGTAATTTCTATTTATTATAAATATAAAAAATTATAACATAATATATTAATATAATAATTACATATTAATAATAATAAAATTAAAAATATAAAAATTTATAAAAAGAATATTAATATTTTATTTTTAAATTTTAATTCATTTAATTTTAATCGTGTCTTATTCTTCTTCAGCTTGTTATTTTTTAAACATGTATAATCGTGTATAAATATTTTTAGTTTTGAATATAATATAATTTTTATTTATTATAAATAAAAAATTATAATATAATATATTAATATAATAATTAAATATTAATAATAATAAAATTAAGAAGATAAAAAATAAATTAATATAATATTAATTTTTTTTAAATATTAGTTTCTTTAATTTTGATTACGTTCTAATCTTCTTTGAAGACTTTACTACTCTTCAGCTTGTTCAAACAAATATAATAATTTATCTTATATTTATATTCAAAATAACTATAAATAATAATAAAACAAGAATAAAAAAATAAATGTGATAGCAGGTTTAACCAAAATATTTAATTTTATTTATTTTATTAATTTATTATTTTAAATTAACAAATAAACATAAAATTAGCTACACTATAATATTAATGTAATATAAAAAATATTACTGATACAATAAATTAAAACACATACTTATATATTACATATAAATTGATAAATTAACTAATAATTTAACTCAAACACGTGCAAGTTACAAAAATATATATTATTATATAATTTATTTATAATTATATTATTTATATTATTTACTACATGGTCTGATTATGTATATATATATATATATTATAATAAATTTTTAATTTTATTTTGTTATCATTTTTTTAATAAATTTTTACTTTTAAATAAAATATAATTCAGATTTAAGTATTTTTTATTTTTTATAAATAAAAAGAATTATAGCATAATATATTAATGTAATAATTAAATAATTAAATTAATAATAATAAAATTAAGAGTATAAAAAATATATTAATATAATTTTATTATTTTATTTTTAAATTTTATTTCGTTTAGTTTTGATTGCATCTTATTCCTGTTCAAAAACTTAACTATTCTTTAAATTGTTTAAGTATAATAAATATAATAATTTATTATTAAATAAATTTATTATTTAAAAAGTGTAATCGTGTATAAATATTTTTAATTTTTAATAGAATATAATTTCTGTTTATTATAATTTTAAATAAATAAAATTATAACATAATTTATTAATTTAATAATAACAGAATTAAGAATATAAAAAATATATTATTAAATAACTTTATTATTTAAATATTTTTTGATAGCTCTATTTTTAAATTATAATATATATATACATATATATATATATATTTATACAGACCGGCCTGTTAGGCTTAACAGACTTTATAAATAGCTTAGGCCTGACTTATTTACTTAAATGGACCTTAAAAAAAGTCTTAGCCTAGTTTGTTTATTAAAAAAGTCAAGTCAAGGCAAGCCTAAACCAGGTCAGGCCACAGGCCTCTGTCAGGCGACCTGACCTGTTTCTATCCCTAATTGTAACATAAAATTTTACTTGAAAAAAAATTCAACATAACATACTAAAACATAGGAGACCTGTTTCCATCCCTAATTGAAACATAGGATTTCACTTGAAAAAAAAATTCAACGTAACATACTAAAACATAGGAGAATAGCTTTACTTCTTCTCTTATTAATTTAATTTAATTTAATTTTAAAATGACTTTTATTCAAATACATTGTAAATGATTTTTTTATTTAGTTATGATATAAAAAATTAATATATAAAACCATAAAAAGTTATAATTATTTTTATAATTGTTTTTAAACACGCATAGGTAATGCATTGTAATGACAAATAATTGGATATGAAGCACTTCCTCCGTTCTAAATTCCAGATATTAGAGTTGTTATTTAATCTTTTTATATTTTTAATCAATACCTATTTTTGTATTTATAAAAATTATCTTTATTTTTTTATTTTTTAAATTTAAAATTTATTTTTAAAAGTCTTATCTATTAAATTTATAGTTATTAATATGTATTATAATAAATTATGGTTATTAATTAAAAAAAATACACTATAGGATAAAGTATTATTTTAAAATAATTTATATTTTAAAATTATTTAATTTTATTATATTTTGATTTATAGTATCTGTAGTTATAGAGTTAAGTAAAAACAATTATAAAAAAGTTATTGTTTAAAATAGTTTTTTATTATTATATATATAATTATTTATAAAACATAACATTTATTTTTAAATTATTAAATTATATGTATGTTTATTCTAAAATAAAACATTAATGTATTACACCGATTAATAAACTAATATAAAATATGCAACATTGTGAGATAAAAAGTTCTATATTTAATTGAGTGTTTAACTTTTATGTTCCTGTCTTAATTTTTGTTTAATATTTTTGAACTAATCTATTAAGTAAATCTATTTTGTCGACTCTAAATATATTTTTTTTTATAGAGGAAGGTCAAATTAGCAACATTCTCGTTATGCACATTTGTTATGGTAGTTGAAGGTGATCTAAAGTTCTTCCAAGGTTTCAATGGAAAGTGTATTCCTGCAGTAAACGCTCTAATGCCTAAATTAGATAAATTTTTACTAGAATTGAGGTATAGGTGTAACACCTTAAATTTAATTTCAATAAATAAGAAATTTCACAGATTTTTGAAATAATAAAATTTTCATTTTTAATTCAAGTTTCATCAAACATTTCAAATAAAGAAAGAGGTTACAAATTACATCAAACAGTTGCTACAAGATTTATTCAAATATAACATTTTTCAAAATAATATTCTAAGTCCTATAGCAGTTCCATCCACCCTTTTACTGAGTCTGATGCTGATTGTCTTGATTACCTGAAAAATGAACGTAAGGGTGAATACTCTACACTACCCAAAAACACACAATCAACATAGAGTCTCACCTCCAATACATTTCTAATATATTAAACAATTACAATCACAGGCAGCATTAACACACAACTCATGTCAATTTAATACCGATGCACTCATGGCATTGGTAGCATTTTACATCCATAAGTACAATTCATAAACCCATGCATATGCACGCCAGCCACACTCACTGTAGCACTGTGATCACAGATTTACACAATGAATGGTCGCCGGTTACCCCCGCCTCACGGATATCATGTGGGCAGTCACAGGTCGCTCAGTAAGGATAGTGGTCAGAGGTCTAATCAGGAAGAGAGTGTGTTGTCTGTGGTGCACCCATTCTGTAGTCGGTGTTACCACCACTCCTTCTTTCCCAAGGTATTTCTACCGTCCTTATCTCTCACATCTCAGTATATCGCTTCACCATTCATAGCACATTACAACGGCGTTAACACGCCTATTCACACATATTTCATTCACGCATGCAATAGTCATGCTTACACACGACACACAGTCCACATGGTACTCAAATACACGACACTAAGCTCACATTCATTTCACATTACATGTCACATATCCCACATTTATTCACAATATCATTAATTCATCAATCAATAACATTCTATCACACACAATCACCCTCATGGGGTCCAATTATTCTATCACACATCACATTGCATATCAATTTTCATCAAACACACAATTTCTATCTTCTATCTCAGCCACATTGCATTAATTATCAAAATACACAAGAATTACAATACATTGAAATAGGGTAGAGTCCTCCCTTACCTTGGATTGAAGACCCACACTCAGATTCGACCACGGACATGCTCCCTACACAGATTACAACCTAAAACACATGGAAGAACTCCATAAGAATACAAGGAAACCCAAAAACAGAGAAAAGGGTATGAGAAACGAAACCTTAACCATTAAAACTCACCTCCAAGCGTTCCTCACAAGGATTCAACCTTTAATCAAGCTCTAGAACAACTTTGGAGGCAATTAATCGGTGGAATAGGGCTTTAAGAATGAGGGGATCCAAGGAATTTCGAAGGGAGAGGGAGAAATAATCTTCCCCGAACCCTAACCCCCTTTAAATCCTTTTATGGTCGCGACACTCTCGCTATAGTGACACGCCCTCACACTGCAATGAAAATCTCAGACGAAACTGCACCCTGGTTTCTGCAGAATCTCGCTACAGCGAGACCCTCTCACTACAGCAAGACCACACCCAGAAATGCATCCCAAACTGTCGCTCTATCATTACAACGAGATTTCTCTCGCTACAGCGAAAAGGCAACAGTTCTGGTCCTTCCTCCCAGCGCCCTCTCGCTACAGCAAGAATTTTCTCGCTATAGCGAGAACAACCCAGTATCACACCCTACATTTAGGCACTTAGCTCATCTCAGCCTTATCCAATCATGCATACACACATCCATATACTTAATACATATAAACATCATTATCAAGTAAACTGCACCCTGGTTTATAGGCAAGTGTACCCGTTATCAGAGTAATATTATGAAAAATAGAGTACCAAGTGTCGTATCCACATGGACTGTTATTAAAAATTACTTCCTTAATTACGCAATTGTTAATGAATATGAGAAATAAATTTTTGTTGATAAAATTGCTAAAAATAAAAAAATAATAAATTAAAAGGAACAATTTTCTTATGATAATAAATTATAGAAAAGTATGACTAAAGGTATTCAAGGAGAAAAAGTGAGTATCTAGACTGTAAATCTTCCTAAGTGTCCAAATAATTAAAATTCTTCTTCAACTACTTAGTTTCAAACCCTTATCGCTGCAGGAAATTCTGAATTAAATCAATACCTTTCTCAAGGATAATGATTTCTAACCCTTGGTTGATCAATCAGAATCTCTTCCTTAATTAATACCCCTAGGTTGCATTAAGTTCATTATGAATTTCATAATTAGGGTTAATCCTAATACAAAAAACTTACTTCTTTCTATCTCTAGAAATACATTCAAGTTCTTTTAATTGAGCAATATTAATTTCATGTAGGAATTTTACTCAAATTCAAGCAAGAAAATAAGATGGAAGATAATTTATACTACTCAATTAAACCCAAGAGAAAAGAACATGAAATAGTATTTGATGAATTCCAGAAATTTAGTCAATTAGGATTCATTACGTCTAGATACTCAAAGGAAAATTAGAACCTAAACATCATGAAACTAAAATTACAAAAGAGATAAATAAAAGTGCTTGATCTCATCCTCCAGCCGTCTCTGAGTCTTTCTTTTCCTCAAAACAGTCTCCTAATTCTGTGTCCAGTTTCCCTTTTATAGGAATAGTCCTAGGGCTTATTTTCTTGCAAAAGTTTAAATTCTGACGTACGTGAAAGTACACGGCCATGTACTTTAGCCATGTACATCTCTGTTTTCTAATAGACGCCCTTTAAAGCTTTTCTGAAAAGTACACGCTCATATACACGGTCATGTACTTTGGCCGTGTACATCTTTAGTCTCTGATAATTGGTCTTCACAATTTTTCTAGGAAGTACACGACTATGTATTTCGGCCGTGTACATCTCTGGTTCATATGATGCCTTTCAATTGACGACACCAGTGATATACACATATACAGGGGCATGTACTTTCCCGTGTATATCTCTGGTTTTGATTGTGTGCTTGATTTTTGCATCTAGTGAGATACACGCTCATATACACGGGTGTATATATACACGGGTGTATATCTGCCCGTGTATATCTCTGGTTCCTTTCTCTCTTCAATTTCTAACATCTTTAAAGCTTTCACTTCTTGATCCTTTTTCCTGAAATATAAAAAATAAAATTAATAATAATAAATTCTCTCAATGAATAGCTTAAAACTCTCAATTATCATTCAGAGTAATATTATGAAAAATAGAGTACTAAGTGTTATATCCACAGGGACTGTTATTAAGAATTACTTCCTTAATTACACAATTATTAATGAATATGAGAAATAAATTTTTGTTGATAAAATTACTAAAAATAGAAGAATAATAAATTAAAAAGAACAAATTTCTTATGATAATAAATTATAGAAAAGTATGACTAAAGGTATTCAAGGAGAAAAGGCGAGTATCTAAACTGTAAATCCTCCTAAGTGTCCAAATAATGAAAATTCTTCTTCAACTACTTAGTTCCAAACCCTTATCGTTGTAGAAAATTCTAAATGAAATCAATATCGAAGGTGCCTTGTCCTCAAACGTAAGGAAATTACGTGTACATATCAATTTGGTGCTTTCATTGACTATGAATGATAACACTCGTTCCAAATTCCTTGATCGTCTTGAGGAATCTGTTAAACTTCTTACCCAACATCAATCTAACCTCGCCTCTAACCAAACAGATCTTTCCACCAAGATTGACGCCATTCTCGCCCAACTAGCTTCTCTTTCCTTGCCTCTGCCTCCTTCTCCACCTACTTCACCACTTCACTGCCCCCACATAAAACTAGACATTCCACGATTTGATGGGACAAATGTCATGGGATGGATATTTAAAATCTCACAATATTTTAATTATTTCGGTACACTTGAATCTGAACGACTTTCTATTGCTGCTTTTTATATGGACAGTTTAGCCCTCAGTTGGTACCAATGGATGTTCCACAACGACCTCATTCTCTTTTGGCAGGGATTTTTACAAGCTTTGGAAACCAGGTTTGCTCCTTCTTATTACGATGACCCACGCGGTGCTCTTTTTAAACTCTTGTCGCATGGTTTTGTTAATGATTACTTGACGGACTTCGAACGCATGGCCAACCATATTGTGGGTTTGCCTCCTCAGTTTTTTTTAAGTTTTATCTCTGAACTTTCTCTGAAACTTCATCTCGAGGTTCAAGCATATGAACCACTTTCACTTTCTCAGGCTGTAGCTCTTGCTAAACTGCAAGATGACAAACTTAAAGATCGCCGTCGTTCATTTCGTATACGGCACCCACCGTTCACTTCTTTATCTTCGACACCTCCTTCGATGGTAACTGCCTCTAATCCTTTGGCGGTACGTGCTTCAGTACCGTCATTACCAGCCTTTGCCCCCACTAGCTACAAACATCTCTCTCAAGCTGAAATTGCAGTTCAATATGAAAAAGGGATATATTATTACTTTGATGAAAAATTTGGCCCCAACCATTGTTCTAAGGCTCAATTTTTCCTTTTGCTCGCTGAGCAGGATGACACAGAGTCTCATGAGCCTTCCCTACCAGATCCTGCACTTACTCTTTTAGAGGCTCATAGTTCTGCCTCAGAGGTGCAAATTAGTTTGAACACATTATTTGGCAACGCTTCTCATGAAGCACTATGTCTTTTGGGCCATTTGGCCCAACATCAAGTCACCATCTTATTGAACAGTGGTAGTACCCACAATTTCGTGTAGGATTGTGTTGCAAAATTTTTGGGCCTACATACACAGCCTATTCCTTCTTTACATGTGATGATCGGTAATGGCAGAGTTGTTGATTGCATTTCTGTTTGTCATGCTCTTTCTTTATCCATATAGGGGCATTCATTTGTGGTGGATCTTTATGTCTTACCCATTAGTTAAGCTGAGGTAGTGCTTGGGGTCCAATGACTCAAAGAATTGGACCCAGTTTTGACGGACTACGACACGCTTTCTATAAAGTTCCTCTGTAATGGTTCATTAGTGAAATTCAAGGCCCATAACCCTCCCCTGCCTTTAGATATTTCAGCCCACCAAGTTAAATGTATGATCCGTACAAACTCAGCCTTTAACTTTTTCCATATACAGGTTCTTCCTGATTTAGCTCCACCTTGCTTAGATATTCCCTTTCATACAGACCCCCTCTTGGTGACCCTTATTCAACATTTCACACATTTTTTTTTCTACTCCCACTTTTTTACTTCCTGACCGCACTACCAACCATCAAATTCACTTACTTCCTAATGCCACCCCAACCAATGTTCGTCCATATCGCTACCCTCATTATCAAAAGTGTGAGATTGAGCGTCAAGTTGTTGAGTTACTTCGTTCTGGTTTTATTCAACCTAGCCAAAGTCCTTTCTCTTCCCCTATGCTTCTTGTTAAAAAGAAGGATGGTACTTGGCGGGTGTGTATTGATTTTTGCACCTTGAATTCTATCACGGTGCAAGACCATTTTTCACTTCCCACCATTGATGAGCTTATGGATAAACTCGTGGGTGCTTCATGGTTGTCCAAACTAGATCTTCGTCAAGGCTTTCATCAAATTCGTATGCATCCCGACGACATTCATAAGACAACTTTTCGTACTCATCATGGCCATTTTGAATATCAGGTCATGCCTTTTGGGTTATGTAATGTTCCTTCTACCTTTCAAGCAACCATGAATATTGTTTTTGCTCCATTTCTTTGAAAATTTATTGTTGTTTTCTTTGACGATATCTTGGTGTATAGTCATACATTGCAAGACCATTTATTACATTTAGAGCAAGTTTTTCATACCCTTTAGGATGGTGAATTTTATCTCAGAGGCTCCAAATATCTTATTGGTAAGCAACAACTAGAATATTTGGACCACATTGTGTCTTCAGTTGGAGTGGCACCAGAGCCTTCCAAAATTTAAGTCATGCTTGACTATGCTCAACCCTCTTTGATGTGCCATTTATGTGGATTTTTAGGACTCACAGGCTTTTATTGTCGATTTATTCGTGGTTATGCTATCATTGCAAAACCCCTCAATGTGCTCCTCAGAATTGGCAATTTTCAATGCACTCCTACAGCTCAAGTTGCATTTGATTCTCTTAAACGAGCAAAGACTGAAGCTCCTATCTTAACTCTTCCTGATTTCTTGTTACCTTTTATTCTTGAGACTGATGCATCTGATAATGCTATGAGTGTTGTTTTAATGCAAAAAGGTCTCCTATTGCATATTTCAGTAAGCCATTTTGCCCGCGACTTCTTTGAGCTTCCACTTATATCTGAGAACTTCTTGCCATCACTTCTGTTGTTAGAAAGTGGCGACAATATTTGTTGGACCAGCAGTTCACCGTCGTCACTGATCATAAAACTTTGAAGAAACTCATGTCTCAAGTTATTCAAACCTCAGAACAGTAGGTTTATCTTTCTAAGTTGTTGGGTTATGACTACGCTATCCAATACAGAGATAGACGACATAATATTGTTGCCGATGCCTTGTCACGTATTTCTACAAATCAATCATACCAGTATTTGATTTTATCTGTGTCTCATTTTGCCTTCTTAGATGACCTTCTCAAGTCCTTGTCAAGTAATAATGAATTTCTTCAGCTTCTTCATAAGATTCAATCCTATCTGACTGATCATGCAGATTACACAATTCATAATGGACTGATATTATTCAAGGGGCGTCTTTGGATCCGTTCTTCTTCTCACTATCGCTCTTTATTATTACAAGAGTTTCATCGAACTCCATTGGCTGGTCACATGGGTATATTTAAAATGCTTGCTCGACTACAGGAGAATTTTTTCCAGCCACACATGTGTCATGATGTTAAGCAATTTATTGAGCAATGTTAGACTTGCCAACAAACCAAATATAATACCAAATTGTCTGCAGGGTTGCTTCATCCTTTACCTATTTCGCATGTTGTTTGGGAAGATTTATCTTTAGACTTTATCACAGGTCTGCCAACATCTTCAGGCTGCATTGTTATTTTAGTGGTTGTTGACCATTTTTTAAAGGGAGTCCATTTTGGTACATTGCCTTCTCACTTTATTGCTTTCAAAGTTACTAAGCTCTTCTTTGATCTTGTCTGCAAACATCATGAAATTCCTCGTAGCTTAGTTTCAGATCGTGATCTAGTTTTCATTAGCAAATTCTGGCATGAGCTTTTCAAAATGTGTGGCACTAAACTTCTAATGAGCACCTCTTATCATCCAGAAAGTGATGGCCAAACGGAGGTCCTTAATCGTGTGTTGGAGTAGTATCTTTGTAGCTTTGTCCATGATCATCCTGCATGTTGGAGTCATTTTTTATCACTTGCTGAATGGTCATACAATACTTTGGTTCATTATGCTAGTGGATACTCTCCCTTTCACATTACCTTTGGCTAACCTCCTACTTCCATTTCTCAATATTTGTTGGGTTCATCCTCTGTGGAAGTAGTAGACCAACTTTTAATAGAACGACAAGAGTTACTGAAGGTTTTGACTCGTAAGCTTCAGAAGGCTCAATTAGAAATGAAAGCCCAAGCTGATCGCAAGCGTCGTGATGTCTCGTATCAAGTTAATGATTGGGTCTATGTCAAATTGTGCCCATATCGCCAAACTTCTGTTTGTGGCATACATTATACAAAGTTGTCCAAACGTTATTTTGTCCCATTTAAAATTCTGGAGCGTATTGGACTTGTGGCTTATAAATTGGCCCTACCACCCACTTCCAAGATTCATCCAGTTTTCCATTGCTCCCTTCTTAAGCCTCACAAGGGACCACTTCCTGCTGAAAATGATTCCCTTCCAACAATAATCATCCTTTGGTCACTCCTTTGGCCATTTTGTAGTCTAAGTGGGATCAGTCTACATCTCCTCCCACACGCCTGGTACTTGTCCAATGGTCTGGATTGTCTCCAAATGATTCTACTTAGGAGAAGTAGGAAGAGCTTCGTGCTGTTTATCACCTTGAGGACAAGGTGCATTTTGTAGAGATGAGTATTGATAAAGAGTTAAATAAAGAAGATAACAGCAGACCCAAAAGGACCATTATCAAGCCCATTCACTTCAGGAATTGATTATTTTATTCTGTTGCATTTCTGTTATTTGTTTTGCTACATTGGCATCTTATGATTACCTAATTATATTATCTTTTCTGTTATTCCTTTTCTTACTTTTGCGTTGTTTTGTATCCAGCCTATTTAAGGCAAATTATTGAATGAAAGAAGCAGAAAAAGTTATTCACATTTTATTTCCTTTTCAATTTCAGATGTGCCTTGTCCTCGAACTCAAGGAAATTACGTGTCCATATCAGACTACCAAGTATTTGAATGAAAGGTGTAACTTGTTGCAGGTTCACAATATCTCTTTGAAGTTCAAAAATTTGAACACAATTATTTTGTTAGTTGTATATATCACGAACTGCCTTCCATAAATTCAAACCAGAGTTTGAGTAGTTGAAAAGTTTTGGAAGATGAGGGTTCATGGAGTTAAGAATCCATGATCGCATAAGTTGATCTTTGGATAACCATGTGGCATATTTTGGTGAAGAAGCCTTTGTAGGAAACTTTATCAACAACAAAATTAAGTTTCAATTTCCACCAAGAGCAAGAGTTATGGCTCTTGATCAGGGAAGATTATTGAATTCATTCAACATAACAGAACTCAAATGCTGATTTGAATTGATTTCAAAATATGATCCAACAATCACCTATAAGGATTCTTATTTAGCTCTTGAAAAAGACAACATAATACTGCCAAAAAATCAAACAAAAAAAAGTAGAAGGATAATAGTTCTAATTCCATATAAAAAAATAAAAGAAAATGTTTGATATTGATATACAAATTATAACCTCGTTATATAGAATAAAAATAATTACAACAATAAATAGTTAATCCTAAATTTTAGGAGATGAAATACTTAATCATACAAGAACATTAATCAAACAAATATAAAACTAATTTATAACGATAAATATAATTAATATATGGAAGTCAATATAACAAATTAATTTCATAATTTTAGGACTTTCCTTTTTGTAAAAATTGACCTGAGATAGTTATAATTTTATTTTCTTTGTCATTGCTTTCTTCTAGAAGTTGTTGTTCCAAGTTCTGTAAGCTTTGCTACATCATCATTTGCTTCTCATTGTCATTAGAAAGCAAATAATAAGGATACCCATGCACTATCCTTGTGCAGTCGTGGTTATTAATGCAATCATGAAGGGTGTTTTGAGTTTGGAATTGGTCGTAGGTGCATTTCATGTTTAGGGAAGATGTTAATAATCTTGGTGTAGAAGATGAGGAGCAAGAATTTGAAATACTAGTTTCAAGACACGAAATCAATCGTTATCTTTAGAGAGATATTTGCCCCCACATGAAGTTGTTATGGGTTGATGACGATACTCTCCCAAGATAAAATGAAACTTTTAATTACACTCGAACTCACATGTTACACACAGTAAAAGTTCATTATGTGTTCAATAATGAGATTATTTATAATTAATGATTTAGACGCAAGTGAACAATTATATCTTTTTACTTGAAAGTCATGTCTTTAAAACCAAGAGATGTTGTACGAAATTTGAAAGTCATGTCTTTTTATCATTTGGTGTCAACAAAGGCATTATACGTAAACCAACACACTTGTTCATGGTTTCAACTTAGTTCCTATACGACCTTCATGTGCAAATGGCTTGTAGCATTGTAAACGTTACAATGAAAACGTTTAATGACAGTTTCATCTTCAAAGGTTCTAACAGAATAAGAAGTGTCTAATTGAATTAACCTTTTCTCTTTATGTTAGTACCAAAAATTTCACCACACATAAATTGTATCTCTTATCAAGTTCAAAAATTTGTTAATTTTAAGTAGTTTGGTTTTCTTCCTTTCCATATTTCATGTGGAGAAACTTTTTTATTTTGTGACGTTATCCTGTTATGAATATGACATGCCGTCAATAGTGTCTCACCCCATAGATTATGAGGTACCTTAGCATTTAATACCATTGAATTAACCATATCCAATAAGGTACGATTCTTTCTTATATCTGGAACATGAAATACATTTATCAAGTTTGACTTCTTTCCTGATGTAAAGTTCAACTCTACTGTTCCTTGATATAATACCCTTTCTTGTAGCAATAGTAGCATTCTTTTTGTCTCTTTTTATCTTGCTTGATATCCACAAAGGATTTCTTTCTTTTGCCTTTATTGGCATTTGCTTCTCCAACATGATTCACTTTAGAACTTTGAGAAAGATACACACCATCGTATTTTTGAGGTTCCTCTTCTATACGTAGATGCATGAGTAATCTTTCAATAGAGAAGTCTTCTCAAAGATGAAAGAGTTTCTTCCTATAATCATCTCAAGATGAAGGCAATTTTGAAATAATTGCTCCAACTTGTAATGATTCAAGAGCTATTACTTGTAGATCACGAAGTCTACTTACAAGAATATGTAACTCATGAATTTGATCCATGATAGGCACGTTATCAACCATAATAAATTCAAAGTACTTTAACATGATAAATTTATCCGTACCTTTATTGTTCATTATTGTATTTTTCTTCTAAAGACTTTAAAGTCTCTAATGGTAATTGAATTGACATATAAAGATCATAAAGTCTATCTAACAAGGTGTTAAGAATGTGTCCTCGATATGCAAAAGTGTCCTCATCATGCTTTTTTTAAAATTAGACAATCCTTTCCTTTTTTTCATAAGTTGCCAGCATTGGAAATTTGTGTGGTATTAAGCACGTAAACAAGATTTAATACTGAAAAAAGAAACATTATTTTGTCCTTCTATATGTTAAAGTTTGTCCTGTTGAATCGATCTAGTTTGACAAACTCTTGATTCATGACCTTGAAAGTAGTATTATGATTTTGAGTCATCTTCAATATAATATCTCTCTAAAATTATTAATAATCTTAGTGCAGAAGATAATGAATAAGAATTTGAAATACTAGTTTTTAAGGTACAAAATCAATCACTATTTTTAGAGAGATATTCACCTCTACACAAAGTTGCTATCGGATGATGATACTCCCCTAGGATACAATTAAACCTTTAAATTTCTTATCTAGCAATAACAAAAAAATTTCTCTCATAAACTTGAAATTTAAGAACACTCAAACTCACATATTACACACATTAAAAGTTCCTTAAATGTTTATTATTAATAAAGATTATTTATAATTAATGATTTAGACGCAAGTGAACAATTATATCTTCACACTTAAAAGTTTATATGTTTAAAATAAAAGATGTGTATGGAATTTGAAAGTCATGTCCATCATTTGGTGTCATCAAAGTCATTCTACATGAACCAATACATTTGTTTATGATTTTAACTTCATATGCAATGGCTCGTAGCATTGTAAACATTATAATAGAAACATAATAACTATTTTATTTTTTTAATTATTTACTTTTAAACTTGTAAATATATTTAATAAAGTATTTGTGGCGATAGGTTTTGGTTTTAGTGATGGGTTACGTACACAGGATTTGTGATGGGTGCAAGTGAAACTACACCACCAAATGCTGTTGAAGACGATGATGCTCCTCCGCGCTCTGACGTTGCCGGCATCCACATCGCACTGTGTTTTATCGAAAGGGTTTTCAATGGAGATTCAAATTGGAGGATTTTATTTAAAACTTAAATTTTGAATGAATCATTTATTGTAAAATTAACTCGAAATAGTTTATCAACAAATTAATTTGAAACATTAGTACAAAAGACTCTTTCTTTTCTAAGACCAAGGCTATTAAAAACTAACAAAGAGATTAATTTTTTTAAAAAATTAATATTAAAAGGAAGAAGTCTATTTCGTGTATTGTTTTCTCAAACTATACAAAGTGGTGTAACTCTTCCCATACTCGTAAATGTTACATACACAAAGTCATAACAATTTTTTTAAAAAAGTTTTAAAACTTTAAATAAAATTAAATAATAATAATAATTAAATTTAAATAACGAAATAAAAATAAAATTAATAAATTTTTTTGAAATATAATAATATTATTTTCTAACATCCTTGAATACGTACCCGTCTTTTGATAATTATTAAGACTCAGTTGAGTTAAAAATGTTAAGATTTAATTAACATTCACAAAACAATGTTCAAATTTGATAAAATTTGATTTTTTATACTTTTGGAAGTTTATTCTATATCAAACAAGATTGAATTGAGTTTAAATTTAATTCTACATCCTAATTTAAAATTAAGTCTAAATTTTGCATAAAAAGTTTACAGTTATACATATAGGTCGAATCACGTGTCAAATTAAAAAACATGCAGCCATGAGGCGAAGGAAAAAGAGGTTTAATTGCAGTGAACTAAGATAATATTTATGGTTAAGAATGTGTAGTTCTTTTACAACTGCTTACAACCCATGTCCGTTATTATTACACCTAATACGCATTATATTTATACATTATTGTATAAATATAAATACAGATACAAATGTATAATTATAGATGTTTGTAGTTATCGATGATGACCTTAGTTGGATCTGAATTGTGAGCAAAGCATTGCACTCAGAAGGCTAAGTAAAGAATGACCATAAACTTCATCTTTTATCCGTAAGTATCCGCTGTCACATATTTCTATTTGTCGTTTCTCTCTCACAGGGTGTCTCATGTTGCCCACAAATTCCACGTTGATATTTTCCTCTCCACGTTTTCTAGTTTTATATGTAAAATAATCATGATCAAATAATATTAAGCATATAATTTAATAAAATAATAGTTTAAATCATTTTTCATTAAAATAATTTATTTTAATTCAAAATTTAATTATTATAATATTATTATAAAATTTATAATTTTTTAAATATGTAATTTTTTATTTACATTACATGTTAATATTAACTATTTATTTATATTTTTTATATATATTATCCGTTAAAATATAATAGAGCGATAAATTATTTAAATTATGTAAAATTTTTTAGATTTTTCTTTTCACTCCAAAGTTATTGTCCTATATTTAAATTTACTCATTTTTTATTATATATTTATGAATTTTAATTCTTAAAAATAGAATAATCTCTAAATTCATTCTTTCATATAATGTTAAGCCACTTTTTTTTTTTAAAGGAAATATGTTTTTTGTTTACCTTTATTAAAAGTATAATCTACTCTGACGTGAAAATATGCAAATTTATTAGTTTTGTATGTTTATTTTTTAAGGTCTTCATTAACTTCTGTCCTTAGGATTAAAGATAAATAGTTATTAATAGTAAAATTTTATTAAAAAGTACTTATTATATTTTTATAATTTTAGTATAATAATTATATACTTTTTTCATAAAAAATTTTTATTTGTAAACATTTAAACTTAACTCTTAAAACTGAAGTTAATAAAACCTATTTTTTAATATAGAATAAAAAGTTTTAATCACCAAATTTAAACTTTAATGTTAATAGTTACCTATGATATTTTATTTTAATATAAAATAATAAATTTTAAAATAATGTAAAATTACTTAATCTATAAATTTAAAATTAAGAAAATAAAATTTTAACTATGAATTTAACATATAAATATGAAATCATCTATAATAGTCTTATCTCACCTAGTTCAAATATTATTGTTTTCAATAAAATATACCGATAGTTTAGATAAAAAAAAAAAATAATATAACACACATGTATATAATAAATATTGCTAAATTTAAACCATTAGATAAAAAAATAAACCATCTTTTGACTAAAATAGTAAAATGAAATATATGTAGATTTATTATAAGTAAAAGAACTTTTAATTAAGAGTTATTATTATGTTTTCAATTATAACAAGTGATTTCTTCTACATTTAATAGTTTAAATTTAATTTTTTTAATATTTTTCCTGATTTTAAATTTTTATCTCCTTAATTAATCCTATTTATTATATTAAAATATTATTTATTATAATAAAATATTTACTTATATACATATATGGAGAGAGAGATTATAAAATCTTAAAAATTATAATAAAAATAACATTTATATTAGTATTTATATATAATTTTTTATAAAAGCAATTTATTTTTGTCAAAAATGGTGTTTATAAGGTGGGCTAAGTCAAATTTGACTTAAGAAAAATTATTCCACCTAATTAAAATATAACAGGTTGAGATGGATTAATTTTTCATATTTTTTAATGTGACCTGAACTAATCTGACTTAATCATAAACGAGTTTGTTTGGATCGAGTAATTCAGGGTAGAGAAAAAATAACTTTTTAATCTATAAAATTAAACTATTGTCAAATTAAATTAAAATAATCTATTAATATTTATATAAAAAGTCTCGATTTATACTTAAATAATTAAAATATAAATTAATTATAGTTTAGATTGAGTTGAGTCGGTAGAGTTGATTGATTTTACCCAACCTGCTGAGCACCTTACGTAATATTTTATTATTTATAGCAAAATAAAAAATTAAAGAAAATATTCGTTTATTACGTAAATTACTAATAATAACATTACCAATTAACAGATTTACCACGCACCTTTTCTTTTCCCATTTCTGGATTTAAGGCTAAAAGATTTGAATATTTTCTCTCGAAAGTGGTGAATTATAAATATAATGTCGAGCGATGCAAATAGAAAACCCATAGCCTGGCCCACATAAGACTCAAGGTTAAGATCGAACCATCAATAGAGAGTAGAAAAATGAAAGAGGAAGATGAATGGACTTAGAAGCACAAAAACAAAGCACCAATCACAGCCATTCACTGAATGAGAGGCTATCCATAATCTCATCCTCACTTAGGCTCACGAGTCACAGCCACACATCCACGTTGCCTCCTCATAGTTCCTTATTAAACTTTACGAGACACAACATGGAACCTGAATATCTATTTCCCTTCAACCCTCTACACTGCTACTTTAGCTTCTGCTTCTCTCTGTCGTAGGCTGAACCATCATGGCTTCGCCTACTCTTTCTGTAGCCAAACCAGCTCTTCAGGTTCAACAACTTCTTTTATTTATTTTTCCAAGTTTCAATATCATTTTAAGAGTACCATTTTGTGCAAAAGCTAGAGCTAGTTGTTTGTAATAGCTTTTCATTCCTTTCTCTATTCAGGCTAATGGGAAAGGCTTCTCTGAGTTCTCTGGCCTTCGTAGCACTTCAGTGTACCTTCCCTTTTCAAGAAAAACTTCAGAAGATCTCCATTCTCTCATTGCCTTCCAGACTTCAGCAGTAAGTTCTTGGCTCCACTGAGTGGCTAATCATTTTATTGCATAACAAAGGTATTTGGCATGTAGAAGGTGTAGATATATCTGTAACTCTTTTAGTGCTTCACTTCATGACATCTATGAATAATGATCTTTGATTAATAACAACAGTGTATAATTCAAAATTTTCCAACATAGATGGTGCATGCCTAATGATATCCTCGAACACCAATTCTATGTATTCATATTTTGACTCTTGTAGTAGTTTTTTATATCACATTAATGTCACACCATGTGTTTGCACCGAGACACACATTTTGATTCATGATCATCACTTTTTACGATTGAAAAGAATACAAATATATGTGCGGGAAAAGGGTAAACCGATGAGTTATTAATTATATTATTATGTTAAAAAATATAAAATTCAATATATTAATACTATTAAATACTATAATTTTGAATAAAAATTTATTATTTATTGAACTCTGGTTGATTGTCCTTTTGTACAGTTAGAAAAAAAATGTTATTATGTGTATATATGATGATAATTAATAAATAATTTAAAAAATTGAGTGACATGTTTAACAACCCTGCATCTTTGTATGTACTTGTGAAGGTTGGAAGCAGTGGAGGGTACAGGAAAGGTGTAGCAGAAGCAAAGCTAAAAGTTGCCATAAACGGGTTTGGAAGGATTGGAAGGAACTTCTTGAGGTGCTGGCATGGTCGTAAGGACTCTCCTCTTGATGTCATTGCTATCAATGACACTGGAGGTGTAAAACAAGCCTCTCACCTTCTAAAGTACGATTCTACACTTGGAATCTTCGAAGCTGATGTCAAGCCTGTGGGTACTGATGGCATTTCTGTTGATGGAAAAGTCATCAAAGTTGTCTCTGACCGCAACCCTGCCAACCTTCCTTGGAAGTAAGCTTCTAAAAAGTTCCATGCAACTATGTTCATGTTAAGAGAAGGGTTTGTCATAAATAACTCCATTTTAATTAAGATATTATATTGAAGTATATTAACTTTTGTATAACTTTTTACAAACGATAATTGTATGAATTCGCCTAAGAAGATACTTGTTTTTCTAAATTTTGTCCAAAGAACTGACAAAAATAAACAAATATTTAATTTAAACAAGTTGAAGCCACTAATTTGCTAAAGTTTTGAAGACAAGATAGGGATATGTATGAAGGTGTGTGTGTGGTGTTGCATAATTGCAGAGACATGGGGGTGGACTTGGTGATTGAAGGAACAGGGGTGTTCGTGGACAGAGAGGGTGCAGGGAAGCACATTCAAGCAGGAGCTAAGAAAGTGCTCATCACAGCCCCTGGCAAAGGAGACATTCCCACCTATGTTGTTGGTGTCAATGCTGATGCTTACAGTCCAGATGAACCCATCATCAGCAATGCTTCTTGCACCACTAACTGCCTTGCCCCCTTCGTCAAAGTCCTTGATCAGAAATTCGGTAATCTACCTTGTCACCACATTTTAGTCATTTTCACCATATATAATACAAAGTTGAGGAATATTTCACATAAATAAAGTCACTTATGTACTTATTAGTCATTTTAGTCACTAGCTTTACTAAACTTTATTTTAGTTCCTGGGTATGCACATTAGTAAAAAGAAGTACATTAATGATGCTTTCCAAACGGACTAAAGTTAAAGTACGGATTTACACTTTTTAAAACAAATTGACTGTATAACAATAGCCTAAAACCCATTTAAGGTATTGTCCAATGCAAGGTTCTTTAATGAAAAAGCATAAAATTCTTGAGTATGGCAATGGAAACTGATGTTGCATAACAGGTATCATCAAGGGTACCATGACCACCACTCACTCCTACACGGGTGACCAAAGGCTTCTTGATGCGAGCCACCGTGACTTAAGGCGTGCAAGAGCAGCAGCTCTTAACATAGTTCCAACTTCAACAGGAGCAGCAAAGGCAGTGGCACTTGTTCTCCCAACCCTCAAAGGGAAACTCAATGGCATTGCACTTCGTGTGCCAACACCAAATGTTTCAGTGGTGGACCTTGTTGTTCAAGTCTCAAAGAAGACCTTTGCTGAAGAAGTTAATGCAGCTTTCAGAGAGAGTGCAGAGAAAGAGCTGAATGGAATTCTCTCTGTTTGTGATGAACCCCTTGTGTCCGTTGACTTTAGGTGCACTGATGTGTCTTCAACCGTTGACTCATCGTTGACCATGGTCATGGGTGATGACATGGTGAAGGTGATTGCTTGGTATGACAACGAATGGGGCTACTCTCAAAGGGTTGTGGATTTGGCTGACATTGTTGCCAACAATTGGAAGTGAGCCAAACAAAAACTTCAATTTGTTAAATATTATGAACCATGCCATTATAATTTTGTATGCTTACTACAGTTCTTGCTTTCCTTTTCATTTTTCTTTCCAAAACTTGTACTGAGAAATAGAACCATCAATTTTCTCTGGCTTCTCATTGTGCAATTGATACTAGCTAGGCCTTCAATTTATCTTCACCTTCCTCATTCCTACCTAGGAGTTCTTTTTATCACTTACAATATCATGGAAAGAAAATTAAACAACTCAAATTTATAAATACGCAAACGATCAATATCAAACACCTGTTTAACATTTCTCATCTTTATTTATCCTTTTCTTTTTATTACATCACATCACTTATTATATCTATCACTTCTCTTTCTTCCCCTTCTTATTTTTTTTTTTATCACTTGCATCTTGCACAAATCACAATAGTTCTGTGAAATCAACAAAAAAAAATAAAATTTGTAACACTTTATTTGGAGATAATATCTAATTTCTCTATCTATGTTTTGGGAGATAATAGTAGTAAACTATCAGAACGACGAGACTAAAGATTTTATTTTATTTTAATTTCCTTTTTATACACTAATAAATTAAAAATAATAATAATTTAGAATGGCTGTTTGAAGCTATTAAAAGTTTAGTTATAAAACAATATACAGTTATTGGTCTTTCACGAATAACAAACTGAATTTTTAATTATTTGAAAAAGTGACTCCAAACTTTAAAAATAAAATAAAATTGATTTGACTATTCAGAACAATGTTTTAATGACCGAACATACTATTATACTTGTGATAAAATTAATAAAACTTGAATTATATTTGGATTCGTCAATTGATTAAATTTTAATTTAAAACACTCATAAACCTAAATGACATTTAATTTGGAAATAAAAACCACTTGCACCCAATCAGCTCAATCCTATTTGATTTTAATTTTTTGGTAAACAATTCTATTTACTATTAAAAACATTGCTTTCAACTTCAAACACAAAAATTGGAATATGCTCCTCTTTTTTTCTCTTTTTTTATTTTGCAAAATTGGAATATGCTCTTGAAAGGGCTGCATATGCTACATGATTTATAGGTGAAAGGCCCATCTTCGTGACATTAACACCAACAAAATTACATATTGGTCTTTATATTGTTTGAGAGAAACGTGTCAAGCCTTTAATTGGCACATGTACAGGTTAGTTTGGTTATACGTGCATAAAATATTATAGAATCTATCTGCATATTTATATTTTAAATAATTACTTTTTCTCAAATTCATTTTTATGAGCAATAATAATTTTAATATTTTTTTATTTTTATTTTTTTCTTACAAGATGGGCTAAAAGCTCAAAGACATCACAACGAAGACTTTATTCTAGAGGTGAATAAACTTATACAGTCCAAATTCAAATAAGATCATGAAGAAGCCCTATCAAAATAAGAGAAGGAGATACACAATTTAAAGCTAAATTTGGCAAGCCTATTAGCACAAAATTTGGTCTCCCTATATGCATGGTTGAATCTAATAAACTTAATCTTCTTAAGCAGATACCTAATGCTATGAATCAGATGGCAGAGAGGATGAAAATAATTTTGAATTGTAAGATCGAGAGATATCACTTGTTTGGAGTCAATTTCAATCCAAATGATAGATATTATTTTGAATAACAAGCTGGAGATCAAGAAATATATCCCACAGTTTTGCTTCAATGGGGGAACAGGCTTTCAAACAAGAGTAGAACCCAGCCACAAGTTGTCCTTTGTCATTGCAGTCTAGAATTTGAAGAAACAGCACCATCAATATTAAGTTTCAATTGCTGGAAGAGAAGGGGATTCCATTTAATTTGACTCTAGTCATCAGTAATAGTGAGAATTACATTAGATTTGTCCCTGCAGCAAAGTTTAAACTGATCAAAATCACAAAAAAATTTGATAAATAAGAGTAGTAACTTGAAGGCAAAAACTTTGAAATAATGATGCATTTTTGTTTTTTCAAAGATACCATATAACAATACCAAAAAGTCTATTCCAACCAGTGGAATTATTCCTATTATATCCTGTCAAATTGTACTACAACTAGGTAAAAAGGTCATTACTAAAAAATTAAACCTAGTTTTAAGTAAGAATAAATTGTTTCCAAACCTATTTAGCAAAATAACAATTTCTAAGCACATGCATAATAGTCTCAGAAACATAATTGCATCTAGGACAGAGAGAATCACTAGTCATGTTTCTCCTATGTCTCTCAACATTAGTTAGAAGCATTAATATTTATATTTTATACGTGTACAAAAGTACTATTTTATATCTTAAATATAAAAATGTATATATAGTCACACAAGGCAATAAGGAGATGGATTTTCAATTTTAAAGTTAGAAGATAGTTTTGGAATGAAATTTAAAGAAATGAATTTGTAAGATTAGGAAGTATAAAGGGAAGAAGAACACCAAAGCAAACAAGTAATTAAAGTGTTATTGAATGAGGATGCTTATGACTTGATATTTCTATTACATAAGTGATCCTATTTATAGATATTAATTTTGAATATAAACAAATCTTGCATTTATTAAGTATATACAAGACAGAGGCGCTTTTAGTCAGGTAAGCAAGACGTCTTTTTAGATCTTACTAAAACATGTATTCTACTGGTGAAGCGCGTGTTCTTCCTTTGGGTGTCTAAAATCCGAGTTGTGTGCCCTTGTGATGAACGACTTTGATTATCTTTCAGAAATATACGACTTTGCTTTTAGTGTTTCAATCTTGCACTACGTCTGTTGCGGGCTCTTCTCTTTTTTCTTAAGGGCTTTTGTCTTTCCCTATTACTCTTCTTTTGAACTTTTCTTATAATTTGCTTTGGTTTAAAACTTAAAACAGTAGTTTCAGTTTAGAATAATAATTAGATTGTCGTCCCAAACAAAGATTAAACAATTAAAAAGAGATTTTTAAATTGTGACCAATCGTAATATTATTTAAAAATAAGTGTAATATGATATTATATTTTAAAATTAATATATTAAATGCAACAAGTATGAAGCATGTTGATAATAAAGCAATAACTATGCTCATTCTCATAATTTATTATAGGTAAATACTCATGCTTGAAGTATTATCTATTATCTATTTAATGGATAATTTTTCTTTTCGTCATAAATAATTTTACAGGCATCCATAAGATTGAGATTTCATTGCCATTTTAAATCAAATGACTAGGTTTAACTAAATTATATTTTGTCAAGTTAAATAAATAAATAAAAACTGAATTAGGATTTTACAATATTTTGATTAGACTAATTTAATTATTTTATTTGAGAGTGACACAGCCTTAAGTTGTCACAAGTAAAAGTGGTATTCACGTGAATTAAATACTTGCATAGGATATTATATTATTTATTTTTATACTTATATTTTAAAAAATATTTACCTTTGAACCTAATTTTTCTTAGACAAAAATATTATTTGATATTTTAATTTAAAGATGAAAATGTTAAATGGTCGACTAGCTATGTTCCTCAGCCTATAAACTTAAATACCACTTTTAAAATTCTAAACATGAAATCCTTCACAAATTATAAAAGACATAATTTCTTAAAAATAAGCAAAAATCGAAGGAATAAGAGACAAAATAATTAATTAATTTGAATAAAATTGTCGATAAATATTTATGAAAAGAAAAATAAAATAAATTAACAAGAAAAAGTGAATTTAATTTTGTATATAAATTTAAATTAATTTAGATAAATCAAAATTTTATCTATTGTATCTCTTCTAGTTGCCAAATAGGAGTTTTTAATTTTTTATTTTATTTTTTCAAACTCCTAAATTTTCTTCTTACAATATTTTGTCTAACTTCCATAAGAATCTTATTTTTTCAAATAATCATAAATGAAAAAGTTTAATCACACTTATAATCAATGACACTGAATTTTAATAGTATTACAACAATACATAATAAATACACAATAAGATATTAAAAAAATGCATGTTCAATGTTAAACATAACTTAGCAATTTTTTAAACATAAAAGGTAAAGTCTTAAGGGTATGTTTGTTTTCCATTTTTAAAAGAATTTTTAAATTTTTTTTCTAAATATAGTATAAATTTATACTATATTTAGAAAAAAAAAGTAAAAAAACTCTTTTAAAAAGAGAAATCAAACATACCCTAACTTTCCTACCCAAACAAACATAAGAAATAGGCTTCTCTTTTCTTCTTCTTTTTATCTTTTTTGTTCTTTTTGTTTTGAATTAGCACATACCTAAGGTAACTCTAATGAGCTTGAAGCTAAGGAAGAAATGAGTCAAATACATAATACAATAAAAAAAAAAAAAGATAGAAATAAGGCAAATAGTAAGAAGAGAGATTATTAAAAAGTGAAAGATGAACAAAAAAAAATACTCTCACTAAAGAGAGACAAAAACCCATCATATATGGAAAAAAAAAAAAAGCTTCATAAGAGAAGAGAAAATAAACTCTACAAGAGGAGAAGGAGTCCCCCATAAGTGGGAGACTCCCTAAAATTACTCACTGCCTTGTAACTTTACTTGTGTGACATTGCATTAGAAATTAAACTTGCTAGAAGACAAATCTAAATTAAACTCTTTATAAAAGAAGACAAACTTAAGTTGAAGTTGTTTGCTTAATTATTAAGAAAAGTCCTCCTCAAAAACTCTATAAATAGGTGATGTTGTGGAATATAAAATTTTACAATGAAATAGTTCATTACTTAGCCTTTGTTGTAAGGGGTTTATTTTTTAAAGAAACTCTAACGAGTTTTTTTGTGGTTGGTTGAGTGTGTAATTGGCTATTAATGTAAGCCAAAGTCTTTTGAGTGTATTAGTTTTCTAATAGAAAAATTATTCCTTGAGTATTCATATTTGTCACAACAACAATATTTTAACTAGGCAATTTATTTTAATTGCCAATATCTGGTATTAGAGCTTATTGATCCAAAATGGCAGCAAGTTCAAGCACAGGAGCAAACCAAGTTCAACAAGCACTAGAAGTCATCTTCAAATTCGATAGTAGATTAAATTTTGCTATGTGGAAACACTTGATGGAGCTATGTCTAAAAACCAGCGGTTATGGAGAAATTATAGAGAAAGGCTATGCTGAACCAAAAGAAGAACAATCAAAAGTTGATAACCAACAAGTAGAAAAAGATCAGTAACTCAATGAAAATGTTTTGTTCTTAATCAGTCAATCTATGTAGTTGTCCATTCTTGAAAAAATTATCCATGCTAAAATAGCAAAGGAAGCATGGAAAATTTTGCTCAAAACATATAAAGGAGTTGATCCAGTCAAATGAACGAGGCTGCAAGGCTTAAGACAATAGTTCGAGCTGATGGAAACAAGGTAAGAATGAAATTATTTGTGATTATTTCTCACGAATGGACAAACTTGTCAAAAAAATGAAAAACAACAGTGATGATATAAAAGAAAAAGAAATCATGGAAAAAGCTTTACAAGCATTTTCAATTCGTTTTGATTACATAGTAGCAGATATTAAGGAAGCAAAAGATCTCAACATAATGACTTTAAATGATTTGCAAGCATCCTTAGAGTCACGAGAGATGCGGATGAACGAGAAATCAAGTAACACAATTAAGCAAGTATTAAAGGCTCAAACAAATGTAAAAAATAAGAGATCTGTGCAAAGAAAGACGAACCAACATCAAAGAGGTCAAAACTTTAAAGGAAGAGAGAGGAATCTTTCATTTAACTCAAGCCAAGGCAAACGAGACAATGAACTAATGGTTCTTTTTAAAATAAATCTAATATTCAATGTCATAAATGGAAGAAGTTTGGACATTTTTAGTCTCAATGCAAATCTCATATTCAATGCCATAATTGTAATAAGTATGGTCACTATAGTCGAAATTTCGTGCCAAAATATTGAATATTAGAAATAGTTATGCTCGAATTACAGAAAATAAAGACACCATACAAGAGGAAGATAATATGAAAACAATGTTTATAACCAGTCATACAGTTGCTGTAAAAATGACAACCAATAGTTGCTAGATACAGCCTGTAATAATCATCTAAGTGGGAAGAAAGAATTATTTTCTGACATAGATGAAAAATTTCATACCATAGTCAAGCTTAATGATAATACAAATTGAATGATGAATCTTTGAATTATATTTCTAATGTATTCTATGCTTCCGGTATATGTCAAAATCTCCTAAGTGTAAGACAACTTCCTGAAAAGGGCTATGATTTAATATTCAACAAGAAAGGTTGCATCATAAATGATGCTAAGATGGGCCTTATAGCAATGACAAACATATCAAGAAATTGTCTATTTCTTATGAACATGATGTATGGTTTATGTTGCAAAGCTATAGTTGTTGATGAAAATTGGCTTTGACATATACAGTTTGGACATTTCAACTTTGAAAGCATCAAGTTTCTTGCAAATAAAAAATGGGTTACTGGATTGCCTGTTATTCAAGCTCTTAATCAACTATATGAAACTTGTGTAGTTAGTAAAAAGCATCGAGATCCTTTTCCTAATGGACATGCCTGGAGAGCTATAAAACCACTTGAGCTGGTGCACTCTGATTTATGTTATGTTGAAGTTTCATCCAATGTAGGTAACAAATACTTTATTACTTTCATTAATGATTTTAATAAAAAGGCGTCGGTATATTTTTTGAAAAATAAATCTAATGCCTGTGATACACTTAAAAATTTTATGTCATATGTTGTAAGATGAAGTGGTTATACTCTAAAAACCTTGAAAACTAATAAGGGTACAAAATATATAATTTGTGATGATTTCTTAAGAAAGCAGGGAGTTAAGCATCGGATGACTGCAAGATACACTTCTCAACAAAATAGAGTAACAGAAAGAAATAATAGAACCATCATGGACATGGTAAGAAACATGCTACATTGCAAGAAATTACCAGAGTTTTTGAGCGAAAGCAGTGGCTTGTGTAGTTTACATATTAAATAAATGTCATGTTAAAAGTATATGTGATAAAACTCCATAAGAAGCATGGAGTTAGCAAAAGCCAAATTTCAATCACTTGCAAGTTTTTTGTTGTATTGCTTATGCACATGTTCCTGATCAACTAAGGAAGAAGCTCGATGACAAGGCAGAAAAATGCATTTTGGTAGGTTACAGTGAAGAAACAAAAGCCTACAAGTTGTATAATCCAGAAACTCAAAAGGTAATCATCAGTCGTGATGTTACCTTTGATGAAGATGGAGTGTAGGAAAAGGAAAAGGAGTTGTTGCCTGTACCAGTAACTATAAATGAAGAAATACAACCAGATAATAAAGAATCACCAACAGATAGTGTAACATTTGATGAATCAACATCAGATTCACCACCTGGTAGATATCCACAAAGAGAGCAACATCCACCTTTTCACTTGCAAGATTATAAAGTTGATAGAGATGATGATCTGAAAGATAGGGACGAAGAAGTTACGTATTATGCCTTATTTGCATACTGTGATCCAATGACATATGACGAAGCAGCTAATAACAATTGCTGGATTAAAGCAATTGATGAAGAAATTCATTCAATTGAGAAGAATGACACTTAAGAGTTAACAATACTTCCAAAAGGGAAGAAGCTAATAGGTGTCAAATAAGTGTATAAAATAAAGTACAATTGTTTCAAAGCACGATTGGTGGCCAGAAAGTATAAACAAAAATTTGATATTGATTATTTTGAAGTATTTGCTCCAGTGGCTTCATTGGACTCGGTATGCATGATTCTTTCTCTTGCAGCTCAAAATAAATGGAAGATTTCTCAGATGGATGTTAAGTCTGGCTTCTTGAATGGTGTACTTGAAGAAGAAGTATATGCTAAGCAACCACCAAGCTATCAACAACAAGGAGAGGAAGACAAGGTCTACAAGTTGAAGAAGGCATTGTATGGATTGAAGCAAGCACCTAAAGTTTAGTACACACGTATTGATGATGAATCCATATTCTGTTAATATTTTTCTTACCATTTTCATAGATTTTTAATGAAAAAATGAACTTAGAAATTGTAAATACCATAAAAATCTCATTTATGTTAACTAATATAACTTTCTTAATTTTTGTTCAATTTACACTGATTTTTTGTAAATATCTTTTGCAGTTTTGCTCACTTGATTAATTGTGCAAGAATATCTAAACAAAATCTATGGATATTAGACTCTTGGAAAGAAATAGAGTGACCATTACAACAAGCTATTTCCAAGGGCCAAGTGAAAGTAACTATTTTCAGTAGCGAAAGTAATCACTACAGAGCCATATTTGAGGTGTAGGATTCACTATCGTTCATGATAGTAAACACTACAGAAAGTCTCTAGTGCACAAAGGTTGCGCGTGTTTACTATCGCTGACTATAGTAAACACGTGCATGCTTGTCCAACCCAACAAGGTTGTGCGCATAATTACTTTTAATAGTGAAAGTGTACAATACAAAAAAGGAGAACTTATCATGGAGCAGCGTGTAAACACTTTTAGTGGTGATAGTAACCACTTTGGGAAGCATTAACTTTACTATAAATAGTATTTTTACCTTTTAGGATAGGATCTTTTTACCATTCTTGTACTTTTTCATTTTAGATACATTCTGTAGAGCTTAGGTCAGACCTTGAGTGACAGCCAAGGGTTCTAATTTAGGGTTAATTTCTACTTTTTTTTGCTTTTTTCTTTATTATTACTTTAATTTCCTTGAGTTTCATTGGATTTTATCTCTTGTAATATTGAAATCCATCCTCATAGAGGACTAAATTTTGCTATTAATTCCTAGTGAAGTTCATATGTGTTCTTGAAATCCTGGATTTAATGTTAATACGAATTTATTTCATGAATTTATTCTTCCCCAATCTCTTAAGACTAAGTTAAAGATTAAATGGAGGTTGATTTTTAATCAAACTCAATTTCATTTTTGATAAGGGTTCAAAACTTGGTTTGATTAATTCTAGGTTTAATCCTAAGGTTGCTTAATCCTAAGGGTTAGGAATTAGAGTCCACGTGAACTGCTTAATTTTATATGGAAATTTAGGGTTAATTGATGCTTGTTCTAATTAACATAATTCTAGGAAAGGGTGAAGTATTTAATTCTAAGAGGATTTATGATAGAACTAATATGAACAAACTAGAGGTTAATACATTCTATTAATCAAATTTCTCAAATTAACTTTGTGCTTGAATGTTTTTGAATTTGAAAACAACAAAAACACCTCTTGTTTATTTTCTAGACTTAGTGCTTATAACATGTTTGATGTAAGGTTCTATACCCAATGTTCACGAGAGGACAACCTAGGTTAGTACCCTAGTGTTACATTAATTGTGTTTAAATTTTGATGAGGGTTAGCGACAAATTTTCGTTCATCAATTGACACATACTTCATCAACAATGGATTTCACAGAAGTCTATACGAGCATGCCTTACACGTCAAAGAAAACAAGGCTAGAAATATAATTATTTTTTGTCTATAAGTGGATGATTTAATCTCTACTGACAATAATTCAAAATTGCTGGCTAAATTCAGAGAGAATATATGTACTCAGTTTAAAATGACAGATTTAGGCCTAATGTCTTATTTTTGGGGCATTAAAGTGAAGCAGACAAATGAAGAAATTTTTATCTCTCAGAAAAAATATGCAACAAATATTTTGAAAAAAATTTAAGATGGAGGCTTGCAAACCAATGCTAACACTAGTTGAAGAAAGATTAAAGCTTGAAAAAGAAAGTGGTGGTAATCTTGTTAATTCAACGAATTTTAGAATGTTAGTGGAAAGTCTCAGGTACTTGACAGCATCAAGACGTAACATTATTTACGGAGTTGGGGTCATAAGCAGATTCATAGAATCACCAAGACAATTTCATTAACAAGTTGTGAAGAGAATCTTGAGGTATGTTAAAGATATAATTGATGAAGGTATATTGAATTCAAGTTCTAACAAGGTAGAGTTAATTGGATACATTGATAGTGATTGGGCTGAAGAAACTCAAACTAAGAAAAGCACTTCAGGTTATGCATTTTATCTTGGTACAGGTGTATTTTCTTAGTCCTCCAAGAAACAACAAGTTGTTGCTCTTTCAACAACAGAAGCAGCGTATATTGCAATAACAAATTGTGTTACTCAAGCAATTTGTTTGTGGAGACTATTAAGTGAATTGCAACATCAACAAGATAGTCCAACAAAGATATTATGACAATAAATCAATGATTGCAATGATAAAGAATCCAATCTTTCATGGTCGTAGCAAACACATGATATCAAGCATCATTACATTCGTGACTTGACTA
The DNA here is from genome assembly GCA_024086825.1 of Abrus pulchellus subsp. cantoniensis. Taxonomy (NCBI): domain Eukaryota; kingdom Viridiplantae; phylum Streptophyta; class Magnoliopsida; order Fabales; family Fabaceae; genus Abrus; species Abrus pulchellus. The sequence continues at coordinate 16,511,790 of CM044050.1, forward strand.
GAGATAGAGAAATTGTTGTAGAATATTGTAATACAAAAAATAAAGTAGCAAATATTTTCACAAAATCATTCAAAGTAAATTCGTTCTTTATGTTAAAGAATATGCTTGGGATGATCAAGCCAAGTTTAAGGGAGGATGTTAGGAATTAAACTCTTTATAAAGGAATACAAATTCAAGTTGAACTATTCATCATCATAAAAGAAGACAAATTCAAATTAAAGTTGTTTGCTTAATTATTAAGAAAGGTTCTCTTCCAAAACTCTATAAATAGGTGATTGTGAATACTCATTTTTTTTATTTCTTGAAATTAAATAAAATAAATATAAAACAAAAAAGAAGGGGAGATCCGTAAAATGAGGAGCAAGTAAGCGGCTCCAACTACTTGCAAATATCTAATCAAAATTAAAGTTACAAGAAATGGGAATAATGTGTGTGAGCAAAAGGAAATAGGTGTGAATTATATGCAAAAAATAAACACATATAGAGACTTGAAAAAAGGAACCAAGGCAGGGAGACATAAGAAAAAATTTTGAGACGGAAGCAAAGGGGAGAAACAGAGAAGGAGGATGCATCAGAAGAACAGAACAAAAAGAAAAGTAAAAAAATAAAATATGTATCAAATCAAAGAGAATATTGTAGAAAGATTTAATATTCTAGGTATCAAATTTGTAATAAATTCTTTCAATTCTTAAATATTTTTTTTGAAAATATTTTGCATTTGTTTCTAGACTTATAAGCATTTACATGTCTTGTATTATGTTCATATATACAATACGTAATTCCATGGCACATAAGTCAACTCAGCATCAATATTAAACCTCTAAATAGTTCAAAATAAGCTCCACATCAATAATCAAATAAAAATAAATCACAAAAAATATACAAAAGGAAAAGAGAAAGAAGAGTAATGCTCATTACCTATAAATACAAAGTCACTTGTGTTTAATCTACAATAAATCTTTTTCTTTTAATTCATACTCATCGTCCCTCCTCAAATAAAATCCTAAAGTTATAAGACAAGGTTGTAAGTATAAGTCTACCAAAGAGTCAAACCTTATCTTGAAATCATACGCCAGAGTTGTTGACGTTCCAACCTTCTTCGACCGTCAACATCATACTCTTAAATAAAGTTATCGATTCTTCACATGCTTTTCTAGGCTTTTAGTTCATGTGCATATGAACTTCATTTATTGTAATAGGAATTCTAAACATTGATTGTTTTTATTTTTATTTTTATTTTAATAAAGCAATGATAATGAATACGTGAATCATGGGATTGAGAGGTTAATGTCCAGCTAAGTTTAGCAATTGTGTAAGTCATGTTTCTTCAATTTCTGACAATATTTCGTCCTATTTTAGCAAAATGTTGTGAAGTCTAATAAAGGAAATTAATCCAAAGAAAAATTGAATATAGTTTAAAGTCCAAGTTTAGTTATTTGAATGAATTACATTCTTGCCCTTTACCTACAATATAAAAACAGGAATGATTGATCAGAATGAGAGTTAAAAAATTTAGTAAACTAATTATTATGTAGATTCACATCATGATTTCGTATTTTATAGCTTGTAATTTTATATTAATTTTATTCAAATTTATCTTGGACGATAATAATAGAAAGTTAAAATTGATTGAAACATATTATAAATTTTTATTCTTTCAATCATATTACATTTAGTCTCACTATGTTTTTTTTATGTTATTTCATTCTTCGCATTAAACTTATTTATTCATGTTATTCATTTATTACCATTGTTATCTTTTATTATATTTGTACTGGATAGGATACCATTCGGTTTCAATGATAAAAGAAAGAATCTGACTACCCCTTTGGCATCAACAGGATGAGTACCCTCTCGGTCAGATTAAAGAATAATTAAACCAATTAGGGTAAATAATCATATCATTATTTACTTAATTGGAGGGCCAAAATCAAGACTGACTCACAAAGCCTATTAGCCCATAATATTGGCTCTAAAAGGAAGGTAAGAGGTACAGGTAAAAGGTTAACTTTCGAATATTTAATAGCATTTATTGTCTAAACTGACATCTATTTTTATCATCGGAGTATCTTTTGCAAGTATACCCCTCACATCAGACAGAACAATATCAGCAGTACTTGCAAGGACGTCACCTTATCCCACAGCAGAGGAGTAATAGGAATATCAGTGTATTCGTAACATAAACATTTTGGCACCCATCATAGGACACGATTTGCCTCGATTTCAGAACAATCACGGTACTCACCAAGAGTCAGCAAGAAGGACAGAATTAGCAAAGATGAGCCTCTCATCAGTAGGAGGATGCTACACCTAACTAGTCAATCCCTGAAGCTCTAGTCTAGGGAGGAGGAGACGAAAGCCTTTTTGTGGTAGTAAGATAACTTAGGACTAAAATGGTGGAGATATAAAGGATGAGAAAGAAAGATGCTCTTCAGTTGTCAGTTTTGAGGAAGGAGAATGCTAACTTGAGGGAAGAAATCAGAACTTACATACCCTCTCAAGCTACCCCTTTGTTCAGGAGCAGGGAGAGTTCTCGACTCTGCAGGAAAGGCCAAACACATATCAGTAGAATAGGCCCCCTGTTGAACGAGACTGTACTTTAAGCCAAAGCCCTTTCATTCAACCTATTCTGGAAGCTAAATTACCTGACAACTGGAGAGGCTTAACACTAGAGAAGTATAATGGGACCTCCAATCCCGAGGAACACTTGGATATCCTTACAACTCAAATCGGCCTATATATAGAAAATGACGCTCTATTATGCAGAATATTCCCCACTTCACTTCGTCCACCAGCCCTCAAGTGGTTTACTAAGCTACCCCCTTCGTCCATTGATTCGTTTGCAATGTTTACCAAACGATTTAGTCTATAATTTGCCACAAGCTATCCCCATCCTTTGACATCTGTGGCGTTAGTTAACATTTGACAGGAAAAGAAAGAGACACTTAGATCATTCATGGAGCGCTTTGACAAAGTGGCTCTCTCAATCCATAATTTGGAACCAGCAATTGCAATGCACCACCTCATAATAGCCTTGAGACTAGGACTTTTTGTCAACAGCATATGTAAAAAATCACCTGTTGATATGGATGAATTAAGAAGTTAGGCCGGAAGTATATGCAGATGGAAGAATTAGCCGAATATCGAAGCCAAGTTCAGATGGAGCAAGGGTCCAACCAAAGAGAGGGTGATAAGAGAGAATCTTTTAGAACTAGGATAGAAAACAAGGACCAAAGAGGAGAGGCCGAGCGACCACCAAGAGGACCAAAGTATGTCACTTATATTACTTTAAATACTAACCGGTGTAGAGTTTTCAAGCAGGTATTGACAACCGAGATACTGACTATCCCCAAACATGCAAAATACCCCTCTCGAGCAAACAAGTCAAAATCATGTCGATACCACAGAAATAGCGGACATACCACCGAAGAATGCAAGCCCTTAAGGACCGCATTGAAGACATGATTAATATCGAACACTTAAAAGAGTTTGTACAAACAAACCCTTCCAGTCTTGTAGATAGGAGCAGGGACCATCACCCCGAGCTATCAAGAAGATATAGTGATAGAAGAATAGAACAACAACATAGTAAGTCAAGAGAACCCCCTGTCAGGCATCGCGATGAACATGAGAAGTATCCTTGCCGAGTTATTAATACTATTGCAGGGGATTTACTGGTGGAGGATCTACCAATTCACTAGAAAAAGATATTTGAGACATATCCGCTTGGTCAATCACATATCGTTGGGAGGTGGAATCTGAATCTCCCATTACATTTACTTACAAAGATTTCCAAGGAGTGGACCCGATTCAGGACGACTCCATGGTCATAAGTGTTGACATTCTTAATTGCAGGGTCCAAAAAACTCTAATTGATCAAGGGAGCTTGGCTGACATCCTGTACTAGAATACTTTCAAGCAACTTGGGATACCAGAAGAAGAATTAAAGGAGTATCACGAACTACTTATTGGTTTCTTTTGGGAACGAGTGGAGACCCGTGGCTGTATCGATCTATACACCTTATTCGGTTTAGAACACGAAGGGAAATGCATCAAGATCACTTACTAGTAGTACATGCAGGTACTTCATATAACATACTACTCAGTCGGTCATCCCTTAATAAATTGAAAGCTATAGGGTCCACTCCTCACTTGGATATAAAATTTCCATCCGAGAAAGGTCAAATTATTACCGTTCATGCCAATCAAAAGACAGGCAGGGAATGCTGCTTTACAAGCCTACCCTTAAAACCCTTCCAAGGGCATAGATAAGATGTTAATATCGTATCCCCTTGTTAGGGGAAGAGTTGAATATAGAGCTTGATCCAAGAGTAGATGTGGGGCTTCGGGTTGAACCTAATGAAGACAAGAAGCTTTTTCAGCTAGGCAAAAAATTCAAACAAGTCACGTACCTTGGAACCAGTTTGTCTTTAGACGAGCAGCAGGTCCTTCAAAGTGTGTTAACACGAAATTCTGATTTATTTGCTTGGTCAGCCTCGAATATGTCAAGAATAGACCCTAATTTCTTATGTCATCATCTGTCTGTTTACAAAGGGGCAAAACCAATAGCACATAAAAATAGAAAGATAGGGGGCGATAGGTCACGAACGGTCCAGGAAGAAATGTGCAAATTGTTGCAAGTTGGCTTTATCTTAGAGGTAAGATACTCTACCTGGTTGGCCAATGTTGTGATGGTAAGAAAGGCCAATAGGAAGTGGAGGATGTGCACTAATTTTACTTATCTAAATAAAGCATGCCCTAAGGATGCTTATCCTCTTCCTAACATCAACAATCTAGTCGACGGTGCTATCGGCCACAAGATACTCAGTTTTTTGGACGCATACTCAGGGTATAACCAGATATTGATGTATCCCCCAAATGAAGATAAGATGATATTTATCACAAATTCAAAAAATTTCTGCTACAATGTAATGCCCTTCGGTCTTAAAAACGCGAGGGCAACATATTAGAGATTGATGAACAAAATCTTTGAAAAACAAATAAGGAAGTGCATGGAAGTTTACATCGACGATATGGTAGTCAAATCCATCTCCCTTGATCGACATGTTGCTCATTTAAATGAAGTGTTCAGTGAGGCAAGACAGCATGGAATGAGGTTTAACCTAGAGAAATGTACATTTAGGATAGTCGGAGGAAAATTCTTGGGATTCATGCTTTCAGAAAGAATGATTCAAGCTAATCCTGATAAGTGTAAGGCTATTATTGACATGATGAGTCCTCGCAATATGAAAGAGGTGCAACGGCTAGCTGGCTGAATAGTTGCTCTCGCTAGGTTCTTACCTGCAATGGCAGAAAGATCTTGGCCTTTTATTGATCTTCTCAAGAAATCACAGTAGTTCACCTGGACGGATGAATGTGAACAAGCTTTTATTCAATACAAAAACACACTAGCAACCCCACCCATTTTAGCAAAACCAAGACCGGGGCAGAATATGATAGTCTATATAATTGTATCAGACAAAGCCATCAGTTCGGTCTTATTATATGAAACTCCTGAACAAGAACCAATATACTTCATCAACTGAGCCCTTAAGGATGCTGAAACTTGATATTAGTTAATGGAAAAAGCGGTGTTGGCACCGATTCAGACAGCTCCGCAGTTGAGGCATTACTTTCAGAGTCATCGGATAGTAGTACAAACAGACGGCCTAGTTGCCAAAATTTTGCGAAAGCAAGAATTAGCAGATTGACACCAACATGTGAAAATTGCACGTTTACGAATCATCAAATCTTTGCAGTTGTGGAGTGGGAGTTATATTAGAAAGGCCAAACACTGTAACACTGGAACAGTCTATTCAGTTTGGGTTTAAGGCATCTAATTATCAACCCAAATATGAGGCATTACTGGTCGGGCTCAGGTTTGCAAAAGAAATTGGGGTCAAATGCATCACATGCTGGAGTGACTCAAAAGTTGTGGCTGAACAGGTCAACGGTACATATCAGGTTAAAGACCCCATCATGTTGCAATATTATCAGGAATTCAAACGAATTAAAAATGACTTTGATGAAGTTTGAGTTTGGTATATACCAAAAGCTTTGAATGAACAAGTTGATAGGCTCACAAAATTGTCTAGTCAAAGGAAACTTGTGCAGCTTCAAAGTATGATTCATCAGGAAATTAATATCCCTAGCATAAACGGATACGAATGTATGGAAATTAAAGAGACATCTTAGAACTGGATGACAAAGATTATTCAGTATCTGAAAATGGACAACATACCTGAAGATTTGGACCAAGCAAGATAATCAAGAAAGAGAGCAGCAAGGTTTACCCTTATCAGTTAAGAACTGTATAAAAGAGGAATCTTCACCCCTTTGTTTAAAGGCCTTGATGAGGAACAAGCCAATTATGAGATGAGGGAAATTCATGAGGGCTGAATACTTTTGGCTGACCCTATCCAAAGATTATGATCTTTTTGTCAAAAAAAATATATCCCCTGTCAGCAACATAGACAATATATACATCAACATATCGACAACTTTTATCCAATCACTTCTCCTTGGTCCTTTGTCATTTGGGGAATGGACTTTCTCGGATCCTTTTCTTTGGCTGAAGGACAGTGCAAATTTTTTATTGTCGCTATTGACTATTTTACCAAATGGATTGAAGCTGAACCGCTCCCAACCATTACGGCAAATAAAGTCCAAAAATTCACTTGGACGAATATTATTACACAATTCGGTATTTCACATGCCTTGATCACCGATAATGGTTTGCAATTCACAGATCTACACTTTAATGAATTTCTAGAGGGGTTGCACATCAAACACGAGTCACCTTTGTCGAGCACCCTTAGACTAATGGACAGGCTGAAGCAACAAATAAGGTCATCTTACATGAACTTAAAAGAAGATTAGGTTCAGCAAAAAGAAAATGGGCAAAAAAATTACCTATGATTTTATGGGCCTATTGGTGTACTCCCCAAACAACCACAAAAGAAACACCTTTTTGGCTAACTTATGGTACGAATCCATGGTCCCGGTCAAAATTGGGGAACCATCCTTTCGGAGGCAACATTTTGGTGAATATACTAATGGTGAAGCTTTAGCTATTAACCTGAATTTATTGGACGAGGTATGTGATCAAACAGCAATTTTGGCCAAGACAAATAGAAGAACAATGGCAAGAAGGTTCAATTCAAAAAAAAACCAAGACAATTTCAGGTTGAAAACTTAGTGTGGAGGCTACTGGAGAAGCATGCCGAGACCAACGAGAAAGAAAGCTCACTGCTAAATGGGAGGGACCATTTCGGATAACAACATGCCTAGACAATGGATCATACAAGCTTGAAACACTTGAAGGGAAAGCAATACCAAGAACATGGAATGTATCACATCTCAAACATTATTTTAGTTAAAGCTTGTTGTAAATTCAATGCACTCTTTTTCAAGCTCAGGTTTTGTCCTCTTATAAAAATGTGAAAAGAGGTTTTCCTGTGAAGATTTTTAATGAGGCACTTCATTAATAAAATCATCTCTTTTCATAGAAGTTAGATATCATTTATTTAATTCCCTCCCGAGTATCCAACTTGGCTAAGGTTGAATTATTTACAATTATTCCTTCCCGAGCACCCCACTCGTTAAGGATAAATCAAGTATATTTGATTAAAGAAGAATCAATTATCCAGTGCCCTATTCAGTTAAAACGAATTGAACTACTTTCTCGCATTTCACCTCTCGGAACTGAAAAAATTAAGTAATATTTCTCAGTTAAAACTAAATAAGTACACATCTCGATCATTCACATAATTACGATTAAATCTTGGTTCATGCGCAAATATAAACAAATAAATAATGTAAAAAAAATGAATTGAAGAAACTATACTTGTATTATTCAAAAGGCCAATGGTATTACAAAAATAGGCACTATCGGCCTTTGAATTACAAAAAGAAAAAAAAAACTATTAATTTCTCCCCAGCACCATCCTCGGTACGGACATCTTCGGCAGTAGCACTACGAGCTTGGCTAGGTGCCTCAGTGTCGGGCTCCACCTCTTGGTCCACTTTGTCATAGGGTAAGAACTTCCCACCAAAAAAGTCCTTAGTCAGGCCGAAGTGGAAGTCGGCAAGGACTTGGCAAAATTCAAATGCCTGCCACATAGCATGATAAAAGCTGGCCTTATGTTCAACGACTAGTTTGTTGTTGCATTCGACAGTAAAGGCTCTCATCTCAGCATTCGCCTTCTGCTTTTCTCTAACCAAGGCTTCATCTGACTCCAAGGTTTTCACCCTCAGAGCCTCTTCAGCTGCGCGTAGCCGATTCTCCATTATGTTAAAGTGCTCCTTCATTTGAGCCACTTAACCCTCTAGCAATCTGTTAGTTTTGGCCAGGTTCGACTGAACCTCATCACTTTCTGCTAAGGCTTTATGGGTAGAGGAGAATTCGCTTTGGACCTTTTCTAATTCCTGTAAAGGTTCTAAAGCCAAGCTACACACCATTACCATTGCTCTAGTTTGAAACTCACAGTACTACTGCCACCGGGACCTATTATTTTGTTTATTTACAATATTTCCCCCCGACTCTTATAGCAAGTCCGAGGAGACCACTCTTTCAACCCAAACCCTTTCGGCAAAGAAAGACTCGGAGAAGAATGCGGGTGGGACAATAGTTTGAACGGATGAGCTATCCGCACCATCCGGTGTTACAGCTCGAGAGTGCTTCCATTTCTTCTCCCTCTCGAACTCCTTCTCCTTACCTTTGTCTTTCCTTTTCTTTGGTTGACCTTCAACAAGGATTAGATCCTGAAGGGAGGGCGGGCTTCAGTTAAGTGTGGGACTTGATCTAGGTGAGGGTTTCAGTGTTCTCAACCGAAGTTCCTTCAAGAGCTCGCTGTCTTAACCCTTGACGATAGCTTATACCGAGCCCTCTTTGCACCATGATACCTACAATTAAAACAAGAAGTCAAATTAATATAATCCGGTATCCAAATCAAACATTACAAAAACAAAGCATATCATCCATATCCAAGCGAGGTTGAGGGGACTTCAACAAAAGCATTATGGCTCGGGCAGGAAGCTCTCTTGGGAGAGACTTCAAATATTCCAAAGCCGATAATTCTTCAGCCGATAACATATCCTTGGGAGATACGTCATACTGACGAGGTACTTGAGTCCAATGAAAGTGGAACAGAGGATTAGTTTTGTTATAAAAAAAAATATTTCCTACCAATAGGGTGCACGGTTACTTTAAAGTAACCAGTTTTAAAACTCTTAAACGACGTGGTATAAAGTTTAAAAAGTGGCAGTTCAGCCTACCTTATTAACATCACCCATTTGACTTAATTTGAGGGGCATGTACAAAAAAAATGAAGAAATAAACTTACACTAGGTTCTATGTAATGAAATTTACATAAAATCCTAAAAGCTTGCATCGCCACCCACTCGTTTGGATGAAGCTATGTCAGCGCAACATTCAGGACCCTCAAAACACCCATTTGAAAGTCATAAAAAGGAAGTTTTATACCTAACTCTCTAAACATACACTCGTATACAAAGAAGGTATCGATCATCTCAACACCATCCCCTAAAAATACCATTTTGGGATTACCAGAGCCATCCCCTTGGCAAACATTAATAGTTATCAGATAGGGATCCGAAGCCTCCCACAATGAAATATCACAATGATCTACAAAGGCCTAAAGACTTTTGTTTGTTGAACATGTGAGAAGTATGTAGCCACTTTACCGTCCACCCATTCATAGCCAGGAATCGTACAAGGGGGAAGGTCTGCCTTTCTCTCAGGGGGCTAGCATTCGGTAATGAATCACTAGATTCAAAACCATCAGCGACAGCACCGAACATTTCAGCATTCTTCTCACACTCCCTAACAATCATCTCAAGACCACCTGCAGTAGTATTCAACCTTGAAGAAACTTCCTCAAACCTTTCGGTCCTTTCAAGATCCCCAACCTCAACAGCAGTAGTCGGCCTTGTATGGTCCGATAGTGAATCTTCCCACTCAAAACAATAGGCCATGAGGAGAACAAGATAAGAAAATAAGGGTAAAGAAAAAACAAAGCGTACCTTAAAATGTCGGGAGAAAGAAAAAGCTTCTAACAGTATGAGCACAATATAACCCTCGATTTAGAGCAAAAAAGTGTATATGACGCTTGGACGACCACATATTTATAGAACATAGGGTTATAGGCAGATAAAGAGTCGCACCTCTTTCCAACCTTTCATTTCAAAAGCACAAACCACGAGAAAAAATCTTAAATTGATGAAACCTTAATTTGCTGAAACCCTCATTTGAGCAAAAGTTCAACACACATAAGCCAAACATATACCTGGTTTATTGCTAGCAAAAGGAATCCAAATACCTATTCAGTTAAACACATACGTATCTTTTCAAACCGAATACATTGTCAGTAGCTTCCACATCACTCTTACCTACATAAAGAAAATAGCACCACCAACAAAAGAACTAAGGCGGGACTTAATCAATCCTTTAGTTGTACCTCCTCGGGCTTAAGGGGTTAGTGTACTGGATAGGACACCATTCGGTCTCAATGATAAAAGAAGGAATCTAACTACTCCTTCGGCATCAACATGACGAGTACCCTCTCGGTCAGATTAAAGAATAATTAAACTAATTAGGATAAATAATCAAATCATTATTTACTTAATTGGAGAGCCAAAATCAAGGCTGACTCACAAAGCCTATTAGCGCATAATATTGCCTATAAAAGAAAGGTAAGAGGTACATGTAATGGGTTAACTTTCAAATATTTAATAGCATTTATTGCCTAAACCGACATCTGACTTTATCATTAGAATATCTTTTGCAGGTACACCCCTCCCACACATCAGACAAAGAAATATCAGCAATACTTGCAAAGACGTCACCCACAGCAGAGGAGTAACAGGAAGATTAGTGTATCTGTAATAGGAACAATATTGTATAACTTCATAATATTGATATAATGTAATTTAATTTCTCTTATTTCTTAGTCAGTGAATTGCTTTTATTAAATAAATAGATAACATAATCTTTTATGAAGTCCTCAAGCGATCTTATGGGCAATAAATATGAAAGTGTAATAAATGCGAAGTAGTATAGAAATTGTGTAATTATAATATATACATTGTAATATATCGATTGGTATTGTTATGATATATAAGTTGTAATACATCGATGGGTATGGTTAGAATATATATATATATATATATATATATATATATATATATATATTGTGACATATTGATTGATGTAATATAATACATGTATTATGTTATACAGATTGGTGTAGAAGTGTGATTGAGTTAGTATACATACTCTGCTATGATAATTCTTGTGTGATCTTTGTGTTTTTAGTAATGAGTATATATTGAGATAGTAATTTTAGTTTCATTCAAATTATTCTATCAAATAAGAGATTTAGTAGGGTGAGAAATACTCACCCTTACTTATTATTTTTAGGAAATGAAATCGAAGAGAATAAAAGGAAGATTAGTTCATTGCAGGATCATATCCCAGTGATATTGAGAGGAAAGACAACTCTGTAGAATTTTAATTATTTGAAATTGTAATATTTTAATAAGCTTCTAGTTTAAATTGACAAAGTTATGTAATTGTTCTGAACATCAATTTTTAAATTTATAATACTTTGATAAGTTTAATTGTAAATATTAATTTGAAGTGTACCTGTAATATTAATAGTCAATGATTTTAATTGAAGTTTATATTCATTTTAAATAGAAATTTACTCTGTCAAAAGACAATATTGTTTATGTTTCAAATTTATATGTATGTATCATAAACCGAGTAAATTCTTAAAAAGAAAGTTTTAGTTTCATTTTCTTTAGAAAGTTAAATTTTATAAATGATAATTTTAAAAATTTTGAATACCTTTAAGTTTTTATAAAATTGAATAACAGAAAATGAAAGTTTGACTTTTTCTCAATTCTTTAAGTCATAAAAATAAAAAGGTTTACCTTAATTACTTTTCTTCAATATAATTTAAATTACAATTAGAAATATAAATTAAGGACGTTACAGTTAACAAAGCCAAAAAAAAATTAGTGTATTGATTTTCTAATAAAAAATTATTCTTTGGATATTCATATTTGTCACAGCAACGATATTTTAACTAGACAATTTATTCTAATTGCCAACACATTGGGTGCTAAGGTTAAGAGAAAAACAACATTAGATGTGATTAATAATGTTAAACGTTAAAACATATGTTTGGGGCTTAGGGATAAAAATTTATCCCATAACATAGCCATGTACAATAGTGCATATAGAAAAGACATTATCCAAGTGACACACACTAATCTTAACCATTTACACTAAAAGTCATGTACAAAATGATAAGTAATCAGGTGTATTCTAACATCAAATATAAATTTTGAATAAATTTTAAAACATGTTGGGATGTGCAAACAAAGTTTCACATTGACTAAAATTAGAGAAAATTAAGGCATATAAGTATAATAGATATCTCCATTAGTAGGAGATCTTTTGATGGATATCTAAAAATAAAATTATAAGGGTTAAACACAAAGTAAACAATATCATACTAGTGTAAAAATATAATAAAACATATATACTTATTATAACAAAATAACAAAACATAAGGTTTAACCAATATGACTTATTATCTTCAATACTCTTTTTAGACAATATCATACACTTGCCACATCAGCCTCTACATTTTGAAATTCTTCCTTCCTCTCAACATTTTGATTTGTCTCTCAGCCCATACTATTATTTACAATAGGGTGATTCTTTACTACTTTAAGTTTATCTTCTTTGTGTAGGTGTAAGGGTAAAGTAGAATATCTGCTTTCATTTCTAGAAAGGCTTTTAGGGATGCCTAGAATACCCCTCCCCCCTCTATTTTCGGGCCGTACTACCTCCTTTATGGTTATTGAGCCTACTCCTCGAGTCAATTAGGTTTGTTTTTTAAGACTCTATTATGGTGTCTTTGCTGGACTAGGATCCTCTCATGTTGTGGCGAGAACATGAGGCTCATGTCCAGATTCGCTTAAGCGAATCATGAAAGGCTTAAGCGAATTTGAGTGAATTTTCACTTAAGCGAAGGATTTTAGCTTAAGCGACGCAATTCTGGGATCCAGGCTTCAAAGCGAGTCCAAGCGAGGTTGTCAAATTCCCGCTTAAGCGACAAAAAATGGCTTAAGCGATTCCTAAATCGCTTTACCTCGCCCAAGCGAATGTTGTTAATCTTAAGCGAATTTGGGACAAAGAAGCATTAATTTCAGGCTAATGACTCGCTTAAGCTATTTTTAAATCGGTTAAGCGAAAGTGTAATTGGCTTAAAGCGCATGCAAGCGAATTTTAGTAAAATGAAGCAAATCTGGGATAGAGAGCACTGATTCACAGGGCTGTAATTCGCTTAAGCTAATTAAAATCCGCTTAAGCGAATGGCTGTATCGCTTGAGCCTTTTTTGTGAAGTAGCAGCGAATTTAAAATTGCTTAAGCGAAAAGAAGGGCTTAAGCGAATTATGCAGAAAAAGCAAAAATTATGCAGAAACTGACAGCATGTGGCAGCAAAATAAAATTTTACAAAATTTGTTATCAAACTCAATTTCACTCATCCAGAAACAGTTAAATGTGGCAGCAAAACATGGATAAAGATTCCTTTCGTTCCATTCCATTAATGGTACACAATTGTTCACAATAATGCATAATCAAAAACAATTCATTAATACATACACAAGTCAATAACAAAATAAGCTGAGGCGTTCCATTCCATTCCAATCAAATATCATCCAAAAAAATATCACGTTGGTATATCATTGGTATGTAGACTTCAAAAGTATGAAATGATTCCGCCAATATAACATGGATAATTACTTAATTCCATCACATTCACGAAAGGATAGCAATTCAAAGTGAAAATATACAAAAAATGAATTCCGTGACAACATATGAAATATTTTAAAATAAATACATCCATAAATGATTTTATAATTGTCGATTGATCATGTCTGCCACATAGTCATGCTCATTGAATTCTTCATTATGTTGTCTATCATTATTTGGAGCGTTATCCTCATCCTCTCCCATTTATTCCTGTGTTTGGTCCTCAACCACTGGTTCATTTCCCTGAATATCTTCCTCAGCTCCCTCCTCTGGTTGGGCCATATCATCCTCTACAAATTGGTGGTCAGTTAGGAAAGTTGGGCTATCTCCAGGCCAAGATACAATATTTGCAAAAGATTCAGGTGTAGGCCAAGGGAAAGCAGAAGTCTCTCCATGATGTTGCTGTAGTGTAAACTCGGGAATTGACAAAATGAGGGTTATGTTAAACAAAATGAACATTTTCAATTAGTATGTAATAGAAATTAATTAAATAAAGTTTACCTGTAGAAGGCCTCATTCAACTGTGTGTAAGCTCAGTTGTTTGCTGCGATTTTGCTCAATGTGAGTCAAATGGCGTATGAGAACAGAATCTGTTTGTGGGATGTCAGGCATGGATGGTGCAGTTGGTGGTGCACTTGTTGTAGGCGCTGTAGATGAGCTTGGTTGAGATAAAGATGGAATAGGATGCTCGAATGGATTAGTGCAATAATTTTTGATAAAGTGGGAATCTATATGTTTCTTCAATTTAACTGTTTGGTTGGAACAGTCAGGAATGCTAACACCTTGTGAAGCACATAGAGCAGTGATAAGAGCAGGGAATCCCAAAGGCTTTGTTGCTGCTGCAGTGGTGGAGGTGTTGGACATAACAAACTGATGGATTTCATCTGAAATGATTGCTGCTATGTCCACAGTTAACTTCTCCATGAAGCTATAAATAAGATATGCTCGAGGCATGCGAACATCTAAGGTATGTGTAGTAGGGGCTATGTTGGCAAAGAGAAACGATGTCCAAATTTGTGCCAAAGTGTTTAAACTTTGCCTCTTGAACCTCATTGGCTTTCCAACAGCATTTGTCTCATAGGATTTCCCAGGAATACATAAGATCTTAGCTACTTCCTGGTCTACAAAACCTAAAAATCTCTTTCTACGTTGTTGGTATTGGCACACCTTTCCTTCAGGTAAGGTCATAGGGTTACCTAAAAGTGCAGAAATAGCCTCTCTGTCATAAGCAATCGATTGCCTCCGAACCCAAGACTTCCTATCTGACTTGTCTAGTATCAACGGCCATGCATTTGCATAAAATTCTTTTACAATGACTTCATGTATTTGGTTGGGGAGATTTGCCAAGTATTGCCATTTTCTTCTGACAATTTCCTGCATAAATTCATCATATTGTCCTTCTTCTAATACTACTTTTCTCTCAGGTAGTAATTCCCTTTGCTCCAATTGAAGGTACCATTCAGCCTTTGCCCTAGTTTTGAACCTAAATCTATCCCATGTTAGGACCGGTGTATGTGTTTGTACTGGTTCTTGGTCATCTATAGGTTCTTGATATTGTTGTGAACCTTGCCCAACCTCAGGTCGTTGCCTCTTTCTTTAAGGAATTGACTTCTTAGGTGCCATGCTGAAATAAAAATATGAAATTAAAAATAAAATAATAATTACATTTAAAGCCTAAAAGACAAAGGGGAATGTTATACGGAGAAGTCAGTTGCTTAATGGAATACTTTCAACGACAGTTAATCGAGAACCCATCATTTTTTCATGCATACCAAATGGATGCTGAGAAACAAATCACAAATGTTTTTTGGACAGATGCAAAAATGGTGATTGATTACGAGTGCTTTGGTTAAGTCATATCACTAGACACTACATATTGCACCAATCATGCTAATAGGCCTCTAGCGTTATTTTCAGGTTTTAATAATTACCAAAGTGTTGTTATCTTCGAGGCAGCCTTGTTGTATGATGAAACAGAAGAATCATTTAAGTGGTTGTTTGTTTAGAAGCGTACAATCAAAAACAACCTCAAACAATTTTTACAGACCAAGATCAAGCAATGGCCAAGGCAATTGTTCAAGTAATGCCTCACACACATCATGCATTATGCACATGGCATTTAATGCAAAATGGCATAAAACACCTTGGCAATTTGATGAAAGAAGAAAGCCATTTTTTAAGAGATTTGAAAAAATGCATGTATGACTTTGATTCTTCAATTGAGTTTGAGGAGGCTTGGAGAAGGTTCATAACAGAATACAATGTTGAACAAAATTCTTGGATTACTTCACTTTATTCCATCAAGGAGAAATGGGCATCATGTTATCTCAATGATGTGTTTACCCTTGGAATACGAAGTACTCAATTAAGTGAAAGTTTAAACTCTGATTTCAAGGCATGTATGAAACGTGATGTTGACATCAAGCAATTTTTTGCTCACTTTGAACGAGTTATTGAAGAAAAGTGTTACAATGAGCTGAAGCATGAGTACGACTCCCACCATAAGCTACCTATGTTGCAGTATGAGGTGTCACCAATCTTAAGACAAATGGCGAAGGTTTACACAAATACAATATTTAACTTATTCCAACAACAATTTGCTCAATTCTTAGCTTGTACCATATCCCTAAGGATTGAAACTCCTCCTCTGATTGAATATGTGATTACTAAAGTCCATCAACAAAGATCATGGACAGTTACGTTTGAACCTTCCTCAAGCACTATATATTGCTCTTGTAAGAAGTTTGAAACATTTGGCATACTTTGCTGTCATGCATTGAAAGTGTTTGAAGCCAATGATGTAAAGGTTGTCCCTGATAAATACATACTTAAGAGATGGACAACACAGGGTCGTAGTAGGATTATTCACAATGTGAAAGGAACGGAGGTAGAAGGAGATTCTAAACTTAGTGCCACACGCCGATTCCGTAACCTAGCATGTAAAATGATTAGGTTAGCCTCTGATGTTTCCAGTTCAAAGGAATATTGTCAGCTAGTTGATGACAGTATTAACAACTTAATCAGCAAAATCACAAAACTTCGGTTGCAAACAAATAGTCTAATGGATAAAGATAAAGATGATGCAGAATTTATGGCCAATAATGATGGTACACAACCAAAGGGATTCAAGCGATGACCAAGCAGTAAGAGGAAAGGGAGTAGACGTTTCAAAAGTTAGGTTGAGTTACGAGCAAAGAGAAAGAAGAGTAGAACTCCAATTTTAGATTAATCAACATCTCAGGTTCTTTTATATAATGATTTTGAATACCAATAAAAACAATTCAGTTAACTTCCATATTATAACCATATAATATAATATTATGGGTGTTAATATGTTATAGGAATATCAACCAGTGGTTATGATCCAGTTGAAGTACATTGTTCGGCACCTCCATGTTATGATCCCCATCACACATTACTTAATCAATTAAGTTTTACAGATTTGTTGAGCGTAATAATTTTAACGTTAACTTTACATTGTCTAATCATTGATGGTGGTTCCTAATATCTCTTCTTATTTTGTAGGAACAACTTCATGATACCAATGATTCAATTCTGGATGATATTTGATTGGAATGGAATGGAATCCTCAGCTTTTTTTGTTTTTGACTTGTCTATGTACTAGTGAATTCTTTCTGGGTAAACTTTATTGTGAACATTTGTGTACCATTAACTTTATGGAATGGAACAAAAGGAATCTTTATCCATGTTCTGCTGCCACATTTAACTGTTTCTGAATGAGTGGAATTGAGTTTGATAACAAATTTTGTAAAATTTTATTTTGCTGCCACATGCTGTCAGTTTCTGCATAATTTTTGCTTTTTCTGCATATTTCGCTTAAGCCCTTCTTTTCGCTTAAGCAATTTTAAATTCACTGCAACTTCACAAAAAGGGCTCAAGCGATACAGCCATTCGCTTAAGCAGATTTTAATTAGCTTTAGCAGTGCTCTCTGTCCCAAATTCGCTTCATTTTACTAAAATTTGCTTGCATGCGCTTTAAGCGAATTACACTTTCGCTTAAGCGATTTAAAAATAGCTTAAGCGAGTCACTAACCTGAAATTAATGCTTCTCTGTCCCAAATTCGCTTAAGATTAACAACATTCACTTGGGTGAGGTAAAGCGATTCAAGAATCGCTTAAGCCGTTTTTTGTCGCTTAAGCGGGAATTTGCTAACCTCACTTGGACTCGCTTTAAAGCCTGAATTCCAGAATTACATCGCTTAAGCTAAAATCCTCCGCTTAAGCAAAAATTCACTCAAATTCGCTTAAGCCTTTCATGATTCGCTTAAGCGAATCTGGACATGAGCCTCATGTTTCCACCATGAGAGGATCCTGGTCCGTCTTTGCTGTGCTTTGTCCTTGTTGTTGCTATTAGTTTCAAAATTTGTTTGTTGTTGTTTTGTACTAAATGTTTGCACCATATTATCAATTGTGTGTAATATACGTTGTTAGTTGGATGTCATGTCTGTCCATGTGTTTTATATTAAGTCATTTCTATCTCTTGCCCCTCAATATTGTTCCTTTTATCAGTTGCATATGGGAAATTATTTATTGCTAAAATTATCATTTTCTATTTAGTCATTTGCCTTCGTCCTTCCTAAATGCATTCTTTTTTCTTTTTTTTTCTAAGTCGGTCATTGGTGTTGCAAATTGAACCCCTGGAAAAAGGCCCAAATCCAAGCTTTGAATGATCATATACAACCTTTGCTCTATCCTCTTTGCACTTCTACTCATGGCTAATAAACTAACACTTATAACAAAAGTTTTGTAACCTTTCTAATTTTAAGGAAAGCCAAGTTGTTGGCAGCACCTTCTCTCGAAATTCAAAAGCCAGTGATAAGTGATTGTTTGATGATAGTAATCCAGATTAGGATTTATCCAAGATTACACGCAATGACTGCAGTTATGAGCATATTTAAAAATATTCTGTCTGCAGTGGTTATAAATATATTTTTAAATACGCACTAACTTGCCTTCTATGTTGAATTAAAATGGAGAAAAATCTATTAATCGAATGTAAGCAAGAATTTTTGTGATCCTATAGCATAATGTTGATCTTCAAGACCTTTCAAGAATTTTATAACATAATTACTATTTCTATAACATCTCCGAATAGGTACCAAGGCACGCGCACGTTGAACTTGGCAAGTGTATGCAGGAACTGGTTTGAAATTCACTAATTCTTGCTATAAACTTTTCAAATGCGTAAAATAAGCAGCTACTGAAAAAAATTCCTTCTCTCTTGCAACTCGGAAATACGAAACACAAATTATAATGAAGAATAACAATTTTTTGTTTTTAACATCCTAAGGCACGAACAATTTGAAGTAAATTGACGTTGCATAACAATTGTTCTGAACATCATAAAGCACCGACATTGAAGAAAATTGACATTGCATAATAATTGTAAATCGAACCCATGATGCATAATTTTGTTTCTTGTAAGACACTCTGCATTGTTTAAGACGCACTTTTTAGCAAACGTCAAAAAAGTCATGGGCGCATAGTTTGGGGAGCGAAACAATGGTCCACCATAGTTGATTTTTTACCATGAAATAGGTATAAGGTGGCAGACAAGTCCACCATTGAGTCCAAACCGAGGATGTTCGTGAATCAGAAACTAAACCCCACAATCACGTGCTAGGATTTATTTAAATTTTAAATTACCCTCCATGTTTACAAAGTTTAAGCATAGAAAAGACATTTAAAAAAATAAAAACCCTTTGAAATGTTTATTTTCAACCTCACCACAAAGTCACTTTTCACCTCTTCAAACCGTTCATCGCGGCTTGAAACAATGTCAAACATCATAGGCCGCGTTTTGTCATTTCCATTCTAATTAACTTTACAATTCTGATTTACCAGTCAAACTTCACCTCATTCTCTGGGTATGAGTTTACTGACGGATCTAAGTTACGATCACTAATGGGACAGCTGCTCTCAAAAGATCTTTTATTTTCATATATATTCTAAGATTTAATAATAATACATTTAATGTCATTTAATTAACTTAATATTCGCACCCAATATTTATTAAATAAGTTAATTTGAATCACACAAATTATTTAAATATATAACCTCAACGTTTTTTATTCTTGTTACTTAAAAATCTTTAGATCCCTCCTTCCTGAGCTAGTGTAGCTACATGCTTTCAGTAGGCGCATTAAAATACACAAGCCCACGTGCCAAAGTGCAAGCAAACCACGTTAAATGTCGAGTACTGTTGCTGTAAACAGGCTTAGAATTAAGTTAAAATGATATTATTTACTGCAACCTCTCTTACGCAGTTCACATGCGATGTACCCAGTGGTGCCACGTTTACGGGTCCAGTGTCTTTTCAGCATCTATATTCTATCCAACACCACCACTTTCTACCTTGTCATTTACGGGGGACCAGAGGATCAGAAAGCAGATCTATGATTCAACCCATAAAGAGAAAAGAAAGCGCAGATCTATGCAAATTACAACTGGCTACATTATTAGCACAGGGCCAATAAATAAACTCAATAAAGCAAGTATACTTGTACTAAATTATAGTATGTTGCAGTGGGCTTCATACCAAAGTGTAAACATGCAAGTAAAACTGAAAAAAACATATAATTAACTTTGACGTGGATAAACGAACCTTTGATTCAATTTAGTAAGAAAAAAAAATACTAAATATTGGATAAATATAATTAACTTTTTTAACATCACTTTTAAGTACTATATTTAAATATATAATTTTTTTCAAAGGTTTATTATGTTTTTAAATAGAAATACTTAAATTCAAGTCTAAGAATTAGGATTAGTAAAATCGTATGATTAAAATAAGTCTCATTTCGTTAACACAACCCACTTCTTAATTTCACAAAGCTCGATCAAACAAGAATGATAAAATAATGAGTGGATAAAGACAAATCAATGCGTGGAGAACTCATCATATAGAATTGTATGTATGAAGGACAATGTGGCACAGTGGAAGTAAATGAGAACTAGTGTAATAGGTGCAATAGTAATAATAAGAGTATATGAGAATTTAAATGTCACGGTCTCTAGAGCACTCAGGGGGGAGTTGAGGGTAGCGCTTCCTGTCAGTGCAGTAGTTGTAGATGGTGTATTTCTGGCGCACCCATCTGAGTCTACGCCATTGAACAGCATCAAGGTCACGGTACTGTGGCTGATCCCACCATCTTTTGCCCTGTGTAGCACAGAACCTGGCATTCACAGAGGCTTCACACCCATCAATGTGGAACCCTTTGTAGGCTGCAATAAAAGGAGCTTTGGACCAATCTGTTTTCTCCAAACCACCCCTTGTGGCCCAATCATCAGCATTCCACAAACTGTTGTATATCTTCATGGGTTGGAAAAATGGGAACTTCACTCCCAAGTCCTTGCAGTTCTTGAACACCCTGATTGGGACATCATCCACCAAGAATCTGCACATCCCACATTTGAACCTTTGTCATTAAGCATATTTGTGGCTTTACATTTTATATTTTAATCTCACAGTTGAATTAAAATTTGGGGAGTGAGAGGAAATGGTGAAAAATGAAAAGGTATGCCAGATTTTATTTTATTTAATCTGATTGGAGGAATGACACTGAAGTGCTTACACGACTAGATCCATGTTCCACAGAATAGAGTATCTGTGGTAGGCTTTTGTTGGATCAAACCAGAGGTAGATTCTTTGTTCTCTGTCACCCTTGCCTCCGGTAAAAACATTTGTTTGCAAAATGTAAGGTTGGCCTGTTCTGTTACCCAAGAACTCAAAGTCTATCTCATCGTGCTCCGCATTTTGGGAAGATAGCTGCAGAGTTCCAAGCACAACAAAAGTCATGTTCAAACTAAACAGCCAACACAGAAAGTAAAAAACCCTCAACAAAAGTGGAAAAAAAAAGTGGAACCACAAATAAAAAAAATTATTTTTATTTTAATATTGTGCATACATAGAAAGCAGTGACTGTGCCAGCTGAATCGCCTGGAACCATCTTGATGTACATGCTGAAGTGACCAAACAAATATGATCCTTTAGACTGGAAGCCAGTTCCTGTTCAAAATTATAGGAAATATGAATAATATACCAAGTTTATAATAAAATAAATAAAGGGTAGTTATCAAAATCATGAACATTGTTCTACAATAAAGATGTTTGGGGGTATAAATTGCAGTACAGCAACTGTATCTATACGCACCAGTGTACTTATCAAGATGAAGCTGAATCTCAGAACCTCCATTGAAATATTTAATGTGATCAAAAGCCCAAGTGGGAACGTAGTTTCGACCAAACTCTACATCCACTGGGCTCCGCGGGTTGGCGCAAAATGCAGCAGAGGCCAATGATGCCAAAATGAGGTACACGGTGCACAAAGAAAAACCCATTTTGTAAGTCTTCCTAGTTGTGAAACCTTGAGGCTACCATTGGGTATTTATAAGCATTAGACCCTGCCTTAGACCCTTGTTCCTCTCTCTTTCCTCTGCATATTTTCTTTTTCTTTTTTATTGGGGTTGGGGGACAAGAATCCTGCATTTGCCTTCGTTACGATTAGTGTTGGACGCAACTGATATTGGGCCTCTATTACGCGGTAGTTGTGCTTCATTGCTAGCTAATATATCATCAATTATTTTCAAATTTGAGTTCTATTATGTACAATAATCATAATCTTTTGCATATATTTTAGACTTTTTATGTAAATCATTTCATGATAATGATTTTTCGTGACAGGTCGGCTCATTGCGTATCAAAAAGGTCCCCTTGTCTATCTTAAAAATAATTTTTTTTTATCATATTATATAATTTTTATAATATTTTTTAATGGCAAAATTTGTTATGACAAGATTTCGAAATCAAATAAATGCTGAGTTGGGCTTCCATAACTTAATTGTTTACATGAAGAGAAAAAAAAAAAAGCACTAAAATTCTTTTTATTTTCCTCAAAATTGAGTAGACACACAGCTGGGCTTTATTTTACCTTGCTTCTTTTAACTTTCATTGTTTTACCTTGAAAAGACACATACTTTATCTTTCTTACTTAATTCTTAGTTTAATTTGCTTCCCTTGTTTATCACCGTTTTATGGCTACCTATTGTTATTGTTTAAATTCGCATTGTATTGGTAATTGTCATTTTTAGTATTTTCTGAGTGTTTTCGGTACTTATAAACATTATTAAATTAGAATTTTAAATAAAAAATTATAAATATATTATATTTTTTTAAAAAAAATTATAAATTTTATAAATTTTAAAAAGAGTATATATTATTATTATTATTATTATTATTGATTTTATTATATTAAATAATAGTAAATTAAAGAAATAAGTATTTTAAAATTCAAAAACAATTTATAAATTAAAAAATATTGAATATAAGAAAAGCTACATAACATAATATGTAAGAAAATAAATTTAAAAATAACCTCATTTAAAATAATTTTTAAAAATATTCTTAATTAAGAATGAAGACTCACGTATTACACAGTGGTAATTTTGCTATTTATAAACTCAACAATTTTTTTTTATTTATTTCACTCTGTTTCATTGGTTGCTTTCTTACTTCTGGTTTCTAACTATTTAATTTGAATGATTAAAACATTAAAGAAATCACTGGGCCAAAAACAAAACTCATAAAAGGACTGAATACTATATTCAATCTAAAACTTTAAGGTATTACTTGTAAAATTTTATTTAATATGAAATTTTTTACTCATTTATAACTTCAAAATTTTCTTCTGTCAATGCTTAAATTTAACTAATAGATTTGAATACTTATTGTCTGTTTTATAAAATTCATTTTTAAATTTATTTTCATTATAAAATATTGCAAATGAGTCCTTTGAAAAAAAAAATATATATATTTATTCTATGATCTCTAATCTCTGTATATTATCTTATGTTCAATAGAGATGAAAAAATAATGAAAAAAAAAAATAAGAGAACGATAAATAGAATAAAGATAGAGTTAAAAAATATATTATTTAAAAATAAAAAAAAAATATTTAGATGCATAAATAAATAAATAATTTTTTCCTTATTTTTTTATGATGTATATTAGTTTTTTTTAATATTGAGCATTTTATGTTAAATTTTATATTAATTTTTATTTTTTTTATAATCTATTTTCTAATTTGATATATATATATATATATAATCAATCAATTTATACATATAATTTTTAAAATTTTTATTAAAAAATATTTTTAGAAATATTTTAAACGAAAGTGTTTTTAGGAATTAATTTTTATTAAGGAATTTTTTTATATTATACATTTTATTTTTGTAATTTAACAATTAATTAAAATTTGAATTTTATAATGTAGTTCTTTTTATTTTAATTCTATTAAAATATTATTGTTTATTTTATTTTCTTTATAAGCTTTCATAAAAGTACATATCTTATAACAATTTTTTAATTATCTTATTTTATTTTCTTACATTCTCGTCACTTCCATTTCTCTCTTCCCTTTTAAATTTAATAAAAAAAATTATCATTTCTCTTCAGCATTTTTTTTATCGTCTCTCCTCCACATTTCTTATCCCTTCTTGATTCTAACAATTTTTTTTCCTTTCCCCCTTTTTTTTCTTACAAGACCCCAATGTATACTTTAATAACTTGTTTTTCACCTCTTTGAACTCTAATAAATTTTTTTTGTTGATTCTTAAAGTCATAGAAGAATATAGAAAAATAGGTCATGATAATGTTGTGGATAATACGTTATTTGCGAACGATGCCACCATTGTTTTACTCTCTATCTTTTTCTATAATTTCAAGATCCAGAAAAAAAAAATATGAGTTGTGGATCACCTTTAAATTTTAATGATTTTTTTTGTAATTTTTTTTATTCGTAAAGTCATTAAAGAATATAGGAAAATAAATCAGATAATGTTGTGGCTAATACTTTATTTGCACACAATATTACCATTGTTTTGCTCTCACTTTTTTGTATAATTTCAAGATCCAAATAGAAAAGATATGAGTTGCAAAAGCATAGACAAAGATAAGAGGAGAAAAAAAAAGCGAAAGCAAAAACAGAGAATTTTTATTGAAATTTAAAGGAGAATTCGATATAGAAGAGGGGTGAGATAAGGAAGAAGAAAAGCAAAAAGAAATAAATTGTTAGACTTAAAAAAAAAAAAGCAACATGTCATGGAGGTATAAATGGAGGAGGAAGAAGAGGAAAAAAATAATTAAAATATATTATGTTTTTGGTAAAAAAAAACACGTAAAAATTGAAAGTTAATTTTTTAATAAAAATATTTTTATATAAAAATACCAATTTAAATATCTTTATAAATTAAGATATTAAAATAAAAATAAGAAATCAAATTAAAATAAAATCAATAATTAAAAAATAATATACCAATTTAGCTTATAAAATATTTATCTGTCTCAGTATATTATTTGTAAGTACAAATTCTTAAACAAATTCATACTTGTTTAAGAATTATAATATTTATCTTTTAAAAATTTTATGAATTTTTAAAGATCCATATAATATTTTTAATCAATTATTTAAAAGTTAATTATAATTTAGTAATATTCATCCGGTACACAACATATCAACAGTTGATTTTATTTTAACAGTAACACACACTGCAACTTAGACAAACTAACAAATTTCTATCAAAGACTTTTGTCACGTTCTATGCTACATAGCCGTCGTCATACCCCATCCCACCATCACCTCCAATAGCAAATTTTCACCAACTTCCGACCAACCTTAAACGGTTGCGTTTTCATTATCTCAGCAGTTTTTGCTTTTTTTATTTCAAAATTTACATATTATTCTTTAACTAATTTTTGTTAATTAAATGTAAAATTTATTTTAATATAAAATTATATTTAATATTTTTTTATTATTAAAATTTAATTTTAATTTTAACTAATAAATAATATAATAATACCAAAAAAAGGTTTTTTTTCACCTAATTAGATTGAGTGAGACTGTATTTGAATAAGCATTTTGTTATCAATTTGAATGTTTGCATGGCTGTAGATCATAATCCTAGTTATAAGGACAGCGGAAAAGAAAGATCTTTTTATATTGCTTTCCTTTAGTATTTATTTATTTTTATATCAATTTGTATATATTTTAATAAATGTATAATTTAAATAATTTATATATGCATTTTATTCATATTTAATTACTCAAAATTAATTTTATCAAAATCAATTGTACTCATTTAAAACTAAACAACTATAAACATTTGCATCACGTAATTTCACTATAGAAAAATGTTTTCATTATGTTAAGAGGTTTGCTTCAGCAGTTATTTTTTAAACATTAAAAAATTGAAATAAAAAATATATTATGTGTAGAGATGATAATATAGAACTATATAAAGCAAAAATGTTCTCATGGTACTGTTATCAAATAAAAATATAACGAATTAACTAGTTATTTGTTTACACCTTTTACAGTAAAACAATATATATATATATATATGGAATACCTTTACAATTAGTTACAGAGCTTCATGTAAATTATTTAAAATTAAAATATTTTATTTCATGAACGTCAATCTTAAAAATTAATGCTAAAATATAAAATTAATTTTTTAGAAGAAGTAAATAAAAATTTTATGTTTTTAACAAGATAAATATTTTTTTTATGATCAACACTTTTTATGTTTTATTCATTAAAACTCTTAAAAGTTTACTCTCTTTGATCCACTTTGGAAAGTTTTAATGATCCTTATTATAAAACATTTTATAATTTTTATTAAATATTTATTATTTTTATTTGATCTTATTAAATAAAATTGGTGAAAATTTAATTTAAATTAATAACAAAATATTAAAATTTATTTTAAATATACTGAGAATATAAAAAAAATTACGCCGTCTTCATATATAAAAAATAATTTTTATAAAAAATACATTAATGATATATGTAGTCGACTGAGTCTATGAAAAATTTACATTCACGGTCCATTAAAATTAAACTCTAAATATTAATAGTTAAGTTAAGTTGAATGATGATAAATAAAGATAAAATTATTGTGTTATAAAACTTTAAAAAAAAAATTTAATTAATTTATGTAATATAATTAAAAGTGCGTGATAAAGTAGTCTAAAGGAAGTATCTTTCTGGCTGAATGGGGAAGCCAAATTTGTCGGAAAGAAATCACGTTCACAATGATAACTAGAGTCTTAAAATAACCAGAATGGACCTCGAGATCGGAAATGGATGTAGTAGCAACGAGCTGTTGTTGTTACCATTATGGAATAGAGTACGCATTAAGTATAATTTTTAGAATTCAATATGGAGTTGATACCAAGGATTAGGATAAGAATCAGAAAAGTATAATTACAGAGCCTCATCTGAATTCACGCCCCACTCTTTGATTAACATAATGGTAATAATTAATGGTACAAATATGGCATCATAAATGATCAATGCAAGAAAGAAAAACATGCAGCAGCAATCATAAAAATAGTATATGACAATGACAATTCAAATGTCACCGTTTCTTCTGCATTCAGGGGGAAGTTGAGGGTAGCGCTTCCTATCAGTGCAGTAGTTGTAGATGGTGTATTTATGGCGCACCCACTTGAGTCTTCTCCATTGATCAGCATCAAGGTCCCGGTACTGTGGCTGATCCCACCATCTCTTGCCCTGTGTGTCACAGAACTTGGCATTCACAGAAGCCTCACACCCATCAACGTGGAACCCTTTGTAGGCTGCAATGAAAGGAGCTTTCGACCAATCTGTTTTCTCCAAACCACCCCTTGTCGCCCAATCATCAGCATTCCACAAACTGTTGTATACCTTCATGGGTTGGTCAAAGGGGAATTTTACTCCCAAGTCCTTGTTGTTCTTGAACACCCTGATTGGGATATTGTCCACAAGGAACCTGTGTAGTACCCCACATTTGGGTTTATGTTATTCAACGTAGCATACTCATTCAAAACTTGCGTTTTCTATCGCAAAAGATTTTTTATCGTTAATAAATTAAATGTTATTTTGAATGGGATTTTTAAGGCAAGTCTTGCAGAAGTAAACAAATTTTAATAATGAAAAACGCTAAAATTACCGGTTAAAAAATTAAAATTAAAATATTTTATTAAAAAATTGTAAACATATACTCACTTCTATATTTTTTAATGCCTTGTGAATCTATAGTTGAACGATGGTGCATTTGTGAAAATTTTTAGTTTTGTAGTGGAAGTAAAACAAAATTTTCGTGGAGTACTTACACAATTTGGTACATGTTCCACAGAACGGAGTATCTGTGGTAGCCTTTCGTTGGATCAAACCAGAGATAGATTCTTTGTTCTCTGTCACCCTTGCCTCCGGTGAACACATTTGTTTGCAAAATGTAAGGTTGTCCTGTTCTGTTCCCCAAGAACTCAAAGTCTATCTCATCGTGCTCCGAGTTTTGAGAAGATAACTGCAGGGTTCCAAATTCAAATTATATCAAAGTTCACGTTCACATACGTGCTACAACACAGCAACTAAAGAACCATCAATGTAAATAAACAAATTGATTGAAACAAAAATGAAAAATTCTTGTCATTTATTTATTTATGTTTTTGTGCATACGTAGAAAGCAGTGACTGTGCCAGCTGAATCGCCAGGAACCATCCTTATGTTCATGCTGAAGTGGCCAAACAAGTATGATCCTTTGGTCTGGAATCCAGTGCCTGCTCAAATTGTATGAAACATGAATAATAAATCGGCCCATTCAATTAACTCCTTTAAAACATAGTATTTGAATTTTAAAATTTAAATTTTAGGATTAAATAAATTTTAACCAATAATTTGATTTTAATAGGACTAGTACGTAAAAAAGATGTTAAGGGGGGTAAGGCAAAGGTACTAATACTACATACGCACCAGTGTACTTGTCAAGAAGAAGTTGAATTTCGGAACCTCCATTGAGGTATTTTATGTGGTCAAAAGCCCAAGTGGGAACGTAGTTTCGGCCGAATGGTACATCCACTGGCCTCCAAGGGGTGGCACAGAGTGCGGCAGAGGCTAGTGACACCAAAATTACACACACTGTCCATAAAGAAGAACCCATTTTGCTTTTTATTTCAACGAGGGAACGCTGAACCAGTTATACGACTCTTCATGCCTCCATCAAGGTATTTATAGTCTTCATTCAGAGTTTGGACCCATATTCCTCTTTCTCTCAACTTTTGTTTTTTCATCAGTCACAATCATTTATTTACTTCTAATAAATACTTATTTTTCTCCCTTAAGTGCTTATTCATTAAATTATTTTTAAATGATTATTCATGTCATAACGTTAATTTTTCTTAAATTAAATTAAAATTTATTTATAATAAAAAGTTAAAAAAATATAATTAAGAGTCATAAGTTATTGTTTAAAAAAACATTATAAAATCTTCTAAATAAATTATAAAGTACAATTTTTATAAAGATATAGATTAAATTAATCCACACTTATAGTTTTAAATGAATAAAATGAGTATGTACTCGTTTTTCTTCTTTTTTAGGATGTTAGAAAGTTAAGAAGTAACATGTATACGAGTTTACTAAATTTGGTTGCTTGCTAATCATCAATCATTTTCTACTTGAAGCGTGTTGTCTCATGCAATGTAGAGATTTTTAAATTTGTTAGAATTAAAAAATATAAAGTTGAGAGAAGGGATGATACCCAAAGAAAAAATAAAACACTATTAGATGAATGTATAGTAATTTATAGTAGTAGTTCCTTCTTTTACATATTTTACATATTCCTTCTGATATTAAGTACACATCATTATCAGGGAGTAATGTAATCCATATAGTTTACTATGACATCATGTACACCTTCTACATAGGTTATAAAATGGGATCACCCTCTTTAAGATACAATGCCGTGACAGTGAGAAAAAGTGGCGTAACAACTAACAAGACTTGTATTAAAAAAGTGAGCATACTAGATGACGCATAGCGAGTCTCAAGAAATTCAGAATATGCATCCATCGAACAAGGAGCCAATTTGTCAGAAACAAACCCATTCACAACGCACTATCTAAAAAACAGCAGAAAATCACCTGTATTCTATTTTTCTAACGCACAAAAAAAATAAATAACAATTATTATATTATTATACATATTTTTTTATTATATATCTTTAAATGCATATTAAAAAAGCTAATAATGTTGATGCTTAGATTTGGTTGGATTTAGAAGGCAGTGAGACTCAAGATCGAAATTGGATGCATGAACAAGCTATTGTTGTTATTAGCATTTGGGAATAGAATTAGGAGTAAATATAGTATCAAAGAAGAGTAGCATATGGGATTGGGACCAAGTGTCTGTCGTTTATGGTGCAAGGGAGGCCGTGCATGCGCGTTTCTTTAATTTGTTTATTTTAGTTTTAATTGGGGCATTATCATCATCGCGTTAACTTCCTCTGAAGGGTGGCCAAACTTATCTGCCATTTCAAATCATTTCCCATGTAAGACAGGACCAAACTTTCATTTCGAAAATTCTGAGAAGAAGGTGCAGCCGTGCTTGACTTGTTTTTTCAGGGCTTAAATAAGGTTTTGATCTTTTTCATTTTTATGATTTTATATTTTCTCTATTAATAATTTATTAACTTATTTCTTTATTCATTTACACAACATTCAAGTTATCTCATATAATTCGAATTTGAATGAAACATGATATCAATGAGATATATCATTAGCAATGTTACATCTTTCATAACGTTGATATTAATCTTCTTACAATCAAACAAGGTTCTATCCGAATAAGCCATTATTATTGATATACATATGACACTTTGGAAGAAACCTGACACATAAGTATCAAGAATATGAAAAAGAAAAGCATTGCATGTGGGATTATGAGTTGGGTGCAAAGACGTAGCATTTTATAATTTAGGAGAAGTGGCGAGTTGGAGGAACGTACAAACAATCTCACATGATTTTATTTATAAAAGCAATGTTTATGCGTATTCATAACTGGAGTTTAGCAATAATTACAGGCATTATTAGTTGGTCTTTGGAATTGTAGAACCACCCTGATTTGATGTGTTTTCGTTTTTATGATTTTGAGGTCACTGTTCCGATACAAAGCCAGGAATCAAATCAACACTAAACAAAGTTGTGATACGCTATTGTCAACGCTTTTGGAGACTCTTATTATTATTATTACGTTCAATAATAATAATAATACAATTCAATTCCAATGCACCCGTAAATGCTAAGTTTGTAATAGGATTAAACTTTTGTAGATAATCAAATTAACAAGTACTATGAAACACGAAGATCTGTTTAGACTTTAATTGAAGTTGACATTGGGCACACATGATGCAAATGTACAAACTTTATTTTACTTTTTGTGAAAAAATACTTTTTAGTATGTTCGTCTTAACATGTTTTTATTATAAGTACAAATTATTAAAAAATATGAAATTATAAGTTAAGTTGGATGCGTAAGATGACACGAAATCAAACCACTTTCTTTGTAAATACTTTGAACTTAATTTATTGAATTTGGATGATAGGTGGCTCGGAGGAAAGAAAGATATTGAAAAGAAAGGAATGAAGTTTCTTTCTTTTTTGAAAAAAAAATGATTTCTTTTTTTTCTGAGATTTATATAAAAAATAGATGAAAATAGAAAATTAACTAATTCTATTTTTTTTCAATTTCTCTAGAAAAATCAATTATTTTTATTGAAATTAAGATAGAAGGAAAGAAATTAATTATTTTGTCTAAATAAGCATTTTACATTTACCTCTTTTTTAATAACCTCACTCTTTTATAATTTAATTTCCAAATATAAGGGAAATAACTTCTTTTCATTCTCATAACAGTTTAATAATTATTATTAGTATATTTTATAATTTATAATTAATAATTAAAAAAAATAGTGATAAAAGTGTGTTAACCTTCTACGTCCCAATAAGGAAAAATAAAAAGGGTTTGAATTGTTATCCATCCCCGAAATTGGGATTAGAGAGAAATTAAAGATGGAACGTGCATTGCCTTGAAGCTGACGATCAGGAACACGTGTGCTATCTTCTCTGACAAAACATGGCACTAGAAAAGACCTGTTCAGTATCTATTCATCATAAAATAAACAAAAAGGAAGATCGCAATAATGTTTTCTAATTAAATTATGATCTAATTCTCCTGTTGATATCTATATATAGTATGCGTGCATTTTTTTATTTTATTTATTTTATCAAAGTTTTTTAATTATTTAATTTTTAAATTTCATTTAATAATTAGCAAACATATAATTTAAATATGTCATATTATTAATTTATATAAATAAGCAAACAATAAATAAGGATAGATATAAAAAAAACTTAAATATAAAATATAACAAAGTTCATTTTTATTTAAATTTTTTATATATTCTAACCTCTATAAATTTAAATAAATGAATGATATATCCCACTTTCATGAAATTTTTTTGTTAATTGTTGAATAAAATGTTAAAGTAAAATATTTAATAATTAAAAATATATAAAAACTAAACAAGTAACTAAAAATAAAAAAAATATCAAAATCACATATAAATTAAAGTGTAAGAATTATGATATAATTCAACATAAAATCTTGTAAATTAGTTTTATATAGATATTATTTAAATAAAAAAATAAATAATTGTATTAAGTTTTGTTAAAAATTACATTAAATTATAATTAAATAATTAAATGTTTTTATAATAAATAAATAACTTATTGTGACATTTGTTTTATAATAAAATTTTTAAAATTCATAGCATCTATATCTAAATATATAATAAGCTTAAATAATATGTAAATCAATGTTCTTTAAGCCTTTAAATAAATAAAAAATGATGTAATCTTAAAATATTATATTAAATATTTAATAAACAATAACAACATAAGTACACATAAGAACATTTTAATCATTATAATATTTATATTTATTAAATATTTAATATTTACTTTTATAACTATTTTAAAACATTCAAAATTAACTCTATAAAATAATGTTAATAAAATTATTTAATATAAGCAGGTCTAAATTGATCTGGATCTTATATATATTTAACCACAGAAAGCAAACAAATTACTTAACTTATTTTATCTTTACTAAAGAATATATTTTCTATTATTCTTTTAAATGCATTTCTGTCCTCTTATTTTTACATTTTTAAAAATTTTATTTTTTATATTTTCTTTTTCTTTACATTTTTTCTTCTCAATAGAAATTCTTTAGAACAAGAAGATAAATATTCATGTAACATGTTTAAATATATTCTAAATTCTTATATTTTTTTATTTTGATTTTTTAAATTCATATTTTTAATTTTAATGACTGTTAAATAATAAAATAATTAATTAAGAAAGTAGTGTTGGAAGTGGGTTATCATGAAGAAAAATAAAAATTTAAAGATAACAAACTTATTTATAAATATTGAAAATATATTTAAAAACTTATTTATAAATATTAATTTTAAATAATAAAATATTAAAAAATTAAATAGCATGATATGTTACGTGATAATATTATAACGTTAAATATATTTTTAATTTTTACATTTGTATAAATTTTAATATTATTTTTTAAATCAAGACTTTTAATTTTGATGACTGTTAAATAATAACATAATTAATTAAGAAAGTAGTGCTGTAAAAGTATAAAAAATATAGTTAATTGTAACATTTAAATCATATTTAAATACGTAAATATCACATTAAAATAAAATTTATAATTGATAATATTAAGATAAATATAAATTCATAATTTATTTATTTTTTCAATTAAGGTCTTTAGTTTAAACTTTGTGAATCTTCATTAGAAAAATTAATTCTACCATTCTATAAATATTTTTGGTTGATATAATATTCTCCGGGCACTACTCAACAAATCATCATTAGATTGCACGTGTGTGACGTGTGCTAGGCTATTTGCTACCCAACTCTATTATTTCCAAAGTTTTTAAAGGTTAGTTAGGTCAAATTTTAATATCAAGATTTTATAAATAAATTTTATATATTATATAAATATATAATGATGTTATAAATGCATAGAGTAGATATTATTGTATAAATAAATTTTAAATACTTCTATATAAATTATCACATCAATGAGTATTAAATAAAAAGCATCACATTAATAACAACAAGATCATTCAACATAAATTAATTTTATTAAATAATTAAAATGAAAATGGTAAAAACTATTTATCATAATCGGATAGTCATAATGGTACGATGTGTTTAAAAAATTATCTTTTAAAAATAAAAAATATTTTTAATAAATCAAAAGAGTTGTCACTAAAATTTATTAAAAAAAAATTTAAAATTTTTAAAAATGATCTTTAAAATAAAAAATGGGTCTGAGAGTTTTTACGTGATGGAAAGGTATTAGCACCTTACAACAATATCCGTTAAAATAACGGTTACTTCTAATTAATTGAGCAAATTAATTTTAATTTTAAAAAATATTTAGTTAACTCTTAAACAATAATGGTCTTTATTTTTGTTTTAAAAGAAGATAAATTATTTATTGAAATGTTAATAGGTATTTTAGGGAAGAAAAAATATTTTTAAAAAATATTTTGACTTAAAGGATCTAATTCTCGCTCCTACATATCTCTAAGTGTAATAAAAAACTTAAAGTTTTGTAGTTTTATTTAAAAATTATGAAGTTCATTGATTAAAATTTAGTTTAGTAAAAGAAAGTTTATTTTTAAATTAAAATTATTTTTATAAGATTATAATGTTTAGAATACAAAATAACGCTATTATACATGTATCTTACAAAAAAATAATACGGAAGGTAAAGAAAGATCACACAATTATATTGCAAATCATTAAAAAAATTTATTTGTAAATAAAATATTTAAATTTATATTTAGATTATAATTAATGTTGAAAGAGAATTTAAGATAGTATGAACTATACATAAATCTCTTATAATATTTGAACAATATAAATCACACGTCGATATTACAAAAATTTATATGATAAAATGAAGAAATAATTAGTTATTTAATTTATCAAAATTTAAAATATGACTTAAGAAAAACTACATTATGAAATTAATTCTATTTGATGAAAAATAAATATATTTAAATTGATTAAAGAAAAGAGTTATTTAATAAAAATATTAAAATTTCATTTGGTAAATTTATATTACAGAGTAACATTGGTATATAAAAATTTTTACGATTTAAAGTATATAAAGGTAGAGACGTTACACAGTAACACTATAATTCGTTGCACTAATATGATAAAAATATTTTAATTTAATTAAATAAATAAATTATTTTTTATCATATAAAATACAGAAATATTTTAAATTAGATGATACATTTTAATTAAATAAAAATAATCATGTATAAAACCTAAGGTAATGTTGGTATGCATAAATTTTAACAATTTATAATATATAAAAGTAAAATCGCTATACATTAACATTATAAATTGTTACGTTAATAGAATAACTCTGATTTAAATTAATTGATTGATTAGTAAATTAGTAATTGGAGAAAAAACATATCTTGATTAATAGTTAAAATAATTATCTAATTAATTAAAGAAAAAATATAATAAATTAATATTATGTAAAGTCAAAGTAATATAAGTACACTTAGACTTTATCAATTTATAATACATGACGATAAAGAATTTATACGTTAATATTATAAATAGATACAATTATATTATTATTCATTCATTAATTATATATATATATATAAATCATAATATAAGAAAAGATAAATCATAAATATAAAATTAAATCATCATCTATATTCTACAAATATAAAAAAAATAAAGAGATAGTAATTTTAAATAGTAAATAATCAACATAATAATTAAGACATAAACAATGAAATAATATAAAAAATTAAGAAAATTTTATTGTTATTTAGAATAAAATAAAATTAGGAGAATTAATTTTAAAAGAATAATAAAATAAAATAAAATAAAATTAATGAGTAAAATATATTATTTATTATAAACTATATAATTAAACTACAATTTGAGATAAAAATAATAACCTTCATTCTTTAGAAAAGAGAAAAAATAATAGACTAAAAAAAGAAAAGGGACTGAAGCGTGAAAACAAACATTTGAACCGAATAGAAAGAAGAAATAAAAACATTTAAGATAAAAAAAAAAAACTAAAAGGAAAGGGAAAAAAATGTAAAAGTTGATGAAAGAAATGTTGCAAAGGTAGTGTAATCGAATTAGCAAGAAACAAAACATTTCAAATTAAAAAATCTAAAAAACAGAAAAAAAAAAAAAAAAAGAGGTAAAAGTTGATGAACGACCGACGCTACAGAGATAACGTGCTGCAATTTCATGTTTTACAGTCCAAACCATTTCAGATCAACATTATATCAAATAGTATTATTTTATATTATTAAAAAATAATTATATTACAAAAGTAAGAAACGTCGTAAACTTTAACTTTGCTTTCATTTCTCACTCACCTGACATTTCATTTTTATAATTTATTATTTTTTAGAGACATTTGATGATGTACAAAGTAATAAAGAAAAATAAATAAATAAATAAATAAATACATACGTGAAATGGATAATGATTTTTTATATTTTTTTATTTTTCATATTTTTTTTCTTAGATCTCTTACTCGTGCCTTTATATCAGTCTATTTAAAATTTTATACGAGGATAAAATTTTTACATTTTTTCTTTCTTAAACTTAAAATTTATTGTGGATGCTAAAAATAAATTTGTACACTGTAAAATTTTTATTTTTGGAAGCCAGAACTTATTTACCAAGTTTATATATATATATAAATATATATTAGTAAAAGCAACATTTTATTCTATTTTATAAAAATTTGAGAGCAATTGAAAGAAAAAAAATGGTATTCACACTATCTAATAAACGTGTGGTGTGTGAAAGGATTCTTATAGCAATGTAATCTTCTACTCTATTCACTTGTGTAGAGTTAATCTATCTAATAAAATATTTATATTTAAACTCGATCATGTCTAGATTTCTTTAGGACTGTGAACTGTAAGTGATATTAATTTTGAATTTTCTGAACTCTTTACCAGCATATAGTCTCTCACCCCAAATAGAGAAATATAAATAAAAAAATATCTTAGCATATAAAAGGATTTAACAATTTCTTAAAGTGATTTATGAAATCTTACACATTTTATTTTATGAAAAATTATTGATTTTTTTACAAAATAAATAGTATTTTATTTTAATTTTGGATTCTTTTAACTTATTAGCAGCTCACTCTGACCCTGAATAAAGAAATATATATAATAAAAATATCATTGGATATAAAAAGATTTAAGAGTTTATTGAAGTGATTTATGACATCTACACATTTTATTTTATGAAAAATTTATTGATTTTTTTTTCAAATTGTTCATGATACAAAAAATGTCATTGTTTACCAAAATATATAGAAATGTTGAGTTTCGATCATAAACTAGAAATCAAATTATTATTTTAATAAAATAATTTGGCATTAAAAATATTTTATTAATATTCTAAAAATGTTAAAATTTTATCAAAAATTTATTTATTTCAATAAAAAATATTGCTTATATATATATATGTATATATATATATATATATAAATTCTTTATAAAAAATGAAGTTAAAGAATTGTGAAAAAATAATTGTTACCTTAATCTTTAATATTCAGTTTTTTTTCTAACAAAATGGAATATTTGTTACTTTGATATAATATAATTATATTATTAATTATATTAATAAGAAAAAAATTTATTTTTATTCAATCTTGAATAGTTAATTATATAATTACTTTAATAATTCTATGAAATATAAATTTATTAAAACATAAAATAATACATTGTTAAATGTACTTGTAATTTTTTTAATATTACCATGTATAAAAAATGAAATAAATTCCAACAATAATATTATATGGTTTTCAATTTCTTTAGAAATATTTTTATTTCTTTAATATGCAACGTTAAACCTTTTTAAGTGACAAAATCATATAATAAAAGTTTCAAATCAAAATATATATACATTCGGTGGCTTTTAAGATACATCATTTGAATTGGGTGTATGAGTGATGAGTCGATCTCCCATGTAAGTAAGTAACATGTGGATTGAAAAGAAGAGTTAACAAAAAGAAAAGAAAAGAAAAGAAAAGAAGATATTGACGAGATAAAACTTAGTTTGAATTGTTTACGATACAAAACATCTAGTGACAAATGACAAAGTTTGATAAAGACATGAAGAGATAATGGAATTAACAGAAAATAATTGAATTGGCTATCTTTATAAACATATTTAGTTTTATCTTTTAAAATTTTTTTAAGTGTGGAGAGAGATAAAATATTTAGTTTGGGTCTAAGATTAGAGAAGATAGTACTGGATAGAGACTTAGTTAATAAGTTTGCAACTTAAAATTGTGAAAATATGTGTTTGACTACCATCTGTCTTCGAAAGGCTTTCTTTCTAACAAATCATAGGTCTAACTCAAAATGTTTAGACTTGGAGTGTAAAATGGGGTTGGTTGTCAACAAAATTGCACCTTGATTGTCACACCAGATTAAAGGAGGTTTGGATGATGGAATTCTGAACTCATAAAAGAGAGATTGTAACCATAAAATTTCGGTGACAAGGACAACCATTCTTTGAAATTCTGCTTTAGTGCTTGATCTAGACACATACTGTTTTTTAGCAACCTATGAGATGATATTCTTGCCTAAGAATAAGAAGAACCTTGAGGTAGATCGTATGTTAAATAATCTAAGGTCCAATCAGAATCACAAAAAATGGCTGAATTAAAATTCTATAATCAATAGTTGCATTTATGTATTTTAGTACCCTCTTTGTAGCTATCCAATTAGACTCAAGAGGATGGTGCATGAATTGAAATAACATGTTGACAACAAATGCCACGTATGGTCGAGTGATGGTTGCATATTACAATGTTCCAATGATGAACCTTTATAGTGAGGGATCCGATAGTCCATTTGTCCCATCTTAATTTTGGGCTGATGCTTTTTCAACGACATCATTAGATATACTAATTTTTATTAAAAAGAAAAGAGATGAATTACTTGCTACAATTATTTTGAATATTTATGAAGAGTGGATGGTTGTTGTTTTAGAAATTGGGCCAATACTTACAGCTTTAATACTATTACGACTAATAATGACTTTGAAAATTAAATTAGATAGATCAATTGGATTAGAAATTGATCATATAAGTTCAAAATACTCATCATTAAATTCAAATTAGTGAAGTAAAAAATTTAATCAAATTGATTAAGAATTGGTTAAAATAAAATACAAATTAGCCCAAATTAATCCATTTTAAGGAAATGACTTTTTTTTAAAAAAACTTTTTAAAAATTTATAGTTCTAAAATATTTTAAAATAAATAAAAGTTTATGTGTAAATCTTATCTTTGAATTGTTATTATTTTACTTATGTTAATTAATATTTTACTTAATTAGATTTTTTTGTAAATTTTGATTTTTTTTATCTAAAAGTATCTTTTATTAGATCCAATCATAAATTTTGATTTAACTTTTTTTTATAAATAAAACATATATTATTAGAAAGAGTTTAAGCAAAACTCAAAACTTATTTACATAGAAAAAAATTAATATTTACTCAAAAAATAAAAAAATAAAAATACTTTTAGACATGATCATTTCAATTTTATTAGAATCTTGAATGATACAAACAATTGCTTAGGATGTTAGAAGGCATTTGAGGGTCTTACGTATACTTTAATGGTAGGTGTTCTTGCACAAAATACTTTAACGCTTAAATTAGAAGTGTTATCTCAAATTATCGTATGAATAAAGTTAGAAAAGATACCTATCTCAAGAAAATTTCTATTTTATATATAATTTTGAGTAATTTGTCTTTTAATACACCTATCATAGATTTTTGGACATGGATGTGCGTTAATGCCATGGTGTCACAAAACATGTCCAATTAAGTTGCAATGTGTTAGGACACATTTTTTTATGGGTGAAATGTGTAATGGTTGAGTTGGTACCTAGATGATTAGCCTCAAGTTTAAGACTAACTATGGATGAATAATAAAAATATTTTTGTTTAATTTTCATGTTATTATTATAAAAGTAACTAATTCTTGTTAAATGACTTATATTAAATCCTAAATTGCCTAATTGTAATCAAAGCCATCGCTATCATATGTTAATAGTTACTAGATTGGGTGATTTAGGCTTGCAAAGGAAGAAGCTTGCAATCGCTGTCAG
This sequence comes from Abrus pulchellus subsp. cantoniensis, assembly GCA_024086825.1. Classification (NCBI taxonomy): domain Eukaryota; kingdom Viridiplantae; phylum Streptophyta; class Magnoliopsida; order Fabales; family Fabaceae; genus Abrus; species Abrus pulchellus. The sequence goes on from CM044050.1 coordinate 16,551,773, forward strand.
ATAATTTGTTACTTTCGGCGTGGTGGATATCGTGGCTTCTCAGCTAATAGCTTGTCATGGCCATAACAATTTCACATAAAGAAATAGATAAGATTGCTTGGCAGCAAGATTCTCCTTAGAGAAAGAGAACATGTTTTGATATGAGTAGGACCTAACACAACCCTTTTGTTGTTGTCAAGTCTCTGCCAAGCTTTAACTGAATTTTGATTGCAAGACAAAATGAGTTCATACTTAGTGGAGCACTGCATGCAGTATATTATGTGGCTCAAACAGAAAGATAAAATATTAAGCAGTTTCATTAAAAACAAAAATGACTGTAGGTACTACTAGACACACTATTCATGTAATGCCAACTGTGCTTTTAATGAACATCCCTATTTTAATTTATTCAAATTGTACTTGAGTTGGCATCACATAAATGGTTTGCACAAAGAAATTCCATCCCATATATTTATTGAATTATAATTCATTTTTTAATTGGTTAAATCTCTAAATTTATTCTCTCCTAATTTATTCTTAATTTCTTCATTTTTAATTTTAAATTATTTTAACTAATTATGTTTATTTTTAAATTTTAAATATGTTTTCTCTTTTAATTTATATTTTTAGATTTTACTGAATTAAATATAATTTTTATTTTATGATTATATATACATATATAATTTTTTATATTTCACCTAAATTTAAAAATTACATGTGCCGTAGGTGAGATGGATTCTAGTTTTAAGTGTCAAAGAATTTTTTAATTGTGAATTCTTCTTAAAAGTGTAAAATATGATCTACATAAAACTATTTTTTTTTTAAAAAAATTTAGTCTTTATGCATCACACATTCTTTTTATTTTTATTTTTATAATTTATTTATTTTTCGCATAGGGACTAGAGTGAAGAATGTGTTTTGTGTAATAACTATGATTAAAAAAAAAATGTTATGTGTGAGAATCAAAATAAAAAAGTATTTAAATACAAGATAATGTTATGATATGAACATTAACCACAAAGGCTATTTTAAAAATATTTTTACGTTTATAGACTTATTTAAATACTGTTTTTCACAAGGACCAAAATAGTATTTAAACTTTTAAAGTATATACTTGAGATACACCTTTTACTCTTTTTCAATATAAATGAATTTTTTAATAGTAACAAATAATCATAAATGTGACTGTTAATAATTTTATTTTTTTTTCTACAACTTTTAGTGTCACCAACAACGAATTTGGAACATCTTATTCATTTTAACATTTTAAAAATAGAATAAAATTCTATACCTCTACTATCAACTTTAAAATTTGATCTAAATCTATATTTTCTCTTCTAAAGTTATATTTATAGGGGCTTAGAAGATTTGTTGCCTGCATTTCTCTCAGCTGAGATTTTACTCGAAAAATATTTTGCTCTTATACTTTTATAATTTTTGATAAATTTTAGTCAATAACAGAGAATATGTTGTTAACTTAAGAGAAAGACATCTCTAAAAGGCTCCTTCACATTCAAATGAATTGAAACATAACATATACTCTTCTTTGAATGGAAGAGAATGTATATTTTAAAATAATAAAGGAACAACTTGCTACGGGATGAACAAAATACAATATACAAACCGATTCAATGTTCCACATGAAAACTTTATGTTCTTTTTTGGGTCCAAGATGAATACAAACAACAGACCCAAAGCCAAGCCCAAAGGAAAAAACAAAGACTCCACCAAGAAGACAAATAATGCTGCAGCCGTAATTTCTTTTTACATTTTTTTTAACTACATCACCCTTTTTTTTCATCTTTCAAAAATATATGCTTTTATATCTCTAATATTATAAATATTTTCTTTTCTAATAAATTTTACTACATGTAAGAAATTAACAAAACTGTTTAACTATATAAACTAATGCACATGGACCAGGCATCCTAAATGTCAGACATGTAGATAAATCTGCTAAAATAAAAAAAGTAGCCAGTAACTTTACAATGAAAACTACAACTGTACTAATCTATATATCATAAAACCCAAAGGGAATAAGTGAAATAATAAATCTAAAAAGGATTTTAAAAAAATATCCGGCAAAAAAATATAAATGAAAAGGGGGAGAAGTTATTGCTTCAATGCTTTGCCTCCCACGTTCTCTCTCTTGTCATTTTTGAAACTTCGAAATATAGATCCTTCATTTTTCAATTGGCAAGTTACTTTCCTAAATTGAGAAACATATATAGTAGCTATTTTATATTCTTAAAGGATGTCTATTTTCCAATATTTTGGCTTCTAAGAATGGAGCTGATGGATGGATCTTCAAGCGTGGAGGTGGTATAAAAGATACTGCTATTAAGACGATTTTTGTACAGAGTTGAGAGGACTCGATTTCCCGATGAAGTTCAAAACCAAGTTGAAGCTGAATAACTCAAAAGGAGAAAATAGTTATATTCTTTATTTGGCAAAGCTCAGAAGTTAAAGGGTTGTGTACTCTTTCCTTACCTTTAAAATAGTTAAAATAATTAAACAGTACCGCATCTTAAAGCTTATAATCGGCTTCTCCTAAAACAGCCAGTGTTTCCTCTTCGGTTTACGTGGGATTGGTGCTTCTGTGACAAAGACAAGAACATAAATCAATAACTAATATACATTCCAATTCTGTATCCAGATAGTATTTGGAAGTTCATATCAATAAAGGATAAGAAAACCTTGAATGTCGTATAGTGAATTGTAATGTACCTCAGACCAAAAGCTTAACCACAGTTCTGCATCAATAAGAAAATGAAGGGCAAGATAGGGATAAGAGGATACAACAATCGGCAATTTCAAAATTCAAGATCAGAGAAGTTTCAAAATTCATGTTCAATTAGATATCTCTAAAGTGCCAATTCTTTTTTATTTTCCCAGTTGAAGTTCACATGCAAGTCTGTAATTCGCTCCATTTTGATATTCAATCTTCCTACAAGGTGGAATTTTCATGATATATGCTAGACTTTGAAGTATAGCAGCAGCTTATGAACTTATTCAATTGATTACAAGAAGCATGCACTAGACATTGCTATATTTCAAAACAATTATTGTTACATTCACCTTGTAAATTCTTTAGACTTGTTGAAGTTATCAAGTTGAATAACGATGATGACCATCTTACCACGAATTGGTGCTTGATACAGTGGCATGATTTCAATGAAACAAGTGTCTCTGAATGATGTCAAAAGGCATATCTTTGCAGCAAACTTCACAAAAAACAAGAAACATTATACTGCGTGTTGATAATAATTCAAATAAAATGAAATTATATTTACTAGTTTAACAAAAATAAGAAACACAAGTTAATTGGAGAATTGGATGTACCAAGAAATTTGAGCATGCATTTTTCAATTTCGGCTAGAAATATAGAATCATTGCATGAACTCTAATGGAATAGCAAATCAATAAAATTAAATTACCATATCATATTGTCATTATTGTATTTGTATTTCATTTAACAATCTACTATAACACAAACCAGCTCTACATTTTATATATGAGTACTCAGATGGGTATCTAAATATATGGCTAAGATATCTCGTTGGACATGATTGATGAGGTCAAAACGCATTTCCACTTGTGCTCTCCAATTGCAACTAAATTAGGCAAAAAAAGCAAACGAGCAGCATGTCTGTGCTTCAATATCATGTGTACTTTTCCCCAACCAAGAGTGCTAATTAGAATGCCGATAAATATATTATTAAATCTAGGAAGAGAGAGAAATAATTGGGAGAAAAACACCTTAACTTCTGGTTCATAATGATTGAAAATGAAATGACAATTAATATAGTCATTAAGGGATAGAACTGATTAGAAAAATTATAACAATAATTTAGAGAAAGATAGTTTGACAATATAATGTTAAACTGGCATAAAAGAAACCAAAACCTAAAAGACTCAACAACTACTATCACAATAACTTATCACCTAAATTAACAATAAGTGAAACTTATTAATGGAGTAGGGTATTTTCTGGGGGAGAGGCTTAGGTAGTTGTATAACTGGTCTACCCATGTCCACATCCCTTTATTTAGCAGTGCGTGCCCTTGCCTTATGTGATAGTTATATCGATGTACATATTACTCACACTCTAAATACAAGGCCTCAATTACAATCATAAAAATAAATTTCCAATTACAATGCATATTAAAGGAGTTGTTATTTCAAGTCAAAGAACAGATAAACCTTATCAGCATCTAACAAAAGCAGTAAACTATTTAAACACAGCAAACCTTATCAGCAGCTGCCTGTAAGGTAACATGGTCCCCCCATTCTCCAGATCTTTCATGTGGTAGATAGAAGGAAAGTGAAAGTTGGATTAAAAGTACGATAAAAGAACCCACAAATGTCACTCATATAAGTGAAGTAGTTCATTTTAAAGATACATACTTTGCCATTCTCTTGTAATATTGTTTATACTTCATTGGTACATAACATTCATATGAGGAATGATGATCTTTGAGCTGGCAAAGAGAAATGTTTTTGCAAATTAGCATCTCAAACAATCGATTTGCAGTGTTTAATAGAGTAATAGACCACCCTCCTGTACACAAGGATTTGTATGATTTTGGTCATATATGATCTAAGTATCTATTGCATACATCCCTCGTAAGCAATTTTTATCCTATCGTAGACATTAAGAAAGAACAAAAAACCTACTGATGTCCCTCTTCCCGACCCCAGTTTAAGAATGCCCTCATAAATTCATCCATACATCAGTAAATAACCACACACCTAGAAAAGCAGATATCCCCATAGCTAGACATTTTTCATAAGGTTAGCTTTCTACGTGACCAACAAAAACCAAATGCCCTCGTAGCATACGTACCTGCTTTACAATCTCTTTTCGAACATGCTTGTGGTATTCAGGTGATCTAAAGAGCTGATCTGACAGTGCACGAAACTACAATGTGGGTAGAATCATCAATAGAAGTTCAAAAGGAATGATAGTTAACTGTTATCTAGATAAGATACCTGACAATTTCCATCTCCAGAGACTTTAACTTCACAGAGACCATAGATTTGTAACCTTTAAAAAGAGAGAGAATGATTTAATACCTCCAACAAATATAACATATCAATATGGGCAGAAGCAAGCATATAAGGTTTTACTAGTTGAGCTGATCCTCATTATTTTACAAATCTAGATTTCTAAAACATATTAATATCTTCAACAGATGTTAAGGGAAAAGGCAACAAAGTTTCAAAATCCCTGGCAGCTTTAAGTTCCAAATTTTGATGCTTCAGACTTTCTGTTTAACAAATAGAAAGGAAAATAATTAACATAATTATTAACCATACAAATTTTCTTTTACCCGTTATCTGTTATTAAGTTCAGAAAATGACTGTGTACTGACCTTATCAAGAGGTTTTACAGTATCTATGTAGTCTTGTTTTAAGAGCCTCAACCACATGGCTAACTAATATGCCACTACTTGACTATATTCATGACCTACAATTTCCATAATTACATGGCAGAGCAAGTATTTACCTATGTAATTTTCATTTAAACACCCAATTTGAATTTACTGTTCTCAGTTTTTTTAATCAAGAAAAATTATGCAGTACACTTACTGCACCGGTAATGTTTTGACTACATGAGTGCTTATTTATTGGCCCTGCCTGGTCATTATAATACCCTTCTCATTTAATCAAAAGGGAATATATGAAAACTTCAAGTCTTTGGAATATTACTAACACAGAATATATGAATTTCATAAAACTATAAAACAATGACATACCTTTGAAGAAGACGCTGGTGATCCATGCTAGCATCATTTATGTTGGGGAAGAATGAGTTTATTCGGGGCACATGCTAAAATTTCAAGAAGTTAGAATTATAAGAAATTAAGAAAAGCATAATTATTCAGATATCTCATCCTCCAGCTCTTATGTAAAAAGGAAGTGTGCTCATTTGGGAAAGTCTACTTTTCTCTGTGATGATAAATTGACAACGTGGATGGGGCAAAATGCAGAATAATATAAAAATATCAACAATATTATATATTTAAAGTTATTCTTTCTCTTCCATAATATATAACTAATGCAATACATACACTGATACACCATTAACTGGATACTTTTTATAAATAGGGATTTGAAAAGAAAAATTCAAACATGGTACAAAATGAACAATTAAATAATTAGGCAGTTATGCTTTCGGAATTTAATGTGTGTGGATGACAGTTACAGGAGTAGGCAGTTATGTATTCAGACCATAATGTGTAATGTGTGTGTGAATGACAGTTATGGTAACTGTTCATTTTCTGGGACAGAGATACTTCATCAGAGACGTTTTTGAAACTCTGGGACAACAAGATAAGTTGTATTTTTGTGTAATATAATATGATTTCTATCAATTTATCAGTAATGTTCTATCATAATTCAGAGAATAGCATAGAAGTAAGAATTCTTACAGGAACAGGTGCCAACTTGGAAAGTCGTCTGCCAACTGCACCATCCAATTTGGCATACTCTTCCGACAACACGAGAGCAATCATTTGGTCATCCTCGGTATCCTGCTGACTGCTTACGGAATTCGAGCTGGAACTTTCACCCCAGTATTGAGTTCCATTCATTATGCCCTGAGCTGGCAATCACTGGAAGCTTCAACCTAAAGCTAAAATTTATCACAATTCTCAATTTCTAAACCTGCAAAAAGACCTACATGTCATCAAAATTCTAAATTATAAAATTAATCTACCAAGTACTTTTCATATCTTTAGTCCTCAAGGTCTAAATAGAATACTCAATTAAGAAACACATACATGATGCACTAACTGGGAAATGAAACCATTTCAAAGAGTGTAAAATAAAAAGTAATATCATACACCAATAGTTTGATATATACAAAAGATCCAAACAAAATGGGACTATGACGGACAAGTATGCACTAATCAGACAATCATCAATAAAGCAGCAATTGACAAACTGTTCTTAAAATAAGCTAAATAAAATGAGTACAAGCATTGATCGTAAACAACAAATGGGTACAATCACAAGGGGATTAGCTTGAATTCTGATAAACCCTTGTAGTTACCAAATTCAGAAGTGTTGGGTTTTACAATATGTAAAATCAGAGCGATGATTTTGATCACAATCACATTAAAATGAGGGGGAAAACTATCCATGAGCCAAAAGCACGATGGCTGATAACTACCGCAACCCAATGCTGTGAAATGAATATTCATTACCAAAAAGCGAGTATATATACCCACAAAAAGAAGAAGAAGAAGAAGAAGAAGCATGTACCTGTGAATCTTTTGCTGCAATCGATTAAATTAATGAGTAATTCTGATTTGGATCAAACTGTGAAACGAATGGGCTCGTGAAAGACGAAGGAAACACAAGGCGCGTAATAAAAATTAAAAAGAGAAATTTTCTCCCCCAATAGACAGAGATGAACAACGTAAAAAATATCAATGTGTAAGTTAAGACTCAACAATCTAGCTAAAAGGATGCGTTAAATTTCCTTTTTCTACGGAAATATAAAATAAGATGAGAGGATGACCACTTAGTTTATAACTAATTTAATTAGCTCACAAGCGATAAAAATAAAAGTATGTTATCTCACTCACTTATATTATATATATATATATAGTAATTAAGGTATTATTTTAGTTTATTATACATTTTTATATTATAATAATATAGTTAATTTAATATAAATTACTAAATTATAAAATTATTTGTGAATCATTTTAAAAAAATAATAAAATATAGTTTAAACAATGTTGAATATAAATTTTAACTATTATATTATTTATAAATTTTATTATTACTAATAATTTAAATGAATACCCACATATATATATATATATATATATATATATATATATATATAATCAATCACACTAAGTGCAAATTTTGATGCATATATTGTTTAATAATTTTATATAGAATATTAAATTAATTAATTTAATTGTCAAATTATTTTATACTATTCTAAAGTTGATATCTACTTATATTTTAAAAAATATTATCCATTAAAATAAAATAATACTGTGATTTATTAAGTTTTTTTTTATATAAAATTTTATAAAGTTAATTTATATAATAAAAACTTTTAAATCAGATTAAATTAATCAATCTCACATTTAATAAAAAAAATATTAAAATGGTTAAATATTTAAATTTAACATGTGGTATATAAAGATACTAACAACATTTAAAATGTTTTGGTTAAATTCGATATCAAGGGTTCAATGTTCCTTGATGAGAGCAAGCAAGCTATACGACAATGCAAGACAACGAGTTCCTTCAAAATTTGTATGCAAAAAAAAATGTTTAGAACGGATGCCAAGAAGACAAGGTTTTGCTGTCAGCAAATTGTCACATGTACGCGTTGGTAATGGTAAAAACTATTATCTTAGTATTTTGTTAAACATTAAAAAAAGATGCATGAATTTCACAAATATCGAAACTTTTAAAAGCATAACTTATATATATAGTACATATAAAGATTCATGTTATGCTACTGGATTATTTCAGGATGACAAATAATTCACTGATATAATAAATGAAGCAAGCTCATGGGCATCTGGCTATAACATGCAAAAGCTATACATGATTTTACTTATTTCTAACAACATATGCAAATCATAATTTGTTTAAGAAAATTATTGGAATCAATTATGTGATGGAATGCTTTTCAACAGAAGAAGAATATTAGATTTTAAAGCTTAACATTTACGTTGATGTTAACTGTACTTTATATAATCATAAAACTATTTGCTTGTATTATCTTTTGGTCAAGTTACAGATCTTAGTTTGACAATAGCAATTTGAAGGATCTTGCTCTTGTTGAAATAGAAGAAATGTTGGAGTCAAATGGAAGGAATTTAAGAGATTATCCATCAATGTCATATCCTTCGATCACCGGAGTTACTATCATCTTTGAATGACAAAATAATTGCTGAATTGTTATATTTTGACAATAATCACAAAAAAATATGTTGAATAAGAACTCAAATTCAATGATTGACACAGAAATATTTTTCTATATATAAAAATAATAGTTGTTTATGAAGGCAAATTATCTTTTTCTTTGTATATGGTTATAGAGTAAAAGGAAAAACATTTGTTTATAATAATTTGTTAGCTACAATTAGTTGTAAGGGACATATATGTCTAAATGTTACTTCCAGTGAAATTGCTTTATTATTATTGTCAAATGAAAGAACTGCACATTTACAGTTTAAAATATTATTAAATATGAATGAAGATTCATCATATAACATAAACAAGGAAGTTGTCATGCAAAGCTTTTGAATCTAAGTTGATCATATGGTAATAGGCTCCTATGGCTATGGTCAACAAATATTATTTCGAAGCTTGAACACATGTTTGAGCGATATTTTGAGATTTTCCAACACTTGCAATCCTAACTTATCGTTTGGAGGAAGATTTGTTGTCTTTAAGTGGAGATTTTGTGCAGATATTTTTTGTCATTCCAAAAGGTAGAAAGGAGGATATAATTTTTGCAATAATCATTTTGTAAGATATAAAAGCTGACGAAAAATATGAGTTTCCAAGTTAATTCAAATGATGAATGAATGAAGAAGTTAAAAAAAATTCAGTGAGTGGCTAATAAAAATTTGGAGACGAATTGTAGCAACTCAATAGAAATAGAAATTGAAGTAAAGATACAAGGAGACCTACTAATTATGAATTTAGCTTTTGGACTGAATGATTTAATCAATTTCGCTTATCCAATGTTATTGTAACATTTTATGAATAAGACAATATTAGCACCTAAGTTGGACATTGTTGCTTAAGTTATTGACTATATCATGAATTTAATTTCTAAATGAGAAAACATACTTGCGTTTTTATTTATTTGTAAAGAAAATAACTGAGAAAACGAGTTTGATACATTCTCTTGACATTTTAATCGCAACAAATTGTTTAGGTTTGCCACCACTTAAACTCATATTAAAAATATAAGTTTTTATCATGTTACCATGAAACATTGTCCAAACAAATAGATTATGCAATGGAGCAAGATTGCAAGTTAGAAGTGGTTCTTATTCCAAGAATGACAATGGTACCAACTAATCAAACCTTGCCAATTAAATTTCAAAGCAAACAATTCCTAATAATTTCCTCTTTTGCCATCACAATCAATAAATCACAAGGACAAACTCTCTCTTATGATTGGTTTCATCTCCTTACCTTGTTTGTATACATGGTCATTATTAGGATGTCAACGAAGTGAGGTGAACATGGTAGGTTAAAATTCACCTTGATACCCGCACAGTTATTTGTCAGGTTAAATGGGTACTCACGAGTACCCACAGGTTTTTTATAATTCTTTATTAAAATTATAAAATTACAAAAAATAAAAATAAAAAATTATCATCAATCATCCGCATAATATTAAAATAAAATAAATTATTCACATAACACTAAAAGGGTAATTAAAACATAACTTTAGGATTATTAATGTTAGAATTATGTTATTTTTTAATTTATATAAAGGGGTAATTTTTATAATTTTTGTAAAGACATACGCGAACACGAGTATCTCACTACTCGAACTCGTCCTATTTAATTAATGAGTACCAAAAAATTCATTTATTACACCTGTTGTTACTTGTTTGAAAATCTTAACCTAACCTGCAATGAGTATTAGCCGTGAGTACATGTGGGTAGATTTTTTTACCATCCTTAGTCATTATATGTTTCTATTTCAAGGGAGTAGAAGAGGATTAAACATTTCTTTTAGAAAATCATGGACATCTAATAATTGTACAAGTAATGTGCGCACTCTAATAGAAAAGTTTCCCTAACCTACATTAATCATATAGTATTACATATTTAAGGCCCAATTTTGCTTAACTTTATTGGAACAACATAATTTTATTAAATAATATTATTATTCATATTTATTTAATAATATTATTATTAAATAAATATGAAACAATTCGATCTTAAAATAAGGTCAGTCATTTCCGTCCAATGATCTCGTGGGATTGAACAAGTCTTGATTAAGATGAGTAGTGAGTTGAATATATGGTTTGCAGTTGTTAAAACTTGGTGCATCATTCATGAAACCTTCAAGAAGTTACAGCAAAATAATGAACCAAAATGGAACTCCTTCGGCTCAACCATGGGAACAAGCTTCAAGTTGTTACTAGGCAATAACATTGTCAACAACATAAACATTGATGATGTTTCTGGTGGAGATGGTGAGGCCGAGATGTTATTTGGAAAAAGACATGAATGCAAAGTTAAAAATAGAGAGGATGGATCAATGACAACAACGGGAAAGAGAGAGAAATGAAAAAGAAAATGAAAATGAAAAATAAAGTAAAGAAATAAAGATGTGAAAGAACTTTAGAGACCTAATAAGAGAAAAAAAATCATAAAACATAGGCCTTACATGGAAATACATGGAGACTAATTAGTTAGTTTGATTTTTAATAGATGATAATTAAATAAATTGAAACTAACCCAATGACACTCATCAAATTAACTTTTTCACTTCCACAAAATAGTGACTTGATTTGATCTATTTTAAAGTTAAATTTTAATTTTAATTTGCTTAAGTTCAGTTGGATCACAAGTTTTTAAACATCCCTAATTTTAAAAAATACTTTATTTATTCATTACTATTGCTATAATAATAATAATAATTATTATTATTATTATTTATCTATTCTTTGCACGTGTTAATAAATTAGAAAATATTAAAAAAATAATTTAATTTGTGAATGTCTACTCACAAATTAGATTATTAAAAAAATACAAATGCAAAAATAATGCTGAGAGTACTCACAAATTAGATTATTAAAAAAATACAAATGCAAAAATAATGTTAAGAGCACTCACGCAGCAAACAGATGAATCTGAATCTTTTGCAGTTTTAAAAGAAATTGCAGCCTGTAATTTATATTTGTTTAAATAAATTTAGTAAAAAGTAATTTTGATTTAAGTCAAAAAATTTATTTAAACAAATTTAATAAAAAAATAATTTTCGCTTAAAGTAAAAAAAATTCGTTGAGATGAGAAGAAAAGATAGTAAAGAAAAGAAAATTGCAGTTTGCAGTTTTCATGGCGCAAAATGTAGGTGATATGTTTCCCAAATAGAAAGGCTGAAATGAATTATGAGCATTCCAACAGTAATCAATGGACCACGTATATATAGAGTTGAGCTAAAAATATTTGAATATTATTCAATGAGGTTTTCTAAATATAAGGATCTTTTTAAATAATTTAATTGAAATATAACATTTAAGAGGATTTTAGTTAACTTAATATCATAAATTTGGCTTAAAGACAAGTTAAGAGGATTTTTTTTCTCTTTCTTTCAATGTTTTGAGGAAGCATTTATGTGCTTTAAAGATTTGTAGTTTTTTTAAACTTTGTATATGGGTTTAGATACCCTGTACTTTTTAAATTATTTTTATATGATTAAAAACAATTAATCCTTTTTTAATTACTTGTTTAAAGAAAACATTTAATGGGTATAATTTTATTTTTTTTAGAAATAATAATATTAAAATATTTATATTTGAAGGAAAAAAAAGAAGAAGTAATTCAAGCCAAATATATATATATATATATATATATATATGAAAAATAATTTTCTTATATCAATATAAATTTAAAAAATTTTAAATTCAATCTGAATCTTTCATTTAATTTAAATATAATAGTCAGTAAAATAATAAATTATAATCTGTTAAATTTAAATTAAATAAAAAATTTAAATTAATTATAAAAATTTTTAAATTTGTACTAATGTAAAAAAATTATATATATATATATATATATATATATATATATATAAAATTTTTAGAAGTGTATAGTCTTAAAGTTAAATTAAAGTTAAGGGAACACTTGTTTAGTTTGGTGAACATGTGTTACAAAACATTCTTTTTAATCGAAGCATCAGTCATAAAATGTCAGGTACGTACTGTACGGCAGCGCTTAACACCTGTTGGAGAAAGCTAAAATGTTGTAGTGATTCAGTACAAACTACTAACTTAGTGATAATAAATGTCTACTGCCATCATCTATTGTATATCTCAAAGAACATTTCCTGCTTTTATATTCACAGATCTGAAAATGAAGAATTTATGGAGCATCATGATTGATTGAAAAAACTCATTATCAAGGAAATAGGAAGTGTATAGGCCAACAAAACTATATGTAAGTAGGATCTAGATCTTCTCATATTCGATTTTGAAATGTATAAAATACATGAACATGACCATCATGTTCAAAATCAATCATAAGAAAATCCTAGCGTATGTATGCTCGGCTTGGTTTAATTAATGAATAAACTCAAAACTACTACCCATTTCAAGGTAATTAGCGTGCTGGATCATGCGAAGAATGCCGAACAATATTTTTACTTTAACGTGTGATGAATGTAACATTTATGATTGTATTGGTAAAGCAACAAAATCTGTAAACCTGATTTTGGATGGCCCATCATACATAAAAGTTCTTCATCTCCAAAGGTGCAAAATGTGTCTGTACTATTTAGTGTCACTTTCCAGAGTTGACATCATCAAAATTGTGACAGCAAGGGAGCATGAAACTAAAAGTTAAACTTCACCGTATATGCCTTTTCTTATATTAATTATCGTTATTTTAACTTGTGAATTTTATTGGGGATAAAACTTACATCAAATTACTTACATCTTTGCCATCAAATTTGTACAAAATAAATTATATTTTACACCTTTTAATATTATATAATAAATATTTAATCGATACTATTTAGCATTAAAAAGAAAATCCACATATTATCATTTGATTTGACAACCTAATGAAACGATATATATACAAGCTTTAATTATAAGTTCCATACACCTTCGTGAAGATATTCTGTCAACATGTGTTGTTCATTTTAAACAGGAAGAAAATATTTCACTGAAAAGAAGAACAATGTATCTTAAGCATAAGGAGACATAATTTATAGGATTGAGATTTAACAAATTACCTATGGGCGAAGTTGCTTCAGGCTAACCCTCAAAGTGAAAAGAACAAAGAGTGGAATAAATTATCAAAATAAAGAACGGTTTATTCTCTTTTTTAAGGAGGCTATTTCAATATCCTGATAATTATCAAAGGAAATAAATAATTATTAAAAGAGAAACATTATTTATTTAAGTCCCCACCGCATCCAAAGAGCGCCACAAAACCATAAAGCACTACATCCTGATCCTTTTCAGCAGGCCTAATTTACATATTATGGTATAAAATAATGAAGCAAATATTTATTAAATCAAACTTAATTTGAAGCTAAGAAAATTAATATAAATGAAAATTTGAAAAGTGTAAACTTTAGGAAACTTCACGAAAGGAAACAGTTAATTGTTACTCCCAGCTAGACTATTGGTGTTTGCTTGCAACTCAGACCTCACACCTTTTGATGCAAATATTCTCTCCTTTTTTTTTTCTTTTTTTTTAATTCCTTCAACATGTGGTAGATGTATTCCTTGATTTGGTTTCAATGGCAATCACTATAGTTATGTTGCATGTAGCTAGCTGTAGTGTAGTGCCTTTTCTCCTTGTGCAGGATGGAGCACTCCCACTTTTCCAACCTAAGTCAGCCTTTTCTTTTTCCCTCGTTGTATAAGTATAACCACAATCATTTAATTATTTAAAGAAGGCAATGTATTATTATTAGTTTAGTTCTTTGTTGAGTAAAACAAGAAACTTATAACGTGTGATTAAGTTATGAAACTCACACTTAGATTAGTCTTTTGAGTTCAATTCTTTTTACGTGTTTAAGTCACAACACATTTGAGTGTATCAGAAATTCATGTATTATTATTTATGAATATGAATTTACATCAAGTAGCTAGGCCACATGATTGTGGGTTCATATGCTGCAATAGTTGCAGATTTACAAGATTGAAGCACCATATGCTTTTTCTTTACCATTACAACATCTACAAGTATAACATCTTCCAATTTTTTTTTCTCTCTCTCTTATTTTCCGCAAAACCATCTGAAAAAGAGAACGAGGATGAAGTACACTATATATAGCTCCATCCAACAGTAAAAATGAAAAAACAAAAAATATAAGGAACAAAGATTCATTCACCCTGGTCAGTTCTGCGTTGTACTTTGTCTTAAACCAGTTAAGTACCATAATTATCTTAGTAATGAACCCGGCTAATCTCCCTTATTCTAAAAAAAATCAGTAACAAAGGGAGAAGATGAGGTTGAGCCTTTATGTACTTGAGCCAACCATGATAACTAAAACAGCCTAGAAATTCATGCACCATTTTGCCGCATGTCCCTCTTCCTCTTCAATGACTCTTGCTTCTGCAAGACCATTTGCCTGCGGAACTTCAAGATAAAAAGATCAGCAGCAAGGTTAATCTCATCCTCCAGCTTAAACTCTTGCCCAGCTTCTTCCTTAGAATTCTTCACCAAATCAATCACTGAGCCTCCAAAATCCAAATCCTCTGAATCAAAAAGGGTGTGTGTTAGATCCGGGTACTTGTCATCATCATCAACAGCATCAGCATCTCCATAGTTGTAGTAACTTTCATAGCCATCCTGGTCTTGTTCCTCCACCACTTGGGTTTCACAAGGATTTGGCAAAGCCTCGTAATAAGAGTTTGCATTGTTGTTGTACACCACTATGGCCCTGCTATTTTCACTTCCATCTTCCAACAATGAATCCTCCTTGTTGGGCTGAGAGTGATGCCCCCACATAGAATGGAACTTCTCAGAAACAGAACTCATCAATAATTTCTTGTTCTTCATGAGTGAGAATATAATCAAACGTCCCCTGATGGTGTTTGCTTTTGCCTTCAGGGCCATGGTTTTTGACTTGGCCATTGAACTTAGATTGGCTATGATTTGCTTCAGCAACGACCTTGATGTTCCGTTCTTCATATTGCTTCTTGTGGTAATAATTAGCAAATAAGGAAGTAATAATGATTCTATGGACTTCCTAGTGAACCAAAAATCAGAACTAGAAGGAAAAATTGTGGGTGTGTTTGTGATTGTGCTTTTGAGAGATATTGAGATGGTTTTGAGAGGATTGATGTCGATGAACAAATTTGTACGTTAGTCACACAAAAGAAGTATTCTGGGACGAAAGAGTACAAGGTGGGTACATGGGTTTATATAGGCGATACTGCAAGGTAATGCTTCTAGTGACAACTAGCTGTCTTTAATTTGTGAGAGGGAAACACTACGTTCGTTGAGAAAGAAAGAGTGGGGGTTAAGAAAAGAAAAGAAAAGAAAAGGCATAAATAAAAGTGAAAATTAAAGTTGAGGGACACTTGGCATTTGATGATAGGGCGTGTGAGTTCTGCCTGATTCAGTGGTATACGAAGCTGTACAATTTTGGTGGGCAGAAATTATTAGTGGGGTTGGGTTGGGGAGTGTTGAATTATCTCCTTTTTACCAATGCCATTATTTTAGATTTGATTTCTCCAAATGTAGAAAAAAAAAAGGGTGTAGAAGATGAATATGTTCAAATCCTTACTTTCATCATGACCAAACAAAAATAACCCTTACTTTCATATTCTTGGATTGACAAGTTACTTGATAATGTAGGATGAGAAAAACACCGAAACAAAATTAATTAATTTTGTATAAATAATGATAAGTTTGATCACAATTCTTTATATTGTTAATATCCATTACAACATGATAAAAATTAATATTAGAGGGTCTAAATCCATAAACTTTGATAATATTATTGATATTTTTGGTGATTTCATTTTTTAATAGAAATCATTAAAAATATACATGAACGTAAAGTATGAAAACCCACTTGATTGAAATATCAATGAAAATTATGAAACCTCAAAATCTAAAAGAAAGTGCCCATTCTTTTGTAGCTTAATCGTTTACGTTTGGCCACTTTCAATTAAGGGGGGCCTTTGATGCTTTTGAGGAACCGAGTTGGGGGACATAGGAAGGGCAACCTAACCCACCAGATGGCAATGGAACAATTCCTGTAGTAAAAAGGGCAACTTAGATATGTGTTCGGGCTCAATGACAAAAATAACCATAACCTTGGACCATTATTATAGAACTAGTTTCTTTTGAGAAATGCAAAGGGGTGGTACCACTGACATTGCATCAGGGCCATATTCTATTGTTTTTAGTAAAAATGGGAATCTCATTTACTTAGTGCAGTTATCTTCATCTCATATATACAAATTCTACCTACAAGAAGAGAAGGCTCACATCAAAGAAGTGTTATAAAATAATGGACCCCTTTTTACTACAGGAACGGACTTCAAGGCATAGCGTTAACAAGGTTGAATTGTTGTGGCAATATCCAATGATTGTATCTCATCTTTGAATACTTAGCCCCTAAGCTTGCTTGCATCCAACGGCTTCACATTATCCGTTTGGATCTGCACCACTTTCTAGTGCCGTGTGGTCGCCTGTTTTTATAAAGAAAAATTAAGTTCAAGACATTTTTTTAGTCCTATAATTTTACATTATTTTTAGTTCTAGTTCAAGACATTATAAAGAAAATTGTATTTTATACTTTTAATTATAAAAAATATATATTTGTAAATGAGTTCTTCATTTGACATGATTATAATGATTTCTTTTTATAAAAGACTAAATGTCATATAGCGTGCCTAATATAAAGACTAACATATAAAAGAAATTTGAATGAAATAACATGAAATGTAAATTTTTTCGTATAAAGATACAACAAAATGGTATTAAGGATAAGTTAAATGTTAATAGTTTTTAGCAAAGATAAATATTAATTTATAAATTATTTTACGTAGGATAAATAATTAAATTTATAAATTTCCGTGTAAGAAGATTAGAAAGATATTGAGTATAGAAATTAATTTTAATTTTAAATAAATATATAAAAACTTAAATGTGTTTTATATATTTAAAAAAGTTTTTTAATGTAAAAAAATTATTCATTTTTAATACTTACTTTTAATACCCAACGTGATTTTAATGTTTCATTTAACAACCAAGAACACATAATTTTTATACATTTTAGTTACTAAAAATTAATTTAAATCAGACTAATTTTTAAAATAGCATACTTATAGAGACTTAAAAATACGTTTAAGCAAATAGATTGTGAAAATTGAAATTATACCCCCAAGACTAGCATGAGACATCGTCTAATGAATTTTTCAGTACAATGACTATAAAAATGTATTTTTTTTTTCTAATTCAAGTTAATCATATGATAAAAATGGTCGTAATTTATTAATCTTAGTAAAAATGTTTATAAGTTCCCTCCTCTCAACCACAAATTAAAGCAAATCAAATCGACTTTTCTAGGTGGATTTTAACTATTTCATAAAAGTATCTTTCTTAAGGTAAATAAACTTTCCACAATTTGAGCCAGCATTCATTGATAAAAAATGGTGTAATAATTATTTTATGGAGTATAGTTTCTTTCTTTAAAACATGATTAAAAATATTAACAAAGCGTTCACTATTAACAAATCAAGTTACCAAGAATCCGTGATTGATGTTTGATTAAAAATTATTATTCCAAAGAAACTAAAATTAATTACTTTCGTTTTTAATTATGGCAGCTTTATTTTTCTTTTCATTTGGTAACTAGCTTGCTCGGTGTAAAAATATAGGTTTATCTAAGTAAAATAAAATGTCAATACCTTACTTAATATGGGATTATTTATCTCATAGAATAACTTAGCTTAGACACACTTCAAAAAATAAAGATGATAAAATTATGATGATCTTTTCATTAATATTTGATTTGCTAATAGTAGGATCCAGATTAACTTGGAAGTGGAGGTCTAGGGCCTCTTGCATAATATTCCTAAGCTTGAATTATCCAAGTAGAGTTATAGATTGATATAGAGGTGTGAACTTGAAACTGAAATGTTATTTCTTTTACATTTTGTCAAGTAATAATACTCATAAATTGATTTATGTTTTTATATTTATACAATGATATGCTTAACTACACTCGATGCATGCTTCATCAATTATGCCTACTATCAAAGTCACAATGGTTTTGTATTATATGCATCCTGCATCTTAGATGATCCATTTCAAAATACTAGCTAGCTCTAACACAGTCCAAGAGTTTGAATCACGTTGTGATGTGACTATATTGATTAGAAATTTAGCATGTCTGGATGAATGTGAATTATTATGAATCATTCATGTTGTTGAGGCTTCTTTCTTTTATTTTTTCAACAAATGATGTAATTTGTGGCAGTTTATGATCTTACGTGAAATTGTTTTGGTGTTGTTCATAATATGCTTATATGTGTCTGTCAATTTGATTTGATAGAGCTTAGTGAGCAGAAGAAAATGAAAATACAAGATTCAGCCTTGACTTGACTAAGTTGGATTCTTTTGTAGTCTTTACAAAAGAGAAAAATTTTTAAGTTGAATTTTCGTTCACCAGTCTTTACTTTGGAAGGTGAACCCTGAGTCTTGGGTAAGTTGAAATTTTAATTTGCCTTGTTTTTCAATACTTTTTTTATTTCTTTTTTATTTATGTGTTTCGCTAAAAATTCAATTTTTCTTTTGGATGTTTGGATGCGATAGTAGAAAATAAAAAAGCAATAAAACTTTCAAGATTTATTTGTAATTTTTGTTAGTAATTGACCTTTTTGTTCAACAACTACAAAGGAGTCAAAACATTCTCTAACAAGTTGTCTACTAATTAATATTTGAGATTTTTGCCTAATACTGGCGATGATGTTTCCTCCATGCACCAACAATGAAAACTACAGGTTATTCAATTTTTACCATCAATTAGCCATGATTTAGTGACAACTTATAAAAAATAAATTATAAGAACGAAATAACGATGATTTAATTAGAGATTGATTTAGTGGTTACTTATGAAAATAAATTATACGACTGAAATAACCATAATATAATAAGAGATCGATTTAGTTTAGGTTAGTCTAAGTGATAAGTAACTTAGTATTATTTAAACTAATAAATTAAAAATTGTTTACAAATTCATTCGTTAAATTAGTTAGCTACTAACATTTTAATAATTATATTTAATTGGTTACTAATTTAATCATTAACTAACTTAATTATCAAAATTTGTCATTTTACGAGTATATTTTGAATTATTAATTAACTTATTTCTAATTGTAATAGGCTAATACATTTAAAAAACACCATATATAATTCTCTTGTTATTTTATAAAATAAGGATTAAATATAAAAATGCATATATTAATTATTTTAAGAATAAAAAATATATTTAATAAGTTATTTATTTAATAAATAAAAATTATAAAAATAAAAAATTAGATAATTTAAAATATTCATGTTAATATTTTCTTACTTTGTTAAAATATATACTATTTATTTTTTACAGTGCTATATTATTCAGTTTGTATTTTATTTTAGATCCAAAATCTCTTGATAGTTAGTAATGTAATTAATGAAAAGATATATTATATTTGATCTTTTTTATAAGAAATAAAAGACTAAATCAAAAGTAATTAAGTTATTTATATTTTTTATAAATATAAATTTTATTCTAAAAATATTCATGATATTAAATGTTATAGTTAGTAATTTATACAATTAATGATATTAATAAAAGAAAAGTATAAAAGAAATTTAATAATTAATATTTCTTAAATCTATCATTTATTTCTTATAATAAAGACTAAGAAAATATTTTATTTTGTATCTTATAAAAAAGAGTGAAAAGAGTATTTTCTTATTTATTGATTGAACTAATAGTTTGGTTGATGTGATGATTAAAATATACGAGGAACGACTTTATTATATTTATTATGGGACATGTTTCTTACACTAGTACATTTAAAATAGGATTTTTTAATTCTTTTAAATGTATATAAAATAGATAAAAATATAAAAATAATTATGCACAATATCATACCAAGTATAAATTTTAGATATTTAAATATATAATATAACAGTATATATTGTGTAAAAGCTTTTGACGATGAGAAAATTCAAATGATTGATGCAATTAATGTGCTGTAAAGTTTTATTACGTTTACATAGATAAGATCGATCTATTCAATGGGAGGCTTAGCTTGCAATTTTATTTTCTGGCACATGCAAACCCTGCAAACTGAGATTCATCTCCATCTATTTTGAAGAATCTTCTAGCTACTTTAAACTTGAAAAGTTCAATTTCTGAGTGAAACATAGATGCATGAACCATGTGTACAATAATGTTGGTCCCATGCAAATCTGTTTTTACTAGTACGCGTGCAGCGAAAATCATCGAAATACATGGGGGCACATGACGTCTTCAATAAAACGTCTAATCTAGGGCCCTTGTTTGTGTGGAACTAACCACAAATATCAAGCTATCTAATCAAACCAACACATTATATTATAATTATAAAAAATTTTCCTGCATCTTTTTATGCTTTTAGACGCCTTACGTAGTTTCAAAATAGTAGCTTTAGTTTAATTAATAGGTGCAACTTGACATTTCTAAATATAAACCAAAAATGGAGAAGCTAAACTTTGGCTTTGGTTTTGGATGCTTTCTTTACGGTTTTCCATCTTTCAAAAGCAAGTTTGAAACGCATGCATTATTTTGCTTATGTTGCTCTCAGATCTCAACCATACCTATAAAAATTTGGGCAACGTGACAATTTAGGAGAATCGTGCAGTTTGTGAGTGGTGCAATCTAGTCTGTAAAGATTAAGAAAAGCTTATTAATCAAATGGCTACTTTGGATTGGCTTTGGATATTTTGCGTAAAAAGTTCGTTGCCAGAACTCAATAAAGTGCAAATACTATTTTAAAATTGACCGCTTGAATTCAAATCACCTTACGATCATGACTAGTGCGTTTCGTCTATGCTAGTTGCTTTTTGCCAACATCAGTAACATGCTTTAGTATTATATGTATCTTTTGTGAAAATGGAAGGTGTTAATTTAACTTGTTGTTTTGAAAACTCTTCTGGTTAAGTATATATTATGTGGATTTACTGTAAATGATTAATAAATAGATTCATGTCATGTGCATGCAAGTGAACCCGTTGGCTTGGTAATAGCATTTGTTGGAAAGATTTTCCTAACCAGTAAAATATTAGACACCCTGACTCTTCTAAACTCTAACGGGGAGGGTTTAATTTAGAGTAAAAAGTATTGAAGAGTTATAATATTAATTAAAAAAATTAATGATTGATATTGTCGTAGAATAATATGTGTAAAAGGGGGCTTAAATATAAAAATATCTCTTTTTTTTTTGTTTTTTTTATACTTTTAGTCATCTCAATGTGTTGTTATTAAAATAATGATTTATTATTTCAATGAAAAATTTCTTCAAATAAAAAAAAATTGTATAAACAATTACTTGAAATCTCACTCTTTATCTTACTTATCAAATTGTATTGTAACAAATACAATGCAATCTAAAAAATTCACCATAATATATTTATCCATACATAAATATCATGAAAAATGAATATATATTTTTGTCTGCTACTTAGTATAGACAATAAATCTGAAAAAGTATCTAAAAATATGAAATTTGAATATTTGTATATGTTAAGGTAAGGAACCATATTATATATGTTTAGAATATGTTCTATTTTGAAAGAGTTGAAAAAGTACTATCTCATTGGAAGGTTCTATACATATGCTTTTTCTTAAGGCATTTTTCTGGATAAAGACTTCATTTTTTCTTTTTTTGGATGGTAAATATTACTCAAATGTGGAATGTGAATCAAACTTATGTTTAATTTAAAATTGAAATACTAATGCAATTCTTTCCTTTTGAACCAGGTAGATTCATATACGAAAGTGGTCAACAATAATTTAGAGTGTTTGGAGACATAAGAATTACATTATTTTTAAACATAACACTGCAGATGTATACTTAGTTGTGGAGGACATTAAAAGAAAATTATGAAATGCTTTGTATAGTCATGCAACTTCATCGTGCTTCTCACTAAATGCATGGATTTTGAAACCCATTATGTCTTTGTCCCTTGTACTACCTAAGTAAGTATTGAAAGGAATGTGAGGTTACGAACTATTGGATCCTCTACTTCATTCAAAGATGGAAAATTGTAATTCATATTACTTAGAATATTATAATTTGTATATTGTGGACAGTTATTAGATGATACAAAAGGTATCAACAATTAGCTTTTGGTATAAAAGACATACTCTATTCTACTTGACATCTCCTTTTTTTAGTGGTGACATTGATCTTAAGGGAGTGGGTGCCTTATAATAGACTTTTGAAATGTGTAATCAACATGTATAAAGTTGTAATGTGAGCACAATTTGTGTTCTATTGTTTATTATAACATATATTACATATGCTTATAAAATAAAATAAAAATAATTTCTTTTAAATTGAATATTTATTCCTTTATTAAAGATGTTCCAAAAGTGTTTACGATCAAGTAAATAGCTCTACAAACAAATAGATCAAATCAAATTGAAAAATAAAAAGATTTGTATAAATTATCTCTTTTGTTGAAACTTTGTAGAAAATTATTAGGTATCAATATGTTTGGTACTTATGACTGGATTGATGAAATAGTATTTATCTCTAAAAAAAAATGTTACTACTGCAAAAATAAAATATTTTGTTGTGAAAGAACGTGATATTAAAAAATTATTTTCATGTAAAATCATTATTAGTGATACAAGTATTTTTACATAACAAGATAATTTTTTTTATTTTAGTAAAAATAAAAGTGATATTGACTTATCTTTAAGAATCGAAGTCAAAAGAAGTTACGTAACAATGTAGTTAGACAAAAAATTGTGTGAGGAAAATCTCAAGTTAGGTTGATTTGTTTCAGAGAAGGAAAAAAAAGCTACCCTTCCTAAGAAATAATAAGTTAAGTGAATGTCTCAATCTCTAAACCTGTGTCTCTGAAGTTAATAATTGCATCTTGTTAGATATGTATGTAAAGTGTAACTCAAATATTATTTTTTAATATTAAAATTCTAAATTAAGAGATCATGTATTTTTAAAAATTATTATTTCATATTTAAAAAATTGACAATAATACGTAACTGCGAGAGTTTTAAATAATAAAGTTTTTAAATGTATTCTACGTTAAAAAAATGAACTACCGTGTATCTCAGATTCTAGTTAATTAATTCAAGTAATAAAATAACAACTTAATAAAACAAACGTTGGCTCAACTAAAATAATAATTGAAATTTTATTTTAAAAATAACTTAAGTAAATTTTTAGTCTCTTATAAATTTATTTAGTTTTAATTCCTATATTGATAGGGTCCAACAAAAATTGCTAAATAAAATTGACATTTAGCAGCTCTTAGTAAACTAAAGCATAGGAATGTTATTCGAAAAATAAAAGAAATGAAAATTTAGAATTGAGATGTAGATTCCATATGTATCTTTAGGAACCTAATTCAGTGCATAATTTAGTTATTTGAAGAGCTAAATATTTGAGTGTAAATATAGTTTGGAGGAGTTCTCCAAATTTTATTTTAATATCTTTGGAGATTGATCTTAGATTACCTTTATAATTGATTCGTTTTTTTTGTTTCAAATAATTTGCAATACGAACAAAAATTAAAAATTATTAAAATGAGAAATTAAAAATATATTTAAATCTTTAAAATTTAAATAAAATCCTATTCTTTAATTTAAAATTAAAATTTATGATTTATGAACTTTTTATAGTTTTATTATATCTTGAAATATATACATATAAATAATTTTCAACTTTATAATTTTGTTATGCCATTAATAATAGCTAAAATACGAATATCTTAAAGCAAAATTGAGACTCAAAATATTAAAAAAAATAGAAATCAAAAGAAAATCTTGTATTTTGTCTATTGAAGATTTATTTTTAATGAAAATCACACGTATAGAATTAATGGGAATATTCTTATTTTATTTTTTAAACAATTTATATTAAAATATTTTTATGCACTGTATGAATATTATTGAAATAAAATTTAAAATATATAGCATAATTTTTTAAAATTTAATAAAATTTATAAATTAAAAAGAGTAAATATTTTAATTATTGATGATAAATGTTTTACTACGGTGTGTGATTTAGTGTGTAATGTTAACAGGGTTTGCATACTTTCAATGAGAAGTATGAACTAGATTCTTAGTTTAGGTGATGAAGGAACTTATACTATCCGAATGTAGTGATGTAATATTACCTGAAAGAGAATAAATTTATAAAATATTTTACTTTTAAAATTAAGACTCTAATATATAATAGAGATAGATAAAAGTAAATTATATACAGTGATTAGGAGTCTGATATTACTTATGTATTTGCACAATTAATCCATCTATATTCTATTATTTCTGTAATTTATACAATCTCATGAGGTAAAATATTAATGTTGATGATACGTGCTTTTGTCTCATAAAATTATTTATATTCCTTAAAGATTAATCTATTCACATGCTATCATTTCTTGCAAGCATAAAATTTAAAATTATGTAGTAAAATAATGTTGATATTTTGGGTCTTGTGAAGCTTGTTATACTGAGCTTGAGATTAATGTTTGTTGAGATAGAATATATAGTTTTTTCTTATTATTATTTTTAGTATGAAATCGATTTAAGATTGAGAGAAAATGAATTTTAAGTTTGTGTGATTGGTTTTTTTTAATAATGTCTTAGTCAATTTAGATTATAATTTTATGATTTATATATCTTTTAATCAATTGTTACTCTATTAATGGACAACTTTATTGTCTACTCTACAATTGAATAATTTTTTATAGTTTTATGAACTGATATAGCTAGTCTGACGACGTAATCAGTGAATGGGCATGCTTATTTTCAGGCATAATTATAGGCTTAAATTCATTTTCTTGATAGTTAATTGAATAAAGCCCAAAAGACCAGAATGAGTTGCCCAGTTCATATGCATTTAGTGCAAAATTGTGGTTACTTGTTTAGAAGGGAATCACTTCTTCTGAAAGAAATGAAGACCCAAAATGCAAATATCAGATAAAAAAAATATCAAAATTGAAGATAACCAAAGAAAAATTAAGGATATAGTAATTTAATGTTGAATTGATATTATTTCATGTTGATGTTCTCTATTAAAACCTTAAGGATTGGAAAGTGAAATGAGGGTGTTGCAAGAAAATAAAAACAGGGAGCACATTTTTTATTAGTTAGAAAAAGGTGTAAAGGCATAATCAACTTAAACCACAATTCATGCAGACACGCAGACATGCTTCGGGAATATACTCACAGTTACAATTCAAATATGAAATATATGTGATATATTTTAAAAAATTACGTGACTTTAAAATTTATATAGTTTTAAATTTAAATTATTAATCAATAATGATGACTTAGATTTATTTCATTTATTTTTATAAAAAAAAACCATTTATTTTATTAAATACATCTTTTATACACACACTTATACATGAATACTTAAAAGAATATAAATTTATATTATTATTTTTACTATTTTTTGTCGTTGTTATACAACCTAAATTTACTCATTTCATTTTTATATAAAAATAATTTAATAATTAGTATATATATATATATATATATATATATATATATAATATCCGTGTGTAAGACTAATAACTTTAAATATCTAGGATATTTGGTCTCAACGTGGTATTTTAGTTCATCTAACTTTACTTGTTTGTATTTAGTTATACTTTTTTTAGTTAACCTTTTTTTGTTAATTTTGATTACTTATTTTATACATATTTTTTTTTTATAAATTTGTATAAATAAATTATATATTATATTTTTATTAATTATTAAATAAAAATTTAACATAATAAACTTAATTTAAATATTTAAAAAATATATAAAAATAATAAATGTAAATGATTCAAATTTTAAAAAATAAAACTACTTATAAATTAGAGTACAGCACAAAAGAATAAATTAAGCCAAAAGTTTAATACTAAGGACATCTTATAACATTTGATGACTGGGTAAGAAGACTGACATTTAATTAGGTTTCAGAAAGAAAGTATAGAAGAAATAGAGGGAATAAAAGTGGTGCAACAATAAAAAGGAAAAGTTAAATTTTGACCTTAACAATTGAGATAAAGAAAGTAGAAGTGAAAAATTTTATTAAAAAATATTTATTAAATTAAAAATATAATAGTAAATTTTATTTTTAATAAAAATATTACTTAATTATTTGTTTAAAATCAACTTTAAAAGTTGAAGTTAACATATATTGTTTCTTGTGCTTGAATTTTAATATTTTTTTAATTTTTTAAAAAATAAAATGTTAATATGAATTATTGACTTAGAAATTTCAGGGTGAAGTGGAGGAGAAAAATTAGAGGTGACGTAATAAACTGTAAACCACATTACCATTTAAAAAAGATGAAATAATTTGTTAGGTACAATTTGTAACACAAATATAATTTTATTTTATTTTTTCAAGCCACCATAAGTTAATAAATAAATGATATGATAAGTGAGTAAATCTTTTAAACAGTTAGATATATTTAAAAAAAAAAGTAAACTATTAATATCTTTGACTTTTAATTTAATAATATTTTATTTTATATATTATTATTTAATTATCTGTAAAATTTATAAAATTAATCTTTCAACTTTCAAAATTTATGATTTGATATCTTTATACGATTGTATTGATAATTATTTTTTATTTTTTTAAGCAAATTTTGTATATATCTTGCAGTTAAGTTAGGTAGTGATCTTAAGAGAGTTTATATTCACATGTAGTTTTAATTTATAATTAAAAAATAACTTTTAAATTAATAGAACATTGAATGTCATTTTAAATCTATAGGATTCTCCACATATTATGTATAAAGTTTATGATTATCTAAATTAAAACTTCATGTCTATTCTCACCAATTCAATTCAACATAATAATGAACTTTTGTATTGATAGATTATTCAATATCATTTTACATCATCCTCATGCTCTCGATGTATGATGCTTTGCATAATTTTTGCAATTTGTGCTTAAATCATATTTTGTTTTGCTTAAACAAAAATTAAAAGAAAAAAAATGATTCACTAGAATTATTTTACTTAAGCAATCATTACTTCGCTTAAGTCACACAATATATTATAATATTCACTTAAATGAATAACTTCTTACTTAGAACACTATGTTAAGAAAACCTTTACATTATAACATATTTTTACTTAAGTCAAATTATTATGGTTTAAGCGCAATAACCTAAGGTGCAAAAAATATGTCTTTTAATTTTCAGTGAGTTGAACTATGTTATATTTTGATTTGATAACTCAATAGATGTATTAATAAAATTGATTGTTTCATTCAATCTTCTCGAAGCATCCTACGAACCAAAACTAAAGTAGGTTCATCTTTAGAAGGACAACTAAGGAGTTAATTATTTTAAATATGAGTTTTAAGGAATTGAATTATAAAATTCTAATTCAAAATAAATTAGAATGATTCATGATGAACCGATGAATTAGTGAAGTATGTTTTGAAATTAATACTTATCAAAAGTCGCTATTAATAATTATACCAAAACCAAGGTCTTCATGCATGTTTCTACAAGTATCATGAGGAGCAACTGTTATGTTAAAGCATGCAAATTAGAAGAAAATAATTAGTCTAAGAGTCAAGACGAGAACAAGGAGTGGACGACCAGACTATAATATACAGGAATCTGACTCTTGAAAAAGCCTTTGAAAGTATTTAAATTTGTTGAGAATATTCATGTAATGCCATACATGATTGTTGGAAATTTTATTAAGATCAATTCTAAGAGTATGCAAATTTTAATATCTCAAGCCCTTTTTTGTATGGATATTCAGATGTAAAAGAATATAATGATTATGTTTGTATTTTTAAAAAGAGTTTTCTCTTTTTAAAAAAAATATATTTTTTATTTTAAAAAAAGAAAACTCTTTTTAAAAATGCAAACAAATATACTTATTTGTTTTAATTTTATTTTTCTCTATCTTTTTTTTTGAAAATATAATTTGTTGATAGATTGAATTTCAATAAAATATTATACTCTAGTAATATAGATCTAAGTGTTGACCGTGTTAAATTTAGAAAGTAAATTAATTTAATATTAAATAAAAAATTTATTATAAATAAACTATTTTATATGAGTGGTTACTTTAAATTTGTTCTAAAAATTTTGTATAATAATCTATATTAAGAAATTATCAAATTAAGTAAAAAATAAAATAATCAATTTTTAAAATAAAAAAATTATCATTAAAATCGACTTAAAATAGACGTGTTTGTTTTGGAATGTAAATAATAAGATAAAATAATTAAAATTTTTGAAAAGAATAGTTTAAAAATATTAAAACAAATTTGATAACATTTTACTTTATTCTATTTATTATTTTTATAAGTGTAATATGGGTAAATTAAGTGATTAATAATAATTATTAACTTTTTACGATAATTTGGCTTAAACTTTCTAACAAATATTCAAATAGTATTTCAAAAAATACTAATTATTCTTAATTCAAGTTACTTTAACAAAAAAAAAATTGTTCTAAGTCATTTTAGCTATTTAAGTAAAATTTTGAATATTGAAAAGTTTTATCAAATATATTCTTAGACTTAATGTCAACTTTTATATTAAAATGTATGTCCAAATTGAAATTATAATAAATAATAAAAAATTAAAATAATAGAAATAAATTAATTACTTTTATACTCTTCTATTTTGAGATTAAGATTTACAACTATAATATAAAACTTAACTCATTTAAATTAATTAAATTGTATTTGATTGCACCAATAATATTTTATGGTGATTAATAAATGTGAAAAAAATATTTTTTATTTTTAAATTTAAATTTGTAGTATTGATTCTTATGAAAGAACGATAAAATTAACTGAGGTTGTTCAAACAGGCACAGGTCAACTAAATGGTATTCCTGTAGCAATTGAAATTATGGATTTTAAGTTTATAGGGGGTAGTATGGGATCCATAGTAGGTGAGAAAATCACCCGTTTGGTCGAATATGCTATCAATCAACTTTTACCTCTTATTTTAGTATGTGCGTTTGGAGGAGCACGTATGCAAGAAGAAAGTTTGAGCTTGATGCAAATGGCTAAAATCTCTTCTGTTTTATATAATAGAGTCTATAAAATAAACTAGCTTAAGCGAATTATAGCCCCTTATATCTTGCTTAAGCAAATAATAGAGATTACTATTTTATTTAAGCAAATAATATTTTGCTTAAGCTAATAATATCTCATTAAAGCAAAAATCATTTTGCTGAAGCAAATAATTTCTAACTTACACTAAAAAGATCTCACTTAAGCTAATTTTAAGCTAAACGTTTAAGTTTTCTTGAAATAACAAATTCACTGAAGTGAATAAATGTTAGCTAAAGCAAAATTGACATAGTAAAACATATTATTAAAGGAATAATTTGGCCTAATCTACAAACAATTAGTTTAAGCAAAATTGTAGTGAATGATTTTTTCTCTTTTGATATCAATATTTGCTTAAACTAAGTGAGAGTTTATGCGCTTAAGCAAAAATGTAGTGGTAAATTGTGAAATAACACACATTCTTCGTTGATTTAGGAACAACCCTCGCATTGTGGGGTTGTGAAATCGTACATATAACTCATTTGCAAAACTGTTATTGACATGTCTAAGAACACAATTACCACTTGAAAAAAAAATAAGTGAGACCATTCTTAATAAGAGTTTCAAACACAATTACCTAAGTCATCATAAAAAAATGAATGTGAACATTTTTATGTATGATAATTTAATTAGTGTCTTTTTGATGGTCCTATAAAAGTATGTTATTTGACAAAGTTTTGTGTTGATGACTAGGAGTCTTACTTTAGGAAATGCAACAACAAAAGAAAATGGGCACATGGAGTGTAAAGGAATTTAGAATTTCATGGTGTGTGTAATGTAAATTAAACATTATGCTTGCATGTTCCCAATAAAATATTTTAACACCTAAATACATGTTGTTCATTTATTTCATAGTATCAACGCCCAATTGTTTGCCTTAAGTATAGCTATAGATGACATAGTGTCAACTATAACGGAAGCATGACTTAATGTTTAGGTAAAAATACAAATTCTCCTGGTTTAGTTTAGGTGAAAATATGTATTATAATACTCAATAATTTTTTTTTAGAAAATTCTTTTAGTAATTTGAGTAAAAGGGACAAGGGGAATCCATATTATATCACTTAGGCACATATATGATACTATACTTGTGATTTAAAGATTTGATAAATGTTTTAGAAAATAGTCAATCATTTGGATGCTGTGAAGAAAGTATGTAATGTTATTTTCGACAAAGTGTTGAATAATGAAGGTTTATCACAAACAATTACTAATCATATTGTCCATGATGAGTAATATTAAACAAGTCCAAAATAGTAAATAGGGTATTGCAAATGGAATTCATCCTAATACCATCGACAAGGTTATATCAAACCTAAACAACTCCCATTTAGAATTCAAGGCAAAATAAAATATAATATTGAAAGACATATCAATGATCATCCTTGATGTATCCTCTAATGGTGATAATGAGAACAATAACATGCTTTATGAAAGAATGGAGAAAACTCATACAACTCCTAAGCTGGAAGTTGACAGAACCCCATGTCATACTTTTTCGAGTAATGTACATGTAATTGTGAGACAAAAGGTATTAAAAAATGTAATTATCACAAATATCATTCATCAAAGGTATGACAACTCTAACATAAAAACTATGTGATGTAGTGTGATTTGCTTTATATAGTGTTAATATATGTATTTGTTTATATGGTAATTAGATGATAATAGAGATATCACATGCATATAAATCATCACAAGTGAAAAGAAAGTTATCACTATCTTCTTCATCCATGAGTAGTTCCATGAAAATTGCAAAGACACAATTTACTTCACAATTTAAATGTGTGCACTTTTAAAAGGAAGAACTTAAAGTGTTGTCATCAATATATCATGTGGTCATGAAAAATTTTGAATGAAAGAAATAAGAGCAAACACATTTTCCCAACCTTTTGAAACAAACATGTCAAAAGGTATTCATGAATTGAAATAAATACATATGTAATTCTTCATTTCAAATTGATTGAATTTAATTAATATTATCAACAATTGTTAAAAGGCAAACTTTATACCTACATCGACAATAGATCTTACAAGTGAATAAGTTCAATTTTGCCAATATGTCTTTCTTTTAGAAAGTGATCCAAGGTATACATAATAATGTTATATATGTTTCTATTGTTTTTTTAGTTTTACTAATGAAATTTCTTTGTATTATAAAGTTATATGATAGTGATATTATATTTAAGATAAGGGATATGGTTGGTTCTTGCAAATATTTCCAATCTTTATTGTTGGAAAAGGTAGTAGAGTGTGGAGTTATTCTTTTTAACTACTAACAACTTATATGCATTGACATTTAATTTTATTTAAATATAATAATTTTTACTTTAAATGAAATTAGATGATTAAAATAATGATAATAAAAATTATGTGAGTGCAAATACAGATCAAACTATATGGACCATTCTACCATATTTTGAGGTAAATTGTTATATATTAGTTATATTTAGTTTAATATATACAAAAAGTATACATAAAAAAAAAGAACTAATTTTCACTTTTTATTCTATTTAGAGACATGTGAAAAGTTAGACTATTGAAGATCTCGTAACTAAGTTTGGTAAACAATGAAGGCCAGCATTTGAAAGACTAAAATATGTCACGCATTTATTCCTTTTTTTTTTTCCTTTCATATTAATGGCTATACTTCTTAATTAGATTTATATATCAATTGAAGAGTGTGTTGGTCATTGATACCTAAACTATTATCTCAATTAAGGAACAAGTTATTTATCATTTAGATTCTTATGTTGAATAGCAAAATGTAAATATGAGATAGTAGACAATAAGAAAAGTGATAAGTACGTTACAACAGTGGAAGTTATATTTCAAATGCATCAACAAAATAGGTTATTAACTTAACTTGATTGTAAATTAATAGTGGAAAATCATTTCTAACATGACGAGATCAAACTTCTATCCATGTAACTATTTGAATATGAAAAATGCTTTCTCACTTAATTTTTATGAACAACTGAAATATATTTAGTCATAGTTTATATTTAAAATTTTAAATAATAATTAAAATAAATTACATTCTTGAAAATTGGTTGTATTAGTAATTTATCAATGATATATTTTAATTGGATGAGAGCATTGTACAAGTAAAAATATTTATGAAATTATTAGAAGGACATTACAGTGAGTAGAAATCTTCATTAGAGTCTAGTGTCAATGACTTTAACCAACATACTCATATTCAAGTGCTGCAAAGTGTAACATACAAACATTTATTTGTAATAGAATAGAAGGTGAATTTCTAATCTAATTTTATGTTTCTTTTCATTATAAATAGTATAGGGCATATTTTCAATTCAAATTCAAATACTAGACAAAATTGATTTCAAGATAAAAAAAAATGTTACTTAAGATTAATCAAATTGCTTAAGCAAATTTTAACTTAATTATCTTAGCTATATTGTGTTATTTTCGCTTAAACTATTTGTAATGTGCTTAAGTCATTAATATTGTGCTTAAGCGAATGTATTGTGCTTAAGCTAATTATGTTGTATTTGAGCTAAATTTCTTACACTTAAGCTAATAATATAAATAAGGAATTGCCTGCATAATATACTTAATCAAAATTTTATAGCTTAGGAGAACGTAGAGATTTTTAATACATTAAAGACCAGAGTAGGTTATATAAAGCACTTTTTGGTATCTATTCTCCACAAAAATTAACACCTTAAAAAGGCTTTTCATTATGAAATAGTATAGGACATGTTTAAAATTCAAATTCAAATACTAGTCAAAATTGATTTCAAGTTAAATAAAATGTAGCTTAAGCAAAATTGAAATGCTTATAGATTTAACCTATTGCCTTGGCTATACTGTGTTATTTTCACTTAAGTCATCTATTATTTGTTTAAGTTGTGTAGTATTAGCTTAAGTTAAAAAATTAGGAATCATGTGTCATTTAAGCTAAATAAAAAATGCAAGCAAATTTGACCTTAATTGTATTGGCTATGTTGTGTTATTTTTACTTAAGTCATTTATCCTTCGCTTAAGTTAATTAAATTATATTTAAACTGAAAAATTAAAAACCATATATTGTTTAAGATAAATAGGAATTGCTTAAGTGAATTTGACCTTAACAGTATTAGTTATACTATGTTAATTTTAGTTAAACTAATTAAAAATTTATTTAATTAATATAATATTAGTTTAAGTTTCTAAAAAAAAAAGGTATAATATATTAGGTATTTTTAGTGTTTTTATAATTAAAATTAAAATTTTATCTTAGTTAAAAAATTATATTTAATAGAATTACATATTTTTTTAAAAATTATTTTTAATTTAAAATAATAAAAAAATAATTAAAAAATTACACATAAATTTTATTTCAAGATTATTATTAAAAATTACTCCTTCATTATTATTATTTTGGTGTGGCTATTTATATGTTCTGATTTCGACAACAGAGAGTTTGATTCGTATACATGAGTATCATGGTGGAGCCTCTTGTTCCAACCATCTCTTACTGCTAACAGCTGGAAGCTCTTTTTATAAGGAAGAACTGCTCGATATGTTTTGTTTTGGCAATAATCTACTAACACAATACTACTAAATTCAATTAATAAGTAAGTTTTTTGAGATATTATTTATCCTTAGCTCTCTTTTAATTACTTTCTTCAAAGTTTATTTTAGTCTCTTTTTATTAAACTAAAATAATGTTATTCACTTTTAAATTAGTGTCTTTGATTACTTTTTTACATGTTTAAATTACCTTAATTGATTTTTATTATATTCTCTTCTTCAACATGTGTTATTCCAATATTTTATTTATGTTTATAGTTATTTCTTATCATATCATTTTATACATCACTCCTTTATTTTTGTATTTCCAATTTTTTATACTTACTTTTATTATTATTTTCAATTATTATTCATTACCATAAAAATAGTTAATCATATAATAACACACAGTTAAATTTTTTAAAACTGATAAATACTTTATAATTATAAATAACTCTAAATATTTTTATTCATTTTAGTTAGTCAGTTTATATATTATAATAAAATGAAACCAAATTTTGTCTCTAAATATTTGACCAAATAGGTTGCTAGACATTTAAACAAGTGAAATAAAGTTATTAAAAATATATAATATCTTACATTAATGTAAATTAGTCCTTGACATAAAAAAATAATGTAAATTTATCCTTCAATAAGTAACGAAGATAGACAAAATAACAAAGAAAACATGATTAAACATTTAAAAATTTAGTGATAAAGTTTTAGTATTAAAATTTGATTAAACGAATATTTGTATAAAAATGTTTAAAATTGACTAACTATCAAAGTCTTAAAAAATGTTTGTTAATATAATATTATTTAAGAATATAAATAAGTCAGATGGAAATTGCAAAAACACAGTGTTGGTTAGTTGAGTTGCAAATAAAATAAGTTAAATTAATTACTTATAGTTTAAATTTGATTCATGTAAACGAAAATGGTTAAAACTTAACTTATTTGTTCAAAACAATCAAAGTTAAAGTTGACTTAATTTAAAATTTAGAGGCTTACATTCGACTTATTAACTGCTTTTTATAACTTAATGCTGTTCGTTATCAATATTTTTTTCACAAGTTTTTGTTTATTAATTTAATTTTTAATCTTCATGCTAGAACGTGAATAATAATAATAACACAGTGTTATTTTTTTTAGTTATTTTTGTGAATATTTAAATTATATTATTATTTTGTGATATCTTTGACACAGTTAAATTTTTTTTTTTTGAAATCTTAAATTATATTATTATTGAGTGATATTTTTTACATTGATTTATTGTTTGTACATTTAAATTTTGCATGCCAATGTAGTTAAGTTTAAAGTAAAAATTTTTCATTAGCAAAAAAAAATAATTTTTTTCTTATTTTTCCCCTTTTTTATTACTAAAATATATTTATACAAAGTTGGTCTAAACATTGGAATTTATGGTGAAAAAAGTCAGGCTACAAACTTGAAATTCTATAAAAGGAATTTTTAAGAGTTTTTTTTTTGGCTAATAATTTTTAAGAGTCCTTAAGATTTTATGAGTGCTTCATAACATTTTTTTCATGATTTTATGTAATTTAAAATATTTTAGTTGTTGAATGTTGAATATGTGAAAGTATAAATATAATTTGAAAAATAAGTATCCAATTTAGTGTTGAATTTATCACATTTTGGAATTTAGAGAAATTTATCTATAAAAAATAATTGATAAAAAGAGCAATAAAAGTTAGTTAATAAATTGATCAATAAATTAAAAATGTCATATCATCAATATTTAATACAAAATAATAATATTAAATGTTAAGAGTTTAATTAAAAATTTTAAACTCTAAATACTTAATTAAAAAAATGTAAAGAAACAGTAAGACTTTTGAAATAATAGATTTCTTTTAAAAAATTAATATTAATTTAAAATATGACTTTCGAAAATTTATATTAAAGAAATGATTGAAGGATATCTTACACTAATTCGTTCTTATTTATTAAATTAAAATGTATATATTTACGAGTGACTTATTTTTATATTATATATATATTTTTTACAAATTCTTCTTTTATTTCCATTTTAATCTTCATTTCAATTTTTTTTTCTTTTTATAAATTCAAAATTTCATGTTTTTTAAATTTAATTATATATATATATATATATATATATATATATATATATATATTATGTGTATGTATCATGATCTTTTTACACTGATATAAGTTTAAAAATTCTTACACCTAATCTGAATCTTTCATTTAATTTAAATTTAACGGGTTATAATTTATTACTTAACTGACCATTAGATTTAAGTTAAATGAAAAACTCAGATTAGTGTAAGAGTTTTTAGACTTACACTAGTGTAAGAAGATCCTTCCCCTACATGTATATTATATAATAATTTTTTTAATAAAAATTACTAAATTTAATATAATTAAATATATTAATACTATTAAATGTTATGATTTTCAATAACAAATTGTAATATATATATATATATGTAATTTATTAAGTGGTATAATTTTTTAAATTTTATTCTAGTGTTAACTAATTTTAAATTAGATATATTGCATTAAAATGTAAATTTAATTTTAGTGTATTGTTAGTGTGAAAATCTTTACACTATAACCGATTAAACAATACCATAAAATATGGTATAAAAGTCAATAGTTCTTTCTGATATTAAATTACACTGTAAGTATATTTATTTAAATTCTTTATATTCTCTTCTATAATTCACACTGAATTTTGACAAAGAAACTCGTGCAATAAATTGCGCACCGCTCACCAGTAATGTGTATGATAAATGTATAACAATGATTCTAGTGGTGGAGTAAGGAAAAGAAATCAGAAAGTGTAATACTCAACGTCAAGTACTTATTAGATTATAAAATACTACAAATTTACAAGAAATATGTTGAGGACAAAGCAAAGAAAAAAAATGATAAATAATACGATGCAATAAAATAAAATAAAAATATCGTGCAATATATTAAATATAACTGCTGAAAGAGGCAAGAACTACCCCTTAACTTTCCAATGTTAAAGCATTAGGAAGGGTTGTGGGGGGACATTGTAGATACTAAACTGAACAAAGGTGTCCCAAACATAGGGCTGCTTCTGCATTTTCATGGCTGATATAAAAGAATGAAGCTTCCTTTTTTATTTTAAATTTTTCTTGGGCATTCGAAAAAGACAGAACCAATGGGGTCCCCTGTTGGCTGTTCAGTGTTTTCGACAGATCATATTTTAGCCGTTGAATTTCTTGTATTAACATAACAATCCTTAAAAACCGTGTGTTCTAGCTGTACTTCAATTGAACACGTCAACCACTATGAATTTCAACACATTCAAACGATGGCTCAATTTTTATTTCCATTACAACCCCCCATTTGATTATTTTATTTGTTTGATTTACATTTTTTAAACGGATCCTAATGGAATGCAAAGGAGCGTTTGTTGGGTACATTTTTTAACACATCCCCACTTTCTTTATGCATGTCTTTTGTAGCACTTCATCATAAAGAAAAACAAAAAAACTAAGAAAACAATCCCTATATAATCTTCTCTTCCACCTTTCACTTTCTCACATCGGGTTTTCTTTTCTTCTGCGAGGTGTACCAAGCCTCGCAGAAACAAGAAATCCATCTCTTTCTCCATTTCATTTTCACTTAGATATAAATATATTCATTATTTATTATTATATAGTTTGAGAAATGGAGGTACATTCTCCTGATGTAGCCAAGAGACTATGGAATGTGCTGAGGGTGACCTTCTTCATGATTAGGAAGGGGCTCATATCAAAGAGGAAAATGATTATGGACATGAATTTGATGATGAAGAAAGGGAAGCTGGTGAGAAAATCTCTGAGCAATTTCATGCATTCCCATCATCATAACCACCACAAAAATGCGAAGAGTGTGGCACATGGTGGCTTTGGGGTACACTATGAATTTTCTTGTAGCAATAGTCCAAATCCTGTTTTTCTCCACATGCCAAAGCGGAAGCATCATTTCAGCTTCCCCTGCATCAATTCCCCTGAGGTTGTGGAAGAGGAGGAGCCTCAATTGTCATTTGAAGTAGAAAACGATGTGCCCAAGGCTGTGGTTATGGTACCCAAGACCCCAGAATACATGTTCAACTTTAGGTTTGATGCAAATGAGTTTGCTTGTGGGGAGAAAAAGAGTCCACTTCTCTCTCCATTCTCTGTGAGGGTGTCCAATTACTCAGCTTTGGATGAGAATGAAGAGGTTGGAAATGGGCATGTTGATGATCAGGCTGAGGATTTCATTAGAAGGTTCTATGAACAACTAAGGTCTCAGAGTCCCATGCAATTCCTACGTTACCAAGAGATGTAAAGATGAAGCATTAGTTGTAATGATTCCCTTATTCAAAATGCTCTTGTAATCACTGTTCATCAACTAGTTCTTGCAGAGCATTTTTTTAATATTACTATCTGAAATTTTGCTTTTTGCTGTGGGTGTAAATTGGGTCGTGCTGTTCATGATCCACAATCGTTTTTGGTCACTGAATATGTTTCTTTTATTCTATAATTGTGTTTCTTTATATATTCTTATTTGTTGTTTTGAGAGTTTAAGTACATCTTAAAATATTTTTTATTTTTAAAAATTAAATGTATTTTCATCAATTCCTTTATAATATTATTCACATAGCATTTCATCACATTCTTGAACAATTAGAAAGTTATTTTACTATGGTTCTGTTAAGTTTTTAAAGATGAGTTTATATATTTAAAAGTGGGAGATTTTTTATATTAAGATATTTATTATATAAATTTTTGTATCATTGTAAAAAATTATATTTTTAATAAAAATAATTTAAAATGCTTTAAGCTTTATGCTAAAAATTGAGATTAACAAAATTAATATTACTACAATAATTTTTATAATTAATATAAGAAGAAAAATCAAATTACACCAATGTAAATTGTATACACTCTACAGTTTTTATTGGATAATTTGATCTTAAAATCAATCATTATATTAAAAGTTTTAATCATATTGCTTATGTGTACAAAATATTATATCAATATAAAATTATTTAATACTTTATTTATATACATAAAAAATAATATAATATATATTTGCAAAATACTTAAAAAATATTTTTTAATTATATTTTTATGATTATTTAATTTTAACAAAATTTGAAACATCCTCAAATAATATATATAATTATAATTCAACCGTTAAATCGATAAAAAAAATATATACTTTATTTTTAATTATCAATGATAAAAATAAATATAATTTACAATCGTTTAATTTAATGTTTAGCCTTAATATAGTTTTGAAGATGAATTTGTTTAGAAGACAAATAGTATTAGACTAAGAATTATAAAATTTAATCATTGTACATGTTTTTGTTGTTTTGCATCATTGTGGACATGTAGGTGGTGGCCCTTTGCACCTTTAGACAACATTTACTTCTGTTTTTTCCTTTTCATATAACAGTGTTTTAGACATATGAGACCCCACTCACTCACCAGCTCCTACATTTTCAACTACCGTTACCCCTTTACATGTTAATATTCATTTATTCATGCTATGTCCTCATCCTTATATTGGATGATCTGTGTGAAAGTATAAAATTTGGTAGAGAATGTGAAAGCTAGCTTGCATTTTCAGAGTAGTTGTTATCTTGTCTTGCTGTTGATTGCACGTTTTAACTTTTCAATATTGTAATTAGTAACGAAAAGAAGTAAATAGATCATAGTTGGTAGCAAATTGATGTGATCATGGAGAGAATTAGAGATCACATCAGTATTTAAAAAAAAAAAGAGAGAATGATTTTTAAATTTAAATATGTTTAAAAATTAAAAAATGTTATAGAACACTTTTCAGAAGATAAATATAATTTCTGAAAATTGAAAAAAATGTGTCATAAAATAATCTTTTACAAGTTTAAACAAACTAGTCCTTTATTTCCTATCACTCTCTTTTTTACAAGGTCACTTGCTGATAATTGGACTTAGGATTTAGCTTATCAATTGAAGTGCGTTTATGTGTTGGGGAGAATTTCTAAATTTGTGTTTCCCTCCCTAGTGACTAGTGTTAATCACTCTATCTTCCATTGGGAACAAGTGCAACAATGATAACTCAAGAAGTACATGGAGTCGTTTTGTACTGTATTTTCATAAAATTTATTTTGAAAGAATTGAGTTTAAAAGCAATAATTTGGAATCTACTTACTTTCTTGTTCTTATACATTCTCTTAGTTATTAAATAAAGAAAATATTAAATATATTTTATATTTTCATGATAAAGAGATATAACAAAACTCTTAAAAATGTTAATTTTAAAAAAATTGTGTATGACTGTAATGTTTTAAAAGTGAATTAAAACGACATAATTTTATTTAGTTAAATAAAAATAACTGCTTTTAAAATGTGAATAAAATATAATTTTATAAGTCTTACATATAAAATTAATTAGTCAACTTAAAAAACTTCTCAAAATCAATTATTAACATATTTGTTACCCATTCAAAATTTAAGTGTATTTTAATATATAAATAAGTAAGTAATTATATATATATATATATATATATATATATATATATATATCATATATCATATACCATGTTGCTTTTTAGTGAGAGAAATAATAAAGAGAAAGGTCAGTAATATACTTTTTATACTATTTTTAATATATTTTTAATTATTAGTTAAAATTTATTAAAAATTATAAAAATCACGTACACTTAACTTTTTTAACTGTTAATTTTTTTTTAGTTTTATAATTTTCAATAAATGTTAACAAATAAGTGTGTTTTTAGTATTTTTCGTAATAGAACTATAATTTATAATCTATTTCATATAATTTTTTAAAATTCTTTTACCTTTTGATATTATAGTAATTAATGTTAAGTATTATACATTATAAATTTATTTTAAAATTTTAAACTGAACTAACCGTGAGGTTTAAAATCTTGTCTATATAATTCGAGGGAATCGTAAGGTGCTATCGTTGATAGAAATTTTGTATGAAAATCTGACAAGAAGACAAATCCTCCTATTTTGTCATAGTAATGAAAATTATTCCTTTTGGTTTTTAGCTAGATTCACCTAATATTTTCATTTGGATTCAAGATGATAAAGAAATGCTTGATAAAATTTTAACTAATAACCACATAAGTTATCCATGTACCATGGAACAATGTGGACTAACTTAAGAGATTTGAATTTTTTGTAATTTTAAAACAAAAATAAAAGATGTAGTCAAGATTCGTTTAAATGAATCAAACCTTACTTAAGTAAAAATATGCAAGAATTAAGTGAAGTCTAATTTGTTTAAATAACTATAAAATTTGCTTGACAAAATTTGAAGCTCGCTTAAACAAAAAGGACATGCATCACTCAAGTTCACTTATAAA
Organism: Abrus pulchellus subsp. cantoniensis; assembly: GCA_024086825.1. Taxonomy (NCBI): domain Eukaryota; kingdom Viridiplantae; phylum Streptophyta; class Magnoliopsida; order Fabales; family Fabaceae; genus Abrus; species Abrus pulchellus. Next base: position 16,593,662 of record CM044050.1, read on the forward strand.
ATTAGACTCATTAAAGTGAACTTAAGTCAATTTAATTATTCTTAAACAAAAATAAGACATAAAGCAGGTTTTGGGGTCAGGCAAATTAAGAATTTCTTAAGCCAATTATAAAATGTTTAAGTAAAAATAATTAACTTAAACAAAATTTGAATAAAGATAATAGTTTAAAGATAAAAGTTCTAATTTACTTAAGTGAATTTTTATTTATCAAAGTGAATCTTAAATTACTTAAGTAAATTTTTATTTACTTTGTTGAATTATGTAAAAAAAAAAATTATTAAAAAAATAACCATAACAATCTATGGAATGGGTAAACTTTTTTTTTTTTTATGTAATTAGGATTATACTATAGAAAACTTTTTTTCGTGGGATGAGGTAAATACTAATTTTTATCTTATTTTTATTTTATTTCTTATTTTATCTCTTTATTTATTTACATAATAAAATTAAATTTATAAAATTAATTTAATCACTAAAATAAAAAAATTTTGACAACAAAAGCAAATAAAAAAAATTAAAATTTATCAATAACTCCAATAAATTGACCCTTTGCAATCTAATCCAATATAAAAAGGGAAAGAAAGTCAGTTCAAATAGTATTGTTTTTATAAAAAGTTGATAATCTTTAAATATAAAATTAATGAATTAAGAAATAACAAATCATAGTCTAGGAAAAGGCTAATAAGAAGATGAAGACTACAAAATTTATAAGTATATTTTGAGAAGAGAGAATAGAAAAAATAAAAACTGGGAATAGAGATTGAAAAGAGGAAAGAACAAAAATTAGAAATTTAGAAAAAAAAAAGAGATAAATCAACCAAAATTAAGGAAAGAAGAGTATTATAAAAAAAATGAATATACAATGGAAGAAAAAGAAAGATAAAAATGAAAAGTTAGCATCAAATAAAAAATAAATTTTTATATTTCTCTACATACAACTTTCCTTTTTATTTAATTACCATGTAAATTTTATGCATATACTTAATATATAAAACACAAGACTTAAAAAAAAAGAAAAGAAAAAGAGTTTCATCAAATAGAGTTTGCCATATTATTCAAAATTCAATCCAAAAATAGTCAAAATATAAAAATGTAATAAAAAAATACAATTCATAAATAAAGAAAAAAAAAAGAAACTAGACCTTCATTCCCTTTTAAATTGCAAAAACTACGTTAACCACCACTGAAGCACTCGTTGACCAATGTTAAAATCATTGCTAAAGTCATTTGAAACACTGTCAGAGTCATTGATGGAGCTTCATCTTTTTCTCTCTTTCTTTATCACTTTATCTCAACCATCTCTCCCTCCCTCACCTTTCCCCCCTTTTCTCTCTCTTTCTTTCTCTCTCCCCTTCTCTTTTCTAGCAACACCACATCTTTCATTGGCATTACAAATCATTGTTGCAATGACTACCATATCAAATTGCTGCCCTTCATCCTTCCTTGCTTCCAAAGAACTTAAAGAACTTTAATTTTTTAAAATCACTGATGTCTTTAAGGGGTCAAGAGGCCTAGGATTCTTTAGTGCATATTTCAATTAGTTTAGTTATTTAATTTATTTTAAAAGGTGAAATCAAGGAATCTTGAAATAAAAATTTGAAAGGAAAATTGAGCTCATGAGTCCAAAAAAATATTGGGTTGATGTTCATGTGGTAAAAAAAAAGGGGAGTTTGGTCTAACAACAACAACTCCTTTCAACATTTTCTATGTGTTATCATGGGAGCAATTTTCAAAACTCTATTAATCAAGGGTTCATACTTAACATAAATTCAATCTAAGATCTGACACATGTATAACATCATTCACAGTAACTCTACATTCAATATCTATTTCCATTTGAACATTACTAATACTCATAATTAGTAATATTGGTGTTCTCCATCTTTATATTGCTAAAATCACCGGCTTCATATGTTGTGAAAATATCTCTATGATGAATAGCATGACAAGAAGTTATAGTATCAATTATTCACTCAACTTGTCCACTTATATCTACAAGGCATACATCTTCTTAAACAACATATTCAACCACTTTTTCAATGATTATGACTTATGTCTCTCCATCCTTCTATGCGTGGGAGTCCATTGAATCTTATTCCCTTCGTAATCTATTGTAGTCTCTCTTGAGATGATCTTTTATCCTATAATGGTAACACTTTGGTTTCCACCCTTTTATCGACCTGTCCCTTCTATCTATTGACTTATCCCCTACTTTTGCTCCTACATCTCCCTCTACTTTGATTTTCCTTAATTGTCTCCCCCTAGCTTCTATGACAAAGGCTTTCTCATTGTTCATGTAACACTTTAATTTAATTTTTAAATATAAATAAATTTCACAAAACAAGAGTAATATTTTTTTTTTCGTTCAAATAGTTCCCAAAGTGTAGTTCAACAAAGTATTTTAAATAAGGATGGATTACAATTTGAATCATATAATTGTTACAGGACTTAATTAATATATTTTAGTTTCAAATAAAATAAATATTCTAAGTTTTATAGCAGTGTCATCCATCCATTTACTGAGTTCGGTACTGATCGTCTTGGTCACCTGAAAAATAAATGTAAGGGTGAGTATTTACACTATCACACACATAAACAAGCATAGAGTCTTACCTTGCCCATTCCACACATTTTCTAACATATTTTAAATCATGCATCAATAAGTATAAGGCATTAATTCTATCATTTCATTCTCTATCACAAATAGGTGCACTCACTGCACTATCAAACATTCATCATACGACATCCACGTGAGCTCAGTGCACACTAGCCACGCTTACTGTTGCACTGTGATCACATATTTCTGATGCCTTCAACCTCAGGGACTTACTCAGTTAACACCATGGATGGTTGTTGGATAACTCCCGTCTCATGGACACAGCGTGTGCGATCACAGGCCCTTTGACAAAGGTGTTAATCAAAGGCCGAGTTAGGAGAAGAAAGTGTAGTCTGTGGTGCACCCATGCTCATTGTTATTGTTACCACTACCATTTCTTTCTCAAGGTATTTCTACCGCCTCCATCTTCTACACCTACAGTGTATCGCTGAACCATTCATAGCTTTCCAACATATTCAAGCACAATCACATTACAATATTCACTTTCACACATGGCACGTATATACACATTCAATCACGTTGCATTCAAGCACACAATATTTCCAACACGATCCCGAGTACAATCAAACCATTCTCAATACACACACTATTCAACATCATCCACATTGTAACCAACCACATGATTTCCATCACATCTCATCACAAATCATGTTTAATACGAAATGTACATCAAAACACACATATTCTTACATTTTACCTTAACTACATTGCAATACATATTCAAATAAACTTATTTAAAGCACAATGAGATAGAGTAGAGTCCTTCCTGACTTCAAATTGAAGACCTAAATACAAAATCAACAAAGTATGTGCTTCCCACAAGAATTTTGTCCCAAATACATGAAAAACCCCATGAAAAAAATTGAAAGAACAAGGAAAACAAATAGAAAATCAGAACCCTAATTCTTAGAACTTACCTCCAAGTGTCCTAAACACAATCTCAACCTTCAATCCAGCTCATGAACGGCTTTGAAGACAGTTTAATCAGTAAGAATGGGTTGGAGATCGAGAGAATAGAGAGAAATCTCGAAGGAGAAAGTGAAAAATGAATTTTTTAAACCCTAAACCCATCAAATACCCTTCTAATTGCGACACTCTTACTATAACGAGATATTCTCGCTGCAGCACCGCCTCCTTTATCTACAGCAAAAATCTCAAAGGAAACTGCATTCTAGTTTCTGCAGAATCTCGTTATAGTGAGACTGCACCCAAAATTGCACCACTCTCTATTGCCTTCTCGCTACAGTAAGAACGCAACAGTTACATCCGCTTCACCCAGGACACTTTAACTACTGCGATAATTCTTTTGCTATAGTAAGAATGCCTCTACAATTCATACTTAGATTATTTTCAATCCAATCCCAATCATACTTAACAAATTTCAATTCAACCATAAACCAACATATACACTTATGCTTATATTTACATATTCATACACGTCCACGTCGTTACACACTTGTTCACATCATATATATATATATATATATAAGATCGATTTAGGATATTGTTCTGAAACTGATTCTGTCCTGGCTATCAATCCTATCAACAATTGGAAAAATTCCTCCAAACTTTATTACAATAGAGCTTTTGCTTCTGATCTTATTATTAAGGAAAAACAAGATTTTATTCAAAGTTTTAATTCTAATGATATTTATATTTGGAATATTAATGGTTTGTCTGAATATAATATCATTGCTAAACTTCAAAATATGTCGGTTGTCGTTATGGGCTATTTTATATCATTGCTTGGATAAAAACTTTTTGGTTTCAGAATAAACTCAATCGACATTCTTGGTTGATATATTTCAAAAGAAATCAAACTTATGATTTTTTAAATTGGTTCCTCCAATGGTGGGACTATTTCAGACCAATTGGTGATATACTTCCTTCTCCTATGAAAGAGGGATATACAATATTCAAAAAAAGAATTTTGTAAGACTCAAGAATTCCTGTAGACCTAAGATATTTTTCTGATTTTACTCTAGCATGGGTATTTTCTTGGCAGTATAGATATAGCAAGACAGAAAATGAAGAAACTCTTCCTCTACTTCATAGATATTCTTTTGTGAAATGGTGGAACCAGTTCAATGCAGATCATGCTGGGCCATCTGGTGTTGCTGAATCCTTGGAAAAAATCCAAAGTTATTAAAACTTGCCGATTTAGCAACATTTCAATTTATGAATAAAAAATCCAAAATAGCATAATGTCTTAATTATGTAGGTGAATTTATTCCTCATCTTAACAATATTATAAAACCTTTACATGATAGACTTAGAAAGAATCTTCCTTCCTGGACAGATGTCCATACCAATGTTGTTAAAGATATTAAGAACAGAGTCAGAAATATAAAATGTCTCTATCTTCCTATTCCTCAAGCTTTCAAAATTGTTGAAATTAATGCTTCTGATATAGGTTATGGTGACATTCTCAAATAGAAAGTAGACTCCCATGAACACATTATTGCATATACTTCAAAACATTGGAATTCTGCACAACAAAATTATTCAATTATTAAAAAAAAAGTTTTAGCAATTGTTTTATGTGTTTCAAAATTTCAATCTGATTTATTAAACCAAAAGTTTCTTATTAGAGTAGACTGCAAATCTACTAAAGAAATTTTATAAAAAGATGTTAAAAATCTTGCCTCAAAACAAATCTTTGCAAGATGGCAAGCAATTTTAAGTATTTTTTATTTTGATATAGAATATCCTAAAGGCACTTCAAATTTTCTTCCTGATTACCTTACCCGTGAATATTTACAGGATAAGTGAGATGCTAAAAAAGGCAACAACCTCATCCAGGGGTGGTGGAACATCCAGAGGAAGAGTTAGGCTAGTCCTAACTCTTAATAAATCAAAATCAAAGTCTGCCTGTTCAAATTCTTTGGAGTCATCTACTCCGATTGAGTCATTTACTCATAAAGCTATCCAAATTGTAGAGTCATCCACTCAATAATCTGTGATTCCTAAAAAAGACCCATCCAATAAGGCTAATTCTTCACAAACCCAAACCAAAATTATTAAACAATCTAAAGCAGACTATACTTTTCCTATTAACACTCTTTTAGTTATCTAACAAGGAAGCTTGAGCAGTTTACCAAAAAAATCTTGGACAAATATTGCTTCAGAAGACGACATGGAAATAGATTTAGCAAGCCTAAACACTATAATCCAGTCTTTCAACTAGACTCAAAAGACAATCAGTCTCCCTGATAAAACAGAGAAAACTATTAGCCTTCAAAAAGACAAACAAAAAGCCTCAAATACTAACCATTATATGGCAAAAGGAAAATTTTCTTCTGTCATACAAATGGAACCTGATTTTTGGGATAAAAACCCTTACAAAGTCATCACCAAAGTTTTCCCTCCTAGATTTCAATTTAGACCTTATGCCATGAACAAAATCAGACAATTCTATGAATTTATTTTAATAGATTCAGATTCTGTTTCTATCAAACATTATAAAGATAAAAAAGATCTTTCTATTATCAAATACACATTCAAATAGAACTCTATACTTTATATTAATATAAAATATCATTACAAAATTTAGAGCGTTACAGTTCACACTATAATCTTTCTATCTAACTTTCTTATTGAATAAAACATCATTCATTGTAGACATAATGAGTTTTCTACAAGAAGTTGAATTGTTGAGAATGATTATTAGTGTTTCTCAATTACCAAGAAGAGAACTAAGAGGACTTGTATTTCATCATCAATATTTAACTCTACAGACAAATGATTGATTAAACTCTAAAATTCACTTGTGTGATTAACTATTGAAGTTCCACTTTGTAACTTCATACTCATCAACGTTCTCACAAGGAGAACTTTATTTCTTATTGTCTTAGATTGATACATATCTTATAGCTTCTTTCAAAAGATGTTAAGCATTAATTTCTTGAGACATGTGAAGAAAGACATGTAAATACCAATTTTTATTCTTAAGTATTAAAAAAAATAGGGTTATTTTAACAGAAAATAGAAAAATCATGGAAAATCAATTTGGCTCTGAAAAAAGAATTATTATATTATACAAACTTACACCCAGCTCGCTTAGCAAACTCCATACATAAGAAAGGAAAATTTACAAGTAAAATCCTAAAACGTGAAGAATTGAACCCATATAAATATACAAGTAAAATCCAGAGGGAGGGGAGTGGGAAAATTTTTAAGAAAAATTGAGAAATCTGAAAAAAAGAACAAGTTTTTTGGAGGGTGGAGAAAGAGGCAACAAGTTTACCGAAGGAGGTTTTATAGGAAGAGCAAAAATATTTTTAGAAGGAGATTTGAGATTAAAAAGAGAAAGCAAAAATCATAAAGAAAAGGGAGCAAAACACTTAAGCTAGAAGAAGGAGAAAGAAAATATTGTCATCTTAACAACTGTTGAAACATCACCTACTGCAGCTCCATTCCATTGTCTCTCATGGACTCTTTTGCAGCGATAACTCTTTCAGGTAAATGAGTATTTTTTAACTCTCAATTTTATTGAACATTGGCAGTATATAAATGTTTTTTTGTCTCTATTAAAAAGCTATTGAAGACCTGTGAATGAAATTGCATATAATAATTTTTATGGCAATATCTAATCATTTCTTTTAAAAAATATATAAAAAATAAAAAAGTTAGTATGCGATTTGATGTTTTGTCTAAATGTTTCCATCCTCACACACTTTGTGCTTTTATTTCTATACGTATTACACTTATTCGTTTACATTAAATATCTTTGGTCATCTTTTTACTTTTCAAATTCTAATATGAACATTTCTTTACTTCTTTATCCTGCTCATGCAAGTTTCAAGTGTTTTTTCTTTTTTGAAAATATAAATTGTTATTATTTATTTGCGTATTTAGGTACAAATGTTAAGATAGATTTTTGTTATTTTTAACTTTATATCTAAGTTTATTTATTTATTTTGATGTTATCTAAATATTTAGATATTTTATTATGTATATCATAATAAAATAATAAACTTTTTAATGTATCATCTTATATTTCATTGTTATCTAATAATTAAATTTTAATATTTAATTTTTTTTGAGTTATTATTATTATTATTATTATTATTATTATTATATAAATGAATTTAAGAATCAATTTTTTACATATAATTTTATTTTATATTTATTTAGCCATTTATTTTATATGTATATGATATCGATATAATTTCATGTAAATTTATGTGTTATTCCTTTCTATTATTATGCTAAATTATAAAAAAAAAATTACCTAAAATTAAGCAAGTGGATAATATAATATTTGTATCGATTTATAATATTAACATGTAACTATTCTACCATCATGTGTTATAAATTGATAAAACTTTTATATACCAACGTTACCTTAGGTTTTACACAATATCAATATATTAAAAATTTTATCCATTTCTAAAAGTAATCAATTTTATTAATTTTTTATTAATTAAAATCTATCATCTATAATATTTTCATCATATTAATGCGACAATTTATAGAGTTATTATGTAGCATCTCTACTTTTATACAATTTAAATTGTTAAGAATTTTGTGTACCAATGTTATCTTATGTCCTATGCAATATAAATTTATCAAATAAAGTTATAATCTTTTATCACCTAACTATCTTCATTAATCGATTCGAATTTATTTATTTTCATTCATTAAATTAATTAATTTCATATCTTAATTTTTCTTAAGTCATATTTCAAATTTTAATAAATTAAATAACCAATCATTTTTTTCATTTTATTGTAAAATTTTTTACAACATCGATGTGTGATTTATATTACCTTCGATTGTTCAAAAATTATAAGAAGTTTATGTATAACTTACGCTATCTTAAATTCTCTTTCAACATTAATTATAATTTAAATATAAATTCAAATATTTTATTTACAAATAAAAATATTTTTTTAACGATGATTTGTAATATAGTTGTGTGATCTTCCTTTATCTTTCGTATTGTTTCTCATAGGATACGTGTATAACCACATTATCTTGCATCCTAAATATTATCTTATAAATTAATTTTAATTTCAAAATAAAATTTCTTTACTATACTTAATTTTAATCAATCAACTTCGTAATTTTTGGATAGAACTGTGTAACTTTAAGTTTTTCATTGCACTCGGGGATACATAGGAGCGAGAATCAAACCCATCAAGTCAAAATAATTTTTTTTTCTTTTAAGATATAGAGTTAACATTTTAATAAATAACTTTTTTTCTTCTTCTAAAATAAAAATAATTAATGTTTAGGAGTTAAATAATTAATTTTTGAAATTAAAATGAATTTGTACAATTAATTTAAGGCAATTATTTTTAAACGGACCTTGTATGGTGCTAATACCTTCCTTATACGTAAATGACTCTCAAACTCATTTTTAGTTTTAAAGATCTTATTATTTTAAAAGTTTTTCTAAGGTTTTCTTAAAATAAACTTTGGTAGCAACTCCTCTTATTATTTTTAGAAAACATGTTTTTATCCTTAAAAGATGTTTTTCTTAAAATGTTTTTGCTGTATCATTATGACTGCTCGGTTGTGACAAAACACTATGATTGATCCATTGTCTAACCAAGCCAATTATTTTTTTATTCATTTTCTTCCACTCTACATCTTTATTAGGATCAAGGTTCATATCTTCATGCTCTATACGATCATAGTAGTCTTTGCAATTGAGGAGATCCTACATCCTTGGCTTCCAAAGCATATAGTTGTTGGCAGTTAGCTTAATCATGGCACCAAACAAATTATCCATTCTCAATTGCAAAAAATAAAAATAAAAATCAGAGCTAAATTTATAAAAAAAATGGGAAAAATATATAAATTGATTTTAAAAAAGTGCTAATAAGCTGACTGGATGACACATGATGATGACATGTTGTTGGCTTGTTGCTTAAGTGGTAGTTGACGTGATCATTTCCCACATGGAAAGTGTGATTTCTATTGATATCTTATCGCTCCATTCTCCCCAAAACCTCTACTGAAATTCTAATACCACTTGTTGAGATAATGACATAATAATACATATAAAATTGAGAGAAAATAATCAACTTTATTATTAAAAAAATTACAAAACTCTCAAATATCACACTACTTTTACATAATTCACACAACTCACAACTCTATCTTTTATTGTATTTATTGTTATTTTTACAAACTCTAAATTATGAGTATTTATACTAATTAACAAAGAATTTAAATCACATAAAAATATAGCTATTTTTTTCTAATTTTGAGCATGTAAATTGGTCAATTTGTTCTCTCAAATATAACTATTTATATAGGTATGCATCTAACGAGGTATGACATTCATGAGTTGGCCCGAATACCTTCAAAACTATATTTCAATTTCATAAGAAATTGATTTTATTTAGTAGTTTCATGCTCAAAGATTTATGAAACGAGATTTAAATTTAGTAATTAAGAGATTATCTTGTTGAAAAGTATCAATTCACGCTTCAAGTATGCCTACTTTTTGGCTATAATGTTCAACAGTCTAAGATTGAGGTCAATATTAGAATAAACAGAGGTAATGTTCCATATAATGACTGAGCATCTTTTACTTCCCACTTGGATATACATTTTTTCTTTCTCTTTGTTAGGAGCTAAAATGCTACCATTAACATGACTAAAAATGTCCTTACTTTGACAAATATCATAAATTGAAGGTTTAAATAATTTTTAATACCTTTTTAATAACTAATCACCATAATAAAATAAAATAAAAATACATATTTCTTGTTTGGGGTAAATTTTTACCACATCAACCTGTGTTTCAATTTCAGTCAGACAAAATTATTTTTTTTATTTTTAATTTACCAAATTCATCTAAAAAGAGAGAAGAAACACGTAAGTTTGTAACACGTGTCAGGTGTTTCATATATAAAGAAGACAAAAAGCAAAAATTAAAAATTTGAAATCAATGTTACCGATTTTGGTGACACGTGGCCCAATAAAAAAATTTTGTCTCAGAGTCAGATGAAACTCTTATTTCATCTGTATTAGGAACAAAACTCCTTGATTGGGCCACGAGTCAAGATGGACAATGGTCGTCGTGCATCTCCCTTCTCCTCTCTCCTCTCCTTGGTTCGAACGTTCCTGTTTCCATTTTTTCTGTTCACCTCCACCACCACCATTTTCATTCCTCGTTTTAGAGTGATTTTTGAGTGAACTAAGTATCGTATTCATCACTCATTGCACAATCACCTCTGGTTTCGCCTCCATTATTGCCCATCACAATCGTTCTTGGATAGCAAGGTTGAGCTATTCTTTGGAGGACTGATCAGTCGCCAACATCAAAAAAGGCATAGCTCGGAGCTGTTTATCAAAAACACATCATATTCTACACTAACCACCACCTTCGCTGGAAACCACCCTCTTCATCAAAAAAACCCAAGAGATAGGTTTTTAGTTATTTATTTAATATTTCAAAATTTGTTATTAAGAAATATTTTTATGGTAATATTTAGATTAAAAATGAATTAAATTTATTTATGAAATTATAGAAATATAAATTTAATCTTAATTTGTAAATTTAAAGTTTGTATTTAGAATTATTATAGTAATTTTAGGTGTAAAATGAAAAATAGCTAAAAATGAATTAAATTAATTGAAGAAAATAATAAATTGTGACATAATATCAAAATGATTTATGTATTTGAATAATTTATGTTATGATTTTATTATTTTTACGTATAATATCAAAATGATTTATTGTATTGTAGTTGATTTATGTTATTATTATTTTTTTGTACAATTTAGATTAAAATTTAAAATTTTCACCATGTTGTATTTTATAGATTATTGATATTTTGTGTATTTGAGTTAATAAATTAATTAATAATGAATTAAAACACCAAATATAAAAATTATAATAAATATTATACTAACACATGTTATAATATATTTTTTTAGATGGCTTCATCTTCAGGATAGAATATGGTCATTCATCCTGGAACAGAGGAACTTTTATTATTATGATTATAAAGCATTCACATATTTAAGCATATTTGGGATGGTCAAGATCATCCTATTTTGAAGGTTAGGAAAAGCCAATTTGTTCCCGTTGGTTTGGATGGTATTCCACATGATATCCTTCCATATTTTGAGCTTATGGAATTTACTGGAATTGCTCACATATGTCAATTCTCGTTAGACCTCCCGTTGATCACTGCATTAGTAGAGAGATAGAGGATAGAGACGCATACTTTTCACTTGCATCTGAGCGAGTAAACAATCATTTTACATGATATATTTGTGTTGCTAGGTTTACAGATTGATGACAGACCTGCAATAACACCTATTAGAGGTAATTATGCTGATATGGTTTAGAAGAGCTTAGGAATTTCACCCGAACGTGATTCTTTTGTCGGTAGCTTCTTGAAGATGAGTTGGCTAGACTAACATTTTATCCATGTTGCGATGCATGCATAGATTCATTTACAAATCAATTGATTTGCTAGGAGTTACATGTTGCAGTTGATTGGAGGTTTTATGTTGAGCATCCACTCCAGCAGCAAAGTTTTAGTGACGTAATTACTTCTATTACAAGATTTTGCTATCACCATTGATCGACATGTTTTGTATAGAGAATTGTGCATGACTACCAACGTTGATCGAGATGTTTTAGGAGAGTTAGCTGCATTACTTGTTATGTGGACATAGGATAGGTTTCCACTTGTAGCTCCTAGTAACCACCGCTTACACACAAGTGCATCTTCTATATGCTATAAGGTAATATTAAACATTTATTTGTTCGGCTTTGATTAACATATAATCAATATTTATATTATCTTACATTTTTTTGTAGGTGGTTAGCAAACCAAAGGAACAGAAAGGGGAAGAAGGATATTTCTTATTATAGATATAAATTTGAGATACTTAGTCGTGAAGAGGTAAACATATTTAGGCATTGAGATATTTTATTATTGTCATATTTAACTTTTCTTTTCATTTATGAAAAATTACCTTAAAATTTGTATTTTATTTCGAGATAATTTGACAACCATATTCTGTTGATTTGATTAATTCGTTACCACTTATATGTCATGAGGGGATGGATTTATGGAAGGTCATAGTACCCCTGATATGTTTTCAGGTATGTGAGTGGCATTAACCAGATTGAGTCATACGGCAATTTGGTATGGTTCAACACTACATGACTTAACACTGCGAGGAAGACATAAGAGAATTGGCAAGAAAAACTTAGGGATGTCTTAGACATTTGGGATAAAATGAGAGATTGGGTAATGTGACAAATGACCCTATATTGGTCTTCTAAATTCCAACTCTTAGTATATGCAGTGGTAGCCTACACTAGACGTTGGATGACAAGAGACATACCTATCTTATTATTACTTTTAAGTGTAATCAAGTTACTTAAATGCTAATGCATTTCTTTTGTTTTGTATTATTCATTTGTATTGATATTGTGTTGAAGTTGTATTGTTTTTGTAGGGTGATAGTCTTGAGAGAGCCTACTACTTAATGAGTGATCGCCAGAATTCTTTCACCTTTGATGAAATGCGAGACTTAGTTTATGCTAGATTTGAAGAATGATCTAAATCGCATTATAGAGCCTATTTCTTCATTTAAGCCTCTCTTACAGAGTGATAATATTGAGGATCTAATTATAGATGTGGGTTAACCTAGGGACCGTAAGGAAGGCAGGGGATTACAATGTAGACACAAAGAGGTACAAGTGATAGACTGGTCTCTTCCTCCCATACCTGACTGTCGTGATGAAGTGTTCTATGTTCTATCACAATTTCCCTTTCCACACACAGCATGTCATGCCACCTATATATTTTCACTCATCTCAGGCCAGCCAATATCTGCCACAGACCCTTCCATCACCATTCATCAGCACAGAGTGCTATATCCCATATCCATCACTATCATGACCTTGCCTCCATATAATACATCTATTCTCACACCACCACTACTTGCACTAGATTTTGTAAATAGAACCTCATATAATACCTCATTTAGTCATGGAAAAGATTTGAATACTGACTTCGAGGCAACGTTAGATGTTCTACCTCTAGAGGTGCATCGTAAGTCGTAACCCACATTGTGGAGCGAGAAATTAGCCAAGGGAGTGCATATTGACCTCACATCAGCACCACCAGTAGGACCAATATAGAGATTAATTTACCACTTTTACATATTTTTTATGTAATATTTGATACACAAACGCATGCGCATGCACACACACACACACACACACACACACACACATATATATATATATATATATATATATATATATATATACATATTCATATTTTTTGTAGCTTTGCTAGATGTTATATTTTATTTACTACTTTTATGTGTATCTGTTATGTTATACAAGATACGATTTAAACATTTATTTATGTTATGCATATAAACATACAAAGAATCACACTAATACTTAACAAATTCCATAATAAACATACAAAGAACCACACTGATATTTAACAAATTACATAATATGACTTCATAACATGATAACTACATTACTAATTAGGGGATATAGTAGAACATTGATGTACATTGTGACCAATTTGATGACAATTACTACATTTTTGTCTACTTTGTGACTCAACCTAATCCATTTCATTCTTAATATAAGTTAATTTTGATCTTCCCTTACCTCTGATTCTTGTCTCATTAGGAACTAACTTTCGCTCATTGCTTGTAAGAATATTACTCTTATTTTCCAAGAAGTACCACTGTCATGAGTATGCATTGAATACATATTGCACATAGTAAATGGGATCAACATACTGCCAAAAATGAATGTTTATAGATGCATAAGTTGTGATTACATGTGAGCATGAGAATCAATATGCTTGAAATCTCCAACATTCACAATATCTTCTATACAATACAACAGTCTATTTGTTACCACCTCTTTGAGTGAAAGGATTAAAGGCTTTTTAAACCTCAAATCTTTTTCTCTCTATATCATATCCTCTCACTTGATGTGAAAATGTTTTCTCTTGATTTTTCTGCAATTTTAGCATTAATTTTAAACAAAACATCTTTCTAGCATTGAGGTCATTCATTGCTTCTTCTCCACGCTTCACAAAATATTCAATCATCTGTCTATAAGTGCATTTTACCAGAGCAGTTATAGGTAGGTTTCTTGCCCCCTTCAAAACCTTATTACCAGCCTCAGACAAATTTGTGGTCATGTGTTCATAACGATGTCCTTTGTCATCATTACTGAAAGCTCATTTTTTCTTTGATATATTATCGATCTACCTTTGTATTACTAGTGATTCATTAGAAATCTTCTCAACTTCTCTTTGAATACAACCTTCAAAGATATATATACTCCAATGTACATAAAGTCATTGTTCACAATTAAAATAAAGATGAGTTAACAGGAAGACAAAAGACATTAAATCATATTACCTAATTTTGTCAGCTATTCTTTCAATTCAATGTTCTTGAATCTATGATTGAAATTGCTTGCAATATGACGAATGCAATAAACATGATATGTATTAGGAGGTTGCCATTCAATATATGAGTTTGAAACAACACTTTTGATGCTTTGATGCCTATCAGATATAAAACATATTTTTGTCTTTGTTGTTACATGCACACGGATCATTGCCAAAAATCATTCCCACATTGACATAGTCTCTCCTTCAACAATAGCAAACACTAGTGGTGGGATACAATTATTTCATCTTGTGTTGTTACAATTAACAATGTGTGACGATACTTACCATACAAAACCCTTCTATCTACCTGAATAATAATAGGCTTGTAAAAGTTGAAAGCTTTCTTACATTGATTAAAATACCAAAATAATCATTCAAATACTCTAAATCTATTATCCTCTTGATGCCCAACAACAAATAGCTTCGTTTCAATCTTATAAACAAGCCCAACAACATAAAATTGCTTGTACTCTAACCATCTTAGTAATGTGGCATATGATTCATCTTAGTCACCAAAGATTCTTACAATTGCCTTCTGTTTAACCTTCCAGGCCTTTTGTATGAAATTTTATATCCAAATTGAGTAGTCATCCTTTCTTGAATTAAACTTATAAACAAAGATTAACCATAACTACAAAAGACACAACAAATTAACATAGTTTTCTTATTTTTAATAGGCTTTATGAAATAAGATATTAAACATACTTTCATAAATATAATAAAAACTTATCAATGATGCATGAACAAATCAAATCTGAATCTAGTTTGGTATAGTCTTGAGATATTGTAGGGTTGAGACATGTATGCTTACCCACACACCTCGTTATATTCTACTTCATTAAATTTAAGCAATGATGCTCTTATTTTCTATGGACAACCATTATTATGGTTCAAACACCTCACATGCAACTTTGTTGGTTTAGACTCAACAACAAAATAACTCTGATGTATTTTTATTGTATGTTATTTTGAGGCATTTTTTACTTCATCTTTTGAGTCAAATAATAAACTCACATATAAGAATCTCCAATAGCACATGAAATGTCTTCATTAATTTCTCTTGCTTCGATTTCTTGGTTTGGGTGTTCCCAATTAATATAATTACAGTATGGACTTACATTCCAAAATGGTATTTCACTTACACCTACATATAAACTATCATTATTCATCATCATAAAAAACTTATAATTTAATCAATATACTGTTTAACTAACAATACCTCCAATACTTTGTTGTGGTAAATTTAAGTTTGAATCAAAATTATTATCTACATTTTTATCGAACAAACTGTCTAATAAAATATGTCATTCATCAACATCATCATCATCACTATTAACTTCTTTATCTTTATCTTCATAACTGCATAAATCTTCAGATCTTTCAAAATACATATACTTATTCAATATGTGTTGTCACTAAAAATAAAGTATAAATCATTATATAATTTAATTTATACCTTCTATAACATCTATATTCACCATTTCTATAAGGTTAGGCGGTGAAATTGATAAGCTTAAGTTTAATATATTTGAACCAACTCTTAAACTCTCACTAAATGCAACATCCATATGTAATTCAATAACAATTGTAATACTTTGTTGTTGATACGCACTAATCATACAATCAATATCTTCGTTATCACATATATTTGTAAAGTGTATTGTTTAGCATTTGAATTAACCAAAAAATATAAAATTATTCTAAATATAAAGTAATTATTACTAAGATTCAACTTGTGCATGAATTTTTTTTTCAAATTCTGAAAAACCTATCCCTCTTTTTATCTTTATCATTTTTTGGTTACCTTCAAATATCACACATGTTTCTAACAAAAATTTTTCATTCTAATATACAATAATAATAATATCACTCATCCTACATTTGTAAAAAGCACAATATTAATAAACAATTACAATTATACTTATTTATATAAATAATAAAAAATAAATTATTATTAACACATGAAAACATATTACTGCATTCACTTCAGCTCAAATATATTAAAAAAAATCTATATTTTTATATATGTATTACACATATATAAAACAAATATTCACAACAAATATAGCATCATTTTTTTAATTAATATTCGACATAATATTAAACTTCTACTAACATAATTTTTATATCTTTTTTAATAACTACAAAAAAATAAATTTTGAATTTCAACATACACAAAAATATATTCACTAATATATTCATCAATTTTACCAATCTTTATTCATTCAACTAATTAAAAATTATTTAAATTTAAATAAAAAATTTAATAAATTAATTGAATATCATAACTAACCTGCAATATTTCTTCTAACTCTTTCTTTCTTTGAGCTTCATTTTCATTTCCACATTGTGACATTATATAGACAAAATTTTATAGATAATAGTGTGTAACTACACTCTTTTAACTAGAGGGTAAAGACACGTTTCAACGTCCCACCAATTTCGTCTCAAATTAGTACAAAATTAATAAAATTTATACACGTGTCAGCGTCTATTAATTTCATCCCAAATAAAGATGAAATTATCACAATTTTGACATGTGTTGTAATTTTAAAGTTTTGTCTTGATAAAGGATAAATTTAACTTTTTATTTATAGATTCGACGAAACACTTGATAAAGGATGAATTTAACTTTTTATTTATAGATTCGACGAAACACTTCATTTTGTATGAAATCATTGACACGTGTCACATTTTAAAGGATTTTGTCTCTTTTTTAGACAAATTTGATAAATTAAAAATAAAAAAATAATTTCATTTAACTGAAATGTGAAACATCGGTGGCAAAATTTACCTCAGATGAAAAATATATGTTTTTTTAATCATACAATGGTAATTAGTTATTAAAAAAGTAATAAAAAATTCATTAAGCCGAAATTGGGATGCCCAGGAATAAGTAGTTCTTGCATCAAGACAAACTGACAAAACATCGTACTTTTTCAGTAGATATTAGGCTAAGGAAAAATGGTCACAAAGTAACAATCTGATTTTGTATTATATTTTGCGGTTGTAATTAGAAAATCCTGTAGCCAAAACAATCAAAGGCAGACGGCAGAATAACCTTGAGTTATTAGAATCATTAGGACAAACAAACTATTAAGTTGCTTCTTCTAATTGTTGTAATCTAGAGCCATGTGGCAATCTCGGTGCTTGGTCTCATGGTGAGGAATCTGGACAACCATTAACTATTGATTTCTTGTCCAAATTAAGGAACATAAATAAAATAACAATCCACACACACCGATACTTTGAATACACAATACTAATAAAGCATTTCAGTATGGATTGGTCCACTTTTCAATTAACCAATATGGTTTGTTGTATTGTGTTGTGTATCTTATAGATGGAAAAGGATAGAATATCGATGAAGGAATGATTAAACTTTCCCTGTAGCTCTGGAGAAAGAAGATCAAGAGCACTAGAAATCATGGGTGTTGCATCATGGTTGGTCACCATTACATATTCTTTGTGCTAGTTATCAAGAAGATCACCTTTCACTATATCTTGCCATCGTAGAAATGTCTAATATTTTGTTTGTGTTATGCTTGCTGTTGGTGCACAGTTGACTAACAGGCAGATGACAATTTTGCTGATTTTCATCTTAATTTTGTATTCAGCTTAATAGGATGCTTTCATATTAATTTGTACTTATGTATCCCCTCCTTGCCATCCTCTTGGAAGGCTGGAAACAAGTTGTCTCTTTTTTTATATATGCAATTTCATTTCCTAGTTGTAGAATATAAGGGAGACGATAATTCCCTTATTAATGACACCAAGAACTGCCAAAAAAACAAACTCTTCAATACAAGCAACATAACTTAACCTTGATGATACCTTCAAAGTGACCAATGTGCTCAATCGTTTTATGAAGGAAATAAAGCAATTTTTTATGGAAACTCTATAACCCAAATTGTTTGACCAAAAACAATTAATGAGAGACCATTTCAAATTAATTAATAAGGGTAATAAATCCGATACGAGTATTTTAGATATCTAACAGGTAAAGAATATTAAAATTTTCATTTATACAACGGGTTCAGATACGTGTACTTTTATAAAATATAGGTATGAGAATGAGTATTGTATTACTTTACTTAATCTATTTCTACCCATTGTGTCGAAAAGAAAAAACTAATAAAGAATTTCCGAGTATTACCAAAATTGGTTTTTTCTTTTTCAAATAACCAAAATTTGTTTTTTTTTTTTTTGGTCAAATACCAAAAACTGTTTACCACAAAATTCCCTTACATAAAATATGGGCTTCGATCCCACATGTTGGGCCATCAGTCCACTACCACCTGTGTTCAAAATACGGGCCTGGTGGCCAGGGATGGGCCACAGGCCGAAAAGGTGGGTAAGATTGCACCGCCGGAGGAGGCGGGGGAGTGTATGGACGCGCCGGCGGCGGAGGGTAACAATAATGACACTCTCCGGACGGCGGAAACAAAACCGGCGGAGGCGGTGCAACCGCGGGAGAATAGACAGCAGAAGCCACTGGCAAAGCAGCCGTCGGGTAGCAATATGAGTTCGCGATTTCCGACATTGGATATTGTATTTGTACCTGCGATGTGTTCGGAGAACAATCATCCGGAGCCAGAACAGGGTACCCGGAGATTCTCCCGTCGAGAATCTGTGACGAGTGGGTCCCAAATCCGTTCAATTTGTACGAGAAATTGAAGATCCCGTTGGGCTTGCCATCAGCGGCACGAACCTCGTAACTCACGAATCTGGCGACGTCGGGGACGTCACGGAGCAGATCGGCGATGGACACGCGACACTCTCCGAGGAGCTTGTCGCCGAGGATGACACCGTCGTGTCGGAACTCGAAGCGGAAGAAGAGGTCGGCGAAACCGCGTTGCGAGAAGCATTCCAGATCGAAACGCGCTTCGTGGTTCCATTCGGGGTTGCTACCGTCGTCGTCGCTTTCTCTATCTGTTTGGGTTTTCTGCTGTTGCTTCTGTTCCTCCGTTAGGTCTCTGGTGGGATCATCACTGGCGATGAAGACGAGCGCGTAAACGGTGAGTTTTTGAAAGAAGTTGAAGGCTCTGAGGTCTTTGCACGAAATGAGTTTCAGCTCTATGCTGCTTCTGGGTTCCATTGGAGAATGTGTTTGTGAATTGGGTTTTGGACAATTGTTAACGTTGGAAAGATGAGTCGTCGCAATATTAAGTTTTGAACGTGTTATCTCGTAAATATCGATCTATGATGAGATTGTTGTCCGCGTATGGCAATATGAAACTACAAATGAAAGTACAAAACTAACCTTCAATATTCAGTTCGTTACGTGTGCCTTGTGATTTAAGGATTTGAAGGGAAGGTTCTTGTCTTGTCGTTTTCATTCACGTTATTTGGCTATCTATTGTCTTTATGCTCTGGTGTGGGTTTTATTGTCATTACATGTAGTGCACTGTTATGTTACGTGAATATCACGAATTGTAATGCAATGCTATTTGTATTATTATTACCTTTCAGATCCAAATTACTCCCTTGCCTTGACTAGCATATCTGGAAATTTCACATTGATAAACATACTTTGTCAAGTTACATATCACAATCTGCCAGAGAACTTGCAATTGATAATGAACAAGTCAGGGACAGTTTTTCTTTTTCTGAACAAAGGATTCAGCATTCAAATAAACAACTGAAAACAGAAGAATAATTACCATTCATATCTAAAGGAAACAACAAGACAGGAAAAACCAATAGACAAAAGCAAACATGGTAGTTTTAACTCTCCAGCTTCACATTCCTTGTTACAAAATAAATTAGACTTATTTGAAGATAGCACATGCAATGATGCAATGTATCTACAATGCTGCGAATGACTGTAGCAAGGGAAGCCAATCTTCAGCAACATAGATATAGAAATTTAAGAATTTAGGCTTCAGAAGAAGAAAATGAATAATTTGTTTTTTTCTTTTCAATTTAGATTTTTAAATCTAATTGAACCTGGTTATAGAGTGGACTTTCATATCTAGATTTTGTATCCACCCGTATATGAAATTATCTTTGGAGTTTCTTGCATAAATGATCTCATGTCCATGTTCTTAACTACTTTACCAGCTTGTCATAGATAAACTTGCAATAAAAATCACTGATAATTGTCACATGCTGTAACATTCCTTACAAAGTAAAAAGAAATAAATATATAAATGATACGTTATTCTATATTTGTGTTAGCAAAAACTTAAAGACTTTCAAAGATCAATTAAAAATTAAAATCATAGGAAGACAGTTTCTACACTTTATTTGGATTAAAAGGGTGAAGAAATAGGAAGGATTGAAATGAATGAAGTAGAAATTAAATATTAGTGAAATTATATTTGTTTAGATGGATTGAAATATTAGTGAAATAGAATGAAATGAAATAAAAATATGTTTAAATTATTTTATTCTTTGAATATAAAAATCAACACAGTCCAGAGCATCATTTTGACTACTCGCTTTCTTTTTGTATTTGGATTCACACTCTTTGTGCGTTTTTTGTATTTCTTCCATAAACACAACATCTCTTACAACTTAATCAGGAATAGCTTTGTATTTGGATTCACCCAAGATTGTTTTGTAAATGGGATGTAATCAATTGAACAACTGAATTACCTTTTCATGACCTATGGAAAGAAAAAAAGCTTATGTAATTGATGCTCAAGTTGCAAGAAAACAAAGAATTTATGTGTCATGTTGGTTGTTTCATGGTTCTTTGGAACCTTATGTATTGTGCCCTTTAGTGTAGATAAGCAGGTTGATTACTTTGAATTAGTATAAATTGATTACATTCTAGGTATTCTAATGCATTTTTAGAAGGTTAAGAATGGATGTTCTAATATTTGAAAATGGAGAGGTAAAACAAAACTTTTCAAATTTTTTGAGATAGGAACACATCAATTTGTAAGAGACAAAAGTGATAAATAAATAAATATAGTTTTAGCCATGTTTCACTTCGTTTCATGTCACTTTTACTATGAAATTTTTTTACTAGGACTCACAAAAATTTATTTAACTGCATGTCTAATTTCAACTCATTCAAATGAATGAAATAAGATATATATTATCAATTTCAATTTTCTGGGTTTCAATACATACAAACTAAGGCTTAATTCAAAAGACTTTTATATGGTTGAAACATATCTATAATGTAAATTTAAAATGATACAATCAATTAAACTTTACTAATAACTTAATTATCAAGATCTTCATTATAAAAATAGAAACAATACATAATTAATAGCTTAAATTTCAGTGCAATTCTTACTTTTTTTCTTCCAAATTTCATCCCATCTTTTGTACTAGATTGCTTTTCTGTTAAAAAGCGTGAAATTTATTTTGTTATTAGTGGTTAATAATTATAACTTAATTTGTATGAAAATTAAGACACATTAATTAATAAAACTATAGTTTAAAAATGATTAAAATAAAACTTAAAGAGATTATGACGCTAATTATAATTTCCAATCAAATGTTAAACAAATGGATCAAAATTGAAATGAACTCATTGTTTTTCCTTCATTTTTTAATTTGTAAATTATGTAAATAAATGAAAAACTTTCAAAAGCAAAACAAAAAAGTAAATAATAATAATAAAAAAAAACAATGATGCAAAAGTGACCCGGATTAAAATTAATTCTTATACAACTAGGCTATCATTCAACATTTTTTTTTACTGATTTACTTTTTATTAATTTGCATAAAGCATGGACAATTAAGTACCTACACTGATAATCTCTTCTTCTTAGAATTATTTGAAATATATTTTTTGAAGTGGATATACTTATTTGATAGTATAATCTTTTATTGTTAATCAAAATGCATTCTTAATAAAAACCTAATTTTGATTTTAAACGAAACCCGTACAGTAATTCAATAAACAAAATCTCGTTAATTTTCCCGCTGGTTCAATGGTTCATTTTAAAAAACCAAATCGCCTTTCAATTTTAATGCTTTACGCGCGCCGTTACGGAAACGATGCCGCTATCCACGACCGGCCCCTCGCCGTCACCGGCGTTAGAAGAAGAGCAGTCACCTCACGACGATGACGGTTATGACGTTAACAATGACGACGCTTCGTTCAGCGTCGTTTTACTGGACGAGGAGGGTTTCCCGTCACAAGCCCCCGGCGAAAACGGTTCACCAAGCGGATCGGAAACGGCGTCGGAAAAAAGCAGCTTCGCCGCTGATTTCTATCAATGCGGAACAGATTGGTCTTCGTTGTTGTCGCCAGAGGATCGTAGACACAGCGATCACGCGCGCGATTCGGGGAAGAAGCTGAAGCAGGGGAACCTGTTGCAGATTTGGGGGTTCAGAAGAAACGAGACCGTTGGTTCCGTTGAATCTGGACCCAATCAAAGTAGTTATTGTAGTGACGGAGGTGAGGGTTGTGTTTCTTCCGAGAGGAAGATTGTGAAACGTGGAAATTGGGGTTCGATTTTGCGTGACACGGGGAAAGTGTTTGAGAAGCCTAAATCTTCTCGCAAGCGAGAGGAACCCCATGCGGAAAATAGAGTTACACGTGCTTGTCCCTTTTATAAGAAAATCCCAGGTAAAATGAAATGAAAGTTCTTCCATTTTTATTATCGGTAGAAGGTGCGTTTAGATATACACGTTTATTCAATAAGTAACGATAAATTATCTTATAAATTTAACTATAAAATTTATTGAGATAAGTGGAAATAAATTATTTGAAACACGGGATAAGTTATACAACGAGTTCATTGAAATAAAGAGTACAGAAATCCTAAGCTATTCCCATAAGCTGTGTGCATAAGCTTTTTCAAATTGGCCGGCCAATATTATTTTACTCAACATAGTTTTGATTTAGGAGTTAATGTAGCGTGGTACGGTTTGTTTCCCAATCTGGTTCTTGGTGTTACTAAAGAGTGGAAAAGTTGTAGTACTATGTCGTTACTTCTCTGTTTTGAAAACTGTTGGGATAAATCAATGAAAGTGATGAAACAAATTGTGTTGAAAAATCTGTTTGGTAATGGTTACGTTTTTAATTAGTTTCTTTTACCTGTTCTGTTATGAAAATGAAGAAGCGTGTAGTTTCTGAATATTCTAAATTTAGTCTATTCGCCTATGCAGGGACAACCTTCACTGTTGATGCTTTTCGTTATGGGTGTGTTGAGGAGTGCTCAGCGTATTTTCTTAGTCATTTCCACTGTGATCATTATGGTGGCCTTAGCAAGAGATGGTCCCATGGCCCTATTTATTGCTCTCCTCTCACGGGACGGCTTGTTCAAATGTGTCTCTCGGTAAATCCTTTGTAAGAATTCGGAGACTCTCTTATTTTCAATGCCTTCTTAGTAGATAACTCGCTTACATCAACAGACAAATCAAAGTGCACCTGATCATGATTTTGTTCTTTCCATTTCAATGAAGTGATTAACATTTTTATTATATTTGTTTGTATAGGTACATCTACCCTTTGGAATTTAACACTGAACACGTGATTGATGGTGTCAAAGTGACCTTGTTAGAAGCTAATCATTGTCCTGGTGCAGCTTTGATTCATTTTGACCTCCCAAATGGGCCATGTTATTTACACACTGGAGACTTCAGAGCATGTGAAAAAATGCAATGTTACCCTCTTCTTATAAATCAACGTGTGAATGTACTTTATTTGGATACCACATATTGCAACCCAAAATACAGGTGAGACACAGATTTTGCCTGTATAGATCTTGTCATTCAGTTACAATGGATACCACATATTGTAACGTAGATTGTTGGGTCTCAATGACAATTTGCTGCTTCAGGTTCCCTTCCAAAGAAGATGTACTAAATTATGTTGTCAAAATTACGAAGAACCACCTCAAAATGCATCCCAGAGTTTTAGTGGTTGTTGGGGCATACAGTATTGGCAAAGAATGTGTATATCTTGCAATTTCTAAGGCACTCGGGGTATATATATATTTTTATTTCCCTAGCAAAGTTCAATTTTGGCTTGTATTTTCATTCTTTTCCCTTCTCTTGTCAATTGTTCTTCTTGTTGACATGAGTGATGCCCCAGTGAATATATAACATATATTGATATCTAAGATTTGGTTTTTTTCTTATGACAATCTTATCTGTTGTCTATTGCCGATGGTTTTGATGTTTTCACTTTATTTCTTTGACCCTTCTGCAACGTCTAAATTTGTGCGTGCTGGAATTGGCAACCTAGCAATATGGCCAAACAATTTTGGCTATTTGTGATACTGTTATGACATATGAGGTTCCTCTTCATGGGTTTTCTGCTCTGAATTAACGAAAGTAGCTTTAAGTTGTTATGTCACCTCACAAACTGTTTGATCCATTGGAGCAATATCAGCGGCTTTTTTCTGATTCAGGTGAAAATCTATGCCAATGCTTCAAGAAGGCGGATTTTGCTAGCTTTTGGTTGGCCCGACCTTTCAGATAGTCTCTGTACAAATGGAAATAACACACTTCTCCATGTTCTGCCCATGTCATCTCTGAGATTTGAGGTTTAATTTTGTGCCGTTACATTTTAAGCTTGAAAGTCTCAGTTTTTCTTCTTAGAATTTTGTCTTGTTATATTATAATTCACCATCCATGTTTTTCTTGTTTCATTAGACCTTAAAGAATTACTTGAAGACCTACAACGAACAATTCACAGCGATATTGGCATTTCGTCCAACAGGTATTTTACCTATACTTTTGATAAAATTGATTTCTGAATCATCTTGGTATTTGTAAGTTGTCAACAGAGAAACTATATGTACTGATGGAGTAGTTCAACTCAAGGGTCAACACTTTATACTTCATTTTTCAGGTTGGACTTTCAGTGAGAAGATACGCAACGATCTGGAACTAATTAAACCTGTTTCCAAAGGAAATATCACAATATATGGTAAGATTAACCGCATTTCAACAACCAATTCTGATATAAAATATGAACTTGGTTTTAGTGCTTATATGTATTTAAAATGCACTGGACTTGACCACGGTGCATCAGGGTACTTTTAGTTTTGGCTTCTTCATATTAAGAATCTGCTTTCAGTTGCTGAAATGCTGAGTAGGCTATGGTCACCACAGGCAAAACAAGCTTTTAATTTGTATATTCTCAGCTGGTGTTATAGTACTTATTTATCCAGCAGACTAGTAAAGTTTATGAGCCCTTTTTTCTTCCTTTTTCTAGGGGTTCCCTACAGTGAGCACTCCAGCTTCAAAGAACTGCAAGATTTTGTTCAGGTCCATAAATGTTTATGACTTCTTTGACTGAAACATGTTAGATAATTTATTTGAGGGTAACTACAAAATTGCATTATTTTTTTCTCATATTTTAGTGAATCTATCTTTATCATCCCACAGTTTTTGAGGCCTGACAAGATAATTCCAACTGTGAATGTCGGGAATGCTGCTAATCGAGAAAAGATGCAATCCTACTTCCGAGACTGGTTGAAAGGATAAAGTATCTGGCTCTGCTGTTCGTTAAGAAACTGAATTTTTAATAAGGTTTCCGTTTAGAAACCAATTTCCGGGGACTCAACACTTACTGCTGCTTGCAGAAGGTGATACATGAATTTTTTTTGCATCTTGACCATTATGATTACAGGTTCTAACAAATGGCTGCAGTACAACAGATGTTTTTCTACATGTTTCAGCTTGACCCCTGGTATGCTTCCCATTTGTTGTCCGCTAAAAATCTCCCTAAAAGGTCCTACTGCAAAGGCATACAATTTTATGACAAACCAAAGTTGAAAAATATAGACTTAGATGCCAAGCCTTCTGCGTACAAAGCACTTGCCCATTTTGAACATTGTTTTTTAATATCGTGTAAAATACCAGTGAGAATTCCCTCAGGATTCATATTTTTTATCCTGGATGTAGGACAAGTAATTGTAAGAGTTCTATTCTTCAAGGCCTCGTTATATATCCATAGAGCTTTGGTGAAACTTATATGGTGATGGACTTTTATCTTATTGTATTTTGAGAAATAAACCAGTGTACGTTTTACGAAGCTAGTGTACTGGTTACAACTCGATAACAAAATTTTGGCTGCTATGAATCGCTTCTTGTAACTTGTAAGATTGGAGAAAAATATAGCATCGATATTATACAAAAATATTTATTACTTATTGCATTTGGTGAAATCTCCCTTGAGGGGTTATCATGCAATTTAAGACTTTCATTTTTAGTTTTATTAATATTTTAAATAGAGATTTTAGATATCCTAGCGACAAGTAAACTTACATACCCTCTCATGCTCCCCCTTCCCCTTGTTTTATATTTTCATTTCTTTCCCGCTTATCTCTTGGGAGTGTTTGTCAGCATGCCCGCAGAGTATCAATTTCATAAGGTAATTTATAGTTTAATAATCTCTTTCAATTTGATACTATGTTTTAAGAGGCACTTCACTCTTATTAATCTTATATATAACCATCAGATTTTTTTGGTCCGCTTTTTAATAAAAGGACTGTCATAATTATATATAAAAAACTAAAAAGCAATGGTTTATATATAAGCTTTGAAAATATACTCTTGTTTGCTAACATGATTATGTTATCATCTTATAATTCTTGAGAATATATTAACAAATCTTAGTAAGATTTTGCTAACGTATTTATTTTAAAAAAGTGAAAGTGTATTAATACTCACTTATTTTTTAGGAGTGCTTTAGCAGGACGTTTAGAAATATTTATTTCTATAAAATCCAAGTCTTCATTCTTAAACAAAAGCATTATCTTAAATAAGAATGTTTTTTAAAAAAATTTTCTAATTATGTGTGACTTCTCTTGCATTCAATATTTAAATTATTTTGTTAATTTTTATTCTTTTCGATAACTTCTCTTTATTTTAATTTCAAATTAAATTAAATTTAAAATTTGACATATTATATTGAGTTAATATATATTTTTAGATAAATTAAATTATAAGATTATTAAATATTAATTTGATTTTCAATTTTGATATCCCATATTGATAAGAATGAAAAAAAAAATTGAAATCAATCTTAATTTACAATTTTTATAATTTTTTTCTTCATTTTAAAAATTTAATCTGTTTAATTTATTCCTATTATATTCATTTTTAACTATAAAAATATTTATTCATTTTATTATAAAATTTATTAAATTTTAAAATAATCATATAATAAATCTTGAAGTTTTTATTCAGAAAAAACATTTTAATTTAATAATACTTATAATACACAAAAAAAAATCACTAATTTTAAAAATTTCAAATTCACGTCTTATTATTCTAAAATAATAAGCAGAAGTCTAATGTCAAAGAAAAAAAAAAACACACTTTATATATAGCACAGGAGTCTTCAATTAAACAAATTCCACATGAAAATAGGATTAATAAATCAGCTAAGTTATCAAGTACGAAACGTTTTCACGCGAATTTACGAATTTCAAAACCACCAATCCCGATTCACAGTTTATATTTTATGCTAATGCTCGTTTTAAAAAGAAAATACCATTAACCAATCAGAAATTTCAACATTTGCGGTAATTCATTTCCGTAATTTGAAGCATTTTCCTTAACATGTTATCGACCAATTCAACATATTAGGAAAGAACGATGCTTGGCGTTGTTAAAAAACAGAAAGCAATACTCAATCACAAAATCACACCTGCAATTTAACTAGTACGAGATTGACATGTTTTTCTCAATCTTAAATAGAAGAAAACAACATACCAGGATAGACTGATCATGTACCAAATCATAAGAGCACAACGTTAAACCTTTTTTAAACTATTAAAGGTCAGACTGATTGAGTCAAACCGTGTGGATAATTCTATAATTTGCAAGAGAATTTTGCACTTTCTAGAAGGAAGAAATTTTCTCCTTCCATGCACATCTACCCTTAACTATAAGTGCGGACCCCCATAATTAATGAACCAAATATTTTAAATGAAGGATTTGCTTGGGGAGAAATATATTTCAAACTGAACTAGTTGTGTGCTTCAATTGGAACTCCTTAATTTTTTAATGTTACGCAAACGCAAGTGGGCAACCAAACAGCTAATTTGGCCATCAATAAAGCATGAGTCAGAGCAATGAGAACTATTTATATTATTTACTGATTGTTTACAAGTGCTACATCTTTGCACTATAGGCTCATTTTCTAATCAAATTTTTATGCTCTGATATCGGCTTCCAAGCATTAAGACATGAATTATGTAATATATAATCAAAGTCAATGGGGCCATACTTGATGAAAATGCACACGCGAGGAAAGAATGACTGTTGCAATTATATCTGGCGGTCTAGTCTACACCACATTTTGTTCATCTACAATAGAAACAAGAACAACAAAGCAAAGTATGACTACTGTAGAAAACGAATCTAGAGACTACAACGGCAATTTCAGCTCCAAACTAAGCACCAAATTTCTAATAGAATCCATCTTTTGTGATTTGTTAAGGACAAATAATTTCCACACTTGGAATCTACATCTATATTCTATACACATGCTCTACCCCTCCGTATAGGCACTAGGCAGAGCCCCACACATTTCCACCCCCCAAAAAAATGCACTTCATGTGATACAAGAGCTGTAGCTGATGCTAGATCATGAGAGGGAAATTATATCACATGGTCCCATCTTGATCAAAGGCAGAAATGTTGCACACGTATTTCAGGTTTTTTTCTTAAGTCAGAAATACTAAAAATAATTGGCCAATCCACCTCGTGATTAAATAAACTGGAACATCAAGCACAAATACTGAAAAAAGATAGCCACAACGTCAAGCCTAATGCCCAGTGATTGTTGGCTCCAGATGCTCAACGGCCCAAGCCCGGATATCTTTCATCTATAATGATAAAAATGATTTTCCTATCGAGAAAAGCATTCATAATTAAATAAGCCATACTTATTTTCTTTTGAAACTCTGTCCACTTGCTACAATATTTTATGCTACATAAATCCATGAGACATTGTCATGCTATCAGTTAAGACTTTAATTCCATGGAGGGTGCAGAAATAAAACTGAGTAGATTGCAAGCAACGGGTCCAAAACAGCATTAGACCAAAGAGAAACAAAACGGCAGGAAGGACTCAACCTCAATTATAAATCACTGGCTTCAGGTTGGTGATTCCACCTGAGCATCAATCCGAAAGAATAGGCTCAGTTGCCCATCTGAAGGGATAGTTGAGGATAATGGAGTGTAGCAAGCCAAATATAATTTTAAGGCAACTCCCATGCTAGTTTACAGAAATGCAAACACTTCAATAACAACAATTTATCAAACAAAGAACTCCTATGTAATGTAAACCTCAGATTATGCAACAAGCCACCCTTCAGCACCACTAGCCTAAAGGATCTTGAGATGAGACCATCTAAATTATGTACATAACACTCATCCTTTTTCATAACAGCAAAGCACACATCTTTCAGATTAAAAGGATTATGTATGTCCATTTCCCCTCCAAATCCAATACATATGATTATAAACATTTCCTGCCCAAAATGTGGTATATGTACCACTCTGGCTCAACCCAGTGCCCAGACTCTAGAACATGAGTTTTATATTGCAGATCATATCCTTTTCTCCAATTACAGCACAGTAAAATCAAAAGTTTCATAATTTCTGACCAGGAGACTAGGAGGCTCTGCATAACAATACTATTTTATTTTTTTAAAATAATACAGTGAATGTGAAGGGTAGCATCACCAAGAAGTATAATAAAAAAGGTCCATACTACATATGTATATATTATATAAAGGGTTTTTGGGAATATGCAAAGTAATAGCAACAAACGAAAACAAAACTTAAAGTAGCCAGCAACTATCTCACTGAATAGGAAACATTACGTTGTATTCACAAAGTCCCTCCCTACATGCTACCGATCAAGTTTCAGTAAGTCACAGAAAAAAAAAAAAGGAAAAAAAATTAACAAAAAATGAAGAAAAGGCTAAGGAGTGACGGAATCAAGCCTGGGTTCCAGTCAGGGCCTTCATCTGGACATGATTGTGATCCGCAGGGGAAGAATTGGTGGGGAGCGCCTCATAGGATCCCAGCCTCCTAACGCCCACGCTCTTGGCGACGAGCGCGTAAGTGAGAATAGCAACGAGGAAGACGAAGATGACGTGAAGCAACAGAGCGAGATCGAGAATAGCAACGGCTCTGAACTTAGACTGATCAAGATCGCACTGCGTGGATCCCTCGACGCCGCTGCTAACGTCGAGGAGGCGGTGGCATCCGTCGGGGATGAAAGCGTCGGCGTAGAGGGAGAGTCCGGTCTGGAGGGACCAGAGGCCGCGGAGGCAGAAGAGGGCGGCAAGAGCGGCGTCGGCGGGGAAGAGGCGGGGAAGCGCGGCGAGGAGGAGGGAGAGGAGTGCGGAGAGAGCGGAGAGGTGAGAGGTGACGGAGAGACACTTAGCTTCGAGAGCGGAGGTTTGGAGGGAGGCTCGGGTGGAGGAGAGGGAGGAATGGAGAAGAAAGAAGGAGGAGAGGAGGGCGAAGGAGAGGTCGTTGGGGAGAGGGAGAAGAGAGGGGGATGAGTCGGAGATGAGGAGAGAGAGGGTGAGAAGGAGGAATAGGAAGAGGACTGCGGCGGATTGGAGGGATGCGAGGCGGTGGACTGGGGTGGCGCCTTTCACTAAGGGGTCGGAGTCGGCGGAGAGAATGAGTTGATGTGCGATTGCTATGAGGAGAGATAGGATTGTGAGGTGAAGTTGAAGGTGTCGCGGGCGTGGGAATGGGTGGAAGGGTTTGGCCGCGTAGCTTTGTGGCGATTTGAGGTAGTTTCTTGTGCTGCATATTAGATGGTATAGTCCCAGCGAGAACACTGCTCCCCCACACATCACTTGGTACCCCAGACTCCCCATTCTTCTCTCTTCTCTCTTCTCTCTTCTCTTCTTCCCTATTCAGATCTTCCCCTCCCCCCTTCTCTATATTATATTCTTTTTCTTTCCCTCGCTTTCCTTATTCTCTTCTCTCCCCCTAATTCTTATGTCATCCCCCCCAACCTCTCTCTTCCCTCTTTCTCTTTTCAATTTCACTGCTGTTTATTATCGTCCCACATAATTTTTAAATTATATAAGACTATATTATCTTCTACATTTTTAATTTATATATATATATTATGAATGAAATTTTTATTAGTAATATTAATAATTTAAAGTGTATTTTAATACAGTATTTAATTAAGTACTTATTTAATAAAAATTGTATGATAACTCATCTCATAAATTTAATCATTAAATCTATTGAAATAAGTTTAAAATAACTTATTTTGATCAACAATATTAAAAATATTTATGAAAGTCATAACTTCTTACAATTGTTTATAAACTATTCTAAATAAGCCAACGAGCAAATCGGGTTCTAGCCAAATGTATACCTGCGCAGTATTGAATGGAATTCCAAAACGTAGCAGGAGATGAAGTTGATTGCTACTCTATATCTAGCTTGCCACGAATTTGGCAAATTCAAAATCTGATGTGTCGCATCCTTGGAGCAGGTTCATATTATTTTTCACCTCTATAAATAAAAGCTTTGGAAACAAGGAGACATCAAAGAGAAGCAAAGCTTCTTAGAAAAAGAGAAAGGTCAAAGCTTCTAAGAGTAAAAGAAATAGTGCCAGTAAATCTTAAGAATGTAAGAAAAATATGAAAATGAATTTTCTGTATTTTTATTTTTATTTAAGTGAATTATTTATTTAAGTAAAAATAAAACTACAAGCCACAAGCCTCCTTTCTTTTTCATCTTTTTTTTTTATTATTATAACTCTTTTTTTTTTCTCCACTTTTTTTTATCTCTTTCTTCTCACCCTACTCCATCTCTTTTCTTTCACCTCCACTCAACCTCTCTCTTCTTTCTCATCTTTTCTTCCTTCAACCTCATCTGGTCTCTTTTTCCCTTTCTTTTCATTTGTCTCTCCTCTCCTTCATCATCATTCATTCTCATTTTCTTCTCTCTTCATCTATCCTTTTTTCCTCCTTCTTTCACTTTCCCTCACCTTCATTCTTCCTTTTGTTCTTGCCTTCATCTCCTTCTTAGTCTTCTTTTCCCTTTTTTTTTTCTAGTTTTTTCGTCCTTATTTCTGGTTTAAGTGAAAATTATCATTTTTGTTAAGCAAATTTTGCTTGCTCAAGCAAAAATTACTTTTTGACTCTTAAGTGAATTTTTTGGATGTAAGCTAGAATTACTTTTTACTAAATTCGCTTAAGCAAATTTTGTTTCACTTAAGTGAAAACGTACTACATGGTGTAGTTTCCACCAAAATTGTAAAGAATTCAAATTCGAAAAATACAGAGTTTAGTATTACTTCTATAACTTCTTAATACTACAAATTTGTACTATTTGAACAGGAGTAAATCTCCTTAGAAAAGTTATATTTTGTAACTTTTGTATTTAGAAGATGAAAAAACATTGTAACTATCTCATATGTTATGATGAGGGTGATTTTTTTTATTATGGTTTTTTTAATGAAATTATCAAAATATGACATTTTTTATAAAATTACTTAAATAAGATATATCTAAAAAATGTCAATGATGATTTCAGAGTGTATAAAAAACAAAATTTTATAAAATAAAGTCACCATTAGTAAGTTTAGAGAGAGAAAAAGTACAAATGACTGATAAAAATCACCACTAGCAATCTTTGAATGTCAGAAAAGCTTTTTAACTTTTTAAAATTCTCTGACAGTGAACTTTGACCAATGAAAATTTTCAAAAAAATGTAATAAAATGTCATTGGCAATTTTTAATTGGTGAGGCTATAAATATTACAATTTTTGCTCATAAAAACCTATTCTTAAAACCATTTGAAACACTTCTTAGAGAGTGTCTCTAAAGCTTGTGTTTATCAGAAGAAAAAATGAGTGTGACTGTGGTAATTTATTTTAATTGTGAGATTAAAGCAAATATAAGTAAAGGTGTGGCATTTTCAAGCGAAAAACCAACATGTGTGTATATTTCATATAATGTATCATTTGAAGATTTAAAGTATTGACTTTGTCAATACGTTCATAAAGTTTTGTTTCTAAACAATAGAAAATGTTATGTATCGATGTCCAATATTGAAATTTGACAGTTTTATGCAATATTATTCAATTTTACTAACTAACGATGATATTTTTCAATAAATGTTTCAGATACATTAGCAGTGTTATCCTTCAAGTAGTATGATTAAGTTGTATGTTGTTTTAAAAAATAATAAGGTTCAAGAAAAATTTGCGAGCATCATGCTAGAGACAGAGATAGAATGCAAACACAACAACACTTCATTTGCTAATATATATATATATATATATATATATATATATATATATATATATATATATATAGTATTGCTACATATATAATTTTATTAAATTAATTTCTATAATATCTTGTAAATTAAATTGATATAGAATATTTTCTCACGCATAAAATAATTATTATCGTTAATTGTATATTAATAAATAAAAATTAGTGATTTATTTATAAAAAAAATATAAATATCATCTATTATTATCACTGTATTCAATAGCTTCTCAAATTCATATTATCGTTCCAAGCACCTTTTATTATATCAAAATTATCATTAATTATCTTTTTTAAAATTTTAACTTACACTTCACTTGTTATTTGAATACTCAAACATACTAATGAAGAAAAGCAATTATAAGAAAGAAAATGCATGAAACTACATTAAAGGAGGGTACTATTTTCTTTTTATCAAAGTAAATAATTAGATTAGTCTTTAAGACTGTAAACATAAAATAAATCAGATCATGAGATTTTAAAATGAATTTATTAATCTTCAATTTTGTCAAATATTGAGAATTTTAGTCCTACTAAAATTTTTTATTAACTTTACATAGCCCAAATGATACTGTTTCCCCTCCAGTTACAACCCTAGTAACTAGTTTGGAGAGTTCACTTGGTTTTCTTTCTCTCTGCTTGCTCCCACGATGGTGCAATGGGTTGACCCATTTGGGTTTTTCATCAGTGCCAAAGCGAGTAGTGACTGACACTCCTTTCTCTCCATCAAGAGGTTGGTGGCAGAGGAGGGAAATGGTTGGTTATTGTGTTTTTCAACGACTTGAGTTGTAACTTTTTGGGGCTTATGCTTATTGATAGCAAGAGTGAAATGGAATGAGAGCGATCAAAGGAAGAAAAATAGGAAGAAGAGTATGAAGAAGGTGCTAATTTGCTATTGTTATGACCCACAAAGTTATATTTGGCAAAGCGAAGAGCATTTGCTAGGAACCCACGAAGTAGAGCTCTTCCTCTCCCTCCTTAGCTATCACAGAGCCTCAAGGCTTGTCAAACTAGCGACGGAAGCTCTAACAAGTCCATTTTTCAAGGATTCATTGTGGCACCGACGGGTGGGTTAGAGAGCTTGTCAACACCACTGGAGGAGTTAACAATGGTGTCACGAAAGAGATGAATACTGTTGTTAGATTTGAGGATCTTCTTGTTGGTAGAGTAACATTTTCATCTCCGACAACAGTAAACGAAGGCAGAGACGACAATAATGAGGAGGGCGCAGGCAACAGCAACAATGGCAACGATAAGAAATATGCTAGAGCTAGATTTAGATTTAGAGGTTTAAAGGAGTAGTACAATATCAAGGACCGGTGTGTGAGACACTGTCGTTTGGGTACATCAGTCGTTCCAAGTGTCACTGAACACGACACCTCAATAATGGTTAAAGTCATAATGACAAAAACTGTTAGTTAAAATAAAGTACTCAATGCATGATAAAGTCAAAGATTAACGGACCAATTTCAAAATCTCAAGAATTAATTTATCTGCTCTCACAATCTCATGAACTAATCTGGAGACTTACTCTCCTTATCACGAATATAGGATTTTATCTTGCATTACTTGAATGTGATGTTAATAAATACGCTGAGGAGGATTCAAAGGAAGAATTATATCGCCCCGATAATGCAGCATGGCGATAAAACAGAGGCATTTGCCATCAAGAATTGGTAATGGTACATGGCTTGCGAATTCATGTTTCAGCAATTACAAATCCTATATTGCAAATCTATATTACAAATACAAGACAAGTTCACTTAAAATCGCTTTGCCTCAGTCATTTCTTCCAACTTCCAGCTGCAAATGCGCAGTCAACCATATCAAACTGTATTGCATTACACTCCTCAACACATTTCTTTTGGTCAAAACACTCTTCACACCATTAAACACTAACGAAATATGAGAAGATTCATCAATTTAAATCAATCTACAAGTAATGAAGTAGTAGAAAAATCTGCCCAGCTTGTATGCACTTGCACACTAAAGAATGAGTACTAGAAGTAGGATGACCAGCACAACCACAAAAATTACAAGCACCCACCAAAACTGCAAAGTAAGAAATATTATATGAGAAATCATATGTTACCAGAATGTTGTACAATGGTTGTAACATCACTAGAAATTACAATAATGTTGTGTAGAATACTACACTTGGAATTCTTCCAAGTTTGAAATATTTTTCTCTAAGTAGCCAATGAGTGGCGTGTAGATGTTAACATGCAGGGGAAGTGTGCAAATAGTGCCATTTGTAAGAAATAAGACAAATTGATCATATGAAAAATAAATTCCAAATGTCATACATGAAATTGACGGCATTATATTTTATTGTCTATGAAATGAAGCTAACTTGCCCCACTACAAGTGGGAAGCTGAAACTTGATAGTTTTTGACTATTATTTGAGCTTTTTCAGTGTTATAAATTTTTACAACTCACCCATGAGGTTCTGGATTTCACACTTTTGGAAGCCTTGGCTAGCTGGACCTTTCCTTGGGTTGTTGCACCAGCAGAAGCATCGATGTTTGATTGAATGTCGTCTGCCAGAATGACACATACAATGTGAACAAAAAGAATGACTAAATGTCAAGGCAACAAGAAGCAAGCAAGCTATATAAATTTTCACTCTACAGAATGGTATTCTTATTTACCAATAACAACACCCTGATCATGAACCAGAACAGCTAGGTCCTTGAATATTTCATTTGCTTGTCCTATTTGCTCTTCTACCTCTCTAATTCCCTGTTCTCTTTCTTCAATCATGGCCTCGTTGAAGGATATTTCATTATCCAACAGAAGTATCTCTTGCCTGCAGTTTTATTTCAGTGATCAAGCAAATCAGATGGCAAAAGATTATTCTTCAATCAAGAGTTGAATAAGTCAAATTAAGTACTTATTCAATATGTTTTGTCTACATGAGCATGTCATAAATTTGATTACGAAATTTACCAAAATAAGATGAAAACAACTTAGTTTGCTAAGTTGTACTAATTATTGAAATAAGCTAAAAGAAGCTCATGAAAGTCATAGGATATTTCCATAAACTGTCTATAAGCTCTTCCATAATATAATTTAGTAAGTCCAGTGAAATAGCTGAAATGTTGTAGGCTTACCTCTTCTGCTCTCTGATGAAAGGTTGGTTTTCCACATCTATCCCAACTGATGCTTCACCGGGGCCGGAGCTGTTTACAAACACACGAATGATAGAGGAGAGCTAAAATCAGATAAAGAAAGTTGGCATAATTAAGTTTTGAAACAGCATAGAAGTAATTTTTTTTACTATTATGAAAAGAAATGGTTGACCTTGTTGGTAAAGGAGAAGAAGGAGCAGCAGGGGTGTAACTCGATTCGCGCTCCGAAGCAAGCTGCTGTACTTTTTGGAACTCTTGTAATGTGGTCTGGAAATCTCTTGCAAGTTTAGCATCTTCAATTTTCTTACTAGCCTGGGTTGGAAAAAGGAGAACACGGAGGGTTAACTAATATCCAAAGTCCAAACATTTTTCTTTTTTTCCTTTTTTATAGCCACCATTCATAGTTTTCGAGCATAATAAAAGAAACATAAAAAATGCAGCACCAACCAAATACAGGACCAAAAGTCAGATGCAAAACCAGAAAACATGGCAAGGGTACGATCAATTGACTTTTCTTACACGACATGCTATTATTAACTAGTCTCCCTTGCTACAACAACACTTAATTTATTGAAAAAAATTCCAAATACAAACTAGAAGCCATTTCCCCCCCTCTTTTCTAGGGTGTGTTATAAATATGATCAATTGTGTTCAATCAAAAGTCAAAGTCACACATGAAGCATCAAAGAAAAGATAATTAATAAAATGAATATAGACGAAGTAAAAACATACATTGGCATTAGCATCACGATCAGATTCAGTCAAGGATTTGAGCTTAGAGGAAGTATCCTTCACCAGCTGCAATATCCTCTGCCTCGTATTGTGCCTACCAAACACAGCGTAGTGAAAACAGACACAAATAAAAAAAAATCAAATAAAAGAAATCAGAAAGAGAGAGAGATAGTAAGGTGAAGGTACAGCTTCTGACGGTGTTCGGGAGTGTCTTTGACGGTTCCAACCGCATCGACGAGTCGCCGGAAAGTAGCGACGGCGGTGTTGATCTGGAAAATTCCGGCAGCGACGGCCTGAGACGGTGACTGGTTTCGGCGAGAGGGAGGGTTGGGCCCACCTTGGATATCTTGAAAACTCATGGCTAATGGAACGGAATCGAAGCGAAAGAAGCAAAGGGTTAGTATAACTCCCAGAAGGATGGTTTCCCTTTCACAGGTAATTGAATTTGAAATTTGAGCCAATTGGGTAGTGGCACCTTAACACGAATGTGACCATTACTACACAGTCCCCACTCCCCCTTCTGTTCTACCCTTGGATCAGCAAATTAATATATATATATATATATATATATATATATATATATATATATATATATCCTGAAATTTATCAAGATAATTTTTTAGTAAACTTTTAAGATAGTAGACTGATAGATTAGACATTTTAATTCTTGAGATATTATTTTATTTATAAATTTTAATTTTGAAATTTTTTTGTCTTTAAATTAAAAAATTGAAACAAATTTGATTTTATAAAGTTGAAAATTAATATTTAAAAAAATTAAAATGTCTGATTTGTATAATTTTAAAAATCAATTTAAGAAGAAAATATTGTATTTACTTTTTTTCTTTGTGGTTATTAGATAGAGTAGATTTTATCAAATTTTATGAATATTTATAAAGATAGATAAAAATAAAATTTGTACATATCAGTTAATTAACTAAGGTAATTTTTCAATACCCTATCAACGAATACTGACTTAAAAAGGTTTTGTAGGTAATTTGTAATTGAAAAAAAGTTTGTTGACGCTTCTTTATATAAAGAGAAAGATAAAAACAAAAAAGAAATGATAAATGATATAATATGATAGAAAGTATAAAATAAAAAATATAAAGTGAATATTAATACTAATTATAGTGATCTTTATATATAAAAATTGTTTATAGAAAACATCTTTCTCCTAAGCTGATAGGTGGATCGTGAAAGAAAGAAAGAGAGAGAGAGAAAATAAAGGCAATTAGTTTGCTGACACAAGAAAATGCATTGTTTTTTCTTCCTCGTCAGTGTGTGTTCAGACTCAAAAGTTATCAGAGTTTCATTTCTTTATGGTTGGATGGGCACGTTGCGTGACAAGTAGGGCCTTATCACTTATAGCAAGATTAATAAACTATAACAGGTAGTTAAGACCTCTTTATGTTGATGATTGGATTTTTATTTTATTCAATCTTTTTTTTGTTAATGATTTATTGTTTAATACTTTAATATTACGTCTTTCCACATTTGATTTGAAAGAAAAATCCAGATTTTTTATTTTATTTTAGCTTTACCGTTCTTATATTCTAATTCTGTCAATTATCGTTAACACACGTTGATATAAATATACGAAATAAACATCTAGCCTTGTATTTGGGATACTCATCTTTCACTAGAAACAAGTTCTACTGTCTGAAAGATATCCATGGTGTTACTTGACATTTTAGAAGGTAATTGAACATCCAGACACAACTAAAACAAAAAAAGGTAAAAGAACATCTTAATTTTGCACATTATTTTAAACGGTATAATTTTATTGACCGGTTTTATACAAGGGTTAACCAAGTTTATTTGCAGGAAAATAATGCAGAAAAAAATTGCAAGAATGATTTATAAGCTTAAAGCAAAAAAAATAAAAAAATAAAAAAATAGAATTTTAAAATAAAAATTTTATTTTTATTTCTTTTGCCCAGAAAAAATCGTATTGAACTGATAATAATAGTCTAAGCTATGGGGGCTGAGCTCAATATGCATTAACGATGCTACACATCAATACATATTGTCATGAAGCTTGAAATCTTGGTCAAATGATTTTCATTACAATTGGTAAAACGTGGTTACAAGAATTTCTTTCTATGAAGAATACAAGTATCTATGAGGAAATAAAACAAATCACATGACAACTACAAACAACAGTATATTTCTCAATTATCTGCAACAAAAATGCATCATTCAACAGGCTGATTTCTAGTTTTCTTAGAATGTACTAGCTAGCGTGAGAATGCTTTAGTCCTTCACCCATACAAAAGGTGAAATCTTGATGTTTTGGTTAAAGGTTTACTGGATGAGTATAGGTCATCCTATGTAGCTTTTGAAAGTGAAGTTGTTTTGTGAGTGCAAAAATAGAAGCTGATCAGGTCACTAGCAGTTGCCTTCTGATATATCACAAATCACAATACATGCTCTTGTCCTGCATATGGGGATGCAATTCAGGAACACAATTTGGACAACCACAATTCCGAGGTGCTGGTAACTAACCTCTGATAAGAAGTGCACTGTCACCAGTATCAATTGATAGTGCTGATTTGTTCTGAGGTCCTGTAGTGCCAAGTCAGTCATGCAAAACAATCTTTTTTTGCATCCGCCATGGTTAGTTCCCGCATTTCAACTCCAATGGTAAATCCGCCAAAATTGATGTATTTGTGATGTAAGCAGTAAGTCAAGTTTCCAACTTACACATTGGCAGGAATTGACCAGGTTAAGAACCTAGTATTTTATGAAGGTGGGTAGTAAAGCATGAAGTTCAGCCAAGCATTGAAAGATCCAATTAAGAAGTTGTTCTTTTGGTAGCTCTAACAGAAGTTCAGCCTGCAGAGGGAAATCATTAGGAAAAAGAAAGATTAACTAGTTGCATTTATACAAATAACTAGTAGAAGTTCAGCCTGCATTTTACATAAAATACTGGACTTATGATTGATATAGATAAATGGTAACCTCACTTTTTACGGCAATGCATTGCTCTCAAATCCCAATGCATTTACATCTGAGATAGCACGAAAAGAAAACTAGACAGACCATTATCCCTGCATCTAAATGAATACTTGAAAAAAGTACCCAACAATATATTTGAATGATTATTTTCTGATTATTTTTACAATGTACAGTGGTGCCTATTTATATGCTATGATAACCAATTCTATGCTCAGATCATGGGTGACAATCATACCCAATTATGCTAATTACAGAAATAAGTAACAAATTAAATACAAAAAAGGATAGAGAGAAATTAGAGGGAAATCAGAATATTTTACAACACAAATCCTTAAAGCTAAAACAAAGTAGGAAAAGGTAGTATAAATAAATTATGTCCTTATGCATTAATTTCAGACCAACAGAAAGTTGTGATTCTATCCATAAGGATTTCTTAACAAAATGGAACTTTATGGATCAAAACATCTTTCTATCCCTGTTTGTTTTGTCCATAATTTTTCTCTAGGTCGTGATAAGATGTCTACGCGTGCCATCAAATGTGTCTTCCTAGTCTACTCTCGTGTCCAAAAAAGTTACCACTGTTATTCTCCCACCACACTTCAGTAGATATCAATTTTTTTGAAGATAGTCCATGCTTCACACTTCTTCAATTGACTTCATCTCTGTCTTCAGGTATTACTTGTTCCTCATTTTGCCTCCTACTTCTTCCTTCCCATCAGCATCTGATCTTGGTGAACTTGATCTTGATATACAACGGTTTGGGACTACTTATGAGTGTCAACCACACCCTGCAACAGTCCCTACACTTGAGCTCAATGATTCAACTCCTGCAACTGAACCTGGTGATTCAGCTCCTGCTCCAATCGCTTCTCTTGCTCCGGATCCACCTGCCTGTGCCAATTTGCCCATAGTTGTCCATAAAGGTAAACTATTGTCTTCTACTTTTTATGCCTCTATCTCTGCTATTTACTCTATTTTTATTCCTCCGACAGTACAGGAGACTTTATCTCACACTAGATGGCGTCAGACGATGATTGATGAAATGTCAGCCTTGGACTCAAATCATACTTGGGTGCTTGTTCCACCCTCCCAGGAAAATCTATTGTTGGTTGTCGGTGGGT
The DNA here is from genome assembly GCA_024086825.1 of Abrus pulchellus subsp. cantoniensis. NCBI lineage: Eukaryota > Viridiplantae > Streptophyta > Magnoliopsida > Fabales > Fabaceae > Abrus > Abrus pulchellus. The sequence goes on from CM044050.1 coordinate 16,635,849, forward strand.
CTTCAAGGTTAAAATGGGTCCTAATAAACAGGTGGATTACAAAGGTACTTTTTCTTCTTGGTAAGATGTCTCACATTGACTAGGACTAGAACTATAATACTTTTTATAAAGGTTAGGGTAGTCCTCCTCCTATGAGCTAGCTTTTGAGAGTAAGTTAGGCTCAAATTTTTTAACATAGTATTAGAGCCTATTCAGTTTGAATGTTGGGTTATCTATAGATGTCCAGTCCTGCTGGGCCACCCATACAGATGTTTAGTCCTGGACATGTGGAGGGAGTATTAAGATGTCCCACATTGGCTAAGATTAGAGTCATAATACTCCTTATAAGGGATAGAGTAGTCCTCCTCCTATGAGTTAGCTGAGGAGATCTATATGGAACAACCTTTTGGATTTGTGGCTCAGGGAGAGTCAAACCTTGTGTGTAAATTGCACAAGTCCTTACATGGCCTTAAAACAATCACCTAGAGCTTGATTTGGTCAGTTTAGCAAAGTTATACAACAGTTTGAGATGATCTGCTGCAAGGAAGACCACTCTATTTTCTTTCAGTGTTCATCATCACAACAATATATCTATCTTGTGGTTTATGTAGATGATATTGTGATTATATATGATGATCAGAAATGCATCAAGGCTCTAAAACAACACTTGTTCCATCAGTTTTAGACTAAGTCTAGGTCTTTTGCTTTACGTCCTTGGGATTGAGGTAACTCAATCAAAGTTAGGTATTTCTCTTTCTCAAAAGAAGTATACCTTTGAAATCTTGGACTCTCAGAGGAGACAGATCTTCTAGATTGCAAACCAGTTGACACCCCATGGATCCCATCATGAAACTTCTACCCAATCAAGGGAAGCCTTATCTTGATCTTGGATGATATCGAAGACTAGTGGAAAAATTAAATTGTCTCACCATGACTCAACCTAATAATATTTTTTCTTGTCAATGTTGTAAGTCAATTCCTTAACTCTCTCTGTGAGAGTATTGGCATGCTGTTTGGATTCTTAAATATATTAAGAGATCACTTGGAAAGGGACCTGTTAAGGGCACACTAATATTGTTGGATACATGCAAATTGAGCAGGAAATGTAGGAGACAAGCGGTCCACCTTAGGCTATTGCGTTTATCTCATGGAAAGGTAAAAAGCAAACTGTTATTTTCAGGTCAAATACAGAGGCTGAGTATCATGCCATGGCTCACACTACATGTGAGCTACTATGGCAGTTTTATGAGGTTGGTGCTATAGAGATTATGTGTAATAACCAATTAGCTTTATATCTCTCGTCCAATCCAGTGTTGCATGAGAGAAAACAAAACATATCAAAGTGGATTGTCATTTCATCAGGGAAAATATTCTCTCTAGCATCATCAAGACTTCCTTTGTTTGCTCTAAAGATCAGTTGGGGGATATTTTTACTCAGTCTTTACATGGCCCTAGGATAATGTACATATGTAACAAGTTGGATGTATATAATCCACCTTGAGGGAGAGTGTTGAGATACTATTCTGATTTGTTGAGATATTATTAGCTTTATAGTTACCTATTATTTGCTTTGTAATTTAGTTACTTTAAATAGATTAATCCAAATTCCCAAACGCTACGGATTGGCATTGTCTCCTTTGTATATAAATATTGTACAAATTACTTAGAAATATATGAAAAACATTGCTCGCATTCAACTTCAAGTATATCTATCAATAAAATGACCAAATTAACTACATACTACTAAATATTTCATGTGGGAACGTGTTGAAGACAAGAAAACTTCTAAAATGAGGGGGAAACTGAACAAAATAGAAAGGAAAATTCCAAAAGAGATCACCAAATTAAAGAATTCAGATCTACAGGATTTCTATGTAATACCTTAATCTGGTCCCCCTCAAGAACCAATGAATTTCTATGTAATTCTGATGCCATGGAATCTATCATCATCCTGAATACCTTCTTACTCATGTTTGTTTTCATAAAGATCATCTTCCCTGAAGAGTAAATTCTGGTTATTCCTAAATCAGCTGCCATCCTCCTCAAGTAAAGCTTTTTTAGTAAAATCTCCATGGAGCGAGGCTCTTTGCCATATTGGCGGCGTAAATTCTCTGTAAATTGCATCAGACTCCAGATGTCTTTTTCAGCAACTCTCTCGGCTTCATTTATAATTTCCATAGGGTTCTCCAGATAATTAATGTAGTCAGACGGGAGATGAGGATTGATGTTTATGTCAACCTAAATAATAATAAAGTAGAAAATGCATCAAACATGAGATCTCCATTATATGCAAATTATACAGATGCTATTTACAGATTTTACATAAAAAAAAAATACATACATACATACATATGAGAACATTATTTCAAACCAGCAGTAATATTCTCAGGACTATATTGGTGTAGGCTAGTGTTTGTATTTAGAAATTACTGTTAATTTAGTTATGTTCTATATTTTGTTTAGATGAATCAAGTGTATACTTAGTGCAGAATATTATGTATTTGATGGAATTTTCTATTGTGCCCATGAGCACATGGTGTAAAAGCATTAAATGTACTCTATTAAATGCTTTAAAAAGTAAGCATTAAATGACTGATGTATTTCAATATAATAAATATTTTCTTTTACAATAAAAACATTTTAATTTTGACTTTTTATTGTGTGCCCATGGTCACACCATCAACAACCCTTATTTGATTTAGGGGAATTTGTACTAATTAATCCAAAATTTTGTTCAAGTATAAAAAAAGTCCTTCCATAACAAATAATAGAGTTATACAAAGACAATAAAACAAGATTTGCTCTGTTAGGGACTAATGTTATAAATGATACATCCCTGAATATGGATCATTCAATATCATTTGTCGACTAGTTTAGCTTACAGTGCACAGATTCTAAATGACAAAATCAGTTCAGTATAATCATCCATCCTCAGAGATCAATTATTGAGTAATTACTATTGGCATGTATGACACATTATATTCATAGAAGCATTGCGACAGATGACCTAATACCATCTTTTCAACCCGAAAGTAAGGCATAAATGTGACTTAGAACACCATATTTTTGGGTTTTCAAGTAAAATCTTTAACTGCAATATAATTTCAGCATTTTATATTTTCCTAGTTAACCTCAAGCAGGAGAAAAACAGTGTCAGATTTGATTTTTTGAACCCTGTTTACAATCAGATAAGCATGTTTCAAGCATTAGCTATACTAATGTCTTAAATCCTTTGCAGTAGTCTTAAATCCTTTGCAGTACATTTTTTTTAACTAAGCATATACCTGGACTGAGTGATAAGGAACTGAAACAACACGGTGATCTTCAACCTGGAAGTCAAAAAGAATAGGATAGGATAAGCCCAAAACTAACAGTCAGATGATAAAAAATTATTGAGCAAAATGCTAGGAATGCAAATTTTCACTTTTAAGCCAATATACATGCGTGCAAATTAAACAAAAGAATACTTCTATTTGACTTGGAGACTAGAACCAATGGCACATAGTAAGAAACAAACTGCAAATTGAAGTTTACCTTTGACAAACTCTCAAAGAGCATCTCAAAGAAAAGATCAACACCAACATTTCCAACATCTCCTGATTGTTGTTCACCAAAAATTGCACCAAAACCTCTTATACCCATGTCTTTCTCAGCTAGTTGGAAGCCTTGACCTAGTTCACGGCATTCTTCAACAGCAGCAAGCCTCTCCTATGGGAGATCACTCAGTAGAACGTTAGTTTTGGGCAATAATTTAGCAACTAATATTCTATATTTCAAATAAAAGAATCAATTTAAGTCTAGGAATAATACAGTAGTGGTATGAAATACACTAAGTTATATGACAGTCATTTGTCATATCTGATGAAGCAAGTATTATTTCATGCAATATAATTTCATAAATAAAAGGTAAAGATTGATCAGAAATATACCAATGCTTGATCAGAAAGCATGCTTTTATCAGGGTAAAATAAGTATGCATGTGCTTCCTTATCCGCTCGCCCAACTCTTCCACGCAACTACCAACATTGAACAAAAGGAAAAATTACGAATATTAATGAAACAGCAAAAGATGATCTAGTCTGGTCTGGTTTCCTGTGTTCCAACCAAAACAAAAAACTGAAAGGACTTTTAAAAAAATGCATACAGATACAGGCAATGTTGTCATCTTACCTAGGATTGGGAAGGGGTTGATGAATGCAGATTTTACTAGGTTTTATGTAGTTTTCTAGGCTGTTTTTGATAGAAAATGTAATTTGAAAAGTGAAAATTGCACAAAAATATATAAATGTTCAATAAAGTAAATTGTTATCTTTAGTAATTCAAATTGTGTGAATTTAATAGAATTCTGATGTAATTTTGTTAGTTTTGTAGGAGATTCTAAGTTAAGAGTCTTGAAAATAAGGATTGGAGAAGAGAAAATAAAAGAAAGTCAAAGAATTGAGCTTAAAAGATCAAGAATCAAGTGATATGTGTCAGGCGTAGCAACTTTGGATGCATATAGTTAACACTTTGAAGAAGAAAATCTATGAAGATCAATAGCGTAACAACTCTAACTGCTGAAAGTTATCACTCCAGCAACAAAATTCATGAAAGGACTTGCACGTAAACACTTTACCTAGTGAGAGTATCAACCCCCAAGGCTAATTTACACAGAAAGCTTGCGCATAGCAATTCTTGGTGCTGAAAGTAGTTACGCGCAAGGTTAAAACACATAACAGACTTGCGCGTAACAACTCTGGGCAGTGAAAGTATCAACACGCAGTTGCACGTAACCACTCTAGCTGTTGAAAGTAGCTCCGTGCAAGGCAAATTCACACAGAACACATGCGCATAGCAACTCTTGCTATTGAAAGTGTCTACGCGCAATAATAGATTTTGGAAAATTGCTTTCTGTAATGGCCCAGATTTTGTAACTTTATATATATATATTAATTTATTAATATAAATGTATGTGAATTGCTATATATTGGTGTGTTTGATTTATATGATGATGATGGTGTAGATATGTGCATTTGACTATGTTATGAAGCTAATTCGTGTGTAGGAATATATGTGATTTGATTGAGATTATTTGACTTGTGATTGGGTTGGATTGATTGAAAAATAAGCTAAATGTATGTTGAAAGAATGTTCTCGTTGTAGTGAGAAGGCACTGGGAGAAGGGCGACTAAGAGAGGTGCATTTCTGGGTATAATCTAACTGTAGCAAGATTCTACAGAAACCATAATGCATATTCATCTGAGACTTTTGCTGTAGCGAGAGGGGGCGTCGCTGCAACGATGGATGTTTCGCTATAGCGAGAGCATTGCAATCAGAGAGATATTTAACGAGTTTAAGATTTGAAAAATTCATTTCCCATTTCTCTCTTCGAAATCCCTACGATTCTCTCAACTCAAAACTCTATTTTACCGATTAAATTGCCTCCAAAGCCGTTTGGGAGCTAGATTGAAGGTAAAAATCGTGTTTGTAACACTTGGAAGTAAGTTCTATGGATTAGGATTCCAATTTTTCATCCCTTTCTTTGATTTCTCGGTTTCTCATGGAATTTTTCATGTGTTTAGGATAAAATTCGTGTGGGAAACGTTTTCATTGTTAATTTTGTGATTGGGTCTTCATTTTGAGGTAAGCGGAGACTCTACCCTATCTCCTTTTATTTGAAAATTCGTTTATATTTTTATTTCTAGAGTTGTGATTGAAATAGAACGTAGAAAGGTGTGCATTTGGATGAAAATGACTTAATTGTGATAGGATATAGTAGAAATCTTGTGTGGAACTTAGTGTGATTGACAGTGAGAAATGTGTGTGATGAATAGTGAATGTTATGTGTGATGAAATGAATGATTGTAGGGAGATTGTGATAAAAACTGTGTGATTGAATATTGCGTGATGGAATATGGGTGTATGAGCCTTTGATTGCGAATGAATAATATTAGACAAATAAAATGTGTATGAAAGGCATGATGAACTGTAAATATGAAATGTGTTCGAAATGTTGGAAAACTATGAATGATTCAATGATACACTGGGGGTGTAGAAGATGAGGACAATATAAATACCTTGGAAAAGAGAAGATGGTGGTAACACTAATAGTGAGTGTGAATGCATCACAGGCCACACACTCTCCTCCTGACTTGGCCTCTGACTAACACCTTTACTTGAGGGACTCAGTACCTCACACGTTGTATCCGTGGAGCGATAGCTATCTAGCGATCATCCATGGTGTGAACTGAATAAGTTCTTGAAGTTGAAGGTATCAAGAATCTGTGATCACAATACCACAGTGAGCGTGACTAGTGTGCAGTGAGCGCACGTGAGTATTGTGTGTTAATTGTTTGATGGTGTAGTGAGTGCACCTGTTTGTGATTGAGAATGAAATGATGGAATTAATGTCTTGTACTTGTTGATGCATGATTTAAAATGTTAGAAAATTTGTGGAATGGGTAAGGTGAGATTCTATGCTTGTTTGTGTGTGTGTGATAGTGTAGAGTACCCACTCTTACATTTATTTTTCAGGTGACCAAGATGATCAGCATCAGACTCAATGAAGGAATAGATGATACTGCTATAGGACTTAGAATATTTATTTTTGGAATTGAAATGTATTAATTAAGTTCTGTAATAATGATTGATTCAAACTTGTAATCCATCTTTATTTTAAAATACTTTATTAAACTATATATTAGAAATCGTTTGAATAAAAAATTTTATTATTTCCAATTTTGTGAAATTTATTTATTTAAAAATTAAATTAAGCTGTTACACTATCAAGTATCAACTTTGGACGTTTAAAGTTCCTACTCCAGCTTTAGAAGGTTCTGAAAGGCCTTCTATGTTATAACTCTCAGTGATTAAAGTGTCAATGTGGAAGAACGCAAAAAAATTATAAAAAGCTAAAAACTCAGATCTTTTGAAAATTTTTTTTATTTTTTCATTTTTACACCTTAGGAGATTTAGAGAGGGAGAATGAGGACGACTTCCAAGCTCTGAACATTGAAGAATTAGGCTGGAGATTGAATTTATGAAGAAATTCTGCAACTCCTTTTCTTCTACTCTTTCTTTCTCTTTTTCTTTTAGAAACATGTTCTGATTTCTTTTGATTAAAGATTGATGGATCCGATTTTGATATTGTAAATTGATTGTGAATTTGGATTTGAAGACTTTGATTATATTAAACGTTTAATCCTTAATTCAATTCTTGTATTAGCTATTAAATTGAATTGAACCTAGAGGGATTTTTATCAATGGAAATTGAGTTAATTTCTTAGATTTGAATTGAATGTCAAGGTTATGGATATCTTAGAGATAAGAATTCATGATCTTGTGATTTCTTAATTTATAATGCCTAATGCAATGTTTGACTGAATTACACCTAAGGAATTAGAGTAGTTTAGTTAGGTATTAAGATCAATGAAGCAAAGAATTGTCCTTTGATTAATCTAGTAAAATTGATCATCAATCAATCAATTAAAGAACTTAGAGTTCAGATCTACTTCAGTTTTACAATTGATAAAGAGGTGAAATCAATCCTAACTTCATTTACATATCATTCCATTACCAAATTTGTCATCCTATTTTGCTGTAATTTCTGATTTCTGCACTTTATTGCTTTTGTTTGTTAAATGATTCAAAATCTCTTCAAATTCGTTTAGCTTAATTAGTTATTAACAAAGTGGTAATTGATAGAACTAATTCCTGAAAACAATACTTGAGATTCAAACTGAATTCTAAATTTTATTACTTGCTACAACAACTTAGTATACTTACTAGTTAGTGTTCTCTAATTTTGTGACAATAGTCAAAAATCGTAAATCATGGGATCATAAAATAGATCATAAGATCCTACTAAACATGTAAAACTATACTTAAACATATATATAAGCATAAAAAATAACATAAGGAAATTAACATCTAAATCACATAATTTAATTAAACATAACTTAAAAGTCATAGGTTCTAGATTCAATACAACACATAATTAGTCAAACTAGTACTAAATAGTCATCTTTATCAATATCATCCACACTAGCCTCATCATCATCATCATCAACAGGTGGAAGGTCCAAATCATCCATAGGTGTACTTGCACTACCAACACCACTACTTGCTTCTCCATCTTGAATCAAGTTTTCATCTAAATTCATATTTGATATTAGCTCATTTTCTTCCTCTACAATCTAATCATCATCAGAAGCAACATCCTCAATGTCAAAGTTAGGTTCTTTCCTCCTCTTAATACTATTGTCTAATTTCAAGTTTGTCATGACAAATACAACATTATTCATCATTTTTTGCTTTAAACGATTTCTTTTCTTTGTGTGAACCTAAATATCAATAACATTAATCAATAATTTAACACAATAATTAAAGTAGTCCACTTAGTAGTTTTTAGAAATAACTTACCATTTCAAAAGCACTCCAATTACGCTCAAAACCAAATGAGCTACATGTCAAGTTCAATACATGAATGACAAATCTTTGTAACTCTCAATGTTCTCCATCATAAGATTCCTACCATTGTACTTGAGTTTTCACTTTCATTCTAGTAATTACTAATTTTGTACCAAAATATCATTTTTTAGCTTTGAAATACTCCAGTTGACCATCAACCTTATTCAATTCATCCATGTTTTCTATTATTTTTTCTAAACATATATAATCCATGCTTAACTTCAAAATCAGCTTCAAAATTCAGAACATAATGCAAAATTGGGTTAAGGTAGTAGCCTTTCAGCATGCAAAGGTCCATGCAATTGGTTATCCCATCTTTCATCAATTATCTCCAATAGTGGCATAAAATTAGAAATTAAAGAATGAAAAAAAAAAAAGTTCTCAAACCAAAGCTATAAATTTTCAAATTAAACTAGAGTCTAATATACTTTTTTTTAACACTATTGAAGTTGGTTTGAATCTTCTCCTTGGCTGGATCCATTTTCTCATAAATGAAATCCACGACTAGCTTGTCTTTTGAATCCACCAGACGCAACACTGTGATTAAGGGATAAGCACCCCTTAAATAATTTAGAATATCTTTCCAAAACTCCTTATTTATGACTAGATTTTCTACAACTATTCCATCCTTCTTTTTGGCAAACTTACTATCCTTCCATTTTTTGGATGTAGACATTCTCAAGAATGATCATTTATTATCAATCAAGCATTCCAAAGACAAGTAAGAAGTTGCAAAACGTGTAGCTGCAGGTCTAATTAAATTTGTACCTTGATTAAAGCTATATAACAAAGATATAAGACTAGTTCTAAAATAGATGTAAGTTGTGATTTTTTCCTGTTTGCAATAATTTTTTTATATAGCGGTATCTTCTTCTCAACATCCTCCAATATAAGATCAATGCAATGTGCAGCACATGCTGTCCAATAAAGCCTTTTCCTTTTCTCCATCAACATTTCTCCTGCTGCCTTATAATTTGCAGCATTATCCGTTACAATTTGTACCACATTTGCTTCTCCAACTTCTTCAACAACAATAGACTTCAAAAATTTTGTCTGTTGTTTTGCATATGTCAGATGCATCAATAGACTTCAAAAATACAGTTCTTACAGGACTATTTACCAAAAAATTAAGTATAGTCCTCCTTTTGTCAGTTCATCCATCGGTCATTATGGTGCATCCGATTTTTTTCCATGTAGCTTTGTGCTCTTCTAAAATGCTATTGGTCTCCTCAACTTTTTGCTTCAAATATTTTACCCGAATTTTATGATAGGATGGTGGCTTAAATCCAATACCATGTCGAGCAATCCCCTCACACATCTTTTTAAATTCTTCACTCTTCACAACATTGAAAGAAATTGCATTATTATAAAAAAAATAAAACAATTTCTAAATATGCATCCTTTCTCAAACCTTGTTTAAAGATTGAATTCATTGTAGATTGGGTGGTCACTCCCCTTTTCTTGAAAAGAGTTGCTAGACTCTCAACATCACCTTATATTATTCTTTTGCCCACATTTTCAAATTTACCAACATCACCTTCTATTCCCTTTCCTTCAAGCTCTTGTGTGTGTCTTTTTTTTTATGAATTTTTCTTACAATTTAACAACAATGTCCCACATTTGTTTACGAACATCATCAAGGACAGTCATGCAAGCTCCAACATTTTGCTTTGTTCCTGCAAAATGATGTTTGAAACAATAAACTCCTCTAGTATATTCATTCTCACAATACTTGCATTTTATCCTTCTAGCATTTCTAAACACAGAAATGTTATGGTTCCACGCCACATCATTTCTTGTTCCAGCAGTATTATTTTATTTTGATCTTAAATTTCCACTTTCGCCAACAATACCACTCCTTGCAGCTCCACTTGATTAAATCCCCTTTCCTTTTCCACAACCACCAACTTCTTTCCTAATATTATTCGCCATGCAGCAATGAAAGAACAAAAACAGAGGGGAAATGAAGAACTGAGACCCACGTAGATCCACCCACACAGAACTGAGACAGACTCACCCACGTAGAACCAGCCACACCCACGGAGAATTGTGAAACAGAATAGCAAACTAGAATAGCAAACCAGAACAGCAAACAGCAACTAACATAAAACCAATGGGAAAAAGAAATCAGAACAGCAAACACCAACCAACACAAAACCAATAGCAAACCAGAACAGCAAACACCAACAAACACTAACCAACCAGACCAGCCTGAAACTGTAGAAGTTGCAAAATCAGAACCCAAACAGAGAAAAAATGAGAGGTTAAGTGTTGTCCAATGATTGCACGAGAAGCACGGTTCAGAATAGAGAAGATGAGAGAATGGGGGTCGCATGGAAGAGAGAAGATGAGAGGATGGAAAAAAATTACCCTAGAGCAACTTTTAAAAACCAAGTCGCAAAAACCCGACCCGGAAACCCAACCCACAAAAGCCCAACCCAGAAATCCAAGTCCAGAAACCCGCACCCATGATCGGATCGGATCACCGATCCTACGATCCTAACGGAGAAGATCAGGATCTCATCCGATCTTGCAGATTTGCAATCCCAAATCCGATCAAGACCGCGAGGTAGGTTTCAGATCGTAAAATCGTACAATCTCGCGATTTTAACAACATTGGATACAAGTACTTTTTCTTTTATTGCTAGATAACAAATTTGTAAATGTTCATTTATTGCCAAGGACTAAATCACATTTGACACGCCTTAACTATACAGAAAACAAGTTATTAGGAAAAGGCTCAAGATTGGTTTTACATCGCTAACACATTCCTTTATGCAAGAGTCCTTAGAGATTTAAGCATGTTTATGAACTGGCCCACCCTACTTTGAAATGAAATTCAACCTTTTATTTAGGGGAAAAGGCAAGGCAAGGATGACAAGTTTTCTTCCACATATGAACCATAAGTTAGCCTTGGTGCTACCAAACTACACTTTCTTAGGGTGGCAAGCGAGAGGTTGGTAAGATTTAATACATCAACTATTACTTATTGGCATATACTAAAGCCCATTGTTGAAAATAATCCAGTTCATAGGGAAGTAGTCACAAGCCAACCATATATTTTAAGAGAAGCAATAAGATGCATTGCTAGTAATTTAATGATAGGTGAGACCAGAATATTACATAGTAAAGAACACCCAGCAATCAATGGCTTTTTTTCCAAAATGAATGGGTCAAATTGAAAAACAATTTCTCAAAATAGACTCGTATAAAAACATATTCCCTATTTAGGATAATTTTTGCTATGTCACTTCAAATATTGCACCTACAAGTGCGATACTTAATTTCTTTTAAAAAAGAATACATAAGTATTGCACCTACAAGGGCAATATTTATTTTTTCATAACAAAAAAATATGTATCACACCTGCATGTTGTAATACTTATTTTTTTATTATTTAAAAAATAATTATCGCCTCCCTAGGAAGTGATACTAATTTAGTCTGGTGGGGTACATATATCACAGGCATGAAGATTTTTTTTATACCTTCATCCACATCTCGTAATCAAACCTCTAGGCTTTCAGCTCCCCCCTCAAAGTGGGATGTATTGCTCATCCTCTATCTACCATGCAACTAGGGTCGGTAGACAAGATCGCTTAACCTGATAAGCCCAAGAAAAGGCAGGGATTGGAAATTCCCACAAGAAGGCATGTCTTGCGCCTTCACCATTTATTTTGAAACCAAAACAAGGACGGGTCCTGGACAAATGGTCCATGCTGAATTAGTATTGGCTCCTAGGGAGGCAATATATCTCTTTTAATAATTAAAATCTCTTTTAATAATTAAAAATAAGTATTGCCCCCTATAGGTGTGATACTAGTTTTTTAGAAAAAATAAAATAAAAATTATCACATGCTACATGTGCGATACTTGGAAGTGATGTGGCAAAAATTATCCCAAATAAGAAATATTTTTTGAGCCTATTTTGAGAAATTGTTTTTCAATTTGCCCCATTTTGACAAAAAAGCTGCAATAAACCGCTCAAACAATGTTGGCAATTGCAGTTCAAGATTGGCCCATATATCATTTTGCCCTTCCTCCAACATACATCCCATATAAGGATTATTTTATGTTAAGAATAACTATAAATCTATAATACAACAACTAGAAGCGACATTGCTCTTTCTTTTGTATCACTTCAATAAACATAAGGGAATATTATCCACAGTCTCTTTTATCCTTTTTTCCTCCTTCTCTACCTAAATCACCATAATTTTGACATTTCACATTCAATTTCTTTTATAGTTATCATAAACATGCTTGTTCTGTAACATCCTTAATTTTACTAATTATAGACCTCTAGTAATCTCAATTAATTAGAATTTTTTATTGCTTTGAAATTAATGTAGGAGTTAATTTAGAATTTAATCAAATTAAGGAACCTAAAGAGGTCTAATTGATTTAATCAAGGATTGTATTATTATTCGTTAAATGAGGTTGTATGTAAGGAATATTTACCTTAGGATTCAACTTAGAAATCGAGAGCACTAAAGGTAGGCTAATAGTCCATATGAAAGCTAAGGGAATTGTATGCCAAGTGTTGAATTAACTTGGACATACTTAGGAACCAAGCCTACATCCAAAAAGGCATCAATTTAAAGGCCCAAGTTATATATTTTTCATTTAGTTAGGAATCAAGTATTAGTTAGAATTGAATGGGGACAATTCGGAGGAAGTACACACATTAAATGTTTAGAAAGATGTGGAAAAATTAGCCCACTGTCAAGGAAGTTTCTAAGGATTATAGATTGATGAAAAAGACTTAGGAAAGGCCAAATCAAATTAAAATTTGATGCAGCCTTTGAGAAGCTCCTAGAAGGTGGTAGGAACATCCAACCAAATCCAAGCTTAAACCACAAATTTTCAAAAGTACAAAGGAAGGTTCTAAAGTATCTAGTGACGTGACCTGGAGATTTAGATGCAATCCAATTAGAATTGGCAATTTAATGCAACCAAAACAAGGTGACATAAAGATAGGAGAGAACCTTCCATACCAAAGCCAAATGAATGAACCATTAAGAAAGCTTGTACAAGAAGGATTAAGGGAATCCTATCCAAAGTACAACAATTAATGAACTTGGAAAAATCTAGGCCAAGGGAGACCAAATTTATGTGCCAAACCTTGGCTAAAAGCAACGTGTAAAGGCTTAAGCAATACAAAAGCTAGAGTCAAAGAGAGTCAAGGAATTATCCATGCCATTAGGGCTAAGAACTGTGACAAGGAAGCTCACCACCTAGCAAAGGAATTAACGAAAAAGGGCAACTTAGAAAGGAATCCAAAGGTTAGCAAGGTCACACGTCCAAGTTTAGGGAATCTTATCCAAGTGCATCACCATTAATTCTTGAAGAAAAATCTCAAGATCAAAGCCTAAGGAGCCAATGACGTGCAAAAGCTTGACCACCACAAAAGCCAAAGAATTAAAACTGGATCTTGACTAAGTCAATGAGATATCCTAAGCTATTATGTCACTAAACCATGCACTAAAAGCCAAAGGAAATCCAATGAATTAGGCCAGCAAGTTACATCCAAATAGAATGTTGCAATATGTCCAAAAATGAGGGTTTACTTGGATATACTTTCTTCACTGTAAAACTAAAGTTTTCACAATGTTTAAGAAACTTTCCGCTTATGTGGAGAACCAATTTCATACCAGCATTACGATTTTGCACTCTGATTCTAGATGAGAGTGTCTTTCCCTTGAATATTAGCAATACTTGCAGCAACGAGGCATTATTTCTAAACGCTTTTGTCCATACACACTTCAACAAAATTGCATTGTAGAGCAAAAGAATTAACACTTACTGGGACGCCACACAATCCTTACTCCTTCAAGCCTATATTCCCCCTCAATTCTAGTTTGAAGCTTTGACAGCAAGTGTTTTTCTAATTGATCGTCTTCCTTCTCATATTCTTGGTCTTGATTCCCCCTTTTTAGTCTCTTTAATTTTCATCCTAATTATAGTGATTTTCATTCCTTTGGTTGTGCATGTTTTGTCCATTTACCACCTCCTGACCGTCATAAGCTTGGGCACAACAAGTGTTTTTTTAGTATCACTCACAAAAGATTTCTATGTTTGATGTTGTACTTATCATTTTCATATCTCTTGAAATGTGGTTTTCTTTGAACATCAATATTTTTTTCTTTCTCATTCTCTGACACACATAGATTTTGTTACCCTTCCTAATTTTTTTGTTGTCTCTCGCTCTATAGAACTTTTTAAACTAGGTCATGTGTATGTCAGATGCCAGCTTAACCACCACTTCCCAATGCTGATTGGCTGCCTGAGGCTACACCAATAGCTTTGTGCTAATCAAGTCAGGTGACTTGTCCACAAGATAGGTATGATTCCCAACCTACTTCTTTTACTACTACTCTATCAAACATTTCTATTCTCACAAGACCAGCTCCACACTGTTCAAGAGAACTTTACTTGGGAGTTGGGACATCATTTCATGTCCATCTAGTGTTAAACCCATTGGTTGCAAATAGATATATTTTATAAAGCTGAGTTATGATGGTACTCCAAATTGTTATAAGGCTCAATTGGTTGTTTAGGGTAACAAATAAGAGTATGGGGTGGATTATGATGAAACATTTGTGCCTATTGCCAATATGACTACAGTCTTAAAATCCTCGTTATTGCTGCTTCTAAAGGCTAGTCTCTTTACCAAATAATGTGAAGAATGTCTTCCTTCATGGTGACTTGACAGACGATATTGAAATGATTCCCCCTCAGGGACCTCTTTTCCTCTACCTATGTAAAAGTTTAAGTGTTCCTTGTATGGCTTGCAACAGGCTCCTTGAGCTTGATTTGAAAAGTTTCAATCCATCATTATTGGATTCTCTTTTACTCAGAGTCAATATGATTATTCTTTGTTCATTCATCATACAGTAGTAGGTATTGTTCTAATCTATGTTCATGATATAGTTATCACTAGTTCCGATCATGCATCCATTCAGACCTCTGTTCATATGAAGGATCTTAGTTATCTTCACTATTTCTTGAGTCTTGGAAGTTCATACAGATTCCAAGGGTATTTTTCTGACTTGATCTTGATTACTTTGGCTGGTTTCATTCTGCTGCTCAGTGGATACTCCTCTTGAGGTCAATGTTAAATATCATCATGATGAAAGTGATCTTTTGTCTGATCCTTTACTATATCGTTAGTTAGTAGTCTTAATTACTTGACTATTACGCATCCTGACATTTCATTTGCAGTTCAGCAAGTGAGTCAATTCATGCACACTTCTCACCAGTTTCATTTGACTGTTGTTTGCCACATTATCCATAACTTGAAGGGCAGCTCTCATTGTGATCTATTCTTTCCTACTGGCTTACCTCTAACTTCGCTTGGCCATAGTGATGCAGATTTGGCTCCTTGTCCTGATACTCAGAAATCAATCACTAGTTGGTGCATGTCTCTCAATCCTACCTTGATTTCTTGGAAAAGAAAAAAGCAATCCTAAGTTTGTAAGTCCTCCATCGAATCTAAGTATCAAATTCAAGCTATGTCTATGGCTGTTCTGAAGTTATTAGGCTTTGTGGTCTTTTGACTAAGCTTGGCTTTCCACAAACAGCTGCTAAACTGCTCTATGCTGACAATACTAGTGCAATTTAGATTCCTGCCAATCTAGTTTTTCATGAGCGCACTAAGCATATTGAGGTGTATTGTCATTCTATTTGTGAGCCCTTTGAAAATCAAGTTATGTCACTTCTTAATATCACTTCGCAACTTCAACTTGTAGATATCTTTACCGAGGCTGTTCCACATCCTCGACATTAGTTTCTCTTAAGCAAATTGATGCTTTTTGACCAGCCACATCAATTTAAGGGGGGATGTTAATAAGGGAATCTATTACTATCATTGTTTCTTATATATATTAGGAATAAAATCAATCTCTTAAGTGTATATAATTAGACTTCATAATTTAAGTTATACAAATTAGGAATTAGAATCCATTTGTAGTTAAGAGCTCTGTATGACCTTGTACTATATAAAGAGGAACTCAGAATCAAAGAAGGCAGCAAGCCAAAATTTCTTGACAAATGCTACTAATCTTTATGCAGGAAAGTATTGGTTCAGGCATTATAGCCTATGACAGTGCAATACATAAGATATTACAAATATATCAACAATAATCAATTTTTAACAATGCTTGGAGTTAGCAATAGAGAATATGAGAACTTATGAACCAAAAATAATAGAATGAAAGTAGGAAGAACAAAACCTGGTACAACTGTGCAAGGCCAAATTGTTGAACATCCTGAATGATGATGGTGTTTGCATTTTGAATATCAAGCCCACTTTCTACTATATTTGTGCATAGAAGGATTTTTATTTCACCTAGAGCAAACTTCTCCATGGTATCCTCTAATTGCTTTGAGTATATCTACACCAGAGAAATACAGTCATGCGCATACAATCAAAGTCAAAATATCATTGTTTGTCAACTGTCTACATACATGATGCAGACATACACTTTTGATACTAGAGAATCAAATTTCGAAGCTGATAAATACAGAGATTTTGAAGTGAGTATTTATATGATGCACTAGAGCCCTCAAAAAATTCAGGAGACATTTATCATGGTAGTGGCAGTGTGTGTTGCAGACTGGCAGTGGCACTATCAATTGCATTAAATAAAAGGAAGGAAGTTAAGAAACAATTGAAATTGTATGAGTGAAGCAGATATACATCAGCAAAGCAAGAATTAACTAAAATTGCACTTCATGAGAAGTTCTTGACAAAGAAGCACAGTATAGTTGATGACACATCAAGCACTTAAATGGTTATGTTAGAATGTATTAGAATCTTGTAAATATAGTAACTGTATATTTTGTAATTATTTACTCTTCTCTATAAATTAGAATAACTCCACTGTACCCTAAACACACGGATTCAATATTTTCTCTCAACATGGTATCTAGAGCCTAGAGAGGCAACCTTAATCTTTTTCTTTTTCTTTTTTTTTTCCCGGTGGACCCATTGTTCACCGGTGCCTTTTTTTTTTTTCCGGCGCCACCGCCACTGTTTCGCAACCACCGCCGCCGCTTCAGCCGCCGTCGTCCGACCTCCGATCACTACTGAAACCCCGCCGTCGTGATCGCCCTTGTCAGATCGGCCGAACTCCGTTGACCGCGCCTCCTTCTCTCTCCGCGCGTGACGGCGTGTCCGGCGTCCGTTCCTGATGCCATCGATTGGGGTTTGCTCACCCCTCTCTCCTCTACCTGTGTCCGGTCTTGGTTTGCTGTTTGGACATTTACTCTATCTTGTTTTGCCCTTTTTCGCTGCTGTTTGGGCATTTTCTCTCTCTTCTCGCTGACCAATGGCTGCCTCTAGCACTCCAAAAGCTGATACCCAGATTTTTACCAACCATGTCATTGCTCCTCTTTATTCTGAGCAATTGGATGGTAAGTACTACTCCTCCTGAGCTTCTCACATTGAACTTTGGCTTGTTGGACAGGGTTATGAGACACATCTCACCCAAACAGCAGATGATGTCCCAGAGGCCAACCGTCCTCTATGGAAAAAAGTTGACGCTCAACTGTGCTGTATCATCCGAGCTACCATTCACCCATCTCTTTGTGATGTCTTTCGCACTCACAAAACTTGCAAGGCTGTTTGGACACAAGCCCAACAACTCTTTACAAACAATTCTTGGCGACTCTACCAAGTTTGTGAAGACCTCATGACTGTCCTTAGTACCCAGCAAATTAAGGATTCTATGTCGACCTATCTTGGCTCGGTATCAAGCCTTCTTTGTGAGTTCAACGAATTGCTTCCTCCTGCTGCCACTCCAGATGCAGAACTTGACAATCGCAAGAAGTTTTTCATGTCCTTGGCTTTATACGGTCTGTCCCTAGAATATTCTCATGTTTGTGATCAGATCCCGGGGAGCCTCACAGAAGCTACTATGGATAGTACTTGGGCGACCCTCCTCCGTGTGCCCCCCAAATCCTCCTCTGAGCCTTTGCTTCCCATTCCTATTGACTCTTTAGCTTTGGTTTCTCGCAACACCAACCGACCTTCACAGCGCAAGGGCAGCAAAGGACGTCCCTAGTGTGATCATTGCCACCGTCCAGGACACACAATTGATAAGTGTTGGACTCTACATGGTCGACCTCCTCACACTGCCCAGGTGGCCCAGAGTTCTGTGTCTCCTTCATCCACTTCTGCTCCAACATTGGCTCCGGATCCACATCCATCACCTTCCTATGACGATTTTCTCAAATGTATGACGATCGTCAGGCCTCTGGTTCTACTGCTGCTGTTGCACACACTGGTAATTCCTTCGTTGGTCTCTCTCACTCTTCAGGCCCTTGGGTCCTTGACTCTGGGGCCACCGATCACATCACTGGTAATAAATCCCTTTTTTCTTCTCTTTCTACTTCTGGTTATTTGCCTTATGTCACAATGGCAAATGGGTCTCAAACTCAATCACAAGGTGTTGGTATTGTTCATCCTCTTCCTTCTCTTTCTATTAATAATGTCCTTTATGTCCCTGGGGCACCCTTTAATTTATTGTCCATTAGTCAACTTACTAGGTCTCTTGATTGTGTCATATCTTTTACCAAAAATTCTATTTTCCTGCAGGACCGGATTACGAGGAGGACGATTGGCTCCAGATGTGAGTCTCATGGTCTCTATCAGCTCAACAAGCCCTCTCTTGTTGGTTCAGCAGCAGCGTCTCCACTTCTGATTTATGCTCGATTAGGACATCCAGGTCTTGATAAGTTGAAGCAGCTATACCCTAGTCTTTCTAAGTCAGAGTCTTTGTCTTGTGAGTTGTCTTGTATGTCGATTGCAAAAATCTTTATATGGCCTCAAGCAGTCACCCAGAGCATGGTTCAGCAGATTCACTACTGTGATTCAACAGTTTGGCATGACTCGGAGTGAGGCTGACCATTCTATCTTCTATCGTCACTCTCCTATCGTTTGCATCTATTTGGTCGTTTATGTTGATGACATTGTCATCACAGGTAGTGACCATCAGGGCATTGTACAGGTGAAACAACATCTCTTCAAACATTTTCAGACAAAGGATCTTAGCAAACTCAAATATTTTTTGAGAATAGAAGTAGCACAGTCCAAAAGTGGGATCATCATTTCTCAAAGGAAGTATGCAATGGATATTTTGGAAGAAACAGCAATGTTAACTTCCAAGCCAGTCGACACTCCCATGGATCCCAATGTCAAGCTCCTGCCAAATCAGGGGGAGCCTCTTCTAGATCCTGAAAAGTACAGACGATTAGTAGGAAAGCTGAACTACCTCACTGTTACTCGTCCAGATATCTCATTCGCAGTGAGTGTGGTAAGTCAATTCCTCAACTCTCCATGTAAGGAACATTGGGATGCAGTGATTCGCATTGTTCGATACATCAAAGGAGCTCCAGGAAAGGGTCTTTTGTATGAAGACAAAGGACACACTCGAGTTGTGGGATATTCTGATGCAGATTGGGCAGGATCTCCCATAGATAAAAGGTCCACCTCTAGATTCTGTATATTTGTCGGAGATAACCTTGTCTCTTGGAAAAGTAAGAAGCAGAATGTTGTAGCCCGGTCGAGTGCGAAAGCGGAGTATCGAGCTATGGCTATAGCGAGTCAGGAGCTTATATGGCTCAAACAGTTGCTTCAAGAATTAAAGTTCGAAGAGGTCACACACATGTCACTTATATGTGATAATCAAGCCGCTATGCATATTGCCTCAAATCCAGTATTTCATGAGAGGACAAAACACATTGAAGTTGATTGTCACTTTGTCAGAGAGAAAGTCATGTCCGGAGAAATATCTACTAGTTTTGTCAATTCCCATGACCAACTAGCAGACATCTTTACTAAGTCACTAAGGGGTCCTCGGATTAACTACATATGTAACAAGCTTGGTGCATATGACTTATATGCTCTAACTTGAGGGGGAGTGTTAGAATCTATTAGAATCTTATAAATATAGTAACTGTATATTTTGTAATTATTTACTCTTCTCTATAAATTGGAATAACTCTGCTGTGCCCTAAACACACAGATTCAATATTTTCTCTCTCAACACAACAATTTAAGGACAGAGTAAAAATATCTATAGAGCCATCAAAGAAATATAAATGAGAAAGCACAGCACAGATGTCAGATTGTAGGCCGATTGCAGGGAAGATTAAGATCTCCTCATGAAAAATAAATATTAAATTAAAAAATCAAGATAACTATGTCATTAGTAATTACTTAGCGACCCACACGCTCAGTTACAGGGTACATGTATTCAGTCAAAATTAACATGCCTCAGACCTAAGCAAAAAGTGTTGTACTATTATATCTAATATCTCCAATTTCAAGATTTCTGACATAAAGTCTGAAAATTCATTTTAGACTTGTTTATAGGCTTGCACTGAAATCACTGGTAAACTTCCATTTAATAGCACTAGTAATTTTGAGAGAGTCCATTCGCTACTATAATGATGAATAACTTAATAATTCTATTTGGATATCTGCTGACAGTCCTACTAGGTCTTGGGACACAGCAGTAGACCCGTAAAAGGAGTAACTACCTTCCCGTGGGCAATGGCTATTTCCACATCCTGAAATGACTCTTCAAGAAATGACGTTACATCCTCAAGTCCTGTAACACAACCATTTTTGAGAAACCAGAGTCAATAATGTAACAAGGCCATAAATTTATATTGTATTCTAAAAATAAGCATACTAATAAAATGTCAAATTGGTGATTCATACATCAAATATATGAATATATTCACTTATATAGGTAATGGGTGAGTACCTTATTAACACAAATCGCACAATAAATAAGGATATAAAAAGAATTTAGCATTCAATGCATCTGAAAAGTTTTTGTTTTTTATAATTAAGGAAAAAAAAATAGTGGAAGTTGTTTCTTATAAGTATACATTAATGGCAACATCTAGTGTAATCTCCTTTTAGGTCTGAGATGGTCATGTAATTGTAGAAGTCTTGTGAGAGGAGAATATCTTTCTTTAATCACATGAAAATAAATGCACTAATTGTAAATAAGACATGAAAAACTATCCTTTAACCCAGTTTTGCACAAAACTTACACTAATGAGAGACTTTAGATCAGCCTCCTTATATTATTTATTTACACATCAGCAGACTTCTCGGGAACCGAAATCTGAAATTTTTTGGCCTTGCATTCCTCTGACAATACCAGCATAGTTTATCCCATGATTTGTTTCTTGCAATGTCTTAGATGATTTTAAGAATATGTAAGGGGGTGTTTGGTTTTTGTTGATATGTTTTCATTAATATTATGAACTTATCACCTTGTTTTCAATTTATTTCTTGTTTTCAAGAATTTTCATGAGAAATAGTAAAAACAAGATTATGTTGTTCTCAGAATTTCCTTTGCAAATTATTGAAAAACAGAAACAACGTCAAAACAAGTTGGCTGGACATTAGAAAGCTATATTTAGGTGAATGTTCAGTAAACTTTCTAGTGCTACCCATGCATGCTGATTTTCAGGACTCCAACTCAGTTAAGACCTAAAAAGGTTTGGTGCCTTATAATGTTCAAAGAAGGCTATAATCCATTTTTCTAAGTAAGATGGAATGTCTTGTTCAGATCATACAAGATTCTAAGAAGAAAGGAAAGGAGCACTGGGGTTAAAAGAATAATTTATTGGAATAAAGATACTGTGTTGAAGGCCTAAAGTTTATTGGGCTATTTAATCTTTGTCTAGGTCAATTTGGTAGCCTGGATCAGTTGATATCATAAAAAAGAACGCCTGAGCATGGTACTCTATCCATGAATTGTCATATTAATTCCTTTCAAATCTCTATTTTTACATTAAAATTTGCTCTTTCCTTTCAAATCTCAGCCAATAATATTAATCTGCTTTTTATTTGAATTAATTGAACAGCTCTCTGTATAAATTTTAAGATTTTTCCCTTAAATATTCAGCTGTCAATAATATTCTTTGGGTTTAGAGTCGTGTAAGGTGCTCCTAAAACTCAAAAAGGCAGTTACTACTAAAGAAATGAAAATGGCACTCAGATGCAGCTGCCAATTGACCTTCTTGATATCCAATCTATATCGATAAGATTACTACATTCTACCCTCCAACTCATGAGCCTTCCATTTCATTTCCACAAAAATTAATAAATTTGATTATTACAGCAAACTGAGACCCAGGATTAGAAACATCAAGCTTGCCTATAGTACAGCAGCATCACCCTTTCTGGATTCCTTGTGAATCATACAACATCCAAAAGGGAAAAACCATTTATATTAAGAGTAAGGCTTGCTGGAAGGCTTTAGAAGTATCCAGCTGTTGAAATCTATTACTAAGATTAAGCCAGGGTACCTTTGCTTTAAGAAAAAAGAAAGTTCTAATTATTCAAAGTTGTTACAGATAGTTTTTTTTGGAACAAATTTAGACAGAAACACAACAGAGTATTTGCATCAAGGTATTAAACAGAAGAGAAGTTGCTGTATGCAGATAGGCCAAATTCAGAATTAGGAAGTTATAATTCTATAGTAGGAAGTTATTCAGCTGTTACTTTTATATTAAATTTTGCATCAAGCAATTATAGGTCAGAAACAAGACAGTTATAGTGATATATCAGTTGTGTTACGGACTTGTAAATTAAGGTGTCAGATTGCTATTCCTTGTGTTTTGAAGAGGAAACTCCTTGTTAGGGGCAAAGCACTGTGTGTGTTAGGGGGGAACCTTGTGTTTGTACTCAAAACTAGCCCACAAATCAGATTATTTCTATCATTTATTTAGAGTGTGTTTGTTTCTTGAGTCCAACATATGTCCTCAGAAAGGGTTGGAAGATAAGGTTGTAGTAAAGAAGATTGCTGTAAAGCATTTTAACTTATGGATCAATTATGTTTATACTGATGAAAATTCCTAATAGTATCTTCAATCTTTCTTCCATTTTTCCTCTTGCCTCATTTTGGTGCATTTTACCAGTTTTAGCCGTTTGATTCATTCTTCCTTGTTCATGGTATATGAAACCCTATCCATAGAAACACTTGAAAATAATCAGCTACAACAAGAGTGAAACAAACAACACTTTTAACTGCCAACTATATGTAAGACACATTGGATGAGGTAACAATAGGTCTTACTGTCTCACCCTTATCAGAATTGACATTACATCAGCAGCTAACACACAGATGTAGGATAGAAATTATTAGCTAAGAATCACCTTTAATACGTGGCAGAACATAAAAAACCTGACCACCACGGTCCAGCTCATACTTGATGGCTGATATTACTCTGTCCTTACTGAATGAAGAAAGATGAGTCTTGATAGGAACTCTTTCTGGAGGTGGAGTTGAAATTAAACTGAAACAGAAATTAATAGAAATTACAATAGGATTATACTTAAATTTGGAAGTTACTTAGGTGATCTTAATGGGTGTTCGATTAGTCCTAACTCCTAAGTTAAATTGAAAGACTGAAAGAGCCAATCATGCACACATCAACATGCCATGCTAGGCAAAACTAGAACCAGAAGATTAAGAATGTACATATAAAAATGCTAAGGGTATTCTAAGATGAGCAGAATTTTGCAGGGGACCAATTTTACCATCATAGAGGTTTGTGCTTAAGTTTTCAACATTATGAGAGTTGATGAACCAACTCCCCGTAACTAAGATAGTCTCATAGTTATGCCTTTGCTTCCATTTAGTTTCCTCTCCACTAACCTACTATCATTTAACATTATGGATGTCGTGTTATACAAAATTTTGGGGAAAAGGAAGGGGAATAACTTGACACAGTAATAAAGGATATATTACACTATGATCCTATCTTTTTTCAACATTTATTATGACTTAGCTTCTCTCTTTTTTTGATAAAAGGCCACTGCATCATGCATAGACAGCTTAAAAGAGTTGTTAAAAACCAACTCATTCAAAAGCTTGGGCTCTCAGCCATCAGGTGAAAGCCTGTGACTGGCTTTATACCTAACATGCACCCTCACAGAAGAGCCCTTTGAGCTTGAAGTGTGTATAATGCACAAGCTCACTTTACCTTGTGCTAAAATTAAACATTTTTAGAAGAATGGGGGAAGCATGAATCAAACTCTCGATCACTTGGTCACAAAGGCTCCGAAACCATGTCAAGAACCAACTCTTCCAAAGCTAACCTATCAAGGCCAGGCTTATGAATGGATCAAATCCCAACATAAATATACACATTCTAGCAAAGCAACTTAGTTTATGCTATCAAACCATAATTCAAATATTTTGGAAGATCAATTATAACATTATTAAAAAAAGTAATCTCTCTCTCTCCTCTCTCTCTCTCTCTCTCTCTCTCTCTCTCACGTGCACACACACACCTTTACAAAAGATGCACAACACAACCTAATTGAATGACAAAAAAGTATATTCATCCTCTTCCATCAACAAGATACTTTAGAATTTTTAATTTTGAATAACAATGTATAAGACATTTGTAACTCTTTTTGTATAACACTGAGAGCAAGTTAACACTAGACAGTGAATCTTCATCATTTGAAAGGCTTTTTACCTAGCATCACGAAACCCGGTTAAAGCTAAATAAAGAGTTCGTGGTATAGGGGTTGCAGACAAAGTAAGTACATCCACAGAAGTTTTAAAAGAAGCAATCCTCTCCTTCTGTTTGACACCAAACCTCTGCAATGCAATAAATTGTTGCTCGTAAGGAGGGGGGAGTGCCACTATAATCAAAAGAAGTAAAATATTTAATGAAGATAATTGGTAAACCTGTTCCTCATCAACAACAAGCAGACCAAGATTGTTGTATACAACACGATCTCCTAGGAGTGAGTGTGTCCCAACAATAATATCCAGGGTACCATTCTTAATCATGTCCAAGTACTCTTCTTTCTCTGCTCTGGTCTGCATGTTGTGATAAGTGAATAGTCTATAATTGAAATATAATTAATAAACTATTCATAAATATCCACTTAGAAGGCCATGAATCATGCAGCTCATATTTGTTTGACCTTATAATTTTCCAAATTTCAAGTTGCTACAATGTCCATATGCTATCTTTATAAGAAAAGCTTCAATTGTAGGGGGAAAAAGTTTGGGACAAGACATATCCTGACTTGGAATATAGTAATACCAAGCACTACACAATTCAATACATATTTGAATGGCAAATAAGAGCAGTAATACATACTGTACCACCACAAAATAATTGTCACTTTCACAACCGCAAATCATAGAGAATTTTTATATTGTTGAAAGGAATAAGCATAAGATAACAATTATAAACAATTTTGTTAAATGCATTTACCAAATCAGTAGAAAGAAACTTATAAGAGAATTGCATAAAAATGATGTAGGTGATGAACAATATAGTTCCAGCAAGCAAATTAAAGTGCCACATTTCATACATCTATGAATAATAATGGAATAACTGAAATAAGTCAAATAACTATATAATTCAGTCATTAGTCCATAATATAATAAAACCAGAATATAGAAATGGACACCAGAACAGCAATTACATTTACACGTGTAAATAATATGACTAACTAATTTAAGAGTAAATGTAGTACATGCACAAAATAGTTAATCTAATAGTAAAGCAGTATCACAGTCATAGTGACCAACAGAATGCGCAAGCAATAAGCTAGAAATAGATAAGGTCAGAAACTACCAAACTGATGTTCTAGATCGGATATTTCACGCAAGGTAGATACTAAAAGGTATCAAGTCTATCCAATAAATGGAAATTGGGTTGTTAGTGTTGGGAAGTGTTATTCCACACAGAAACTGGAATACATTCAGTTCACCGCATGACTATGATTTATGGGATAGTTCAAGAAATAATCTGATGCAGATTCAAGTGAACTATCATTAGAGATGAGTTGACAATGAAAGCATATAATTGGCTAATGGCTACCAAAGAAGTTTAATTAGATTAGTGAAATCTCTTCTTCATACTGTGTAACACTAACAACTAGATGAATTTAACTATAACTAAAAACGGAGAAGTTACTCATAGTCATACCTGAAACCTGCTTAGTAGTCCAACTTTTATATCAGGATATACAGAAAAGCGCTCTGAAATAACATCAAAATGTTGTTTTGCTAGAACTATTGTTGGTGCCAGAACCATTGCTTGCTTTTTAGCTGACACAACACAGAATATAGCTCGTAGTGCAACCTCAGTTTTACCAAAACCAACATCTCCACAAATTAATCTGTCCATTGGAGTTTCTCGCTGTGTCAAATCCTTCTCAACATCAATAAATGCCTGCAAGAATACACATTAAAAAGAGATGAAATAACTGAATATGCATCACATAAACATATAAAAATTCAACAAAAGTATCACTTCGATTCATGAACAATCAAAAAGTGGTATTAGTAGTTAAATAACAAAATTAAAACAGCAACAAAAAATCACAATCAACCAACTACCTTCCACCAAAACACAACAGCATTTTCTATAATGTCACCTGTTTCTGGTCCCGCGTGGGTTCATAAGGAAATTGAGCTATGAATTCAGCCATGGCAGGAGTCTTTGGATAAGGAGGCCTTCTTTGTTTGAGCCTATGTACATAGAGTTCCATCAAATCAACAACCATCTTCTGTATTGCGACCTTCCCCTTAATCTTTCTTCTCTCCCATGCACTAGTATCATTTAACTTGCTCAATGTCCTAGGCTTTTTGCTTTCATTTGGACTGCAAAAAGGCACACACACAAACACCACATTAACACAAAACTCCTTCACCAAAGCAACTAAGCCAAATTCATCATCGTCCTCTACATTCAATTCAACAAATGACAAAAAGGTTATGCAAGAAAAAGAAAAAAGCTTACAGATTATATCTATAGAGCATTTTAGAAGCCTGCTTAACAGGTAGCTTTGCCATTCCATCAGCATACTCAATGAAAACATACTCAGTGGATTCATCAGAATTCTTTGGAACATCAAACTTGATTCCAACAAACCTCCCAATACCCACTTTGTTGTGCACAACATAGTCACCAGAACGAAGCGTGTAAGGGTCTACCCTATAGCTAAAGGCACCATCTTTACCCCCTCTAACACCCTTCAGCTTCTGCAACCCTCTCTGCTGCTGCTCCTTCACCATTTGCATGTACTTGTCAGCTTCCTCTGAGTCCATCATAGTTCTGGAAGCTTCTCTTTTGGCATAGTCACGGCGAATTCTGTCGTTTAGTAGAGAAATGGAGTCATTTTGGAGCTCAGTTTTGGAGGGCGAAAAAGGGGCATAGAGGTCCGGGGTGTACACTGCATTTGTGGGTAAGAGTAAGAGCTTGTTTTTGTTGTTGTGGTGTGAAGGGTATGTGAGGATGAAGAGGTTCCAAGTTCTTGGGAAAGAGTTGAACTTTGAGATGAAATTGAACGGTGTGGAAATGTGTGGTGTTGGGAGAAGAGAAGCCATGTGTGTGTGTGTGTGTTCAGATTGTCATTGCAAAGTTTGAATCTTTGGCAGGAAGAGTGTGCAAACGAAGGGTAATTCAGAGATGGCTGTGAAGGTTTTGGAGGGGTTTTGTTTATTGTAGTATCCAAGAAAGTAGGATTATCCTGTGTCATAGTAATATATGTGCAGAAAATTATGATAAAATAACGATGATCAGTTTTGTGGGGTTGAGAGAAAAGCCAATGGATGGAGGGATACCTTAAACAGCTCAAATTCAGATTTATTTATATATATATATATATATATATATATATATATATATATATAATTCAGATTTTGAAATTTTGGGTTGAATGGGTCTGGAATTTTATTTATGAATATGGCACTTGATATTTGGTGGACTATTATTAGGATGCCAATGTAACAAATGTATTGCACTGTGCATTCCGTAAGAAAAAATTAGATGCATACAAGATAGTTTAGGGAAATTATTTTTTGGACATTTGGAATTTTAAAAATTTGATATTGTTTATCTCAGTTGTTAAACAATTAATAATAAGAAGATTTTATCATAAAAATAACAATACTATTTATTAAAAAAAATTATCACACTTTATATTTTTAATGTAAATAAATATTTTTTAAAATAAAATCTTATTATTATTATTAATTACTTAAATTCAATCATAAACTTAATTAAGGTTAGAGTTAATAAAATCATTAAAATTTTATAGATAATATTTATTTTTTATTTCGGTCTCTCTTCTTTTCTCATTTATTTATTTCAAAGAAAATTAGATACTTTTAAGGACACTACTCACTTTTTAAAAAGAAATTTTTCTCTTAAAACCAAAATCATACCACTTTATCACTACTAAGTATCCTTTTTAAAAAAAAAAATGGTATTTCTATTTATCTTTTCACTTTTGTTTTATTTACATGTTAACCTTCTTTTTCATCTTACTATTATTCCACTTCTTTTAAGTATGAGGTAACACTAATTGTATGGAAGATTATGTTTTTCTTAGATGTAGGCTACAAAAGTTAAAATATCAAATTGGTTCATGAAACTTGCTACCTAAACTTGCTCGAGTTAACTTGTGATCCTTGTGATAGTGTATTTAATATTTTGGTGTCGAGGCTTGATTCTACATCTAATCTTAAGGAGTTCAAGCATACTTTATTGAGATTAAGAGAATAGCACTTCTATGGAATTTCACATTTTTGTACTTTTATGGCTATCTAGATAGAGAAATTTTGAGACTTCATCAAATTGATTCAAAGTGGAATTTTTAATAAGGGCTAGAAGTTGGATCTTATTTATCATAATATTTTATTTTTTTTACTTGATCCAACATTTTATCTTAAAATTTGGTTCAAGCATAAACCTCTCAAATTACTAGAGATGATCGATATCAAATATTAGTCTTCTTAGTACTCAATTTCTATCATAAAATATACACACACTTCATGAAAAAATTCTCTCATGATCAACAGATGTATTATGTGTTAATCTTTCTTATTTGTTTCCTCTTGAAAACTTATGTGTAAATATTATCTCAACAACTTACTTTTCTCATTGTGATGATCTTTTCAAAGCCATTGTTATTTAATTTGATCAATAATTTTGTTCTTAAAAACTTACAAACATTATAGGTAAAATTACTCTTTTTGTCCTTTAATTTTATAGTAAAATTTACTTTCGTCCTCTAACTTTTTTTTGTTCAATTTAGTCCTCTAATTTTTGTTTTTTTTTTCACATTAGCCCTTTCCGTGATTTATGTTAAAGAGCGTTACAAAGGCATTCTATGTGGCACTAACCGCGTTTATGTTATACTACCTAGACCTATAAATGGAAGCCTTAAATTGGAAGTCATTCTACACGTAGAGATTGAAGTTACATGAAACACACTTTAGGGAAGAAAATCATCACTGTGTTATAGAGGGAATTTGAGAAATTGAAATAAAAAAATCAATTCACAAAACAAAATATTTCGGGGTTATTAGGATTTCTTATTGGAAAAAGGTTGAAAATTTTAGAGTAGAATCGAACATCAAGGTTATAAGGTATGTTTCTACTTTTGAAATGTAATCTTTGCATGTGTTAGGTATATTATTTTGTTTGTATTTTGTGAGATTATAAGAGTTAGAATATTGTTAAATATTTAAAAGATTTCTTCTTTTTGAAATTTAAGTTTTGTTGTTATTAATATTTTTAGGTCATAAGAGATGGATAAATTCTACATAGAAGTTCACCATGGTGACAAGTTTAAAAAGTTATGAAAGATTAAGTATGTTGGAGGTCAGACAAGTACTTAGGACTGTGAAAAAATTTCTAGAGTTGTTCTGAGTGTTTGGATGAGGTACATGAATTGAGATATGATGTAGTTGATAGTATGTGGTGCAAGATTAGTGAAAAAAGTCTTGATGTTGGATTAAAGGAACTAAAAGATAATAAAGGAGTTATGGAGATGGCCACAATGTCGAAGTGTTATGGAAAAGTGAAGTTGTATGTGTACATGCAGTTTCACAAGTTGAGATATGTACGGATGTTCCATTACATGAACATCCCATGAATGTTGATGAGGTTCAAGTTGAGGAGATGTGTGTTGGAGGACGGAGGACAAGTAGTAGAAGAAAATTTTGAAATGGATGATGAGGTTGAAGTGGAACAAGAAGAGGTTCAAGTGTAACAGGAAGATATGCATGTGGAAGAGGAAGAGGTTAATATGGAACAAGGAGATCATGACCAAGCAAAAAAAGTTAATGGCTGTCAAATAGAGAAAAAATCTTCTGCAAAATGAAAAAAAAATTGAGTAAAAAAAAGGACAAAAAAAAAATAAAGACATTGCCTGCCAAAACATAAAAAATAAGTGACAAAAAAAGGAACAAAACAACAAAATCAAGTGAGAAGAAAACAAACAAAACAATGAGAACAAGTAAAAGAAAAAACAACCAAAATATTAAGAACAAGTGAGAAAAAAAAGAAGAAAATAACAATTCCTGTTGAGTTTCATATTGATTCCAGTTTTGATGTAGATTTAGAAGTTGAATTTCAATTTGAGGTTAGTTCTACTTTTGCTAATCCAATAACATTTACTGCGAGCAATGATTCTTTTGATGTTGATGAGGATTATAATAGTGAGGGATTAGAGACTGATATAAATTCTGATTAGGAGAAAGATAGAAACAACTTTAATTTATTTAAGTTGCCATAAAAAATGACTGATTACAAATAAGAAATAGGTATATTTTTGCATCCAGGGAAGATTTTAAAGAATAATAATAAAAGAGTGAGAGTGGTATGTAAAGGTGAATGCAAATTGATGATATTTTGTGCCAAGTTACCAAGAAAAGACACTTGGCAATTGAGAAAAATTATTGATAAACACACATGTGGTAGATAGTATAAGGTGAAGATGTTAAGTTCAGCTTGGTTGAGTAAAAAATTACAAGATGCTATTCACGTTGCACCCCATGGTTCTTTTTACTAAATTCATTATATCTTGGTTAACTTATTGATAGGACACTGAATATTTAATATTTCAAGATTATTGTCAACCATTGAGCAGTTGTTGCCTGGAGTAGAATAAAGGTTTTGTGTCAGACACTTGTATAATAATTTCATAAAGGTACCAAGTAAACAATGAAAAAAGCTTATGTGGAAGGCAGCAAAAGTAACTTATCCACAAGAATGGGAAAGACATATGAAAGAAATAAGGAACATCAATGAAGAAGCATTCAAGCATCTCCTGAAGATTCTCTCAAGATATTGGAGCAAGTTAACGTTTTCTTTCCAATCTAAAATTGATGTAGTTGTAAACAACATGTTTAAAACCTTTAATAGTGTTATTCTGGAACCTAAATAAAAGCCCATTATTACTATGATGGAAGACATAAAGGTTTTATTTAATGGAAAGGTCCAAAGACTTGTTCAGAGGGCAAGTGTACCCATCGAGAAGTAATAAAGGATTCTTAAATTAAGTTCTCGAAATATCGTCCCACAAGGATTGATTTTTAATTACTAAGAATTTCCTAATTTAATTGTTTAAGCTTCAAAGATACGAGATTAATTAAAAATAAGAATTTATAAAATCAATTATAAAACTAAGAGCAAGGAATACAATGCACGTCTTGGTTAAACTTATCAGAGAGAAACATAGGGCATATGGGTTTTCTCATTCAATCCTTTATGTTATTTTTCTGTTTAATTCTAAATCTGATTTTCTTGTTATTACCAATCATTTATACGAATATTATTAATACCCAATGGTCATGCAATGTTAATATTCTTTTCTCTAAATTAATATCCCCAATGGTCATGCAAGACATCAATTTAAGAAAGCTTAAGGAACCTATAAACTTGTTAATTTAATAACGATTAGAAGAGAAAGATTGGTTTGGTCCACCTAATCCCTTGTCTCGTTTTACCCTATAGATCTATTAATTAATCGAGGTACGGTCACCTGATGATATAATTAATTAGGAATAAGAAAGAAGCGTAATAAGATAAAATCTAATCACATAACGGAAATCAAATTAAGATTCAAACATCAAAATCCCATAAATTCATAAACAATAGTTCCCATAGCCCTAGCTATGGACTTAGTTGTTCATGCTAAAGAAAATAACTAAAATAATCATAAACAAAGTCATAATCAAAAGCAAACTAGAATGAGATGAGTTCCTTATCTTCAAGTACGATCGCTCGAAGCTCCAAGTCTCGCCAAGCATGTGCCAAGGATCCCGTGCAAGAGAGACGAGATGAGCGGTGTATTACAAAGCCAAAGACTAGATAAAAATGATCATTCAAAAGATGTCTTCAATGGTGCATCAGATCTTCCTTTAATAGGGTTTGAAAATCCTAAAAACTCTTCATTATTGGACTTTCCGCAGATGAGCACGGCCGTGCATGGGCTCGAAGCACTCTCGTGCTTATTAAATGGGTCTGGGCATGCTGACTGCTGCGAAGCTCTAATCTTCCATCAATTTGGGCCCAAAATATACTTGGGGCCTCTTTATATCAAACTGCGTAATTAACAACTACATTAGTGTAAAACCCAATTCAAATAAATGTCAAATATGAATAAATGGGCTATAAAAGAGGGCCTAATTACAAACTTATCAATTATCCCATACTTATCTGTTTGTTTATCCTCAAGCAAAGTGCTAGTTAAAAGAATAACATAATAACTTAAAACATAATACCACACAAGGAAACTGAGATAAGGAAGATAAAGAGAGCAACAAAAGTAATATCACTGAGCATAAGCAATCAAAAGGATTCCCAATTAAAATTTTATATTTTCATGCTTTTCACTCAAATATCAAACTAAGGTACTCTACTTTCCTCTCTCACTAAAGGACAAAATGAGATATCACTCAGTTCTCCTAAAGAAAAATGTACTATCACAGCTTGACTATAAACCAACTCTCCACTAAATAAATTAAATGCAAGTAAAAATAATGAGGTCTTTTTCAGGTTATAATGTGGCCAAGGGATTATAATAATTGAGATAAGATAAATGAAAGAAAGGGAATATACAAAGGGGTAATAAATTATAACAATTATAAACATCCCCTAAGTTTACAAATGAAGCTCTTAGAGTAATTTTTATATTTTTGTATATAAACAATATATTTACTCCTCTCTCCTTTCAATCATACATAACTCTTTTTCTTTTTTTTTTGTTTTCTATTTTTTTATTTTCTTTTTCATATTTGTTTCTTTCTTTTTGCACATGAGAGATATAGAAGAGAATTTATCAAACAATTCAACAACTCAATTACTCCATTCATAAACTCAAGGTCATCAATATTTTATAAATTTAATGCAAAGGACCAAGAAAATCAATAAAGCTCAAAGTGGGCAACTAGTTGTTTCTCAAACATGCTAAAGGCCAAGAATAAAAATCCTATTATGCCTCAATCACATTAAAACATGCAATTAAAAAGAGAAGTATTAAGTTGGTTACAAGTCAAGTTCTAGAGCATAAATCCTAAGGAGATAATCACACAAAACAATGAGGAAAGAGGTACAATTAAATTAAAATAAAAATCTCCTTTAAGGCTCAAAACTCACATCTGTGGGTTAAAGTTTAATGTAGAGTATAACAGTAAAGAATCTATATTAGTTTTCTAATGAAAGTATAATGCCAATAACAATTACTAAACATGCTCTTCTATCTGGAAAAATTGGGTTCCATGAGGGAAAAAGTTTTAAATTATTATAAAAAATAGCATAAGCACTTTACTCAATAACATGCAATATCAATCATATAATTAGGAACTACTCCCCCCACACTTAAAGCGAAACATTATCCTCAATGTTTGAAAGCAATCAAATTGAAAGCATGCAAAGAGGGCAATTAAATAAAAAGGAAAGAGGTTCCCTGATAGTTCTTGGTGTGATGGCTTCAAGTGAGGGAACACAGCCATGCTAAAAACATAAGCACGCCCTTGCGACTTAATGCACGGCCGTGTATGGTACGAGCACGGGCGTGCTTTCAGATCAGAGCTCAAAAGTGTGTACGAGAACAATCAACTCAGTTCTTACAGTCATTCAATATGCTTATTCTTTATTCTGCAAATAAAAGAACAATAGAAAAATTAAAATAAACAAAAAAAATAAATAAATAAAAATAAAAGAAACAGGTTGCCTCCTGGGAGCGCTTGTTTAACGTCACGAGCCTGACGTTCCTGTTAAATCATGGTGGGAAAAAGGTATGAGTCTCAGAGATGACTCCCTTGCTATGCAATTGTCTTCCCAACAGCTTTGTCTCCCCAACATCTAGTACATCAGAAAAAAGTAGTCATAAGATGGGCATTAGAATAAAGAGAAGAAAATTTAAGCTCTAAATTAGGAGGCTTATTAATGGATGGTTTAAGCTTTTGTCTTTTCTTCTTCTTATATTGCTTCCTCCTTGGCCTTCTTCTTGTGGCTCCATGCTTCCCATAAATTGGAGGAGGTGAAGTAACATTGACAGTGTTCACAAAGTGACAAGACTCTTGGCTAGAAGGGTACTTGAAAGAATTGAAAACTTGAAATACAACTTCCTCATCATCTAGCCTTAGTGTGAGTTTCCCTTCTTGTACGTCTATGATGGCCCTAGCAGTGGCCAAGAATGGTCTCCCTAATATGATGGGGACATCATCATCTTCCTCTATGTCAAGTACCACGAAGTCAGCCAAAAATATAAACTCCCCAACTTTTACAAGTATGTTCTCCATTATGCCTTTGGGGTATGTGATCGACCTATCTGCTAGCTGAAGTGACATGGAGGTCAGCTTAGGTTTATGCATTCCAAGCTTCCTGAAAACAGAATAAGGCATAAGATTAATACTTGCTCCTAAATCACATAAAGCCTTATCAATATGAGTTTTTCCAATTGTGCAAGAAATAGTAAAACTCCCTGGGTCCTTAAGCTTAGGTGGAAGCTTTTTAAGGACTATAGCTGAGCACTCCTGGGTGAGCTTCACAGTTTCATGTGCTTTCAGCTTTCTTTTATTGGTCAAAATCTCCTTTAAAAATTTAGCATATTTGGGTATTTTGGAGATAGTATCAATGAAAGGCATATTGATGTGAACTTTGCCCAATAAGTCTAAGAACTTGTGGAACTCTTCATCATAAGGAGGGTGACCTTGCAACTACTGTGGTAAAGATATCTTAGGCTCATAGGGCCTTGGTTGAACAAGAGGCTCTTCCTTCTTTTCTTTTTCAGGTTCCTCGCTTGAAGCACGACCTTGCTCATAGTGATGCACGACCGTACTTTGATCACTGTCATGGGCGTGCTTGTATGAGCACGGTCGTGCTTCAGTTTCAGCAGGGGCGTGCTCATCAGTAAGCACGGGCGTGCATGTAGAATCAGCATGGGTGTGCTTCTCTATAAGCATGGGCGTGCATATGGAATCAGCATGGGCATGCTTCTCTATAAGCATGGGCGTGCATGTGCCTCTGTTCTGCGATTCTTGTAATTTTTTCCCACTTCTAAGAGTGATGGCATTGCATTGCTCCCTTAGATTAGGCTCAGGCTGAGATGACAATGTTCCCATCACTCTTTGACTCAGAAGGTTTGTAATTTGCTCCAGTTGTGCACTCATTTTAGAAGTGTTGGCTTGTATTTCAGATTTAACTTCAGCGAATATCTTATTAGTTCTCTCAACATGTTGGTCCAACTTGGATTCAAGTTCTGTCATCCTCTTATCAGAGTAATGCACATATTGCATCATTTGTTCTTGAAAGTTGGATTGAGATCTAGGAGCTTCTTTTCCTTCTGGTCTTACTCCCTGACTTTGCATATGAGGAGGGCAATAAATACTTGAATTTTGGCTTCCAAAGCCATTCCCCCAAGAGTTAGGAGGATTACTTCTCCACCCTGAACTGTGATTGCCCATGAAATTTGTCTCCTCTTGCTTAGATTTTGGGCTTGCAAGAGCTCTTACAGGTTAGTCTTAAGCCTTCATTAAAGATTCTAGTTGCTTTGCAAGGGCTGACATTTGATTCATTAGTGAACTGCTGCTCTCTGCTTGGTAGACTAGAGTTGTC
This sequence comes from Abrus pulchellus subsp. cantoniensis, assembly GCA_024086825.1. NCBI lineage: Eukaryota > Viridiplantae > Streptophyta > Magnoliopsida > Fabales > Fabaceae > Abrus > Abrus pulchellus. Next base: position 16,672,192 of record CM044050.1, read on the forward strand.
TCTTTTCTCTTGATGTCGTAAGAGTCAGTAGTGTGCCACTGAAAGTTAGAAGATGACATCTCATCTATTAGTTTGTATGCATCATCTGGATCTTTTCTTATGAGGGACCCTCCTGCTGCGGCATCAATTGTAGCCCTGGAAGTGATTGACAGACCACTGTAAAAGATTTGCACCTGTCTCCACGTCTAAAAATCATGATGAGGACATCTCCTCAAAAGCTCTACAGATCGCTCCTATGCCCTAAATAAAGATTCAGCTTCATGTTGTTGGAAGAGCATATCTCCATCATAAGCTTAGAGGACCTTGATGGAGGAAAGTACTTTTCCAAAAATTGTTGAGTGAGATCCTCCCAAGTTCTGATGGAATTGGCTGGGAGTGAGGAAGACCATGCATTCACCCTTTCAGATACTGAGAAAGGGAAAAGGCGGAGTCGAATAGCATCATTGGAGACTCCATTGTACTTGATGGTATCCATCAATCGGAGGAACTTTGTCAGATGTAAATTAGAATCTTCATTAGGCATGCCTCCAAACTGTATAGAGTTCTGGACCATGATTATTAGTGCTGGTTTCAATTCAAAATTGTTGGCCTCCACGTTAGGTGTTGTGATGCTTCCTAGAGTGCTTCTGGCAGTGGGTGTCATGTAATCTTGGATCGATCTTCTTCCCTCTGTCATTCTTTGCTCTCTCACTTCTTTTCTTTGTCTACGCTCTATTCTCTCAATTTTCAGATCAAATAAACAAGGTGTAGAGCACCTCGAACGAGTAAGCATACATTAAAAGAAACTATGAAAAAAAAACAAAATTAAAATAAAATAAATACGAAAATTATATAAAAAAATAAATAATAAACAAAACAAAATAAAATAAAACACAAATTGCTTAAATCAATTATATTTAAGATTTTCCTAATATTGAAAAAGCAATCCCCGGCAAAGGCACCAAAAACTTGTTCAGAGGGCAAGTGTACCCATCGAGAAGTAATAAAGGGTTCTTAAATTAAGTTCCCGAAATATCGTCCCACAAGGATTGATTTTCAATTACTAAGATTTTTTTTTAATTTAATTGTTTAAGCTTCAAAGATACGAGATTAATTAAAAATAACAATTTATAAAATCAATTATAAAACTAAGAGAAAGGAATACAATGCACGTCTTAGTTAAACTTATCAGAGAGGAACCTAGGGCATATGGGTTTTCTCATTCAATCCTTTATGTTATTTTTCTATTTAATTCTAAATCTAATTTCCTTGTGATTACCAATCATTCATACGAATATTATTAATACCCAATAGTCATGCAATATTAATATTCTTTTCTCTAAATTAATATCCCCAATGGTCATGCAAGATAACAATTTAAGAAAGCTTAAGGTACCTATGAACTTGTTAATTTAATAACGATTAGAAGAGAAAGATTAGTTTGGTCCACCTAATCCCTTGTCTCGTTTTACCCTATAGATCTATTAATTAATCAAGGTAGGTCGTCTGACAATATAATTAATTATGATTAAGAAAAAAGCTCAATAAGATAAAATTTAATCACATAACGAAAATCAAATTAAGATTCAAACATCAAAATTCCATAAATTCATAAATAATAGTTTCCATAGCCCTAGCTATGGACTTAGTTGCTTATGCTAAAGAAAATAACTAAAACAATCATAAACAAAGCCATAATCAAAAGCAAACTAGAATGAGATGAGTTCCCTGTCTTCAAGTATAATCGCTTGAAGCTTCAAGTCTTGCCAAGCATGTGACAAGGATCCTGTGCAAGAGAGACAAGATGAGAGGTGTATTCCAAAGCCAAAGACTAGATAAAAACGGTCATTCAAAAGATGTCTTCAATGGTGCATCAGGTCTTCCTTTAATAGGGTTTGAAAATCCTAAAAACTCTTCATTATTGGGCTTTCCGCAGATGAGCACGGCCGTGCATGGGCTCGAAGCACTCTCGTGCTTATTAAATGGGTCTGGACGTGCTGACTGCTGCGAAACTCTAATCTTCCATCAATTTGGGCCCAAAATGCGTCCAAAATATACTTGCGGCCTCTTTATATTAAACTGAGTAATTAACAACTAAATTAGTGTAAAACTCAATTCAAATAAATGTCAAATATGAATAAATGGGCTATAAAAGAGGGCCTAATTACAAACTTATCAGCTGCCAATAGAAAAAAGGCAACATTGTTGACCGAAGACGTACTGCCAAATATACAAAAAGAGGTTACAAAAACATCAAGCTGAATCAAGATGGTGGTTGCTAAGGTATAACTTTTATGATACTTTAACTTTTTAATATGGTTCATTTTAGTCATCTAAGATTTAAATTAGGTTCATTTCAGTCCTCAAATTATTTAAAATGAACTATTTTAGTCATTTAACTATTTTAAAATGACTTATTTTAGTCTTTTAACTATTTTATAATCAATTGTAGTAGTCCTTTACTATATCTCATATTACAACTTACACTTATTTTCATTTCTACAAAGTAGCCTAGACAACATATGTTCGAGGTCCGACATATAATTTTAAAAGGAAATAAGTTTGTGGTAAACCTTGAAGTAAAAGAATGTTCTTGCAGAATATGGATGCTTACTAGAATACCTTGCTATCATTCAATTGCTTGCATGAACCATGTTAATATCAATCCTGTAAATTATATTCTTATTTATTATATATAAAAAATAACATTATGCAATAGTTTACAAGTCTATCATATATCTAGCAAATAGACCTAATTTGTGAGAATCTACTGACTACCCTGACATTTCACCCCACCAATCAAGAAACAACCTAGGAGGCCAAAGAAGTTAAGAAATAAAGATGTATATAAGATGGTTGTTGAGGGAAACAAATTGAGTAGGGAAGGAATAACTGTTAAATGTAGCAAATGTAGAGTAAGTAGTCATAACAAAGCTATTTTCAAAGCAACACAGCCTACTGGAACAGAGGCATCAACAACTTATAATCAAAGTTCAGACACTTCTCAAGTTCCATTGATAGTCAAACAAGAAGGAAGATGTATACTCAAAGATGTTAACATAGTTAAATGTATTATGTAGAGACAATGTATTTTTTTGCTTTTTGCTTTACGTTTTGTGCAGCTTGGTTAGAAAGCATATTTGGTGGGACTTGCATTTTGTCTCAAGTTCCATTGATGGTCAAACAAGAAGAACGATGTGTACTCGAAGACGTCAACATAGTTAAATATATTATATAGGGACAATGTGTTTTTTTGCTTTTTGCTTTACGTTTTATGCAGCTTGGTTGGAAAACATATTTAGTGGGACTTGTATTTTGTCTCTGTTCTTTTATTAATATCATAACAGTATATGTTAATCAATCTTCTTAGTGAAGATTTCTTATTGTCACATTTATATTTCAAGATAATATATATGCTGAAAATATTATTTCATTAAAGATAGAAGAATCCATAAAAAGCAATAACACAATATCAAGATCATGATTTAATCTAAACACTCTTTCATAGTGCATTTACAGAAATTACATCCCTAAAAAATATTGATTTTCTACTAAACAACGTGAAAAAAAACAAAATTATTACTAATACATTAATAATCATACTAAACTTAAAATACAACTTAAAATTTTAATCTTTTTCTTATTAATTTTGAGTGAGTTCTAAAGATGTACAATTTTTCTCCTTTGTCTCAATACAACAATTTCATTATCTTCAACTTCATCATCTTCTCTCTACTTGAAAAACTCACAACTCTCACCAAACTGAAAAATGATACAATAGATTAGTAACACAAATTGATTGAACTTATTTATATACAAATATAAAACTCGTTTATTTAATCTTATAAAATTACCTCATAGTTTCTACATTTTCAAAAATTCTTTCCCATATTTGTTGTAGTTATTATGCGATAAACACTCTTCAAATTACAGTAACAAAATAGAAGTTCAATCGCTTTGCGAGCAAACGTTATCGTCGAAGATTATGAGTCTATAAAAACTCTAGTTTTTGTTTTACTGCTTCTAAAAAACATAGAACTCTATTATTTGTAAGTTTCTATATTTAAATTTTTATTGTGGTCTAAAGAGAACATTCAAGTAATTGATAAGTTTCTATCCTGATTCACTTGAAATAAAAGTTATAATAAAGTTTAAAATATGACTAGCAAACTAATAGGTGATGAAAAAGATATTCAACACTTTAACAAAATTTATCTTTAAAGTTTCTTGTGTAGAAAGCCTTTTTGGTTTTAATATTTGTCTTCAATCCATTTCCAACAAAAAAAATCCATTAAAGCAATATTTGACTTAAGTGTTATATAATAATATTGTTTTTAATTGTATCATAAAAAGTTTAGAAGAGTTTTAGAAGAACTAATGAACATAGTTTATGATTCACATAATTTTTTTAATTTATTTCAATAAATTTGTTATAACTTAATAAGAACTTATTAAATAAATACTTAATTATGACTTATGAGTACTCAACTTAAGAAGCTCCATGGCACTTAAAAGGGAAATACTAAATTAAGGAGAAATATTTTGTATACAAAATTTGATTTAAGCGCATGACATGAATTAAGCTCATGTCAACCTTAGCCCTTTAAGATCATGATATTACCTTCAGGTATGTGTTAATTTGGAAGAAGGAAAAAAAAAAAAAAAAAAAAGGCAAAACAGAGAAGTAAATTTCTTGTGTTCGTTGGGTAGGAAAATTGAAGATTTGTGTTCAGTGTATAAAGGATTGGTAACTTGTGTTTAATATTAAACATGCATGCTTAATCTTTTATTGTGTGTTATTGTAATGCTCTCCATATTTAGCATCTTTGATTGTAAGTGTTGTTATACTTTTTCATCTATGAATATGACAAAAAAATAAAATAAAACACAGGATCCCCCGTATACTAAAGATGTTTTCAATACAAATGCCTCGATCAATGATTACTAAGGTGTCGATATTTTTAGTCTAATGCAATGAATTGGATTGAAGTGCATCATATTTGATTTCTTTTAAACTTTTTATCCCCTTAAAGTTTGTCCTAAAAATTCTTGTTCCAACAATTTTTCTACAAAAAAGAAATTGAAAATTTTCTTTTAAAGCAATTAATAAAGATATGCTACTGTAAAAACATTAATAATGTGTCAACTGTCAACATTATACTAGAGCTTTATTAAAGGTTAAACAAAGATTTAAGTCTAATTTAAATAAACTTTTTAACAAGTATTTATAAAAAATAAAAATAAGAAAGCACAATAAATCAAACCCTCTTTATAAGTTAAAATTAATTCACACTTCTTTATATTTCAAAAAACAAAATCTAATTTAACTTTTTTTGAAACTTGAGATATATTAATTAACTTTAACTAACAAGAGAATTTCTTTTATGTAAGCATTTATCTATAATTTTACTCAGACTGCCCTGGAGGAAGAATTGCTTCCAGGTACTCAATATATTCCATTACATGGATCGGAAGGATTGCCATAAGAACAATATAGGAAGAAATGACAACAAAACCTTTGATCCAATCTGCCTTACAGAAAAATTAGGTAGTTAGCATTGGTCCAACCATAACCTAATAATCTTCTAAACAAGACAGGCAGACACGGAACAAGGGAAATATTCCGATACCTAAAATAATATTCTAATGCATTATTGCAACTAACGTAATTACACATTGATAAACGTAGCCAAAGAGACGCTACATCGAGGAGTATACAACCTATACAACCAGAATCAAGTTGAAATTTTCACTAAAGAACTACACATAGTATATCATTCCAACTTCTATAAGACTAATGTGAGGAATGTTAAGAGCTACTGCTGGACCCCTGCAATTCTTCCGCAGAAATGAGTACCCAATGTCAACAACGAGCTTCTTCAAGAATGAGGACGACTTCCTTGCCTTCACATACGAGTGCCCCATTATATAGGCAACACCGGCATCCTTAGCTTGAATTAAGTCCAGAAGCTCTTCCCTAACAGCAGGATCCATACTAGGATTGTTAGGTAACTGAAATCTTACTCGTCGCCTTCTAACTTGTGGTGTTTCATCATCATAAACCGATTGCAAACTTCGCAGGGTTACAGATCTGCTGCTAGGAATGGATATGTCTACACCAATATCTTCAAGCTCAGAAACTATTAAACTTGAAGCGGATTCTAAGTTTCTAGAACTTATAACAGCCATCCTCCCATCAAGTGAAGAAGCTTCAGAACTTGAGAACTGCGGTTCCACTGCTTCCATTTGGATGAATTCTGCTATACTTTGTATAAGATGATTCTCAAAATCTCCATCATCCCTTTGAAAGTCCTTGTAACCATATCTGACAATGCACCTATACATACGATATGGTCTGGGGCAAACTCGCCCAATAAGGAAACGTTCTTCAGATGAGACATATGGAACAGGAACTGATTTTACACAAACAAAAACCAACACCTTGTGAAATGCAGGAAGATTTGTTACAAAATGGGAAAATATTGCAGGTATTCCTGTGGCCAGTTCAGTGTAGATGAGACCTATCCCAGGGACACGGACAATACCAAGGCTTGGGCCCAAACCCAGTAACCATTTCAATGAAACTTTGTTGTGCAGATCATAGCTATACTTCCTACGAGTACCATAATGCCACACATACATAACAACCATGAAGATGAATGATAAGACAAGAGGAACCCATCCTCCCTGAGGCACTTTGATGAATGCTGCTGATAGATATACACCCTCTATCATCCAAAAGAATAAAAGAAATACTATAGCAATCAAGACACTTTTCTGCCAGACAAATACTGTGACTAGTGTCATCAGAAATGTTGTTACGAACATAACTGTCATACAAGCAAGTCCTGTAAACGAAATACCCAAAAACAAATTATCTTCAATATTACAAATAAAACACAAATTCTGACGGAAGTTAAAAAAGAAAAAAAAAAAAAAAAACCTTGCTGCCTTGATTGAAAAGCACATAACAAATCATGAACCAAAGGCAACTTTAGCTGCCCCAATACTATGGGTCCTTTGTTTTATTTGGTAAACTTAATGTTAGTTCCTTATCTCCTGTCAATACGCTAGAGGAAAATTGCTTAAGATTGGAAGCAAAAACACGTAGTGTTCGAAAAATATTACCGTAGAAAAAAAAAACAGATTTTAAGCTAAATTTGCCAAGCATTACTCTAGTGCATGAGCAAAGTAGAAGACATGATCACATGAACATTAAGGGCAAGGAATGCAATCTTTTTGTGTACTTGATATTTTGATATTACAGTAGGATTGATCATATCATCACTTTAGTACCACAAGCAAAAACTATGCATATGAAGCATCCATTTTGGCCGTAGATCAATTTGAACTATCAATCCAATTTCATAATTGGAGGGAATCAATCACTCAAGCAGTGAACACCCTAATAAGCACCAGAGTGCAATGTCACAATGTTGCCAATCTTGACCATATGGCTAGCCTTGAAAAAAATATAAAATAACAGGACAAATGGCCTTGTCTTTGTGTGTGTGTGGGGGGGGGGGGGGGGAGGAGAGAGAGGTTCATATAGGAAAAATTACCATAAGCATTTCCAATTATGGTTGTGTCCTGAAATCCAATGGTTATAGCAAGAGTCAGGATCATAAGTATCCAATTTATTTCTGGGATGTAGATCTGTCCATATATATGCTTTGAAGTGTGTACAACTTTGACTCGTGGAAAGCAACCAAGCGCATGACACTGCTTGATGATGGAAAAAGTTGCAGTTATAACAGCTTGACTCCCAACAATTGCAGCAAGGGTGGCAATAACAAAAACGGGCCAAAACACAGGTCCTGCAGGACAACCAAAAACTTTACCAAATTGCATTAATTTTAAAACACTGGCAGTAAAATCAATAAGTCAGAGTGCTGGATCAACTGACCAGGTATTGAGTCATAAAAACTGTTATCAACAGAGTTGAGGTTTCTAGACAAGAAAGCAGCTTGACCCATGTACTGCACCACCAAACAAGGGTATATAACAAACGCAAATGCAAGCTGCACAAGGAAAAGAATATTAAGAAACATTTCAGTTGCACACCAAACAGTGCATGATAATTACCATCACATTGAAGTAAATGTACACTAAGTAATTATTCTTTCCTAAAGAACAATATCAATTTATAAAACTAATAAAATGATGCCTTGAAATTATAGGGGTAAAGATAAAAGAGATAAAACTATGAATAATAGTTTGCTGTTGTTTGTCATAATGTGACAGTACAAAACACCAACTAAATACTCCTGATTGTGTTACAACAAAAACAAGCCAGTCAAATAAGACTATAGACATATTCAGACATCAAAAACCAAAATGAACAGTCAAGCTAAAAGCTCACCCTTATCGACGAAGCAGTGAAATGACCAAGATCTGCAAACATAGCTTCGGTTCCTGGAGAAAGAAGGGGGGAGGAGGGGTGAATATGCAGTTAGAGAAATCTAGCATCTGACTTCTAAAACACTCAGTGTGTATAGTAAATTACAACTCAACTAAATTTAAAAAGTTGAGACAGAATAATGGAATATCCAGCATAAAATCCAAAAAAAATTATACTGCAAGTCAGGTAACTGTTAGGTAGATCAAGAACTAGCATACCAGTGATACAGAGAAGTATCCCTCCAAGAGAAATCCAACCTTCTTTACCAGTCTTGGCAAAGAACTTGATGATATAGTATGGCGATATAGCACAAACTACTTTTGGATTCCAATGAATTGTATTATACAGCCCAACAGAAAATATTGATAGAAGCCAGATGATTACAATCGGTGCAAACATAAATGCTACTTTGTGTGTGCCACAATGTTGGAGAGCAAACAGTCCAACCAATATGACACAGGCAAGCAGGACAAGTTCACCTGCAAACAACATGAAGTTTCTACGGTAACCTAATATTTGTGCCCTTAGCACTGGAAAAGCATTGATAAGAACTGAAAAATTGAACAGACGAGATTTAGCTCACCATCTGTTAATTTTTTTTCTGTAACTTTTAATCCTGATACTGAGGCCAGAACTGCGGGAGAAGAATCAGAGTAATTGTTAACTTCTAATTAAAAGCAAGAATTTTTCATGCAGACGAACCAAAGGAGTTGCGTACCTATATACTAAGGGCAGTTTGCATAAAAATATCATACTAAGACATTTTAATCACATGGGTTCCTTACCTGAAATTGCCGGAGTAAGCACACCATCACCAATGACCATGCAAGCACCAAACAGTACCACAACAAGCAGGGCTGTTCTTAACCTTTTATGTTTCTCTAGAAACCTCTTCAGTGGAGAAGAGGGTGCAGTCTGTGACGAGGGACCATATTTATAGGATGATAACTCCTCATCAGCCGCTTGCTGATTGGGGAGTAAATTAAACTTGGCGTGCCTGCAGAGCAGCGAATAAAGAGCAAATGTTCCACCTGATGACAGTTGTATCAATCATACTCAGATCTCACAATTCAAAACCTTTCTACAAGATAAGAAGTTAAAAGCAAAAAATAAAGTCATTAGAATACCTTCCCCATTATCATCAGCACTCAATACGATGAATACGTATTTAAGCAACGGAATCAACGTAAGAGTCCAAAAAATCAACGAAAACGCGCCATATATAGTTTCTTCATCATGGTGATTTTGTAATTTCCCTTTGAATGTGCTAGTAAAGACATATAGAGGTGAAGTGCTCAGATCTCCATACACCACCCCAAAGCTTTGATATGCTAATAATAGATTCCTAGAGAGACTCACCCAGGCCCACTGCAAAGCACCAAAGAATTAATTCAACTTTCATTATTCAAGTAAACGAAAAAACAAGGATAACGAATCATCAAAAAATATAGCATATCAGAACCAAACAAAGAAAAGAAGAAAGAAATTCAATAAAACGAAAAATTAAACCGTAAATTCAAAAAAAGGGGGGGGGGGGGGGGGGGAACTCGTCCATGGCACAAAAATCAACAAACGCTTAAAAATAAATTCAACAGCAGATGAGTTAATTCATCCGCAAAACACTGCTCCAACAACGCGTTGACAAGGAGAATAGAAACACGCTTATAGAGCAAAAACAGATAGTGAATGAACTGAAATGAGTTAAAACAGAAGCAAAACAAGGAGAATCGAATCACAGTAACAGTAGCGCAATAACTTGACAGTTAATTACAGTTCAGTAGTGCTAAACAGCGAGTAAGGGGAAGAAGAGAACCCTAACCTGAGAAGGATTGCGAGAAGTTGAAACTCCAGATTCGGGTTCCATGCTATTCTCTTGGCTATTGAGAGAGGGAACGAAAATGAAGCAGAGAAGCGAAAGAGCGAAACCAAACAAAACCGGACCCGATATTCTCTCTCACGAGTCACGAGTCAGTGTTCAGTTCAGTAGTACTTTCATTTCATTTCAGGCTGTGTTTGTATGATTCATTAATTAATAAATAATGAAATGCATAAGACACTGAACGAACCCAAACGGAACCCATCTTGGAATCAAATATGGCAATTTCTCATTCATTTCCAACTTGCACATATCAGCGGCACACGTTCACCTCACGCGAGGAGATCTGCGCGTGTTTGTGTTTGTGTTTGTGCTTCTGCTGTCTTATTAGAAGGTTGGTCTGTTTTGGCACCTCCCAAATCCCACCCCCCGCCTGTGCCCAATTAAATGCAGCGATCGATGCCATTTTGTTTTCCCCTATTTTTGCTTATTTAGTATATAGGGTGAGAGCAGTTGCATCACATCATAGTATTTTTAATTACTTAATATTATGAATATTTTATGAATTTTCTTTTCATTATCCAGAAGAGAATAGTTAATAAATGAATTTTTTATTAAAAATAACGGTACAGGTATATTAATAATATTAATTTTTATATTTCTTTAAAAAAATTGCTTCTAATTATTGATTATTTTTAAGAATAATTAAAAAATAATATTTTATTTGTAATAATTTTGGTAACTGTTTTCTATAAAGCAATAGCTAAAGAATGGATCAACCTTAAATATACTATTTTATGAATTTATTTTATTAGAACATTATCAGTATAATTTTTTTTTATATTTTTAATAAATCACTTTCTTAAATTTTTAACTATTATTCATAGAATAATGATTGACAAAATTATATTTTAAATTTTTTTCCTTTTATCACATATCCATCTTCTATGTATATAATACAAATTCTGTATATTAAATACCAAATTTTTTTAATTTTAAAATGTATTCTTAAACAACGGTAATGAGATCTTATTTTTCCTTTAACTGTGATTATTATATGGTTAATTTTTCGTTTATAAAGTCAAAACTACCAAAAAAACTAAAAATAAAAAATAAAAAACCTTTTGTCCAAAGCACATTCGAACAGACAATAAATCATGGCAGGGCTTAAAAACCGACAGATGAAGCATGCGTCTTCGTCGTTTGGACTTCACAACAGTTTATTTTTGGAGTTTAGAATCATCAATGTCTTAGAAGTTCTAATGCATTATAACTCATTTGAGTCGAATTATGTAAATTTATTTAAGCAGGTAAATTTCTTCAAATGCTTTTTTTGTAATTGAAATTATATTATAAATTTGAATTGCCATCTTTAACTATGTTTAAAGGTCAAAACATCTCTTATTTTATTTTACTTTTCTTTTATGACATAATTTGATTAGAATTTAGTTCTTATTTAAATATATTTTTAATAATTTTAAAAAATTAATTATTTTTTAAAAGAATTACATTAAAATTCCAGCTTATATTAAAAATTGAACTATAAGATCACAAATTATCAAATCTAAAATTTAAATTTCTATGAAGTAAATCTAAAATTCAACTAATTTTAAATTTGTATATTAAAATATAATTTTTCCTAAAATCTTAATTGCTGATTTATTGAAATCAATTCATTTAATTTTTAAAATCTATATATTTATAAATCTAAAGTGCTTTTTTTATTTAAATTAACATTTATTTTACAACTAATGCATAATAATAGCACCAATACTATGTCCAAAATTTATTTTATAGAATTTTTAGAAAATTAATGATTTTGTCTTCTAATTTAAAGATCAAATTTATTTTTTTTCTCTAACTTTATTTTAATTCATTTTGATCTTTTTGATCTTCTAATTTTACAAAAAGTCTCAAATAAGTTATTTCCGTTAAACAATTTAACTCTTAATATTGTTTATCTTTTTTTTTCACTATCATGCACTGTTTATTATCTTCTTTCCCAAGTTAAATATATTGTTCATCTTCTTCCTTAAAGTTTCATCTTTCTTCTCCACTTCTTCCTCTTCTTTCCTTCTTTTTTATACAAATACCTAAATATGCTTCATAAACCTCTTCCCTCTTGTTCATGTTTAAGCTTTCTACAAATATTTTTTTATAAGCATCTTTGGACATGGAACTCACAAATGAGTTTTTCTTACTTTTAGCTCCTTTAGTAAAAATATAGTGAGCATCATCAAAGTCCACTGTCAACCAATTTGGTATGAATCTGTCCAACCAGTGATGTTTGCAGGGACAAAAGAATATTAAAAATAGATAATTGGGAATAACCTTATGGCAACAGAGTTGGTGAAGCACATGTTGAGTGTTTATATAATAAAAAAAACAAGAGGATGAGGTGGGAGGAAAGTTGAAACCTTGAGGAAGAAGATGAAAAATGCTCGATATGTGGTAGACAAAAATGAAAAATATTTACAAAGTTAACACTTTTAAAGGAAAAGACATAAAAAAAATTAAAAGTTAGAGAGTTAAAATAAATCAAAACAAAAGTTGGAGGACAAAATCAAATTTGACCTTTAAGTTGAAATACAAAAAAAATAATTTTGCCTATATTTTTGTACAAGTTTTAAAATAAGGATATGCTGATGAATATCTTGATATTAATGATAAAATAATCATATTTGCCTCTAAATTCGTGATATATTTTACTTTAACATTCTAAATAAATAAAAATAATAATAAAGAACACATTTTAAAAAATTTTAAATTTAAAAATAAAAAATAATGAGTAAATTCTTTGGAAAGTTAGATAAGTAAATAAAAGTTGATTGACTGATTATCAAAAGATAAGAGACTGGAGAGATAAGAGTGGTTTTAATAATAATAATAATAATAATAATAATAATAATAATAATAAATGAAAAGGAAAAATAAAAGGAGAATATGTGTCTACTTCATTTAATAGGCCTTAATGTCAATTACCGGTAGATTTGTGTATCAGCTTATTTTATAGACTCCTGCGACTATCTTATTTTACAGGTTCATGTGTCTATTTCATCTTATAGACTTAAAAATCTATTAATCTCAAGTTCTTGTACTTACTTCACCTATTAGGCCCACAAACCTTCTTCATCTCACAAACATTTACGTTGTTGTATTGCATAAGGTTATTTGCTTACTCACTTTATAAGCCTTGTGGTTATCATCCCAAGGCTTTCAAAAGCTCGTCTCTTATCACATCTCATTAGCCTTTTACATGGTTCGCTTTACAGGTCCCACTGTTGTATCTTATAATCTTGAGAGCCTAGTTCACCTTATAAGTCAAACATATGTTCACCTCATTGACTCTAATGTTTATTTTATCTCTTAAGCTTATACACCTCTTTTCTCACAGGCATTTATACCTATTGTATCTCATAAGTTTCATACTTATTACCATTTTTAAGCCCTTGTGATTGAAGTCAGTTGCACCCTATAGGTATATGTGTCTTCTTCATCTCATAGCTTATATTGTTACATCTATTAAGCCCTTGAATTAACCTCACCTTGTAGGTCTTGCATTTCCTCACCTCATAGGTCCTTATGCTTGCTATACTTCATAGGTTTCTATTTCTCCTTCATCTCATAGACCTTTGTACCCATTGCATATCATAGTATTTAACTCCTACTTTATCTCTAGGCCCATACACCTAGTTATCTCACAAGCCTTTATGCCTTCATAATTAAGCTTCATGCTTGTTACATTTCTTAGACCTTTATGGTTTATGCACATTTAAGCTTGCTACACCTTATAGGTTATTAGGCCTATTCTTATAAATCCTGAGCTTACTTATTAAATAAGCTTCTACACTTATTCATTTCATAGGTATCTACGTTTGCTTCATCTCAAAGGTCTTTGTGGATATTTCATTTCATAGGCCTCTTATTTATTGCATCTTATAGGCCTTTGTATTTGCTCATCTTAAAAGTCTTAATGTTTATTCATCTTATCTTATTAGTTCTCATTAACACACATCCTTAAATCCAATGCTATCTACACCTCATAAGCCTTTACATATGCTCATTCATTTCATCTGCCTCATGCATTTTTAATCTCAAAGAATCATGTGTATTACATCTTACAAATAACATGTCTTTCACATCTCAATGATCCATGTGCTTAATCAAATACCTACGCGTGTTATGTATTGTAGACTCTCCCTCCTATTCTTGTCTCATCTCACATATCTAATGCTTGCTACATCTTATAGACCTTTATGCTTTCTTTATCTCATAGGCATGTATGTTTGTCTCATCATATTATCTTTCATACATGTTTCATATAGTAGGCTTTTGCTTGTTTATTTTATAGATTACCATACATAATGTGTCTTATAGGTGGTGTTCATAATGCTAACATTTTTGTTTTTAGTTGTGCATTCTAAAATTTCTTTATAATTCATTCTTTTAATTTGTTTTTGTTTTGATATTTAATAAATCCTAACAATAATAATAGCAAAATCTAATAGGTCATGTTTGAACAATCGTATAATAAGTTTTTGGAAACTTTATATCTTTGAATATTTGAGTCCAATATCAATTTACAATTTATTTTGCAAAAAAAAAATAAGAGTTTGAAAGAAATAAGTTCAATTTTGTTTCTTTTAGCATTTTATTTTTTCTTTAATGCTTTAATAATAATAATAATAATAATAATAATAATGCGAAAGATAAAGAAATATATATATATATATATATTTATAATTCAACTATTATGCATATTGATTTATCTCAATGCTTTATTTTTATTATTATCATGTTGATATTATTATTATCTACATCTTTATAATAAAATTTTGTATATAATTTCTGTGAAAAATCACAAATTTTGTGCATGTGCAAAAATAAAATATTTTCTTTTTAAAAGAACAATGATGAAAATAAATTCATAAAAAATATTGTTCCTAATAGTTTTAATCAATGTAACGTATAAGTGTTAATTTGAACTTTATGAAAGAGTGAGTTCATTTTAAAAAATTATTTTTTATAAACAAAATATTATTTTGATAAAAATTAATAAAAGATTAAAAATTAATTTTTTTCAATTTTTTTTTTAAATTTACACAATGAGCAATTAGTGACAATTAAATAGTTGATATACCATTAATATTAATTGGATTATAATTTATTTAGTAACCACGTATTAATTTGAACTTAGAGATGAAAATAAGGTAAGTCGTCCAAGACAGCTTAAGACTTAACCTTTTTAAAGTACTAATTTAAGTAATAGACTTAATTTAAAATTTTTAAAATACTTAATTAATTGAATAGGTTATATTTGAACTTAAGAAAAAATCTATTAAGTTAGATAGAATAACATATTTAAGATTCATAAAATTTATAATAATATATTATCAATAAATTAAATTTTTAAATAATAAAATCTTGAATTTGAAATACTAATTATTTTTCTTGAAGTTAGAAAGTGTCTCTACTACATACTCTCTAAAAGAGTGCCACTTACTTCTTTTGTACTATTGTTACTTAATTTGTCTTATAAACATAAGGTGCTAAAATAAATTTTTATGACTTATTTAAATATAAGTTTTATGACTTTTATAAAGACATAAGTATTGATATGGTTGATAGCATATTTATAAAGAGGCTTAATAAACTATTAAAAATTTTGATACGATGTATATCATTAAAAATGTTAATTAGTCAAATTAAATTTTTAAAAAGGCTATGCTAAACTTAATAAAAAATTTATGATAGATAATAGGTCAGATTTAGACTTCAAAATCATTAAACTAGCTCCACCTACTTATGCAAAGTCTAACCTAATTTACCCTATTTTTATCCTTACTTGAACTCAACGTAAAAATAGGTTTATTTCTAAAAATAAAAAGAAGTGATTTTTAAAAGTAAATATTTTAAAAGATGTACATATTTGTATACTTTATGAATAGAGTCAAATTTGATGTATATGACTGTGATGCTAAGTTGTACTAAAACGAACATGCATCATACATATGTAATTGACAAGAAAAAACTAAGGTTACAATTGGCACAACTGAGGAATACTTTGTGTTAGGTTCAAAGGTGAACCTTAGGGGTGGTAAAAGGGAGATGACCCAATGGCACATAGTAACTCACTGCGATTAGGTCACGTCACTAGCTAATCTTTGTCAAACCTAACGTGAACACCCGTTACCAAAATGGTGGTAGATCCATTCCTGAATAGCACTCTTAAGGCACATGACTAATAAATGACTTTGGAAACTAAATGTGTTAGATGTCAGTAGGAAATGAAGTTCTCTGATTTCTTTGAGATTTAAATAAAAGTAAAATTTTGGAATCCCCATGCATTGCATAGGAATAACTAAATAAGAATAGATTTCATAACTCACTTGCATCATGCATCATGTATCATTCATCATTATATTATGATTAATTATGACAAGATTGTGATTATTTAGATAATAAGTTTTTCCTAAAACTACTATGTGAATTGATATGTTTTCATAGACTCACTTTTCTCTTTCTTTTTGTGTTTAACATATCTGTTTGTTAGTATGTATTGTATGTTATGCACAAATGGGGTTAGATATGATCAAAATAATAGTGCTCCCAACAATAGATGATTTATGGACCTATGATGATAGCATCTAGTAGACCATTTACCAAAGGTTTACTAGGTTGACTCTTGATTTATTTTAGAGATAGGCTAGAAATCCTAATGCACTACAGACTTACCTATACAGATTACTTTTTCTCTTCCTCTATATGCTACTGCCATCCCATTTCCCCTTATTCCTACTAGAGCTACACCAGCTCCCATGGATACTAATGTCCATGCCCTTGACATCCACATACTTAAACCATCATTTCTTCCACCTCTTGAGCCTAGGTGTACAAATATTCATGTAA
Source organism: Abrus pulchellus subsp. cantoniensis (assembly GCA_024086825.1). NCBI lineage: Eukaryota > Viridiplantae > Streptophyta > Magnoliopsida > Fabales > Fabaceae > Abrus > Abrus pulchellus. The sequence continues at coordinate 16,689,297 of CM044050.1, forward strand.
TTAAGTCCACTATCTAACCTTGTCCATGTACACCACCTTTAGACTTTCATTCATTGATGAGTTTTGACCTTCTCACCATAGTCCTTCACCATCCTTACCTCCCTTATCCTTTCACTTATTACCACCTATCCCTGAATGGTTAGAGGATATAGATAAGGACTTGCCTAACCTTCTTATAGATCTTGACATACCACTTCTACCTCTTTTGACTCTGACACTTCGAAAGAATACACCCCTTTAAATTGATGCTCTTTGGATGTTTTGCTTATTTTGTAAAATGAGACTATCTAGGAAATGATGTGGGTGTCAACAACTTTTTGTTCCTTTTTGGATTGTATGATATTGTCCTCCTTAATATGTAGTATATGTGTAGTACTCACTTTTATCTCCCTATAAAATATTGATGATGCATGTAAGTAAATTCTTTAAAATTGACGAACTTATGTTGGGATATGATGTGACAACCCCCTAGGTGTATGAATTATGTGTCTAGTGGAACAATAATATTTTCTTTACTATGGTGACGTAATACATGTATAAATTCATAAGAATACACAAACACATATACACACATATATTTAAGTATGGCATACAAAACCTTTTATTTGGAATTAAATATAATAAAAATTAATTTAACTTAGGTTATGCATTTTATTTCTCTTTGAAAGAAATACACGTATTATTAATGAATATTATATATATATATATATATATATATATATATATATATATATATATATGCATATACATATGCTTGCTATGTGTTGAGTCTGAAATGCTGAGATGTCACACACATATTTATATTTGTTGTGGTTAAATGGAGATAATAAGTTAAAAACATCAGATCAAATTGATAAACTTATGTGTTGAATTGCCTAACCCCAGTTCTTGACCAAAATTATACAAGATTGTTACAAAGCTTATAGTTCATAGTTCATGTGGAATTATTAATTGAAATAGTCCATGCATGAAAGAAAAATATTGCTAAAAAATTCTAAAATGCAATTTTTTTTTTGTATGAATGTGGTTATCCTTCTTACAAAATAAGGAATTCTGGAATTATAACAACAAAGAAAGAATTGAGATGGATAATAGCAATATTGTTCCTTACAATTCAATAACATGAAATATTGTAATGAGTCGAATGCTATTAAGTATCTATTCAATATGTGAACAAAGATTCAAATAAAGCTACCTTAAAGATACTCAATAAATCTAAAAGGATGGAAATATATTTTTTGTTTATAAAATTAAATAATTTTATGTAGATATCTTTCTTCATGTGATATTTTGTGGAAGATTTTGACATTTGATAGTCATGAAAAATGGCTAGTAGTTCAGAGGTTAAATTTTCATTTACCAAATCATCAAACTATTTTTTTAAAAGATGATGAAAGACTAGATGATGTTCTTAACAAGAATAAAGATAAAGAAACTATGTACTTAGCTTAGATACAAGCAAATATGGAGTACATACAAGCTAAAGAGATAACTTATGTAGAATTTCCAAACAATTTTGTTTTAATAGGGAACTTTAAACAATAACTAAGAAAACAAGAATTTTCAATTGATAAACTTCATTATATCCCAAGAACAAGTGAGCTTTACTACTTGCATTTATTGTTAATAGTACAACATAGTCATGATGACTATTAAAGCATAATATGAGTTATATTTAACAATTTTTGAAAAACATGTTATTCATTAGGACTTCTACGTGATGATAAAGAATTTATTAATGAAATAAATGAATCAAATGAACCTTTTTTAGGACATCAGCTATAAAAACTATTTGTCATATTACTCATGTTTAATACTATGAAAAACAAGATTATGTGTGGAAAAAAAACATAGATGATGTTATTTGATGACATTCTTTTTCAATGGAGGAAGAAAAATAGGAATTCAAGTATTATCATTATTTAAGTTAACAATAACTAATAATTGTTTGCATACAATTTGTTATTAAACTTAGTTATATGTACATACATTTAATTAGATATTTAAGTTATGTGAGAATTTATCAATTAATGTAGATTTTACTTTAAATGACCAAGACTTCAAGAATCTTTGTTTCATAAATCTTGAAAAACTACTTCAAAGCAATGAAAGACCTCTAAAAAGGTATACCTATATGTAAATTGTAGAAGATCTATTTTTTCGTTTGGTTGAAAATAAGTTCAAGGTGGATGAATTTAATTATAATACAATTGAATTGGTTGAACAACATAGCAAATTTGTACCTTCTTTAACATCTAAGCAAAATTTTTCCTTCTTATACGAATATGAAGGAATAAGGAAAACTTACATTTGGAATACTTTATCAGTAGCTTTTTGATATGAAAGAAAAGATTATTCTGAATGGAGCTTCAAGTGGTTTACTTCTTTCAGGAGAAAGGGCAACTCATTCAAGATTTTCAATTCCATTATTAAATGATGTTACTTCCACGTATAGCATCAAACAAAGATGTTTGAAAGTTGATCTCTTAATTAACACAAGTTTGATCATATGCGATGAAACTCCTATGCTTAATAAATTCTATTTTTAAGCCCTAGATCATACATAAGAGATTTGATGAGAGTAAACAATTTAAACAGGATGAATGAACATTTTGGTAGAAAAATTATTATATTAGGAGGATATTTCAAACAAATTCTTCTCGTCATTTTAAAAGGTAGTCATGAAGATGTCCTTTCATCAACTTCAAACTCTTCTTATCTATTGCAAAGTAGTAAAGTTGACAAAAAAAAAAAATGAAATTATAAACGATTATAGAAAATATTTCTAATATAATTGAGACCAAACTTTTTACAGATTTCATTCTTTAAATTAAGGATGAAAAAATTGAAGTTAATAATAACGAAATTTGTAAAGTTAAAATTCTTAAAGAGTTTTTCATTCTTTAAAAGAGACAATAGTCTTATGTATTTAGTTAACTTGCATATCTAAATTTAGTAAAAAATTGTGTTGATTTTTAATTATTTAAACATAAAAAAAATTAGTATCTATCTACTTTAGAAAAAAAAATAATACTTAAGTTTTTATTCAACTTATATATCTGTAAAAATGACAAATAAAAAGATGATTGATTGACAATATATTTTTGAATCTATAAATTAAAAAATAACTAAATTTTTATATTTTATAATAATTCAAAAATAACAATTTTGTATACATTAATAATTTTCATAAAGGCTTATTGTTTTTAAAAAAAACATTATCAAAATTATTGTAATGAAAAGATATATCTAATATTTAACGTTAATTAAAAAATTATATATATATATATATATATATATATATATATATATATATATATATATATATATATATATATATATATATATAAAGAATGAAAGGAATAAAACTCTAAAGAAAAAAGTTTAATTGAATATATCAAAATTAAATGCATTAAACTTAAGTGAATAAACCTTAATTAGGAATAATTAATGTGACATTATTGATGTATAGAATAAATCCATAGACCGGAGACAACATGATGGAGAGTATATGCTGACTTTGCTGCGTACCCCACGCAGCATACGCGGGGAAGCTAATGGGCGCGTGGAATGCCCTGCATTTCCTCATCCTCAATAATCAACATTAAACCTAAATAACTAAATAGTATCTTCATTACGACAGAGGATGCAACTAGACAAAATATAAAATACAAACAAATACCAAAAACATTAACAAAACCATGGGTTGAACTTGAACGCCTTTTCATCTTTCAAACAGTTAAGGGTGTTTTGTGCCTTTTCAATGCTTATCTTTCCTTTTCCTTTTCTTTTTCAGTCAGTATATGAGTAGAAAGGAACACTTTATCTTCACACTCTTTTCTCTGTATACAGCTGAAAAGAGAGTGTGTGTGAAAATAAGAAATATAATTAATGATATGATAAAATTAAAAAGAAAAAGAAAAAGCAGAAGGATTAAGCTCTGGGTTGTATTAGTGCAACTGCGACAGTGTAAGAATGATTGGATGAAAGAAAATCGTGTAGTGAAGCACCTCATGACTCATGTATATGTAGTGCGCTAAATCATGAACCAAAATTATGTAATGGACATGACATATTTTCTGTTTTTTATTTTTATTTTTACATGTTTTTCATCATTCATGCTCAGCATGGAATAATTGTAAACAAAAGTAACCAATAAGTTCATATTTTGAAAATTAAATCAAAGAAATACAATTTTTAAATTAAAAATATTATACAAATAAGTTATTTTAATCATCACATATCATTATTTTAGTAATGATTTAATTAACTAAAATATTATTTTATATTGCGTGTCAAAATTTTATTATATCACATGAATTAGAAGTGTTAAATTAAAAAAAATTCAAAAATATAAATGCTAAAACCATATTTAAATCTCTAACAATTGATTCTGAAATCATTACAAACGAACATTTTGTGATGATGCATCGCTCGATGGATCTCTTCCATGAGTAGAATAATTTCGATTTCTTCTTTTCTTTTTTCCTTTTTACAACAAAAAAGAAAGTGGCCCAAAGAAACGAAACTTGTCGAGTTTCATCGAAATTCTTATCGTAATAAAACAATTCCTTTCCTTATGAACTTTGTTTTCATATTTTTTATTTTTTTTATAACTCGGAAAACATTTTATTTTCCGTCCAAAATTGAAAGATGATGATATGAGAAGATTATCATGATTATAGCATGTGGATGAAAATTTTCCATTACTTCTATAGCATATTTTAGTATAATTCAGAGAGATTATTTGATATTTTTAAAATTTAAAAATACCGTAACAAGAAAAAGAAAAATTCAATTATTACTCTAGCGAGTGTGGTGATGCCCTGCTTGAGAAAGATTGGAAAGCAGGCGAAAAAAGAAGGGTAGAGTGGTTTGTTCTAACGAGAGATGTTGCTTTCTGGGGCAAAATGGTTTGGAGGGTAGCGTAGGTGTGAACCGTCAAGGAATGGATTAATGGTTTCTCCGGTTTTGTTGGGTGCACCAATAATCTTCATGCACTAAGCACTACGTTGAGTATATCTCATATGAATATGAATGTTCTACTTCATCAATTTCACTCTCAACTTGTTCAAACATGGAAACGTTACTACTCATAGACATCATGCCGCCCATCCTTTCGGATACTAGGGAGTCCTTATCTGCTTCAAGAACACTTGCCTATGTCCCATTGTTTGAGTAAACTTTTTCGTAAATACTTATAAAAATTAAAAATAAATAAATTCAATTAAATATTTTAAATTATTCTCATAAATTAAAATTAATTTATATACATTTCTTTTAATTTTTTAAAACATATTGATAATTATTTCTTATAACATATCCCTACTCATCACGGCAAAATTTGCGCTGCTTTTGTTGGCAACTCTGTGGAGCTCTCCTCCTCTAGGCCCGAGCCTTCATTTTCATTCCGATTTTTAGGGATTGGTCTTTTGTAGAGGGTATCTTAAAGGGAAAAAAATAGTTCCAGAAGAGGGTAATTACCTGTCATGTAACGACATCCCAAATTTCAAACACCCTTCATTCTCTGCGATCGACCATAATAAATTCAAAGAATTGATGTTTATATATGTTGATTTTTTTTAAATACCTCAACATCACTCAAATATCAGGTCATTATAGTTAGTACCCACTGTCCGTATCATATTCACCCAAAAAATAAAAATAAAAAACAACATGCGAATGGGTGTAAATACCACTGGTAAATAACATGGCTTTACCGTTTACTATAAATGCGTTTTAATAACACCTGGTCTACTTAAATTCGTATAAAGTAACATACATTAATATATTTGTATTCTATATTCAAACAATAAATTATTATGTTGAAAGGTATTGTGTCCTATTCGATCGCTAATTTCACTCTAAAATTCAATTTAGTTATTATATAACATCATTTTAAAAGAACCTATTGTTTTATAAAATCTCAACTTCCTACAATAAAGAATTTAAAAGGAAAAGTCAACGGAATAACTTCGCCGTCACCATCGGAATTCAATTAGATGAATACGTATTTAAGAAGCGGGATAAATGTAAGGGTCCAAAACAATAACATTTTTTCACCAGGGTGATTCTGTAATTTTCCTTTGAATGTGCTTGTAAAGACAGAGGTGAAGTGCTCAGATCTCCATACATTACACCAAAGCTTTGATATTGTACTTGAAAATTAGTTGAATTTAACACTTCAATATTGTTCGAACTGATTTGAATATATTACTGTGATGAATCAAGACACTGTTTCAATGCGTCCGCAAGATATAGTAAAACAGAAGAATAGAAACATCCTTGTACAACAAAAACTCCATAGCAACGATTTCTTTCCTCTTTTTTACCCCTAATTGTTAAACTTGCATTATAACTATAACAACAATCTACCGCTTCTTTTTATCTGAGCCTCTCCTTTCTGCCTCTCTCTCAGCAACCAGAACACAAAACTCAGAACCAAGCATCTCATGTATATCAAGATTCAGAGAAAGGCTTAGATCAATAATTCCCTTCATGATTTCCAATGTAATATTGAAGCCCAAGGTCGATAATACTCTAACAGCATTAGCAGCCCTGCATATGTATTTTCTTGTCTCCAATGTTGTGAAACTTTTCTCTTGTTCTTCAAGACCCTCAGAATTTTTATTGGGAAATAGAACTTGCTGATCAGATTGGTTCACTTGGTCTTCTACCATGTCATCTCTGTCTTCAATATTTTCCCCAATCCATATGAATCCATTGCAGCCAAGTATCAAATCAATACCATACTGCTCCAGATAATGGAAATGTTGTTTCTGTCTCTTAACTAAATAAGGTGGGATTGTAAGCAATTGACCTCTACTAAGCTGCCAATAACTGAGAGCCGTTAGTAACAGTACAAGATTGAAAAATATGTAATCTGAATAAATTTTAAGCAACATGAACGTTTTGTAAACACCATGGCAACTATTTACCATTATTCCAGGATGTTTTTGTTCTATCTTAATCATAAAAAGGTAGTTGGAAGCTGTGTAGTTTTATATCTATAAGCAACAATACTCATCTCAAAGAGTATTTTCATTTTCTATCGTTTCCTACTTTATGCAACTGGCTATCACTTTTTGAGGTATAATCAGAAGTAAAGAAAAAGTAATATGATTTACAAGGATTTTCAAGACTACAAACCTTTCCATATTTCTGACTTCTGGCTTGAAGGTGTAAGCCATCGTGCTGGAAGCCACGAACTTCAGCCTAAGGTCATGCATATTATTTGGGACATTAATCAACTGTTGTATCCTTTAATCCAACGTAAATAATATTTAGTATACACAATACAACTGAACTTACACAAACAACATCCTTCTCCTCAAAAATACAGCGCATATTTAGCTCATCTATAGCTGTTCTCCGCCTCTAGCAGTGGAAAGAATAATTCTGAATGAGGAGGTTTCAAGCTTAATCGGAGCAGAGATTATGATATAGTAAAGATGCAAACCAAATGGCAAGAACTCCAATCGAATACTTTAGAACTTGAAAGTAATAATGTATGCACATTTCTTTTGGTGTTTATCAAAACTTTGAAGGACTTCTAGAGTACTTTATAATTGATATTAGCATTTGCAACCCAAACCTTGATTTACTGATTTCTTTTAGCTTAGTTTCTTCAACAATTAGGATTTCTTCATAGAAGCTTAAAAAATTACAGCTCAAATTAATTTATCCCCTTCGTGAAGAAAGACATAGATGTAAATACACAATTGAGGTCATAAATAATATTTTTAGTGTAACTAACATAATATCAGTATAGATTACACTAATATCCAAACAACAACAACAATAACCAAGCTTTATTCCACAAGGTGAGATAGGCTACATGAATCACACGACGCCAACTAAATTTTCAGAAATCGGGTTAAAGTTATTGTTGGCACTAAACCTAAGAGCTTCCCAAAGGTGTCCCCAGGCATTAATCCACAAGGTCAGTCCAACATTGCAAAAAACTCCAGAGTCAAAGCATTACCGATATAAAAATCATTAAATAACCATACTCATTATAAAGTAGTGATAATCTACACAGAAGAGATCCCAAATGATTAGAAGAAATAGCTTTATAACAGAAATTACAAAATACATATCTGCTTCCTGTTCAGTGTTAATCAATTCTTCCATTGGACAACAAGGCGACGCCTTGGCTACAACTTGATACAGCAAAAAATCCATCAATACTTCCAATTCTACCACAGTGGCCCAAAATTAGCTGTCATCTACTATGGGTGTGTTTGGATAAGCATTGAAAACAAGCACATTTATGTTTAGAGCTTTTCCTTTCTCTTTTTTATTTCCTCCAGAGATTACTCTTCCTAACATCCAAGAATCGAAGTAAAACAGTTTTTTCCTTCACCCTTTTTATAAAAAAATTATCTATTCATCATAACTCTTTATACACATGTTTTTATTATTTTCCTAAAGAAAGAACAAGCAAATGATCCTAAATTTTCTAAAAGAGATGCTTGCAAGCTATGCATATTACAGAAACTCTTCTTATAATAATTTACAGTATATCCCCAGAAGGAAGTTACTTAATACCTGGACACCATCAGGCATATTCATAGAAGAAAGCATCAAAACTGCGTTTTGACTGTAATTTATCTCCAACCTCCAACGCTTCTGAGCTACCTACACACACAATGATGAAAATGAAAGAACAGCAATAAAAACAGCGCGTTTTCAAACAAACGCAGCGAAACTGCAGGTACTATAAAACCGCGCGTACCTCAACAACACGCCCTATAACGATGTCACCAACCTCAGGTTTATACCTACAATAATTCACTACATTGCATTAACGAAAGTAATAGCAGAAATGAGGGGAGAAGTGAAGAAGGAAGATTACCTGGAGCGTAAGGCGCGGACATAAACGAGCTTGTTGACGCGCTCGACGATGCCGCAAACGGTGGCAACCACTTCGCCGTTAAGGTCGGTGGTTCCATGTCCCTTGAGAACGCCGTCTTCGTGATTGACGGAGATGGAATCGGCTACGGTAACGGAAGCTTCAGAGTTCACCTTAGATGACAGAGACTCTAGTTGTTGCAGAGCTTTCTGAAGCCGAACCTTTTGGGTTTGGCTCAACGGTAACTTTATCTCTCTCATCTTTCCCTCCCTCGTTTGCAGTATGCAATAGAAGAAGAAAACCTAAACCGTTTTTTTCTTTTTTAAAAAACCTAAACCTCTTTTGTTTTTTTTTTTCCCGGTTCAGAGCCACTACCTCTTTATATTTTTGTTATTACCGAGCCTCTAAGCCCACCCAGTTAAGTAGGCCTTCTTGTAACGGACTCCAATTGTACTCCTCCACTTTGACAAAAAAAGAAGAAGCTATAAAATTAAATTTTAGAATTGATTTATAAATAACTTCAAGAATTTAATTTTTGGAATGTACGAATCACTTTCAAAAATTAAATTTTGAAAGTCATTGTATTTTAAAACATATTTTTTAAGTAATTATGTATTAGTAATAAGACTTCAAGATAAATAATATTGCACATATCATGATATCATATTTATATTTTTTGTTTTAAAATATGTACTATAAAATATACTTTAATTCTAGTTTTATACATCATCAATTCTTTCATTTAGCTACACATAATATTAAGATTAATATATTTTGTTTATAAGTGAGGTTGATTTAGTCTTATCCTAATTTTGTCAAGTTTTAATTGGGTCGGGTTTAATTTTTTAAAAAATAATCATAAAAAATTTCAAGTTGGGTACGAGGTAAACTTGTCTCAACCCGCTCAATGTACACCCCTAACATCATGTATGTAACAATTGAGTCAGAAAAAATGCACCATGAATCTAAATAGCTAAATAAAAAGAGAAGAACAATAAGCATTACAAAAATGAATGTGTTTGTTTATATTGACCAAATATGTTCAGAAGAAAATGTAATAAAGTTAAGCTAAATTATAGAAAATTTATTTGTGTACTACATTTGAAGTAATATTGAAATTGTGTCATTCATTGTTTTATCTTTAATCCTTTACTATTAGTGAGATAAACTAACTATAAAAAAAATACCTATTTTGGAAAGTATATGCCAGTATGTTTGGAAAATTGTCCTTCACTTTTACTAATTGTCATTACAAAAGAAATAGCTATAAGAATTACCTTCTTTAAAATGTAAAAAGTATTTTATCATCTAACAACAGTGTAAACAATAATCTTGAAATAAAAATTTTCTTCCCAACATTACTTCCACAGAGAATTTTTGCTTCCAACAAATCAATATCCATTTGAGTAATTACTAAATGAGTACCATTCTACTTGGTAGAAAATTGATTTATGTTCATTAGCAACATTATAGGAACATTGATTTTGATTTTTAATTGATGAATAGGAAGCCCAAAGGAGGTTATAGTGTTTATGAACTCCAGAAGATGAATATTATTAGGTTTGTTAAATTCATTGGTTCCTAGATATGGGCTATCAAATCTAAGGTAAGTTTTCTCTTCTCCAAGCATCAAGAAAAGCATATGATTATTTAACATATCAACTACTGCATTGGTGGGTTGTAAAATGGCACGATTATGGAAAAATAAAAGATATTTGATGTTCTCCAAAAAGATGGATCACTTTAATCCCTTATGAGTCATAGGTGTTTTCCCATAAAAATAAATAAATTTTAATCAGGATCAAAATTAAAATTAAAATTTTATAAAGAATTTTATACTCTCTAATAGCTAAATTATAACAGTGATTTATAAATAACTTTTAGAATTTAATTTCTAAAATAAATTATTTTTTTAAAAAAATTGAATTATAAAAAGTAACACAACCAGTGAAAATCAATAGAGAAAAAACAAGTAATATTATATTAACTAACAAAAACTGTTTTAGCTTAACATGCAGTTTTAAGTTTAAATTGTAATTAATATAGATGTATTAAATATTTGAAAGGAAAACTTTATTTATCCATACTTAACAAGCTTTATTAGTGGACGATCCTTGTAGTCTAAATAAATAAATAATAATTTTTATTTTATACTTAACAAACAACCATGTATGACAAGAAAAAACTATTTTACTATTTTTTTGTTAGTAATGATGAGATTAAAGTTTCAAAATTAGCCTAATAAGTAATAACACTTACATCAAGTATTAAAATTGAAAAATATAAAAGACTTTAACAATTTTAAACAAACTAAATATTTTCTACTCTTTGCCACCCTTCTTCTTTTGAACTCTATATTTGTGCAACCAGTTATACTAGTATTGTAATCGTACTTCGTTTGAGTAACAAAAAAGCTCATTAAAAGTCCTCGGATAGTCTTAGTAGTCGTCGAAGGTTGAGAATGATGATGTTGGCTAATTTCAGGTGAGAGAAAAAAGATTAATATAATAAAAATAGATAATTGTGGTGAATAAAGATTGTAAAAGCAATAAAGTGGCAGGAGAAAAAAGGGAAGGAACTACGAAGGAGTTAGAAGGACAGAAAAGTAAGTGAGAAAAATCAGAACAAGGTCGGGTATAATAAAAAGAAAGTTCCATAAAGGACAACGGGTAACCGGGGGAAGAGGAAGCTTAACGTTGCTGATACTTTCAACAATTTGCTTGTCTTTTTTTAGCTTTTCAACCTTGTTTTCGTTCTCAATTGTACCCTTGACCAAGAAACAAATCCATATTTTTGTACTCATTCCAGAATGTTACACTTCAAAACGGATATCTACTTTTCATCATATTAGCGAAAATACTAATGTTTTAAATTGATATATTATGTAAATTTCATTATATTTATAAAACTTCACATAAATTCCTTCCTATTTTATAAATATATTACAGTTGAATCTTCTATTGTAGTAATTCAAACTTATGACATACTTAATGATAAAAAATTTATTAGTTTAAAACAATATAATTGAAGAAAGAATAAGATAATACAAATTGTCGTACCTTAAAATAATAAGAATTAATTTTAAAATTAATGTAAAAAACTTAATCAATCTTGCTAGCAATATTTTTTGAACTCCGTGAGTCTGTTCTGATTAGACTCACCGAAAATATACCGGTCAAAAAATAAATTAAAACTTAAAAAATATAAAAAAAGTGTTAAACTAAAATAATAACCGGCATTGATATTTAATTATTTACTTTGTCACTTTTCGCCATTTATTTTTCGTATTTTAATAACAATTTTCTCTGAAAAAAAAAGACCATTTAACACTTTTGAAGGTGTATACGTTCTTAACGAGATCGAGTAGAGCCAGACAGACACCAAAGTGATCCTAATTTAAATTGTTTTGTATTACTTTCTTTTTATATTTACGTTTACGTTACCATTTTGATATTTTTATATCACAATTAATGTTTTTCATTTAGCTCTATCCTTGTTCTTTTATGGTAACTCTTTTTATAACAAAGATTACGGGAAAAAATCGTTCATTTATCATGAAAGGCAACGCGGGAATAACACAAAATAATAAAGTGCAAACATAAATTTATAAAAAAAAATTTTATACAAATTTTTTGATTCTTATTTTATAATCAATTTGACATTAAATAAGAGAGTGAAGAAAAAAGTAACGTAAAATTAAGCATCGTCATATTCATGATTTGATTCATTCGTACCCCTAGCGCGCATCTCCACATAGAGCTCGCAAGTCCCGACACAACTCAACGTAACGATTTACATATTCAACACACGAAGACAAATTTCTCAGGCCTAAAAGTAAGACATTTTCCTCATTCTCCATCGTCCAACGCGTACAACCACCCCTGGTTGAGACCCACATTCGACGACACAAACTAAAACCAAGTCTATTCTCCGAAAACAACAAAACAAGCAACCCAACTCACACACGAAACTATAGCTAGTAGTAGCACACAGCATTCATTGCCTAAACTAATGACTTGAATCGAGAGATATATAGTATCAGAAGAAATAAGAGGAGCTCCCGAAATAAAAAACTTCAGGCTCTGCTGCCACATTAATATTCTCTGACACTGATGCCATCTCGCTCAACACTGGACTCCTATGCATGTAAAAATTATCCTCAACGTTGTGCTCCCAATAATAACCGCTATTATAAAACCCTTGATTCTGCTCCATCTCATAACCCATAGAGCTGGTAATATCCGGTGGCAAAGGAGGAAGCTCTATCGTGCTACCACTACTATTATTATTGTTATTATTGTAATTATTATTATTATTATCATCATCGAGAAACACCTGCTGGCTGAAATGGGAACCTGCCACGCTGGCTGCAGCAGGAGCACCTTGGGTACTATATTGGTCGCCGTGTCCATAACCGTACGAGAAAGAACCGGACGCAATCCCGAGGAGGCCGACCGGGTCGAATGTTTGAACCGGGTCGGGTTGTTGGGGAAGAGGGAGAGGTTGTTGGTCGGGGGAGAGGATTGGGGTGACGGAGGAGCCAGGTGGAGTGTCCACGTAGACAAAGTTGGTGCGGGCACGTGACCCGCGCATGGAGCGTGCTGCCCTGTCGTATGCGAGGGCAGCTTCCTCTGCGGTGTCGAAAGTGCCCAACCAATGTCTCTCCTTTGTGGAAGGGTCTCGAATCTCTGCCGCATACCTTCCCCATGGCCTCCTCCTTACTCCAAGATACCTTCCTCCCCATGCCGTATGCTGGAACTCTTGTGTCGTTGTCGTTTGCTTCTTCTTCGCCTTAGACGACGTCTTATATTGGTTCATCGTTACGTGAATAAGGTTTAACTAATTAAGGTTGGAAGTTGGGAGATAGGAAAAGACGATGGCATGCAGGAACAGTAACAGTAGCTTGGTGAAACGAGGTGTTTCCTTTCTCTTTTGCTTTGGTGGGTTTGTTTTGTTTTGATGTGAATCCACGGTTTAAATAAGAGAGACCCCGGTTCCCATAATTCTCATTTTCCATTTCTCTAATATTTTCCCACCTATGCCCTCGCTTTTACGAATGAATGTAAACACGTGCCAATATGATTTTTATTTTTATTTTTATACTTGAAGCTTTATCCACATTCCACACAGTCTCTTTCATAATCTCCTGCAGTGATCTCATAATTGAGTAATCTAATGTAGTAATCTATCAGAAAGGGAAAAGGAGAAATGAAAGGTCAGCAAAATCGATCAGCGACTTTTCAAAGGGGTTCAAGCATCCACAAAGTGCATATTATTACGTAAATTGCGGGTTTATTAATATTTGTCGATAAAAATTATGCAGTTTTTAATTTTTTTTAATATTTAAATGAGTTTTGGTGATAAGAAATGAGTTTCTAATGATGGGAGAAAATAGGAATGCAATAATAAAATAATTAGCACACAGGAGAAGGATAGATAATTATAAAATTAGTGGGTGGCATAATTAGAAATCCAAATGACCATTATAAGCATGTTCTCCTAGATACCCCATTCCATGATTATTCCCTAATCAAATTAGTTATGCTTTGTTTTGATTTCGCCAACGTTAAATAGAAATTTAATATTATGCCCAGTACATATAGGAATAAGCCCCGTGTAGTCCAAAATTGGTGCATGTGACCTTTCTAACAAATAATGGGATTGTACATGAACGAGGAACTGATCGCAAAATAATCCCAAATAGACACTCCACACACAATCTATTAAGATATATAGAATCCGTAAATAGGTATTTTTATCTGCAACTCTTTCTCATTATTTTTTATAAGCCCGCAGGAGGAAAGAAAAAAAGTTCATATGAATTGATCAGTTGCACAACTGACTATCATTGCAGGTGGTAGGAGCTCCATTCCCTTTTTGATGATTAGCCTAGAACCTAAGATCTTTTAGAATAGATTATAAGTATTTATCATTAGTAATTATGTGGGTGCTATGCCCAATCTATTCATTCTTCATTTGGTTGCATGCTTAGGAAGCATGCTTCTGTTCTGATCCTTTTTTTTTATTATTTATTTATGATTTAATGTTGTGAAAATGAACTTCAAATTTTTATGTCAAAAATTTCTCATTTTCCCCTTCGCTATGTTGATCAGCTAATGCATGGAAAATTCTTTTTATCTTTTAAGGAAAAACTAATAAATATTTCATATGTTGTACAATTGTTTTTTATTTTAAATGAAATTTAAAGAGAAAAAAGAGCAAATTTTACAATATATATATATATATAACTCATATGAAGAAATACAAATATATTTAGTTTAGATTTGGCGACAATGAAAGTAAAAAATGAAAATTTTAACAGTATGAGTGGCTGAGATTTGAAATAAAATAAAACGTTTTAATATAAGAAAAAATAATTAAAAATAAGATTTAAGAAAAAAGTCACAACGTAAAAAAAATTAAAATAATAAGTACTTGTAAATTTTTAATAAATATAAATAAATAAAATTATGTGTCATATTAAAATTATTAATAATATTATAAAACAGGTCTTCTTGTTCAAGATCAAAGATTTTATAAGAATAAGTTTTTCTCTTTATGTACTCCAGACCGTTCATTTGAAACAACTATGAATCTTACCATGTGTACGCTAATCTTCGTTGAAAGTAAAAACTGTTTCAGTCTACCAAAATCAAACATAGTTTAATGTCCTTTAGTGAAATAAAATCTGATTTTTAGAATATAAACATCGTATTTATTTTTTCTTTTTAATTCTTTTATATATTCTTGTATTGCGGGAATATAATTAAGGTTCATTTATGATGTTTGATTATATTATATTATAACGTCCAATTGCACACAATCCTAATTACACAAATAATTAGAGATGGTCAGTTAAAAATTATCATTTACTGGAATATATATAATGGTCTGATTGAATGCCATTCCTTATTGCAGTTAAACCTATAAAAAAATGTCTTTTTTTTTTTAAAAAAAAAAATATATATATATATATATAATGTCTTTTTTTAACTAGTAATAATTGTATTTTTATTTTTTTTATTATTTCTGGTTTGTTCATCTTTCGTCTTTTCATCCGTTTCACGCTGGGTGTGAACGATACGTTTGAGGAAGCGATAACTTCCAAGCAAATTTTAGTAGCTTAATTATTAGAATATTATTATCGAAGTCTAACTTATATATAACCTTTTAATATAATAATAGGGCGTTAAGGAATGTCATTACTCACCCATGTGCAACCAATTTGAGCCATAAAGTCAATGATAAGCTCCACAGTCTTCCCTTCCTTTTATTAAAAAAAGTTCACTTTTTTAGTATATTCATATTTAATTGTTAATATTTTCTTCGATAATTTTGCAAAGTTTGGAGCTACCATGGACATCCTTTAAATTTTATTTCAATTACGTTAACAAATATATAGAAAGAAAATCAAAGGCGAAGCCTTGTGGGCAGCATGTGAGAAAAAACAAATAGGCGTACCTTTCTTGAGGAAAACAATGCCTAGCTAATTCTTAATTATCCAAAAACTAATTGCAACTCCTAGTAGTGGGACTTTGACCAAATGTCTCGTACCAAACCGTGTTCTTAATTATATCACTATAAAGTAAACATAAATTTACCAATTAATAAATATTGTAACATTTTTATTAATGTAATCTTGTGATCTAGTTTCACCTAATGAGTTTAATAGTATTTGGGGAATTTATTTTTTTAAAGTTATAAAAGTCTTTATCAAACTTTCTTGGTAAAGAATAGACTATATTTTTTCAAAGAAAAATACAATTTGAAGATGGGTGGCATTTGACAAACTTTTTGACTAAAATCAAAGAAAACTCTAAGTTTTTACACCTCAATTGTAGCGACCCAATTCACTACATTGTTGATAACTACTTTATAACATGATAATTCAGAAAACACCAAAATCTTATTATTATTATTATTATTATTATTATTATTATTTTCACATATACAGTTTACAATAATAGTTCTCTTTCAAGAAAAGAGTTAGCATGCATATATCTTCTCATTTCATCACTCCATGACTCACTATCAATAATATACTCATATCAGATCATCACAACTCATCATCAGAAAATACATCAAATATATTAAATATAAGTTTGCGGAAACGATAGGTTCATAGTTTAAACAGTACGGTCAACATGGTTCAAATACAGCATAAGTAAGATAGAAACAGACCAAACTCCCTAAGAGCAGTTCCACTAAAACATAAATAAAAACAACATCAATCAAGAGGCGAATAATTCTCAATAGGGTTAGACTCCTCAGATGATGTCGGGGAAGTGGAACTAGGAGTCGCAGCCACAGAATCTCCACTATTCTCCTCTATCCATCCAGCAGTGCGAGGGGGTGAACGGGTGACAGTAGGTGGAACTAAAGTAGACGGGTGTGCAGGATGCATGTAAGAGGGCATGGTGGTATACCTGATGGAGGATTCCACCACATGAATATCCCTCTCCATTGGCACAGGTGGAGAAGTGGGGGACATAAAAGAGAATGGTGCAGGTGCAGGAGTAGATCTAGCAGTAGGTGTACGGGGGTCTACAGACATGGGTGTGGGAGAAGAAAATAAGGCGGGGTAAGGTAACTGAGTGTCACCAGGAGGTACAGAGAAGACAATCTCAATGGGTGTGTCAGCAGTATATTGGGTAATCCATGAGCCTCCACTATCGACTCCATGAATCACTCGAGCAAATCCGCGGAAGACGCTCTGCTGGGCTGCGGAATCAAACACCCATATATCATCCTCAGAAGGAAGGATGAACACCTTCACCTTGTTCCTGTTCATCTATATAAATAAAAGAAAAGCGATACGAGACAACACAAACACTGGGGTGAGTTCTCCAAACACAAACATCAATCATAGCCATACCCCAAGGAAGGCGGCATCACAGTCACAAATCCTTTCAACCATTCTCACTCAGCATCATACAAAGTTCAAGCATATAATAGGGAGATAAATGCAATCACAATCATAGTCAATTTCACAAGTATTCAACCATCCCTAATAATAATGCATATGGTGTATGAATGCAAGTTTCCATCTCACCTATATAGTGACTCATGTGTTATTAGCATGCATGTAATGCATGGGATCCCATTTCTCTATGACTGGCGACTTGCCCAGCATTTACAATAGAGATAGATAGATAGATTCAAGTCGTGTGGCGATCGGAGGACTCCATTCCCTACTCTGCACAGATATAATAGATAGAAAAATAATAATAGCATATCATTGATGTGTAGTGCCATTCGGCACGTTCAGGAATGGATCTCTATGACCCTAGTATTATAGAGTTCATGTCAGGTTTGGCTAAGGTCTTGCAAGCGGGTCACGACTCGGCTATAGGGAGCTTGGCTGCCATGTGCCACTTAGGTAAGATGTTCCCCTTTGGCCATCCCCAGAAGATCTACTTTGGACCGAACTTCCAATACCTACAGCTATGCCTCTGTAATGCCATCAAGTCATTTCACAAGATTATATATGATACATGAATAGCATTTTCAGTTTTCTTGTGATTGTTTTCTCAACTCATATCATCTAGCCACTCGGGCTGTTGCACAGATATAATAGAAGTCACAATGGACTTAAAATCATAGCATATAGCATCAAGCTAAAAGTCATTATAGACTTAGCAACATGGATAGATAATCTCCATGAGTCACATGCCTCAGCATGGATAAATAGATACCATGAGTCTCACAATAAATCTCACTGAGTTCATAATAATAATCTCAAGATAATATAATTTAGGAACTCAGGGCATAACATATAATTTCTCATCAAAATTCATAATCTCATGGTTTTATAATTTCATACTCATGGAAAACTTTAGTGCAGCATGTTACATCTTTGGACCTTAACTTAGGCGAACCAGTCAAGCCTTCATAATTCATTTCTTTCTCACTTCATTCTCTTTTAAAATTCAGCACCATCCCATTTCTCAATCCTTGTAATTTTACCATTCAAATTCACCCTATTCATTTCATTATGCTTATTAACCTCTATCCCCTGATTATCCATAATTCTCTTAATTCAAACTCTTATTTTCTCCATCTCTTCCTCACGATTTTTCTTTCCATAAATGGACAAATTATTAAACTTATCAGCTGCCTAAACCATCAACCAAACAATTTAACTCTCACTAGTTTTCAAAGACATTACCTCTCAGTTTTCTTACTTTTATTTAGGGGAAACAAATCAAGCTTTTGTCCTTGTTATGCTACTAACTTAAATCAATTCATTTCACCATTTTTCTAAGTTTCATTCTTGTAGATTCTTTACTCTCCTTATTCAACCACTCAATATATGTCAAATTCACGATGTTCTCAATAGTTCCATTTAGGTCCAAGGTCCTTTTTGATAATTCAGCCCTCAAGGGCTCTAGATCAATATCAATATATCATTGTGTAATTATTTTTCGCTGCACAATCTCTTAGTTCATCAAGTCTTTTGTAGTAAGATGCAAATGATACATGTAGCATAGACATTTCTTGGCACAATCACAGCAAAGGGTAAGTCATTTAAATTTTTCAGCCAAGTGTCAATTCAACCTCTTCAAGGTTTCAAGGAATAATACAATTCATGAATAGTACACTATTTCACATCACTTCCATTTTTCCAGCAACTCATTCAAGCAAACATCACCAATTTCAAGTACCAATACCAAGCAACATCAAGGTCAATCACAACCAATTTTATTATCAATCATTCAATCACACACTCAACCAAGTTCCACACGGTTCAAGGTATTCAAATCAAAACAACACATTTTCAAGTTTAATCTTAGTTTCCTTATAATGCAAAGTACACACAAGATATTTTTCTGAAATTTTGCAACACTTTTTGGATGTCAAAACAGAGACCATCCAAGTCCATTTCTACTTTTCCTTTCATAACCTTTTCTCTCGTTACTCTTTATAAACTTTTCAAAATTATCCCAAGGTTCCAAATCAATTAATTTCAACCTTTTTCCTCAAAATATTCAGAACTGTCCAGCCTCCAAAATCTCATCATTTGTTGAGTTACTAACAAGCAAATTAGGGAAAATCAACATGCAAACACAAGGTTCCATTATCCAACTGTAGTATTTTAATTTTCAGCAAAGGACCATGTTTAAAAAGTGTAAACCGAGACAACACAAGCCCAAGTTAACACTTAAACTTTTGATAATTATGAAGGAACCTCTTTTTATAAAAATTGAGTTTGGTAACAAAAGTTTCAAGACATGCAAACTCACGGTTCCAAGGCCTAAAAAGGTGAATCATCATTTATTCAAGGGATCAAGTGAGACAACCTCAAAACCGAGATATTTACAAAGGATTTCCAACACATTTCCAGCTCAAAATTTCGTACAAAGGTAGGATGTCACATACAAGGGTTAAAAATTCAAACTTTCTAAAGAATCTCTCTACACAAAACCAAAACCGAGACTTTGAAAGTGAATCAAGTAATTTTCAAGTGAAAATCCAACAAGCAAGTGAAGGAATACAACATGTAAATTCATGGATCATGACTTTGAAGGTGGATCTTCATAGAAATCAAGGATTTCAAGCATGCAAAGGCAAAATCGAAATATTTTTTAAGGAAGAATTGCATGTACTTAATAAAGTTCCAAGCTTTGAGAGAAATCAACACATCTAAGCATGAAACCGAGAATTTCAAAGAGATAAAGTGGAGTACAAAACAAATATTCAACGTGCAAAAAAAGGAAATTGTTTTCCAAGCTCAAGGTTACTTGATATCAAGGGTGGATCATTATTGAAACAATAAACTCATTCAAGGAAGTGAAAAACCGAGCATACACAAGGAGTAAACAACATGCAATTGTCCAAAATGCAAGCTTTTAGGGAAATTACCTCCTTTACACATAAACTGCAAATTTAGAGGTAAATAAAGTGAAGAAATCAAGTAGAATTTAACATGCAAATGGTGCAATGAGTTTGATCAAAGTTATTGGAGATAAAAATGAAACCTTTACAAGATTTTACATAGTTATTGCCTTGAGTTTTAGGCATGAAATGAAATGGAGAAAGGGCTAGAATAGATGGATCTCCAAGGAAAGCTTTGCTGGACCGAGAAAACAGCAGCCAAGTTCTTCAAAGTTCTCCTCCAAAGTTGGCTTCTTCCACACGAAAATTGAAAGGATGAAGGAGGAAGAAGTTTGTGATGGTGAGGTAAGGTGTTTGAGTGATTTTGATGAAGAAGTGAGGGTGTTTGAGGGGTTGCAAGCTTTCGGTTTGCTTGAGAGCAATTGAGAGAGTTAGGAACTTTGAGAGAATGAAATGTGTGAGAGAAAGGTAGAGAGAAAAGAGAGAGAGATTCTCGGTTTTTGGCTTCCAAAAGGCTTAATCTCATTTAGCAAATCTATTTATATGGAGGGTTCAAGCTTTAAGTGACCAATTGCCACTTAACATTTGCATTTTGGCTTGCTTGGCAAGACTTCCAAACTGAAAAACTGCATACGGTTCACTTTGGGTGAAAATTGAAATGAAATTGGACCAATTGGTGAAATTAAGGGTGCCACGATTTTTTGTGCATGAATAGTAGATTTTTAGGCAAACTTGTAAGCAAAGATAGTGCAAAGTTCAGCTAGTTAAGTGCATGGAATAACCTAGGCTGCATGCACACGGTTTGGATATCACGAATCCCAAAATCGGCACAAAATACCAAAGCTAAGATTTTGGGGCAGCAATGCATGAAATTCGGTTGGCCGAGAAAAATGCGATATGACTAGGTTGTCACTTGGACGAGACTTTGATGTGGTGCTAAATTCAAGAGAATGTGATTGGTTAGAATAATTACGATCTTGGCAATTTGGAAGACATGAAAAGAAAGTTTCAAAATGACTTTGTCGGCAAATTGGGAGACAAAATCACATGCATGGAATTCTAGTGATCAATACTAGATTTTGAAATATTCGGGCAATCACGATGTTTGTAAAATGGGGGACAAGGTTTGTTTGCATGGAAATCTAGTGACCGATACTAGATTTGGAAATCTTAGAGATAATGATTACTAGATCTCGCAGAATTTTATGCAACAATTTGACAGCTAAGAAATCATTACTAAATCTTTATAATGATTAAAAAATCTCACATTTTTTGAGATAAATCTTATGATTTGACAATTATTTAAATAAGACAGGAATTAACTTTTCGGATAAATCTCTCAAGGATATTTTAGACAATACTGCTGAACAATATCAGGGAAATTCTTGGATGATATTGGAACCAAATATTTTGCATGCAGTTACCCTAAAATGCCAAACTCAAATAATTCAATATTATAAAAAATAAAATTCAGCATCTACCTAATTATTTCGACGCTAGCAAGTCGGAATAAGCTAATAAATAAAAATCTAAGAGCTACTAGCTAATTTACGAAAATTAGGGTGTTACATCAATAACCATGAACATATGAAAATTTCCAAGTCCTAAAATTTTGTCCAAGAAACTACTCTCTGACATGTTTTCATGAAGACTGATAGAAGAGCTTCATTCTTTGCTGAAAAGAAAGTTACATTTAGAGGAATTTTAAAAAGTCATGAGAAGAAACTTAATTTTTATTGAAAAGAGGGTCACCTTTTGAGGAATTTTGAGAATTTTTAACCTTCAAAACATCCAAAACTTGTCAAAAAAGAAATTGACATGAGAAATTATTCTAAATCTACGAGACAAGATAGAGCTTATGGATTTTTCCAAAAAAAAAAACTTGTTAAAACAGGAATTGACAAAGGAAATTATCCTAAGTCCACAAGATAAGATGAAGTTCATGGATTTTTCCAAAAAACTTGTTGAAACATGAATCGACAAAAGAAATTATTTTGAGTCCATGAGATAAGATAGAGCTCATGGATTTTTTCAAAAAACTTGTTGAAACAGGAATCGATAAAAGAAATTATTCTAAGTCTATAAGACAGGATGAAACTCATGAATTTTCCCTAAAAACTGGTCGAAATAGGAATCAACAAGGGAAATTGTTCTAAGTTAATGAGACAAAATGAAGCTCATGAATTTTTTTTAAAACTTGTCAAAAAAGGAATTGACAAGGAGAATTATTCTAAGTCTACGAGATAAGAGATGGAGCTTACAAATTTTTCTTAAAACTTGTCAAAATAGAAATTGACAAAGGAATTATTCTAAGTCCAAAAAACAGGGTGGAACTCGAAAAGTGAAGAAACGTATTGGAAGAACTATAAGATTTGAAGTGATCACCAAAGCAACAGTTATTAGCGGTTACCACCAGTTGAAGGTTAGAGATATGAAGAACCAATTATGGACAACAACGATTATGGAGAAGGCACGATCACGAGTGGTTATGAATAATGGACGATAGTAGTAGAAGACAAGTATGTGTAAAATGGCAGTTATCAAGAAACCTACAAAGGAGGAGAGCAGTTGAGATGCATTTGCCTATAAATAGTTTCGAACTTTACATTATGGAGGACGACTTTTTGCACTACATACTTGCGCTCAAATTCTTTACATATTAAAATTCTGCACCGTGTCATACACTAGTTACTAGAGAATTTATAGTTTTTTGTTATTCTTTGCTTAGAGTTGTATATTGACATTTTTACAATTTACTTTCTGCAATTTTATTCTCTTTCAGTTTGTTTTTGTAATTGTTTTACATTCAATTTAATTCAATATTACTTTATTATTCTTCTACTTCTATTTAATTTCTTGTTGTATACTGTTATTTTTATTCTCACATTAACACACTTAAAAGAATTTAAAAGGCTCTAAAATTCAGTTTTATATTATTTTTGAATTTATTTACTTACCAATTATAATTTTCATCGTAAACAAATAGTAATGAACAAAAATAAGTTATTATTATGGTAAGTAAGGGGTTGAAGCTGACGAACGAGTATTTGTAAAAACATTTCAATACTTAAGATTGTATTTATATTAATAACGTAATTAATAACAAGTAATGGATTACAGATCTTACACATTGACATTGGCTAATTATATACATGGTTTAGACGCATGTGACACACGGTCAAGGTACTATAGCGAACCCTTGTTATATATATAAGCACATAATTGCAAAAGATTTTTAACTCCTGAGACATGTGTGATCCTTAATTGTAATGTTTGTAATGAATACGCATGAAATATTAGAAGCACAGGCACACTTGATTTAATGAATCTCAAAGTAAAGATGTATACAAATTAGATGTCAATCGTTATAACGTTTTGAACCCTATTGAGTAGTTCAGATCATCTAATTAAATTACGCACACGCACACACACATATACATATACATATACATATACATATATATATATATATAATATAATATTACACTAATTAACATTTAATATATTAATAATATATATTAATTTTTTATATCAATAAAATTATCTATTAGTATACATTTAATATTATCTATATTAATAGTTTATGTATCATTAAACAAAATTATACTAAAAGAAGTTAACGTTAATCAATAGTATTTTTCTTATTAAATAATTATAAAAATATGTGGAAAATAGAAAAGAGAGAATATCAGTGAAATTTTATTAAAATTAAAAATAATCTTGTTGATTATGGTGCCGTTTAATCTACCTTTAGTCCCATGCATATAAATAATTATTATTTCCTGTATTGGTTACAATTTAAAAATAAGTAAAATTAGTGATTGCATTTTTTATTTTTTTTGTTTTAAATTTATTCTTTAATTTTTTGTTTGATTTAGTCTTTTAACTTTTATTTGTGTCATCAGTTGGCAATTTTGTTATAATACTGTTAAATCGCACAAAAATTATATTATTTAATTCTTTGTATATAAATCATGAATGCAAGAAAGTTTTAGGACAAAAAGTTGTATACTAATAATGAGTAAGAGTTTCAATCAATCTTTATTAAAATATACATATTTTGTTATTAAACTAAAGCGTGTTTTGAAGAATGATTTAATTCTATCTCGTTTTAATCAATGAAATTATGCAAAAATTTGATATATTAGTCGCAATTTGGTGTATAAAAAAAATACTTCAATTAATTTCAACAATTATTGAATAAAAAAGAGAAAAATGAGTATTAAAGAAACCGAGTTTAGTAAAATGATTACTAATTTCCACGCTTCAATATTTTTATCGGGTATAACTAATATAAGATAAAAAATAAAAGTTAGAGAATTAAATTTAAAACAAGATATAATAATATAAAAAATGTATATTCAAAATTACCAGTTAGCTTAATAGGCGCGTAAAAGTTGTTTCTTTGTTTGTAAGTAATTAATCAAGTATCATTAGATTTCAGTTCTTAATTAATTAATAAGTAGATCTTAGATGATGAGGTTAGGAGACTCTTAATTAGACATTGATACTCGAATGAACTATATCATGTAATTACATCGATCACCTCCTTCATTAATTGCAGACTTGAAGCGTTGATGAAGTTCCATTGGGATTTGGAGATGGGAATTGATACTGCTCAGGCTCAGCTCATTATTTAAGGTTCGTGTCTGATAATGGCCACTTTTGTCGTCTCCGTTGGCTTGTAGTTGTGGGTTTCCAAAGGCATCTTTGTAATTGTCCCACATCCGCAAAATATGATAGTCGTAGTCAATCAGTTATTATAAATATTACTTCTTTTTTTGTTACATTATTATATCTGCATCATACTTTTATTTTGTATTTTCATATTGTTTACAGTAAGAACTGTCAATTTTTATAATGATTAATTTAATATGTTGCATTTGTTATGAATTTTAATTGATTCACTTTAACATTAAAAATTAAACTTTCAACATTATTCTCGTATGAATTTAATTTTAATATATTATTTGTATGAAAATTTTATCATTCTCAATCAATTAAAATTATTATAAATACATTTTTAGAATAATTTTTTCTAAAAATTGATAATTCTCAATAACATAATATTTTTTTAATATTATAAACTAATTTTAATGATATTTTAATCTATAAAAATGGGATACAAGTAAATTTTAATATAAATAAACACGTTAAACATATTAATTAAATAATATTTACATTATTAAATTTATTTAGTCATTTAAAAGTAAGTAGTAATTTTTAGTTTCTAAAATATTAAAAGAAGTTTTATAATAATTAATAAAAGATTGTTCGAGTCCTTTAGGTTTTACTTTCTTTGTATATATACACTTTAATTTCTTCACAATTCTTTCTTAAACTTTATCCGGTTAACAATTTGGTCTCCACAGACTTTAATTTTATTTTAATTAATCTTTGAATTTTATCAATTTTAAAAATAAACAATTGAAAGTTTAAATTTATTTTAATTAATCTTTAAAATTTAAACTTTTTGCAAATAACTTTTTCTATAAAATAAGTTAGAGTTAAATTATTTTTAAAAAAAACCTAAAATATTAGTTATTCATTTATTTTGTTTGTTATACTTTATTTTTTTAAACATCAAAACAACAAGAAAAAGAACTAAATGAGATTGTGATCACAAAAATTAACAAAGAAGATAATGATGAAAAAAGATGGTGGTTTTTTGTAAAGTGATTTTAAGCAGTGATAGTATTAAAGAAGAACGAGGAAAAAGAAACATCAGCAAATGAAATTTTTTAAGAATCTTGAAAAATATTAGGATAAGATATATGATTAAGTTTAAGATAAACTTAATCATATTGTATATTTTTTAATTGTACATATCTTTTATTTCTAGTTATTATGCTTATATTGATATGTATAATTAGCTTATCAAATCATAATTTTGTTTATGTGTTTTTAGAGATTTTTTCTTCATTATTCTAGCTGTAAATTGGTGTATATATTCATACATTTCAAGAAGGAATGAACATTACAAAAGAAAATCTTTTATTATTATAGCCTTCAGATTTGGATTAAACTTAATAATAGTAATGACAGAACAAAAAAGAGAAAATTGTGAAGAAGAAAAGTTTAAAAAGATGAACACAAACGTGAGCAGACCAATGTGGCAAAGCGAACTTCATCACAATATTATTTGAATTTCACTCACAATCTAGATAGCCTAATTACTCAGATCAAACTTCGAGAAAAGAACTACAAGAGTGGGCACAAGTGATGAAAATGTCACTTGTGCGCAAAGAAAGTAAAGATTTGGAGGACATTGGTAGTGCACGAAAAGATGACTTGCCTAAGATAGAGGATTGATGGAAAATGCAATCTATGTTAGTTTAATGGATCCTAAACACCATTAAACCAAACCTCTTATCTATACTGTCATACATGGAAAACACCAAAGATTTGTGGCATGTCATCAAAGAAAGATTTTCAACTATAAATGAACATAGAATCTAACAGCTAAAATCTGCTTTGGTAAGGTGCAAGCAAGAAGGGATGACGATGATGATATATTAAGGAAAGTTAAAAACATTGTGGGAAGTGTTGGTTAACTATGAGCAAATTCCAACTATGGTTGTGATAAGTGCAAGTGTGATATTGCATCCAAATTGAGAAACAAAGTGAAGAAGAAAGAGTACATTAATTCCTCATAGAATTAGATTATGTGATTCATGGAATAGTGAGATTCAACCTCATAGCAATCAATCTATTAACAACTATGAATAGAGTTTATTCTACTCTAATTCAAGAAGAAAGGATGAGAACAATAACTAGAGGTAAGGAAGAAAAGAGAGGGTGGATAAATAATCAAAAGAAGAGATGAGAAAGATAAATCAATAATCTACACCCACTTTATTCAAGCAAGCCATGAAGCAAGAGAGTGCTTCCAAATCATTGGCTATTTAGATTGGTGGGGGGATTGACTAAGGAACAAGATAAAAGGCAATGGATGTGGTAAACCAGTGCAATGCATAAGAGTTGGGCGAGGAAGAGAAGTAACATTGCGTGCAAATGCAATGAATAATGGAGAAATATGTGGTGGAATTGTTGTTTCAAAAGTCAATAACACTAGTCTAATTATACTAACTACTGAATAGTTGCAAACTTTGGTATATTTTGTAACATCCTTATTTTCTTATTCCATAGAGATAATAATTTGTAATGAAGAATGGAAATGAAGTGAATTTCTTTATATTTATAGATTAAAGAATTGAAAAAAAAAAGTAGAACTTACATTTCTTTTATTCAATTTATAAAAACTCAAAGGTATTCAAAATATTACAAGAAATAGTTTTTGAAATTTTAAATTTATAAATAAAGTAAATTTAAAAATTTACATCCTGACAATTTATTTAATTCGGTAGAGTAAATTTCTATCTAAAATTGAATGGAAACTACAATTTAAAAGTAGCTAACTATTAAAATTACAATTACACTTCAAATTATATATTATTTATAACAAAACTTATCAAAATATTATAAATTTAGAATAATTAACATGAAAATGGTTACATATCCTTGTCAACTTTGAATGAAAACTTAAATAGGGTTATTATAATTTTTAAAATTAATCTAAGTCCTAACAGAGTAGTCTCCCTATAACTCCACTGAGGATATGATCCTAGAACGGATCACCTTCATTTATTCTTCAATTTCATTTCATGGAAATTGATTTGGTAAGGGTAAGTATCCTTCACCCCACTAAATCCTTTATTTTATAAATGAATCAAGTAATACATAGAACATTATTTAATATAGAATACATATCAAAATAGTACTAGTGCATATACTATATTAATAAACCTACAGTAGATCAAGCATTATAACAATCACATCAATACACAACATTTCACACGTAACTAAATTCAATCATTCCATCCTTGACTCTGTACCACTTCATTCATTTCATAGATCAACATGTCATGATAAGTGTGTTATAACCATATCAATTAATAAATTACGATACATGTATTATAATTACACTGTTGATATATTACAATACCTGTATTATAATCACATTAATTAATTTATTATGACTCACCTATTATAATCATACATCTCACAATTCACAATCATTGCCTCTGGGATCCTTTCAGGTTTTTAATAAGTATAGATAGTTGCTGGTTAGCCTTTGCACACGATACAATGTGTACAATAAAATGGCCCATTAGCAAAAATATATTCAGGAGTCTAGTTAGGAAACGAATGTGAGGTCATGTGATATATTTACAATCAATAGATTGTGTATATACAAGCGAATGTCATTCATCACCCTACATTTCTCCCAGATTTTTCAAATTATCTCTATATTCTATACTCCCAGTATATCTCTGTAACTATTCATACACATTTTAATCAGTTTTTTATGACATTCCTCATCACTTCTCAAATATTCACATCAATTTCTTTTCATCACTTTTCTTATTTTAGTACAATTTTTACTCTTTTTCTTTCTTTTCATAATAAAATTCACCATATTATGTCATTCATGTATAATTAAATCATCAATCAATCATTTACCTTAATTCTCTTTCATAATTTTTTCTCACATGCAATCAAGTTCACACTAATTCTTTTCATTACTTTTTACTAATAATAGATTTCATTATTTAAAAATAGTTAAACACTCTTCATCAATCAATTTCACATCATACAAATCAATACAATGCACCGAAGGTCAGACACCTTCGAAATCAACCTAATCGTATAGTTTAAAAATACATTGTAGGAGATCACACTCTCTCAGTCTTTATAAAAGTCATCTATCCTATGGTTTATCATTTTTTTTTCAACACATATACTTATGTATAGAATAACACTTTTATAAAAATCTTCTTAAAACTCATTCTTAAAATGTATAATAGGTTTTCCATACTCAAAAATTTATTTTTACATTGTAATTGTTAAGAAAACATTAGGGATCTGCCATCTTAAGCAAGAGAATCTGAATTTTAAGCCAAAAATGTATAAATAAAAGTTAGAGTTTGGGATCAACTCCCCTTACCTTGAAATGAGTCTATGAGACTATGTTTTTCGCGATATCTAAAGGAAAATGCAACATTTGAATTAGAGGTTGTCCAAAGACTAAGTTCTTTCTATATATTATGAAGAAAAATACTTTTAAGAAAGGAGAAAACAAAGAAATAAAAGTGGGATTGAAAGGCTGAGTTCCAAGGAACTTACTTGGGATCAAGAGTAAAAGGGTTTCCTACCTAAAGATATGAGATTTTATAAACTCAAAATCACTTAAATACTCATTTTTCTTCCTTGAGCTACAAAACCAAATAAAAATCACTACTTCTTTGCTGATATTTTCGCTCTAGCAAGAGTATTTTTGCTTGAGTCTCGCTCGAGCAAAAACAAGCATAAGAGCTACCCTTTTTTGTTGTGAATTTTTGCTTGAGCGAGAGATTTTTAGCTTGACTGAAAATACAGTTGGAAAAATATGATTCATTCTCGCTTGAACGAAAAATTTTTTGCTTAAGCTAAAAGAAATATTCTCCTAGGCTAAAAGAAATATTCTCTCTAGTTTTTTTTAAAAGAATTTTTTATGGCATTTATGGCATAGGTGGTTAAGAAATCATTTTATAAAGGTAACTCGGTTAGTTCCTAAAATTGTTGAACATAATAGCATAATAAATAAAGTATATGATATATATTTTAAAGTTAAATAAACTGGAGAAAAATTTCTGTTAAGTGAACATAAAACTTGTTTTACTTTTGAATTAATCCATTGTGACTTATAGGAGAACCTTATTGAGTTTCTTCAACATGTGGTGCTTTTTGTTTTCTAACAAATATGGATGACTATTCTCGTGGTGTATGAATATATTTACTAGCTAATAAAAGGGAGTTTTTAGAAATGCTTTGGAATTTTTTGCTATGATTGAAAGACAATTTTATGCCCAAGTAAAAGTATTTAGAAGTGATAATGGAATTGAATTTACTTGCATGCTAAAATATTTTTTTTTGAAAATGGATTTATTTTTAAAAAATATTGCACTAGAACTCCCTAGTAAGATGGGAGAATAGAACGAAAATATAGACATATCTTGAATGTAACCTGAGCATTGAGTTTCGAAGAAAATCTTCCTATTCAATTTTGGGAAGAATGTATTTTGATTGCAACTTATCTACGTAATGGAACCCTTCTATTATTTTGAATGGAAAAACTCCTTAAGAGATGTTACATGGATTGAAGCTTTCATATGAGCATATAAGAATATTTAGTTTGTTATTCTATGTATACAATCAAAATCGAAGAGGAGACAATTTTGCTAGCAGGGGCAAGAAACTTGCATGTGAAAATATTCTCTTGAAAATAAATTTGTTTTTCAAACATCTTGCATTAGAACTCCTTAACAAGATGAAAGAGTAGAATGAAAGCATAGACATATCTTGAATGTGGCCCAAGCATTGCATTTCCAAAGAAATCTTCATATGAGCTAAATTTACTTGCCTGTGAAAATATTATCTCTAAAATGAATTTCTTTTTCAAATATCTTACACTAGAACTCCTTCACAAGATATGAGAGTAAAATCAAAGCATAGACATATCTTAAATGTGACCTAAGTATGCGTTTCCAAGGAAATCTTCATATGAACTAAATTTACTTGCATGCAAAAATATTTTCTTGAAAATAGATTTGTTTTTGTGTTTCCAAGGAAATCATCTTATTCAATTTTGGGGAGAATGTATTTTGATTGTAGGTTATCTACTTAACCAAACCCCTTCTATTGTTTTGAATGGAAAACCCCTTATGAGATGTTAGATGGATAAGTGCCTTCATATGAGCATATAAGAATATTTAGTTCATTGTTCTATGCACACAATCAAAATCCAGAGGAGACAAGTTTGCTAATAGGAATAAGAAATGTGTATTTGTTGGGTACCCTTTTGGAAAGAAAGGATGTATGTTTGATTAAAAAAAAAAGAGAGATCTTTGTATCTAGAGACATTGAATTTGTTGAGCATGAGTATCCTTTTGTTGCTACTTATTGTATTAATGAAAAAAATGATGCTTTTATGAGTATCATTACAAGATTGTTGAGAATGAAACAAATGGCATGGTTGAAGTAGAAAATGATAGAACTAATGATTGTGGTCTAGATGATATGCGTAAATTAAAGAAGATAATAGATGAAGAGAATGTAGTTGTTCCTATTACACAAGATTAGGAACCATCATTGAGAAGAGGGCATAGAGTTAAGCAAAGGTCCACTCATTTTCAAGACTATATGATTAATACTACAAAAAAATTAAGCTCATCTAGTTGTTTATCTTCTTCAACAACAAATTTAGGACTTCTTATTCCATAACTGACTATGTGAATTGTGATATTTTCTATGTTGCATATCATGTTTTTCTTGCTTCCATCCATAGGAAAAAGAATCTATTATCTATGCTAAAACAGTGAAAGATATTCAATGAAAGAATGCAATGAAAAGTAAAATTCAAGCTCTTGAAGATAATGGAATGTTGACAGTGACACCATTGCTTGCTGGAAAGAAAGATCTTAGATGCAAATGGGTGTACCAAATAAAACACAATTTAGATGAAAGTAAGAGAGATTTAAAGCAAGGTTGTCTAAGTTCAGGAAGAATAGTCTTCCTCAGTTTACTGGAGTTGATGGGCTAGATGCGGTCGAGTAATGGATTAGAGGTATTGAAAAGATCTTTCTCACTATGGGATGTGTTGAGGATAGGAAGGTCCTTTATACTGCTTACATGTTGATGGGCGATGCCAAGATGTGATAGCATGGAGCCTGTACTATGCTAGAGGCCCGAGGTGAAGTTATCAGTTATGCTATATTCAAAAATAGCTTTTTGGAGAAGTTTTTCCTACCCATGTTTGTACTGCTAGAGAGCAAGAGTTCCTAAACTTGACGCAAGGGAGCTCATCAGTTTATGAGTATACTATATAGTTTGAGTGACTGTACAAGTTTTATTCTCACCCAACCTCAGAGGAATGGAGATGTTAGAGGTTTGCTAATAGGTTGAGATCTAATATAAAGGATTCTGATTCCGTTAAGAATTAAGAAATTTGCTTATTTGGTGGACCAGGCCACCATTATTGAGAGCCCAAATGCTAAAGACACTGGTGGAGTTGGAAAGGCTCTATCTAATAGAATTGCCAGCAGTTATAGTAATGGATGCAAGGGTGCTAAGAAGAGCCCTTATAGTCGACCATTCCAACAGCAGCAGTCTCGACCGTCTTAATCAAGATGATTGACAACATCAGCCTTGGTGCCGCTGGGGACTGCTACTTCTGCACTTCAACTTAGGAGAGCAACTACCTCAGCCCCTAGAGCCTCAACGTTACAAACTGTCAGGTGATTCAGGTGTGGTGAACCGCATTACCTGAACCAATGCCCACAGCTTGTTATTAGAGTTTGCTTTTCATGCTAGTAGCTTGGGCACCTTACTAGAGACTATCCTACACCTAGTGAGGTAACCTTATCTTCTGTTAGTGCCTTGCATTCTGTGAGGCCTAGAGTAGCCAGAGCCCCAACAACAACCAGACCGAGAGCAGAGGGACGTGTATTCACTACTTTTGCATCAGAGGTAGCCCAGTCGTTGGATCTCGTTCGGAGAACACCAATAGTAGCATGTACTTCTCTTTATTTGTTGTTTGATTCTGGAGCTACGCACTCTTTTATTGCAGCTATTTGTGTGAAAAAGTTAGGATTACCGGTGAGCGATCTAAGACGAATTGGTAGTATCGACACCTACTCTGAGTTTGATCAAGACTTTGACAGTTTGTGCTAGGTGTCCTATAGTAGTTGAGGGACGAAAGTACAAAATAAATCTTATTTGTATCCTGATGTCAGGATTGGATGTAATCCTAGGGATGGATTGATTGACTGTCAATTGTGTGCTTATCGATTGTAGTCAGATGTGTCTAATTTTTCCTGAGCAGTAAGGCTGTGTTAAGCTGACTTTTACTAGTCAAGTGGTCTCTTGTTATGTTCTTTTGGCCATTATGAATGCAGAGAATGAGCAGAGTTTGCAATTAATACTAGTAGTATGGGAATTCCTTGAAATCTTCCTAGAGGATATTTTTGGAATACTTTCGTATAGAGAGATGAAGTTTGCTATAGACTTGATTCCTGGTGCTGAGCTAGTGTT
The DNA here is from genome assembly GCA_024086825.1 of Abrus pulchellus subsp. cantoniensis. Taxonomy (NCBI): domain Eukaryota; kingdom Viridiplantae; phylum Streptophyta; class Magnoliopsida; order Fabales; family Fabaceae; genus Abrus; species Abrus pulchellus. The sequence goes on from CM044050.1 coordinate 16,723,117, forward strand.
TATAGTACCGTATAGAATGGCGCCAAAAGAGTTGATAGAACTTAAGGAACAAATTGAGGATCTAATGCAGAAGCAGATGATTAGGCCGAGTGTACTATCTTGGGGAGCACCAGTTCTCTTAGTGAAAAAAAGGGGTGGGAGTTCTAGGTTGTGTGTTGGTTTTCATAAGTTAAATAAGTTGATAATCAAGAATAAGTATCCGTTGCCACAGATTGATGATTTGATGGACCAGTTAAGAGGCGCTAGAGTATTCACTAAGATTGATTTGAAGTCTGGTACCATAAGATCTGAGTAAATGATGAAGATATCCCAAAGACAACACCGCACTAGATATGGTTATTACGAGTATATAGTGGTGGCTTTTAGAGTCACTAGTGCTTCGACAATATTTATGGACTACATGAATTGGATCTTTAGACTTTTTCTGGCTCGATTTGTAGTAGTCTTCATTGATGATATCTTGGTTTATTCTAATTTGCCAAAGGAACATGCAGAGCATTTGAGGACTATATTAGGTATTTTGAAGGAGAAATAGTTGTATGCTAAATTGTCTAACTGTGAGTTTTGGCTAGAGGAAGTGAAATTCCTTGGCCATGTTATTTTAGCTAAGGGAATTGCAGTTGATCCTTCCAAAATTGAAGTAGTGTTTAGTGGGAAAGGCCGAAAATAACCACAGAGATTTGTAATTTTGTGGGCCTAGCAGGTTACTACCAAAGATTTATAGAGGAATTTGTGAAGATAGCTTCACTATTAACACGGTTACCACACCGTGATCAACCCTCTATATAGACTAAGGAATATGAGCAAAGCTTTGATGAGTTGAAGTAGAGATTAACTTTCTCGTTGGTGTTGATTCTCCCTGATACTAGTCAATCATTTGAGGTGTATTGTAATGCTTCGCATCAGGGATTGGGGTGTATGTTAATGCAAGATAAGAGGGTGGTAGCTTATGCATCTTGCCAATTGTGAATTCATGAGCGAAATTACCTGACCCATGACCTTGAGTTAGCATCTATAGTCTTTGCTCTGAAGGTGTGGCGACACTATCTTTATGGAGCTCAGTTTGATGTGTATAGTGATCACAAGAGTCTAAAATATTTGTTTGATAAATGAAAGTTAAATATGAGGTAGTGGTGTTGGATGAAATTCCTTAAGGATTATAGTTTTCAGCTCCAATACCATATAGGAAAAGCTAATGTGGTAGCTGATGTATTAAGCATAAATGTGGTTCAGGAATTCTCATTAAAAGTTAGTGAAACTCTTTTGGTAGAACGAATTTGAGACCTGAACTTACATGTGAACTTATCAACAAGAAAGATTAGTTGTGAGGATTGTGGTAACTAACAATTTCTTGCAAGAAATTAAAGATAAACAGTTGTGGAATTCTATGTTATGTCAGATTGTATTTTTTTTAGGGATAGATAAGACAAAGGGTTTTAGTTGAGATGTTGATGATTTTCTCAAATGCCAAGGTTGAGTATGTGTCCCTGGAGATGCTGAATTAAAGAGAGCGATTCTATAAGAAGGACATAAGGATAGTCTCAACATTCATCCTAGTGTTACCAGGATGTATCAAGATTTGAAGTAAATGTTTTGATAGTCAATCATGAAGTGAGAGATAATTGAGTTTGTTAAAGGTTGTTTGACTTGACAGAAGGCAAAAGCATAACACTAGAGTCCTCCAGGAGAGTTCCAGACGATGAAAATTTTGGGGTATGAGACCATGTGGCTATGGATGTTTTGTCTTATCTACCTAGAACAGTTAAGAATCATGATGCTGTATGGGTCATAGTTGATAGGCTGACCAAGAGTACGCATTTCTTGCCTATCAATATGACCTATAACTTGGAGAAATTAGCAGAATTGTACATAAGAGAGATTGTTAGGTTACATAGTGTACATTCTATTATTATTTTTGAGTTCTACATATCATCCGCAGACAGATGGTTAATCTGAGCATGTTATTCAGACCTTAGAAGACTTATTTCAGATTTGTATTATGGAGCAGAGGGGTAATTGGGAGGATATGCTTTCTTTTGTAGAATTCTCTTATAATAATAGCTACCATTCGAGTATTGACATGATACCATTTAAGGCTCTGTATGACAGAAGGTATAGAACCCCTATCTGTTGGTTCCAAGATGGAGTACATTTGATGGTTGGGCCTGAAATGCTACAAAACACTAAGGAGAAAGTTGAACTTATCAGAGAAAAGCTGAGAGATACTTAGAGTCATCAGAAGTCTTATGCTAACTGACACAAGAGGCTATTGGAGTTTGAAGTTGGAGATCATGTATTTTGAGAGTGTCACGTACTACAATTGCGGGACGAACATTGAAGGTAAAGAAGCTGACTTCTAAATTCATTGGGTCATATAAAATATTGCATCGCAGAGGACTAATAGCTTATGAGCTAGCTTTACCACCTCAGCTAGCAGAATTATATAACGTTTTTCATGTATCACAACTGAGGAAGTATATTCCTGATTTGTCTCATGCAATCAAGCCAAAAGTTGTGGAGATACGAGATGATTTATCTGTTGAAGTTCCAACTACTCATATTGAGGACAATTTAAGGAGCTTAGAGGCAAGTCTATTGGGCTTGTGAAGGTTGTTTGGACCCAGTTACTAGAGATGCTACTTAGGATTATACGAGAAAATGAGAGAGTTGTATTCACATCTTTTCTTTGAGGGATGAAATTTTTTAGGAGAAAAATTTATTTTCAGAGAGAGAATGGTTAGGCCTGTAATTTATTATTGAGTGATATATAATGTTTTGTACTTGTTAAATGTTAATTGAATGATTATTTAGTATTGGAATAATTTTATATGGAGTTTGAAATTATTAAAAAAAAAAGGTTAACAGCAAAGTCAGTGTGAACAGTAAGGTTGGCGTGAACAGTAAAATATTCAAAAAAAAAAATTGCCTATAAATAGGGGGCTTTGCACGAAATTTTTATTCTTTTACACTTCTCAAAGGTTTTAGAGAGACCTAATGCCATATACCACCATTTTCTCTTATACTAAATTCTCATAAACTTAAATTTCTTATTAGATCTGAGACTGTACGTCTGTTCTAAAGGATCTAAAGAGAAACTTCGTTGTAAAGCTAAATCTTTAGTGGATCTTACCTTAAAACAAATAATATTCGGTAGATTTGGTGTGAATCGTTGTTCTAAGGTAAGGGGAGCTTACTTTAACTATTAAACTATGTTTAGAATGATTTGATATGCTATTACAAGAAGTTTTGAGATGATTTTGTCAAATTTCTTAGATAAAAGCTATTTTCTATGCTATAATTGCTGTTAACTGATTTAAAATGCTGAGATTTGGCTAAAATATTATAAATTATTTTAGCTGAGTTGTTGAAAATATAATTTTGTCTATGTTGTATCATACTGAAATATAAGTCTTGGTTCATTATATAGCCGAGTTACATGTTTAGGTGGGTAGACGTGTAATGATAAAATATGTTGAATTGTGCTGTCTAGATCCAGATACCAGAATGGGTCGCTCCTAGACCGGTTTGGTTTCTTCTGGATTACTTAGGCTGTGAAACAAGTTGGAACTATTTTCATGCTGTGCATTAGATGGGTTGGGAATGCATAGGGCTATTGCTGTAAGTAATATTTTGCTCTCTATATATGATTTTTTTTTCTTTTGTAAGCTCACCCTTGCATTTCTGTATATGCTGTTATGTGCGTGTGTATTGCGATAATTATATGGTGGTATGTGAACAGATGTAGTAGGTGTTGCATCTACTTCACAGGCTGAAGAACCAATGGAGAAGTGTTAGAAGGCTAGAGTCGAATAATTTTGCATTAAAGTCATTTTTTTAATATTTTGAGACCCCATATAGAAGGAATTATGTAGTATAATTTGTGTATTTCGAGTATTATGAACTAAATATAATATTATGTTGTTCTGTTGGATCTTTTTTGTAATGAACTTTGTTTATTTTGAATCAAAAGTAAATTTTATACTTATATTCTCCATTATTTATCCATCTTAAATAAGTAAGTAGTGTAGAAATAATATTCTCGGCCTCTTATAAAAAGGGGTTTGACAAATCCAAGCAATCGAGAGAACGATCAACACATAAAGAAAAGAAAGAAATGATCAATTCTTCTTAGAAAGAAAAAAAGAACATAAACATGATTAGATTCATGTTAACAACTTAGACGGAAAGAAACTAACTCTCAACTAATCATGAACAAAATACAATTGTATAAATAACTGACATGATAAGTAAATTTAATTGTAACATCCCTCTTCAAGCTGAGGCATACTGATTTGTCATGCTCAACTTGGAAATAAGATTATGAAATCTGTGAAATATGAACTTTGTCAATATGTCTACTATTTGTTCAATGGTAGAAATAGGAAAAAGGTGAATAAGATCATGTTGAACATTGTCCTTTATTGTGTGATAAATCATTTCTATGTGTTTTGTTTTCTCATGAAACACATGATTAGCAGCAATGTGAATTATTGATTAGTTGTCACAAATTTTTTTTATAGAAGTATTCACTTCAACTCTAAAGTCCTTCAATAGATTTGATAACCTTGTGCCCCACAAGTTACAAGGGCAAATGCTATGTATTCTGCCTCTGTTGAGGATTGGGCTATCACACTTTGCTTTTTACTTTTCCATGATATTATAGCTTCTCCAAGAAAAATACCAAAGCTTGAAATTGACCTTCTAGAATCAGAATAGGCTCCCCAATTTTAGTCACTATAACCCACAAGAACAAGATTAGACTTTGCAAGAAAAAAATAATCCTTTTCCAAGAATGCTCTTAATATATCAGAGGATCTTCATGGCTGCCTTATAATGAACATTGATTTGAGAGTCAAGAAATTGAGTCAGCCAACTAATTACATATGAGATATCAAGCCTAGAAATGGTGAAGTATATAAACCTCCTAACCAATTTTCTATAAGAAGTTGCACTTGAACAAAAATCTTCATGATTTATATGGAGCCTGACAGTTGAACCTACTGGACTATTGTACAACTTAGATTGTGACTTAGATGCAAGCAATCTTGTCTTCTGTTGTAACTTTAGTGCATACTTTCTTTGCCAAATATTGATTCCTTTTCCATTTCTTAAGATCTCCATGCCTAGAAAGAAATTTAACTATCCAAGGTCTCTAACTCCAAATTTTGATCAAGATGGAGTTTGATTTGATCAATCTCCTTATGATTATCCCCTCCTATGATCAAATCATCCATATATACCAGAATTGCAACAATTCCTTTTAATGTCTTCTTTGTGAAAAGAGAATAATCAACTCTTGATTGAATATATCCTAAAAGCAACAATGCCTCAGTGAGCTTGATGCTCCATTCTCTGCTAGCTTGGTTTAGTCCATATAAGAAATTTTCTATCTTGCAGACAAGACTAATAGCTGATATTGCTAGGCCTAGTGGTGATTCTATATAAACTACCTCATCAATGTTTCCATGCAAAAAAGTTGTGTTCACATCAAGTTATTGTAGTGTCCAATCTTTAATTGTTGCCACTGCTAATAGTGTTCTAGTTGTGGTTATTTTGACCACTAGACTAAATGTGTCCAAGTAGTTTAAACCAACCACTTGAGTGAAACCTTTTGCCACCAATCATGCCTTGCGTCTCTCCACACTGTCATGAATCTTATACTTCGTTGTAAACACCCATTTACTTCCAACAACCTTCTTCCTTTGAAGTAGTTCTGTGAAAACCCAAGTGTGGTTATCATTTAGAACCTTAAGTTCATGACTGATGACAACTTTTCAACAATCACTTTAGATGACTTCTTGGTAGGTTTGAGGTTCAACAAAAGAAAAAAATGGATAAAGCAAAATGTTTTTATGAAGGGTGCAATGAATCATAAGAAATATATTTTGAAATTAAATACCTGACAAAAGTGGATGTATTGCATGTTGTTGAAGATGACACTATGCAATGATAATCTTACAAATACGAATGAGACTTTTTAATCCTTAGAGATCTTTGGGGTTGACTATTATATATGTTTTTAGGCATGAGTAGTTCATTAACATCAAGTTCAATTATTTTTTTCTAGTTGGATTATGATTTTCATAAATAAAAGGATTATCAAATTGATTAGGTTGTTAGTTGCAATGGTCATAGGTACAGGATTGGTTTGTTTTTTCTTGTTTTCAACCAAAGGAAATATCTTTTAATAAAACATTACATTCCTTGATATGAAAGCTTCTCTTGATTTTAAGTCATATATAATATATCCTTTTCTTAATCTAGGATCAATTTTGTTTCATTTAGTAATAGGGCTTGAAATAAAATATAAGCAACCAAATGCTTTTACGTCTATGATTTTAGGAATTTTGTTATGTAAAATTTGAAAAGGTGATTTGTTTGTTAACAACCTAGTTTGGTAATTTGTTTATGATGTAGATAGCATGAGACACAACAAAATTCTAAAAAATCTGATGAAGATTTGTTTGGAACATTAAAACATTGGCAACATTGAGTATATGTTGATGCTTTCTTTACACTATCATAGTTTGTTGTGGTGTAAAAACACATGATGTTGGATGTTGAATTCTTTTTTCTGCATACTAATATTTAAGCAAAAATTCTACCCCATTATCTGACCTTATTATTTTAATAATTTTGTTAAATTGGGTTTCAAACAAAAAAAATACAATTCTTACACAAGTTAGAGGTCAAGCAAACGGGAGAGTGATCTACACACAAAAAAGAGAAAGAAATAATAAATTTTTATTAGAAATAAAAAACATAAACCTAATTAATACATGCTAACAAGTTAAAAGAAAAGAAACTAAATCCTAATTAATCATGAACAAAATACTAACTGTATAAATAACTAACTATGATAATTAAATTTAACTGTAACCGTAATCTCCAATACTAAAGACGAATATGGTTAAATCAGAATTGCTAAAACGCACAATTCTTCCGTTTGTTAATCGTTAACCATTTTGACACATTATCTCGTCCTAGAAGGAAGTGGGGAATTTGCTTCATATAATGTAACTACTAATTCATATTTCATAAATTAACTTTATTTTAATGTTATATGTTCTTCTCAATATATAAATAAATATTACTTATAAAACTATATACTTGTGAATAATTTATTTATTTAAAAATTATATATATTTTACATGAAGTTATTCAACAAAGTAAGTATCTAGGCTTGAGAAAAAAAGACTTACAGAAGAAAGTGAATCCCTTTATTATATATATATAAACACTTTTCTTGCATTGTTTTCATTGGTGCCATCATCTATCTTCCATCGCCGCAACTTCATTAGAAACAATGTGTTGTACTCGTAGAACAAAGTAAACAAAGGTGAAGAATAGCGCCTAATATACCAAACAAACGAGGACCAGTTTTCAAATGTTAATGTCGAGGAACTTTGTTCTCTCTTAGTTATTAAGCAAAACGACAATCCAATCCGATTCATACTTTTTGTCCTTGAGTGAGGATTTAGGAGGGATATGTTCATGGTGTCGTTTTCTGTGAAACACCCACCTCTTTGAACACTTCATGTGCAGCATTTTATGGTTCCAGTTTCTTATGTTGCGAAGAATGAAAATGCAAGAAGCTATTTAAATCTTTAAATATATATACTTTTTAAATTTCTTTTTTTATCAAATCACGAGCAGTGAAGCTTAATTTTGCATTTTTCTGAAAAAACGTGAATCAGAGAAATAGGAAGTGCTGAATTGAATAGTTTGATTTGGATATTCAACTTAAGTGATCATTTCGAGGGATGGGGACCTGCCTACTACAACTACAAGCCACCAATGGCTCTCTAGTCATTATAGTCCAGTTTACTGGAAAATGTGAATCTTATTGGAATGTTAAAACTTCTAATCATTCTGCTTCATTAATTTCAACTTTTACTGAAAGATCACGATCACACGTGTCCAACTTACAGTATTAGATATTCCAAGAAAATAATAGATCATTCCCTTTCAATTAAATGTAAAATAATACTCCTTTTGCTAAATATTTTTGTTTTGTTGATCCTTCGAATAATAGACCATTCCCTTTCAATTATTTTTTCCACATTTTTCCTTTATTATTGAGTTTTTTAATTTCTTAATAATTAATATAATAATAGAATTTGACTTTGACTGAAAGTATGTTTGGAATATTATAATTAATTTTTATAAGACAAATACAATAGCTACTTCTAAATGTGATTTAGATTTCGTTTATTTAAGATTTTTGTCGGGAAAATATCACCTTTTTTTTTAAAAAAAAATCACTTTTTAGTTTTTTGAATTGTTTGGTTAAGATTTTGTCAAAAGTTTAAAATAATATGATTTTAGTTTTTTTGGAGAAGCTGTTTCAAATAGCTTCAAGAAATAAACCTAAAACTACAACAATTTATGGGTATAAGAATTACTTTTTATAATTATAATCAAATAAAAAATAACTTCTAATTTTTATAAAATCATTAAAAATAAATATTAGATAAGAAGAGTGAATTGTATAGCTTTTAATTAAAGAAAAATCTAAAAAAATCTTAAATGAAGTTATTAGAAGACATCTTTTGATTTATTAAATTTTTAAAAATTTAATTTTTAATCGGAATTAATTGTGTTGTATGCCTTTTAGTCCATTACTTTCGCCTAACATTTCAAGCTTTTGAGATGGTTTCATGGTATCACAATTTTTATGATTTGATTCTATGACTTAGGACTCTAGAGTTTGATCCAAATTGGCTCTTGCATCAAAGGGTGTGTCTGTGTAAAATAAAATCATTCATGTGTTTGAATTTAACAACTCAGCCTTTTGAGAAAGCTAATGACAACTAATATATGAGAAAAAGCTCTCTTGTCGTCTTAAATTGTTTTGGATGTATTTCAACAGAACACATCTATTCATTTTAGGTGTGTGATTCTAAGCTTGTTTGCTCTAGAATTTGTTCTTTGCCTTTTGTGTAAGTTGATCCTTTGCAATTTTTTTATTGTTCACCATGTTCCAAGGTCCACCCTGGAAATTTTGTGAAAATTTTTAAGAACCTGCTTTACTCAACGAATCAATCGTTTTCATGTAATAGAGACAAATTTCTTGGAAAACACAGCCACTGAAACAGGTACCCAAGGATAGTGACACTTGCCAACCATAGGTGTTGTTGAGAATGAAATCGATGGTGCTGAGTGAAAAGTGTTAAGTATCCTATGTTGGCTGGAAAAATAATTAGAATATTTCTTATAAAGTTTGGATTATTCTTCTTTTAAGCTGGCTTTTGGGAATTAAGTTCGATCCATTTCTATTAAAAATGACACGTTTGAAGAATATGAATTTCGACAAAAAAAATAATAAAAAAGAAGAATATGAATTGAAGGTTGTCAAAAGTAGCACACAGTCTTTGCCTTTATGACACTACTCAATTTTCACAAATGGTGCTATTTTACAAGCATTTCAGTAACAGGGGAGAAGCAAATAACTGCTAAGTCTAGATACACTTGAGACATTCACCATCACATTTTACATCATTATCTCACATAGGAAAGAAAGGGAAAGAACCTACAACAATGAAGTCCATGGCATTGGCATGTGCATTCAATCCATTACTTCATAGTTTGTTCTTTATAAATTTGCAGCAGTTAGTGCACAATATTATCCATTACAAGAACACATTGCAGAAGTGTACGGATAATCTCAATAACCAAAGTGGATGGCTATCTCTTGAGAGGCACGTGACAGGAGATTGGCTTTAGGAGGCATACCATGGTGCTGCATTATAGAGGATCTTTTATAGCAGTTGTGAGGCATACTTTGACATTCTGACACATCTGCTACTGTAATTGAAGGGGGTTCGACATTCTGGTCTTTCTTCTCAAGTTTTCTATCCTCTTCCATAACTCTCAAAAACTCCTCGAGTGCATTAGACATCCAGTCATATCGGCTGAGTCTGAATGCCTCTTCTATGTTTAACTAGGAAAAGCAAAATATGCATTTTGACTCAGTTAAAGATGTTCCATGAATGTAAATGTATTAGTATGCTTCATGTGATGTCAAAAATTATACATTGCAATCATGTTGAATTCTAGATCTAGTAATTGTTGGACTTTTAACATTTTAAACCCTTTATTTATGTAATTCCCCCAAGGATTTTTATTCATAGCACTTAATCGTTAATAATGGGATGATCTGAATCACGCAATCTTTTTTTAGGCTTTGTTTGGAAATTTGAAGGGAGGAGAAGGAAAGAGTTTGAAAGGTAAGGGAGAAGAAGGAAAGGGAAGAAGGAGGATTAACACAAAACCCCCATCCTGGGAGAACTTAAAAATATGTGATCATGAAGGTTTTGGAAGGTTATAAATCTTCCCCTTCTCATCTAAAAACTTTCAAACAAAGATAATCATTACATAAGTCTTCTTCTCTCAAACAAAGCTTAAAGGATTTATTCATAACACTTACCCACTGGCGAGCACGGTTTTTCTGCTCCGGCCAAGTCTCAAGTTCTTCAGTCACCTCCAAGGCGAACATGTACCCTCTGCAACCTCCTTCCATGCTACACAAGTCCTGACTACTTTTGCTTCTGAACTCCCATATTCCTAAAGGAATTTCCTGAAAATGAAAAAAAAGCCAATTAACCAAAGAAGATTAATCAAACCTCAACACCATATATATCATATGGCAAGGAAGAACATCATGTTTGCATTACCACAATCCCAATAGGAAATTGTTACATGGAAGAACAATTTCCATTTTTAACCAGTAATTTTTTAGTTACTAGCAGAAAATGAGAGGCGCAGGTAATGTGGTGTTAACTTGATTTTCAATCAGGTATATCTGCAGTTAACACTTCGTTACATAGCAGAAGGTTTCATACTTGACATATGATGTTTATTTACAAGTCTAATCCTTCTCATATCTTTGCTCCACTGGAAGAAGGGTGGATTTGGGAGTAACTACATTCTATTACTAGTTTGGAGCTCAAATGCTCAACCAGGTGACTGTAATGAAACTTCATGTAAATCTATGTTACCAGAGATGTTTATTCATTAAGTTCAAGACCAAAACTTACTCAAAATATTTGAATGATATCTGGATCATCATTTCATATATGGATTATGGAATAAGGTACGGTTATTTCCTTTGTTCAGTAATTCTAATTGGTATGCTTAAACATTCCATGATGGACTATAACTACTTCAATAACCTACAGGGAAATTGAACCTACTCTCAGTACACCTTTAACTCCTGCCTCCTCTAGGGCTTCACGGCAAGCAGCTTCCGTAACAGTCTCATCATCCTCCCATCCACCCTGTCAAGAGAAGAAAGTGAAACCTTTTCAATATAGAGGGGTTTAGTAGACAAATTATATAAACAACTTATGATTCTCATAGGCTTTTTTTATCTTATTTTAACAAGTTTCTTGATATAACTTCCAAAATAAGCTCTTTTGAGCGTTATTCTAATAAGTTTTATAGTCAAATTTGTGGTAAGCTCTCATGTGAAAATAACTTATCAAATAAGTGCTTAACTAAATTGTATATACAAACGCACTCATTGTCTGCACCAATGAACTTCATTTAAAGTATATCAAGTACCTTTGGGAATACAAGATCATCGCGTTTTGGTGAAGAAACCATAAGTACTTCAATTATCTCCTCAGTTTCTCCCATTTGATCTGTGTTGTCCTTTCTCCATCTATAGGGAATACATCTGTTAAAATACATAAAAAGAATTAATTAAATCATGTGACTGATAAGATTCTGTAGCAAGTAGCAATTCTCATCAGATGTTAGTCCTCAAAACTCTACTCGCAAATATTATTATATAGCTTGAAAGGGCTTCAGCAGTCTCAACTCAAATTAATAAAAAATCTGTAGCCACAAAAGTTACTCTTCAAAATGAGCCCTGAATATTTATCTAAGTATGATTATGTCAACATTCAGAACTCCAAAACAAAGATTAACACTGGTGGTGGGCTCCTGTAGCTTCAAATTTAATTTCTTTAACAAATCACTCATAGTTCTATTGTTTTCAGGAAAGATATCCCTACATTGGTAGGCATTTGATTGTGAACTTGTGATCTTCGATTTTGAAAATATATCATTTAACATAAACTCAAGCTTACATATTTTTCTTTAGTGGCATATAATCATGGTGTACAATAATTTGTGCTAATGGTCCTGCTAGACGTTCAAGACATGATTCTTAACTTAAAAGAATAAATTATCTTATGATGTAATAAATAGGTCTGGTGTTCTTCTTGCTTTCTATTTTTCGCAATATGGTCTTTGAACTTTTAGGATCCACGCAATGTTTAGCTTTAAAATAAAATAAATTAAATAAACAAAAGTAAAAGTAAAATGTTAAATTTGCCTACCTAGGCAAGACTATAAATTATTTCTTTTACCAAATCCCACTTACCCGTTTCTTTTTTTTGTATAGCTAATAAAAGTTATAAAAAATTTTAAGTCTGTCTTTCCCATTCCCTAGTTTAATCTCTTATTTTCTGTTTACTTTATGGTCCACTTGGGACATAATTGAATGCCGGAAATGAGAAACAATGATTCAAGCCTGATAAAAAAAAGGAACAGATCCGAAATTTCCCTGCAACTGCTAATGGCAAGCTGAATCTAATCCCAGGACTTGCATGAAAACTGGCAAAGACAACACTTTAATAATTTTATAAACAATAATACTTCCCCAGTTAACTACTCTGCATGCGCAACAATGGTGTTACCGATAACTCTCGAAATTGTCCTAGTTTTATATTATGATAAAAGCCAAAACAGATCACGCAATTTGAAGTATTTTATTATACAGACGTTAAGTCAATGACATGGCCCACTATTTTGATATATGATTGCAATGGACACATCCTCATGAAATATACTTAACAATAATTATTTTCATATATTCATACAATATTTTTACCTCACTTTTATTCAATTTTTTTATTAATAAATTTTTTACTGCATCATATCATCTATTATATATATATATTCTTTTATTTTTCTCTTCTTTCTATATCATAGAACCAAAAATAGGGTGCATGAGAAACATTGTTCTATGATTAAATAGTTGAAAATCAAACAGAGAAGATAATCATGTACAAACAGTTTTTAAGAAGGCGCTTCTATTCCATAAGCAAAAATCATTTAGATTTCTGCTACTGAATACGACTTTAATAATTTTCTATTTGCATATATGAGACAAAAACATAGAAAGAGAAATAAGGGGGCAAAAACAAAACAGGAAATAGCAAAGAAGATAAATGTAACCCAGCAAAGACAGATGTATCAATATCCAGAATTGGAACCATATCTTGAATAAGGATTATAAAATGCATGGATGTAACAAAAACTAGTGATATGTCAAAAGGGGGTGGTAAGGAACAAAAAGTGAAAAGGTGAGATTTTGAAGGTAGAGAAGCCATGGCCTTGAAACAAAAACCTTACCCAGAGACAAGGCGCAAGTTGTCTTCATAACGCTGTCTTTGTCGCCCCGTTCGTGCTGGCACAGAAGACATAGATTCTAGAAAAGACAAATCGAACTTGAAGAACACAAAGAAAAACAGGGGAGAATCAGAACAAAGGTTGTCAATTGAGAATCTTGGGGTATCTCCAAAAAAAAAAACAAAAAAAACAAAGAAACAAAAACTGTGGAAACATTAATGGGTCATGCTCACATCGTACCCAAACTCTAAATCTTGAGCACAACAGACATAGAACAAGCTTTCACAAGCATTGGTTGAGCATAAAGGAGCATCTAAAAGCTCTTGCATGAGAGAGGTGATGTTTTGGCCAACACGTGTTTTGTTTTGGGTAGTTCAATTGCTTAGATGAGGATTGTTTTGTTGTTATAGTTTCAAGACAAACCTTTCAAGATAATTAGTATTATTTTTTTTATAGCATGAGGTGCCTCCAAATGGTAGAATGAAACTAGAAATGGTAGCAACCCTTTATCCTTTTTGCAAGGATGGAAAGATAGAAGAAGAGATGCTTGTTTTAGCAAAACGAAAACAAAGGAAGAAAGGCTTCTACGGGAACAAAGAAAGAGAGGGATAGAGCTTTCAGCGGGTGTAGCAATGGCATCCATTTATATAGCAACTAAATGTTCCAAATCTACTAGTTTTCAATACAGCTTGTATTATTCTCTTACTTTGTTTTTGTTGGTCCTTATTTAAATGTTCTTTATTCTCGGAGAGGCTTTATTAAAAAATTTATTTACGTGCTGTTGGAATTTCTTGAGCATAATATTCACTATGACTTAAAAAAAAATTGTGCTTGTTTTCTTTTTAGATGCAGTGATATGTTACTTAATGAAATGATATTCAATTTAGTTTTATTTTAGTAGATTCATTAAGATATTAAAAATAAAATCGTATAATAACATAAATATATACTAATGCATTGAAATTAAATTCAATAATTCATAACATTATCATAAGCTTAAATCTTAACTTGAATTATCTCACCTAATTATTTTTTTTACTTATAATAATTATGTGGTTTTTTTTTTTGTTCGGATTAAGATCTTCATTGGTTGGTAATAAGTAATTTCATTATATATTTTTGTTAAAATTAATGGTGTTTTATTTGATTCTAAAATATGTCGCACTTCTTTTATTTCTAACAATTTTTTTTAACAGAAAGAAGAGTTTTAAACTTGGTTTACCTAAGTTTTACAATATTAACCAATTATTATCCGTAGACAAGTTAAGAGTTTGAGGTCAATCAACTATTTGTAAGCGCTGAGTCAAGTATTACTAACAATTAAAGGCCTTTACAACATCAAGAGTTAAGATTCACAGCAGTATATATACATACATACATTATATATTTGTTTCAGATAATAAAACACTTTTAGTGACAAGGTAGGGAGTTTTTCTCTTTAAATTGATAAAAATTACTCCTTCCGTTCTGAAACTTCTGTCTATTAAATTCGATGTATATAAATTAAAAAATTATTAATTAATTTATAATTGATTATATAATAACAAAAACACTTTTATCTAATTTCTTCTTATTCGTTTAATTAATTGAGATATATAATTTGAATAAATTATTTACATCATTATTACATGAAAAATAATGATTTATTATACTTTATTTTTTTTACGAAACAAATACTTATTTTTGAAAATACAATTATTATTTTCTAATATTTTAAAATAGTTGTAAAGATCCATATTAGTATTTTTAATGAACATTATATGTATGTATGTAATTAATATATGCTGAAAACAAAGGCAATAAGTCAACTAATTAAATGGGTGTAATCCGGTGGTTGGAGAGACCTTTTTTATTTACTTCCTTCATTATAAGCGGTCCCTACACTTTTGATCCTTTCCAACATAGCCTGCTTCTTCTAATATAAAATAATAGAAGTAATAATTAAGGAAGCTATGTCCTTCAGGTTTTTTATATATATAAAATATTAAATACTCTTAAAATTTGTGAAGATTCGTATATTAAGAATTATTTAAAAATATTATATATATATATATATAATTTATGCGATAGGATCGTCTTATACTAATGTAAATTTAAAACTTTTTATATTTAATTTAAACATTTTATTTAACTTACATCCAACATATTATAATTTATTATTTTACTAGCCATTAGATGAAAATTAAATAAAAGATTCATATTGAGTATAAGAATTTTTATACTTATACTAGTATAAGAAAATTCTTTCCTATAATTTGTTATTAAAGTATTTTAACTTTTAACAATTAATATAATAATAAATTTTATTTAATTAGAAATAAATTTAAAATATAATTAAATTAATTTTAACAACTTTTTATTAATACGTGTGATTCAATTAAAACGTTCTTATAAAAAGAAAGTTAAAAAAAATATTTGTTTGATGATAAAAATGATATAACTAATTATTTTATTTAAATTTAGTAAAGTTTTTTTAAGTCTTTTATCAATAAATAATTTTAAGATTTGTTTGCCTAATAAAATTAGATAAAAATCACACATAATAAAAGTTTATAAATTGTACGCTCTGAAATTTGTTTTAATTTTCTATTGAATATTTTAATTTAACCACTAATCTATAAGTAATGAGGTGTGACTATCTAACGTATAATTTTATATTTTGTTAAAAATATATTAAATTATTTATTTATAAAATGAGTTTTATCTTTTCATTAATGATTGTTTTAGGAGTTTAAATTTTATAAAATTATTCTTTTTCAAAAATTTAATAACTCTTTTAATATCATTAGTAGTTAAAGTCACAACTCACAACTTCAACTTAACTCACTTAGACACATAGTCAATAACAACTAATATATATTCATTATTTAAGGATTTAGCAAATGACTTTAAAATTTTTGCCTCCAACATACAAATTTCGCACATTCATATATTATTTAGAGGCATATCATGATTTTTTGAAATATTGTCACTTTTTTTACACTTATCACAGGATTTTATAAAATTATAAACATCTTTGAAGAGTGTGGGCCAATAAAAATTACTTTAGAGAACCTTTTGAACATTTCTAGAAGTGTCAAAGTGGTCACCTATCTCCTTGAAGTGACAATGTTTCAAAATAACATACATTTTTTTTCTTAAGGAGACATATTTTGATTGTCCTGTCTCCACAAATTTTAAATAAATAAAGTTTCTATCATAAGTAATGTCTAATATAAAAAATGAACTTATTTTTCTATACTAACGAGAGGTCAAAGGAATGATATTACTTGCCAAATAATTACCAAATCAACGTACCATAGAACTTAAGTAATAGCCAACAAGTACTCACTGGAAAAGGGAGGTTCTTTTATGTTTCCTTCTTCTTCTTTAGATGTGGAAGACTTAATCTAAGATAGATGATTTACAACTTGACTTTTTGTTTCTTTCTTGTCTTGTCCTTTCTTTATGAATCAAACTCTTGAAAAATGAGTACTCGCCTAATTAATTTAGGCTTAACATCTTGTTTAACAAACAAATACTTAATGAGAAAATGGTCTATAGATACAATAACCTTAGACATTATCAAGTATGACATAAATTTTATCAAATATATACACCACAATCAATAATTCCTTTTTTTGTGGTGGTGTAATTCTTCTAAGCTTCACGTAAGGTTTTCATAGTGAATTTTCTAAACATATTATTATTTTCTTTGCCCAAGTATTGCCAAACAACAACTAAATTAATAGCATAACGCATTAATTAAGGTAAAATAAACCAGTCAAGAGAAATCACAAGTATAGTTGTTAATTTGTCCTTAAGCGTCAAGAATGCATTTAAATAGGTATAACAAAAAATTAAAATAAACATCTTTAGCAAGCAAGATAAAAGGAGTTTTGCAATTTTAAAGAAATATTTAATAAACATCTTATAAAAATTTGCATGCCCTATAAACTCTCAACATCCTTAACACATTTATAAAGGAGAAGGTTCACAATTAATCTACTTCAATTTCCCTCTTAGAAATTTTGTGCCTCAAGACATTACTCTCATTCATCATTATTTACACTTTTCCTAATTCAAAACTAATTTTGTGTCTTTGCATCTTTTAAGTATTACCTCAAGGTTACTTAAACATTTGTCAAAAGATTGCTCATGAACAAAAAAAATGTCCATGAAAATCTCTAAACAATTTTCTAACAAATCAGAAAGATAATTGTCATGCAATATTGAAATGTATCATGTGCATTACACAATCCAAAAGGCATCCACCTATATGCAAAAGTACAAAAATGGAAAATAATTATTTTCTCTTGATCTTCAATAGCTAAATTTACATATAGCCATAGTACTCATCAAGACAATAATAATGTTCATGACTAAATAATATTTCAAGCATTTGATTAATAAAAAGAAGAAAGAAGTGATCTTTTTGGTGACATAATTTAATTATTTATAATCAATGAATACATGTCACTTTGTTATTTTTTTTACTGCAATTAACTCTTTTTGGTTATTCCTTATCACCGTAGTACTTTCTTTCTTAGGTACCATTTATAGTAATTTGAAGTCATGGAGAAGCTAAAAAAATTAAAAACCTAAACCATCAATAGAGTAACCTTCTAAACTTGATCTCAAACCTCCCCCTTTTAATCTTAAGTATGTCTTTTTTCTTGTTTCTCCTAACTCCTAATTGTTATTATTTCTACTTCTTCAATATGAGCTATAGATGAAAAACTACTAAGAGTTTTTTGAGACCTTAAAGAAGTCTTTGAGGGAAGGGGGAACTATTCCTGACATTAAGGAGATCATTCCTTAATTTTCACCCATAAGATTTACATAGAAAAAGAGAACAAACCAAAGGTCCAACCACGAATGAGACTAAACACAAGCCTAAACGAGGATGTGAAAAAAGAGGTAACAAACTTCTTGATGCTGGATTATTTATCCAATTTTAGACTGCATAAGATATCAAGAGTAGAAATAAAGTTACAATTGTCAAAAGAAGAATGTATTTTAAAGAATCAAGTGCTCTAAATATTACTTCATCATTAACCCTTAATGTCAATTTCTCTTGTTGTTCATCCATCAGGGCTCTCGTAATAGCTAAGAACCATTTCTCCAAGATGACTAGTACTTCTTCATCTTCCTCTATATCAAGAACCATGAAATATGCAAGAAATATAAATTTGTTCTTTTACAAGTACATCTACACTATGCTCCTTAGATATGTAATTGATCTATCTTCTAGTTGTATAAAGATAATTGTTGGCTTGAATTAAAAAAGATATAAGGTTAATACTAACCCTTAGGTCACATAGGACTATAAAATTGTCTCCAATTAACACTTTTCCATATTTAGAACAGAATTGACAAAAAGGTGGGTCAAAAGTAAAATTATTGCAGCAAGAAAGAATGTAATTCACATATCATTATCAAATAATTTGAATTTTAAAATGTACATGTGACAAATTGTGAACGAGAGTAGCTTCAATGAATGCTTCGCTTCCTATATAGTAAACTCTCATATATATTATGGAGGTTAATTGCACGAGAGTGTAAGTCACATATAATTCTCAAATAATTTTAATACTTAAATGTATACACGACAATCTTTGAAGGAGAGTAGCTTCAATAAGTTTCAAATAATAGACTTTCATTTACACTATAAAGGTTGGATTGTAACAACACAGAGTATAATTCACATATCATTTTAAAATAATTTAAATCTTAAAATGTACATTGAGAAAGTGTGGAGAGTAGTTCTAATGAATGTTTCACTTTCAAAAACTCTCATTTATATCATAAAACTTAATTAATGTTTGTACATAAATATTAATTCATCAAAAGAAGAGAGAAGAAGGATAACAAATACAAAGAAACAAATTATTATTATTATTATTTAATTGATTTTTCATCTAATAATTGGGTATTCTCATCCCTTGATGATTGAAAAATCACTTTAGAATAATATCAAGAATCGTTAGTGAATTCTTATAAGAAGTTTTCCCTTAATCTCATTCGTAATGTTGATATCTTTTTATATAAAAAAGTATTGATAACTTTTAGTTTGTGACTACGATATGTTAATTGGTCATGTTATGTAGTGTGTGGTTCCTCAATATGCATAATTGTAGAGTTCAAAAGTTTTGCTACTTATATCTTAAAGTTTTAACTTTAGATATTGCATGTAACTTTAAATTTTATAATCCTTACATCTAATTTAGACGTTTTAATCTCTACTTCAGTTTTATCGTGTAGTTTTTTATGTTTGTCACGAGAATCGCATTATTTGTGAATTTATATACATCGATTCTTATATATATATATATATATATATATATATATATATATATATATATATATATATCGTGAGGATCGATACAGTTCTGATTTCAAAGTAAAAAGAAAAGGATAATATTTTGAAATTTTGATAAAACTTACAATATTGTAGTACAAACTTCTTGTAAACTTCAAAAAGACATGAAGACTATTATATTAAAAGAGTTTTCTTAAGGCTATTGAGGCTAGTAAATTTGCTCGTGTTCTCAAATGAGGCGGAGCTTACAATTTACAGAAAGAAAATTACTATTCTAAGATTCCAAATAATAATTTCTTCTTTTGTCACTTCTTCTTTATGTCGAGTCTTTTGTCTTCTTTTGTCAAATAATTTCTTCTTTTGTCAAGTCTCCTTTTTCTTTATGTCTTGTCTTCTCCTTCTTTTGTCACTTCTTCTTTATGTCGAGTCTTTTGTCTTCTTTTGTCAAATAATTTCTTCTTTTGTCAAGTCTCCTTTTTCTTTATGTCGTGTCTTCTTTTGCTTTTGTCAAGTATATTATTTTTTGTTGCTATAGAGAGATTCCATAGCAATCATCTTCATTATCAAAATAGTCATAATCATCATCTCCGACTAGACTAAGACTTCTTCTATTGTCTTTGTCAGAGGATATACTTGTAACCTCTGGAGATATGGTTCAATGATTTTCTTGAATTCTTCTTCACTTCCAGCTGTACTCAAACTAGCTAGAAACCTTGCTTTTTGTTGTAAGAAGTCTTGCTTTTGTTTATCTTTTATCACATTTTCACTCAAAGGAGGATGTTGAATATTATTTTGTACCCATTGCATAATCTTCTCGGTGGTTAGTAAATCTAAGTCAAAATTAACCCACCACTTAACTTTTATGGTCCTGATCAGCAATTGTATTGACGAATCATATTCCAATTTGGTAGAATCATATTGCCACATCATAATCCAGGAGATACCTTGTGAAGCTATAAAGGAAATAAATTTATATGGCTCTTAAAAATTGGTTTTTTCTTTGAAATGTGTTAAGGTAATTTGGGCTCTTTCTGGTAAGATCTGATTAACTGGCCCAAAATTATGGAAACAAGCTGAGAACCATTTTGAAAAATATAGGGAAATCTCTTTCCTGAACCAAATGAACCAGGAATGGGTACCTGGTCGAAGAAATAAAAATTTTTTCCATGCTTTTATATAATCAAAATAATTATATTGTAGAGGCTGGTATTCTATTGTAAACTTTCGATAACAGTATAAGTGTTGTCCCCACTCTTTTGGAGTGAGTATTTGACAAATTTTGAATTTTGAAAAAATGATTTCTTTTTTCTCATTTCTTTTATGGGTTAATTCTATTGATTTTGAATCAATAAGGATTAACTCATAAAATTCTCTATTTTGTTCCGATGATGATGGGACTACATGACAATCTTGAGGAAAAACTCTTTTTGCTATTTCAGAACGGTTTAATTTAAACCATTCTATTTCTATTTCCATTATGGGAAGGTCATATGGTTTTTCAAAATACTCTAGAGTCTTATCAGTTATTGTGAGTTTTTTATAGGCAGATTCTGCCCATGATGGTAACTTTCTAGTTTGGGTGGTAACTGTCTGAGAATTTTGGCCTAGTTTGACTAAAACTGTGTATTGTTTAGTTAACTCTGGTGGTTGAATTTGAGCTTTATTTTGTAATACTTGTAAACAAGTCATTGGCTTTTTACCCTTATCTCTGGTAGAGGTTTTCGGTATTTCTGGTTCACTCTTTTTTGGTAGGGCATAGTCGGCACCAGTCATTTTTTACATTTTTCCTATAAAAATTCTCTTATTAAATAATCTGGTAAAAAGTTCTTTTCTCCTTTAATATGTTGTATTTCAAAATCAAAATTAGATAATAATGCTTGCCATCTAGCGAAAATATGTTTTAAAACTAGGTTCTGAACATCTTTTTGTAAAACAGAAGGTGCTGCTTTGCAATCAGTTCTTACTAAAAAAAATTTTGTTAAATAAATCATCTTGAAATTTTTGAATGCATAAAACAATACTTAAAATTTCTTTCTTAACAGTAGAATATTTTTGTTGTGCATGATGCCGTATTCCTGAGTAATATCTTATAACTTGTTCTATTATAGATTCTGGTAACTTTTGTTTTAAAATTCCCCTACATCTCAAATCTGAAGCATCTGTTTCTACTATTAATGAGGCTGAAGGATCTGGTATTCCAAGACAAGGAAGACTTTTGACTAATACTTTTACTTGTTGGACTATTTTAGTCATTTCCTCGTCTCATGGCTGGGAATTTTTCTAAGACGTTTGTACAATGGAGCACATGTTGTTCTAATATTTGGTAAAAAAATCTGCTACATAATTTAAACATCCTAAAAACCTCTGTAATTGAGTTTTGTCTTTCAATTGATTTGGAAATTTGTCAGCAAACTCTATAGACCTCTGTATTGGAGTTATTGTACCTTGGTAAATATTGAATCCCAAAAATCTAATTTGATCTTGAAAATTTTTTACTTTTTAAGCTGATACACATAATCCATTTTGTTTAATTAATTCTATAAATTTATTTAAGTGTTGTATATGTTGATTAATTCCTTTTGAAAAAATTAATACATCATCTAAATAGACTATTGAAAAATTCATGTAGGGATAAAATATATTGTTCATAATTTCTTGAAATTCACTTAGAGCATTTTTTAGTCCTTGGGACATTACATTCCATTCAAAATGTCCAAATGGTACCACAAAAGCTGTTTTGTATTTATCTTGTTCTTTTACCGATATTTGGTAATACCCTGATTTCATATCAAATTTTGAGAATATATTGGCATTAATTAGTCTTTTAATTAAATCTTGTTTATTAGGTATAGGATACCTAATTCATTTTAATACTTTATTTAGAGATTTGTAGTTTATTACTAATCTCAGAGCTCCTCTTTCTTGTTCTGAGACCTTATTTACATAAAATCCAATACAACTCCAAGGTGATTTTGAAGGTCTAATTAAACCTTTTTCTAAATATTCTTGTAACTCTTGTTTACAGAATTTTAACTGTTCTTCATTCATCTGTATTGGCCTAACTTTTGTAGGTATATTGGTTTCATCAAATCCTTCTTCATATGGTAATTCTATTTCATATTTCTTCCTATGATGAAATGCTATGCAATTTAGATTACAAATTTCTTTTGTAATTCTTTTCTCAAAATCTTGTATAATTTTTTTATTTTTTTTATTTTTTAATTATTCTTCAATTCTTTTGTATTCTATTTCTTTATTTATAAAGTTAATCTGTTTTTGTTTTCTTTCTATTTGATTTATTCTAGTTATTGATGCTTCTTATACTAAATTTAGTTCTCTAATTTTTTGTGGTTACAAAAATTTAAATTTTATTTCCCTATCTGATATTACTTTACTAATAATCCCTATATTATTGATTTCATAAGGGTATAATAATGTTAAAAATAGAGTTCCTAAAATTATTTTATTTCCTATGGTTTTTACTAATATAAATGATGTAGTAAAACATATTTTATTTTTACAGATTTTTTCTTTTGAGAGCTTATAATTTATATTACGTCTATTACCTCCAGCTGCTGATAATTGTTTCGTGATTTTTTCATAATATTTTGTAGGTATTACCCCTTCTTGTATACAATTAACATCTGCTCTTGACTCTATTAATGCTATTAAATTAAATTTTTCTTATTCTACTATTAATGTAATTTCACGCCACCATTTGTGTGAGGTTATTAATGTTAATAACTCCAAATTAAATATGTTTGGTTGATATTTTCTCCTGAGGTACTAGTTTGATTTTCTTGTGTCCTTAAGATTTCTTTTCCTTCTAAAGATAATAGTCTAATTTCTAAATTTTTTTGGTATTCTTTTAATTCTTTTATTTTCATTTTTAAATTTACTATTTCTTTTTGTAAATCTTTTATAGTTGCTTGTTGACTTGGAGTTCTAAATCTATTAAATACTTCTGTCATTTCTATTGGTTTTATTACTACTTCTTTTGGCTCTTCTTTGGTAACAAATTCATTTAGTTTTTTAATAAATTCTGCTTTTAGAGGTCCTTCTTCTAATCCCTCTATTATTGTTATTAAAGATTGGGTTTGATCTCTGGTTATGGTGTTTGGTTGGGGAGTTTTGCAATCATTACAATCACATAACCCTGGTCCTAAGCAGAATTCTTGTTCTTCTTTAGATTCTTCTGAGGTGTTATCTAATTGATAAATTTCATTTTCTTGTATATTTTCATCTTCAAATTCTTTATCTAAAAATTCTGGTTCTGGTTCAGAGTTTATTAAAATCGAATAAAGAACTTGCTTAAGTTCTTCACTTTCAATAGAGTTAATTTTCTTTTCAACTCTACATTTATCAGCACGGTGTCCATATTTTTTGCACTTCCAACAATTTTCTTTAAATTGGTTATTATTATTATTATTATTATTTTGTTGTTTAGGAATATTCTTTTTAAATGGTTTTTTATAGGTATTTCTTTTGTATGATTTCTTTTGATAACTAGGAGGATTTTGATTTTGTTTTCTTTTATGAGCTTTTTTAATTACCCTACTAGGAGCTTGTATAGGTCCTATTCCATATTGTGCGCAAAAACTTCCTAATTCTGCTTTTCCTATTATTTCTTGCTTTCTAATTTGATTTTGTAATTTTATGTCTCCACATATTTTTATACCTACATTTATTACAGAACCATGCAATTGTCCTAAAGTTAATGTTCTGTAATCTATGTGTTCTGCTAATTAGTTTTAATGTTATTTATGACTTTTACTGCAAATAGAGAGGGAAGACCACAAATGAATCTTTCTTTCCAATATGGTTCATTGGCATCTTCTAACATCATTACTTTTGACATAAACATATCTCTATACTACTCATAATCAGACATGGTAGGACATCTAAGTTTATGTAATTGTTCTCTCACTCTTTCTCTGAGTACTATAAGATCTCCTGTAAAATGTAATAATATTGTATAAATGAGTGTTACTAAAACATCTTGTTCATTATTTTCTTATTTAACATGTCCTAATATAAATTCTCTATCTGCAAGGGTTACATAGTTGTCCTACCAACCCCTTAGCTGCCCAGTGAAGCCTTGTACAATTGCTTCAGCTGTTACTCTATCAGAAGCATTTTTCATCTTATAGGCAGTAGCTACTATAGCCATTTGTTGTGTAATATCAAAAATTTTTTGTTCAGAGGCACCATCAATATTCCATTCTACAACGTTATTGCCTCCATAAGAATTTTGTACAAAGTGTGGTCTATTTTCTAAGGCAACATCTGGTAGTGATGGTCTCTTGTAATAATGTTTTATTTTTGGATGCTCATAAATTTTATTAATTTCTAAAGTATTTATTGTTTGTTTATCTAAACTTAATTTAGCTATTTTTGTTTTTATTTCTTCTATATCTAGCTCAAGTCCGGATTTCTTTCCTAGTTTTTTCATAGATTGAGCTGATATAGTAGTAATTGGATATATTGGTTTATCTAAATAATGTAATTTTCTAATATTGTTGTTATTACTAGAATTTTCTTTATTGTTTTCAATTCTATTTAATTTATTTATTATTGTATTAGAATAATTTAATTATTGATGTATTTTATTTATATCTTTTTTATTTATTGGTTCATTATTTTCATTAGTCTTTTTGTAAGGGCTAGCTTCTACTTCTTCATTTCTACTTGTATTTTTATTTGTTTTAAAGGAGGATATTCAGCTTCTATAATTTTTCCTGTAGTGGTTTTCCATATATTTTTAATTTTTTGTAAGTGATTAATTTCTTTTTTGAATGGATAGTTGATATTGTTTTTAATACAATATTCTTCCATCCACGGGAAAAAATAAGTATTTATTTGTATTTCTTTTAAGTATTTATAAAATTTTTCTCTAATTTCTATCCTTTGTTGTTGACTAAATGTTTCTATTAGCCAAGTTTTTCTATCTATATTGTGTTCTCCATCTATATCTTCTTTAATCCATTTTTTATCTATAATAAAAGGTTCAATTTTTTCTGTTGTGTTTAAGACTTGAAAAGGTGTTGGGCTATAATTTACTTCAGAGTTTTGGTCATAGACTGGAATGGAAACTCCCGGTCTGGTTATATTATCTATTTTAGTTAGATCTATTTCTATAGTTGATCCACTAATGGAATGTCTTGAGGGTTCTCTAATAGTAGATGATTGTGTTATACGAATTGATCTAGACCTATTTATTCTTAGTCTAAACCTTTCTGGTTCTTCTATTATATCCCTTGTTTCTGTATTTTCTTGTTTAATAGAAGAGGGTTCTTCAAAAACCCATTCTTCTGGTATTGTTAATTGGTCATGTCTTAGTCTTTTGGGAACTTGTACTAAACTTCTATTAAGATGAGCTTGTATAACTACAGTTTCATCTCTATTGATTTGTCTATTTGCTTTAAATCCATAAGGGATTTTGGTAATTTTATAATAGACTCTGTAGATCACATGGAATGGATCAAATGAGTCATCTACTATATTTTCTTTTATTTTGGTAAATATTTTTATGGCTTTAGACGTTTTCTCATTATCTAAAGACATTGATATATTAGGGTAACAATTAAAGAAGACTGGTCCATCATGTAGGTTACTTTCTAATGCTGCTATTATTGAATCACTCTTATTATACAATTTCATATCTCTTAGTAGTACAAGTATAGGGAGATCTACTCCTAACTTAAAATTTGGTTTTACTGCTAATTGGATTAATCCTATATGAATAAATTTAAAGCCTTGTTGTCTATAGTTTTGTATAAGTTGATCTTCTAGAAGTTGAATTGCATATTTTAATCTTGTTCCAGGATAAGAATATTCTATTTTGTGAATTTGTTCATGATCATTTCTAAATGACCAAACAGATCTATCCTTGTATACCTCTTTTTCTTTAATTAAGGGTATTGACCAATCATGTAAGGATTTTTCAATATCATCTATGGTAATCTGTTATGGTGTTGTAGAAGAAGAGGAAGCTATTTGAGAAGAGGAAGAATTTTCATCTTCTGCTCTCATTACTCTTGTAATTATCTCTCTGTTTCTACCTAGAGCTAAATTACCCATTGTTCTTAATAAATTTTTCATCTTAAATCCTAAAGGCTACGGGAACACCAAAGCTTATCAACGGTTTTACTGCCTACGCACAGGACTTACTACCAGGAATACCTTCAAGACTTACCAACGTACACATAGCTCTCACTGCTACCCATTTGGATTCTTAAATAACAAACTTATGTAGAACAAGTTATAATCAACTCAAGATATAGCAAAATTAGATTACAAGATTAATGATATACATATGATAAAAATTTAAGCTCTTGACAAAACTTTCAGATCTTTCTTATTTTCTTTGATATTTAAAAGAAGCATTTTCTTTTCAAAACTATTTTGAGTTTCTTGTAGAAGTTTTCTGGCTTCTCTTAATTTTCTTCTAATATCAACAGGATGATAAAATTTAAATTCTCCAAGATCATAAATATAAAAAGGCATTATTATTTCATAAGGCATAAACCTAAACCTCTTTCTCCTCCTGAAATCAGAACCCGTTTAGACTCTGATACCAGTTTAGGGTTTAGGGTTTAGGATTTAAGGTATTTTAAAATTCTTAGTCAATATAAAATTATGACATAACTAATTTAAATATTGTCATGTTAATTTTTGTTAATTTTTATAGTACTTGTTAATTTTTTTTTATGAAGTCAGTTATATAGAAAGGGATAAAATTTAATTATTTTTTAAATTATATAAACTAAAACAAAACATTAATTTATAAAGATCATAAAAAAAATCTTTGGTATAATTTAAAAAAAATAACTAAGAAAAACTTAAATAAATGTAAAAAAAAGTAATTGTAAAAATATAACCATTGTAATTGGAATAGTCAAACGACGTCGATTTATATTCAATTCACACTGAATCTAAATCCGACAAACTTTCTTATAATGCGGCAAAATATTGCCCAGTGTATATATGAACGCTTATCCGACTTTTATGAAATGGGTATGTGACTTGCCAAATCACATACTGTGTCCTTCTCAACCCTTTCTACCCATCCCAATCTCATTAAAATTATTATTACAAATCTCACCGAAATTAGTGCCTTCACTGACCTTATTTTTCAGCATCTTTAAGGTTGGGAATGAATTAAATTTGTAAAAAACTAATTTAAATTTATTTTCAATTTAAATTACATTTTAAATTAATCTATTTTTTTAAACTTAGATTTAATATAGTAAAATATATTAAAAATATTTTTATATCATTATTAAATTATTATATTCAAAATAATTAATATAAACTTATATTTGCTTATATTTTAATCAGTAAATAATATAATTTTTTACATGTTAAATTAAATTAAATCTATATTTTTTATTTTGCATTATCTATCCACTACATAAACTAATTATATTAACTAAATTTTAAACTAATATATTTTATTTTAAAAAATAAAAAATTTAAATTTAGATTTAAATTTGAATTTGACTTTTGTTGAAATTAATTTTAAATTAAATATTTTATTTTAAGTTAGTTTTAATTTTAGTTTTACATTAAATTAATTTTAAATTCAAATTTAAAAGGTAAAAGTAATTTAGTGAATTGTACCATTTTGTAAATTTAATTTTTAAGGTAAAATTAATTTTTTATATTACACTATTGTATTAAATTAGTTTATTTTAAAATGATTTTAACAATTTTAGAATTATATTATAATTTATAAAAATTTTATAAAATATTTATTATTTTTTTAAACTTATTTTTAATAAATAGAGTTGATGATAAAAGTTTAAATTAAAATTTATAAATATTGAATACTAATAAAAATTGAGTGTTATAATATTTTTGAAAATAAAATTAAAAATAAAAATAATAATTGTAGTCAATTTTAAAATATTTATTATATTTTTATATCTTTAATATATAATT
The DNA here is from genome assembly GCA_024086825.1 of Abrus pulchellus subsp. cantoniensis. Taxonomy (NCBI): domain Eukaryota; kingdom Viridiplantae; phylum Streptophyta; class Magnoliopsida; order Fabales; family Fabaceae; genus Abrus; species Abrus pulchellus. Next base: position 16,751,783 of record CM044050.1, read on the forward strand.
ATATTTAAAAAATATTTTAAATGTTTACTTTTATTATAAGAATTAAGATTATTAATTCTTATATATATTATTAATATTAATTATTATTGTTTGAGCAATTATACTTTTACTCTAAAGGAGCGTTACGTTCACCGTCGTGTGTGAAAAGTAAAAAAATTAAAACATAAATAGCATATTATTAGAGACACATAAAGTAGGAAGGTGTGAAATGCAACACCTTGATTTTACTTTCCAAAATAATGAATTTCACAAAAATAGGAAGAATAAACTTTTTCATTCAAATAAAATTCTTATTAAAATGTTTCAAATTTAAGGAAAGGGTTACAAAATTCATATCAAATCACTGCTATAGGATTAATTCCAATACATTAATTTCAAAATGATATCTTAAGTCCTATAGCAGTTTCATCCACCCCTTCACTAGGACTGGTGCTGATCATCTTGATTACCTAAAAAATGAATGTAAAGGTGAGTACTCTATACTACTCATTACACAAACAAACACAGAGTCTTACCTAGCACCTATTTACATAATTTTTAACACAATTCATAAAATATATTCACAGGCAGCAATACTACTCCATTCAATTTAATTCAAACACCGACCCACTCACAACATCAAACAGTTTACATACACAAAATTAACAAACACTAATCTCGTGAACTCGTTGCATGCCAGCCATACTCACGGTGGTACTGTGATCACAAATTTTTACTATGGATGGTCGCCGATTACCCCTGTCTCACGGATACCACGTGGACAGTCACGGGTCGCTCAGCAAAAGTAGTGGTCAGAGGTCTAGTCAGGAAGAGAGTGTGTGGCTCGTGGTGTACCCATGCTCACTGTTGGTATCACCACCACTCTCTCTTCCCCAAGGTATTTTTATCGTCCTCATCTTCCACACCCCCAGTGTACCACTGAACCATTCACAGTACAATATAACGACGTTAACGCGCCTCATCCATACACATTTCAGCATTTAGTCACAATTCACGACACAAAGCACACAATCATTTATTTTACACGGCTCTTAGGCCCACATTTGTTCGCAATAATCATTCTCAATACATGGCACAAGTGCTCACATGCATCTACAACATAATTCATTTCAACCACACACACAATATTCACTATTGTACAAGGCTCTCGGCCTACACTTATTCACATTGCATGGCACACACATAGCCCTTATTTACTCACACAATATTTTCAATCATAGTTCACATTTACATTCCTCATTCATCAAGTATTAGCATACTCACACAATCACCCATCACGGGTTTCCACATACTATCACACCTCACAACACACAGCAAATTTCTTCAAATACAGATATCCTATCCTTTATCTCAAACACATTGCAATATTCATCAAAATACACGATAATCAAACCCAAAAAGATAGGGTAGAGTCATTCCTTACCTTGGATTGAAGACCCACACTCGAATTCAACCACTGAAGTGCTCTCTACACGAATTTCAGCCTAAATGCATGGAAGAACTCCATGAGAATCCAAGGAAATCGAGAAACAGAGAAAGGAATAAAAAATGAAAAACCTAACCATTAAAACTTGTCAGGCTTCTAATTTATTATTGAGTAATCTATAATATTTTATACTTGTTCAATGTTAATTGAAGGATTATTTGGTATTGGAATATATTTAGATAGAGTTGAAATTATTTAAAAAAAAAAAAAAAAAGAGTGAACAGTACCGTATGAACAGTGCAAACCGCGTGTGAACAGTGCAAACCGCGTATGAACCGTGTATGAACAGTGCCAACCGCGTATGTACAGTGACTACTGACGTCATCGGTGACGTCACATACGCGTACAGTGCGTGTACAGTACGCGTGTACAGTGTTTTCTGGCATAAATAGTGCCCTGAACAGTATTTTCCGGCGATGAACAGTGTTCCCGGCAATGAACAGTAAATTCCGGCGTGAACAGTAAATTTCAAAAATTTTCTATAAAAAGGGGGTTTCGCACGAAATTTTCATTTCTTCACCCCTATCCAAGGTTCTCAAAGGTTCTAAGGCCGTAAACCACCATTTCTCTCATACTAAACCTTCCTAAACTTAGATTTCTCGCCAGATCTGAGGTTCTACATCTATTCTGAAGGATTGGAAGTAAGTTTCTTTAAGTTTGAAGCTAGATTTACCGTTCGTTTCTCTTCTCCTTCTCTTTCTTATAGAAATTCATGGTGTTCTTAGGAGAAACTCCGTTCTAAAGCTGAATCTTCGGTGAATTTTGTTATAATCAAGTAATATTCGGTAGATCTAGTGTGAATCATCTTTCTGAGGTAAGGGGAGTTTACTTTAACCTACGAACTATGTTTTGAACGGTTTAATATGCTATTTCAAGATATTTTGATATGATTTTGTTAGATCTATTGAATAAAAGCTATTTTCTAAGTCAGAATCGTTGTTAATTAGTTTAAAATGTGAGATTTTGGCTGATCTATTATAAACTTGCCGTAGTTGAGCTGTTAAAATAATTTTGGTGGCGTGCATCATGCCGAGATATATGTTTTGCATCATTATAGAGCCGAGTTACATGTTTAGGTGGGTAGACATGTAACGGTAAGTTCATCTTGAGCTGTCTTTGTCTTTGTCTTTGTCTGATCCAGATACCGAATGGGTCGCTCCGGACCGCTCGGTTCATCCGGATTAATTAGGTCGTGAAACCGGTTGAAGCCGTTTTCATGTTGTGCATTAGATGGGCTGGAAATGCATGGGGTTATTCTGTGAAAAATATTTTGATCTATATATATATAATTTTATTTTATGTTTGGTAAGCTCACCCTTGCATTTCTTTCTATGTCGTTGTGTGCGTGTGTCTTGCGATGATCGTACGGTGGTACGTGAGCAGATGTAGCAGTGTTGCATCTACTTCACAGGTGAGGGCCAGTGAAGAAAAGTTAGAAGCTGGAGTTGAGTAATAATGCATCAAAGTCCTTTTTCTTTATATATGAGACCTCATGTCGAGGGAGTCACGTATTATAATTTTTTTGGTATTTTGAATATTATAAACTAAATATAATATTATGTTGATCTGTTGGATATTTGTTGTAAGGAACTTCATTTTTACTTTGAATGAGAAGTGAATTTTTATACTTATATTCTCTGTTTATTTATCTATTTTAAATAAGTATGTGGTGTAGAAACAATGTTCTCGGTCCTTTATAAAAAGGGGTCGTGACATTTTAGTGGTATCAGAGCATGGTCTAGGTAAACCTACAGGGTGAGGTTGTTAGGCGTCAGTTGTGCATATTAAACATGTGAGTTGGGAAGGCTCCATCTAGTAGAGCTGCTAGCAGTTATGGTAATGGAGGTAAGGGCGCTAAGAAGGGTCCCTACAGTCGGTCGCTACGCCAACAGCAGTCTCGATCATATCAGTCAAGAGGATCGGCGACATCGGCCCGGTGCCGGTAGGGGCTGCTACTTCTACATTTCAGCCTAGGGGAGCAATTTCTTCTTCTCCTAGAGTCTCGGTCACGCAGATTGTCAGATGTTTTAGGTGTGGTGGACCACACTATCCGAGCCGTGCCCACGACCGATGTAAGAGTTTGCTTCTCGTGCCGGCAGCCAGTGGCACCTTGCAAGGGACTGTCCTACGCCTAGTAGGGCGGTTTCGTCTGCTAGCGCCTTGCACGCTATTAGGCCTAAAGCAACTAGGGCTCCAACAACAACCAGATCGAGAGCGGAGGGACGTGTATTCACTACTTCGCATCGAGGCGGCCAGAGCGGATCTTGTTCAAGGAACAGCGGTAGTGGCAGGTACTTTTCTTTCTGTATTATTTGATTCTGGAGCCACACACTCTTTTATTGCGGACAATTGTGTGAGAAACTTAGGATTACCGGTGGGCGATCTAGGATGTGACTTAGTAGTATCGACACCTACTTTAAGTTCAATTAAGACTTCGACGGTTTGTGTTAGGTGTCCCATAGCAATTGAGGGACGAAGATACAAAGTAAATCTTATTTGTATCCCGATGTCGGGGTTAGATGTAATCCTGGGTATGGATTGGCTAACCGCCAATCGTGTGCTAATTGATTGTGGCCGGAGGTGTTTAATCTTTCCCGAGCGGCATGATTGTGTAGAATTGATTTCTACTAGCCAAGTAGAAACATCCTTAGCCGAGGAGTATCTTGTTTTGTTTTGTTGGGAGTTATGAATGCGTAAGTGGAGCAAAGCCTTCACCAATACCGTAGTACGAGAATTCCCTGAGATTTTTCCAGAGGATATTCCTGGAATACCTCCACGTAGAGAGGTAGAGTTTGCTATAGATTTGATTCCTGGAGCTGAGCCAGTGTCTGTAGTACCGTATAGAATGGCGCCAAAGGAGTTAATTGAGCTTAAGGAGCAGATCGAGGATCTAATGCGTAAACAGATGATTAGACCAAGTGTATCACCTTGGGAGCCCGATTCTCTTGGTGAAAAAGAAGGACGGAAGTTCTAGATTATGTGTGGATTATCGTAAGTTGAATAAGTTGACAATTAAGAACAAGTACCCATTGCCGCGAATCGATGATTTGATGGACCAGCTGAGAGGTGCTAAGGTGTTCTCTAAGATTGATTTGAAGTCTGGGTACTATCAGATCCGAGTGAAGGATGAAGATATTCCTAAGACTGCTTTTTGCACTAGATATGGTCATTATGAGTATATAGTGATGCCTTTTGGAGTTACAAATGCTCCAGCTGTGTTTATTGACTACATGAATCGGATCTTTAGACCTTTCCTGGATCGATTTGTGGTAGTCTTTATTGATGATATTTTAATTTATTCTAATTCGTCAGAAGAACATGAAGAGCATTTGAGGACTGTACTTAATGTTTTAAGGGAAAAACAGTTGTATGCTAAACTGTCTAAGTGTGAGTTTTGGCTAGAGGAAGTGAAGTTCCTTGGTCATGTTATTTCAGCTAAAGGAATTGCAGTTGATCCTTCCAAAGTTGAAGCGGTGTTGCAATGGGAAAGGCCGAAGACAGCCTCAGAGATTCGTAGTTTTGTGGGCCTAGCAGGTTACTACCGGAGATTTATAGAGGGATTCGCGAAGATAGCTGCACCATTAACACGGTTAACTCGCCGTGATCAACTCTTTGTGTGGACTGAGGAATGTGAGCAAAGCTTTAATGAGTTAAAACAGAGACTAACTTCTTCGCCGGTGTTGATTCTCCCTGATACTAGTCGACCGTTTGAGGTGTACTGTGATGCTTCTCATCAGGGATTGGGATGTGTGTTGATGCAAGATAAGAGAGTGGTAGCTTATGCATCTCGTCAATTACGAACTCATGAGCGAAATTACCCGATTCATGACCTTGAGTTAGCCGCTGTAGTCTTTGCTCTGAAGGTGTGGCGACACTATCTTTATGGAGCTCAGTTCGATGTATATAGTGATCATAAGAGTCTGAAGTATTTATTTGATCAGCGAGAGTTAAATATGAGGCAGAGACGTTGGGTGGAATTCCTTAAGGATTATGATTTTCAGCTCCAATACCATCCAGGAAAAGCTAACGTGGTGGCCGATGCATTAAGTAGGAATGTGGTTCTGCATTCTCCCTAAGAGTCAGTGAAACCCTTTTGGTAGAACAATTCCGAGACCTGAACATACATGTGGACTTATCACCCGAAAAGATTAGTTGTAGCCGAATTGTGGTGACTAATAATTTCTTACAGGAAATTAAAGATAAACAATTGTGGGATCCAATGTTATGCCGGATTGTATTTCTCTTAGGGACAGATAAGACAAATGGTTTCAGTAAAGGTGTTGATGGTATTCTCAGATGTCAAGGTCGAGTTTGTGTCCCTAGAGATACTGAATTAAAGAGAGCAATTCTAGAAGAAGGACATAAAGGTAGTCTCAACATTCATCCTGGTGTTACCAAGATGTATCAAGATTTAAAGCGAGATGTTTTGGTGGCCGAGGCATGAAGCGAGAGATAGCTGAGTTTGTTAAAGCCTGCTTGACTTGTCAAAAGGCAAAAGCGGAGCACCAAAGCCCTCCAGGAGAGTTACAAACGATGGAAATTCCAGAGTGGAAGTGGGACCATGTGACTATGGACTTTGTGTCCCATCTACCTAGAATAGTTAGGAATCATTATGCAGTGTGGGTCATAGTTGATAGGCTAACCAAGAGTGTACATTTCTTGCCAATTAACATGACCTTTAGCTTGGAGAAATTAGCAGAATTGTACATTAGAGAGATTGTCAGGTTGCATGGAGTACCTTCTAGTATTATCTCTGATAGGGATCCTCGATTCACTTCCCGACTTTGGCGAGTTTCCAAGAATCTATGGGCACACGGTTGAGGTTGAGTTCGCATACCATCCGCAAACAGATGGTCAATCTGAGCGTACTATTCAGACCTTAGAAGACTTATTGCGGACTTGCATTGTAGAGCAGAGGAGTAATTGGGAGGATATGCTTCCTTTGGTAGAATTCACTTATAATAATAGCTATCATTCGAGTATAGATATGGCACCATTTGAAGCTCTATATGGTAGAAGGTGTAGAACCCCTATCTGTTGGTTCCAAGATGGAGTACATTTGATGGTTGGACCTGAAATGCTGCAAGAAACTAAGGAGAAAGTTGAACTTATTAGAGAAAAGCTAAGAGCTACCCAAAGTCGACAGAAATCTTATGCTGACCGACGCAGAAGATCCCTAGAATTTGAGGTTGGTGATCATGTATTCTTAAGAGTATCACGCACTACAGGTGTAGGGCGAGCCTTAAGAGCCAAGAAGTTAACACCTAAGTTCATAGGACCGTATCAGATATTACATCGTCGAGGACCAGTAGCCTATGAATTAGCGTTACCACCTCAGTTGTCTGGAATACATAATGTTTTCCATGTGTCGCAGCTAAAGAAGTATGTTCCAGATTTGTCTCATGTAATTGAGCCTGATGTTGTGGAGTTACGAGATGACTTGTCTGTGGAGGTCCCAGCTGCTCGTATCGAGGAAACTAGAGTTAAGAAACTTAGAGGTAAGTCTATTCGGTTAGTAAAGGTTGTTTGGGACCAAATAACTGGTGATGCCACATGGGAGTTGTCACGACCCCTTTTTATAAAGGACCGAGAACATTATTTCTACACCACATACTTATTTAAAAATAGGTAAATAATAGAGAATATAAGTATAAAAATTCACTTCTCATTCAAAGTAAAAATGAAGTTCCTTACAACAAATATCCAACAGATCAACATAATGTTACATTTAGTTTATAATATTCAAAATACCAAAAAAATTATAATACGTGACTCCCTCGACATGAGGTCTCATATATAAAGAAAAAGGACTCTGATGCATTATTACTCAACTCCAGCTTCTAACTTTTCTTCACTGGCCCCTCAGCCTGTGAAGTAGATGCAACACCTGCTACATCTGCTCACGTACCACCGTACGATCATCGCAGTACACACACACACAACGACATAGAAAGAAATGCAAGGGTGAGCTTACCAAACATAAAATAAAATTATATATATAGAGAGCAAAATATTTCTCACAGCAATAACCCCATGCATTTCCAGCCCATCTAATGCACGATGAAAACGGCTTCCAATCGGTTTCACAACCTAATTAATCCGAGAAGGAACCAGCCGGTCAGGAGCGACCCATTCCGGTATCTGGATCCAGACAGCACAGCACAGCAGCTCAGCATGAACTTACCGTTACATGTCTACCCACCTAAACATGTAACTCGGCTCTATAATGATGCACAACATATATCTCAGCATGATGCACGCCTCCAAAATTATTTTAACAGCTCAACTACGGCAAGTTTATAATAGATCGGCCAAAATCTCAGCATTTTAAACTAATTAACAACGATTCTGACTTAGAAAATAGCTTTTATTCAATAGATCTAACAAAATCATATCAAAATATCTTGAAATAGCATATTAAACCGTTCAAAACATAGTTCATAGGTTAAAGTAAACTCCCTTACCTCGTAAAGATGATTCACACTAGATCTACCGAATATTACTTGATTATAACAAAAATTCACCGAAGATTCAGCTTTAGAACGGAGTTTCTCCTAAGAACACCATGAATTTCTATAAGAAAGAGAAGGAGAAGAGAAACGAACGGTAAATCTAGCTTCAAACTTAAAGAAACTTACTTCCAATACTTCAGAATAGATGTAGAATCTCAGATCTGGCGAGAAATCTAAGTTTAGGAAGGTTTAGTATGAGAGAAATGGTGGTTTACGGCCTTAGAACCTTTGAGAACCTTGGATAGAGGTGAAGAAATGAAAATTTCGTGTGAAGCCCCCTTTTTATAGAAAATTTTCGAAATTTACTGTTCACGCCGAAATTCTTGTTCACCAGGAAAACACCATTCACCGCCTTACTGTTCATGCCGGAAAATACTGTTCAGGGAACTATTCATGCCGGAAAACACTGTACACGCACTGTATGCGTATGTGACGTCACCGATGACGTCAGCTGTCACTGTACATACGTGGTTTGTACTGTTCATACACGGTTTGTACGCGGTTTGCACTGTTCATTGCACTGTTCATACACGGTTTGTACTGTACATACGCGGTTGCACTGTTCATTGCACTGTTCATACACGGTACTGTTCATTTTTTTTTTTTTTTAATAATTTCAAACTCCATCTAAATATATTCCAATACCAAATAATCCTTCAATTAACATTGAACAAGTATAAAATATTATAGATTACTCAATAATAAATTAGAAGCCTGACAGGAGTTAGAAGAAAGAATGAGAGAGTTGTATCCTCATCTTTTCTCTGGGGAATGAAATTTTCGAGGACGAAAATTTATTTTCGGGGGAGAATTGTCAGGCTTCTAATTTATTATTCAGTAATCTATAATATTTTATACTTGTTCAATGTTAATTGAAGGATTATTTGGTATTGGAATATATTTAGATAGAGTTGAAATTATTTAAAAAAAAAAAAAAAGAGTGAACAGTACTGTATGAACAGTGCAAACCGCGTGTGAACAGTGCAAACCGCGTATGAACAGTGCAAACCGCGTACAAACCGTGTATGAACAGTGCCAACCGCGTATGTACAGTGACAGCTGACGTCATCGGTGACGTCACATACGCGTACATTGCGTGTATAGTACGCGTGTACAGTGTTTTCCGGCGTGAATAGTGTCCTAAACAGTATTTTCCGCATGAACAGTAAGGCGATGAACAGTGTTTCCGGCGATGAACAAGATATTTTGATATGATTTTGTTAGATCTATTGAATAAAAGCTATTTTCTAAGCTGTAACTGTTGTTAATTAGTTTAAAATGCTGAGATTTTGGCTGATCTATTATAAACTTGCCGTAGTTGAGCTGTTAAAATAATTTTGGTGGCGTGCATCATGCTGAGATATATGTTTTGCATCATTATAGAGCCGAGTTACATGTTTAGGTGGGTAGACATGTAACGGTAAGTTCATGCCGAGTCATTGTCTTTGTCTTTGTCTGGATCCGTATACGGAATGGGTCGCTCCTGACCGGCTCGGTTCCTTCTGGATTAATTAGGTTGAAACCAGTTGGAAGCCGTTTTCATGCTGTGCATTAGATGGGCTGGAAATGCATGGGGTTATTGCTGTGAAAAATATTTTGATCTATATATATATAATTTTATTTTATGTTTGGTAAGCTCACCCTTGCATTTCTTTCTATGTCGTTGTGTGCGTGTGTACTGCGATGATCGTACGGTGGTACGTGAGCAGATGTAGCAGGTGTTGCATCTACTTCACAGGCTGAGGGGCCAGTGAAGAAAAGTTAGAAGCTGGAGTTGAGTAATAATGCATCAAAGTCCTTTTTCTTTATATATGAGACCTCATGTCGAGGGAGTCACGTATTATAATTTTTTTGGTATTTTGAATATTATAAACTAAATGTAATATTATGTTGATCTGTTGGATATTTGTTGTAAGGAACTTCATTTTTACTTTGAATGAGAAGTGAATTTTTATACTTATATTCTCTGTTTATTTATCTATTTTAAATAAGTATGTGGTGTAGAAACAATGTTCTCGGTCCTTTATAAAAAGGGGTCGTGACAAAACTCACCTTCAAGCGTTCCCAACACGAATTCAACCTTCAATCAAGCTCTCGAACGACTTTGGAGACAATTTAATCGGTGAGATAGGGTTTTGGGTTGAGAGAATCAAAGAAATTTTGAAGGGAAGGTGAGAAATAACCTTTCTCGAACCCTAACCTCCTTTAAATCCTCTCTGGTTGCTACACTCTCGCTCCAACAAGATATTCTCACTGCAACGAGGGGACTCATTCTCTCGCTACATAGAAAAATTCAGACAAAATTGCACTCTAGTTTTTGCAGAATTTTGCTACAGCAAGACCCCCTCGTTATAGTAAGACTGCATCCAGAAATGCAACCAAAATTGTGGCTTTGTCGCTACAGCGAGAGACCTCTCGCTACAGCAAGAATGCCCAGCAACAACATCCATACTTAGTCTGTTTTCAGCCCAATCAATTCAATCCAATTATATATATATATACACACACACACATTCATATACATTATACCTACAAACATCATCATTACGCATTCGAATGCAAATTACATCTTTCACATTTACACGTACATATAAACAAATATACATATATCAATAATAATTAATATTACAAAATTCGGGGCGTTACATGAAAATATAAATGTAAAAAAAAAAAAGCTTTATTTCATTTAATTTATAACTTATATATTTTTATTTATTTTAGTATTTTTTCTTCAATCACATCATTTATTATATTTTTTTTTATTTCTCTTCATCTTTTTTGTTTCACTCATTTTACGTTTCAAAATGGATATCAACGTATAAATTAATTAAAATGATGCTTTTATATCTTAGATACACTTTTGAGAGAAAAAAACGTGGGAGTTGTTTAAAAAAGACAAAGAAAATGATACTTTTTTTAATTTTAAAATTAATATTTTTAAAATAAAATATATAAATTAATATGTTAATATAAATTTAATATATTAATTATGAATATATAGTTATAAATAATACATAACTCTCATAATTTAAAACTAAAAAAATTGATTTTCCTTCCCTTTATTGTAACATTCTCAATTTCGTATAGAAGTAAATAAATAAATTTTTATAATAAAAAAATAAGATTATTTTATTTTATTTCAAGGATTTAAGAATTGAATAAAAATAAAACTTACATTCTTTCTATAAAAATTTTATAAAATTTCACAATATTTAAAACTTCCAAAGGAATAATTTTAAGACTTTAAAGTAATAAATAAAACTTAAATTTACATTCAGCAAATTATTTGGTTCACATTGGATACATATAAGTTTAGAATACTACTAAGAACATTTCAAAATTATTCATTACAATAAAATTTACCCAAGTATTATAAATTCTAAAATTTGTCATTGAAAAATATTTACAGAACTTGATCAACATAAAATATACTCTAAGTAAAATATTACAATTTCTCAAGATATTCTAGATTCTAGTTCTTACAGAGCATTCTTCCTTTCAATCATTTTTATTTCTTCACTTTCACTACCTGAAAATATTAGTAAGAGTGAGTATCTCCTGCCTCATTAAATCTTTTTTTTTTTTATAGAAGAAAGGTCTATATACATACAAATATAATATTAAAAATATTATCTCATATATATATATGAGATTAATAATAACATTCAAAGCATATAAATTATTATCACAGCGGAGCATATACATGATAATTACTCAATCATCTTTATAAATATGTATGACATACATTTTCACACTAATTTGTATGTCATGATACATATATTATATCACATCAATTAATATGTCATAATACATGTATCTTAATCGCACCCGTTAATGTATTACAACACATATATTATCATAACATCGACCGATATGTTACAATGCATATATGATAATAATACACTTTCTATACTACATATTCATCACACTTTTATATTCATTACACTTTCATATTTATTATCCTTGCGATCACTTAAGGACTTCATAGCATAGATAGCTCCTGATTAATCGCAGCAACACAGATATATACATGTACTGACCAGGCCCCTTTTAGCAAAGGTATAGTCAGGAGTTTAGGTCAGGAAATGAGTGTGAGGCTTGTGGTGTCTTTCTCTCTATTTTCATTAATTTTTGCACTGTAATACCTTATGTTTAATTTCAATAAATCATAATTTTACAAATTCAGAATAAAATAAATTTCATTTCAAATAAGGTTCTCAATTCTTGGCTTTATCAAATACTTTTAAAATAAGGAAAATGGTTACAATTTCTATCAAGTCACTACTACAGGATCCATTCAAATACATTAGTTTCAAATTAAACTCCTAGTCCTATAGCAGTTCCATCCGCCCCTTTCACTGGGTCCGGTGCTGATCGTCTTGATTACCTGAAAAATGAATGTAAGGGTGAGTACTTTACACTACCAAACATACAATTAAGCATAGAGTCTCACCTCCAGCACATTTTCAAATACATTAAACAAATACAAGCACAAGCAGCATTATCAAATCCATAAGGACAATTCATGAACCCATGCATACTCATGCCAGTCACACTCACATTGACACTGTGATCACAGATTTATACCATAAATAGTCGCTGGTTACCCCCGCCTCACGGATACCACGTAGGCAGTCACGGGTCGCTCAGCAAAGGTAATGGTTAGAGGTCTAGTCAGGAAGAGAGTGTGTGGCCTGTGGTACACCCGTTCCATAGTCAGTGTCACCACCACTCCCTCTTCCCCAAGGTATTTCTACCGTCCTTATCTCTCACACCCCTAGTATATCGCTGAACCATTCACAGCACATTACAACGGCATTACACGCCCTAGTCACACACATTTCAGTATACGGCACATAGGTCACATTTAACAGTTATGGCAGTAGGCCCACATTTTATTTGCACATGACACACAACACATAGCCCACAATTCATTCAAGACACACGGCCTCTAGCCTATTTTCATTCATATTACACGGCCCTCGAGCCCACATTTTCACAATGTTCATTCAAAATAGGCACAAGTGCTCATACTCATTCTATCACACAATATTTACATACAATCCACATCCATCAATTTCAGATCAACACACATCGTGTTCACATATCACGGCACATGACCCACATTACATTTCTCAGCAATTTCCTACCCACTAACTTAGCCACAACATAATATTCAACAAAATAACAATAATTCATGCACAAAAGAGTAGGATAGAGTCCCCTTTTACCTTGGATTGAAGACCCACGTCTGAACTCAATTACAAAAATGCTCCCCACATGACTTTCGGCCTAAACATATGGAAGAATTCCATGAGAACCCCGAGGTGAACAGAGAAAGGGAAGGAAAACGAAAATCCTAGTCGTTTAAAACTCACCTCCAAGTATTTCCCACACGGATTCAACCTTCAATCAAGCTCCCGAACGATTTTGGAGGCAATTTAATCGGTGAAAAGGGCTTTGGGCATGAGAGGATCAAAGAGAGAGGGAGAAATAACTCTTTTCGAACCCTAACTCTCTTTAAATCATTTTCTGGTCGCGACACTCTTGCTACAGCGAGATAGACCTCGCTGCAGCAACACGCCCTCTCGTTACAGTGAAAAAATCAGATAAAACTGCACTCTGGTTTCTGTAGAATCTCGCAACAGCGAGACCCTCTCGCTATAGTGAGACTGCACTCAGAAATGCACTCCAAACTGTCGCTCTGTCGCTACAGCGAGACGTCTCTCGCTACAGCGAGAAGGTGACAGTTCTGGTCCTTCCTCCCAGGGTCCTCTAACTGCAGCGAAAACAGCCCAATATCACGCCCTATACTTAGGCACTTAGCCCATTTCAGCCCTATCCAGTCATGCATACATACAATATACACATCTATATACTTAATACACATAAACATCATTTTCAAGTAAATCAACACACATATATATATATATATACATTTAGATTTATATAAATAACAATAATTAATATTGTCAAAATTTAGGGCATTACATGCACAATTATGGAAAGACATCCACCACCCTTATTTTTCTTACATTTCTCAATCGCCCTCGTCTTCCACACCCGCAGTGTATCTCTGTGACTATTTATACTTATTCCATTTCTCATTTCATTCTCATTCTTCTTTATGTTCTTTTCATAAATCAACATGTCATAATACGTGAGTCTTGATCATATAACTTAATGTATTACAATACATGTATTATGAGTATACCTTTTGATGTACCACAACACTTGTATCCTAATAACATCCATCAATCTATCTGACTCATATATTACGATCACATCTCTCATAATTCCTTCATCATGTCATATCATTTACTTTTATACATAAAACTCTTTCTTCATTTTAGAATAATATAACACTTTTCATTAACAACATAATTTCACCTATTCTAACATGCATCAGTCATCAACAAACATTCATATTTATAATATCATATCCATTTAATACAAAATGTCCTCAAACAATTTCACATTATACAGATCAATATAATGTATCAGAGATCGGATACCTCTGGACTCAATCCAATCATACAATCCAATATACATATTTTCTTAGCATTAATAAGATCGCCTATCCTAAAGTTCAATATTACTTATTCATACATAAATAATAGTAAAATCTTATAAATTCCTCAGAAGCTTAGTTACTCATCTTTTCACTATAAAATTTTATCTAAATGATTTTTGGATTAAATTATTAATTCCTCGTACCCAAAATTTTATTTTTAGTAATATAATTTAAAGAATCATTGGAGTTCTATTATCCAAAATGAAATACCAAAGTTAGGGTTCAAAATAAGGGTTTTCACACAGGAAATCCGTTTTTTACACTATGATTTTACAAAAAAAACCATACAATTTTGCCACTTAGAATCAAGTAGTTGAATTTTCTATGTTAAACTACATTAATAAGACTTAGGGTTTAGGATTAACTCCCTTTATCTGGAAATGAGTCTCTCAGATCGAGCTTTCTTAGAGATTCTAAAGAAAGGCACAATGTTCCAGTAGAGAATATTGCCGTAAGGGTTAAGGTTTCCTTAAGTATCATAAAGTACAAACCTTTAGATCAACTAAGATAGAGAAATAAGAATGAAGTTAAAAATCAAGCTCAAAGAAACTTATTTAGATATGAATGATTGAGCTCCTAAGCCCAAATTCGAAGGAAGATTGAAGTTTAGAGAATGATTTCAGAGAAGAGAAAAGAAGGTGAGAGTTCAGAGAAAACAGAAGAAAGATAGAGATTTTAGATTGTAATCCAAGTTTTATATTGCTGTCTTGATACTTAATATAGTATAAATATTACATGACTGGTAAAATAAAGATGAAAGAAACAGAAAAGAAAAAAAAAGAATAAAAAATATAGTAAAAGTATTTTTTATATACATTCAAATTTATCTCTTATCTTTTAATAATACTTGCTTTTAAGAATATATAAGTACTATTTACGTATATGAACCTTTAATTAAATATTTAAACACAAGTTATAATAATAGATATTGTTTTTATTATAATAGTCATCAAATAATTATCTTTTATTTTGAGGAATGTTGATGTCCTTCGTCATAACGTCAAATAAAATTAAACGCTAAGTTGGTGTTTAACTTTTAGATTTGTTTTAATTTAATTTTTAATTAATTTATTTATTTGATTTTAGTTCTTTATCTTACAAAAATATTTTAAATATTTTTTTTGTCAAAAATATTAATTTTATTGAAAGGTTACTATTTATATTTTAATAAATATAAATTATTATCTTTATACCTAAAATTAAATGATAAATGAACATAATTTTATATTAATAATGTTTATCATTATAAATAAAAATGTGCGCTAATTAAATAAACTCTCCCACACATACATAGGTAACACATTAAACAATATACTTTTTTATTTGAAAGTGAAAAGAATAAATTTTGATTACTAAATTTAATCATGAATAATTGAAATTAAAACAATAAACTATATAATATTTTAAAATAATCATGCCATAGTTTAACGCCTTTTAATTGTATGATTCATATATATATTTGTAAATTTTACCTATCATATTATAAATCTTCTTTTACTGAGTATGTCACACGCTAAAAACTAAAAGTGGAAAGACATTTTAAAAACTAAAATAATATTTTATTTAATTATTTGCAATCACTAAGCAAATACAACATTCTGATCACATTGAATTCGAAATTTCTCATGAATACAAAAACAAAGACTATTTCCTCTGAAATGTCAATATTCAATATCAGTTTGATGAAAAAATAATAATTAAAGGGGCCGAAAATGGATAGTTTTAAATTGCCAAGTAATAATAGAAAAATACATTAAACAATGTTTTTTTATTTACGTTCGAGGAGCACAGTTTAATTGGCATAACTAAAATTCGTTGCATCTTATTGGATACCATATACTTTCTGGAGTTTTATAGCTGGTAACAAAAGAAAATATTTAACTTTAGTTATTTAGAATATCAATTGTGATAAAAAGAATAATACTAAAAAAAACATAACTATTGCAAATTGAAGCAAGATTTATTAACAAGAAATAAAATATGTAGAGTCGAGCTTTGTGTGATAATTGGTTATTGGTTACATGTTAGTTGGATGGGTCAATTGTGGCATCATCAAAGTCATATCAAATATTTATTTAGGGTTAGTTTGATGTCCGGATAAAAGTGGATAGACAGAATATTTGTTTTTAATTAAATAATTTGATAAATTATAAGAATAAGATTAATTTATTTTATTGCTTATCTTATATTATTAGAATGAATAATTATGTAATGAAAATATGATTGGATTAAAAGAAAAGAAATGATAATAATTTTTTTAAAATATTTTTTATTTTTTATTATTTCTCTCTCCTCTCTCTCTTCTCTCTATTTTTATATATTTTAAAATTTAAAAATATTTTAAATTATTTATATATTTTTATAAATTAAAAATAATAACTTATAAAAAGTTAAAAATTAAAATTTAATTTAGTACATAAAGACAAAAGGGTAATTTTGTTATTTTTTACATATTTATGTCATATTATTTTTTCCAACTTTAGATATAATAAAAAGTTATCA
The DNA here is from genome assembly GCA_024086825.1 of Abrus pulchellus subsp. cantoniensis. NCBI lineage: Eukaryota > Viridiplantae > Streptophyta > Magnoliopsida > Fabales > Fabaceae > Abrus > Abrus pulchellus. The sequence continues at coordinate 16,768,857 of CM044050.1, forward strand.
TACTTTTATCATATCTTACCCTTATCCAACCTTTTTATCTTATTCATGTTGACTACCAAACATACCCTTAAGTTCTCTGATTGCATAATTAAAATGAATTACAATTTTCTTCTATTTGCATTATTTAATATTTGTAGGTAGAATGCTCTAAATTATGCTACGTTTTACAAGATTTATGTCTATTTTTAAAAAAATTTAAATTTAATAGGAGAAAAGTTATGTTAAACTAGAAAAAAAGTTATGTTAATTTTTTAAAAATAATAATGTTTGTAAATGGAATGGTCAAGTGTGGAAGACTAGTTTTGAATTGCAACTCTCTTTCTAAGCAATTAATGATTTTTATAAGTTAAATCTTGTAAAAAAATGTCATTATGGAAGGTGGGGTCTAATACTTATGTTGGTTTGATTTTGCTTTAGTTTTTGCACTAACATTTATTTTGAGTAAATTTTATAGAGAAGTTCTTAGAGAAAAAAATTAATATAAAAAATAATCAAATTTTTCTTATATGTTATAAATAATTTTATCTTCTAAAATTTCTAAGAAGTTTAATGAAAAAAATTTTCAAAAATTAATAGAGATGTGTAAATCATTTCTAACTTATGTGTTACAATCAAAGTTACAATAAGGTGACGACCACGTAAGAAAAAAAAGTAAAAGAGATTGCAATGTTAATGAAAAAAAGTTGTCATTAAAATTTAATCATTAATTGTGTTATTTTTTTTTTATCATTCTCTAAAGTGTTTTTTTAAGGATGTATATCCTTAAAAATGAATTTTTTTTCAAAAAAATTTCTTTTTCTTTTTCTTTCACTTTCTCTTCAATTTTTTTCTCCTTTTCTCTTTCTGTTTGCTTCTTTTTTTTTTCTCTCTTTTTTATATTTTTCTCCTCATTTTCTTTTTTCAGAAGATACCTCCTTTTTAATTATATATATCTTCTTGATTTTTATTTTTTAAAATAAAACCACCATTATCTCTTCATTTGTTTTATTTTTTTTATAATAATCACTGATTAATTATTTATTTATCATTCTAAAAACCTATCTAGCATATTTGACTAGCTTAAAATTTTTCAAATCAACTTTTATAACACCCTCAATTTTGCTGCTATTGTATGAAAAAATAGGAATTTTGATACAAGGTATCTCACTATAGTGAGAAAGAACATCCAGAATCAGGCTTTCTAATGCTCTCTTATTGCAATCAAAATTTTCTTGCTGCAGTAAGAAGATTTTGCTATAGCTAGAATGACAAATAATAAAGGAAAATTTTATCTAGTTTTCTTGCTGCAGCGAGAGAGGCACTCACTGTAGCGAGAGATAGCTCATTGTAGTGAGAATATCATGATTTAAAGGGTATTTAAGGGTCTTTAACCTAGAAAATTTATATTTCAATCCAAAGTTTCAACCTCTCCTCTATTCTCTCTAATCTCTCACTATCTCTTCTTAGAAATCCTCCTCTAAACTTCAATCTCCTTCAAATCCGGGCATAGAAGTTTAATCATTTAGATCCAAGTAAGTTTTTTGGAGCTTAGTTTTCTAACTTCATTCTTATTTCTCAGTTTTATCTGATCTGAAGTTGTATGCTTTGTAATACGTAAGGGAACCTTAACCCTCAAGCTGATATCCTCTCTTAGAATGTTGTGCTTCTCCCTTAGATCTCTAGAAAAAACTTGATCTCAGAGACCCATTTGCAGGTAAGGAGAGTTGATCCTAAACCCTAACTCCTCTTTGGTATTTTGATTTAAAAACACAAAGTTTTTCTATTAGAACCATAGAACTTTAATATTGTTTTTAAAATCTAAAGAGTAGGAATAGAGAGCTGGACATGAAAAATCCTTGATTACTTTTAGGCTAAATGTAAATTGTAGTAAAAGCGCTAAATAAAACTATTTTTGAAGAATATTATGATTTTTCTAAGCAAACATTGTTTAGGAATAGTCAAGATTTGCTATTTGATATTTTTAAAATAATAGACATATTATGAATATTGGATTATGCCAAACTTTAGGATAGATAACTTCATTAATACTGAGAAAGTGTGTATATTAGATTGTACAATTGGGCTGAGTCCAAAGATGTCCATCCTTTGACATATTGTGTTAGTTTGTATGGTGTGAAATTGATTGATGATTCTTCTGTGATGGATTGATATAATATGATAACTATGAATGTTTGTCTGATGAGTGATGTATGTTAAATTTAGTGAATTTGAGTAATTGAGCTAAAAGTATGTAATATGACATGATTGTAGAATTATAAGATGTGTGATTGTAATAAGTGAGTCTTAACTAACTAATAAGTGTGATTATAATACATGTATTGTAATACATCTAAAGGTGTACTTATAATACATATATTGTAATACATGAATTTATATAAAGCATAACTCAAGTATTACGACATGTTGATTGGTGAAAAGGATGTGGAAATGAAATGAGAAATGTTGAGAATAAATATAGATAGTCACAAAGATACACTAGGGTATAAAGTTTAGAGAAGATTTGAAAAATCTTGAGGAAATGAAGGTGGTGAATGTTATTTGTAAATGAGTGCACAATTATTTGCTAAAAGTAAAAGCATTCATAGGTCACATACTCATTTTCTGACGAGACTCCTGACTATACCTTTGCTAAAAAGGGTCGGATTGGCACATATGTATTCGTGGTGAATGCTATTTATAAATGAGTGCACAATAATTTGCTAAAAGTAAAAGCATTCATAGGTCACACACTTATTTTCTGACGAGACTCCTGACTATACCTTTGCTAAAAAAGGTCGAGTTGGCACATATGTATTCGTGTTACTGCAGCTAAGCAGCAGCTATCTATGCTATGAAATTTCAAGGGATTCTAGGGGTAATGAATATAAAAGTGTAATGAATGTGAAAGTGTGATGAATATGAAGTAGTATAAATATTGTATGGTTATAATATAAGCATTGTAACATATCGATTGATGTTGTTATGATATATGTGTTGTAATACATTGACGGGTGCGATTAGGACACATATTTTGTGACATATTGATTGATTTGATAGAATACATGTATTATGACATGTAGATTACTGTAGAAAAGTGCGTTATAAATATTTCAAAAATGATTGAATTATTGTATATGCTCTGTTGAAATAACGACTTATCTGATTTAAGTATTATTATTAAACAATGTATGTTAGAAATGCATTAGCCAATATTTTTCGTATCAGATAAATTTTATGTCAAATAATAGGTTTAGTGGGGTAAGAAATACTCACCCTTACTAATCTTTTTTAGATAATGAAAGTAAATAGGTAAAGGTGGTAGGTCTGTTCTAGGTCTATAATCCAATGACCTTGTGAAAGAAGACAACTTTGTAGAGTTTAGAATAATTTGAAAGATTGTAATGTTTTATTAGATTTACATTTTAAGTTGACAAAGTTCTATACATACTTTAAATGTCTATTTTAGAATTTAAAATACTTGATACATTTTGTTGTAATTAATAATTTTTGAAGTGTTATTGATTATGTCTGAGAATTATATGCATGCATTATGAACCAAATAATTTACTAGACGTAAATTTAAGTTTTATTTATCACTTTAACGTCTCAAAATTATTCTTTTAAAATTTTTAAATACTTTTAAATTTTGAAAAATTTTCATAAAAAGAATATAAGTTTTGCTTTTATTCAATTCTTAAATTTATAAAATAAAATATTTTTTTTTATTTTTTCTTTTTGCTATAATTTTTTTATTTTTAAATAAGAAATTAAAAATGTTACAACTTTTATCCACTAGCCTATTCACATGAAAACTCTGCCTATTTTTACTTTTTTTAAATTTTAAAATTGAGTTAAAGTTTTTTAAATTGATTTTTATCCACTGTTTTACCCTCTTATAAAATTTAATCACCATCTTTAATTTTTTTATTTTATTATTTTGGAATGGAACCTACTAAAATTAGTTATTCACTCTAAGAATGAAATTTAATTATTTTTTATACTAATCTTTTTTACGAAGATTTCTTTAAAAATTAATCTAAACTATGACTTAGATTATTATGATAATTGAAATCATCATTTCTAATAATTATTTCGTGCTAGTTATAGGAAAGAAAATGACGAAGCTAGAAATGATTACACTGTTCTATAATAGCAAGTAAGGAATATAACTTAAGTCTTTCTTGGTTTATATCACTTTTTCTTTTTGGCCATGATTCATGTTATCGATATTTTTTTATATACCCATCTAGTTCTAATTAATTGTCTTCAGTGATGAACCAGTGAACTTGCTTTGCAAAACACAAATATGGATGTGTTATGTAGACCTAGCAACCTTTTACCTTTCAAATTCATTTAAGATTCGTGTTATATATATATTCTTTAATGTTGGAAGATATGACCATTATTTTTTTTAATTGAAAAATAAAATTGTGCAGATTTTGAATTGACGTGCACAAGCTTTGTGACCAATGGCTACTGTCCAAAGACTTAATTATAAAACCCTGAAAGACACACATCTGATTATAGAGAAAAAACAAATCTAGTTTTCTCTCAAAGATTTTTTTCGTGGCAAGTTCCTGTTCACCCTCTCTTATCTTTTCTTGTCTTTCTCTTCTCTTTTGGTTGAGTGCACAAATTCTTGCGTGACAAGTGTTAATGATACTCCATTTCTAACACATTTGACTGGCTAGCTAGTGCATGGCCAATTTAAATTCTTGAAAATATAGTGTTATTTTTAAATGCGGATGAATATAGTTAAAGTCATGAAGATAGCATAACCTTTATACTCCTTTTTGCTATATTTTTTTTTGACGATAGAAAAGAACAAATATAATAGAAATGACACTTGCACGCAGAAATATTACATATGCAGATTTTTTTTTTTCTTTAGTTGCAATTATCGGTACTGCAATATGATTTATATCTTCTGCTTTTTGATCATGAATATTCATCGACTCATTTTGTAATTGCCTTCTGAGGATAATTCTGGTGGCGACCACGGTTTTAGTTGCCAAAATAGGCATATAATAAAAAAAACTTACATATATTTTATTCTTTATATTTTAACAATTTTTTTAATTTTAATTTTTTCACTGATAGTTTTTAACAAAAAATTAACACTTGATAATATTTTAATAGATCAGATTAGCAGCGAAAGACTAAACATAAAATTTTACAAAAAAGTAGACATAAAAAATAATTAAAATGTGATGAAAAAATATTTAATAATCTTAAAAATAATAATAATACACATTTTAATATATTTTTCAAAATATTTATTATTAACACTCTTTCCTTGTGGAAAACTACACAGGAGTCTTTGGAAACAGGGCCGTGTAACGACAAAAGTAACCTGTACAGAGAACAAGGCCAATTTTCCTACAGTTTCTTTCTTTCGCGATTAAAGAAGCTTTGTCAAAAGGGATGCAATGAAATCAAAGTCTCTTCTTTGATTAATTTATTGACTTTGCATAATTTCGACAATAAATGATAATTTTATATTGCAATAGTAATTATTGCGCCTTGCTCATCAATTCCTAAACGAAACTTCTAAATAAATTATTGGGATAAACAATGACAATAGATAAGACTCAGTTTAAATAAATATTCATAAAAAATAAAAAATTAGTTAAATAATTTTTAAATAATTAACTTATATATCTCAATAAGGTAAACGAGAGAATTCCTATAAAAAGAAAAAAATATATAAATTAATTTTAATTAATAAAATAAGTTTGATATTTATTTCATTTTTTATAAATATTTATTAAAATATTTATTTAAATTGGATCACACTCTTTTAAATGTTTTAATAAATGCATTTTAGCGTGTGTTTAGTTACAGAATAACACATTAGATTTGATGCATGTAAATAGAGAATGTTTCTTAATAAATTGAAGTGAACAAATGTTTGCTTATTACGATTTTGGGAGAAGGGATCATATCGTATTATAATAAGGTAAAGAAAATTGTCAAGTTCAAGCAATATTGGTAAAATATCTACATTTATTGGTATTCTAGAAAGACAAGAGTTTGAACTTGCGATGCATTAAATATAAAGCTTTTACACTACTTAATCAACCCTTTCCAGTTAAAGAGAATAGATGTTTGGGCATATGGCCACAACATCAAATTAGGCTTAATAATCGTAAACTAACTTATTTTAATTTTAATTTCAAATGTTCTTCTTTGTCGTTAAAAATTAAATCTCCTTTTAAAAATTGTAACTGTTTGGTATATAGACATGGTCTAATTAATTACAACAGAAATATTTCTGCAACACTTGAAATCTCGCAACATACACAAGTTGATAACAGTTTTTTTTTTCAAGTATAGAAGCATAGTCAGTGAGTTTCTAGCCCAATTATTTGAAGGTGATTTTTACTATACTTTATAAATTAAGAGAATATTTTATGTATTTTTATAAATAATATAATTATTACTGTTAATTTTATATTAAATATATATAATAAATAATAAGATTAGTAATATATTATAAAAATTTATAAATATTTTTTAATTTTTAAGATAATAAAATAATCATAACTGTTAATTTAAAAAGATATAAAATATCATTTTAAGTTCATAGAAACAGTTATAAGCACTTTTTTATATTTTTTATTTAAATATTTTCTTTTGTTATATACATAAATCAATAAAACTTAATTAAAATAAATAATATTTTAGATAAATTAGAAAAAGTTCATATTAATTTAAATCTTAAAGTAGTAGAAGTTATCAAAATCTTAAAACTTTATATATAAGTTTTATTTCATAATAGAGATAAAAATACATTTTTTATAATTTAAATTTAACATTAAAGTAAAACTAAAATTTATATTTTAATAATTGACTTACTTTGAGTATGTATTAAAAATTTAAAATATAACAAAATTGTTTTCTAGCATATTAAATTTTTAATTAAGGTTAAATGTAAACTAAAATTAAAATAATTAAATACTAAATATTACAAATATATTTCAAATCATCAAACATTATAAATTTTAAAATCAATATCAAATTGTTTACATATAATATCAATTTTTAATTAGGATTTAATTAAAATTATTATAATCTTAACATAACGTAAATTCTAACAGAGCAAATTCTTCTTTACAATACCATTGAAAATATGATCATAGAATGAATTGATCTTCTTTTATTTCTTTATTTCAATTGCTGAAAATAATTATAAAGGTGAGTATTCACCGTCCAATAAATCTTTTATTTTATGAATGAAACAAGTAATACAGAAAAATCATTAAATACAATATACACCAAAATAATGCTAGCTCGCATATTATATTAATGTATATTCAGCAGATGAAACATCATAACAATCACGTCATTAATATTTTAAAACATACATTAAGGCCATGTCATTTCATATATTCTTACATTAATCAATATGTCATAATACGTGTGTTTTAATTATATTAATCAATGCATTACAATACATGCATTATAATTATACCCATTGATGTATTACAATACCTGTATTATAATAACACCAATCAATCTATTACAATATATGTACTATAATTACACGATCTTTATATTCTAACATATATATCATAATTCTACATTTATTTCTCTCAAGCTCCATTGAGGTCTTCCATAAATATAAATAGTTGCTGGTTAGCCGTAGTAACACAGATACAACGTGTGCCAACATAGTCTCCTTTAACAAAACTATGGTCAAGAGTTTATGTCAGAAAATGAGTGAGACATGTAATACTTTCATACTCATTAATTATGTGTAACTAACAAAAAATTCACCACTCTACATTTCTTCCAGATTTTTCAAAATCGTCTTTGTTTTCATACTTTCAGTGTATCTCTGTACTTATCCATACATATTCTTATCACTTTTCGTGATAGTACAATTTCTACTTTTTTTCATTTCTTATCATAATATGGATTCATCATTTTCACTAAACAATACATTTTCCTCCATCTCTTTCTCATCATTTAGTTAAATAAAATGTGCCTAAGGTCACACACATCCTAACTTAGTTCAAGTCACATATACATAATAAAATTACATTTTACCATTATATATATATATATATATATATATATATATATATATATATATTCGAACTCAAACCAATCATACAGTTTAAAATACATTGAAACTAAACTACAGATACATTGCCAGAGATCACACTCTCTCAGTCTTAATAAAATTATTTATTCTAAAATTTAGCCTTTTTTCCTGCACACATATTATTCAAAATAATAATTTACAACATTAATCGTACATACATAAGAATCAATATTAAAATCATAGAAACTTTTTAAATCTGATTTTATTGATAACTTTTACTATGAAATCTTGTTTAAGTAGTTTTGAAAACAAATCATAGATTTTTCATGTCCAAAAATCTATTTTTAACATTGTAATTTTAAGAAAACATTAGGGTTCTATTATACAAAAGAGGAAAAATTTGAGTTTTTAAGCCAAAAATATATAAATAGGAGTTAGAGTTTGGAATTAACTTTTCTTACCTGGAATTAATCTCTCACAATAACGAGATGAAAGACAATATCTCTAAGGCTAAGTTTTCTTTGAGATCCAAAAGAAAGGTACAACATTTTTTTATGAAAGATATTATTCAAAGATCAAGATCTCCTTAAGCATTATAAAGTGAAGTAACTTTTACAAGAAAAAATATGATGAAATAAGAATGAGATTAGAAGATTAAGTTCTAATAACTTATTTGAAATCAAGAGGGAAGATATTCAAGCTCGGATTCAAAAACTGTTTGGAGAGTAATAAAGTTTTCTAATTAAAGGATGGAGTGAGAGAACACAGATAGGGATGAGATTAAGTTCTAATAACTTATTACTTGCTACTCTTTTGTTGATATTTTCACTTAAGTGAAAAATTTTTCACTTGAATGAAAATCTACCAGAAAATTACCCATTTTTTTTTAAGCGACAAATTTTTCACTTGAGAAAATATACAAATAAAAAATTCTTATCTATTTTTACTTGAACTAAAAGAAATTTATTTTAGAAAAATCTTCCATTTAAAAAAATACAAATTAAGAAAATTAGGATGTTACATTTTTATACATATTAATCATATCTTTTACACTTTATTAACAAATGCATAAAGAGTAAATCTTAGTCGTTAGAAGAATGAAATAATAATAATAATAATAATAATAATAATAATAATAATAATAATAATAATAATAGTATATTTTCTTAAACAGAGAGACACGTTAAACTTAAGGGTTAAATATTTTTAATCTTTATAATATTATAAGATTTTAATTTTTTTAAAATATTTTGAATTTTTGAAATTCAGTATTTTTATAGTCCCTTTCAATAATATGGGACAAACAAAAAATACAGTATGACAACTTTTTAATTAGTCTCATCATTGTTTTAAAACAAAATTATTGCATTCAAAATAATTATATGCTAAAATCAAATTATTATATTGCATTCAAAATAATTATATGCTAAAATCAAATTATTATTTTGAAAACCTAAAATAAAAAGCAAATAAAAATATATTTAAATAAAAAATGAAATTGTAATGCTATAATTAAGTTAATTTTATAAATAAATAATTAAAAAATTTAACCTGTATTGAAAGACACATAAATATATTTTTATTGAAAATAATAAAATATCATATAAATAAGGTTAGTTATTATATTTTTTTTTAATAAAAACTTAATATTTTAGAATTTTATAATTTACACCCTTAAATACACATTAAAGGAATAATATTTAAATCACTTATGGTTGCTATAAACTTAAGGCTATAATGCTACAAATCCATGGTTACATAGACAATATATATTTATTATTGTATAATTTTCCCTATTTGTATTTTGTTGTAGCCATTCTGAGTTATATGTCAGATATTCACAATTTTATTATGCTCCTCGTGACCCATATGCCAGTTGATGTAATTAGACATTTTGCCTTCCTTGTATCATTCCTCTTTTGTCGCTTCTCCGGAGACTTTGTTTATATATATATATATATATATATATATATATATATATATATATATATACACCCCTTAAGTCAGTGTATTTGACTTCGTTTCTAATTTGTAATCCATGAGTCATCTATATGCTCTTAGATACGTTAAACTTTTTTATATTATTATTCTAACCGTTAATTTCAAAAACTTGATACTCTCAAACACAAATAATTTTTATACATTTTTCTAACAGTGTGCATATATATATATATATATATATATATATATATATATATATATATATAAAAGAAGCACGACATAGGTTTTTTTTTTAATTTACTAAATATGACTTTTTAGAAAAAAACGTCAATACATTTTTTGTCAGTAACAATTTTAAAATATTAAAATATTTTTTATACATTTTAAAATTAACATTAGCAAAATTTTAAAAAATTAATTTGTGATTATAAAAATTGTCATTAGTGAATTTGTAAAGAAAATAAAAATTTACACTAAAAATTGCCATTAACAAATGTTTACTCTTTAAATATTTTTTGTTTCATCCGGTATAAAATTGTTATTGATGCTTTTTGAGAAGAAAAATTATTATTTGTGATTGTTGATTGATAAATGCCTCATTTTTCATTGGTAATAAATTGCAACTGAAGGTTTTAAGAGGATGCTTGTGTTTTATTCCTTTGTTTTTGAAGAAAAAAGAATATAAATATATTAGTATATTTTAATAATGAGATTTTTACAAATACGAATGAAAATATGACATTTAAATACAAGAAGCTAACATGTTTGTATATTTCATATAATATATATATAATTGAGAAAATAAAAGAGTGTTACCTATTGGTATTCCATCTCGATATTTGAAAATTATATAATACCAAACAATTTCAATAAGCAATAACAATTATTTTCAACAAATGTTTCAAATGCATCATTAGTGTCATCCCTAACTCCAATCATTAAGTTGTATGTTGTTTTAAAAGAAGTTTCAACTAACTTTTATCAAGAAAACGACAAGGAGAAAGAAGCATATGCAAGCATCGTGCCAGACATAGAGGTAGGATAAGAACAAAACAACACCAAAAGTGATGACAACAATTTTGAAGGAAATATGGAAGCATTAGGGGAACCATCCTTCATTCACACTTTAAATCTTGATGTTATGTATATGTCTAAGTTTCTAGAGTATGCAAACTTGAGTATATGAAGTTAATAATTATTTTAATTGTTTAATTTAATTTTAGTTGTTTTAATTAGTTTGTTTTATATTTGTAGATTATTGTGATGTAGATGGAGAATTATATGTTTGAATGTAATTCAATGACAAAGAAGTTGTTATACAAATAATTAGGTGGTACAAAATGTCAAAAGGAGTGAACTATGTGTTAAAGTTAGAATTAAATATGTTTTATTGTAAAAATGTTAGGTATGATAAAGACGATGGATAAATTGTTTGAGCTAGTTTAAAGAAGAATGAGTATTTTTAAGAAATCAAAAAGTATAATGATCCACACAGTTGTACTAGGGCAAGAATTTTATAGGATCATAAAAAGTCAGATGCAAAAATATTTGTAAAATGTATCAAGCCAATGGTAAAATATGATCATTCTTTTAAGCTAAAACTCATGATTGGTGAGATTCAATCTTGGGATGGATACACGACAATGTATTAGAGATAATGGATGACAAAGCAAAAGACAATTGAAAAAGTATTTGGTAAGTGGAAAGTCTCATTTTAAGCTTTGCCATAATAATTTGTAGAATTGTGTGATGTTGTTTGAGGATCAATTATTCAGTTGAATGTTGCAAAGGCCTACCATAATGATGATTTGGCTCCTAATGTTCAAATATTATGTCAAATGTTTTAGAGTTTTAGTTCATACATTAGAGCATTTAGACACTCCAAACCCTTTATGTAGGTTGATGGTACACATTTATATGAAAAATATAAGAGAGTTATATTGTGGTAGTTGCACAAGATGACAATTAGAATGTATTGTCAATTATTTTTTTTATTGATAAGTCTGTATCTTAATATGCTTTTGCAGCCTATATCTTTGTGTGTGGCTGTTATTTTATTAGGTTTTTACACTTATTTCTATACTAATTGTGTAGTTTAACATGAGAATGTTACAATTGGGTTTTTGGTGCATTTTGGGTCCAAACTAGATGAAAAATAGGTTTCATCACAACAAGCATACCCATACCTTAATAGCCAACACTCGGGGGTTGCTCCGAGTAATATGCATGACCATGCTTTATGGCCTCACACAACTGTGCTTGCCTTTAAGAAAACTACTTTGAAGAAATATCAGGGTTTTAAAACCTTATTTAAAGAATGTCATAAGCAGCAACTTAAACACTTGAATTTTAGTTTTGACTAGCCATTGACAATAATTGAAGCTTTAGGAGTGTGTGTTGGGATCATGAATTCTCTCTGTCTCTTCTCCATTGAGGACTTTATAATTTGCATTTACTTTTTAAATGACTATGGATAGATTTATTACTATTTTAGTTTTCTATTACATTATGTCTAGTTAAAACCATATCTAATATTATAGTGGATCCTTTGTATGACTTTATGTGACCTTTATGTTTCATAATAATTTTAATTTCCTTATTATTATTTATCTTATTATGCTATATTTGTATGTTTAGAATTGATAACTTTTAAACATATCATAATTAATTATATTGTAAGTGATCGTACCACGTATAGTTAATGGATCTATAGGGTAAAATGATAAAAAATATTAGGTGAACCAAGTTTAGTTCTTCTATTCCAATTGTTAATAAATTAACAGCTCATAAATTCTTTATATTTTCTCTTTCTTTTGCCATGCATGACTTTGAAGGTAATAACTTAAGGAAAAGATAGTTAACGTTACATGACTATTGGGTATTAATAAATTTAGTACCAATGGTTGACAATCATAAGGGAACCAAAATTACAATTAATTTAAAAGTGAACATAAAAAAATATAAATGTGAAACCATATGCCTTAAAATTCATCTCGATTAGTTTATTATAATTGGTTACACTATTTTTAATTTTCTTTTAATTACTTTTATATTTTAATCATTATTTTATTTAATTTTACATCTTTTAAATTCAAACAATTGAATTAAAATATTCTTAGTACTTGTGAGCAATCCTTGTGGAATAATATTTCAAAAACTTATTTTAGAACTTTTTTATTACTTTTTAATAGGTACACTTACCTACAAATATATATCATTGAGGGTGACATTTTTTTCTTGATAATTTATGCAAGCACATCTTGACTCACGATGACGTTGACATTATATTTTATCACTATGAGTCAATTAATGTAGCAATAAGACAAAACAATAGATAGTGACAACCTCCAAGAGCATTTCACATATATTGTATCAGACACAATACGACCAAAATCTTGTGAAGATTCAAGGTTCCTTACTTGCATAAGCTTAATGTCGCATGAGTAATTAACATTATTTTTATACTTAAAAATAAAAAAAATGCAATTATTATATGGCTTTAAATGTGCTTATATCAATGCTTGTATGTTTTGTAGGTTCTTCAAGAACCAAACATAAATTTAATATTCATTATGAGCAAATATGAAAATACAGAGAGGTTAATGAAATTTCACAAGAGAATTAGGTTCGAGCATATGATGATGAACATTGATAGAGTCACATGACTACAAATATTGTTGAGTATAATAATTCAATGTTAAAGGATGATCACAATCTTACAATCACAATATTGGTTGGAGTGACTTACTTTTAATTGGTTCAGTTACTTATACATAAAAGGAGTGAGACATGCACGAAAAAAGGATAGACATTTTTTTCTAAAGTTATGAAAACTCGACTTCCATCAAACAGTCAAGAACAAAGGTTATATAAGACAAAAATAGTGTAACTGTGGTGCATGTAGACTAATTAATTTATCTGTTGTTATGTAATTATCATTTGCTCTGGTTAGAATATTGATTAGTGTGTTTATGTAAATGATATCTATATGATCAATAAATTATGCAAAATTTATAAGAATGAGGTTATATTGATTAGGAACGAAAGTACACATATGCATTATAGAGGTCCAAAACTTTGTCTTAACCTTAAAATGCACAATGTAATAATATCTCAAATTATCTTGTTTTCTTAATAAAATAGATATGCATGAGATAAAAAATTCTTGACAATTTAGTCATTGTTGAAGCAAAAATTATTGTCCAAGGTGATCTTTTCATACTTTAAACTTAGTTCACAGTATTAGATAATAACGACGTGATTATCCTAATATTATGTTATTTTTTTTAGGTATGTTAATATAATTTAATTTTATAATTGTTAATTATTTTATATTGAACCTTATTTTAATCGACGACTTAGTTAAATTATTTTATTATCTAGTTTAGTGTTATATATCATACTTCTTTACTTCTTTTTACCAACGTAATGTTATTGAATTTCTATTGAGTTAAATGCTTCTCTTATGTGTTTAGGGTATATTTTTATAATAAGAAATATATAAAAATATATAAGTAAAAGATAAAAATAATAATATATAATATTAAAGTAATTAATATCATGAGATTAAAAAATTTAAAAATATATTTAAATTATAAAGATAAAAATTGTTTAAAATAAAAAAAAATGTGTAACATAAGAAACTAAAGAATTATTAATTGTTAATTTAAATTAAATTATTATAGTCAATAAATTTGTGTTACTTTAAATTTAAAATTTCACCTTCAATTTTCAAAAAGAGACTTTCTATAAATTCTAGAGAGACATAATATATTATTATTAATACAAAATTTATAAAAATATGTTAAAATGAAAAAATAAATTATTGATATAAAAAAATGTTATAAACCTAAATAATAAATTATAGTCTCATACCCTAGACTGGTTTGGATGAACTGCTCTGATACCAAATTTTAACATCCTAAAACTAAAAATTCGTACAATGTATATTTTACCCTTTTAATTTGACATAAAATACGAAATTTGTGTATAATAGGCTTTATTATATTTAATCAATGAAATTTTCTTTAAGATATAATAATTTATACAAAAATTTTCATAATATGTAATATAAATGCTATGACAATAATAATTAATAATAAATATCATAAAGTAGGATTTATTAATTTTATTATAACAGATTAATAAAAGTCATTTTATAATTAAATTTGGTGAAAATTAAATTTTCCATATGCAAGCGCTATAAGTGAAATAACAATACTTTTGAAGATTGTAATAAAATATAGTCAAACATTTAATTTAAGAAACCAAACATGCATTTTTTGGATTAAATATAATAATTTACATCATCAAAATAATTATATCATATGTGCAAAATTACAACCCAGAGAAGTCTTAAATCATAAACCAACACTAAAGACCAGTCCTATTCTTCAATCTCATACCAGCTCTCTATCTCAGCTAAATCTTCCGAATCCAAATCATCATCTAATCCCAGGTAACAATCGCCTGAATCAGTCGTGACTTCTATGCCTGTAACGCATTCAAAGGTCTATCTGGATGGTCTTCTGATGATTTATATTTTGTACTCACATTTATAGCCTTATTACATCTTCCAAAATACCCTTCCTTTTTTATTTATTTCATTTAACATATTTTTGGATTTCTTGCATTAAATTAGAATTTTCACAAATACTTGTTATCTTTACTTTTATATTTCATATTTTCGCTATTTTGACCTTTGTCCACTATTTTGACCATAAATTTTTCTGTAGATCTCCTTTTTAGCTGATTCTTTTTGCAATGGATTCTTGACTTATTGGACTTCAATTTAGACATATGGATAAAGTTGTTTGGAGTTTGGAGCTATTTTTATTAATTTTTGAAGTTCAGACTTTAAAACATACCTTTTATATTTAAGATTTTTATTTAGGGCTTTTATTTTTGCGGGAGCCTTGGCCTATTTATTTTCATTATTTTTAAGACCAGTATATATAGGAGTCAAAAGGTTAATTTTGAACTTATTCTTCTTTTCGTAATTTTGAATTTTGAAAACACTTTCCCATTTTTAAGAGAAAAACCTTTTTTTCGTTACGTTTACTTGTCTTTCTGGTTTCTGCACAATTCAATTTTCTGCTTTTGTTATTCATTTCCTTGCGAATCATCTCATCTCAAGCGTGGATTGCATGATTGGTTGACTGTTCCAAGTTTGTCTTTTTACTTTGTCGCAATTTTTTATTAAGATTTGTACATGCATAATTTGATTGAATTTGATTTTTATTCTTGAATGTAATATTAATCGATTAATTTCTTTTGCATTTGAGTTTTAGATAAATTCGGTATAATAATCCTAATTTGTATTTACAATTCATTTTCAATTTGTTTTCAATTCATTTTAAATTCGCTTTCAATTTATTTTAAATTCACTTTTATTTTTAGATCCATTTTCATTTTTAAATTCGTTTTCTATTTTTAAATCTGTTTCTGTTTTTTTAGATCCGTTTCTGTTTTTAGATCTATTTTCATTTTTAAATTTGTTTTCGTCTTCTGTTTCTAGGTTAAATTATTTTGCATTTTTAATTACGTTTTCATTTTAAACCTGTGTTTACAATTTCATTTTCGTTTTGGTTGATTTCATTTTGACTACTTTCTTTCTTTCTCCAATTAGTTTTTTTGAGTTGATTTAAATTGTTGCCAATTTCATTTTTGTTTAATTTCATAAAAACTACAAAACCCCCGATCTAACCACTGTTGCATGTTTAAAATTAGAAATAAAATAGATTTGTGTCCTTATTAGATGACCTAGGTTTGCTC
Source organism: Abrus pulchellus subsp. cantoniensis (assembly GCA_024086825.1). Classification (NCBI taxonomy): domain Eukaryota; kingdom Viridiplantae; phylum Streptophyta; class Magnoliopsida; order Fabales; family Fabaceae; genus Abrus; species Abrus pulchellus. Next base: position 16,785,601 of record CM044050.1, read on the forward strand.
CTTTTATTGCAAAATTATTTGAAGAATTTAGTTTTGTTTGAAACCATTACGACATAGTTGTCAAAATGGTGTCATTGCTAGGGATGCAAGTCATTTTGTTTTAATTTTATTGTGTGCGCTAACTGCTTTGTTTAATTTCCTGCGTTTTTTGTTTGCGTCATTTACGCTTGTGTTGCTTTCAGTGTGATTTGTTTATGCGTGTGGTATCCTGCATCGTTGATCAAATTAGAGAACAATTGCATGCCCAAAACAGAGGAGTAGTGGGCACGAAAAACAGAGTATTTGGTCTCCAAAGTAGTCACTATTGTATGTTACTATTCACTTATTATTCACCTGATTTTAGAAAAATTAAATAAGATATTTAGAGATTGAATTTTGAGTTGAATTTTTGTGTCCACATTTCTTTTAGTGTCTTTTAGATAGTAGAATTGACGGATTTACAAAAATAGTTGTAGAAAAAATATATAGGTGAGCAGCAAAGAAAAAAACTGTGAAAACTAAAACAAGCATAACTTTTACTAGGAAACTTAGAATTGACATTATTGCATATGCATTTGGAGTAGAAAAAAATTGCCTGTTTTCTAATTTTTTTATTTTCTATCATTTATTTACCTATTTTTCTTGATTTTAAACATCTAGTTCATATAGTTGTGTATTTCAAAAAATTTTGAAATTTTTTTTGGTTTTTTCTTATACCAAAAAGAGATTTATCAAGACTTCACTTCATCCATATCTCACTTGCTTTGTAAACTGATACTGTTCACTCAGTAAGTACTTATTAAGTGTAGGATGTTCTTGGCGATTCTAACCGTGCATGACCAGGTCTAGACCAGGTACACTGAATCTATTAGATCCTGAGATTGAGAGGACACATTCAAGGCTTTAGAGATTACAACAAAGAGAGTGCAGTATAAGACAGATGGCTGCAAACAACCACCAAGAGAGAACTTTGAAAGAGCTGGCTATCCCTGATATTGGCCACTAGCCATTATGCGTCCAAGTACCTGGGCAAGATTTATCTCGCCCGAACGAGATCTCCTGCACTACCATTCTTCCAAAAATTCTCTATACTCTCTTCTATATGCACCATAATACTACTTAATATTAAACAAAACATAAATTATTAAAAAAATAAAAAGAGAATGTTACATTGTGTCTGCCGCTTTAATATAATTTCTTATCTTTCAATATTGTTTGATCCAAGTCGATTGTCTAATAACCCTTCATACATATCATGAATTGTTATCATATAGAGTTTAGTCAAACCAATCATTGGTACACCATTGATTTGGAGTTCAAGTAACACAAAAACATTTTATAATATAATTATGCATTCTCTACAAAGTAGATAAAATATGTGTCTAAGCCTAAACCCTAAATTAAAATAATTATGTCACTTAACTTTCTAACTAATTATATCACAACAAACATGTTTACGTTATATTTTAAGTTATAACATTTTAAGAGAAATGTTAAATTTTAAAAATACTAATTACAAAATTTAAGAAATTTTTTAAATTAACCTAAATATATTATAAACATACTTAATAACTAAAAAAATATAGGTTCATAATAATTACTATATTACTATAACATTTATACTTTATTGTAATTACTAAAAAATTAATTTAAATCAAATATCATAATTATAATATATTGAATTTCTAACTAATTATATCTCAATAAATACATTTACGTTATATTTTTTAAATAAGTTTTTTAAACATAAATTTTAATAAATTTCAAAAAGACTAATTAAAAACTTCAGAAATATATATATATTTTAGCCTTTATATATTAAAAATATTTTTAATAACTAAATAAAATACATTAATATCAATTACTATAACATTTATAATTTTTTATAATTACTATTTTTTCGCTGCAATAATTACTATTTTTTTCAATCAATTAAAATCATTGCGGCATATAAAATTTCTCAATCACAGGAAATACCGGTACTTCATACTTTTCTGGTAAATACTTTTTCTAAACATCTAAACTTCAATATAATTATTATATATCAAATTATAAATAAATTTGCATTATTAGGTCATATTAATTAATAAAAAATTTAAATATTTACTAATAAATAGTTTGAAAATACAAAGTAAGATGTTCAAATTTATATATTTTCAATTGTTTATTATATTAATACTTTTTAACTTCAAAAAAGACGTTAAAAATAATTTTTTGTATGTCTACTTCATTAAAATTACTATATATGAATAGCATGAATTCGTTTATGAAAATTAAACTATAATTAAAAAACTAGCATTAAAACTATAGAGATTTGAGACATTGAAAGACGTGAGCTTTAGAGATTTGAGACAACTGCTTGTAAAAATTCTTTTGCAGAAGTAAAAATAGCCATTAACATTTTTTGCAGGATGGATTCTAATATCCTCCATTCTTTTGTAAAAAGTAAGGAAAATAAAACTTTTGTAAAAGTAATCATACACTATAGACCATTGATTTTAATCGAATGGTTAAAAATAGATTACATGATAGCGGTTATCCAAGTTAGATTTTTGAAAAGATACATTAGTAATTTTGTATTTTTATTCTTTTTTTGTATTTTTTTCCTCTTCTTGTTAGTTCTCTTCATCTTCAGCGGTAAAAAGGCCAGTTTATTCAACTCTATATTATAAATATTCAACTTATATTATTTTGATATATATATATATATAAAGTTTATTGAAAATCAAATGTTGAGAGTTTAATTTATAACGACAATTGCATAACACAACAACAAGTGTGGAGCGTTTACAATATTAAAAACATGAAATTTCAAATATTAACTATGTATAAAGTTAAGTTTAAGATAAAAATAGCATCAAGTTGTGAAGATTCAATGTAAAAAGTAAGGATATTTTGATGGGTTAATCATTATGAGCATCGGGTAGATTTAAAATTCATAGTAAAAATTAATGTTTTGAAAAAAAAAACATTTCAACATCGGTGAGTTACAATGAGTTTATTAATATTAATGTAGTGTATATTAAAAATAGATATCTGAGTTGCATATTTATAACGATTGTGTACTGTGTGGTAGTATAAAATGTAATGAGTTGTGTTCTTAGCCTCCCAGTATTACTACAATGAAATTAGTTATGCAGGTCACATACATGAAAAAAACAATAAATATTTTATAGTTTTTGCAATGGTTCGATAGTTAAAAAATGTTAAATTATAGATAGAGTTTAACAAATGTGTCGCAGACATTTGCATCAGTTGTTTGCTTAACTAATGCTAAAAAATAAGAACCTTTAATAATTAAGTCATAAACATATTTATATCAGTTGTGTGGGTGAACTGATGTTATAAAATGTGCACCTTTTACAATTTACTATTGCATTATATTTGCATCGATTGCATCAGTTGTGTGGGTGAACTGATGATAAAATACGCACCTTTTACAATTTAATATTGCACTGTATTTTTATCAATTGTGTGCAGAACTAATGTTATAAAACATGCACCGTTTACAACTTAACTCAAACATATCTACATCAAATGTATGGTAATATGATGTTAATGCCTTTTCAATATTGTGGTGATTGTGAAACCTTTCTATCTTCAGCAATGTGAAAATTCTCGTATTTTCTATGTACATGTTCCTACGGCACAGGTGAGTTTTTTTCTTACGTTGTTTACCTTAGTTACTGGGGGATTTTGGGGAAGACCTATATGGGGCATCTTTTGGGTGTGGGATGCTTATTTAACCTCTATTCTCATTTTTTTTTTATTTACCTGGGTGCACTGCGTTTTTCAAAAGTTCCATGAACTCACTAGGTGAGTAAAGTAGCAGATTTGGGCAATATAGGTACAACAGTTTACAAAAAAAAAAAAAAAACAATAAAAGACAATGTTCATCAATGGTAGAATAGTTTCTGCACTTCTACCTTTCTTCTGCGACATAAAGGTTTTTACATCGGTTATAGAATTAAATAGATGTACAACTTATCCAAGTTTACGTTGGGAATGATGTTGAGGTCTTTTACATCAGTTAGACAACAGAACTGATGTAGAAGTATTACTATGTAAAAAGATAACTTTTTACGCTAGTTCTGTGAGAGAATCGATGTAGAAATAGTTACGTAAACAAAAATAACTTTTTACATCAGTTCTCTCTAAGAATCAATGTAAAAAGCTGTAATTTTTTTAAAAAAATATATATTTTCTGCATCTTCTTCATTTTTGCTTTTTTTTTAACCACATTTCATCTTCTTCTTGGTTTTGTGAGAGGTCTTTCCCTTTCCAGTGAGATTTTTCCAGCCATATCTCAACCTGTTTTTTGTTATACAGATTGAAACCTAGTTTTGATTGATAAGGGAGTGCATGCGATTCAGAGGAAATAGCGGAAGAAGCCACAGAAGAGAACGAGGGAAGACCACGTAGTGAATGGTTCAAAATCTGAACATAACGTTTCATTACTTAATTCATTTCGATAAAGCCTTGATATGTATAACAAATATCAGGACGATTTCAAACAAATAGAAAGTAGATCTAGTACTTTTCTGAGATCAAGAAATCAGTACTTTCAGAACTGAAGTAAGCACGCGAGTTGCCTCATTCCTCTCAACCTTAGCTTGGGAATATGTTTTACCATTGAGCTTCTTCTACGTGTGGAATAGTTCTGACAAGAAAAGACCATATTTTCATCTCTATGCAATTTCATTTTCATAAACATATGTTAGTATATTTAAATTTTAAGGATGATAAATTAGATTTAATTACATACAATTTTAAAATTACGCAAAAAATTTAAAAACACTCATGTGTTAGTCTATGCAGATTGATTTATGCAGAAAATTTTAAAGTTTTACGCGTATTTTATGTTATACAAATTAGTTTATATATAATCTAAAATATTAATTTTATGTTATTATCATTTTTCATCTGTCTCGCTTATAACTTCTTTTTATATTTATTAATATTTTTAACCTTTAATTTTAGCTATTTATTTTTATACTACTTCTATTAACAGCTTAAATTTAAATATAAATCATTTATGTAAAAGTAATGCTTTTAAACCAACATACTTATTATAAAAAAAAAAAGATATTAGAATTTTCTTTTTGCAGAAGTCAAGGAGACTTTAATGGAAGTCTGAACACCCAGTTCCAGATTTGTTCATGAAAAAATCATCATTTATATTTTTTCAAACCTTCTGCTGAACAAAGGAGGAGAAGTAGGAAATAGACAAAATCATGGACCATTGAGTTTAAATATAGGATCCGTGCATTATTAACTGCGTCACATTGACTTTGAATCTCGATTGTGCAGAGCTCACATCTATGCCGACATGATTTCTATCATCGGCTCAACATCATAAAGAAGCCTTATCAAATTTATTTTCATACTTTTCAAGGAAATTTTTCACATTTTAAGAAAATTTATAAGAGAAAACTTTTCTTATATTAAAATAAATTTAATTTTTTTATTTAATCTGAATTTTTATTTAATTATATATAACAGTTAATGAAATAATAAATTATAATTTAATAAATATAAATTAAATAAAAAATTTAAATTAAATATAAATTTTTTTAATCTTATATTAATGTGAAAAGATATTATTATTATTATATATCACGCTAATCCAACCCACCTTTCATTTTAATACCCTTTGCAATGTCGGTTGATCCTAATCACAACGTGTGACCAACGACAATATTCAAATTACCAACTCGTGGTTCTTATTTCATATATACGTATAATTTATTAATCAAAGAAAGATTTTTTTTTCTTTCTAATGCCAATGAAGATTACGTTTTATATATAGTATATTCAACCATTAATTAATCCACTTATACAGATTCATGATAGGTTCCGTATTTAATATGATAATAAATTGTGGGAGCGTTAAATGCTGGCCAATATCTTAGTGCACGTCTCAACATGCAGTGTTTGACCGTTACTTGATGAGATGTAATTTCAGAATATAAATATTTATTTTTACCCTTTTTAAATGTTTTTATGTATATTTTTATTAGTTGATTAAATCATGAATAACAATATTTAAATAAAAAAATGAGAATGACAGTAAATACTGCTTTGCTGAAGAAACTTCAAAGTTTTGAAGTTCACCATTAATGATGGAAGTAGTTGTTTGAATATCCAGCTGTGCATGTGCTAGTTCTATGTTTTTTTTTTCTTTAATATATAAACACGTTGGTTGTTTTCAGCTAATAACACATACAGATTACAGAAGGTGTAATTGCATGTACTGAGTTTGCCGCTCCATGGCCGCAGGGAGCGTTCTTTATATAAGTAATATGCGATTTTTCATAAGACCTACTTGAGCTTTTTAGACTACTCATCTTTATTCTTAATTACTGTTGTTATTAAGTTCTTCTCGTGTTGATATCAAACACTTTTTATTTTTAAAGCTTTTTCTTTTTCTTTTTGAAGTTTGGATAGTCTATTATGATATGTCCATGTTTTTTAAAATTAAAATAAATATATCATTTTTAAATGAACATATTCCTTAGTCTTACCTTTTTCATCCCTCTTTGAGACTCTGAACCTTTTTTCTATTTTTCTTCATTAAATTATTTAGTCTCCTAGAAATAATAAATAATTTATTTGATGATTTTTCAAAGTAAAATCAAACAGTTTTTTGAGTCATATGTCTTAATAGTCTTAGTGCTTGCTCCTTTATCATAAGCTTTTTCTTTAAATGTTTTAAAGGCTATCCTATAATTCTTCTTCTTTTCGTTCCTCTAATACTGTATAACTTATGTATTATGAATGAATTAAGTAATTCCTCAAGATTAATAGCCTTTTATATGACTGTAATCTTTAGCTCCTTAATTAGGAGACTTCAGTAATCTTTAGATTATTCTTCTTAGTGGTGTATTCCTTTCCAAGGGCTTTCAAACCCTTGACAATAGTTTGAACTCTCCTTATCATTTCTTGGAGGGTTGGAAACTGGTACTTCTTTTGGAATAAGCTATTTTTGAAGATATACTATATTCATTTGAGAATCTTTACCTCTTCCACTCTTAAGTTAGTAATTGAAGTAAGGAGATTGAAAACAATATTTATATCTAAATTTATCTAAATTTGGAATAGGTATTTTTGCATTGTTAAGCATTCTTGCACTAACATGCTTTTTTTTTTTTTCATGGAAGTGTCTTTAATATAAAGTTTATGTTACTTTCCATTATATATCTATTAAATTAATTGAACTTCTCTACCCAAATTTTTTTTTGAGTGTAGAGACTTTTCTAAGTCTAGAATACTTTTTGTTTTTTGTTTTTTTCTCTTTTGTCTTTTTTCTGTTTTGGTGTCAGACATAGGGATAAGAAGTGAAAACGTGCTTTTGTCTTCAATAAATAAATGTGGTATTATTCTTCTTGATAAATGTTTTACATTTATGGTCAACTCTTCATGTTTTAGTGCACCTCTAATTTGAAAAGTTAAGTTTTACCGTAGTAGCTTTCTTACTTGAACAAACTTGTTTCTAAATTAGTCTTTGCATTTAGATGTCTTCTAAATATATCCTGTCATTTGCATCATAATTTGATATGTTGAAAAATTGGTTTATAATCTCTGCAGATGATGTAGTCTTTACTAATTGTTTGAATATATCATCTTACATACACATTTGAAATGTTTCAGCAAACAAATTAGCAATATCAAACATTCAAATTTTAACTAAAGGGTTACTTTTCTTTCAATCAAGTAAGGATTGTTGCATTTTGTTAGTGTGTAAAGATCCTAACCATAGTATGGGAATGCTGGATCTACCAACAATATATCTTCGTTCTTTATATTCAATTATTGAATAAGCATCCTTTGTGTACTCAAGTTTGACCATTTTACCAAGAAAACTCCTCAAAATTCAAATAATAAATGCTAGCCATTAGCTCCAAATGAAAACTCAGAATATTCATGTAAATAAAAAACTCTTGTTTAGCATTGATGTTCAACTTGTTTTTCAATAACAATTGTCATAAATTGATATAAATATATGCTATTTCATTCATTTATGATATTGTGTTGTCATTAAAAATTATGTTCCTTTTCTCATTTCAATTTTTTTATAAAAAAATCCTCATCACCTAATTAATTTGAATTGGTGCAGAGATACTAATAATTGCTTACCATTACTTTTACAAGAAATAGATTATTTTATAACCCAATGTAAATTTCACTACATAAAAAATACAACTTATTTATTAATTATATAAATTAACATAAACTTAAAGCCATATAAAAAGGGTTTTACTTAACTAATGGTAAACAATCTCCTTTCAACAAATACTTGGCTTTGATTGGTTAAATCTTATTAAACCAACATTAAATAATAAACAATGCTAAGATCCCTTACAATAATGTAATTTTTTTAATATAAATTGATGAAAAATAATAAATAATCAAAATTCGATTACTATAACTTTGTCATTAAAACTTTTAGACCATGCAAAAATTATTAAAACACATCAACAATTGCTTATATATATAATACGATAAAATTTATACACTTATTTCATCAATCACATAAATAGTCATATTCAATATTTTAATTATTTTAAAATCTTCTAAAATGTGTGCATTCTAAATTTCTCTCATTTAGCTTGCAAATCTCAATATTTTAGCTGTTTATTATTTATAATGACCATTGAAAACATTTGTTTGTTTTAAGAAAAAATGTTTTCTCTTTCTATCAATCAAACAAAACACTAATATCAAACAAAACATGCTAAAAATTTAGTGAAGAATGAAGCTTACTTGGATGTTTTTTTTTTTTTTTTTGTCTTGCACGCATTTTTATTATCATCTTCTACAATGCTAGTTATGCATACTACAAGACTCCTCCTCCATTTGAAAAATACCTTAAAACTTTTATGGAAGATGATGTTTTCCTTTACAAGAGAGTCATCTTCTTTGATTAAAATATTTGAGACATAAGATTTTGTATTAACTTCAACCTTCCTTATTAATCTTTGGTTTATCCATGACATTGGACTTGTGATTAATTATTAAACACACATTTTAGAGTGTACTTTTCTAGTGGAGTTACTAATTATTTAGAACTATTTTTACAAGATGTTTGAAACGATTTGGATAATACATAGAGATTTTATAATTGTAAAAGAAATGGAAGCACATAAACTTTACTTGTAGGATGAACCGTGTAAGTGTAACAAGTGTTCTTATAGGAAGAATGAATATGTTATTTATATCTTCAAACACGTCCTTTATAACATAACAAGAAAAGTAATGATTAGCAACTAAATTTAATGACTAAAAAATGTTAATAACTAACGGTGACCAAATTAGAAAATGATAATTATTATAAATTAAAAAAATAAAGAAAAAAAACGAGTAACAAACTTTTTTGTCACAAAAATTAAATATTAATTCAATCGCTAATTTAGTCACTAATTTGTAGAGAGTTGTTTAGTTATTAAATTAGCAACCAATTATTTTAGTGACAAAACAACCAAAATTGCATCATTGTGAATTTGAAGATAATTTGTAAAATAGGTATTTAAAAACCGAATTTGTATTTGTTTTTTTTTTTTTTAACTAAACGAGTTTGTTGCTAATTTTATGACTAATTTATAGAAAAGTTATATAACAACTGGAATAATATTTCTTCTTTTTGCAACTAAAGTAGTTGGTTGAAAATTTGATCATTAAACAATTTTCTACTTTTAACTAATTTTTACTTGCTAAATTTACTTTATTTTCATTCAATTTTTGCTTAAGCAAAATGAGCTAAAAAAAATGGAAGGTTTGGATACATCTTTATTCACTTAAGCAAAAATATTTTTTTAAGTGAGATTATTTTTGCTTAAGTAAAATTATACAAAAAGAAAAATAACTAGTTCTTGTAAAATTACTTATGTGAAACTAATTTTTACTTAAGTAAAAATAAATTAGAAAGAAAGATGTAGACAAAGCTTAATTTGAATAAAAGAGAGCATTCTCGCTGAAACAGAATTATGTTTGCTTAAGTGAAATTATACAAGAAGAAAAGCAATCAAATCCTACAAATTTTTCTTATTTGAACCCAATATTTGCTTAAGTAAAGATGCTCTTGAAAGCAATGTTTGGATAAAGCTTAATTTAGTTACAAAATTTTAGTTGTAAGATGAAGAATTCTCACCTACAAAATTTGCTTAAGAAAATTTAATATTCACTTAAGAAAAAATGCTTTGGAAAGTAAGGTTTACACGATGTTTAATTCACTTATGCAAGAAAAGTGTCACTTAAGCGAAAATTAAAGTAATATGGTAGATTTTTTTAGTTTTGTTTTAAGGAAGCTTATACCCTTTAGCAAATAAAGTTCCAAAGACTCACAACCACGCTATACTACTTCATCCCTTTCAATTTCACGCTAACCATAGCTTGCCCAAATCCACACCTTCTCTTTGCACATTACTCTATTATCTTTGTTATGATTTAAATATTTAGGGTTTTCATGTTTTATGTTCGTCAAATATTTCATTCTCACAAAAATAGAATGTGAACCCTGAGCATTGTTAGTTCCTTGCTTATAGGAGAACCAAAGTTTCACCAAGAGCTTCTCAACATGGGAAAATACCTATGTTGGCTTTTAAGTTTCTTTCATTTCTTTTTATTAATAAAAATAGAACATTACAAATCACAATGTGACATTGTCATCCTTAACAATTGTTATTTGAATGATTCTTGCACTCCATGTTTTTTGTATGTATACTTTTTTTTTTAATTTCATATACAAAGTTAAATACATATGGCTATAGATTGTATAATGATTTTACTTGTTTCAATATATTTCTAATCATTATGTGATTTTGGAGTATTATTTTTTTTAATTATAAGTATATTTGTTAAAAAATAAAACAAATTACTTATCTTGATTAGCAATCAAATTTGTGACAAATAATAAAATTCAAACAACAACTGAATTAGCATCCAAATTGTGCAACAAAGTTAGTAGTCATCCTCTATTAAAATTTTAGCTACCAAAATTATGATTAGTAAGTTGGTCACAAAACATTTGTGACCAACTTTAATGACAAAAAAAGTTGGACTAGTTACCAATAAAATTTGGTCTTTATTTAACACATTAGCAACGAACTTAAAATTCAATTGCTAAATTTCTTAGTTACATATGAGTTTGATCGCTAACTAATTTAGTGACTAAATTTTAGCATTTAATAATCAAATTAGTTGATTGCCAATTAATTTTTTGTTGTAAATTTTTGGTGTTTAAAGATAAAGACACGTTAATAATTAAGAAAGACAAGATCATTTTATGTCACACACCAGACTTGCTAGTTGTTATTGCAACAAGAAAAAAGCAACGCTAACTAAGCTTAAAGAAGGAAGGTCCAACTTATTAGTTTTCATTGAACAAAATGTTAGTCCTTATTAGTGCAATCTATTACTTTTAATAGATATCATGAAGTTGCAAGAATATTTTGGAACCACCATGCATGATAAGGAGAAGCAGTGTGATGAAGAAAAGCGAGAAAGTTAGTTGTTAAGAATCACACCTTTGGTACATATCCATATTTTATGGATCTCATAACCGTCACCATTCTTTTCTTTTATCTTTTTGTATTATTTTTTTTCCTTTACTCACATGAATAACACTCTATCTCTGTATACACACACACAAAAACTGATACTCAATATAGTTGTAAGCAATTTCATTTTGCTTCAATTATTATTCTCAAAATGGCATGCACACTCAAGCCTTTATAAGCACGAACAATAATGGCAATAACCCCTCACAAAATCCAACAAGTCCCTATTACATTTATCTAGTTGAAAATACCATAACCTTCACCATCAAAACAACCTTTACGGGACCAAACTACCACGCATGGGCTTGAGCCATTAGGAGGGCTATCATTCCCAAAAATAAATACAACTTCCTTACTGGTTCCATTCTTTAACTAGAGGCCTTCCATCCTTTGTACTCGGCCTGGGAATGGTGTTATACCCTACTTCATTTATGGATTGCCAGCACAATCTCACTATCCATAGCAAAAAACATTGATGCAATTGAGAACATAAGCGATGTCTGGAAGAATCTTAGTGAGAGATTTGGGCAAGGAAATCTAATGCGCATTGCCAAAATTCAGCATCAGTTGTTTGTGCTTCAACAAGGTGCACTCTCTATCAGTGAGTTCTTCATTGAATTGATAGGATTATGAGAGAAACTGGAACACTACATTCCAGTCCTACCCTGTGCATGCCTATTGAAATGCACTTGCCCAACTACTAAAAACACATCAATTCACCGCGAATAAAACTATATTATCTTCCTCTACCCAAAGTTTTTTTTTTCCTAATCTAGCAGTAGGAGACGTAGAATTAGCTCAGGGGTGGTCAAATTGACGACAACATTGTCAATCTTACAGAGAAAAATAAGGGGATGGAGTGTGGCCATGGAGGTTCTCACCATCTCTTTAGGGGAGGAGATGCAGGAAATTTTTGCACATATTGTGGAAAAGCCAGCCACACGACCGACGTTTGTTATCAGAAACATGAGTTTTCCATAGGGTTGAAACAACGTGATGTCGGATCCACCATGCATAATATCATTGGAGACGATCCTAAGGTATATAGTGAAGTTGAATCTCCTCAAATCTAAAATGTCCATGCCCATGATTACTTAAGACCAATATAACCATCTAATAGCCTTACTCCAACAAATTGCGGTGCAGGCACCTTCACTTACATCCGCTTTGGTAGCAGCATCTCATATCAATGTTGTTCTTAGGTAGGTTACACTCACTCACACACCAAACATTAACACGGGTAAGGGCCCATTAAGTTTCTTCCAACAATGCAATCAACCTAGTTCATCTCACCAAACTCCTTAGATTTTGGACTCAAGAGCCACATATCATGTCTGTGTCTCCCTGGGCCAATACTCATCATATTTTAAAGTTTAACCCATTAACATTAAGTTGCCAAATGATTCTCACATTGTTACACAGTATTGAGGCACAGTCACCTTTAGCACATCAATAACACTCACGAATGTCTATGTCTCCACTTTTTTCTACAATTTAGTTTCTGTTTCTAGCTTATATCGTTCTTCTTAGTGTTCACTTTTATTCCTCTCTGACCGTTGTCTCATATAGCATTTGAGGTCTTAGAAGACGAATGGTTCGGGTAGCTTGGACAATGGCTTGTATTACATGAAAGTAGTTTCTTCAGGACGCCAACTCATGCATTGTAATAACACCGTAGTCGATGCTTATCCACATATTGTTGCTAGTTCTGAAATATGACATTATTGTTTGGGTCATTTATCCCCTCATAAATTGATGGTTTTGAATGAAAAGTTTCCTCAGTTAAGGATACAATTGCATACTAATCCTAATTGTGATATCGGCCACTTTGTAAAACAACAATAACTCCCATATAATTTTATTGCAAATAATGCAGCGTAGAATTTTGAATTAGCCCACTTTGATATATGGGGACCTTTTGGTACTACATTAATTCATGGTCATCGATATTTTTTAACTGTTTTAGATGACTATAATAGACACACTTGAATTTATTAGATAAAATTGAAAACAGAGGTGTCTACCAATGTTCGCGATTTTATTACTTTTGCTAAAGTACATTTTAATTCTTACATTAAATATGTGTGAACCGATAATGGACCTAAATTTAATGTTATAGATTTCTACTTTTCTTATGGCATTATTTATCAATAGAGTTGTCGTGAAACCCCATAACAAAATGGTTGTGTTAAGTGTAAGCATCAACACATTCTTAATGTTGCAAGGGCCTTTTTATTCTAGTCACACCTAGCAAAATGTTTTTGGTCCTATGCAATTTTGCATGCAGTTTGTTTAATCAATCACATACTCACTCCGGTTTTGATTAATTCATATCCATTTGAATTGTTGCATGGCACAAGACCAACTTATGATGTTTTAAAACCCTTTGGGTGCTTGTGTTATGCATCAACCCTTTATAATGGGAGACAAATTTGATCCTAGAGTAGCTAAAGGCATTTTTTTGGGTTATATGTAAGGTGTTAAGGGTTTTGTTTTTTACAATGTTCAATCTTGAAAGATTTCTATTATCCAAAATGTCATGTTCTTCGAACTCACCTTTCTTTATTCTATAAGCCCATTAACCCTGGTCCACCCACACAACTCTGTGCCAACCATATACCTAATTCTTCCTTTAAGGTAGACCCAAAACCTAGCCCACCTCCATCTCTCCTTGCTCCTCAACAATTTGATTCGTATCCAACTCACAACCCACATCTATCTTCCCTTTCCAACCCCGCTTCGAATTAGCCTCTAAGCCCACATCCATAACATCCACCTCAGCACCTAAAGGACTACATTTGCTACAATGCCATTGCCATGCCACTTGAGCCCATCTCTTTTGGTTTTTTGCTTTCTCCTCTTCCACGACTTACCCAATCTCTGCTTTTGTTTCTCATAATAGTCTTTCCCTTTCTTATTGTCAATATTTTGTTGCCCTTCTCACAGAAACCGACCCAGGGAACTTTGCTGAGGCCACCAAGTTAGAATGTTGGCGCAAGGCTATGGCGGCAAAAATTGCGGCTCTTGAGCAGAATCAAACTTGGACTTTAGTGAATCGCCCTCTTCATATTACTCCAATTGGGTGCAAGTGGGTCTATAAAATCAAATTCCATACAGATGGATCAATTGAGAGATACAAGGCTCGCTTAGTAGGCAAGGGATACACATAAACTGAAGGGTTGGATTACCTTAATATCTTTTCTGCTATCGCAAAAATGACAACCATTAGGCCACTACTTGCCTTGGCCTCCTTCAAGAATTAGCATATCCACCAACTTGATGTCAATAATGCATTCTTACATAAATATTTGCATGAGGATATTTACATGCAACCACCACCTAGGGTCACCACAATAAGGCCTACTCAAGTTTGCAAATTGCTCAAGTTCCTTTATGGACTTAAGCAAGCTAGTAGGCAATGGTTTGAAAAGTTTTCTAATTTGCATGTTAAACATGGATATGTGTAGTCCACTAGTGACCATTCTTTGTTCATCAAATCTAAAATTTTTTTTACTATAATTCTGGTATACATTGATGACATTGTTCTTACATGAGATTTATTGAAGGAGTTCAATGACATCAAACAGATACTAGACAACAATTTTAGAATCAAAGATTTGGATATTTTCAAATATTACTTCAGCCTTGAAGTGGCCTACTCCAAAATGGGAATATCAATCTATCAATGCTGATATTGCCTTGATCTACTTACAGAAAGTGAACTTTTGGGCTCAAAACTGATGCTTAGCCAATTAGATTGCAACATCAGATTGATCCAAGTTCCTATACAAGACTAGTGGGTTGATTGCTATACCTAAATGTGATGAGACCAAATGTGTGTTTTGCAACCCAACAATTAAGTCAATATATGCAGTCCCCCACTTAGGCCCATCTTTGTGTAGCCCATTGCGTACTGTGTTACTTGAAAGCCTCCCATGGATGTGGCTTACTCTTCAACAGGGACTCAAAACTCCAATTCATGGAGTTTGTTGATGTTGACTGGGCAAGATGCCTAGACTCTCATCAATCTATCTCTAGACTTTGTTTTTTTTCTTGGAAGCTCCCTCGTGTCGTGGTAGAGCAAGAAGTAGGCCATAGTTTCATGCTTACCCTTTGAAATAGAATACAAAGCCTTAGCAGTGGCCACCTGTGAGCTCTAAAGGCTCACCTTCCTCCTTCTTGATATTCATGTTAAGAATACCAAACAACTAAGTGATTTATTGTGACAACAAAAATGCACTACATATTGTGGCTAACCCAATTTTCCATGAACGAACAAAGCACTTAGAGATAAATTGCCACGTAGTAAGTAAAAAGACACAAGTAGATTTGACGAAGCTCTTGCCTATTTCTTCTAATCTTTAGGTCGCTGACATGTTTACCAAGGGACTCAAGGCTCTTACATTGTGCTCTCTGCTTCCCAAGCCTTGAATGCTAGATATTTTCCACCCTCTAGCTTACGGGGGAGGGGTCGTGAATTTGTAAGAATATTTTGGAACCACCATGCGTGATGAAAAGAAGCGAGGAAGTTAGTTGTTAAGAATTTTGGTGCATATTCGTATTTCATGGATCTCATAACCCTCACCATTCTTTTCTTTTATTTTATATATTATGTTTTTTTCCCTTTATTCACATGAATAGCACTCTATCTCTCTGTGTATATACACATAAACATAAATTGGTACTCAACATAGTTTTAGGTTCATGTTGAGTGACATGTCTTAGAACGCGAATTGCATCCAAGAACAAGACATTGCCTCGCTTTTTAAAAGCATAATTAATATAACTCTACAAAGTAAAGTGTGCTTGAAAATCTTCCAAACCAAACTTGCTAAATTTTTATTTATCACAATAATCTTTAAACTTCACTTGAGCATCATTCCTTCTAAAGTTGGTTGCCAACACACATTGTTCTAAAAACTAAACTAGCTAGTTTGAACAATCAAATTAGAAATTAATTGTTCATGTGATTATTTAAATTTATCATTACAAGAACAAATAATAAATTAATAAAAATAATCGTGAATTGAGAAAATATTCACACACTAATTATTCACAAGGTTCAATTAATATTTTAATAATGGTAATTAAATATGACATTTATTTGCATCATCAAATCGATAAAATGTTGATTAAAAAATGTCAAAAAACTTAGGATAGTTAGAATAGCAACTACCTCAGCATTCAATTTTTTTCTTATAAAAAAATATATATAGGAGGTAAAAGAAGTACATCAATCCATAATGCAAGTACATCAATAACAAATAGTTCAAGAAAATCCTATGCTCATCTTCCAATCAAGATAGCAGAAAGAATTGTCCTATCATATGCACTTACCCAAGTCTAAGATCTAACAAGAATTCAACAATTGACTTTTTATTCTTATATTAAGTAATAGTGGTGCAAAAATTACTTTTAATATCAGTTAAAAATAATATTTGACATCAATTAAAGAATGGATATAGGTACAACAAATATAAAAACAAATGATATTTTACATTGGTTGTTATAACTAATGTAAAAAATGTCACATTTTACATTAGTTTTAAACAACCAAAAGTTCTTTTCCTGTTCGTTAATGTCATCAATGACGTGAATGTTTGCAAATATTTATTAAAGATTTAATCTTTGTTGAAACTATAAATGAAAAGCATACAATCACTAGTAAAAAATACTCAAATTACAGACAAATTTTTTTATCTGTATTGTAGATAGATTTATAAATGGTAAATAAAAAAAAGTTTTTTTTTTAAATTTTTGAATAAATCTATCTATAACATAAACATACAAAATTCATTTGTAAATATTGTCATTTCTTGCGTAACATCACAACTAAAAATTAAAGACAAATTTCTTCGACTTTAATTTGTAACAAAGGTGCGAATTCTAGATGAAAATTGTGGAAGAAAAAATTGTCTTTAATTTATGCAAATTATATGTCTATTTTATATAAAATTTTGAGATCTATTAAATAATAGAGATTTATACAAACTTTTTTTTTCTGTCAAATTTCAACATTTTCTATTTTTTTAGTATTTTTTTATATTTTTTTATAGAAAAATGTTTGCCATTTGCTAATTCTCAAATGCGTGAATTATAATTTATAGTCATAGAGTGAAATGAAAAATAATTGTGCTTAGTTATATGGTTGGTAGTAAAAAATAAAAGAAAAAGAGAAAGTAAAAAAATGAAAGGAGAAGAGAAAGTGAAAGATACACATTAAATTTTAATATATTTTTTTTGATAAATTTAACTTATATCACTAGTTTTTTATTTATATTATTAATCATTTAATTTTAATCAACCGTCCATGATACTTATAAGTTTTTATAAAAGATATTTTTATTTTATTTTTTAAAATTTATGAAATCAAAGTTATTAACTCCGGAAGTATGAATCATTTAAGAAATGAAACCAAGTAATTATTTTTGCTTTATATAATTTCTTTTTAAGAAAAAATGTAAAGCTTTTTTCTTTTTTCAAATCAAAACTATAACTTTATATATATATATATATATATATATATATATATATAGGTGTTAAGATAACACAGGACCCCATTGCACAAAAAAGAAAGCCTTTGGAGTCGGAAAAGCAAACCAGCAAATTTAACGCCCAACCATATTTTCTCCCCCGCCGCGTTGACGTGAGAGGGACACGCGTGAAACGACAGAACAGGGGCAGCTAAAGCCTTGTTTTGGCTTAATGTATGTTTGATGTTTTGGCCACATACAATTGCGAAAGCAAGCAATTGTTATCCTTTCAATTTTGGTACGACACATAAGCATGACACTGAAATTACAATAACCCATCTTTTTGGCAGGGACGCTCCTGCCTCCTCCTTAATTATCTACGTACCTACATAACTTCCAAAACCTGTTGACCGCCCAAGTAAACGCCTTTTGTTGTTCACTGTTTAAATAAATATGTTCAAACAATCATGTCTTTTTATCTCCTTATCCTTATATATATACACATACACACACACTTAAAGTATGCTAATATATACATGCTAAAATATAAGTATATGGATATTAATATATGCAATTCTTAATATATATACTCGTTTACATTTTAAAAAAGCATATCAATAAATTACAATTTTATTTTTTTTATAATATATCTAAAAGTGTAGCTTACGAATTTACTTATTCTGACAAATAAGTGGATGTACATTAATACACCCCACACG
The DNA here is from genome assembly GCA_024086825.1 of Abrus pulchellus subsp. cantoniensis. NCBI lineage: Eukaryota > Viridiplantae > Streptophyta > Magnoliopsida > Fabales > Fabaceae > Abrus > Abrus pulchellus. The sequence goes on from CM044050.1 coordinate 16,804,327, forward strand.
AATATAAATGAAACACACTGTTGTTGCAAAAGTTGTATAACTTTAGGTTTTTTTTTATTTAAAAAGTTGTATTTTTTTCCTACACTATATTTTAAAGTTTTCTAGTGATAATATTAAAATAGATTAAACTCCTATTTTGCATTTATAAAGTACAAACTTGAATAAATTAAATGCACTGAACCAATTACATTATCAATTATTAGATAACTATTATGATTTCAATTAATAATCTAGCTATTATGCAAACGAATTATTTTAAAAATATATATGGCATAATTTTTTCTATCAATATCATTCTTTATCAAATTATTTAAAATAAAAAAATTATTTTTTTGAAAAACAAAATAATATATTAAATATTATAAAAACCTGATTGATGTTGTTGATAAATAACTAAAAACTAATGCGATAGTTTTATATGTACCAAAATTTGAATTTTGAAAATGTATATGCTTTTGTAGACAGTACTCCAATTAGATGCATTTTTATGGATATTAAATTTTGTTAATCTAACTTTTAATTAAATATATGATTAAATAGATCAAGTTTATAAAACTTTACATAATTTAAAAAATAATGTTAACTGATCCATTTCGTTTTAGTGAATATTATAAAAAGTAACTATGGTTTTGATTTTCCACACCGTGTCTTGGACTATGGATAAGATCCACCTATGGGCCAAATGGATTACAAGTTGATCACTCAATGCATTATCATCCATTGAGTTGTATCCAAATAGGCCAAACCAAAACGGGGTTTTGTCTTGTAATGACGTCGAATGGATTGGAGCATTGTGTTAGTTTTAAGCAAAGGCGATAAACTAAGAAGCTTTCCTATTCAGTGAAAACCAACGGTTGTAATAAGTTTTTGTAGGCTAGAGCATGACTATTGAGGGAGACACATTTAAGAAACCATTGGCATGTGAATCAATATCTAATGGGATAATTAGTAGGTATATCAAGTGACTAACTAAAGCCAAATTCATGGCTATTTGATTAATTTGAGTTGGGGAGACTATTTTGCCACCTAGTTGGTACAAAGCTCCCTGTTAGCATCCACGTGCTTTGATATTTGGACAATGTATGACGTTTGATTTGCAAAAGAACAGGGTATTAGCTGTTTAGAAACAAATAGTTGCGATACGTAAGCTGAATTGGAAATAATAAATTATTTGATGATCACTCGATTTAAATATTTATAGGTATATAATTTAATAAGAGATATTTATTTATATTTTAAATAATGTATTATACTTTAAAATAAAATAATAGAATATTCATTAATATTTAAATTAAGTAAAATTTTGTATATTAATATATTATATAAAAATGTTAATTGAATTTATCCATTGATTTAATAAAATATATTTTTATAAAATTTTATTAAGAATATTATTTTACTAAATTCAATATCTGTCAGTATTTGATCTTATACGTGTGTATATCTACGTATATATGTACATATAAAAGAAAAGTTTTTTTTTTAAAGAAGATAGAAATTTAACTTCAGATAAGTTCAACATTATCACTGTATAGAACAAATTTTGGATACTATTATAATTTGATTGTATTATTTCTTTGACATTTATTACACTTAATTTTTTATTTTAATTTTTAAAATATTCATACATATTATGTATGATAATTTTAATGAAAGAAATATATGTTCCTTGAATACTTCTCCTTCCTCTTCCTACATAAGGTTAAATCGATAAAATTTAGTTTTAATAAAAAGAAATTAAAAGTGTCGTTTAACTAAATTTCATATGTGCTAGTATTTGATTTTAACCATATATATGCAAATTAATTAGCACCTATACTTGCTAATGTAAATTTACTTATTGTTTTTAAAAGAGTATTTTATTAAGTTATACCTCAGCTATATTTCAACAACATCATAGTTATAACTTGATACCACACTTCTTTTACCATAAAAAATAATATTGCGTATGATAATTTTAGGTGAAGGAGAACGATACTTCAGTTTAAAGAAAAGTGTTAACACTCAAAGGACTTAAAAGAATTTATATTTATTTTCTACGAAGAATGTATTGGTTTAGAATTTCATAAGATTTTAAAAGACTTTTTTCAAGTAAAAAAGTATGTTAATATTTAATCAAAATTTTATGTCATTTAAAAAACAATCTAATGCACTACTAAAAAGTCTGTTTATACAGATGGATTTACAGACGGATTTTTAGAGTATTATAGACGGTTTTTTTTATTACAAACGGACATAAATCGTCTGTAATATCTTCGTCAGTAAAGAATTACAGACGGATTTGAAAATTCGTTTGTAATCCATCGGTGATATATTTTACTATTATTGATATTTTTTTATTTATATAGATAGTTATTTCCTACTGTTCTTGATTATTACAATTTATAAACAAAATAGAAACTATAGATTCGGCATCTAAACATTCCAAAATGAAGGTATACATCAATTTTAGCCTTTGAATTTTCTGGACCAGGAATTATTACAGTCAAGAATAAATATGGATTTTTCATGCTCATTTCAGGAGGAAGATTAAAAGGTGTAACCATAATAGGCCAACAAGAATATGGTTTATTAAATTGATTGTTTGGAGCGAACCCATCAGCACATAACCCTAACCTTACATTTTTAGGATCGGATGCAAACTCAGGATACACTTGATCAAAATGTTGCCAAGCCTGACCATGAGATGGATGAGTCAATATCCCATCACTCCTTTTATTTTCAGCATGCTACGTCATGTAAGGAGCTGAACTCATAGACGCATACAACCTTTTTAGCCTAGGAATCAAAAGTAAATAATGCATTCTACTTTGCGATACATCTTTATGTTTACCACTTCTACCACCTCTTCTTGGTTTAAACCTAGACTCTCCACAGAATTTGTAATTGGTCAAAACAGCATCATCTTTGTAATACAGCATGCAGCCTTTCAAACAACAATCAATTTTGACTTCTTTTAATCCAAGTTTGGAAACTAATATTTTGGCTTGGTAAAAGTCCTTTGGGGTAGAGTCAGGTTCGGGACTAAGCTCACTAATTAATGTAGCCCATTGATCAAATGAACTCTGACTTTGATTGCCTTTTGACTTTATGCTTAACATTCTTATTGCTAAAGATAACTCTGAATGCACACACCCATCCCATAAAGGCTTGTTTGCTGCTTCTAAAACATTATAAAACTTTGCAGCCTCTCCATTAGGTTCTTGTTTAGCTTCAAAATCATGAAAAATTCCAAATTGAGGACCAACAGCATCATAAACCATTTCTTGATAACGACTATTGCTTTCTTCCCAACTTACATTACCTACATGACCACCTGATTGTAATATATTTGAATTACCTACTTGATTTTCTAAATTAACTTCTTCCCCATGCTCAGTCCATATCCAATAATCATGTTTAAATCCAAACTTATACAAATCATATCTAATTGAATCAATATCCAAAAACTTTCTACACTTGCACTTAGAACATGGACACCTAACGACCTGATTGGTGATGAATTGCTGCGAATTACAATAGACGTGTATAAATTCCTCTACACCCTCAAAGAATTCAAGTTTTATTTCCCCCCGACTTGGGTGCATCCTATCATACATCCACTGACGATTTCTGAGAAACATCTTCCTCAAGAACTATATAAACCTAATACAAATATACAATGTGGTATCAACCTTTTAAAATACATTACAGAAAATTTTAATATAAATTTTGGCAGAATCTCCCCTAATACATGTTAATTTCCTTACATTTGTTTACCATTTTTTTACAAAAATGAAAATTTCACCTAAAATCAACTAATAAATTATATAACAATAAATTATTCGATACATCAAACAAAAACACATCACAATCCTAAACCGTTCTATAACACATCCCCTTGTAACTCCACAACATGCATATTCTACAAACTCCACAAACACAAATAATCCCACAGCACACAATAATCAGGTTCGGAGAAGGACCTCTACGCCTTTCCCCCAAGTCATACAATTTCCAATCATACAACTCTATCTTAGAAATTTTAAGTTTCTAAAAAACATAAAAAATTAAAAAACTAATCCGATTAAAAGTTAGAGTATCATACCAAAAATACAATGATGCAAAAAAACTTTCAAATGGTTGCTCCAATCACTCGCAATGGCCAAAACACTGAGCTCTTAGAGAGAGAAAGAGAGGGGGAGCGAGAGAGAGAGGGTTCTGATAATGGGGGAGGGAAAGAGGAGACGCAGTTTTTATGGGATTCAGTCATTACAGACGGGAAAATCTGTCTGTAATGAATTTAATGAAACGGTGCGTTTTAGGTGGCACATTACAAACGGATTTTTCGGTCTGTAAATGTGTCAATCTCATTTACAGACAGAAAAATCCGTCTGTAATTTTCCGCTATAATATTTTCTCCTATTTTCAAATTACAGACGAAAAAATTCATCTGTAATTGTTGTCTATAACGTTTGGCGCCAAAAGTCGGGCTAAATACAGACGGATTTTACAGACGGATTAAAATCCATCTGTAATACAGACGGATTTTCAGAAAATAAAATAAAAAAAATTCTACAAATCCATCTGTAAAGCCGTCTGTAATACAGACGAATTTTAATCCGTCTGTAAAATCCGTCTATATTAAGCACTTTTCTAGTAGTGATGGTATTCAATCTGGATTTTTAAGATTTTTTAAAGAGACTATTAAAATCTCTTGGTATTCATTTAAAATTTTTTACAACTTAAAAACAATCCATTGGTATTAAAAAATATAAGGATTTTAAAGGATTGTTGTATTAAAGGGATTTTGAAGGACTTTCTATTGATATCTATAAATATCAAATCATAAAACAATCCCTTCCAAATCCATTAGATTTTGGAGGATTGTTTAAAGTGAGTTTTTCATCTCTTTTTTTTCTATGCTCTTATTTTTTTTTTTTTTTTTCTACTAATAATATTGCATTACTGCTCATATATAATACTATACTACTATTGTTTTCATATATAAAACGCTTGAAATTTTAATTTTTAAGCAGTAATTTTTTTATAACACGCTGCAAGAAAAGAGAAAGGTGAAAGTTGAAATTGATATCATGATCTTTGAGTTTAAGATATTTATCTATACCATATATTTTTTTAATTGAATAAATGGATATTTAAATAATATCTAAGATATAGAAATAATAATGTATACCCTATATATATATATATATACCCTATATATATATATATATATATATAGCAGTTAAGCCTTTTACGGGGCTATAGTATTGTTTTTAATTATATAGATACCTATTAGGTGAGATATAAATTTAATAAGTATTCTTATCTATAATTATTTATGTAACTATTTTCCAACTTATGTTGTTTTAATAATTCAAATGGGAGATTCACAAAGAAATAATAAAGGAAAGGGAAAACATAAAGAAAACTATAAAGCTTGGACGAAGGAAGATTTTGATGAATTGTTACAACTGATAATGGATGCTATAAAAAGTGTACTGCGTGATGTTAATGAGTCAATTAACAAATTAAATATGGAGAGAGTCATCCTTCCTCATCTCAATACTAATATTATATATATTGCATATGTAATTAGGTAAATATTTCTTGGTGGATTGTGAATTTTCTAACCAACGCCAAATTTTAGCTCCTTTTCGAGGTGTAAGATATCATCTACAACATTTTTTGCAGGTCAGGGTAATAACCCTGAAAATGAGAAAGAATTGTTCAATCTTCATGATGTGTCTTTAAGGAATGTGATAGAGAGAATATTTAGTATTTTGAAATCAAGGTTCACAATTTTTAAGTCAGCACCTTCATTTTTATTTAAGACACAAATAGAACTTGTATTAACATGTGTAATACTACATAACTTTCTTCGCAAAAAATGTCGTTCTGATGAATTTTCAATTGAATTGATGGACGAACTTTCATCTTCAACATTATCAGTTAATGAATATCATAATTTTGAGCCTATTATTCAAACCCAGGAGTAAGAGTGAGAAGACGCTAATGTTTAGAGGACTAGTATAACTATGAATATGTGAGTGAATGCTATTTAGAAGAACATGATATTACGGACAATTATTATTATTATTATTTATCTAGACATTATTATTTTTTATTATTTTTGTCTTTGACTCTTTTTAAATTTGAATATATGAAAAAAATCTTGAACTCTTTATGTCAAAAATTCAAAAAATTCTGCAATGTCTACAATGTCCTGCAGAATCCATTAAAATCCTGACTTAAAAGTCTTATAGAATCCATTAAAATCCTAATTTTAAAGTCTTATAGAATCCATTAAAATCTTCATTTTAAAGTTTTGCAGAGTCCTGCAAAGTTTTAAAAGTCATAAAAATCCTACAAAATCTTTTAAAATTTGCAGAACCTTTTTCAACTAAAAAACTCATTTAAAATCTTAATCCAATACACTCCCTTAAAATATATATGAAAACTCAAACTTATATCCTACTAGTATAAAATCCTACCAATTAATAAATTAAAAATAGTTTTAATTAACTGACAAAAAAAGTTTAATCTTTAATAAAATGAAAGAATTATTAAATTGGATTTATTGATTTATATATATATATATATATATATATATATATATGAAATGATATTTTCACACTAGTGTAAGTCTGAACCTTTCATTTAACTTATATATAATAGTTAGTGATATCGTTATATGTAAATTAAATGAAAAATTCAGATCAAGTATAAGAGTTTTTAAACTTACATTCATGTAAGAAAATCCTAAACCCTAAACAGTGAAATACCATGTTTTTTTTTATTTGTTTTCCATTTATGTGTTTGGTAACACCACATGTATAAATCTGAACATTTGCTAATGTGGTGATGTCATGTTTTATTATCTTGAACTAAATAGAAAAGAACACAAAATGTGACTTATGAATTATGACTTTATGTAACAAGAAAATTAAAATACAATGGTAATGCAGCGGAGCGATTAAAATACAACATAGACTCTTCTACAGTTGAAAGCGATATATGTATAATACTTCGTGAGCATTTGCAAATATTCGTTCAATGGATTAGTATGGATGTTATAAAACTTGTACTTATCTACTTGCATTCTCTCTCACACACAAAAAGGCCTTTTACTTAAATTAATAATTAATTAATCTCATAAAAAATGTGAGAACAATTTTTTTAAAATAATAAAAAATTAAGATAGTTTCCAAAATAATCAATAAAAAATATTATTTTCAAGGTCAATTTAAATTTGAAAAATTGATATAAAATTAATATCTTTTTATATGAATTAATTTTTTAACAATAAAAGATCAATTAAATCTTAATTAATACGAAACTAGAACCTACAAAATATTCTAATACAGTTATTTTTTACAAAAATCATGAAATATAAAAACACTAGTAAATATAATAAATAAAAAAAAATTAAAATTTTAAAAAAATGTTTAGTCTAAACTCCTTTTAAATTGTATAAAATAGATATATAATTTGTATAAATTTAAATTATATGTAAAAATTTATGTCTCTACAAAGTTTAAAACTATAAATTTTAGATATTACAACTTTTTAGATCAATTGCTAAATGACTGATGTAGAAAACTAATGTAAAAAATGTACAATAAAAAGATCTTTTAAAAGTATATATTCCTCTGGGAGTAGATTGGGGCTTGGACATAAGGTCCAGTGTGCTTCGTGACCATGCAGGGTTATGTTAGAAGCTATATACGACCGTGCTTATAAATCTACAACTGATTTGAATTTCAAATTTTAAATTTGAATCTAGATTTAAAATTTTAAGATTGACATATCATATATCTCTCTATAGATAAAATATATCTTTTGAAGGTTAAATAATTATCCTTTTTCATATTCCACACTATTTAAAGATACTTCACTCACTTGAAAGAGATACAGCTTTTACTCTCAAAGAACTTTTGACTTGATGACTTTTGCTTAGTTGACTTTTGACCACTTGTGAAGCTGATTCGGAGTGGAGATTATTGGTGTAACGCCCCAAATTTTATAATATTAATTATTGTTATAAATCTAAATCTAAATGTATATATATATATATATATATATGTGTGTGTGTGTGTGTGTGTGTGTATGTGTATAAGTGTAAATGAATATTGTGAATTTGCATTGAATGCGTAAGGATGGTATTCTTTTGTGTAATGAGTATGACTATGTATATATATATGTGTATGTGTAGATGTATGATTGATGGGTTTGGTGTAACGCTCTAAATTTCAATAATATTAATTATTGTTATTTATATAAATCTAAATGCATATATATATGTGTATAAACGTAAAAATGATATTGAAAATTTGTATTAGATGTGTGATGATGGTGTTTTGTGTGTAATGAGTATGAATATATGTACATATATGTATGTTGTGGATGAGTGTGTGTGTATATATATATATATATATGTGTGTGTGTGTGTGTGTGTATGCATAACTGGATAGGGCTGAAATGAGCTAAGTACCTAAATGTAGGGCATGATACTAGACTATTCTCACTGCAGCGAGAAGGTCCTGAGAGGAAGGACCAGAACTGTCGCCTTCTCGCTATAGCGAGAGATATCTCGCTGTAGCGACAGAGTGACAGTTTGGGATGCATTTCTATAGTTTGGGCCTCACTGTAGCGAGATTCTGTAGAAACCAGAGTGCAGATTCCTCTGAGTTTTTCACTGCAGCGTGAGAGCGTGTCGCTGCAGCAAGAATATCTTGTTATAGCGAGAGTGTCGTAACCAGAAAAGGATTTAAAGAGGGTTAAGGTTCAGGGAGAGTTATTTCTCCCTCTCCCTTCGATCCTCTCATTCTCCAAAGCCCTATTCCACCGATTAATTGCCTCCAAAGCCATTCGAGAGCTTGATTAAAGGTTGAATCCTTGTGGGGAACGCTTGGAGATAAGTTTTAATGGTTAAGGTTTCAGTTTTTTATCCTCTTTCTCTGTTTTCGTGGTTACCCTGGGTTCTCATGGAGTTTCTCCATGTGTTTAGGACTAAATCTGTGAGGGAGAGCACTTCTTAGTGGATTTAGCGCGTGGGACGTCAATCCAATGTGAGGGGGGCTCTATCCTACTCTTTTGTGCAATGAATTATTGTTATTTTGCTTAATATTGTGTTGTGGCTGAGTTAGGGGGTAGGAAATTGCTGAGAAATGTAATGTGGGCCATGTGCCGTTATATGTGAACATTATGTGTGTTGACCCGAACTTGATGGATGTGGATTGTATGTAAATGTTGCATGATAGATGAATATTGGCTATGTGTCGTGTGATGTGAAATGAATATGGGCCTAGTGTCGTGTATTTGAATGCAATGTGGCCGTGGGCCATGTGTAAGCATGATCATTGCATGCGTGAATAGAATATATATATGTGAATGGGCGTATTAGCGCCGTTGTAATGTGCTATGAATGGTTCAGCGATACACTGGAGGTGTGGAAGATGAGGACAGTAGGAATACCTTAGGGAGGAGAGAGTGATGGTGACACCAACTGCGAAACGGGTGCACCACAGGCCACACCTCTCTTTCTGACTAGACCTCTGACCACTATCCTTGCTAAGCGATCTGTGACTGCCCACGTGGTATCCGTGAGGCGGGGGTAACCAGCGACCATTCATTGTTTAAATCTGTGATCACAATACTATAGTGAGTGTGGCTGGTATGTGTATGCATGGATTTGTGTTTTGTACTTATGGATGTGAATTGCTGCCTGTGATTGTGTTTGTTGAATGTATTGGAAAGGTGAGACTCTATGTTGATTGTGTGTTTTGGGTAGTGTAGAGTACTCACCCTTACATTCATTTTTCAGGTAATTAAGACGATTAGCACCAGACTCAGTGGAGGGATGGATGGACTGCTATAGGACATAGTTTTTATTTTAAAATTTGTTGTAACTAAACTAGTTTTGCAGCAATCATTTGATATTAATTTGTAACCCTTCTCTTATTTTGAAGTATTTTATGAAAATTGGTTATTTAAATTTGTGAAAATTCTTATTAAATTGAAATTAAATTTAAGGTGTTACATTTGGATTGGTTGGGCTGAGAATGGACTAAGTGCCTAAGTGTAGGGTCTAATTTTGAGCTGTCCTTGCTGCAGCGAGAAGATTCTTGCTGTAGCGAGACAGCCCTAGGAGGAAAGACTAAAATTGTCACCTTCTCGCTGTAGCGAGAGAACAATAGTTTGAGGTGCATTTCTAGGTGTGGTCTCACTATAGCGAGATTCTGCAAAAATCAGGGTGCAGTTTTATCTAAGATTTTCGCTGTAGCGTAAGGAAATATCCCCTCGCTGCAGTGAGAATATCTCGCTATAGCGAGAGTGTCACGAACATAAAAAGATTTAAAGGGGTTAAGGTTCAAGAAGGGTTATTTCTCCCTCTCCCTTCAAAATCCCTTCGATCCTCTCATTTCCAGACCATTTTCCACCGATTAAATTGCCTCTAAAGCCGTTCGGAAGCTAGATTGAAGGTCGAATCGGTGTGGGGAACGCTTAGAGGTGAGTTTTAATGGTTAGAGTTTCAATTTTTCATCCCTTTCTCTATTTTCGTGGTTTTCCTGTGTTCTTATGGAGTTCTTCCATGTGTTTTAGGCCGCAATCTGGGAATAGGAGCACGTCTATGGTCGAATCTGCGTGTGAGTCTTCAATCCAAGGTAAGAGAGACTCTACCTTACTCTTTTTATGTGTAATTGATTGAATATGGAGTTGTGGCTGAGTTAAAAGGTAGAAAACATGTAAAGAATAAAAGTTGATTGAGAAATGTGATGAGGGTCATGTGCCGCGTGATGTGAATATTGTGTGTGTCTACCCGAAATAGATGAATGTGAATTGTATGCTAGATGTTGCATGATAGAACGAATATTATGAACAAATGTGGGCCCGAGGGCCGTGTAATATAAATGAATATTGGCTATGTGTCGTGTAATGTGAAATGAATCTGGGCCTAGTACCGTGTATTTGAATGTAATGTGGGCTATGTGCTGTGAGTAAGCATGATCATTGCATGCGTGAATGACATATGTGTGAATGAGCGTGTTAGCGCCGTTGCAATGTGCTGTGAATGATTCAACGATACACTGGGGTGTGGAATATGAGGATGGTAGAAATACCTTGGGAAAGAGGGAGTGGTGATGATACTGACTATGAAACGGGTGGCTACACACTCTCTTCCTGACTAGACCTCTGACCACTATCTTTGCTGAGCGACCCGTGACTGCCTACGTGGTATCTGTGAAATGGGGGTAACTGGCGACCATTCATGGTGTAAATCTGTTATCACAGTACCACAGTGAGTGTGGCTAGTGTGCGTATGCACAAGTTTGTGTATTGTACTTATGGATGTGAAATGCTCCGATGCCATGAGTGCAACGATGTTAAATTGGCATAAACTGTGTGATAATGCTGCCTGTGATTATATTTGTTTAATGTATTGGAAATGTGTTGAAGGTGAGACTCTATGTTGATTGTGTGTTTTTGCGTAGTGTAGAGTACTCACCCTTATATTCATTTTTCAGGTAATCAAGACGATCAACATTGGACTCAGTGAAGGAGTGGATGGAACTGCTATAGGACTTTGGATATTATTTTGAAAACTGTTGTATTTGAATAAGTCTTGTATCAACTGTTTGATATATTTTGTAATCCCTTTCTTTATTTGAATGGTTGGTGAAACTTGAATTAAAAATGGACAATTTTATCATTTCAAAAATTTGCAAAATTCTTTATTTATTAAAATTAAATTTAAGGTGTTACAATTGGTAAAGATATAAAATATCTTTTCGGAGTCTAGCAAGTGATAAAGAGCGCTTCTTGGGGACAAAAACTGTTCTCATCTCTTTTCCATTAGAAATCCTCTTGTTTGTGTTTCTATTTTGAATAGCTGTAGATTTCTTTACAATTTCTTTCCTTGTTTATTTCATTATGAGTAACTAAATCCATAATTAGGGTTATGGTAGATTTTTTGCACACTTTATGTGATCTTTATGTTTTGATAACAATTTCCATTTCCTTTTTTTTTATTGGTATTTATCCTCATAAGTTTATAGTTATATATTAGGAATTTGTCACTCTTAATATATCATAATTGATTTCATTAGAAGTAATTGTACCATAATTAACAAACTCATATGCTATTTATGTTTTCCTTTTCTTTTTCCCTTGCATAATCACTGGGAGTAATAGCTTAGGAAAAAATATTAACTTTGCATGACCATTAGGTGTTTATAACTTTAGTATGAGTATTGGCAATCATAGGAAAATTGGAATTATTAAAAGTTGCGTTGTTTTCTTGATCTTTTAATTATCTTTTTGTTTAATTTTAATACTGTCATTTTACTTTATTTTACATTATTTAGGTTCAAGCAATTAAATCATAATATTCTTGGTAATTAAAAGTAATTTATGTGAGACGATATTTTGAAAACTCAATTTGAGAATCCTTTTTAGTACTATTCAAAAGATACACTTACCCATGAACATCAGTGAAATAACATAAATTGAAGATGACAAACATAATTCTTTACTTACATTTTTTAGCTTCTATTAGTAGTTTTGATTGTCATTAATGGACAACAATCTTATGTAAGATTCTAGACACACTAATGATGAATCTCAATTTGTTGTGTTTTCTTCTTCATTAACTCATTTATTTTTAGTATATCACATTGACAAATATTGAATGTTCTTCATTTACAGACACGAGATAAAAAAATATCTAGCAAACATTAATGTAAAAAAAAGTATTTTCTTAAATGTTTTATAACTAATATAAACATGACATTTTTTACATTAGTTGTTTTAAAATTGATGTAAGAAATCTTAACTTATAACCGATATAAAATATTATTTTTAACTGAAGTTAAAAGTGATTCATACACTAATAAATATTTTTTTATTTTGATTTTAAATAAATAGTATCACAATTTATAAAAATTGAATTTAATATCTTAATATCAAAAGTTTGTCTTATATTTATGATTTTAGCACTTATCATATAATGTGTTTTCAATTAACGCTTTTAATTAGTTTATAAAGGAGTGTAACAATCATATTTTAATCAATTCAATTGCATGTAATGAGAATAAATATAAAAAATAAAATTTTAATATATGTAGAAATAAAATTAAAGATTTCTACTTGACAAATATAAAAATATATAAATAATTTTTTAAAATATACATATAAAAAGAAGAACTACGTAACTATTTTTACTATTCATTTTCAAAATCTTTTTTTTATAAATATCTAAAAATTTTCATAAATATTGAAATGTTGTATATATTTATTAAATTATTAAAAAAATTAAAAAAGGTTTATTAAATTAAAATTTTACTTAAATAATTAAAAGTATTTAGATAATATTACAAATTAAGTAGAAGGAGATGTATAATTATTTTAATATTCACCGTCATCCCATTTAATAAATAGGTTATAAAAAACTATGTCTCTCTTGAAAGAAAGATACATGCTCTTAAATTCAGTTTTTATGTTTCATTTTATGACAATAGTAAATTCCTAAAAGGAAGTAATTTTTTTTATTGTGTTAATTTTTAACAGCCTCTTAAATTTAGAAACAAGAGAAAGAAGGTTGAATTTATTTTTAAAAATGATTTTTTTCACTCTTTTAAATATTGATTAGTTTTTCAAAGTAGTGAATTTAAAAAATCAATTATACTGGTTCACCTCAAATACCAAGGTTATGTTCCGTCTTTGATATAGATAAATATTTTCACTATTTTTCATTAAATTTCAAGAATTTACAAACAAAAGTATTATTGTGTTTTTAGTCTCAAATAACCCTAAGTATTTTGAAATGTCTTTTTAGTCAATTATATGCCTTCAAGTATTTTCTACACTTATTAAAGTTACTCTAAACACTTTAAAAAAAATGAATTTAACATAGAGAATAAGAAAGACTTTAAAAGCTTTGATAGTTTAAAAGACTTACTATGACACATTCATCTATCTCTTACATATTACGGATATTTGTTTTAGTTTTTCATTTATTTATTAGATTAAACAAACTTTTTTTTTTTGAAAAGTTCTTTGATTTGTCACATTCTTTGTTAAGACAAAAATGTTTTTTGTTTTTTATCTTCTCCTTTTTGCTATTGTAGTACTTGGTGTTTGAGAATAGAAGATTATGTTTTTATCTTTTTTAAATGAATGTAACTTTACTCTTTTCAATTATGGTTTTGCTTTTATAGTTAATAGTTTATAAAAAGATTTTAAATTAAGTTCCTGAAATATCTTTCTACAGTGATTGTTTTTAATTAATAAGAAAGTTTTAATTTAGTTATTTAAACTTAAAGGATGCGTGATAATTAAACTAAGAGTAAAACAAGTAATTTGAAGCAATAAAGCAACACACTTTCGATTGGACTATTGGAAAGAGAATCTAGGGTGTATGATTTTACCTTTACACTTCTTTATATTTACATTTTTATCTAATTCTAATTTTAATTTCCTTATGATTATGAATCACTCATACAACTTTTATCAATACCCAATGACCATGTAATGTCAATAGTCTTTTCCTAAACTATTATCCTCAATGGTCATGCAAGGTATAAGAAAGAGAAAACATGAAGCATGTATGAGCTTATTAATTTAATAATGATTAGAAGGAAAAAACTAAGCTTGATTTACCTAGTTCTTTGCCACGTTTTATTCTATAAATTAATTAACTATATGTGATACGATCGTTTACTATGTAATTAATTATGAAATGCTAAGAGTGGTCAATTCCTAACATACATTTATATGCATTAAGATATAAATCAATCATAGAGGGAAATAAGAAATATTATTAAATGCAAAGATCACATAAAGTCATGTGAAAGGTTCATCATAATCCTAACTATGGATTTAGTTACTCATTGTAAAGTAAAAATTCAAAATAATTATAAACAAATTCATAAACATGAAAAAAGAAAACAAACTAAAAAAATCTCCCTAGAGAAGGGAATGAAAAGAGCTCTTGTTCTTCAAACATACTTTCGATCAATTATTTGGACTCTAAAGAAGCATTTCTTTGCCTTCACCAGTGATCTCGCTCTTAATGACTCCAAGTATAATCAAAGATACATCAAAATCAGGATGTTCATATTGTTGTCCTTAAGATTCTTTAAATAGGAATTTGGCTCCAAGAGATCGATGATATAACATATCTTTGGAAGAAGATATGATCTGCCCAAAATTTGAATTCAAATTCTTCCTTTGCAAGTTCCAAGAAAAGCCTCCAGTTTGGATTGCAACAGCATAGGAGCATAATCGTGTTTATCATCATGCACAGCCGTGCATGTTCTCAAAGCATGAGCGTGCTTGCCATGTAGCCTAGGCGTGCTTGCTCCTTTTTCCATCAATTTAGGTCCAAAATTCCTCAATAATTCATTAGAGCTCTTAGCAAGCTAAACTTCAAAATTAATAGAATAACCAATGTAAAATCCATTCAAATAAGGAACAAGTATATGAAAATAGGTTGCAAAAACATACCAAAATTCAGACTTATCAACCACTATATTATTTTGATTTAAAAACTACAAGCATTTCACATTCAAATGATATAGCAGCCAAGAGCTCTTTAAGCTATATGAGCAAAGATCTCCCTTCTATCTCCTCCCACAAGGTTTATTATGAATGCTTTATTGGTTTTCTCCAAGCTATAGGATTTGAGATTTTCTTCGTCTTCAAGTGTGCACACCTCATTAAGTATACAAACACGAGTCTAAAATTATACTTAAAAAAGTTAGGAATAAAAAATGTAAAGAAATTTAATATAACATTGTTAGCTAAATTATTAGATATATTTGAATAAGCCTTCAACTGTTACTAGAATAATAGAGGTTGTTAGCTTTGAATAAGTCACTTAGTTCTACTAGAGTTCTGTTTCCTTATTTTTTAGGTAGTAATGGGATATCAGCGAAATAATTTTTTTTGAGTTATTTTCCTTTAGATATTTTTCTATTTGAAAGCTGGCTATATATATTTCATATAGCACATGAATAAAATATAGTTATCCTTTCTTTATCAAATACTTTAGCAGCTATTTTTCTTTTATAACATTTTGGTATCAGAGCCTCTTGTAGGCTTGATACAACATAGTTGTAGCTAGCTAATCTGTAAAGAAAGATAGAGAGTGATAGAAACAAAAAAATACTTTTGTGTAACCTACAATTCCTAAGTTTGATGGTCACTATGATCATTGGACGATGTTGATGGAGAATTTTCTATGTTCAAAAGAATATTGGGGTTTGGTGAAAAATGGATTTTCAGTTGCATCTACTGGAATGACACCACTGAGGCGTAACAGCACCAAATTGATGAATAGAAGCTTAAGGACTTGAAAGCGAAGAATTATCTTTTTCAAGCCTTGGATCGTTTCATTCTTGAGATGATTCTTAAGAAGGACATTGCACAGGACATATGGGACTCTATGAAGATGGAGTACCAAGGTTCGATGTGGGTTAAGCAAGCTCAATTGCAGGCATTGAGGAAGGAATTTGAGACACTCCATATGAAGGCTGGAGAGAATGTGAATGACTATTTTGCATGTACACTTACGATTGCAAACAAGATGAAAGCTAACGATGAAAACAAAAGTGACATAAAAGTAGTGGAATTGCGATCTATTACCCTGAAATTCAACTACGTGATCTATTCAATTAGGGAGGCACAAGACACTAGCAAACTGGCTATAGATGAATTGCAAAGAAATTTGCTAGTGCATAAGCAAAGGATGACTAGCCCAGAAGAGGAATAAGCTTTGAAGGTGACTTATAAGGAATCTTCTTATAGAGCCTTACTGAGGACGAGGTCAAGGATGAGGAAGGGCAAACTTCAACAAATCCACTATTAAGTGCTTTAATTGTCACAAACTATGGCACTTCCAATCATACTGAGATTTCTGAAGAAATGTTGCTTATGGCTTAGGTTGGAGATGAACAACTCTAGAGAGATGATTGGTTTTTAGACTCTGGTTGCAGCAATCATATCTGCAATAGAAAAGAATATTTTGCAGACCTCAATGAGCAATTTACAGACAATGTGAAGCTAGGCAATAACGTAATCTTGGTGGTGAAAGGAAAAAGAAATGTGCAGCTGCAGGTTAACAATCAAATACAGGTAATAACTGAAGTTTTTTATGTGCCCGAGTTGAAAAATAATTTGCTAAGTGTTGGACAACTTCAAAAGAAGGGATTAGTTGTGCTTATTCAACATAATAGTTGTAAGGTTTATCATCTTGAAAGGAGTGTTATCATGAAATTTGCAATGTCCTCCAATCACATGTTCAAAATTGCAACAGTGTCTCTAGCATTTGGTACAACTTGCTTCAATACAGCAACTGAAGATGCTGGTCAATTATGGCATTATCACTATGTTCATTTGGGTTTCAATGGACTCAGCACTTTGCAGCAGAAAGAGATTGTAATGGGTCTGCCGCAGCTGATAAAACCATCAAGAGTGTGCAAAGAATGTTTGAATGGGAAGCAACAACGAGATCCATTCCCCAAGAAAAGTGCTTGGAGGGCTGAATTGCCATTACAACTTATTCATTTTGATTTATGTAGTCCTATTCAACCAATTTCCAACAGCAATAAGAGGCATTTCATTTCTTTCATTGATGATTATACTCGAAAGACATGGATCTATTTTCTACATAAGTAATCAGAAGCATTTAAGTTCTTTAAAGATTTTAAAGATAAGGCAGAACGTGAAGCGGATTTGCAAATTAAGGGTCTTCGAATAGATCGTAGAGGTGAATTCATTTCATTAGAATTCTCATATTTCTGTGTTGAAAATGGGATAAAAAAGTAACTTACTACTCTGTATTCACCTCAACAAAATGGCTTTGCTGAGCAAAAGAATGGTACCATTATGAACATGGTTCGAAGCATGATGATTGCAAAAGGTATCCCAAAGAGTTGAGCCAGAAGCTGTTAATTGGGCAGTTCATGTTCTTAATAGAAGTCTGACATTAGCAGTGCAGAACAATATGCCAGAGGAAATTTGGAGTGGGAAAAAACCTTTTGCTAGGTATTTTAAAGTCTTTGGATGTGTGGCTCATGTACATGTGGGACATAACTCTCAAAATAAATTGGATAAACATAGTGTAACATGGATTTTATTGGGAGTTAGTGAAGAATCAAAGGCGTATTGACTCTATAATCCCATTGATAGAAAGATAATTATCAGTCGGGATGTTATATTTAAAGATGATGGATGCTAGAATTAGAGAGAAGAATTCACAAGCTCAATTCAATCTGAATTGGATTGGCATGACAATGAAAGCGATGTTGAAGGGGATAATGGTCCAGAGGAAGAAATGAAAGAAGAAGATGATGAAGAAGGATCTACACAACAAGATGAAGTGGCCCAACAAGAAGAGGCTTATGAACAATAACTTCTAAGAAGGCAGCACACTCAACCTTCTTGGATGCATGATTATGTAATAGGTGAAAGGTTATCTATCAATGATTTTGAGTCACATTTGACTGTCGATAGTGGAAATAATCCTGTTCACTATGAAGACAAAACAAAGAATCCAATTTGGAAAAAAGCCATAAAAGAAGAAATTGAAGCTATAGAAAGAAATAGAACGTCGTATTTAACTGAGCTTCTAGGACGTGCTAAGAAGATTAGGGTTTAATGAATCTTCAAAACTAAGGATGATGAGAAAGGGAGATGTTAGTAAGCATAAAGCACGATTGGTGGTTCGGAGATATACTCAAGAATATGAAGTAGATTACAAAGAAGTGTTCGCTCCTGTAGCACGCATGAATACTATTTAATTCATCATTACTGTAGCTGCTCATCATAGATGGCCCATCTACCAATTAGATGTCAAATTTGCCTTCTTGCATGGGTAATTAACTGAAGATTTTTTTGGTGAACAACCATAAGGATTCAAAAAAAAAAGGGAAGGAAGGAAAAGTCTACAAGCTGAATTGTGCTCTATATGGCTCAAAATAGGCCCCCAGGCTTGGTACAGTCGCATTGAAGGCTAGTTTCTAAGTCGTAGATTTGCAAAATGTGAGTATAAACCCCCTTCATGCACTAAGGTGGAGGAGAACAGTATTATGGTGGTAAGTTTGTATGTGGATGATTTGATTTATATAGAAAATGATGATGAGTTGATGATGGAGTTCAAGAAATCAATGCAGTCAGAATTCGCTATGACGGACATAGAAAAAATGAAATTCTTTCTTGGTCTTGAAGCAACACAGCAAGCTAATGGTATTTTTGTGTGTCAAAAAAGTACGTGATAGATCTTCTAGAGATATTTGGAATGAGCAATTCAAATTTCACTCATAATCCAATGGTTTCATGAAGCAAATTAGGCAAGGATGAAGAAGGAAAATGGTTGATAAAATACTCTACAAGTAGATGGTCGGTAGTTTAATGTACGCAACTACCACACAACCAGTCATCATGTATAGTGTGAGTCAAGTTAGTCAGTTCATGGAAAATCCAAAGGAGTTTCATTTTCAAGCAATAAAGCCAATCATACGCTATCTCAAAGGAACTTGTGAATTTGGATTGTTCTATCAAAGAAATGGAAGAATATATCTAATTGGTTAATGGATAGTGATTATGCTAATGACGTTGAAGACAGAAAAAGCACATCAGGCTATGTTTTCATGATGAGTGAGGTTGCTATTTCATGGAGTTCGAAAAAGCAACTAGTGGTGAGTCTATCAACAACTGAAGTAGAATTTATAGCAGCAGCTGGAAGTTCTTGTCAAGTGTGTGGCTTAGACGAATACTTGAGGTAGTGGGAAGAAATCAAATAAGCCCTATGATTATCTATTGTGACAATAGTTCTACCATAAAGTTGCTAAAGAATCCAGTTATGCATGGGAGGAGTAAACACATCGATCTATATTTTTATTCTCTAAGGAATCTTACAAGGAATGAAACTGTTAAGCTACAACATTGTAGTTCACAAGAACAAGTTGTTGATGTCATGACAAAGCCACTCAAGTTAGAAAACTTTGTTCAAATGAGAAGGAAGTTAGGAGTTGTCGCAAATGTAAACTAAATATGTGTGATGATTCAGTTAAGGGTGAGAATATTAGATATATTTGAATAAGCCTCCAGTTGTTACTATAATACTGGAGGTTATTAGCTTTGAATAAGTCATTTGGTTTTACTAAAGTTCTATTTCCTTATTTTGTGGATAGTTATAAGATATCAACAAAATAATTTGATTGAGTCATTGTCTTTTAGATATTTTTTTGTTTGAAAACTAGCTATATATATTTCACATAGCACATAAATAAAATATAGTTATCCTTTCTTTATTAAATACTTTAGCAGCTATTTTTCTTTTATAACATAAATGCACGTTTGAAATTATTACAAGAAAAGAACAACCAAAGGTGTAAGGTGTTTTTTCTTGAAATATATTGAGTTTGAAGTACTTATGAAGAAAGAATATTTCTTGAAAGGATTTGTATGGCAGAAGAATATAGATAAAATTGGAAAGGGAAAAGAGTTAAAAAAATAGTTTGAACAAATATTGCGAAAAAGGTGAAGGATGAGAATCTACTATTTTTAGGTACGATAAATGAATTAAAGATCGAGAATTGAAAGTGAAGCTTAGAAAGTTGTGTTTTATGTTTTTTTTTTAAAAAAAAAAGAAATCAAAGAGATTATGATTAAGAATGTAAGAAAATGTAGCGACGAGTCCTAGATTTGAATTTCATTGGGATGAGGTATGTTTGAAGAGATACATTTTTTTTAAGATATATTTATTAATATTGAAAATTACTTATTAATGTTGAAAACATGTAGAGATAGAATTTTGAGACGATAAATAATTATTTGATTTTAACAGTACAAAAGTTTTTATAATACAATGAATGCTTACTAATCAAGTTATTTTTAGCCAAATTAGATAATAAATGTTCCCCAAAAGTTAAAGCATTTGGATGGAAAGTGTTGTGAGATAGATTACCCATAAAAAAAATCTAAAAAGAAAGGAGTTTTAGTAGACGATGAAGAATGTAGTTGAACAATTTTCTACTTGAAGTAAGAATTATTAGAAAATACATTTTTTTATTTATGTATTTCATATTAATATTAATATGCTTGTGTATATTTAGAAAAAAAATGGCTAATTAATAAATCATTATGTCTTACTAAATTATTCTAAATAATCAATTAATGGTAATTTTGCATTGAAGGATAAACTATATTAAAATGATAGGGTGATATTGATGAAAAGTTTTAGTTGTTCTGGTTGCAATTTTACACAAGTTTAGGGATTAATTGATATTGTATATTCTATCATAATTGCACTACTTAATTACATTTTTCTATGATAAAATAATTACAATACATAATTGAGATATAATTAATTGATATTAAATGTTAAAATTTGAAAAATTTAAACCTGAATGTTTCAGAAGAAGCAGAGTAATGATGATAATATAGAATGATAAAGAAACATATTTTTATGAGTTTTTTTTATGTATTAACTAAATAAATTATGAATTATGTGTTTTTTTTAAGGTAAATATATTTAAAAAAACGTAAATATTCTTTAATATTTTGGTATAATTTAAAGGGAGTATTCAATATCCTTTTAAATTTAGAAGTACGTACTATTTTTTAATTTTGTTATGAAAATATGTTTAAATGATTATGAACTTTTCTTAAATTTTTCTATTGTAATAGTTATGCATTTATATTATTATATATCACTTTTAAAATCAATAAAATTTTATCATTTTTTTTTGTAAATGTGGTAGGTGAAAGAAGGGATAGGTAATGCCTCACTTCCTCTCAACCGTTTATATTGGCTCATTTTAGCTAAATTTTTACAAAATGTCGTAAGAAAAAAAAATATAAAAAATAAATTTAAGTTTTCTTATAAACTAAAATTAATTTATATTTCTCAATTGTTTTAGAAATTATAAAAAAAAATTCTAATTTATTCTAAAATTTAAAATATAAATTATTTTTAAATTATAAAAATTATTTATATTTTTTATTAATTTTTTTTATAAATACTTCTCTAATAATCCAATGCAACACCAATTTATCTTGGCATGCTTCATCTACTTATTCTTATATTAAATCTACATCTACTCAACTAGCTTCACCTAATTATAACTTGTCTTTAATCATGAATTTAAATTTTTATTTTAAATTTGAGCCGCAAACAAAAACTGTGGTCGGTATTCATTCACTAAATTATTCTTTTCAAGCCTTTTATGTTAGGCCTTTTAATTTTTTATTTAATATCTTTTGTTTTATTTGTACTTTAATATGGGTTATGATAATATATTAAAAATTTATTTATGGGTCATTGTCAAGAGTACGAGAAAGTGAGTTGATAAACGTTTTAGCTTAATATGATACATAAATAAATAATATATTAATGTCATTACATGTGTATCTATCTATGTGTAATATTATATGCAAATGGATATAAGTAATAAAATAAATATTAAAAAAATTATCAATGCACCATTTTTCATCTTTTTTTAATGCAACATAAAGTAACTTTTACTTAAAAACTTTTTTACTTTCAATTTCTTAAACTATGTGCGTATGCATATATGAAGCTCAAAAAATATTTATTAAGGCATTCTTCCAATCAAAACCATTTAGGAACTCTCAAGACAATACATCAAATTAACTATCAACAAAATTTAGGTGCAGATATTTAATATACTTATAAATAAATTACACTAACACATTCTTATTAAATTTTACTTAATATTTATTTTTTTAATCCAACACAAATTTATTTTAATTTATATAATATTTGTTAATACTAAATATTACATATTTTTATTCCAATGGTAATGGATGAAAGTTAAAATAAAGTTATAGCATTGATATTTTAAGATTTAAATCAAACTCGAAGTTAAAAATATTTAAATCATAGAAAAACATGTGTAATTACTTAATTAACTTAGGTAGAAATCTTAAAAATATATTTAAAAGGAACAAAATTTTAAAATAATAAAGGTACGGCTACTAGTTTAAAATAACTACAATTTGACATTTAAAATAATATAAGTTAATAACAAGTATCATACTTTAAAAAAGAATAAATTCAGAGATTAAATTACTCTTAAAAATTATATTTTAATTTAATACATGAGAGTTTGCGAGGAAAAAATGTTTCTTTAAATGAAAGAAGCTTACAGATTTTAACATGTTACAGTTGATTAAGATCCTAGTGGTAGTTGAAGATAAGAAGGGACTTTGCTTTTGCATGTTGGGAATTATATTCACTGGGATGTTTCGATATATAATCATTAAGTTTGTTCACACAGAGGCATGCATGAAAATTATGGTTAAGACATTATACTTTGAACTATATATTATTGCTTCACTGTGTCTTGGTACTCTCATTTGGTCGCGGGTGTTTAGAACATAGAGCAACGTAAGAAGATTATTCATAATTAATTTACATGCCATGCAGGAGAGTAAATTTCTCCTTTTCAATTCTGTGTACTTTTCATTAAGGGACATTTGGTGGATTTCTCAAGGTGTATCATGATCTAGTATATACGACTTTTACATGATTTGTTGCGTAGGAGAATGGCTTTTCTACTTGTGATTAATTTATCTGTGCTCTTTTATGCCTCTCATTTAGTTATAATGAATTTTTGGCTTTTCAAAACACAAAAGAATTTAAAATATGAGTGTGAGTATGTAATCAATCACCAATATTCAATTATGATAAGGCATAAACATTTGTCTAGAGAGAAAGAGAGAGAGAGAGGGACGTGTCATTTGCTTTCTTCTCCCAAATAACATACACGCAGTCGCTGTTCTACACTCGAAAGTCGAAATGCATCCAACCATTCCTTTGTTATACATCATGATAAGCTAGTTGCTCAAGTTCTTATCCAAAGATTGAAGGATTCACAGTTCCAATAAATTGAGGAAACTTCCTTGTAATTTCTCATGTTATGTACTCGAGTCGATTAATGCCAAATGGAAATCACGATGTGTCTCAAAAGTTTTGGACTTAGTGGTACTTGCTTTTCATGTACAGAATTAAATTATAATTTACTGTATTAGAACAGAAATCATATATATCACAGTAACGAAAAATAAGTAATAGCTAATCCAGAGTTATTTTGATTGAATTTAAACCATATAAGAATGTGATTCTAATTTCTAAATAGATGTCGGTAAAATTTATGTTAATATGTCTTCCCACCAGTTAAAAATATGATTAGAATAATTTTAAAGTTTGAATTCATATATAAAGTTAGATGATATTTTTTTAATATAGTATTATAATCTATCCATTTTAAATATTATTTTATTTATAAATATTCAGTTGCAAGTTTTACAAATAAGATATTTGAGTCTTCACACAAGATGTTTATGAGGGAGTTAGACTTAATTTTACATTCTCTATCATCTTATTACATTTATCTTTGTGGTAGCTAAATTTGTCTTCCTATTTTCATAAAAAGGTAATGCGAATACGAGATGTACACACTAGTGTAGAAATCATGTGATGGTTAAGTGACAGATCTGCAATTATTGAGTTGAGCAGGCTCAATTTGGATAAATTTTTATGAAAATTCTTGTAAAAAAATAAATTAATACAAAAATAAATTAGTATAAAAATTAATAATTTTTTTTATAAGTTAGAATAACTTATATTTCATAATTTTTTTAAAGATTCTTTGATTTTATTTAACTTTTATAAAATTTGATAAAAAAATTTATTTCTAACATATTAAAAAAGTTATTTATTTTTATACTAATTTTTTCTTTTATAATAAAATACGTTAATAAATTATATCTGAGAATCTTTAAAATACTTCAAAAAGTATCATTTGCTAACATATTTTTAATATATATCTTTATTTTGAGTCTAATTATACTCTTTTTCATTGTAACTTTTGAAATTTAGAACTCCATATTAAAAAATCGAAAGAAAAAGTAAAGCCAATTGTCTTTCCCACTCATTTATGATTTATCATGATCCAAAGCATCGAGGAAGTTTCGTCGTGATTTCTCACCATGCATGCTCCTAAAAGCTGTTTATAAAATCATGCGGGGCAAGCAAACTAGAATAAGAAAACATTGGCAGCTAAGTAACAAAAATTGTATGTGTAATATATAATTTATTTGGAGAAAAACATATCTCATGGAAAGTTTGTCGGTTGTAATAGCTGATTTTCTTAATAAAAATATCCTTTATGAATATTTTGGCAATGGGATGTCATTCAGTTTGGGTAATAATGTCTAATAATAATTAAAAAAAAAAACATAAAGTTAAACTAGGTACGTATTTAAAGTAAACAAAAAATAAAAAATAAAAATTGTTCAAGTCTATGCTAAAGGTGTCAAATGGAAATAAAATCTATGGACCAGTTCTCAAAGCTCTATGATTAACCCTACTTTTAATTAGTCCTTTTAATAGAGATGTTCAGCCCTAAATCCCCTAAATCATAAATTAAATGGGTTTAGAAAACATAAAAATTATGTACTCTTATTTTTCTCTCACTAGTATTTTAATATTTTTTATATTTTAATAATTTTTAATAAATTTTAACTAATGATTAAAAAATGTTCAAAAATATATAATAATGATTATGATTGCCTTTTGTTACTCATTTGCATCTCCATATAGTTAATTTATTCTTTCAATTCCAGAACTCGTTTCGTTTTTGTTGTTGTGTGTTTGTCTCTCTCTTGCGGAAAAGAGAAACATAATAATTATACTTTTATCATAAACAAATATCATTTTCTAAATTTTTAGATTTGTTTTTATTTTCTTTCTCTTTTTACTTTATCTCATCTTTTAATATGAAAGTGTCCATTAAGTATTTAATTATTAAATTTTAAAAATATTTTTGATAAATTAAACAATTTAAACTCCCATTTTTAACTTTAAAAAACAACACGATCAAACTTGATTACTATATTTTTTAAAGTTAAACTTGAGCTGTGAATTATTTATGCCCTAAATTAGTTAAAGATTATTAATAATCACATTAAAATTAATTAATAATATCATAATTTAAAATTAAGATCAAATGTGTATACACACATGAACAATAATATTTAAATAAATTTATAGTCGCATTGTTATTCTCAAAATTAAAATTATTATATTTTTATATAATTAGAAAACAATATTTTTATTATTTTTTTAAAATAAAAAAGATGACATAATTATAATATAAGAATTATCATGAAAACTTTAAAATTGAATAAAAAAATACAATTATTATCTAACGGTAATAAGAAAATAACGTAAAAATTTTTACAACATACAAACTTTTTTATTAATTAATTCATTGGCTTGATTTATTTACACTCTCAAAAGTAAATATTTAAACACTTCACAAAAACAAGAGTATAAAATAAAAAATTAAAATATAAATTTAAAATATTTTTCACTAATGTTTCTTGAAACAAAAAATTTGAGTGAACATATAACTTTTACCTTCATCTTTTAAGATATTTTATTTTAACAACTTCAACAATTTTCATTTTGATTGTAATTAATAAACACATCTTTTGCTTTCAATATTCACATCAACAATCGTAATTTAAAGAATTATTATACATCATTATAAAGAGTATACTACACATCTTATATCATTGCTAACCAATGTTTGTGTTTTATCATCATGCAGCAATGTCCATGTATTACCATCTCATAACTTAAATCATTTTTAACTAATGCTAGCAATTCCTATTTTATAAATGAAACATGCTCAACTCATACCTTATTAACCTTTTTTACTTTTATGCGCTAACAAACCAAAGTTTTTTTCTTGTAATTTGTAGATTATTTTTTATCGTTGTTTGTGATTACTTGCCAAAGAGAGTGGTTATATGTTTGGGTTGAAAGTTAAAAATAGACAGAGTTCTTAGAGAATATACTGAATTAAGAGATTTATTTGTACAAAGGAAACGACTTTCTAAATTTAGTGTGTGCTCATAAATTAATTTATTAGAGATATTGACTTAAGTAATGACTTTTGTTTGTAAATTCTGCTAAAAGGAGAATATGTTATTTTACTAACCTCATTTTGATAACTTATTTCTTTTTTTTTTAACTATATTTTGTCTTGTGATATATTTTGGTGCATTTGTAATTTTTTCTTGATAATTAATTTTATTTTTTATGAACATTATATTGTTTTATGTCCTAAATCCTGATTGAATCAAACAATGAAAAATGAAAGCAAGAACTAGATTTTTTACAAAGTTGCTAATTTTGATTTAGTTTTGCTTAAGGATTAGTCTATATTCAATGAGTAGAGTGTAACACCCTTAATTCCTCATTAAGTCTATAATAGAATTGAACTTTTCCTATCATTAAGTCTATTTATGAAAATTTCAAAGATTTTATCAAAGAAAAAAAAAGTGATTTATGTCTTTAATAATTTCCATCACACAGAAATCAATAAGAAAATAAAGTACACAGCTAGATTTCATTATGTACATAAGTTTAATATTTACAAACTGTTTCTCAAAATGCATTACGACTTAAATTACAAATTTACAAAATCAAAATATATTAAGTCCCAATGAGCAGATCACTCCTATCCAAAAATGTAACATCCATCTTTCATATTAAAATTAATTTATATTTAACACTAATATTATCAAAACATAATTAGCAAAATTTTTATACTTTGTATAAATGGTACAGTATGAGAACACGAATTAGAAAAACTTGACGAATTTACAATATTTCTTTAGAAATATACAAATATATTCTTAACACAAGATTTCTCTTTTAAAATGAATGAAAATACATTAAAGATTTATACATCTATTTCATAAAACTTTATTATATACGAGCAGTTCCTTTCCTACAACTCCTTGATGAGTATGACCCTAGAATGGATCATTTGTCTCTATTTCTTCTCTTTCATTACCTGAAAATAATCAGTAAGGGTGAGTATTTCTCGCCCACTAAATCTCTTTTAATATATCTTAACTAATACATGGAGTCATACAATCATTCATCAAGCACATATAACATTTCACTCATTATACTTATATTTCTATGTTGATCTGTATGTTATTATACATATATCATATCATTTCAATTCATGTATCACGATACATCTGTCCCAGTAACACCTGTCGATGTACTACAACACACATACCATAACAACATGAACTGATATACTACGATACATATATCATATTATACATATTCTTTACCATCTCTCATTTATATCACTTTTTATCATAATAATTGCCCCTGGGATCCTTTGAAGACTTCTAGCATAGATAGTTGCTGCTTGGCTGCAACATCACAGATACACGTGTGCTGCCTCAGCTCCTTTTAGCAAAGGTATAGTCAGGAGTATCATCGAGAGATGAGGGTGTGGCCTATTAATGTTTATTTTCAATAATTTATTGTGCACCCTTTTCATTGTTAACGTTCACCATCCTCATTTTCTCAAGATTTTCTAAATCTTCTCCTTAACTTTATACTCCCAGTGTATCGCTGTACTATCTATACTCATTCTCAGCATTTCTCATTTCACATTCCTTTCTATCAATCAGCATGTCATGATTCATGAGTCACAATTTATATAAAAATTTATAAATGACAATATACATGATAACACATCTTTCAACGTTCTATAATTTGTATTATAATCACTCTGTTTCAAATTACGTGAACTCATGCATTATAACCACGTATCATATTCTCATTTCTCATTTATATATGACATGCTTTCACTTCCAATTAACATTTCATTCATATTTCCATCATTCATTCATATACACGCTTCCAATTTCAATCATTCTATTCATATTGCATACATTTTAGTCATCATTTCACATCTATACTTATTACATCATACTAGTCCAACATATCAAATTATCAGGCAATATTACATTATATCACCAATGCAATACATCAATCATATCATAAAGACTACCACACAAGCTCACATCATACAATCAGTATAATCTGCCGAGGGTCGGACACCTTCAAACTTAGCTCAATTCGCACAATACCAATATATGTAGTCTTCTAACTTAAAGTTCGTCATCGTATATCTTTTAGTACTTAATTCATATACACCCTTAGAAACTTAGTTTTGAAACCTCTTAAAGTTGTCCTAGCTCATATCTTTCTTTTAAAAATATGATATTATCAGTTCAAATAAACCCAAATCTTTCTTTATGTCAAAATACCCATTTATCATATGATATTATCAAGATCTACCAATCTTTTCTAAGTGAGATGCCCATGTTTCTCATAGAACCACTAGATCTATATATACATATAACTACAGCTAGAAAATACTTCCCTTACCTGATAACGATTCCTCCAAACTAGTTCTCTGAGTGATCTACGGAGAGATTCCACACTATCCACAAAGAGATCTTCCAAAAGATAATATTTTCTAAGTATTTTGAGGTAGAGATCTTAAGATGAGAAGAGAACCGAAGAAAAAGAATGAAATAGAGATCTGAGCTCTGAGAAACTTACTTAGATCTAAGAAGAACGGATGTTTGAGCTTAAATCTGAAGAAGATCCAGAGTTATTGGAGGTTTTCTCTGAGAAAGGAGAGGGAGAGAATGAAGAGGATGGAGAGGGATATGTGATTTGGTTAAAAATGATGGTTTTAGGGCAAGACTTCCTTAAATATCTCTCAAACTCGCGACTTTCTCAATACGGCGAAAAAATCAGAAGTTTTCTTCCTTTGTTGTCTGTCATTCTAGCTACAGTGAGAGCTCCTCGCTATAGCGAGAGAGTAGCATTCTCACTACAGCGAGAGATTCTAGCTAAAGCGAAAGGGCTCCAGAATGTTCCATTTTCACTGCCTCATTCTCGCTACAGCGAGATATCCCATAGTTCACATTAATTAAACACTTCTAATTTCAAATAACATGCACAAATAACTAACATTAATTGTAAAAATAATAAATTATAAAATGAAGATGTTAGAACTATCGAGACCATGACCCTAGTCTTCATTTATATGCCAGCCTTCTATCTCGGCTAGCTCCTCCGAAGTCAACTCCTCATCCTACCCGAGGTCTCTAGTGTCAACCACAACCTCAGTATCAGTCACCTATTCTGAGGTAAACTGGGTTGGTCTACCATGTTGGTGGTGATCTAGAAAAGTGTAGACATAGTTTATTGCATCTAGTGTCCTAACCAAACCTCTATATATGTACAAGCAAAGAACATTCAAAAATTCCTTTAGGGTGAATGGTATTGCGGGTCAATACATACAATTAGCTAGTTTCATATTTCATACCTCAAGTATATCTTTGTAACTATTTACACTAATTCCTTTATCAATTTTTCACCCATAATATCCCTTCTTTCATCTTTATTCTCATCATAATACAATTTCACCAATGTCATTCATATATAATCACTTCATCAATCAATTTGCCAAAGGTCAGACACTTCTGGACTTAACACAAATCATATATTACAACAGTTATATTTCATATCATACAGAGAATAATTAAGTATACATCAACTTATTCACTCAAGGTCAAAGAAACATGCATCACCAATCTTTTTTAACATTAAAAATCATTCAAACATATATTTACAACAAAGAAAACACACTATCATGCTCTCAAAAGTACAAAATATCTGTTATTTTCTAATAATGGGATAAAGCTCTTCTTACCTCAACAAGATGATTATGTACGGGTTTTGTGAAAGATGATTATGTACGGGTTTTGTGAAGGATCTTACTTAAAGACTGAGTTCTTCTTAAATATTACAAGAAATCCCTTTTAGAGATGAGGAACAAGAAAACAGCTAAGGAAATGAAGAACCAAGCTTTAAGAACTTACCAAATAACAAGAGGAATGAACTTCCAAACTTGGATTCGAAGAAAGATAAGGTTTACTAAGGGTTTTTCTAAGAGAAAAGAAGAGAGAAGTCAGAGAAAATTGAGATTTCATACCTTGAATTATAATCCAAGTTTTTTAACTTGAAAACTCTTAAATATCCCTCGACTCGCAACATTCTCGCTATAGTAAGAGCTTTCTTGCTATAGCAAAAAAAACTAGATATCTTTTTCCCTTGCTGTTTGTCATTTTCGTTGCAACGAAAATCTTCTTGCTCTAGTAAGAAGTTTTCACTCCAGCGAGAGTGTTAGTTGGGTCCACCTTATCCACTTCTCGCTACAACGAGACTCCCTCGCTACAATGAAAAGGCTTCAGAGAGCCTGATTTTTGTATGACTTTTCTCGCTACAGCGAGAAATCCTGTAACTCACACTTCTAAAACTTCCCTAATTTCAAACATGCATCAATAATTATCCTACAATACAAAATTAATAAATAACAAAAATGAGGGTGTTACATAAAGTGCACATGAACAAAAAAAACTTTTGACTCAGTGGGAGAGGTTTGATAGGTGAAGTTTAATTGCTATCAAGAGGATTATCTTTGGACATCTTTTGGGTGACTTTTTGAATAACATTATAGCTAGGAAGTTACTCACCATTGTAGGAGAAAAGTACCAAATGTCTAATAATGTTAATGTCTAATGAAACAATTAGTAGAAATGAGATATGACAATGTTAGAGAGTAAAAGAATTAATTATGAAGATGGTTTAAAACCAAACTAAAGGAAAAGTTAACCAATTTAACTTTAATGAAAAATCAATTGTTGAATATGCCTTCAATTCACTACATGCTAAGTTTATACAAATCAAAACTACTCATAATACTATTGATGCCAAGTGGAGTGTAAATGGCCTTATTACTAAGTGTGTTGATGAGGAAGAAAAACTTAACTAAAAAAAAGAATGACATAACATTTTTGTCTATTCATGACAAACTACTTCTAGCAAGGGAAACTGGCAAAATGAAAATTATACATTTAATAATTCTCATAGATATTAAGGTTCAAGAAAATCAAGAGTCAACACAACAATATAAAATACCCTAAGATGGTTATCTATAAGAAGAATATTAAGTCTATGCGACTATGTGTTTCTTATTTGGACAATTATGGAATTTTTCATTTTTATTTTTGAATTAAAATATTTTTTATGCGATTACATATTTTTTTTGTTTACATAATTCTTTTTTAATGAACTATTTGACAATGTTGTTTCATTTTTTATTTATGTTTTGTTTGTTGAAGTATGATGAATTGATGTAACTTGTTAGAATATTTGTTGAATGAAGCCTTAAAAACAAATATTTATGATCTCAATAGAGTTTCTAATAAATATATTTCTCAAACTCCTTTTGAACTTTGAATACAAAGAAAATACAGTGTGAACTATCTTCAAGTTTAGGTTGCCCAGTTAAAAAAAAAAAAAGAAGAAGAAGGTAAGTCCATGAAAGCCAATTGTTTTAAATTTAATGTAGTAGATCCAATTATATCATATAATGAGATTGAAACTATTATTCTACCACTACTTATCTCTACTATTGTCATTTCAACAATTCTTTTAGTTGAGAAGTTCAAACTATTCTAGTTTAGAATGAAAATTAGTGTATTTATTCTAAGTTCAATAATAAGAGTAAATTGTTAAACCTAACATTACTTTGATAGTTGACATTTTTGTTGTATACAAATCTATTCCTTGAAATGATCATTGGATAGTTGTTAAGAAAGTTATGAGATATTTGTAGAGGATTGAAGAGTGTGTACTTATGTATGGTAGAGTTAGCAATTTGGAGATTGTGGAGTATATGGATTCAGACATTAGACGGTGGCCTACCCATAGGAATTGACTTTAGAATACATCTTTATTAATGACGAGAGGTTTCATATCCTAAAAGAATAAGAAATTGACTCTGGTTGCCTTTATTATATTAGCAAAATTTGTTGTTTATTTTCTTGTTGACCCTCATATTGTTTGGTTAAAAAAGTTAGTGACAAAACTTTTTAGTATGAGTTTCATTGCTAAACTATTGAAGATTTTTTTGTGATAATAACATAGTGTTCAACACTAATAAAATTACAAATAATTTTAAGTACTTAAAAAGAAGGATTTGACAAATAGAGATCTTGTAAAAAAAATGACTTAGTTATTGAATATATTAATACATATTCTAAGATAAATAATTCTTTAACTAAGGGGGTTGAACTTTTTTTTATCTAAATAATACAATTTTAAAAAATAATTCTCAAAATAAGATTTATTTAAAACTAATTTTCTATCTAGTGCTTTTTTTGTCATGTCAACACTAGCATCGATTATGCAGGGACGATAGTAATTTTTTGTTATTAATTTAACACACTATCAGTCATCATGGGTCGATACTACGTGTAACTTGAAAAATTAGCAAAGAAAATAAGTGGAAAAATAATAAAATAGTATTAGAGGAACTTAGATGATATAAAACATGTGTCATAGCTAGACGAGTATCAAAATAAATAGGGACGATAGACATTTAAAATGGATGGTCGACAGGGAGAAAGCACACCACGTGTGTAGATCTTAATAATTATCGGTTCTGACATACGACTGAATTATTGTCCTATCTTGAAAAATATTTGTTAAGATGTTGACACGTGGCCTTTTGGGAACCAGAACCACAAACAGTTTCTTCTTTACTTACCTGCATTGTTTTTTTCTCCATTAATGTCTACTTTAGAAAATTGTTGAGTGATTTTGAAAAATTTCTTCAAAAAAATTTGTTTTTCTGCTATATTATTATTTGAGAAATCAAAAGGTAAGAATTAATTTGTGAAATAATTGATATTTTGTTGAATTGCAGAAAAAAATAGATTTATTGATCTATTTGTTAGTATGTATAGGTTATGGAAAAAATTGTATATAAAAATTGAATGACATTAAAAAAATTAATAATTATATAATTGTAGTTAAATAATATATTAATTGATATATTTGTTAGTATGGTTAGGCACTATGAAAAATTTTATAGAAAAACTTAATGATAGTAAAAATATTAATATATGTATAATTACATTTAAATAATAATATATTAAATTTAAAATACATAATTAGTTATATTTGTAGGATAATAAGCTAATTATATTTTAAAAACAAATTTTGTATTGATTAAAAAGTATGATAAATTAAATTATTAGTATTCATTAATTAGGAGAGTGAATAAAAGAATAAAATATTTAATAAAAACTAAAAAAATTGAAATGTATATAACTTAAATTTATTAGGTTGTAATAAACTGAAATAAAACAATGACTTTGAAATAATTTAAACAAGGTAACAACATTGAGTTAAAATATTTAATGTTTAAATAATATAAATCATAAAATTAATTAATGTTAAAATGATTTTAAGAAAAAATTTAAAAGAAAGAAAAATTTCAGTTTAATTTACGTAAATTAAATTAATCAAGTTGTAATATCGTGAAATAAAATATTTAGATTATTTAACAAAATAGGTAAATACATTAATTTGAATAAATATCATAAACTAATATTAATTAGGAGAGTGAAATAAATTTATAAACCTTAAAATTTTAAAATTTAATAAAGTAATAATGCAGTTAATTTAAATTTTGTAAATTATTGTTGAGTAAAATAGAATATGGATTGCACCATCTTTATTAAAAACACGTTTTAACGTTAAGAATAATATCTTTATTTATTATATATTACAAAAAATTTAATCACTATTAAATAAGAATTATTAGTCAGATCAATTTACAAAGTATTACATAAAAAAGATGAATATAAATAGGATTTAGTAAAAAAAATAAACAAACTTGAATACAATAAAGCTATACATAGAGTAAGTATATAATTGATATAATTGAGTGTGTAAAATTTACAACTCTAAAATTAATAATACTATCATTACAATTTATATAATAATTATAAGATTAATAGTTGCTAAAAATACTTTGACATATTTATTTGTTTAAAAAAGTTTCACTTCAAATTTAATATATAGATATATGATAGGAATTTAAATGGACTTGTAAAAAAATAGTTTTGATAAAATAGAATTGGTACTCGATGTGAAAAGCAATAATTAATAAAAAGTAAAACCTGGAACACTTATATTGATACTGAAACACATTTTTTATGCAAGTATAGGTTATATAATCGATATATATATATATATATATATATATATATATATATATATATATATATATTCTCTTAATTTAAATTTAAAAATTGTATCAATAGTAGTTTAATAAAGCATATAATTTTAAAATTTATTTTGAATATATGTTTATAATGACATAATAATACTAATTAATGTATTTAATTTTTTAGATGGCTTCATCTTCATTTGAAGGTAGCATGTCAGAGGATTCATCTTTGGTGCGTTTTCAAAGTATATATGTCTTTGAACACATTTGGGATGGGCAAAAGTATCTGATGTTGAAGGTCAGGAAGTGTCAATTCATACAAACTGATGTAGACGGTGTTCCACTAGAGATTCTACCTTATTTGGAGGTGGCTGTCTTTGCTAGTGTTGCCCAACTTGCCAACTTTCTATTGGATAGCCATTTGATCATTGCATTGGTTAAGAAATGGAGGCCTAAGACTCACACATTTTATATGCCACTAGGAGAGTACATCATAAAACTTAAGGATACAGTCATCCAGATAGGTCTTCGGGTTCATGGGCTTCCAGTATTTATAGCTATTGGAGGTAATTGGCCACAGATAGTTGAGAATAGTCTAGGTGTTAGACCACCAAGCTTAGTTGGTTAGACCAACATTTCACTCATGTTCCTATGCATAATAATGACGAGCTTTAGCTCATGAGATTTGCTAGATCTTATTTTCTGAGGCTTATTGGAAGGTTTATGCTAGCATATCACTCTAGCAGCAGAGTCATAACTTGTTACTTGTCGTTGCTTGATGATTTCACCATCATAAGGTAGTATAACTAAGAAGGAGCAACTCTCAATTTCTTGTAGAGTTATGCATGAAGACAAACATTGACAGACTTGCTATTGGAGGTCTGACTCCATTGTTGGTTATATGGGCGTGAGATAAGTTCTCATGTTTGGCTCCTCCTAATCCTTAACATTTACGGCATGATCTTTTTTATGGTGCTAGGTATACATACTACATCATAGGTACATTTATTACTATTATTATTATTATTATTATTATTATTATTATTAAATATTATTTAATGTTATTGAATTAACTTTGTAAATTTTGTTATTGTTCAAATAGTTAGTAAAAAGGGTGCCTAGAGAGGGAAACAAAAATGTTTACAAAAATTGAAAGTAATGATGCATTGTTTGAATGACCAAAATAACTAATGAAACACTTTATATTTGTTATCCACTTGGTGACCCTCACATATTCATTGGTTTCAATTTTGTATATTAACCCAGAGGAATGTAATTGCATGTACTTCAACCATCTCAGCAGTATAGCATACGATTCATCCTAATCATCAAAACCCTTGCAATAGCTTTTTGTTTCACCTTCCATGCTTTCTTGTAAAAAACTTGATAACCAAATTGACCACTATTTCTTTCTTGAATTAATGTAATTAGTACTGATGATTGTTCTTTTATCATACCTACAAATAACAATATCATTTTGTGGTCTAGAGACATCATTGGATGAACACACGTATGTGTTCCACCACATCTTGTGATTTTCCACTTCTAACCTATTAGTATAAACAATGTTGCTCTAACTTTCCAAGGACATTCACTTATATGATTTAGACACTTCACATGTAACTTTGTTAGTTTTGATTCCACCACAAAACAACTTTGATGTGTTTTTATTGTAAAATGTTCAATAGTTATTTTAACATCTTCTTTAGACTCAAACATTTTCCCTACAAATAATGCATCACCCTCACTCCATGTTTGATCAAGATGAACATCTAAATTTTCTATTTCTTCATCAGCATGTTCCCAATTAATATATGTATAATGTTGACTTGAAATCCAAAAAGAAGTTTCGACCACACCTACATTATAACCACATAATCAAGTTATTTTATTTTGTTAATGAAATATATTGTGTAATTCTAATGTATTTAATACTTCCTTCTCTTGAATTATCACTTATATTCAACATTGAATTAAATACACCATATAAATCAGTATCAAATGAACTTTTTTTAGGGATTTCCATTCATTTTCGTTGTCATCAAGATCCTCATCCTCATATTCACATTCTACATCACCATGACATTTATTGTTAAGTAAACATAATTATAATGAAATTAAATATAAATTATCATCAAAATAATAAAATTACTATACCTAATCCAAATGGAGGTTCATCGGCCTAAGAAATATTGTCACGTGAACATGATAAAGTTAAGTCCAAGCATTGTGTCTGAAATACAAGAAAACTCACCAAATGCAATATTTGCCTATACTTCTATTGTACTTCTTTGGTTTTGTTGTAAAAAGTACTTAAGATGCAATTAATATCTTTGTTATCACATATATCCATAATTGTGTATTGTCTAGCAATTAGGTCTACTAAAAATGGTGAAATCAATCAAGATATAACCTAACTAGTAGACAATTTCAATTTCACATGAATCTTTCCTTTCAGTGTCTCCAAACTTATCCCACGTTCAATTTTAATCATTTTATTATTTCCTTCAAATGTAACACCCTCATTACTTGAAAATATTCAACCATTCCAATATACAAAGATTACAAAATCAGTCATCCTGCATTAACAAATTAAATCAATCATCCGCATGTTACTCATTTTTTCTAAATCATGATATTTTCACATCAATCATACCAGAAGAAGTTTCTTTTTTGGGAGCCTGTTTCTTCTTCTTGGTGGAGCAAGATGGAAGGTCAAACTGCTCGCAGAAAGATCCTAAGTCTTTCTTATTTAGGGCTCTTTCTTTGGCTAGTTGTTTTTGAAGTTTATCCTTTTGACAAACTTTAATGGCATTATGGATAATAATGGCAGTCAATTGACCATAGTCATAACTGTCATAATTGATCTCTCCATTAGGATAGTTACTTCGAAATTTACTTCTAATAAGATTTCCAAAAGACTTGGGAAGCCCATCAAGATACTTCTCTTTCCAATAGGCTTGGTTGTAGTCTTCTATGGTTAAACCCTAGACATAAAGGTATCTTTGTACCACTTAAAATTTTCTAAGGATTTACATCTAAGATTGGAAAGGAGCTCACCAGACCTTTCTCTCAAAAGAGAGAGGTCTCCAAGAAAGTGTTGGGAGATGGTATATAACAAAGTATACACTACATCAGGGAGCTGTTCATTATCGCTGACAATAGTCTTACCTTTGTCATCAATTTTTACTGCAAAGAGGATATTTTCTCTATCAGCCTCAGTGAGATAATTATCCCACCACCCTTTGAGTTAACCAGTGAATCCTGTGACTAAAATATAGAAAATGGTATCTTCAGGCATATTTTGGTTAGTAAAATATCCCATGGCAACTACAGACATGTTTTGGAGTTTGGCAATGATATTATATTCAGATAATCTATCGATATTCCAAATGTAAATATCATTAGAATTAAAACTCTGGATAAAATCATGTTTATCTTCTAGATTAAGATCGGGACCAGTGGCTCTATTAGTAAAATGGATTTTGTCTCAGAATTTTGTTCTGAGTCAGCCTTAGAGATGGTGTTGACAGTTTTGTTAAGGGATCTAGTCTTAGGTTTGGCCCTAGATTCTTTAGAAGGTTGATGAATGTCAGGGACAGTAGTGAGCAAGCTAATAATTTTACTAAGTAGCTCATTCTGGTTGTCATATATGGCTTTGGCTTTTTCTTTTTGTCTAAGCTCAAAGATTTTTTGTTTAGCCTTAGTGCTGATCTTAAAAGGTTTGAACAAAGGTTTTTCTAATTGAGGTTGAGAAGAGGAAGAAGCTATTTCTTCCACTTTGGGTTTAACAGGATTAACAGATGTTTTTTCTCCTAAAACCTGAAGGTATTGGATGTGATAGACTCGTCAGGATTTTTGGTCTTGAAAGAAGTAGCAGTAACATGATTACCGCTTTTGTCTTTCAGGTTAGGTAGTTGATATTGTGTTGTGGGTGGCAGTTTGCTTTGAACAATTTGTCCATCTTTGATTTGCCAAGATATAACATTAGCAGATGACGTACTAATAACATCCTTTTGCCAAAGGTAATCAATATTATTATGAATGGTATAAGCATAATACCAATCAAAGAATAGGATGCTCTGTTTGACTTGTTCGAGAAATTGAAAAGGTTATAAATAATTAACAGGTATGGAACCAGATGAAGGTGATGTGCCAGAAGTTTTTATATGATGTCTCGACTCTTGCGCTCTTTCTCCCGTATCTCTTTTCGTTCTGGGTCAAGCTCCTCATCCACCTCCTCTCCAACCAAAAGCAATCTCTTTAATGATCAGGAGAAACCGTCTCCTAAAATCACACCCAAGCATAACCTCTTTGATGAAGAAGTTTGCTTCGAAAAGATCAACCAGAGTATGGATGATTGGACCATCCTAGTCATTTCTCAGGATACATTATATGTTCCTAAAGAACAATCTAAGAAAAATAGTTCTGATTATATTATCAAAACTATTAAGAATAATATCCTTTTAGGCAAAGGTATAGGAGAAGAATTTCATCTCTTGTCAAAATCTTCTCTTAATGATCACAAAAGAAAATACAAATACCTTCACATAGGATGTGTTCAGGTAGCAATCAAACCCCTGATAGACATAGGCATAGATGCTGCTGTCTTAATATGTCTTAGAGATGTCTGTCACAATAAGTTTGACGATTCTCTTATAGAAACATTTGAAATCAATCTCGGTCAAGGTCCGATCTATTTTAATTGTTTTCCCAAGAAGACGGTGAGTCTTATGAATGAACACATCCTAGACTTTCTGTTTCTCAACATTTGCTTTCATGGGTTAAACATGAAAAAGCGATATATTCCCGCAGCCCTCATTTATAGGATTCAGTATAAGGTTATGAACTCTTGTGCTTCTAGAGTCCTTCTTAAACCACAGAGAGGTGAGACTACTTTGTTTATCATTGATATGACAAAGGCCAACGTCTCCCTTCCTAGAATTATCAAGTGGGATGAGGTTACTCTCCCAGAAAAATGGGTGATGGATAAAGCCTCACCTTGTATTCCTCGCCCTGCTCCTCAAATATAAGATATTTTGCAAGATAATTCTGGAAATGTTGAAATAACCTTCGATAGGAGAAACTCTTTCTCCTCTAGGATTGATGCTTATAGCAACCGATCTGATTTTGTTTCTGCTAGAAAATCTTTCTCTTCTAGATCCTATGTTAGACCTGATATCCCTAAGTCTATTAATCATGATCCTACTATAAATCTCTAAGGTTTAGATACTTCTTCTAGGATTCCTAGAAATGTCTACCAGACTTTTGAAAAGGAAGAAGAAAACCAGAGTATCCAATCTCCAACCTACTCCTCTCTTAATGAGTCTTATGATGTTATCTTATAAATTCATTATAGATAAGAAAACCCTTAGAAAAGATTTCTACTCTGAGGATTGGAAGTCTTAAAGAGAGTGGTTCTTTCAAAATTATAAGAGAAAAAACAGGTCTGATATCCAAGAGGAATTCTACCAATTTCTCGAAAAAGTCAAACAGAACATCTCATTCTTTGATTGGTATCATGCTTATACCATTCATAATAATATTGATTACCCTTGGTAAGAGGATGTTATTAGTGCATCCTCTGCTAATGTTATATCTTGGCAAATCAAGGATGGACAAATTGTTCAAAGCAAACTGCCACCCACAACACAATATCAACTACCTAACCTAAAAGACAAAAGCGATAATCATGTTACTGCTACTCCTTTCAAGACCAAAAATCCTAACGAGTCTATCACTCCCAACGACATTCAAGGCCTCATGGAACAGGCCAATTACATCAAGAAATACCTTCAGGTTTTAGGAGAAAAAATCTTTGTTAATCCTGTTAAACCCAAAGTGGAAGAAATAGCTTCTTCCTCTTCTCAACCTCAATTAGAAAAACCTTTGTTCAAATCTTTTAAGATCAGCGTTAAGGCTAAACAAAAAATCTTTGAGCTTAGACAAAAAGAAAAAACCAAAGCCATAGATGATAACCAGAATGAGCTACTTAGTAAAATTACTAGCTTGCTCACTACTGTCCCTGACACTCCTCAACCTTCTGAAGAATCTAGCGTCAAACATAGGACTAGATCCCTTAACAAAACTGTCAAAACCATCTCTAAGGCTGACTCAGAACAAAATTCAAAGACAGAATCCATTTTAGCCATCAATCCAGTTAATAACTGGAAAAATTCTTCCAAACTCTATTATAATAGAGCCATTGCTCCCGATCTTAATCTAGAAGATAAACATAATTTTATCTAGAGTTTTAATTCTAATGATATTTAAATTTGGAATATCGATAGATTATCTGAATATAATATCATTGCCAAACTCCAAAACATGTCTGTAGTTGCCATGGGATATTTTACTAACCAAAATATGCCTGAAGATACCATTGTCTATATTTTAGTCACAGGATTCACTGGTCAACTCAAAGGGTGGTGGGATAATTATCTCACTGAGGCTGATAGAGAAAACATCCTCTTTGCAGTAAAAATTGATGACAAAGGTAAGACTATTGTCAGCGATAATGAACAGCTCCCTGATGTAGTGTATACTTTGTTATATACCATCTCCCAACACTTTCTTGGAGACCCCTCTCTTTTGAGAGAAAGGTCTGGTGAGCTCCTTTCCAATCTAAGATGTAAATCCTTAGAAAATTTTAAGTGGTACAAAGATATCTTTATGTCTAGGGTTTTAACCAGAGAAGACTGCAAGCAAGCCTATTGGAAAGAGAAGTATCTTGATGGGCTTCCCAAGTCTTTTGAAGATCTTATTAGAAGTAAACTCCGAAGTAACTCTCCTAATGGAGAGATCAATTATGACAGTTATGACTTTGTCAAAAGGATAAACTTCAGAAATAACTAGCCAAAGAAAGAGCCCTAAACAAGAAAGACTTAGGATCTTTCTGCGAGCAGTTTGGCCTTCCATCTTGCTCCACCAAGAAGAAGAAACAGGCTCCCAAAAAAGAGACTGTTGAAACTTATAGGAAGCCTTACAAACGTAGGTACAATAGGAAATCTCCTTCCAAAAAACAAAAGGAAAGTATTATCTCCACCAATATTTCTAAAAAACCCAGAACAGGAGTAACTTGTTACAATTGTGGTAAACCAGGCCATATCAGTAAATACTGTAGACTGAAAAAGAAAATTAGCAGTCTTAACTTAGAACCTTCTATAGAAGACCAGATCAACAATCTCTTTATGGAATCCTCTGAAGAAGATTTTGTCAAAGAGTCTGAAGAGGATGTCAACCAAATCCAAAACAACGACCAAATCTCTTCTTCTGATAGTGATGATACTCCAGAAATCAATGTTTTGATAAAAGAACAAGATCTTCTTATTGAAGCAATAAGTTCTATTTCTGATCTTCACTAAAGAAAAGAATTTTTGAACAAATTTAAAGAAGTTTTAGAATCAAAACCCAAACCTAGAGA
This sequence comes from Abrus pulchellus subsp. cantoniensis, assembly GCA_024086825.1. Lineage (NCBI taxonomy): Eukaryota > Viridiplantae > Streptophyta > Magnoliopsida > Fabales > Fabaceae > Abrus > Abrus pulchellus. The sequence continues at coordinate 16,846,744 of CM044050.1, forward strand.
ATATTTCACTACCGAACTTCTTCAATATTATTAGAAAGAGATCAAAGATCTCTTCGACAAAAAACTCATAAGAAAGAGTAAGAGCTCTTGATCATGTTCTGTCTTTTATGTTAATAAACCCGCAGAAATAGAAAGGAGTACTCCCAGACTAATTATCAACTACAAACCTCTTAATCAAGCTCTCCAGTAAATTACAAATTTATTCACATATATATACACACGTAATCAAGGGTCTTCAATATTTACTTTCTAATCGAAAGTTAAAAAAATTATACTTATTTAATAGTTTATTCACATATATAAAATCAAGCTTATAAACATAATAAAAGATTACAAATTTAATTATTTAAATCATATTTTTATTTTCCCTGCCATATTATTAAAATTTAAATTTTATTAAGTGTTCGATGTTTTATGATCTCTACGTTATTTAAAAATGAAATACTTTCTATAAGCACTTTATTTATATTATCTATTAATACTTAATCAATAGATTTATTTTTTAAAAAAATAATATAATGTATAAACAATTTTTATGACAATATATATATATATATATTAAATTGATAAACAACATAAAAAATTTAAAAAATTATATTAATTTGTTAAACTCTACTATACTAAATTAAATAATATTACATCATTTCTACTTATATTTCTTAATAGTTTTATCTTCTCAAAATTAAATAAATTAAATATTATTTATAAATAACAACATTAATTATACAGTAATTTTACATGCATTTATATTTTGTTACATCATTTTTATATTTGTATTATTTATAAATTCATTTTTTGTAACACTTTAGCACATTCATATTTAAATTACAAATACAAAATTTCATAATTTTTATAATAATTTAATAATTATTTATGCTTCATTCAATTATGTTAATTATTTCTATATTTTTTAATTTTTGAATTTATATATTTGTTACATAATATAATAAAATACTATCCTATATGCTTGATTATACTATTTACATAATTTCTACACTTATTCTTCTCAAAGTTATTTTAAATAACAATTTAATATTTTAAAATTTAATTAACAACTACAACAATAACTAAATTTTTAAAAAATATTGCCTATGAAATGCTTTACACTTTACATATTTTCTACATTTTTCCAATTTTGTTTAATAAAATAATTATAATAAATGTTAAAAATACATTTCTACCAATAAATCTACATAAATTTTATACTAAAAAAATTAATAAATTCACACTATTTTATCAATTATAAATAACAAAATAATATCAATAAATACTATTTTTTTTTACTAACATCACATACTCTTCTCCCGCTGCTCCAACTTGAATTTACAATTTTTTTTCTAGAAGAGCATATATAGTAACTAAAAATTAGATAATACTAGCATTTACAGTCATAAACTAGAAAATAAAACACAACCTCAAGACACATGTTGTAGCATTCCTATTTTTATATTAATTGAAATTACATGGTTATGATAAATATGTATAAAGGTATGTTAGAAAGAGTTTTTAAGTGTTAGAACTGCAAGGTTGTCGCTGTAGAAAGATAATTCTCGCTGTAGTAAGAATATGGCACTGAAAATGTAACATTTTAGAGTACTCTTGTTGTAGCGAGGATGTCTCGCTGTAGTGAGAATTCCTCGCTATAGCAAAAAGTGCAGAAAATAAGGTACAATTTTGTTTAATATTTTTATTATGGCAAGAGAGAACCTCGCTGTAGCGAGAAATGACTCGTTGTAGCGAGAAGTATTACAACTAATCTCTCAGTGTAGCGAGAAAGGCTTGGTGTAGCGAGAATATCGCAATTTTGGAGGTATTTAAGGGTTTTCATGCATGAAACTTCATTTTTCACCTTCTCCCACGTCTCACCCTCGTTTTCTCTAAACTCTCTTTATATTTTCTTAGATAAAACCTCTGCAAACACCTATTATTCTCCAAATACGTTCGTTCTAAGCGATTTTAAGTAAGTTTCTCTAAGTTTAATCATATTTTTACTGATCATTTTCTTTGAATCTTGTTCTTAAAAAATAAATCTATGTTATCTAGGTAGAAGTGCTATTTTAGGATGTTTTTCATCATCAATCTCCATTTAGATCTTCATTATAAGGTAAAGGTAGCTTTGTTCTATCATTGTAAGATGTAAGTTATATGTTGAATTTATGAGAGCATGTTTATGTAGCAATTTTGACAAAGTATGTATGAATAATGAGTATTAATGAAGAAAGATTGCTAATATGCATATGTTTGATAGTTGGTTAACTGATTATACTATGTAAATATGAAATATACGATGAAAAAGTATAATATTATAGTTGAACAAGTTTGATGAATGTACTGGATGAGATATGAGCTTATTGTTGAGATATGACTGAAAATTATGAATGAGTCACTAATGATTTGTTGAATGATGTGATTATTGAGATAATGAGTAAGTGATGAGCAATATGGAATTAGTTGGAAAGGCTATTAAGTATGATCTTATGAATGGATTGGTGTAAATAGTTACAAAGATGTACTGGAGTATAGTGTCCGGAGACGATAAGGAAATCTCGAGAAAATGTAGGATGGTGAGTGATATTCGTGATTGTGGACAAATTATTGTTGAGTGCAAATGCACCACATGGCCTCACACTCATTTTTTGACTAGACTCTTGACTATACCTTTGCTAAGGGACTCATGATTGCATACGTTGTATCCATATTACATGAGCTAACCGACGACTATTTACATAATTGAGTAAGACCTCGAGAACTGCTGGAGGCATCAAATGACTGTGATTACAGTGCACTGAAAGTGAGTATTTGGAAATGGAATGATAAGAATCTATTGAAATTGTGTGAATCTGTATGTTAGGAAGAGAATAATTGATATGTGATATGAAGTGATGATTATTACATATTTAAGATTATGGTAATAAGTGATATGATATAATTGTGTTATGTTTGAAAGGTAGAATAATTGCTCACCCTTACACCACTCTATAGGTAGCAAAGATGACAATACATCCCATGCAAATTGATATAGTAGATGTTTATGCTAGTAGTAGATTAAATTATATATTTAGAGAATATATACGTGTTGTACATTTACATTTTAGAGTATATTTTGGAAGTGGTGGGGAGTACACATTAGAAATAGTCTATAATTATGTGATTCCTTTTGATTTCCTTACCAATTGTCAAATTCATAAGTCTCTCAGTTTTTATCTATACCAAGGAATAGAAAGGCTTTCTCAGATCATGAATAATGTATTTACTTATCATGATCATGATTTGTTAGGAAGACCTAATAGTTATACATTTGAGAGATTTTCTAGTATAGAAATGGTGACAGATTCTAGTGATGCCTATTTTGGAGAAGATGATGAATTAATTGTTGAGGACTTAGCAGAAATTGAGGGCTAGCATGATATAGACGAATAGTTTCAGGCCCTCAGTAAGTGGAATGAGCATGAACTGCTATAAATTTTAATATTTTATAGATAATAATATGTATATATTAATTTGTAATATATTTCATGCATTTATTTTCTTAAATTTGTTTATATACCAATCAACTATTAAGGAAAGTTTTATCTCTAAAAATTTTGATTAATTGTTATGAGAAAAAGTTGGTAATTTTTTCTAAAATTTTATAAAATCAATATATTTAAGATGGAGAAATGTAAGGTGTTACACATGTCATCTTACCAGCAGAAGTGTCCACTTCTGTATGATAGTGCTGACGCACTTTGATTGCCGACACTACTATCAACCTTTTTTGTCTAATACTATTGTGGTGATGACAAATCTCAAGCTTTGAATGTGTATCAGCCTAAGATGGCCGATAGTCTAATAAATAATAAAAAAAACACTATCATCCATGCATGGCCGATACTAATGCTGACATGGTAAAAAAATGTATCAGACAGGGAATTAGTTTTAAAATAATTCTATTTAGAGAATTAGTTTTTAAAATTGTATTATTTACATAAAAAAAGCCAAGGAGTTAAGGTATAAAATATTTAAAAAGTATGTTGAGATTATGAAAATTGTGAATACTTTTTATATAATTTGTTAGTAAAAGTTTATTTCTCATGTTATTTTTTTATCACATTGGACATTTTATTTTGAATATTTTTTCTGCATTTGGTTGACATGTACTCTTTATTTTGAACAATTAATAATATATTTTTTTATTATATATCTTTGTATATATAAGCATATATGTTTTTATCAATTGTCAAATTTAAGATTTATTGTTGTTAGAGTCATCATGTCTGTGACTAACACTATATTGGAGTTTAAGCATAATTGTAATTTGAGCTCGGTGTTATTAGTACTATGCCAATAGTTTATGCATTTTGGAATTAAGGTATCATGATCAAATTTTGAACTCGCTATCATTAAGACCATTATGTCGGTGGTCAATGTCATTTGGAGTTGAAATACAATATTTTTCAAAAGATCGTGTAATTTGTCTAGCTTTAAGGCATTTGAGAGAAATTATAAAAATTAATAAACAAAATGATTTATTGGCTTGTAAATCACATTGACATGTCATTTTCTTGCTACATTTCACATTAATGACTAGTTAATGGAGTTAGTAATATTTATAATCATGGAAAGTCCTATATCAGTAAAGAATATAATAATTGTCATGATTCGATATTTTTTGACTTAAATTGGATAGAGTCATCTTCAAATATTTTATCATGGATTATGTGTTTTCTAACATGTGAAAAAAAATATTATAAAATTAGTCATTATCCCAAGAGTTGTATTATTGTTGTGGAAGGGAAAACTAAAGAATCATGGAGTTGGTTTTTATAGATTTTAAATGAAGAATTGGGAGAGTCCAATGCAACAAAATCATACCTATTGATATTAGACCAACAAAATGTACAATGCCTAACATTTATTATGTTATTGATTTATGATATAATTTATCTAACAATATTTAATTAAATTTTTGCAAGGGATTATAGCCTACACTTGCTGAACTATTTCCAGGAGTTAAGCAACGGTTTTGTGTGAGGCACCAATACAACAATTCTAGAAAGAAGTTGTAGGAAAGCAACAAAAAGGATTAATGTGGAAGGCAACATTAGCAAGTTACCCTTAGAGTGGGAGAGACAAATGAAGAAAATAAAAAGGATCAACAAAGAAGCATATAATATGTGTGAAACTTTTAATAATATTATTCTTAGGTCAAGAGAAAAACCCACAACTACTATATTAGAGAAAATAAGCATGTGACTTATGTAGAGATGTGAGAATAAAAAGAAAATAATGCAATTTGAAGAGTCAATATTGCCAAAAATCCTTAAGAGGTTGTAAAAAGAGAAAGTGGTTACAAATAGATGACTTACAAGGTTTTAACTAATTTACATGTTTGCTTCAAAATGGTCCTATAACTTTTTAATATATTTTATAACAATCCTTTTGTATAAGTTTCATGTTGTTCCTCTATTTAGTATTTAATTTTAATATAATCTTTTTTCATTTGTTATGGTGAATTACATATGTTGACTGGGGATCAAATTTTTTGGGATAGGCATATTAACTATTTGGAAGATAAGTTTTTTTATAAGGTTGAACAATCATGAATGCTTTTATAGCACCGACCAGTGTGATGTCAGATAGAGATCTGAGGTTTACCTCGAGGTTTTGGGAGAGCCTGCAACGAGCGTTGGGGACTAAGCTGAGATTGAACTCAGCTTATCACCCACAAATTGACGGTCAGATCAAACGAACTATCCAGTCCCTGGAGGACTTACTGAGGGCTTGTGTGCTCGAACAACAGGGAACTTAAGAAGAATGTCAGCCACTAGTAGAGTTCACATACAACAATAGTTATCATGCTAATATTGGGATGGTGCCATTTGAGGTCTTGTATGGCCGAAGGTGTACAACTTTGTTATGTTGGTATAAAACTGGGGAATCGGTTCTATGTGCGCTGGATATGATTCAAAAGCAAAACGAACAGATCAAAATGATCAGAGAGAAGATGAAGGCTGCCCAAGATCGACAGAAGAGTTATTATGATGATAGGAGGAAGCCTTTGGAGTTTCAAGTGGGTGACCATGTATTTTTAAAGGTGTCAGCTGTGACCAAAGTTGGGAGAGCTCTAAAATCTCGAAAGCTATCTCCTAAGTTCATTGGGCTATTCGAAGTGCTGAGTAGAATTGGTCCTGCTACATATCGAATAGCGTTGCCTCCGAATCTCTCAAATCTACATCTGGTGTTCCATGTATCACAACATAGGTAATATGTGTTGGATCCTTCCCATGTGATTGATCTTGACCCAGTTCAAGTAAGAGAAGACTTATCTTATGAGGTATGTTCGGTAAGGATAGCAGATCACCTCGTTAAATAGCTGAGGAGGAAGGAGATCTCATTGGTGAAGGTGATATAGAGCTCAAGTGATGAGGGAGATGTCACATGGGAAATAGAGAGTAGAATAAGAGATTTATACCCGAAATTGTTTGGATAACTTATGTGCGTGTGCTTTAATTAAATTTCGGGGACGAAATTCCTTAAAGGAGGGGAGCGTTGTAATGCCCCAAATTTTGTACTATTGATTATTGATATATATATATATATATGTGTGTGTGTGTGTGTGTGTGTGTGTGTGTGTGTGTATGAGTGTGAGTGTGTGTCTATGTGGCTGGATTTGGAAAATAGGCTGAGTGTCTGATGCAAGCTGCTCTTGCTGTAGCGAGAGGGTCTCGCTGTAGCGAGATTATGCAAAAACTAGGGTGCAATTTTCTATGAGATTTTTGCTGCACCCATATCGTCTCCCATGAATCATTGGATGAGTAACCAAATATCAAACATGTAGTGTGCAATGTATTTAGAAAGCAAGTAAAAAAGGGGGTTTTGTGATTTCAAGTTTGATATACTTAAGCAGAAAATTAAATTGTAAAGTTCAATTAATAAAATATAATAACTTATAGTTCATTCATGTAGACTTTATCCTTATTCCTCTCAAGATTTAATACTATTCCTCTCCTCTCAGAATTAGGTTAATTAAACAAGCAAAAATCAACCTTAAGTTTCCATACAAATTAAGCAATTCAATGGACTCCAATCTCTCATCCCAAGATTACGCAACCTTAGAAATAAACCCAGAATTAAGCAATTCAAATTTAAAATCTCATTAAAATTAATTAGGGTTAATTAAGCAATGTCCCCTTTATTAAACAATTAACTCGATTCAAGAGATTAGGAAGAAGAAATTCATGAAAGAAAAAGATTTTTATTAGCATTCAAAAACCAAGGAATTCAAGAATCCATATGAATTCACTAAGGATTACAAGAAAGTTTAGCCATTCATGAGGATGGGTCTCACAATCACAAAGTAAAAGTTAAGAGAAATCAACAACATCAATGTAAAAATCAAAGAGAAGTAAGAAGAAAATGGAAATCAAACTTTAGGTTGGATCCTTGGCTGTCACCCAAGGCCGACCTAGGCTCTTCCAAAAGTATCCTAAAACCCTAAAAAATCTAAAAGAAAAGGTTCTGTAAAAATTCCCTAACCCTAATTTTCAAAAATCCATTTATAGTGAAGTGGTTTTCGTCTATAGTTTCATAGTGATGACGCGCAGTACTCCCATAGTAGCTACTATAGTTTCATAGTGGTTACGAGCAGGTCACCATGTTGTTGACCCTCTCTGGAGTGTCTACTATGGGTTCATAGTAGTTATGCGCAAGACTAGGTGACTTTGGCCTTCTTTGGAGTGTTCACTCTGGAATAAGAGTGATCACTTTGGTCTGTCCTGGAGTGTCTACTATGGAATCAAAGTAGTTACGTGCATCACCTTTTCAAGCTGGGATATCTGTAGTGTCTACTATGGAATTAGAGTGATCACTTTGGTCTACCCTTCTGGATCTAGCTTTCTGTTGTGTCCACTATGGAATCCAAAGTGGTCACCTTCAACTTAAACTTTCTCAAATGCTAAAAATCCATGGAATAAGTTTAGAAATTCCTGCACAATTATTCAAATTATCAAAATTACAAATTATATCTATGTAAATCAATGTAAATTAATGTAATACTAGAGTGCTAACCTAGGTCGTCTCCTATGAATCATTGGATGAGAAACCAAATATCAAACATGTAGTATACAGTATATTCAGAAAGCAAGTAAAAAAAGGGGAGTTTTGTGATTTCAAGTTCAATGGAAAGAGAAAGAAACAAAATTATAAGTTTCAAACAATAAAGAGTGCTAACCCCTAGTTCATTCATGTATACTCTATCCCTATTCTTTTTAAGATTTAATACTCTTCCTCTCCTCCCAAAATTAGGTTAATTTAACAAGCAAAAATCAACCTTAGATTCTCATACGAAATTAAGCAATTCAATGGACTTCAATCTCTCATCCCAAGATTACACAACCTTAGAAATAAACCTAGAATTAAGCAATTCAAGTTTAGAATCTCATTAAAATAAATTAGGGTTAATTAAGCAATGTCTCCCTCATTTAACCATTAATTCAATTCAAGAGATTGAGAAGAAGAAATTCATGAAAGAAAATGATGTGTTTAGGAGTGAATAATAGAGAGTCTTAGAAGAAGTGGTGCAGGAAATTTTGCTCAAGCAAGAGAAATCTCGCTTCCAGAAACACCTTATTTTAAGCGAGACAAGATAAATTCAGCTCAACTGTCACCTTACTCAAGCAAGAGTGATCTCGCTCAGGAAGGATGAGTTGCTCAGGCAAGGACTCATAAGAAAAATATCATGCTCTCTAGACGCCATCTCACTCAAGCAAGATAGAGCTCGCTCAAGCAAGCATATCAGAAAAACACTGAAAAATCACTGTCTGTAGATCTCGCTTAGGCGAAATGTATCTCGCCCAAGTTAGCATTGCGTTGCTCAAGCGAGCTATTCCTCGCTTAAGTGAGAGCGCGTGTGGTTGAGGAGTATTTAAGAGATTTCCAGTATGAAAATTTCTTTTCATTTCAAAACTCAAATTCCTTTATCATTTTCTCTTAACTCTCTCTTTCCTATTCTAGAGAAAAACCTTAAAAACTTTGAAACTTCACCAAATCTGAGTTCAAACTCCAACTCTATAGAATCATTGGTGGGTATCTTAAAACTCGAACTCCTCGTTTTCACTTTTATTTTCTCTGTTTTCTCTTTACTTAAAGAAACTCTTTTCTACAAGGTGTAGAACAATCTTGATCCATGAACCATCCTTTTCTCACCTTCTCATCACCAAACTTGTCTTTTAAGGTAAAGAAAGCTCTATCTTGTTACTAAGAAACTGTTGTGTTGTGTTTATGAAAATGTGTGATTTTGAGTATATGTTGGATGAGAACATGTTTTTACTATGTTTGATGTAACACCTTAATTTAATTTTTAAATAAATAAATTTTGCAAAAATATCATTCCATGATACACATTATCCAATTGCTACCATATCATATTCCACACGAAATTTCCACTAAGGTATGCACTTTCCTACCTTCTATCTCAACCATATTTCATCATCTAACATTACAAGCGAAATTTAAACACAAGAGATAGGGTAGAGTCCTTCTTTACCTCAAATCGAAGACCAACATGAAATCTATGATTGAAGTGTTCCCTACATGAATTTTCATCCTAAATATAGAGACAAACCCTATGAGAAATCAGAAAGAACTGAGAAAGAATGGAAAATCATAAACCCTGACTCTCAAACTTACCTCCAAATGCTCTAAACATGATCAACCTTCAATCTTGCACCTAAACAACTTTGGAGGCAATTTAAACAGTGAAATAGGGTTTTGAGTCGAGAGAATAGAAGAGATTTCAAATAGGGGAATGAGAAATGAATTTTCTAAACCCTAAACCCTTCAAATACCTCTTTGGTCGCGATACTCTCGCTACAAAGACATCCTTCGCTGCAGCGAGGGAGCCCCTCTCTCTCCAGCAAAATATCAGAGGAAACTGCACTTTGGTTTCTGCAAAATCTCACTACAGCAAGACTGCACCCAGAAATGCACCATTCTCTATTGCCTTTTCACTATAGCGAGGAACATCTCGCTACAACGAGAATGCAACAAAATTACCTTGTTCTCCCAGGGCTTTCTTGCTACAACGAGAACTCCACATACTCATAATCTATGCCCTGGGCCCTCTCACCAGAACTCACACTTGGAGAACTTTGCATACAACTACCTCTCCCTCAAAATCTGTAGAACAATCCTCAAGTGTTCAGTATGCTCTTCCTAGGTCTTTGAATAAATCAGGATGTCATCAATGAACACCACTACAAATTTATCTAAAAATTCATGGGAGATCATGTTCATGTGATCTATGAACACAGTAGGGGCATTGGTCACTCCAAATGGTATCACCAAGTACTCATGGTGACCATACTGCATCCTGAAAGCTGTCTTAGGTACATTTTCATCCTTCACTTTTATCTGATGGTACACAAGTTACTGTAGACTCAGGTGATCTATATCTCAGATTAAATGATGATATTGACTATGATGATATCATGATGGCACAGGGATGACTAATGTCTCTTCGATCTTTTGGTAAATGGGCTACTAATTAAGACTTTTTATATTTGTATTTTTTAAATGTTGTGAAAGAGTCTTAATGTATTTTGATGTACTTTAATGTAAATTTTACTAATGTTAAACCTTTGTAAATTTGTTAGAACAATGTATATATATATATTAATGTTTTGTCAATACTTTTATTAAATTTGTTTAAATTTTCATTACTTTATATTTAAGTTTTATAAAGTTGAGTAAAATAAGTAAAATGATTTATCATTTCACACATTATTCAAACTGAGAAATATATTTAATTTTATTCTTCCTTCTCAACTATAAAACTATTTCTTTATTATATTTAATAAAATAAGGATGTTACAGTACCACTACACAAGCAATAAAGGCGGCATCAGGAATATTCTAGCATCTCATTTGTGGTATGTTGTATGGTATCCAAATAATTTACTTACACAATGGATATTGGTAAAGTTTAAGAACAAGTGTTTGATACTCGTATTGTATGTAAGTTATAATGCAAGTTATTTGAGAACACTTCATTTATTTTTAAATAATCAATAATTAAACGATTAATTTTATGAGCAAGGCTAGCGTATTAGTTATAGTCAAACCTTGAGACAATATGTTAACAAATAGGTCAGGGTAAGTCAAACTTTGAATAACTAGGTCTCACTTGTTTAATACTTTTAAATGATTTAGCACCTTAAACATTTGTAATAAAATCACATGTATTTATTGATCACTTTCAAATCACAAATTTCATTTAAATAAGTAAATTACTACACATACAACAAATATAATTGAATGAACATCAATTCATAAATTGTTAAGAAAATTCGATAGTTTAAAGTTTCACACCTTAAATCAATAAGCATAATACAACTAAATAAGTTTTACATTTAAATTTAGCATGTACAACAACAAACAGAAAATTGAAATATAAAGTTTTAAAGTAAAGTCTAAAGGTATAAATGAAAAAGATGCATCAAGCCAACAAATAGAAAGAATTAAAAATATGTCATCAGATCTTAACGGTGATTTCTTCATGTTATTCATCTTTCAAAGTAATATATATATATATATATATATATATATATATATATATATATATATAGACTAAAAATGCTTTAAAAATAGTGATTTCAAATATTTTTAAAAAATAATGTTTTAAGAAGTTATTAATTTTAATTTTCTTGTTAAGTTATACTTGTGGCAAAGCCAATGTTTACTACAAATTAATGTCTCAATAGACTTCTCACTCAACCGAGAGTGATATTCATCAATAACTTTACCCCATTCACTAAGTGTAGACTCTAATGTTGCAATTAAAATTAGAATGACAAAAATATATGCTACTATCTTTGACAAAACTTTATGTTATTGTTTTTCTACCAGTCCAAGGCATTGAAATAGTTATCTCCATTAAGAATGATAATACCTTCATCAAGATAATCCTACAACTCAAATTTTATTAGAGGAACAACTTTTTCATGTATCATGCTCAAAGTTTAGTCTACTCCAATAATGATTAAAAATTTACTTTGAATAGAAGATGATGAATTGTTACCTCCAATATTAGTTTTGATTGATAATGATTCTTCTAGACTTCCAAACACATATTCATTATATAGTTACTCTAGTGAATCCTTCAACTTCTTTATATTCTCTTTAGTGACTTCATCAAGTTTATATATCAAGAGAAAATATATATATTAGCAATATGAAATTTGCACCTAGGTTTAAAATGCTAGCAATTGCCATCAACATAATACATTCCCCCAATATTATATATATTCTACTGCATCATTAATTCTCTAAATTTGCAAGGTACAAATTGAAAATGACATATTCACTACTTGATATTAAATGAATGACTAAATTAAATACTTTCAAAACTTGACAACTTGCCTAACCTTATCATAATCTTCATCTAAAGGTGCATAGTCATAATGTAACTCTCTCTGCTTTTCAACTAGAAATGAAATCTTGAACTTCAATGTTGTTGAAAACATTTGAAATGAGGAATTTTATCATCTTTTCATATAATTAAGTATAAACTTTCTCTACTTCAACCCCTTTTGTTTAACAACATAAAAAATGTCTTTAACCTTTCATCATTGTAATTGATATACTTTACACTTTCACAAATATTGTAAATCACATCCTTAATCTTACTAAGGTCATCTTGCATAAAAAGATTTAATATATATGCACAACATCTAACATGAAGCAGTGCACCACCAAAAAATAACATTATTCAATCACAAATTATTCTTAAGACTTCTTAGACATGAATCACTATATGATGTATTATTAATTGAAATTAAAAAAAATGGATTTTCCATGATTTCAAACACTAAAAAATTGTATCAACCACATCAATACCATGCATTGGAATAGGAACTTAACAAAACTCAGCACTTTCTTTTGAAGTTCTCACCCTACATCAATAAAGTGTCCAATAATAATATATACTTTACTACTGGGTGACATGATTTTCATATATTTATAATTAAACTAATTTCATTAACACTTCTCAACAAAATTTTAAAAAATTTCTTCTTTGTCTCACATATTGCTATACAATCAACTATTACTATTTTACATCTAACTTTTGAAAATCTAGATTAGATTTACATATTGAATAGCCAACATCCAAACTTCATCTTTAACAATATTAGAAAGGTCTACATGTACAATAATGCTAGTAATAATTATTTCTCACATTTTCTCGTTGCAATATCTAACCTATAGTTAATAAATAGGATACTTAATTAAGTTACATTCACATACACATAATAATAATAATAATAATAATAATAATAATAATAATAATAATAATAATAATAATATTAATAATAATAATAATAATAATATTATTATTATTAAAAGGAGTAACTGACAACCATCATTACATAAATGACAAAGCAATAGTGACCAATTGCAACAACAAAGCACAAGCAATATAATTGAAGAAATTACAATCTGCAATGACCAAAGAAGTTTAAGTATACAATAGTTAATTAGCATATTTCAACGACTGAAACTAATAGTGAGAAGAAACAAGTAGGGGTGCTTTCTAGGTGGTAGTAAGGAACACTCTCTAAGAAAATTTGAAAAAAAATATGAGAAAAGGACTAGAGTTTTAAATTTTATGATTTTTTTATTCTATAATTTAATTTATTTAATATAATTTCATATTACAAGTATTTTAAATATTATTATAAAATTAGTAAGTCTTAAATAGGTCAATTTATTAAGTCTAATAAGTTTTTTTTATTAAATTTAAATCTAACTTATTTAATTAATTAAATTTTTTAAAAATTTTAAATTAAGTATATTACTTAAATATGTTAATTTTAAACAAGTTAAGTCGCAAATCCTGTCTAATAACCTAACATATTTTCATCTTTTTTATTTGAAACGAATTCATAACACAATCCAAAGAACAATATAACATTACCAATATAGTTGAGCTTCAACTATAAAATATAACATTATTCAAGTTATGTAATAATAGTAAATACATCAGAAGTACACTAACACTTAATGTATTTATCATAAGAAAACATCCTATCATCCTTAAGATGTGAGCTCTTCCATATTGATGCGAATTTGATCCAATAGGTTTGGGAGGAACATTTGGAAAATGTTTTGTAACTAGAAAATATTAATTGATTGTCACTTTATATATTCTTTGGATAAAAAAAATTTTTGAAAATATCTAACAAATGTGTTGCCTTTAAAACTGGTCACACCAATGACAATTTATATGTTATTTGGTAGACTAAGGTGTAAGACAACATCTTTTAATGTGATTATTGTTTTGTTTTGTGAAAAATAAAAAATATGAGTCTCTAATCTTCATCATTCAATCAAAATAATAATAAGATGATAATTGATTGAAAAGTTAAAAATCAATGATGGAAGACCAAACGTTGCTAGATTGGTTAGTATTTGAACATCATCTTCTAAATCACCCTTATACACATACTTGTGCCTCGGTTTGACTTGTCGCTCAATCTTATTCCATATCTTGTTTGAGATATGATTATGCTGTAGACGTAACAAGTTTCCCATCAATTGAACTAGGTTGTAGATGCTCCATTTTTTTAATATGATTGGATACTAAGTGAAAAGCTAGCAACAATAGTATTAATATGTGAATTATTCATGAGTGAGACTTGAAATTTATTACCTCTAATTCACTCAAATTTATATCTATGAAAAGTAGAAAAAAAAATAAATACCATTAGGATGTGAAGGATTAGCATGTCCATAAAGAAGGAATTAAGTTAGATATTATTACCGTGTAAGGAATTTATAAGGTGTTATTTTTAAGTTTGTTCAATAAATCTTCATTCATATGTAAAACATTTATTGCATATTTTTAATTTGCAATTTAAATTACAATTAAGTACATAATTTTTTTTAGATGGATCTTCATGTTAATCCAAACGATAGAGACATTGTAAGTGAATTTAGCGAAAAAAAATGAAGGAATATATCTCCCTAACAATGATTATATTGAAACACCGTTAGGTTCATCTTATTCATTGTACACTAATATAGCTTGCAGGAAACACAAGATTCAAAATTTCTTAATTTTTATAGAGCAAGAGTTGAAGGTGTTGAAAGTATTTCTAATGATCTTCCAGTTGGTATACAATTTGATTCTAGAATCGTTACAATTACCTGCATTAAATAATTTCACATCTAACACTCTTAAACTATGTTGTTAAAGTCTAAGGCTAGATAGATCTGTCAGCAAATGTATCAATTTGGAGATGAATGTCAATGGAGGATTCAGGCATCTTTAAGCAAGCAAAGCAAAAAATGGGAGATTAAAAAATTAAATGAAAATCATTCTTGCACCAATACATCTATTTCACAAGATTATCACAAATTAGATAACTCACTAATATCTAATTTATTTTTTTATAAGTAGGTGCAAACCTTGGTGTTCCAATCAAGTCATTGATTGCAGAGGTGTGAGCTCATTATGGATATAATGTGACATATAGGAAGGCATGGATTGCAAAGCAAAAGGCACTCGCATACTTCTTTGGTGATTAGGAGCAATCATAGGTATTTACCTAAATTGATGGCTGCAATCAAACAATTTGTTCCTAGTTCTGTCGTTAGATACAAATCATCTATAATGTTATTGACAATGTAGAAAATAGACAAAGTCTAATTTTAGATTGTGTTTTTTATCCTTCAAACCATGCGTATGTGGTTTTGTTTTTGTAAGCCAAATGTTCAAGTTGATGGCACATTCTTGACTAATAAATACCAAGCCACTGCACATAAAATGGGAATCGAAATACCTTGCCACTAGTTTATGCAGTTGTTGAAGGGAAAATAAAAGAAGTATAAGCATGAGTTTTATATAACTTATCCAGACATGTGACACCATAATCTAATATCTACATAATTTCTAATAGAGAAAACGGTCTTCTAGCTGCATTGCTGAACAAAGAAGTTAGATGTGTGGAACCACATACACACTCTTATGTATTACATTATACAAATAGCTAGCAATTTTAATAGAGTTTGTAAACAATGATCTTAAGAAATATATTATCAACATAGGTGAGTTGTTATTTCTTTTAAATTTTGTAAGCTTTAGTTTTGTATGTTTTTTGTTATAATATTGAACTCTTTTTTAACTCACAACATACGAGAAGAGGCAACCAGAAATGGAGGCAAAACTTTTCGCCTTACATGTAGAATTTTGCCAAGCTGCCAAATGGCTAAAAATATTTTTGAAGGACAAGTGGACTTAAGCATTTGATGGAAGAATGTGACACAATCATATGACCACTAATCTTGTTGACTATTTAAATTCAGTCTTAAAGGGGGCATAATCATTGCCAATGACTACTTTAGTTCTAAAACATTTTATAGAACAAACACTTTATTTGTGGAACATGGAAAGAGAACGATGAACATGTATATTGCGAAGAGTTGGCAACTATTGTAACAGAAAATCATCACCTTTGAATCAACCATTATGTTTGTAATTATGTGTAAGAGATCGGAAAATTTGAGGTCGAAGAGCTAGTCAATGCTCAAATTGGCCAAATTGGGAAGATCTACAATATTAAGTTAAACGAATAATGGTGCAATTGTGGATAATTTCAATTCATAATATATGGATCTTGTTTGTAAATTGAAAAATATATTTAAGGTTTATCAAATATATTTTCATCAACTAAAAGTGAAAAACATTGTCATGAGTTATTTATGTACAAATCTTTCTAAGAGACGAGATACATGTAGATAGCCATAAACATCTCGTATTCACAATGAGATGAATATAGGGAGTCAAGGTAACATTAAAAAAATGTAAATTGTGTCTAATTGAGTCAAAATAGAAGTAATTATCCACTAAAATAACATTTAGAAAATTAAATTATCATTATATAATTTTGGTTTATGTAATCTTTACTTTGAACTTAATTAAAAGATAATCTACCTTTAATGTAATTTTAATTATTTTTTTTTATCATTATATATTTAAATTTAAAAATATTAATAAATTAATGTTATATAAAAATAAGAACCACATTCTGAATAAATAAAATTATATTTAAACAAAAATAAAATACTATTAATTATTTTCATAATTAATTTATTAAAATCTATTTAAGTCATTATAATAATTAAATTATAAATATTAAAATAAATAAAAATTCAGTTATATTAACGGTCAGATATCGTCTACATACGACTTTTATTTATATAAAAAATTAATATAAGTCATATGTATAATATCAAGAGTTATATTTTGTAAATACGATATACTATTTTTGTGAATAATTTAAAAGTTATATTAAATCTATAATTATCATTTTATATTATGCTATTTTTAGTAAAAAAAGGTCAGGTTTTTAGTCGATGGATGCAAGTTTTCAGACTCTCCTCCACCCATGCTTTTTTAAGGACCGATTACGTGAGCTGAGCATTTACAAATTTAATTTTCATAATTTTGATTTTACAAAATTCATTTTGATTTGATTGAAGTGAAATAAATAAATTTATAATATAACTAATTTAACATTTGCTACGCTGCTACCAAATCCAAAAACACAACAGCATCTTCGTTGTTCAATCTACCCTATCTATGCAGAGTTCATTGAAATTCTCACGGCCAATACCCAAACTCAGGCGCTTATAGCTTGGTCCCCCAACCGTGGTACTGGCGCCGGTAACAGACATATGATAGTGTTTTTGATTATTGCTGTTGGTCTAAGGCTAAGGATATAGATTTCAAAATCGTTATTGTAATTGCGAATTTGTTTTTTCAGGTCATCCCAAGTTCAATTGGGAATTCTTTAACTAAATAACATACCATGTGTTTGTATTTGTGTGGATGTGATGTGATTCGGCTTTGTCTTCCCTTAAACGATCCATGAACCACTTTTCTTGGGTTAAAACCTATTTCTCTCGTTCACTGTTCAACTTTAGCTCTCAACACGATTTTCTTCTCTCTCAATGTCACGTTTCACAGCTCACATCAAAATCTCACAAGAATTCTAATTCCCAAGTCAATTTCAGACCACCCAAATAATTCACTCTGCTTTCGGTTGAGTCATTTGATGTTCGCTTCTTATAACTCCACTATTTGCTCATCTTTCATGTATCTCTCGTTTCTATTCAGTTACAGATATAGGTTTCCTGTTTTTGTTATTGTTTTGGTTGCTGTTTAAATATAATTACTGTTTGGCTGAATCTAACGAGATACAGTTTTTTTTTTTTTTTTTGGATATGAACAGATCAGGTTTAGAAGAGGTTCAAGTTTCCTGAGAAGTGAGAACAGTGTGAGGTTTGTTGTTGGAGTTTTCTTTTCTAGTTAACCAACTTCCCTTGGTTTTTCATTTTGATGTAACACCATGTCAGTTGCTAGGAAATAAAGTAGCCACTTTGAAATGCATATTAGGAATTATGACTATAGTAAATAACTGATATCCTCTGCTTTTTGTGTGGTATGCTTTCGGCCAGTTGAATGGAGGAAGAACCAACTGGCCCATAGTTCCTTAATTAGTTATAGGATAATTAGTAATTGCATTAACTACTTGACCGCAAAATTTAAGCTATAAAACTGGATAGAGTTTAGGAATCTGCTGGGAACCCAAGGTTTTGAAAGGAGGAGGAATAAAGTCACTAAGAAGGTAGGAGACAGAGGCACCAAAAAGGGGAATGGGAACTATCAAATTAGAGTATTTGAGGGAGAAAATTGTATTTTAGTGACGTGAGGTTAGGATTTTTAATCCTTTTTTCATATTTAATTTTCTCCAAAATAATCATTTAATTCATTCAAGGCACCACCTCCTTGACCCAAAGTAGTGACTTGGAAAGAACTTCCAACTTCAAGTTTGTTACTCCCAATATAACCAGAATAACCTGGGAGTGAAATGTCAGTGAAGCATTCAGCATCTCTATTACTATTATTATTGCATGCTCTACAATTGAATCAGTTACTAGATTACAAAATGAAACACAAGGCATTATGTGTAAATTGTAGAAAGAAATTTGATGAATTATTAGTCCTAACAAAACATGTTAATTGAAAAACAAAATCCTATAGATGGTTAAAATGTGTAACTTTCTTTATAGAAAGAATCCAATTCAATACTTCAAGTTCTGTTAGTATTAGGGTAGCACAAAACTCTGAAGTAACATTATCCCAAATAAGATTTATGCTGAAGAAAAGAATAAGAGGTATTGACAAAGAAGTTGAAAAGATAGTGAGTTATCTTAAAATATCTATCCCCCACAATATCTGAGATTATATTGCATGGAAGGAAAGTGCTGCATAGTGTTTTTGAAAATCAATTCTATTGGACCGTTTAACCTACTAACTCTGCGGATATATTGGTACACAGCTTGAGAAGCTTGTACTGATTATTTGTATGAAAACAAAAGCAAGAAATTGTTAGTTTTGTCCTTGGTGTTAAAAGTCTTGCCACTGCCTAGCTACTAGTTTTGATATTATTATATTGTTAGGTTTTCCTATAAAAGGCCATCACCTATGCATGTATCAGTTGTATGAATTTACGATTAATATGTAGTTCATTTGAGTGAAAATCTTCCTCTTTTACTCTGCTTCTGTGTGCAAGTGAAAAGAATATTTGAGTGTTACATAGTCTCACCATATAAATTCTATACACTTGATTCTTTTGTATCAGAAAACTATGACACCCTTTTGGCAAAATCTAAATACAAATCTTTCAAGTGCAGAAGTTTTAAGTTTACCATCTGAAGTGAAATCAATTTCCAATTAACAGATAAACTTTACTCACAGAAGAATTAAGTTTTATTATATAGTGACTCTTAAGAAATAGTTATTGATAGCTTAAAATATGAAATGTGATTTTATTCTTGATATTTGGTGTGTTCTTCCAAATAATGTGCCGATGATGATAATTGTTTTTTTTAAACATTAAAATCTCGAAAATCCACCACGATAAAAAAGGAAATTTACTATAAAAGAAAACAAGGCGTATTGACAAAGAGAGAGAGAGTACAACTTTTACTACTTGGTTAGTAAATTCAAGTGAAATTAGTTAGTGCTTTCCTAATTTTTTTTGCCAATGAAAACACCAGGTAATTTAAGAAAATTTAGGAAAGCATGTTACAATAAGGACCTAATATTTCAATAGTTATAAATTAGGCAGTTGAAGATCATAAAACAATATGACTAGTCTAGAGGAAACAAGATTATGTTTGTATTACTCTATGATAGCTACTTGAAATTTCATAACCCATAATACATGCATGACAACTTCAGTTATAGATTGTATTATATGTTTGTTACTATTAAGGAACTTAGGTCTAACAGACCTATTCTTAACTAATGTGGGATATCTTAAACATCCTCCACAGTCCACATGCCCAAAGCTGAACATCTAGTGCATGAAGTTTGCAAGACTGGACATTTGCAGGTGGCCCAACAAGACTAGGTATCTAGATACTATGTAAAAAACTTAGGTCTAACTAACTCGTAAAACTAGCTCGTTAGAGGAGGACAACTCAAGTTCTTATAAGGAGTATTTTGTCTCTATTCTTAGCCAATGTAGGACATCTTAATAATTACTATGATGTGATCGTGTGTTACTACTAGCAGAGAGAAAGTCAGATAGAAGTTAGATGAAATTTAATGCACCTGAACTGTTTAAATTTATAAAGTAAGCATGGGTCCAATTACTTAAGAATTGTTAATGCAGCAATGAAAATCTGAAGAAAGATGGAAAGAATTTTGGATTATTGGTTCTAACTTCTAAGGGCATGTATTTTTTACTCTTAGTTATCTACTTCCAATTAATAGAGGTTAATTTGTGATACTTTGGCCTAATGTAGTGTTGAGTTAAAATTTCTAATCCATTTCCTTTGGAATGTATTTAAATTATTATCATTATTATTAACACAGATCGGATAGTCGTTTTCATTTTTATTTTGTATTGCTTTGTAAATTCTGAGCCATTGATCCAGGTTTGATTAGGTTGCCAAATCTATTCCGTGTATTCGGCTGTCACTTGTCCATAAGTCAAAAAGAAGATAGCAAGGTTGCATCGAACGTTGCTTGGAGAGAGAGAGATGCAGAGGTCACTGATTCAACGCTTGGCTCCGTCACTGGCAGTGCAATTGAGGCTTAGAAGAAGGTGTTCTTCTTCTTCTGTTCTTCACCATGCCACTTCTTCTGCTGCTGCTGCTTCTGATGTGGAGCCCATTCATATGACCGAAAACTGCATTCGAGTATGTTCCTTGATCCTTGATTTTTCAATTACTTCCCTATAATTGTTATTGTTTCAAATGTTTTCGTCCTCTCCTCTTTTAAATTTAATCATTAATTTTTTTAATTGAATCGTGTTCAGTAAGTGGTATTTCTGATGTGTAATACACTTCTAGGCACACAAACATAGTCTAGTGTCCCTTGATTGTGCGTTTGATAGATGAAAAATTGGGGTTTCAACAATTATTAAGCTGCTTTTCCTATCTGTTTGGCACATTCCATGCTATTCTGGATAGACATATACTACTTCAACACACTCAAGGTGCGTTCAATTTTTTTCCATTTCATAATTACTTTTGTTTTGTTTTTGCCCCTGCAACTATTGCAGTGCATTTCCATGTTAATTAGTGCCGTTCAGCATGACTACCTGGTCAGCAAATGTCATTGAATTAATTTAATGGATGGGTTGTTCTCAATATCACAATTCACCAGTTGCATGTGTTGCAACATGCATGAATGAGTTATGTAAACTTGAAAACTTAGGCTGGTTTAAATTAAATGACACAACTAAAACACTCCTAAATATTCAACCGATGGTGTGGCTGCAAGTTTCTTCCCCGAATTGTAAACATCTTGTTGACACTGGTAGTTCAATTAAATTTTGCAGTATTCAAAAATCTGCTGTCTTGCTTGAGTAATTCGTTATGGTGCATAAATTTTAAAAAATATATATATATGAATTTACATGTTTGATTGATGGGCCTTCTCCCTATGCTTGTGAGTATGTTACATGTAATCAATCCCAACTTACTATGGAACAGAGAATGAAGGAACTAGAAGCTGAATCATCAGCAAACAGAAAACTACTTCGTTTGAGTGTAGAAACTGGTGGATGCTCTGGATTTCAGTATGCTTTTAATCTGGATGACCAAATCAACTCAGATGACAGGTATAACCTCTTACCAGTCAAATTTCATAGTTGAGATGCTTGCCATTTGTGTAGTGGACTTGAACATGCTAAAACTGTAGCTTTTACAAATTGCAACTTACTTTTCCTAATATATTGGCAGAGTTTTTGAGAGGGATGGAATTAAACTGGTTGTTGACACTGTTTCATACGATTTTGTAAAAGGCGCGACTGTTGATTATGTTGAGGAGCTGATCCGTTCAGCTTTTGTAGTAAGTCAAACACCCTTGTGAGCCATGTATAAACTAGTGTTTATTAAAACTCATCTTCACATTCTTGTATTGCAACACAGAAAAGTTTATTGTAATTTTAGTAGGCAATAATCAAGGAAGAATGTTTCTCAGGATTTATTCTCCTTGGAAAGTTTGTTATGAACTATAGTAGTAATTCACATCCTGTTATCTGATTAATTCTTGGAACATTGGAGAACTTCTGTTTGATAGAAAACCATTTATGAGTCATTACCTGTCAACTTAAAGCTTTTAAGAAAGTCAGTTCTTGACACGTCAATCAAGAGTTTGATCCTTGTTGCTCCCATGCTTCTAATAGAAAGTTGAATTTTAGCATGATTTAGAGTAGTCAAGTAGCTATGTGCATTTGTACTTGCTTCAAGCCCAAAGGAGTCTTGTATGAGGGCTAATGTTAAAATATAAAACCTTTCGTGAGCCTTCACCTAACTACTTTTTAAGCTTTTATGAGAGTTAGTCCTTGTATTCTTCCACATGTTACTTATGCCAATGACTGTCGTTGATTGGACTTAGAGAAAACCTTAACAATATTTGGGTTCAGATAGGAGTCTTAATGTCATTTGTAAAATTATAGAAATAATAATAATAAAAAAAACAGAAATTCATCTGAATTATATAATTTTCCTGGATGAACCTGCTCCAAATGCTTGACATAGAGGTAACTCGTTTGGGATCATCAAACAAAGCCTTTAGATAGGTGAGTTTCCTCAGATGAAAATTTTAAGAGGATTCTGTAGTGCTGTACTCATTTTAGGTTGCATATTATGCTCTAAGCTATTTGGTAAATTATAGACTAACATGTTGTATTGTCTTACTATGTGAATGCTGCAGTTTCTCTCATCAGTGAGAGGGACAGCACTCCTCTATTGCAGTCCAAACAAAGTTGGAGCTGCCAGTAGATATCTGCCTTGAAAATCTGATTGACATTAGAATAAAATTGTAAAAATGGCCAAGAGGAGCTACTGCAGCACTTCATCTTAAACCAAGGTCACATACCAGTTTTGTACTTTGTTAGCACCATGGAATTTAATGTGCTCCTAAATAGAGCCCCATAGAAATTTTCATTTTTAAGGAGCATTACCCACGAGCTTTGGTTTGCTTATTAAACCCTGTGTAATCACGAATAGTCATAAACAGCTGCGATTCTATACTTTTGGTAATTATTTAGCAGAAAAACTACTCACATAATTTCCCTATCATGTCTAGTCTTTTATGTTTCATGGCACCCTTCTGCTAAAGAAAAAGGTCTGACACACCCACCCTTAAAACGCAGTGTGCGTGGTTTTAACCTAGTGCAAAACCTTTGTATGGTACAAATGTGTATAGAAAAGTGTTTATGTGACTATACACGCATTGAAGCAAATGTTATGGTATTGAAACGGGTATGTAACATGATGGCTATA
The DNA here is from genome assembly GCA_024086825.1 of Abrus pulchellus subsp. cantoniensis. Taxonomy (NCBI): domain Eukaryota; kingdom Viridiplantae; phylum Streptophyta; class Magnoliopsida; order Fabales; family Fabaceae; genus Abrus; species Abrus pulchellus. The sequence goes on from CM044050.1 coordinate 16,870,591, forward strand.
AAGGAAAAGGGGTGTGTCGCTATTATCACTGCTCTTGTTTACAAGGTTGAATAGCATTCTTAAGCCATGTAACCGAGTACAAGTTTACATTTAATTTCTTCTGATTTCATTTGCAGGTGACAGAAAACCCCAGTGCTGTTGGGGGTTGCAGTTGTAAAATTTCCTTCATGGTGAAACAGTAATTGGTTATCTTGCAAGTCCCTTTATTTAGTCTTTGCGAACTAGATTCCGTTGTGAAACATGATTTTTGTACCACAAAAAACGATTGATTGAACTGAAGATAAAATCTATTGCTTGTATTGTGATATTAGTAAGATGAACTGTAGTGGTATTAAATTATCAGGCGTTTTTGTGTAGCCTGATTTAATATCCTGGAGCTTGTTACCCCAGGTGTAAAATAAGGCTTGCAAAATTATTTCAATAGGTAGCAATGGCAAGTTCCTTGTGTAATGCCATGTAATGACGATCACTTGGGCAGATTCACTCCTTCCGGAGGAAGGATGTCGCACAAGACTGATTAGCGTATACAGGTTTGTTGATACAAAACATAATTTTAGTGTGTTGAGTTCTACATTTAAATACATGTAGATTTATGTTGTTTTTAATGCTACTAATTATAATCTATACGCAGGATCTATGTTTATAAGTATTTTAATGTTTCCAAACACATAGTGGTGAGTAACATCTTTAAGAAATAGTACTTTCATTTTAACGTGCATGAAAATCCAAGTGAAGAAACGAGCAGTGAAAAAGTTGGACAGAATAGAAGATAGAGAAATTTGTTAAATACAGTTTTCGTTAATCATTATTTATTGCTTAACTTGAAGAATTTGATGTCATCTTTGAAAGAACACATTCTTTTGAAAATAATGCCAAAAATGAACTCTTTGGCACCTAATTAACTAAAAAATGTTTTTTCAAAAATTCTTTGCTAAAATAATATTTATTTAAAATTATTTACCTGTAAGAATTTTGTTATTTCAGCAACAAGTATGCACCTATCAATGTAATATTTTATTTTTATAAAAAATAATATCATGTATTGCAAATGTAATATTTATTTTCCCTGATTTCTCTACACTTTACACATCACACGCTGCACGGGTGAAATACGCAAGTGTGGCACGGAAGAAATACATCAGCTTGGGAAAGTCTCGCTCGTGAGACTAGTATTGCATCCACTTTGGGTGATACTTCCCCTCATGCTACCACATGGCAACTTCTCTCATTTTGTTTATCTCTTTTATTCAAAAACAAAAAAAAAATACCAACAAATTCCTTGCTGCTAAAATGATGGACTAATATAAATCTTCTAATTAACCTAAAATTATAAGCTCATTCAAGTTAAAAGAAATTCTTATTATGAATTTCAACATGTATAAAGAAATAAAATACCTACAAATTAAAATATAAATTCAATTAAATGCATCTAATTCAGCTTCAAGTTGGTCTTTACAAATGCCTAAGAAATTACTTTCTATAGAGTTGTAATATGTAGCAGTTTTCTTTTCTTATACATCCAAATTTAAATGTAAAATTTTAAATTAGAGTGTTTCATCCTTGTAACCTGTTTCATCCTTGCAATATGCAAAATTATCTTTTTAAAAAATCACCTTTAACAGAGTGATACTTGCTGTTGAGCTGACAAAAACCACCCTAAAAGGGAAATTAGTTTTATAAAATTATTATTTTGATAAGTATTTTTTTAAAAAAAAACTTTTTGGCTTGATTTGCCTTCTCTCGGCATTTTTTTTTCATTTGGTGAATTTCTTATCAATTCCATTTAGACATTCCTTTTCTTGTGAATCCCATTAGATCCACTCTTTCTTGTGAAACTCCCGTATAATTCAACCAACATTTTTTTTTTTGAAATATCTAATTAGTAAGTTTAGCTGTAACTGTAGCAAATGAACTTTAACTGGGGTGAAAGGTATGTGGTCAACAGTTACAATATGACTGATTCCCAATATACTAGTAAAAGATTAAATGAAGAAATATTTTCGAATAGAAAGAGACATCGGTGAAATTATTACTGATTTTGTTTATTCTAATGGATTTTTCTTTTCCTGATAATATTCTCTATTCATTTATTGTTCGGATCAATTCTAATTACATCAAATAAGATTTTATTTTATTTCTTCTTTGCAATTCAATTTCTCTTGATTCTTTCTGGAAGTATATGAAGTGCTTCACAATTCAAAGCTTTTAGCATGGAAGACCCATCCAAACCAGATAGCCACCCACGAAAGCCAAGATCGTAAGCGTACTTAACTCGGCCTTTTCTAACTAGCTTGATTTCAAGGTTTAGCGTCATAGAAAATTGACGGTACAAATGGCTACACGGGCAACTACAGCAGTCATAAAGCCACTCAGGTATGCGTGTCTTACCACATTATTTTCAAAGAAGATGAATAGCCAAATGAAGACCAAATACAGAGGTACTTGTAATTCTTTAAAAGTTATCAATTGCACCAGATTGAGCAAAAATATCACATCACACAATATTGATATCAAAAGAATATGAAGGAAGTCAAAAGGGCATCCACCGAGGTCTTGCTTACATGTCCATAAGAGGCTTCGCCCATGCTAAGTATACCTATATCTGAATCGAAGATATATGAATTTAAAATATGCAAAAACAGAATTAAAGATATTAATAGCTGAAAAATAAATCTGAACAAAATAAACAAAATGGTTCCCAAATATAGATGTTTCAAGAATATTATTTTTGCAACCTCAAGCATCATATTGGTCAATCCAATGGTCACTTCATTCTGTAGTTTTATGCCAAATTGAAGGATATTTTAAAGAAACTGTCACAAACAAAAGCTTTAACCTACTACTATAATATGCAGAAACCACCCTAAATCAGTTTAGCATATCCCAACATGCCGATATGAATAGTTGCTAAGGCCTCTTTTGATCACATTTGGCAACTAAAACATTTTCAAATATGCTCCTGCTAACTAATAAATAGGTCAAGCTGATCCGCTGAGATAAATACACACCACCAAACCATGATTCATTGCCTTACATGCATGGTCTCTTTAGAGCGAATGGAATAAAGGTGAAGTTAGACCGTTTACATATCTTAATGGGATAATTTGGACTCTTCGGTACTCAAACAATTAGAAGTATAATACAAGCTCAAGATTTCCCAAATTACATTTGGCCAGTTTTTCTTCAATAATGAAACCAAGGGGTACATTATGTAATATTTGCTTCTCCATTTGCAATTTCCAACACCACCACCCATACAAAGAACTTTCTTAAGTTGAAACTTCACAATTACCTTTGTCTCATTAACTCCTGATAAGTTACTAATGTTAGAAATTTACGTGCATTCATGTGCTCATACAGTCGTATACATAAACACAATAGTATAAATTCGAAACTACAAGGACTCAGGTTTCAACCATCGCAGCCATGTTGATACGGAACCTCTGTAACAAATTAAAATGCAAAAACGAATAAGCATATTTAAAAACTTATTAAAATCACGTTAAATTGCGTTTCATCTTATAACTTGTACCGTTAGAATAAATCTAAATTCCAATATGTTTATCCTCAATCCAAACACACCGTAATTCTTCAAGTACAGTGATTCATGGACATCTGTCATATTTATTGTTTGGAAGAACTTAATAGATTATTTAAAAAAAGAAAAGTGATTAAAAAAATATCCCAAAACAAGCTACTGAAAAGTAAAATCCCACGCTAAAAGCTGGAAAAAACGAAAGTAAAGGAGTAACTGAAATAAGTTTGCATTAGAATTAAGAGAATAGGGAAACTGAGGAAAAACCCTGGTGTTCAAACAAAATACATAGCCATCTGAACAGATTTCTGCTGGAAGCCACATTTCTCGTAGAACGCCTTGTTCTCAATGCTGCAATCGAGAATTACCTTATAGCATCCCATCGAGCGAGCATGCTCTGTGAGGAAGTTGACAACTCTCTTTCCCAATTGCTTCCCGCGAGCGTTGGAATCCACAACAACATCCTCAATGTGCCCAACTTTGCCGCAATTTCTCAAAAATTTCTTCTCAATAAACACACTCCCTGTGGCAATGATCTTTCCGGAACCCTCATCTTCGATGACGCAGATAATGTGATCATCTCCCAGAGAACTTAGTTCTCGAAATCGATCCCCGAATTCCTTGTCGGTGACGGAATCGCAAATGCTAAGTTGTTGCAGTAACTCAATGAAACCTTTGGCCTTGTCAGTTATCTCCAATTTCCTGACGCTAAACTTTTGCTCCTCTCTGTTTTCCATCTTCGCCGCAGCAACTCCTAAATTTGTCAAAGTGATTCAACAATCCGAATCAGAAAAGGAAACGAAACAGAAAACTGAAACAATTTTGAGATTTTCACATTCTTACAATTTGATTTGAATAGTGGAGGATCTGCAGCTCGACAACTGCACTGTAAATCTAATCTTCCACAGTCCCTGCTTATTCTGAGGAAACAGCTTGTATTTTATTACAATAATAAATAAAATAATAATGACTCCTTTTAATTTTTTTTATTTTGAATAGTTTGGTAAATTTTGAACCGTTGATTCTGGTTTGACGAGGTGGCCAAATCTGGTCTGTGTATTGGGCTGAAACATACGGGTGTGCATAGATTTAAACCAAACCAACCTGATTTTAAACCTGGTAAATTTAAATTTATTTCGAATTATTTTAATTTTTTAAAATACTTTTTATTAAAAATATTAATTCTGTCAATATTTTTTATTTATTTTATCATATATATTATTATTATTATTGTTTTGTGAATAATATTTGTTGAGTTAAACTTTTAACTTGTAATATAATTGGTCATTTCTTTTTCTTAAAAGCTTTTCTCTCTTTCTCTCTCTTCTCATAAGAATTTTTTATAGAATATTCATTTATTTTTTATCTGTTTATGGTAAAAATTGTAAGTAGTAAATAAATAAATTCAAGAAAAATATGAGATTGAATTTACTTTTAAATGTATTTCTGAGCGTAACAACCAAATCAGCATCGTAAAGCAAGAAATTAAACAGAAATAGTAGAAGAATAGCAAATAGTATTGAACTAAATGTAAACGTACATAAACAAACTGAAATGGAATACTGGAAATAAATTGCAGATATGTAACATATTACTTTAACTTATAATATAATTAGTCACTTTTTTTAAAAGTGTTTCTCTCTCTTCCTCCTTTCGCATATAAATTTCTTATACAATATTTATTTATTTTCTATTATAAGTCACTTTTTTTTTTTTATCTATTTTCATTTGATATTATTTTATCTTCTTCTCTTATAAATGTAATATCATAATTATAACTTTATTAATAGTAATAGTTGCAGTTCTCTTTTTCTGTAGCTTAAGAGAAAAAGCAATATAGACAACTTTCTTTTTTTCAACTGTATTTTTTAATCTTGACATAGTATTCTACTATTTTTCATTTTCAACAATTTTAACATTATTTTATGCATTACTCTTGTACCTTTTTCAATAATGATAAACATTTTTCTATCTTCCACTGTTAACTTTTGATTCATTAAATTCATAGATATAAAAATACAACAAATTAAAAGTAATATTTAGTATACATGAAATAATAAAAATATAAAAAATATGTGTTCAAAATGAGCATGTACAAGATTCAATTTCTAACCCTTTGAAAGTCTTAAAAATCATCATTATCATCATAAAATGAACTAAGTATCAATTTTGATAGCCCTATCTACTATGTAAAACTAAATCTTGTAATAATAATACAAAAAGTGACAAACCGCATATTACAATAATAAAAAAAACCTTCTAAAAATCTTGTAAATTTCAGAAGACGAATAACAATGCATATACATTAAGATAATATATATATATATATATTAATAGAGCTTATATTTTTAACAAAAAATGACTTATTTAAAAATATTTTTAAAAAATTAAATAAATAAAATGAATTATAATAAAGTTGAAAAATAAAATCAAATTTAAGAAAAAAATATGAATTTTATTTTTTATTTTTATCAAAACTATTTTAAATTAGTTTTAAAATGTGATTTTAGTTTAAAATTAGTTTTTTTACTAAAACTGGTTTTAAATCTATGGTTTTTAGGCTAAACCAATTTTAAATTAAGATTTTTTAGCAAATACGAGTTTAAATTTGTTGTTTTTAACAAAAATCAATTTTAAATAATTAAGTTTTATAAAAATTAATTTTAATTCTAACTTTTAGTAGAAACAAGTTTTAAATCTAATTTTGTAACATAAACTACTTTTGAATAATTAAAAGATATCTACTTCAAATTGACCGTTTGATGACTCCATTAAGCATATCCTGGAGAGCACATTGAAAAAATTGGATTCAAACTTTATGTTCCCAAAATAAGGGACCTGGATCGTCTGCAGTTTTGACGACAACTGCAGTTTTGGCGAAAACTGTAAGCTGCAGTTTTTTGCTCACTTAAGCGACTGATGAAAGGGCTTGAACACTCAGAAATGTGCCTAAGCGAGCCAAAAGAGATTTGAAAGCGAAATTTACTTAAGCGACCAAATTTGGCTTAAGCTAATTTAAAATCGCTTAAGCTCTCTCAAGCGAAAAAAAAAATTGAAGCAAAAATGGATCAGAGAAGCATGTTTTTTAGTCACCTATTTCGCTTAAATGAATCATTAATAGCTTAAGCTATTCTCGCCTCGCTCAAGCTAAGACCAACAAATTTAATTATTATCAAGCGAATGTAAAACAGAGAACACATGTTTCAGGTAGTGTAATTAGCTTGAGCGAATTTTGGTAGGGCTTAAGCGAGTTTCATCTGCTTAAGCAATTTTATCAAAAAATGCATTAACCTGTACTTACCTGATATAATAGCTTAAGCAAAGATCTGTAGCATAAGCAAAATATATACACGCTTGGGCCACGTTCAAAAGAAATCAAGCCAAAATAGATAAGCTTAAGCGAATTGGAGTTGCTTAAGCGAAAGTTATAGAAAATCCAACCTAATCCTAATACAGATAGTATTTAGGGGGGCCAAAATACACTTGATTACATATAAATTTTTCAACTTACATCTTACACAAAAAGGAGTTGATAAATACATATTTAGCTTTGAAACAAAAGAAGTTTTGGCAATTGCGTAATCAAATTTGATCAAGGATTAAAGTATTGGTATGATGAAGTTGTCCCTGCAAAATAAGAAAAGACATTACAAACAATAACGGATGGAAAAAAAATCATGATATTTGGTTTGATTTAAGTTGGTAGTCTTACTATTAATAAATCTGTGAAAGTTAATTGATTGACTAATGTTTGAGGAAGATCATAACATGGAGGCGTAGAACAATATACTTCAAATGAATCCGAGAGCATTGGTTGATATTCCTAAAATATTAAATGATAGTGAAATTTATGATATAGTTATAATAAGAAAGTTAAAATAAATATATTAATTGATTATTAAAGTAATCATAAGAAAGTACCTAAGATGTTGATTGACCTAAAGTTAGAATTTTGTTCTTCTTTCTTTTTGCTTGTAATTCAATCCAAACTTTGAATCTTTTACACCCTTTCCTCTTAATGGTTGATCGTTGCTTGAATCCTTCAGGTTGTGTACCCTTATTAGTGATGTTATTTACACCATCATCCCTATTCTTGTTATTATCTTGTGTTTATAAGCAAAGTTTTGCAATGTGGCCTACTAAAGTGTTAATACTGTCATCCACTAATTGACAATATTCTTCTGAACTAGAAACCTCAGAGGCCAAACCTAATCATTTTACATGTTAACTGTCGATATCTCTGTGTAATAGAAAGTATAGGATATTCTTCCACTTGTATGCCTTTTACATTGTGAATAATCCAAAATGGCCTTCTATTGTTCATTTCTTTAGTATGTATTTGTCAGGAACAGCCTTTACATCATTGGCTTCAAACACTTTCAAAGCATAACAGCAAAGTATCCCATTGTTTCAAACTTTTTACAAGAGCAATTGATAGTAGTTGAGAAACTATCAAATGTAATTGTCCATGACCTTTGTTGATTGACTTTAGTAATTACATATTCAATCAAAGGAGGAGTTTCAATCCTTAATGATTTAATGATATGCAACATGCCAAATATTGAGCAAATTCTTGTTGAAATAAATTATACACTGTATATATGTAAACCTTGACCATTTGTATTAGGATTGGTGACACCTCATATCGCAACATGGCTAGCTTATGACGGGAGTCATACTTACACTTAAGCTCATTGTAACGCTTGTCTTCAACAACCCGTTCAAAGTGAACAAAGAATTGCTTGATGTCAACACCAAGTTTCATACAAGCCTTGAAATCAAAATGTAAGCTTTCACTTAGTTGAGTACTTTGCATTCCAAGGGTTAAATAATCCTTCAGGATAACATGATGTCCATTTCTCCTTTATAGAATATAGTGAAGTAACCCAAGTATTTTGTTCAACATTATATTTTGTAATGAACTTTGTCCAAGCATCCTCAAAGTCATACATGCTTCTTTTCAAATTTCTTAAAAAATGACTTCTTCCCTTCATCAAATTGCCAAAGTGTTTTATTCCATTTTTCATTAAGTGTCATGTGCATAATGCATGATGTGTCTCTGGCATTACATGGACAAATGCTTTGGTCATAGCTTGATCTTGATCTATAAAGATTGTTTGAGGTTTTTTTGTTGTTGTGTGCTTCTAAAAAAGTCCCAAACAACCATTAAAATGATTCAGCTGTTTTATCGTACAATAAGGCTGCCCCAAAGATAACAACACTGTTGTAATGGTTAAAGCTAAAAAATAATGCTAGAGGCCTATTAGCCTTATTGGTGCAATATGTAGTGTCTAGTGATACAACTTCACCAAAAAAAACCCAAATCAATTACCATCTTTGCATCCGTTCAAAAAACATTTGTGATTTGCTTCTTTGTATCCATTTGGTACGAATGAAAAAAAGATGGCTTGTCTAGTAATTGCCGTTAAAAGTATTGCATTAGACAACCGACCTCACCGTATACCATTCCTCCTTGTCTTTTTGCTCTCAAATAATTTTTTGCGTCCAGTCGAGTATATGAAACATTAGCTCGGTGTCTTGCAAGTTTGGTCATTAGTTGAAATGATGCCTTTTATCGTATTTTGGAGGCCTCAGCCAAATCAATTTCATAAGCTTGGACTTTTGTTATATTACAATGTGAAGCAAACATGTGTATTGTTTCTAGAAGTTGTGATGGATTATGTTCTTCAACAAACTGATGAATGACATATTTGTTCTTGTTTGCCAAAGACAATGATATCCTTGCAAGACATTCAGTTCTAGTTTCTGGTCGATATTTTGTGACTTGAGATTTTGTTTTATCTTCTTTTCGATGTCCCTCTTTACAACAAACATATCTACAACCTGTTATGACACCATCTACCTTTCACTTATTAAAATATTGTTTCCTGACTCCAAATCCTACCAACTTGCCATATTCACACTAAAATTGCCATGCTTGTTCAAGACTCTCAAACTCTTGCCCAGCATTTAGTTTCCTTGCGACATCCATTCTTCAATCAAATAAGATAACAGTAAATATGATAAGTATTTATTCTAGTAATGTTAAATAACAGATGTAATGGTAAAATGTGCACCTTTAGTATGTTTAAAGACTTTCTTTGTCACAATCTAACCCAAAATGGACTTTAATGCTACGAAGTTATGTGTTTTGTCCTCACTGTGTTCTTGAATGTATTCTTCACCAATGATAATATCCTGTACTTGAATGTTTCAGTAAGAGCAAAAATAGAAGAAATCTCTTTCTTCAGAAATAAGTAACTTAATATATCCTTGGTGCCAAAAATCCTGTATAAATCACTTAAGCCATATAGAAATCGCTTAACCCTTATTTGCTACATAGTCAACTAAAGCGAAAAGTTTCGCTTAAGTGATTTTTTGCTTAAGTGATAGAAACGTGCTTAAGCGAAATATGCGGCTGTTGATTTTAAAAAAAGTGGAATCACAATGTCTCATTTCCATTTCAAGCCTTCTCTTTCCTTCTCTCAAAGTTCAAAACTTCAATCTTCCTTAAACATCTCTATTTTCACATTCAGTTCAAGGGCAAGCTTCCATTTTTAACCAGGTATATAACACATGCTTAAGGCATGCTTGTTCAATGTTGTTATTGGTTGCTATAAACTTACTTTCTTTGTCGCTTAAGCGTCTAATGATGCTATTATTCTTAGCTTTTGCATGAGATTATAAGGCTTTCATGTGTTGAATACTATGATATATTCATGAGATTAGTATTATTGTGTTCATGTTGGACTGATTCATTTGTATTAAGTTTAGGGTCCTATAGTTTTATTGCCTTTGTTGGAAGCCTCTGTATTTTTCGCTTAAGTGGGTTAAGGTTGCTTAAGCGAAAATTAAATCATAGGGAAAGTTAAAGGTCGAAACTTTCGCTTAAGCGATAAATTCCAGCTTAAGCTAAACGTACAGAGGCTTAAGCAACAAAACAGAGCTTAAGCGATTTTACCTTAATCTTGTAATTTTGTTTTTAGGATGGCACCAAAGAAGTCTATTCCTCAAAGAAAGAGGCAAAGACCTGAAGTTGGGCAAGCTTCACAGCAATATCATGAACCTACTGAACAATATCAACAATCACAAGCTCAAATAGAAACAGAAATCATATCATAGGATAGATTTAGGTTTAAAACTAAGGCCAAGGCTAAGAGATTTCTTGACTTACAGTGTAGGGAATTGCTACATGAGAGGAATGTCTTTTTAGAAAAAGAACAATATGAAGAGTTTTTGCAAGAAATTACAAGAAGAAAATGACAATTCTTGGCAAATCTCCCTAACCAATTCATGAGGTAATTTTCAAAGAATTTTATGCAAATGCATGGCCATTGGTCCCACACAAGTCAGATCAAAAGTCTTGGGTTCGAAGACACACTGTTGCTTATGATAGAGATGCAATTTCAGCCTTATTAGGCAACCCTCTAACCTTAAGGAAGGAGAGCTATGCCAATACCAACAACATTGAGGCTCTTTGTCAAGTTTTTCAGATGATAAGGTAGCTAACACCTTATGCATCCATGGAAAATCTTATGAAACAAATGTAGCAAAGAAGTCAATGCGCTTCAAAAGGCAGTCTTTGACTACTTTGGCCCAAATATGGGTATCCTTTCTCTTTGCCAACATAGCTCCAACCACACACACCTCAGATGTCTGAATGCCCCGAGCATATCTGATATACAACATCATGGAAAGGATGTTTATTGACATAGCAGCCATAATTTCAGATAAGTTGCACCCGTTTGTAATGTCCAATACCTCCAGTACTGCATCAACAACAAAACTTTTGGGATTTCCATCACTGATTGCTGCTTTGTGTGCTTCCCAAGGTGTTACAATTCCAGACACCTCTAATCAAACAATCAGCTTGAAAAAACCAATCAATTATCAGTTCATCAAAAATTATTGCACCAATCCAATGGAACAACCAGTAAGAGATTCTTCTCAATCATCTTCATCTGTACCACTTGCATTACAACCAACACAACTACAAACACGACCATCTATGCTTGAAGCGCCACAAACAGATCAAACTCTTATATGCCATTTGACTCATATAGAGCAACAATTAGTAGCAAACAATTGTGCTTACACTCACCTAAACGAGTCCGTCTACAAGTAAATGTTCTTTCCTTTATTATTTTAATTACTCTTGTAATTTTTTATTTTATCATTACCCTCATTACCTTCATCATATCTTTCCACAGGTTCACTCTACACCAACATAATGGTCAGGAATATGCTTTTCCATAGCTCACACCCGAGGCTTTTGCAGCAGCTGTATCATGGCCTGAAGATAACCCTACCTTCACATTTCAAGATGAAACTACACATGATCCAAATTGACAGCCAGAGGAAGAACCCCACGAGAACATTCAAGACATTGAGGAAAATGATGGGGGAGATGTATAAGAAGGTCAACAATTAGAGGAAGAAAGGGGACATGATGAGGAAGATGAACTAGAAGCCATGCAAGAGGATGACAATGTTGGAGCCACATGATTACAATTAGGGTATTATTGTAATAGATTTTAATGAGTCAACATTTTGTGTTATGTTATGTAATAGATTTCATTTTTAGTTCTTGAATGCTTATTCCTATAGTTCTCGTTAATGGATTTCATTTGTAGTTCTTGAATACTTATTCCTATAGTTCTGATTAATGGATTTTAATATTTATCCAAATTGGTAACCTATATTATATTTCATTATTTTGTGTAAGATGTAACTTGAAAAATTTATATGTAATCAAGAGTATTTTGGCCCCCTTAAATGCTGTCTGTATTAGGATTAGATTAGATTTTTTTGTAACTTTTGCTTAAGCGATCCCAATTTGCTTAAACTTATCTATTCTTGCTTGATTTCTTTTGAACGTGGCCCAAGCGCGTATATATTTCGCTTAAGTTACAAATCTTCGCTTAAGCGATTATATCAGATTGTACAAGTTAATGCATTTTCTGATAAATTCGCTTAAGGGGATAAAACTCGCTTAAGCCCTACCAAAATTTGCTTAAGCTATTTGAAATTCGCTCAAGCTAATTACACTACCTAAAACATGTGCTCTCTGTTTTACATTCGCTTGATAATAATTAAATTTGTTGGTCTTGACTTGAGCGAGGCGAGAATAGCTTAAGCTATTAATGATTCGTTTAAACGAATTAAGTGATTGAAAAACATGCTTCTCTAGTCCATTTTCGCTTCAATTTGTTTTGTTTTGCTTGAAAAGGCTTAAGCGATTTTAAATTAGCTTAAGCCAAATTTGGTCGCTTAAGCAAATTTCACTTTCAAATCTCTTCTGACTCGCTTAGGCGCGTTTCTCAGTGTTTAAGCCCTTTTGTCGGTCACTTAAGTGAAAAAAACTCGCTTAAACGAGTAGGAAACTGTAACCTGCAGTTCACGCCAAAACTACAGGCTATCTGGGTCCCAAAATAATATAAATATAAGTCAAACTTTTCTCTTTCAAAATAAGAATTCTAGCAACTCTTGTTGTATCAAGATTTGTTTATCAAATGGAGTGATGTACATTAAACAACATCCAATAACGATCACTGGAAAAACTTTGGATTAAATCTAACCAAATTACTTGTCGGCTGCCAAAAAGCACCACATAAAACACCACAAAATAGCAACTAGCCTCTTGGAAAATGGTGACATAAATCACCAAGTAATCAAATAGCATTCATAAAATCAAAATACCAAACCTTCAAGATAGTTTATAAAATCAAAATTGAAACAAGTTACACAAAAGTCTACAATGATACTACTTATAGTAACTATAAGCACAGAGAAGGTCCTTCACCCCTGACAATAACCATAGATAAGTCCATAAAAATAGTTACTACTAGCTTCTAAATAGTGTGTGAATAATGATAATGTTTGATTTTTAAATATTAAAATCTTAAAATTCCAGCCATAATATAAAAAAGAAATTTTGTGGCAAAAATCGAGCTAAAAAACAGATTTTTGAGTTTGAAAAAATAGTTTTGGAGATAATAAATCATTTTTAAGTTCAGAACCGGTTTTAAAAACCAGTTTTATATTGAAAACTAGTTTCAAAACTAATTTTATGTTCAAAATGAGTTTTGATTGAAGCCAAACCAAGAAACCGGTTAATAAACTAATTTTAAAAGGGTTTTATTAAGGATTGAGATTAATTTAAAAAAAATAAAATAAATATAAAACAATAATTAATTTTAACTCAAATGGTTTGTAGAAAAACTCTACCTTCTCTCATCCATTAGATAGTGCAATTTTTTTTCTATTGAATAGTACTATAAATTCTGCAAGAATATTAAAATGTTTATAAGCGTTTACAATTATTGTAATATTAATGTTAAGTAAAATATGTTTATTTTTTCTTTTTAAATATAATTTTTTATTTTTAAAATTAAAAAACAAAAAAGCTTATTTATTAATGTAAATTTTGAAAACTGTTTTTAAAAATATTTTTTTTCACTACCAAGGTATTTTTTTTTATTTTTCTTTTTAAAACTAATGAAAGTCCAACTAAAAATAATTTTAAAAAAATAAATTATTAAACAAATTTTATTTTCTTAAAATTATTTTAGAATATAATTTTTAAAAATTAAAACTAAATCAAACAAGCAGAATCGGACAATTTGAAAATTTGGTTTGGTCGGGCTTTGTTTATGCAAATTCGAAACCATGCTTACCCTTACGCCTGGCTCCCGCAACCAAGCTACTGCCGCTGCGCAATCATGTGCCGCCACCGGTAACAGAGATCTGATAGTGGCTTTGATTTTTGTTCTTGGTCCAAGCATATATATTTATGTATATATATCTGAAAATCGTTATGTTCCAGGAATTGACACTTGTTCATTTTTGTTCGGGTTGCATCGTTAACCTCTGTTCCAGTTCGCACGCCTTTTCTTGCCGTTCTTCGTCTAAGCCTGTGGTGTGTGTTTGTGCTATTTATCACCATGTTTTTGGTTTGTCTATATAAATATATATAATTGAGTCCTTTCAAACAGAAGAAGAGAGCTTTTCAAGTTAAGATATCTCATGTCTAGTAGGTAAATTGTGTAAAAAGGGATCAAGGAGAAGCTTTATCTTGTAGCTATGCATGCCTTATTCTGAGCTAATTGTAGCGTAGTGAAATCATTGTACATTCTTCTCATTTTACCCACCTAGTAGTTGAATAAGATCGTGATTACAAATTACCGAAAAAAGAATCATGATTGCACCAATTGAATTTGGAGTTCAACTTTGATATACTATTAGTATGTAATTTTTTTTATATCATTGTTTAATAGAGATCAGCTTATTATTTTTATTCCATTCGATAACTGAATGTAAATATAGTTTTTATTGATTGATTTGATTTTGATGTGTTTGTGGAATCTTTTATACTAACAATCTATCACGTAAATAATTTCAACTTTCTTAACATTGTCAATTTGTTTATTATATTTGCGTATGCTTGTTTCGGTCTGTGTAGAAGAGTGTTTTGTCCTTAAACTTGTACAAAATAATAGTAGATTTCTGGTTTTGAATTTGAATTGGATCTGTTCATATGGAAAGAACAATAGTGAAGAAGCTGGTCATCTTTGTTGTCAAAATGGTTAAGCAACTTCTAATTTTTGGCATAGTGGATAGCGTATGGATTTAAGTAATTTGGTCTAAGATGCTAATATATCCCCTCCCTTTGTTAATTTTGACATGCCGGAAAGGTAACTTAGTCCAAAAGAACACTCTAATTACTAAAACAAGAAATCATCACAAAATGATTAGGAGAACAAGTGACCATAGCTTAGCTGCAAGGATCCACAACATCAACATCCCAGTTATTAATACTAGTGACCTTATAACCAGCACTCCTAGTCACCTTCACAGTTAACACCTTTAGGAACAACCAGTACCATTCCCATTTGCTGGCAAGCTAAAATTGCAGTGCCAGTCACTGCCCCCCTTGTGTTAGACTTGAATGAGAACCAAGACTAAAATGAGAAATAGTATGCTTGCCAATGGTATATCCTCTTTCTAGATAATACGATTGAAAAAGAGAACTCCTTCAATCATGCATTGGTCTGACTCTGACCTACCTTTTTAATATAGAAAGTTCTCGTGAACCATCCTTCAATCATCCATGGGATTGTCGAGTTTTCTCAATGGAGCTTAATCAGAAATTAACTGCGTAGGGCAGTGGGTTTTGCTGCTAACAACTAGGAGAGAGAGAGAAAATAACACAAGTTGATCACTTTAGATTTGTAAACTGCCTTAATGAGAAGACTTTTTTGAAGTCACAATTTAGTTTTGTTTTGAAGTTTCCAATTCCATAATCTACCAATGCTGCTCATGCATTTGAGGATAGTTGGATAACCTTTGGTTAAATGTAGCATGGACCGAAAATATACAACTAACAAGACAAAAATGCACAATAGTCTAGCATGGACAATTTTGTGAGTGCTTTGATTAGTTTCTGTCCTTGGTGATGTAATGTAGCTACAAGGACAACTTCACTGTTATTCTTAATCATTTGTCACTGTATACTTAAATTATGTCTGATTCTGTTTTGCATGTGACAGATATTTCATTGCTATACGATACTTCATGAGTGATTGCATTTCCAATTGCTAGAAAATTTCCTTCCATAAAATTGCTTTCATATAGTTAAGGCCTAATGAACTTCTGCAAGATTTTATTAAGCTCCTTGGATTCGTTTTATTTTTGCTAACAGAAAAACCTCCCTCAAGTTATGGAACAAATTGCTGGTGCTATAGAATTATTCGGTCAGGGAAAGTGAAATAGCCCTATGACTGTGTTTATTCTGAAATTTGATTTATAGTACATTGCAGTTTTGATTCACTAAAATTCGAAGATGAATAATTGACTGAGCATTTACCTTATCACATTAAAGTTTAAGCAAATTCACCTTAGGAAAAAAAATATATTTCAAAACACATTATGGTTTTTATCTTCATTTGAAATTGATTGGATTAGGTTTGATTTGATGCGATTGAATGTGTTCCACATTTAAGAAGCTTGTGGAAGTTTTAGATTTTATAAGGGATGAATATAGGTTCACGCATCATTGAATACCATGGACTGTTTTGACTTTGTGAATTTTGTATTATGTTTTGAAGTGGGTTGCTTCTAATTGTCTTGAAAGAAGGTGAGGTATGCTTTAGTTGTGGAGTATGTTTGGGTTGTGTGTGTTAAATTTTAACATGGAAAATGGAACTCTATTTGTTTTGGTATGCAAGATCAAGGCCTCATTACTTTGATGGACAGTTGCTAAAAAAGGAACTTTCCACAGCAGCTCCCCTAATATTGATGACCTGATGATATACTATCTGTTAGTCTAATTAAGGATGTTTTACCTTTTTGAGTAAGAATAATTGAAGTTGTAACGTGTTCTTTAACTGTGTGAACTGATTTAAAGCATAGAGGCAAGATTTCCTTAGTCCTGACTCCTGACTAATAATTTGTCCACATGATAGTTGATAGCGGTAAAATTAGTAGTGAATATATTTTTGCATGAACTGAGACAACCAGAATTGAATTTCTTTAAATTGATTTATGGACCTATTTGTAATTATTGTGAGTGGTTGAACAGCCTTCTATTTGCTTACTATTATTACTATGAGTAGTATCATTGGAGATTTTTGTGTACATGTTTCAATTCTAATTTTGTAGATTATCATGAAAGGATGGTTATTCTTATTTTATGGATCCTATCTGATTACTGGCTGATTTATGTCTTTTTTCTAGAGGCAAGTTGCTACTTTGTTTGGTTTCGTAGTAGATAGCCAAACAATTGTTTTTTGTGTGTTCTATGGTGGTATTTGGCAAGTAAATTGATTAGACCTCCAAAGTTTTACCTGAGGACTGAGGCAATGTTGATGCAGAATTTACTACATGGTTGTGAAATACTTCAGTTACAGAGCAAATGATTCTCAGCACATTTGTTTTTGTTCACTAAAAGCGTTTTGCTGTAGTTTACCCTATCAAACTTCATTTGGTGCTCATTTATCTTTCTTGAGAATGGTTGGCAACACACTTTTTTCAGCATTTGATATCTTATGATTCTTTTCATACCTCCAATTTTTTTTTTTATAATGCTGAAGGATTCCTTGCCTAGAAGAAGGCAACAAGAGTTGATAGAAATGTTATATTACAACAGTTGTCTCAGGAACTGAAATTGACTTAGATTTGTTTTATTTTGGGAACAGAAGAAGGTTTGAGTCTGATTGCTGTTACAATTCACAATATCTAAACAGGAAACAAGTGCAAAAAGCTCTACATGCTTTAGCTTGGTGGAGTCACTAAAAATGGTCAACTTGCAGCGGGTATGTTTTAATTCTTCAAAAGTGGATTTGGTTAAAAATTTGGTTTCAAAACTAGTTTTGGCTAAAAATTAGATTTTAAACTAGTGTTTATAAAATACATAGATTTAAAAATGAAACAATTTTGAGATTTTCACACTCACAGTTTGATTTGGACAGTGGAGGACCTGCAAGCTCAACATGTCTGTTTTGAACAGTAGCTCTGGATTTCAGTATGCTTTTAATCAGGGTGACAGAATCAGCTCAGATGGCAAGCATTACCTCATACCAAAATCACTTCCTTCAGAACCACCACTTTCACCGATCCCCAACCCCCCTCTTCCATCCCCACCACCAGATCCCTCTGTGTCCACTCTTCACTATAACCGCTTCCTCCACTTCCTCAAGACCCACTTGTCCCCACCCTTGACCTCCGACACACTCCTTCATTTCCTCAAATCCAAGCTCCACCACCACCCTTCCTTCTCCCACTTTGACTTCCACCTCTTCAACTGGGCCTCCTCCATTGACTCCTTCCGCCACACCCACTCCACCTTCCACTGGATGGCTCACACCCTCACTACCACTCACCGCCTCCCACAACTCCGCTCCCTCCTTCGCTTTATCGCCTCCAACCCTTGTCCTTGCTCCAACGGCATCTTCTCTTGCCCTCAAACAGAACCCATTTTCTGCATTGCCATTCACGCTTTCTCCAAAGCCTCCAAACTTGACGATGCTGTTTTTGCCTTTCACACCATGCGTAGGTTGATTGATGGAAAGCCTGGCATCACTGTTTGCAATATCTTGATTCACGGGTTTGTCAAATGTGGTCAGCATGATAGGGCTCTTCAGTTTTATCGTGAGATGATGGTCAGGGATAGAGTGAAGCCTGATGTTTTCACCTTTAACATTTTGATTAGTAGTTATTGTCGGCATTCGCAGTTTGGTTTAGCACTGGACATGTTTAACAAGATGAGGGAAATGGGGTGCTATCCGAATGTTGTTACTTTTAATACATTGATTGAGGGGATGTTTAGGGATGGGAAGATTGAAGAAGGGATTGGGATGGCTCATGAAATGGTTGAATTGGGATGTCAATTTTCATGTGTCACTTGTGAGATTTTGGTTCAGGGACTTTGTGAGGAAGGGAGGTTTTTGCAGGCATGTGAGCTTTTGGTGGAATTCTCCAAAAGGATGATTTTGCCTAAAGGGTATGATTATTTTGAATTGGTGGAGGTTTTGTGTGGGAAAGGGAACGCTGTTAGGGCATTGCAGCTCATTTATGAGTTGTGGGACAGAGGAAGTGCTCCGAGCTTGATTGCGTGTGCTGTCATGATTGATGGTTTAAGAAGATTGAGGAAGACGGCAGAAGCTTGGAGATTGGTGGAAAGAATGCTTCAAGAGTGTATGGTGCTGGATGTGGTGACTTTCAATTGTGTCCTTCAAGATATTTGCAATTTGCAAAGAACTGAAGAAGCAAATAAATTGAGATTGCTTGCTTCAAGTAAGGGTTTAAAACCAGATGGCATGACATTTAAAATTTTGGTTATGGGGTATATGGGAGAAGGAAATCGAGAGGAAGGAGAGTCAGTGGTAAATGAAATGTTGGACAAGGGGTTTATATCTGATCTTGCCTCATATAATAAATTGATGGATGGGTTATTGCTTCGCCAACGTTCTATATGCCATCAAGTGAACAAATTTGATCGCTGACATTGCAAATATTTAAGAATCAACTCGAATTTTTATTGAACTTGTGAACGGGCAGAGGTGATTGTGGAATGATTAAGAACTGAACCGATAAGGGAATTGGAAATGGGGATGTGGAGGATTGAACCCCCCGTAATCACAGGTCTGCAGCTGCTTGAAAAAACCCGGGAACAATATCATTTGAGCTATGCTCCATCCACTGTGTTATAAGGGAATGTCGAAGTTAACAGTCTAACCTAGTTAGGCAGCAGTGTTGTTCAGTACTTGGATAATTGCAGAACCTTTGTTGAGACTGAAGGCATCCGTATTTGTGTTATGTTTATTCTTTTGTATGGTCAATTTAATGGCTACTGTACTGTGTCAAATTTTGAAGGTATATAGTTTCATAAATACTTGATAGTTCTTAGTTGCTTTTTTCCCTTACATATTGTTATTCTTTTGCTTTTGGTCGTCATGAAAAAAACAGCTTTATTATCTTAATATGTTATGGGCTACTAAAGAAATTGTTTGATTTTCAATCTTCTTTGTTTGTAGATCCCATAGTCGGTATACAAGCTCAAGTAAAGGAGGAGATTTGTATTAGGCCTTCAATAGTCAAAGTAAAACTTGCTGAAAATCATGCATGTATCACTAGTTCACTACTTCTTATTTGTAGATCTCCTTTACACATTTTGACATATTTTGATATCACAACTCAAAAGTGTTGTATAATTTTTCATTTTTCAATAAATAATGAGATGTATTAGAGGTTCGAAAAAAGGCACTGTTCACATTTACAGATTTGATAAGTCAGATATATTGGATGAAGGAAAAGAGAAAGCATAGACGGTTTGTGTGATGACAATATTTTATTACTGAAACCACGAGGTATCATCAGAGACCTCAGGTTCAGCCAATTTTATGCCATACGTTGGTTTTACAGTTAAATCTCTATTCCCAGGAACTTAGCACCTCAAAATTACTCAACAAAATGCGTGACAGTTTGTTTTGATGGTTTTATCTTTATTGTCAGAAACTGAAGCATTTGAAAGTAAGGTAATAGTTTGACACTGATATAAACAGGACATATCCTTATATATATGAGTAGTTTTGTGAGCGTAGGTTTTCTGTGAACAAATTTTTTTAATGTAAATGAACTCTGGCCTCTATGAACGTTGTTGTTGTTTTGTTTGGTTGATAGTCCATAATTACCTGTTTTTAAACAATGTTACCTTCAATTACTTTCTTAGGCTTGATCTTCATGTCTCCTCCTTTATGCATTTAGATACGTGTGAATTTCTATCCATACTTCAAAATTGGCAATATGTGTAGATCAAATTGTGATGTCATTTCACTGCTTGATTTGTAATGGTATTGGTATTGCAGATTTTACTCCTCTGAAGAGGAATGTGCTTTCTTGGAGGATAATGATTGAGGAGATATGATTGTTGGTTAGATACTTAATAAATGAAATTGTAATAAACGTGCACATATATAACAAAGGATAAAGTTCCCTGTTTTAATTTTTTAATTTGTATTATATAACTTCGTATTTTACCTTTTGATGTACTTCTTTTACTTTAGAGGGGAATTAATTAAATCAATTCGTTGAAGTTAAATTATAATTTAAAAAAATTTACTTATTTTGTGTGATTCGAATAATTTATTTCATCTTGTGATTAATGGATTTTTTCTCATTGAGTAAATATATTATTCTCCTCTAGTCAATTTTAATGAAATTAGCTCCGCTACCATTATATTAATGAGAAATTTAGGGGAAAGAAATAGATTCAATGCTAACTACACGTCTACAATTCCAATACAATATCAACACCACACTTGCTCTCTCCTCTCTCCTAAAGTTGAAACTCTTTCCTCTTTTTCCTCCTCTTGATCGACCCTTCCACCGCCAAAAAGCCACCATTATTGCTCCCTCAGACCGACATGCAATCATATATAGAATCTCCTTCCCCTCATTCTCCTTTTTACGTATCAATACCACTTGATCATCAAAACTCAATCATGCATTCTTCCTCCAAGTGATATCTCCCCTTGGAGTTCTTGTAGATTTTTGGCTTTCTACTCTCAAGTGGTGAAGCTTGGCACTCTTCCCTCTCCAAAAGTGTGACTTAAGGTGTTGGGGGAGTAGGAATTTTTTTCTTTCTTTCAAGTTTTCTTGAGCTTCCAAGTGGCAAGTTCAAGCTCTCCCTTGAGTCTCTATGAAGAGTTTTTCTAAAAACAAGCTTGAAGCAAGGAGACAAGGAGTGAAACTCTTGGAGCTGCAACCTTATATCATTACCAAAGTAAGAACATCAAGTAATGGGAAGAAGAGTTTTCCATCTATAGTTGGTTGTTGAGTTCATTGAGCTGCCCTTGACGCTTGACCCCATTGCACGCGTGTTTGTTGTGGCTGAAATCTGAGTCTCCAATGACAGTGAAAGCCCTTAGGATTAGGATTCATGATTTGATTGCTTGATGTTTCTCTATGCTATAACAACGAGTTTTTAACTTGTTTGATGTTTAGAAAATTCGTTTTGAGTACATGCAAGCTCTTTGCTGGTGTGTTGTTTTAAAATTGTGACTTTGCATGATGTTTTGACTCATCAAAAGTTGATTTGACATGTGTTTACTTGTTGTCTACAAAAATTTGTGATCTTAGATATTTTCTGTGAATTTATATAATTTTTGCGAGCAAGTCTTGACCTGGCCATTATATTTTACGCCCTTGTTATGTTGTTTTTGGAATGGGTGCTAACCCAAAGAAAATTTGTTATATCATGCCAACATGTTAAAGTTATGAAAGTTATGATATGGGGCTTTTGAGAATTTTATTCTATAAATTTAGTACTTGATGTACACATTGGTTTTAAGTCATCAATCATAGCAAAATTGCCACACATAAGCTACTAAATCTTTATTGCAGGTCTTAGTGACTAATTTTCTCGCTAATCTTAACAAGTTGTGCCCTTGTTGGGTTGCTGCCACCGATCTGGTGGCCATGTTCCTCACTTGATGTGTTGGGTTGATCTGATCTTGAGCCCACATGCACAGCATTCCATGTAATAAAGATAAATTTTATTAAAATTGAGTTAAAAGGCAAATACTGTGCATCTCGTTTGCATTGATTAATCTGCTTATTTGGTAATATACATGTGGATATATTTATATTCATGTATAATTGTTATTATGTTATTCATTCCACAACCTTGAGTGTAATTTGGAATCAAAATATCTCCTTCCCTTGTATAGTCATGTTTGGATGGATATTCTGTTATATAGTTCAATGATGGTTCATCCAACTCTCGCAATATCCTACTAAGTGAGTTATTATGGCGAATGGAATCATCGTACCTTTTTTAAGACAAACTTCATTATGTTAGGTATGAAAGATGGTGGCCATATGACAACGGATAGTAACGCAAATGTAATATCGAATAACGTAGCGAAATTAAATTTTCTAATTTATAAGAATCTACTGGGAGGATGAATAAATATTGCAATAATGATAATAAAATAGAAAGTATATATCAAATTGTTTAATGTATTAAATTTTCTCAATGTGAGAGGTATAAGAATCATGTTTGAAAAATGTTAAGGTTACGAGTATTCTTCGAGATCATATGAAGTTGAGTTTTAAATAGATTCATTCAAATGAAACCGAGAGTTAGATATGAACTGGGTCTTTATGCTTTTGTTTTGGATAATTTGTTGTATGTAATAGCGCGTACAAGGCTAGATATAATCTATATTTTTAGTGCAATTGGTATTTTTTTTTAATCAAATTCAGGGAGAGAGCATTGAAATGAACAATACTTTAATTATCATAAAATAATATTTGCTTTTAACAAAATCAAAAGTTGATATGACACTAGTTAAAAAAAGGCTTTAGTTAAAAGAGGCTTTTTACATGCGCTTGCTTGCGCGAAGGCTTATAATATAAAGTCCTTTTCGCTAGGTCCAAAAGCTTCCGTCAAAGCGAAAGATCTGATCCAACTGCAATTCTGCATATCCGCTATGCTCAATATGCGGTTATGACTCTGTATCCGATATAGATATAGGCGATGTAGAAAGTTCAGGACTTTTTACATCAATTGTTTATAATAACTGATGTAAAAAATGTTCTTAATGTTCATCTTTGTTAATGACGTCAGTATTTCTCTTTTCTAAGAGTTTTAACATTCGCGTCGATATTATCAATATATTTTCTTAAGTTAAATTAAAATCTATAAACATCAATGTTTATGGTATTCGTCGTGTTCTTCATGTTCATCGTATTCGTCGTGTTCTTCAAGTTCTATATGTTCGTCGTGTTTTTTGTGTTGATTATGTTCATCATGTTTGTTGTGTTCGTCGTATTTATTGTGTTCATTGTATTTCATTATTGTTCATATTTGTTTGAATTTGAAACATAAAGAAGATGCAATGTTCATCAAATTGTTTAATAAAGAAGAAGAAACAACAAAAAGTGAAATAAAAAAAATAAAAGAAATTAAAATAGTTAATGTACTTGGTAAACCTTGCATGTTCGTTGTCCACCTAGCTAATAGAACAAAAGTTTCAGAAACTTCAGAAAAATCTGTGTTCGAGTCTCCAATTTATGCTATTTCACTAGCACGTATCTGAAAATTTAAAATTTGAATTGATTCTACATCAGCTCTAAAAAACAATAGATATAGAATATACATTTTACATCCGTTATTTTTACAACCAATGTAGAAAATACTTTTCACATCAATTTTTTTTACAACTGATGTAGAAAAATTTGCATAAATTTCAAAAATGCCATTATATTTTTTTTCTACATTGGTTATTTTTACAACCGATGTAGAAAGTACTTTTCACATTAGTTTTTTTGACAACCGATATAGAAAAGTTTGCAAAATTTTCAAAAATACCACCACATTTTTTTTTTACTTTGTTTCACAAAAAATTGATATAAAATCCTGTTGTAAAAAGTATTTTTTTATACTAGTGTAAATTTTTCATCCAAAAAAACTCTTTGCATGCTTTTGTAATAGTAATGAACTTTCTTTAATAGTGGACAATGTTATACACTTACACTTTTGATTGTCACACCACAATTTTCCTTGCAAACTTGATCAATGAAGTAGAAATAGACTTTCTTAAGCTAATATCTTCAGTCATATATGAGAATAAGGATAGCCCACTAAAGTAGGATTATCATTTCCAAAATAAAGTCTTAAACTAATAGTACCACAAAGATACCTCAAAATCCATTTTATATCATTTTAATGTACTTTACCTAGATTTGATAAAAATATGCTATACTAAAATCATGTGTTATATTTTGCCTCATACATATCATTGCATATATCAAACTACCCACAATAAATGCATAGGGAACCAACTTCATATATGATTTCTTAACTTCATTTGAAGGACTCTATTTGGAGCTTAACTTTATAGAATTTTAAGCATTTGTTCTTTTGTCTTCAAAGTATAAACTCAGTTTTCTAAAATAATGATCAATAAAGGTGAGAAAAGTAATATGCACCACTGAAATGACTTTACTACCTTCAACAAACAACAAACATTAGAATGCACCAATTTAAGCAACTCTAACTTTCTTGAAGGAAAATGATTATTAAAAGATACTCTAATAAACTAGGCAACAAGAACACTTCTTTAATTTTGCATTTTTCAATCTTGAAAATACATCTCTTTTGACTAAACAATCAACCTTTTTTCACTTGTGTGATTAAGCCTTCTGCCATGTCACTTCACATCTTTAGCAACAAAAACTTTTATTCAATACAGTTTAAAATTTTCTCCCTTTTAGCTACAACAAAGTTACCTCTTATAAGCTTCTATTTTGCATAAACCTTTTGGTATCATAACCACCATCATGAAGCATTTGCATAGAGATCAAATTAAAGCAAACATTTGGAGCAAGTAGCAACAATTGCACTCTCATGATAGTTTGTAAGCAAACATCACCAATACCAATTACCTTTGCCATATCATTACTCATCTTCAACACTCTAAGGCACATAAAATGTAAGATGTGAAGAACTCCTTCCTTGGTGTAACATGTAGTGTAGTACCACTATTAATTTTCCACATACTCTTATTTGATACAAGATTCATTGACTCAAAGTCACGAAGAACAATGAGATCATCACTTGTACTAATAGTAGTAGTGACATGGTCATTATTATCATGATCCTTCCCCTTTGACTTGTCTTTCTTGCTTTTGTTCTTCTTTTTCCACTAAAACCAATTCTTTTGTATATGTTGTGTTTAGTGACAGTAATGACGCTCCATATTCTTGTATATGGACTTGAGACTTACCTCTACTCTTATTTCTACCATCTTTCAATTCTCTTTTTTTGACTTCTCTCCTTATTTTTAGTGATAAGCACCTTGAATTGAGATGAAGAATTATGTGTCTTCTCATCTCGTTTAAAACACTAACATTTACCATTTGCAAAGAGACAACATTATTAGAGGTTGAGTTTGTAACAAAGATCTTAAACGACTCCCAAAATTGAGGTAGAGAGTTCAACAACAATCCCAAAATCTCATTATAACTTGTGATGCCCATTCCTTATATCTCATTAATAAGTCCTTGAAATTCATTCAAGTGATTTGAAATGGAAGTCCATTCCTTCTACTTCAAACTTACAATAGAACTTGACAAATACTTTTTGTTAAATAATTTACATCTCATAACCACACCAATATTAAGAACCAAAAACTAATATTTTATAAAAAAGTAAGAACTAAAAAATATATATATTTTGAAGGAACCAAGACTAAATAATCACTAAAATGTGAGGATAAAAAATATATTTAAGTGTTAAATATCTATAAAGTTTCTCTTATTAAGCCAACAAAATTATTAAAATTTTATAATTTGAGCACATTATTGTTGAAATGTTATATAGTAATTAAAGATATTTTAATCCTATGAATGACTAATTTGGTACCAAGATTTTCTAACAACTATTGTGCTGCAAATTAATCACAGACGTCTTGTAAAAAAAAAAAAAAATCACACACATACATAGCACACATATGACCACATCAAATTTAGCTTCCTGCAGTAAAAATAGATTAATCCATGCTACATATAACAAAACTAAAGGCGTGACAACGAGTATACTATGATTCATTGTGACCAATAGATCATTTTTGGGCCAAACTCTGCACATTTTATCTTAAAAGACATGAATTTGACTTATTTGACCTAAAATGTAAGTAATAAAAATTGAACTAGAACTAAAATTTAGAACACTTAATTTTAAAATAACTTACTACATCTTAAAGATGTTAGTTTAATAGTCTTGCCTAATTTGTAAAAGTGTACATATTTATATATGTCAAGAACAATATTATTCTTTTATAAACTCATTTTTTGCAACTGATTCCTTGATTAGAAACATATACAATCGAAGTGTTCAAAGTGGAGAGAAAATTTGAGTCATATAAAATAATAATAACCTTAATTTTTGGTACTTCATCAGCCTAAAGTTACTTAAATCTACATTATTATTCAGCATGCATATCAATTGAATTTTGACCCATTAAACATTTATAAAAGTAAAGAGTACAACATTTCTCAAACTCATAATATATTATTATTGTTGTAAGTATATTAATATGTTTAAAAAATTGTATTTCACACTAATATGATAACTTATTTACGAAGTATATGGTCTCTATTCCATCATCTTTTCCTGCATAATTGTTCACAAACCAAATTTTAAAACTTTACAAAGGACTTTTTAGTTTTTCTAAAGGCATACAACATTAAAAGCAATTCTCTAAAAGTAATATTTTTATTTTCAAAATTTTTTATTGCCCTTACTACATTTGTGATTATGAGTTAGTATAGATACCATTACTTATCTTTCCTTGAAAAAAATAATTTTTGGAAAAAAAAACAAAAGGTAATTTTAAAAATTATTTATCAAAAAATAAACTTATTTGTTTGAAATAATTTTTCTCATGTTATAATTGTAACGTCCCAAATTTTGTAATATTCATTATTATTGATATATGTATATGTGTTTATATATACATGTAAATGTGAAAGATATAATTTGCATTTAGATGCGTAATGATGATGTTTGTGGGTATAATGTATATGGATGTGTGTGTGTGTGTGTATATATATATATATTATATATATATAATTGGACTAGATTGATTGAATTGAAAATAGGCTAAGTATGGATGCTACTGTAGGACATTCTCGCTATAGCAAGAGGGCCCTGGGCGTGAGGCACAAAACTGTGCCTTTCTCATTGTAGCGAGAGGAAATTGGGAGAGAAGGATAAAACTGTCGTCTTGTCGCTGTTGCGAGAGATCTCTCGCTGTAGCGATAAAGCCACAGTTTGGACTGCATTTTTGGGTGCAGTCTCACTGTAGCGAGATTCTCCAGAAATCAGGGTGTAATTTCGTCTGAGATTTTCATTGTAGCGACAAAAGGCATTGCTGCAGTGAGAGTGTGTCGCTATAGCGAGAGTGTCACAACCAGAGGGGTTTTAAAAAGGGATTTATGGATTGGGATTTCATTTCCCTATTTCCCTTCCAAATCTCTTCAATTCTCTTGATCCAGAACCCTATTTTACCGATTAAATTGCCTCCAAAGCTGTTTGGGAGCTAGATTGAAGGTTGAATCTGTGTGGGGAACGCTTGGAGGTGAGTTTTAATGGTTAGGGTTTTCATTTTTCATCCCTTTTTATCTGTTTTCGTGATTTTCCTGGGTTCTCATGGAATTCTTCCGTGTATTTAGGATAAAATCCATGTGGGGAGCACTTCCGTGGTTGAATTCGAGTGTGGATCTTCAATTCAAGGTAAAGGGAGACTCTACCCTATCTCTTTGGGTTTGATTGTCATGTATTTCGATGAGTATTGCAATGTGAGTGAGATAAAGGGTAGGAAATATGTATTGATGAAATTTGCTATATGTTGTGAGGTGTGATAGCATGTGAAAACCCATGATGGGTGATTATGTGGTGTGAGTAAATAAGGGCAATATGTGTGTCGTGTAACGTGAATAAGTGTAGGCCGAGAGCCTTGTACAATGGTGAATATTTTGTGTGTGGTTGAAATGAATTATGTTGTAAATGCATTTGGGCACTTGTGCCATATATTTGAATGAATATTATGAACAAGTGTGAGCCCAAGGGTTATGTAATATGAATGAATATAGGCTTTGTGTCGTGTACTGTAAAATGAATGACGGCCTAGTGCCATGTATTATGCATGACTGTGGGCTTTATGCCATATACTGAGAATGAATATTGCAATGTGTGTGAATGGGGCGTAATTAACGCTAGTGTAACGTGTTGTGAATGGTTCAGTGATACATGGGGTGTGTGGAAGATAAAGACAGTAGAAATACCTTAGGGAAGAGGGAGTGATGTTGACATTGATTGTGGGAGTGGGTACACCACGTGCCATACATTCTCTTCCTGACTAGACCTCTGACCACTACCTTCGCTGAGCAACCCGTGACTGCCCACGTGGTATCTGTGAGGCAAGGATAACCGACGACCATCCATAGTGAAAATCTATGATCATAGTGCCATTGTAAGCGTGGCTGAC
Source organism: Abrus pulchellus subsp. cantoniensis (assembly GCA_024086825.1). Lineage (NCBI taxonomy): Eukaryota > Viridiplantae > Streptophyta > Magnoliopsida > Fabales > Fabaceae > Abrus > Abrus pulchellus. Next base: position 16,899,679 of record CM044050.1, read on the forward strand.
GTGTAGTGAGTGCACATGATTATTGTTTATTAATTTTGTGTGTGTGTAAACTGTTTGATGCCGTGGATGGATCAGTGTTTGAATTAAATTGAATGGAGTAGTATTGCTGCTATAAATATATTTTATAAATTGTGTTAGAAATGATGTAGAATAGGTGTAAGGTGAGACTTTATGCTTGTTTTTGTGTTTGGTAGTATAGAATACTCACCCTTACATTCATTTTTCAAGTAATCAAGACGATCAGCACCAAACTCAGTGAAGGGTCGAATGAAATTGCTATAGGGCTTAGGATATTATTTTGAAAATGTTGTATTTGAAATGGTCCTGTAGCAGTTAATTGATATAAACTTGTAACCCTTCCTTTCATTTTGAATTATTTGTGAAACCATATGATGAGAGTTTTATTTGAATGAAAAATTTTAATATCCTTATTTTTGTGAAATTCGTATTTTGGAAAATAAAATTAAGGTGTTTCAATTTTGGTATCAGAGCAGTTCATCCAAACCGGACTATGGTAATGGGCTAAAGCGTCCAAGCTAAGTGTTGATTGTTTTGTTTACCTTAATTATAAATGCGTTATTGATCTGATGTGCTGGAATGTGTCTACCGAATTATTGTAGCAATAGATTGAACATGGCTGGTAAAGGTAGAGGTAGTAGAACTAGAGGTTCCAATGACCTCATGGAACGAATGGCTCAAATTCTGGAGGCTATGGTGCACAACCAAGGCGGAGAGCCGGCTGAGTATCGAGGATTGTCTGCCTTCAGTAGGCACGATCCTTCAAAGTTTAAAGGAGGGTTTAACCCAGAGGGAGCCCAGGTGTGGGTGGCGGATGTAGAGAAGGTTCTCAATGCAATGAGGGTGCTGTGAGAAGCACAAAGTCGCTTATTTCACTTGCTGTGTGAAGAAGCGAAAGACTGGTGGAGGTTTGTCAGTCAAACATTGCCACAAGAGGGTGACTACATTCAGTGAGAGACCTTCAAGGCAATTTTCCTAAGAAATTACTTTCCTCGGAATCTGAGGAAATAGAAAGCCCGTGAATTCCTTGAGTTGAAGCAAGAAAGCATGATAGTAGGAGAGTATGCGGCAAAGTTTCAAAAGTTGATGAAATATTGGCCTCACTACCAGCATGGAGACGATGAGGAGGACTTGTGTGCACAGTTTCAGCACAGACTGAGGCCAGACATCCGAGCTGTAGTTAGTGTGTTCCAGCTGACGGACTTGCTCACTCTAGTGAGTAAGAGTAGAATCTTTGAAGCTAACTTGAGAGGCAAGATAGTGAATACTAGGGGAGCTGGCCCAGTGAGATAGGATAGGAGACCCTCTAGATTCTCCAAAGGGCCGTATTCGGGTTCTAATCATTCACATTCTAGAGGGACTTCATCCCAAGAGAGGAGAAGTGGTACTGGTTCTGGCTTTGGTTCAGGAACAGGCTCTTTCAGAGGACCACTCAAATGCTTCAGGTGTGGAGGAGCACATATGGTGAAGGACTGCCCACAGCCACGAATTATGTGCAGTAACTGTAGGAAGTCGGGGCACACTGCTAATGTGTGCTCGGCCGCCAAGAGAGGTGGCAATACTAGCACTGCACAGAGACTTGAATCAAGGGGGAGCACAGGGCCGAGTACGGGGCAGAAGCCGAGCATTCCTAGTAGAGTCTTTGCTATGAGTGGGGCAGAGACTTTACAGTCAAAGGAGCTGATTTGAGATAAATGTGTAATCAAAGGCAGATTGCTTGATGTGTTGTTTGACTCGGGTTCTACGCACTCTTTTGTATCTATACATTGTGTGAAGAGTTTGAATCTGTATATAACTGAATTGTTGTGTAATGTTGTGGTGACTACCATTACGAGTAAGTCGGTTATGACATCATGGGTATGTCTAGGGTGTTAGATAATGGTACATGGGAGGGAGTTTGAGGTAGTCTTGATCTGTTTACCTCTTTCTCCATTGGATATAATTCTGAGGATGGATTGACTTGCTGCCAACCATGTGCTGCTAGATTGTAAGGAGAAGACTTTGATCTTCGGTACGGCGCTGACAGAGGTTTCGCGACTTATGAGCCAAGGTGCGTGGAGAACACGGTAGACGCCAAGGCCTTTATGGTTATGTTTTCAATGGAGGCCAAAAGTGTGGTGGAGCCCAAGTATATTCCGGTAGTAAGGTATTTCTTAGAAATTTTTCCTGAAGATGTTTCGAGTTACTGCCTAAGAGAGAAATAGAGTTTGCTCTTGACCTCATTCAAGGGGCAAGCACGATTTCCGTGACACCTTATAGGATATCACCGGTAGAGTTAGCAGAGGTTAAAAAGCAAGTAGAGGATCTATTACAGAAATAGTTTGTAAGACCAAGCGTGTCACCATAGGGAGCGCCAATGCTCTTGGTGAAGAATAAGGATGAGAGTATGAGGATGTGTGTGGATTACCGACAGCTGAACAAGGTGACGGTTAAGAACAAGTATCCACTTCCGAGAATTGACGATTTGATCGACCAGTTGAGGGGAGCTGCAGTGTTTTATAAGATTAACTTGAGGTCCGGGTACCATCAGATCAGAGTAAAGGATGCAGATGTATCTAAGATGGTGTTTATTTAATTAATAGGCTTAATTTAGGCCTATGACTTAGCCTTTTTAAAGCCTAGTCCAGCGTAATTTATTTAATTAATAGGCTTAATTTAGGCTTTTCAAAAAGCTTAATTAATTAAATAGGTTAGACTTAAGCTTAAGAAAAAACCTATTAGGTCTATTAGAATGACCTATTTAAAATTTATAAAATTTATAATAATATATTAAATAATTTTATATAAAAGATGATATAATAATATGTTAAATCAATTAAATACTAAAATAATAAAATCTTAAATTAAAAACTCTAATCTTTTTTGTTAGAATGTCTCTACTACATACATTCTAAAAGATAGCCTTACTTGATAGAGTCTTTTGCATATTCTATACGTATAACATTGATTTACACTGCGTTGTCTCGATTACATCAATTAGTACTTCGTCTAATTCCATCCATCATCTTCTTATAATATTGCACACTTGTTTATATTATATCATATGTAACTAATTTTTATTTATTGCATTTGCTAATTTTAGGTCTAAAACTTATTTAGTTATATTGTATTTGTTAATTTAATATGTAAGACTTTATGCTACTAGATTTTTTTAATAATTTATAAATTAATTTTTATTTTATGGTATTTTTTGTATGTGTAGTGATATACTTACTTAATTAAATATGTAGTTTAAAAGTAATAAATAAGAATATATAATTTTATTATACATATTTAAAGTGTTGAATAATTTTTTTAATAGTTTATTTACCTTATGATTTTTAAAAAGATATACCTATTTATATAGTTTAATAGCCTATTTATAAGAAAGTTTAATAACCTATATAATGTCTCAATAGAAATAAGCTATTAAAAAGGCTAACATGCCAAATCAGACTTCCTATGTCAAGTAATAGGCTAGGCTTAAGCTTTAAAATTATTAAACATGTCAGACCTATTTATATAACACCCTACATTTCTCCTTCATAAATTTATTAATTTATAAAATTTTAGAAAGAATAACCAACTTTTCCTTATGACGATTGATCAAAATTTACAAAGATAAAACCGCTGATACCAATTAATTTGTATACAAAAAAAATTTAAGAAGACAACTAAATAAAATATATTACAAATTAATATTTACATATTCTTATCCAAAATGTATTCAAATCTATAGCAGTTCATACTCCTTCCCACATACTGAGAACCTGAAACTAACCATCCATATCATGTCAGCCCTCAATCTCTGCCAAGTTCTTAGTGTTTAATTCATCATCCTCTCTAAGTTAGGCGTCACCAGAGTCCGCCACCAGCTCTATACTAGGGAATCTCTCAAAAGTATAACTATTAGGTCTTCCTAACGAATCATGATCATGATAAATGAATACATTATTCATGATCTAAGAAGGCCTTTCTATTACCTAGTATAGATAAAAACTGAGAGACTGATGAATTTGACCATTGGTAAGGAAATCAAAAGAAACTAAATAATTATAGACTACTTCTTGTGTACTCTCTATTACTTCCAAAATATACTCTAAAATATAAATGTACAACACGTCTATATTCCTTAAATACATAATTTAATCTACTACTAACATAAACATCTACTATATCAATTGACACAATCACATTACATTCTTATCATTCCATTTTTAAATACGTACTTTTAGTGCATTTTGATCATAGTCGTTCGATGCCTCCAACAATTCTTAAGGTCTTACTCAATTATGTAAATAGTTGTTAGTTAGCTCATACAATACGGATACAACGTATGCAATCACGAGCTCTTTAGCAAAGGCATAGTGAGAAGTCTAGTCGAGAAACGAGTGTGAGGCCATGTGGCGCATTCGCACCCAACACTAATATATGCACAATCGCGAATGTCACTCACCATCCTACATTTTTTTGAGATTTCCTTATCGTCTCAAGACTCTATGCTCCCAATGTATTTCTATAACTATTTACTAGTCCATTTAGTACTTTATTCATTCCACAATCCAATCATAAAATCATGCTTAATAGCACTTCTAGACTCATTCCATATTGCTCATCATTGACTCATGATCTCAATAATCATATCATTCAACAAATCATCGATGACATATGTAACATCCTTATTTTTATATTTATTATTATAACATTAAATGTTGATTGTAATTGTAAAGTTAATTGAATTTTAGAAAGTTTAAATAATATAAGTTGTAGGATATCTCGCTAGAGCGAGGAGCTCTCGCTGTAGCGAGAATGATTGACAGAAAATGCAATTTTGTCTTGTTTTTTTTGCTACAGCGAGAGACAGGCTTGCTGTAGCGAAAATGACAGATAAAAAAGCACAATTTTGTTGAGTCAAGAGGTATTTAAGGGTTTTCAAGTTAGAAAACTTGAATTACAATCCAAGTTCTGAGCTCTCCTCTGTTCTCTCAACCTCTAAAACTCTCTTCTCAGAAAATCTTCCTAAATCGCAACTCTCCTTCGAATCCAAGCTCGGAAACTACATCAATCAACTCTAAGTAAGTTTTTGGAGCTTTGTTCTTGCTTTTTTTTTTGTTGTTTTCTAAGTTTTTTCTTTTTCAAAATGTTTTCTTTTGTGATATATAGGAAGATCTTTGTTCTTTCATCAAAACCCTTCACAAAATCTCTTTCAAAACTTTGTTTCAAGGTAAGGAGGACTCTATTTTATGATTTTAAGCATAATAAATATTTTGTACCCATGAGAGTACCTTGTGTATGTGTTCTTGAATGATTTTTTTCTATGATTGATTGATATTGGATTGTGGTAAATAATATGTTTGGTTGACTTTGGGTGTTAATGATATGTTTGAGTAGTATATTTGTTTGGAACTTAGTCTGGAAATGCTTTATTAAGCACGATCTTTGACTTGAGTAACGAGTTTAGAATGAAAGGGAGTATGGGATAAGTATAAAAAAGCTAAATGGACCTAGTGTGAATAGTTACATAGATACACTGGGGGTATAGAGTCTGAATGGAAAATCTGGGAGAAATGTAGGGTGGTGAACGATATTCGTGCATGTGTACACATCTTTTCTGAGAGCGAATGTACCACATGACCTCACACTTGTTTCCTGATACCTTTGCTAAGGGCCATTATTATATATGTTGTATCTGTATCCATAGGTTAACCGGTGACTATTTACCTAGTTGTGTAAGACCTCAAGAACTGTTAGAGACATCGTACATTTATGATCACAGTGCACTGGAGTGCCTATCCGAAAGAGAGGAATATAATGATTTGTGATGGAATATATGCATATGTGATATATGTTGTTTTGAGATTCATGTTATTATGATTCCTTGTGTTCCATGACTATAATTGTGCTGTGATGTTGGTCTTTAAATTAGTGTTATGTTTAAATGATAAAATAGAAGTTCATCCTTACTAATAAATTCAGGAAAACAAGATGACAGAGCATAAGAAATATAACACCTTAAATTTAATTTCAATAAATAAGGAATTTCACAAAATTTTTGAAATAATAAAACTTCTATTTTTAATCCAAGTTTCATCAAACATTCTAAATAAAGAAAGGGGTTACAAATTACATCGAACAATTGCTATAGGACTTATTCAAATACATCAGTTTTCAAAATAATATCCTAAGTCCTATAGCAGTTTCATCCACCCCTTCACTGAAATCGGTGCTGATCGTCTTGATTACCTGAAAAATGAATGTAAGGGTGAGTACTCTACACTACTCAACACACAACAAGTATAGAGTCTCACCGTGCATATACTTTACACAAGATAAACATAAACAACATTTTCACATAATTTAATGAAATTCATCACCAATGCACTTATGGCACCAACAGTTATATACATTCGTGCGCTCATGACACACCACCACACTCACGAAAGTACTGTGATAACAGATTTCCACTATGAATGGTTACCGGTTACCCCTACTTCACGGATACCACGTGGTCAGTCACGGGTCGCTCAGCAAAGGTAATGGTCAAAGGTCTAGTCGGAAAGAGAGTGTGTAGCCCGTGGTGCACCTGTTCCACACCCCCAATGTATCGCTGAACCATTCACAGCACATTACAACAACGCTAACACGCCCATTCACACATGCAATAATCATGCTTACACACGGCATATAGCCCATACTACATTCAAATACACGACACTAGGCCCACATGCATTTCACATTACACAACACATAGTCAATATTCGGTTATATTACACGGCCCTCGGGCCCACATTTGTTCACAATATCATTAATTCACCAATCAATGACATTTCATCATACATAATCACCCCACGGGGCCTAACCATTCTAGCACAGATCACATTGCACACCAATTTCCATCAAACACACAATTCCTACTCTCTATCTCAGCCACATTGCATTGTTCATTGAAACACATAAGAATTTCAATACATTGAGATAGGGTAGAGTTCTCCCCTTTCCTTGCATTGAAGACCCACACGCTAAATCCACCAAGAAGTGTTCTCCCTCACGGATTTCGTCCTCCAAGCATTCCCCACACGGATTCAACCTTTAATCAATCTCCCGAAAAGGGTTTGGGAATGAGAGGATCGAAGGGATTTCGAAGGGAGAGGGAGAAATAACCCTCCCCGAACCCTAACTCCCTTTAAATCCTTTTCTAGTCGTGATACTCTTGCTACAGCGAGATATTCTCATTACAGTGAGGGGACTTTGCTCTAGCGACACGCCCTTACGCTACAACAAAAATATTAGACAAAACTACACCCTAGTTTCTGCAGAATCTCGCTACGGCGAGACCCTCTTGCTACAGCGAGACTGCACCCAGAAATGAACCCAAACTGTCGCTCTCTCGCTACAGCGAGAAGGTGACAATTCCATTCCTTCCTCCCAGGGCCCTCTCGCTACAGCGAGAACAACTAGTATTACGCCTTGCACTAAGGCACTTAGCCCATTTCAGTCCTATCCAATCATGCATACACACAATACACACATCCATATACTTAATACACATAAACATCTTTATCAAGTAAATCAACACGCACATATATATGCATTTAGATTTATATAAATAACAATAATTAATATTACAAAATTTAAAACGTTACAAGAAAAGAATTAGATTAATAGATAGTGTTGTACATAATAGACTTAATTATGTGTTTAATAAGTATCAGAGGACATGTTATGTTAAGATTTCTATTCTTGTCGAAGATACACCTAGGACTTATATCGTGATGGGAATGGACCTATTTTATAATGTTCCTTTTGATTTTCCTAAGAGTAGAATACACCATACCTTATGTATCTATATCTATAGAGGCATTATTAGGACTCTAGCAGCCTTCACATATTTATTTACATACCACGACCATGACCACCTTGGAAGACCATCCAGATAGACTTTTGAGCGAGTTACTGGTACCGAGGTTACAGCTGATTCAGGTGATCTTCATCTTGGATCAGACGATGATCTTGATTCTGAAGACTTGGCAGAGATAGAAAGCTAGCATGGAATCAACTAGTACTGGATTCTCAGTGTTGGAATATATTTTGGAGTTTATGGAACTTAAATTGCCTTTAAGATGTAATTATTTTGGTCATGTATATATTATTTTGTGTCCCACTTGTTTTACCAAATAGTTCGTAAATTATCGTATGAAATATGTATTATTGCAGGTTTTGTATCAATGTTGTAAAAATTTATTTCGGGTAATTGTGATTTATGTTTACTGCTATTTATTTAATATTTCCTGTATTGGCAAACATTGTAACAACCTTAATTACGAATAGGTATTTTATCTATTTATACTTACAATATTTTCCATACATGAAAATTTTATACAGTATACTTAGTGTATAAATAGAATAAGCATCTTTAAAATTTTAAAAATTTAGGACGTTACAACATATTTATCATTTTTAGACATATCTCAGCAATAATGTTCTATCGCATCCAGTACATTCATCAAACTTAGTCAACTATAATATTATGCTTTTTCATTATATATTTCATATTTGCACAGTATAATCAATTAACCAAACCATCAAATATATGTATATTAGCAATCTTTTTTCATTAATATTTATTTCTCATACATTCCTCATCAAAATTGCTACATAAACATGCTCTCACGAACTCAACATATAACTTACATCATATAATGATATAATATAGTTCTCCTTACCTTATAATGAAGATCTAAATGGAGATTGGTGATCAAGAACGTCCTAAAATAACACTTTTACCTAGATAACACGAATTTATTCCTTAAGAATAAGATTCAAAGAAAACGAACGGTAAAAACACAATTAAACTTAAGGAAACTTACCTAGGATCACTTAGAATGAACGTATTTGGAGAATAATTGGTGTTTGGAGATACTTTATTTGAGAAGATGTAGAGAGAGTTTAGAAAAAAAATGAAGTCTGGACATGAGAGGGAGTGAAGAAATGAAGTTTTCATGTATGAAACTCTTAAATACCCTCAGAATCGCGACATTCTCGCTACAACAGGAGACTATCACTACAATGAGACTCTCTTTCGCTACAGAAAAAATATCAAACAAAATTGCACCATATTTTCTACATTTTTTGCTACAGCGAGGTCATTCTTGTTACATCAAGACATCCTCACTACAACAAGAATGCTCCAGAATATTCCAAATTTCACCGCCTTTTTCGCTACAGCGAAAGACTTACAGTTCTAACACTTCAAAATTCTCTTAACATACTCTCACATGCATATTTATCATAACTATGTAATTTTAATTGATATAAAAACAAGAATGTTACAATTTACGCAAAGCCTAGCATAGCCTATTTCCATCCCTAGTGCCAACAACCAAAAAATAGTTTGTCTATCAAGAAAACTCTAAAAAAAAAAGGCAAAAATATACAATCATTTCTTCAAAATGAAACTATTATAGCCTTAAAGGTGAGGCATTTGGGAAACCTAAAACAAACCATGAAATTCTTCATTTATTGCTTCAATAAAATAATGTAACCTTTCCCCATCTTTCCATCTTTCAACCCATTACCTTCCCTATGAAATCCCTCCAACACTTCTTAGACCATCTCACTAAAGTTTGGCGCCATTCTAAGCGTGACAAGAAGCTTTATTTGAACCCTAATCCTATAATTAAAATAGTTGTTAACATAATTCCTTAACCCTATACCATCCATTTTTTTCACACAAAACGCTTAACTCATACTTAGGCATAACTGAGTCCAAAACGATGCTCGCTCATTTAAGAGTTTGGTTTGTTGGGTCAAGAACTGGGATTAGGATTTTGGTTTGGGATTGTGAATGTGATTGTTCAAGGGATTGGAAAAGGTTGAAGCAGTAGTTGAGGGGTTGATAGAGCGAGGTGAACTGTGAATCTAGGTCAGACTATGAGAGAAAGGATAATAGGTTTGAAGAATTTCAAATGTTTTCTTCATCTTCTCTTTCTTCCATTAACAAGGTCAATGACTTTGGGATAGTCTTTAGCGTAGCCCTTGTTAGGAACTAAAATGTTTGACAAATAAAAAACACATATATATATTGAACCAGATACGATGTCATTTTGGCAACATAATAAATTATATATGTCACACTTAATGTGACATGTCAATATTCTATTATTGTTTATTGACAATATTTGAGTCTAAGGATGAGCATGGTCAACGAAGATGAAAGGTGGAGACTAACATGACATTTTTAAAATTTCAAAGACTAAAATATTCAACACTTACTATTTTCGAGACCAAAATGACAGTTGAGTCAAAATACTATATTTTGTTTTTTCTTTTAAAATATCATTTTTGGATATTTCGTCCCCATATGTAATTTGTATATTATTATTATTATTATTATTATTATTATTATTATTATTATTATTATTATTACATGACAAAAGTTACTCCAAACAAGTGATTTATTTCTTTTGTACATTTTTTTAGATAAAAAAAAACATAAGAAAACTAACAATACAAATGAACATTAAATAGAAGTTTCAAATTCAGTAATAAATTTTCAATTTTAAATTCAAATATTCGACATCTCTCATAAATCACCCAAAATGATAGTTCAAAAATATAATAATATCGTGATAAATTTATTCTTTCTGAAAACTTACAATTAGATTTTAGGATATTTTTGTGTGAATTAGTACATAGGAAAATAAAAATCATATTAAATAAATAATTTTTCGTGAAACTATTAATTTGTTCTTAGTAAGTCAATTTGTTTGTAATAAATAAAGTTTTTATTCAATTTTGGTGTGTATTGGTTTTTGCAGGAATTTCAAGATAAGAATTAATGAGTAGAGGCTTAAACAATCAAGAAGAACTTTAGCGTCATTACTTTTCTCTCAAAAAGTAACTAGGAGTAGAAGAAAAAACACTTATGTGTAACCCCTCTGAGTGTAAAAAAGAGCCACGGGCGCAAGATGCAGAATATTTACTAATACACATAAATACTCAGGAAAATAGTATTCAATCCAAAAGTTCAGAACACTTATAAATAGCGCATATTTTAGATTTTAAAGGGGTTACTCATTTTTGTTCACGCCAATTCATGGAAAGTGGCATAGAGAGAGATCAGAGACTCAATTCTTGTAGAAACAAATTTAGGTCTTCAAATTGGATAGAGTTCCTCTTCTATTTTTTATGAAGTTGTAATTTGATTGTTATTTTAGATTCTTGGTTACTGATTGTATTGAACATTCATTTATTTTCTTGATGCAATTCTTAAACTAGCTACTCAATTGAATTGATCTTAGAGTGTCTACATCAATAAAAATTAAGTGAATAATTCTAATCTAATATGAATGTCAAAATTATTGAAATCTTACAAATAAATATTGATAATCTTGTGATCTTCATATAATATTTGATTGACTTATACCTAAAATATCACAGCAATTAGCTAAATATTAGAATCATTGAGACAAAAATTTGAAATTTGATTAAATTAAAAAATTTGATCATCTATCAATTATAGAACCTCTAGAATTCAAAATATAATCAATTTTACGATTGAAGATTAAGTAAAATTAACCTTAAGTCCTTTTGATTAGTGAATTCCTTTTAGTCACTTGCATTGAGTTACCTTCAACCTTTTATCATTTGTTACATTTTATGTCCTAGTGTTTTAATTTTCCTATCTCTACAACTTTTGATTAACTCAGGTAACAAATCTTATGAATTGATGATTGAATGCATGCAATCGCTGCAAACGATACTCAAAACTGACACTTTCATCTTTTATTACTTCCTACAATTACTTAGTTTGCTTGTTAGTTTGGATTAACACCGCACCGTGCTCACAAATAGAAACTAATCACATTTAAAATAGCATTACACATATCAGAATCAGGATGACATACTGTGTACGATACCTAAAATCTAATAACTCAAAAGCAATCGAACATATAAAGGGGGCAAGTAAAATTGAACAAATGTTAAGTATTAATTTTAAGAGGGACAAGATAATCAACCTGAGCCACTAAATATTACAAATTACAACTACAAAAATCGGATCCTAACTGAGTTTCGCATGCTTCTCTATCATACAACAAATTCTACTAATGGATATGAAGCCTCATATTAGTTCAATGAAGCACCAAGGACAAACCAATTTTGTCCTCCCCAAGAATTTCGAAGAATTTAATGCTATTTATATAAGAATGAATTTAGACAGTTGTCACAAAAATCAATTGTAGACTTTATTCTTTTCATCATTGTCTTCATTGCAAAACCATTCCCCCAAAAGTTGCGTGGTCAGCTATGTAAATAAGATTAACTATCAACTCCAGCGGTAAATTTCTTCATTTCAAATCCAAACCTTTTTTCATATACTCATAAACCACGTAAGTGATACTTGCCGAAGGTACAACTTTGAGCATGTTAGGAAATATTCCTTTGTAAAATCCCCTAAAGCCTTCATGTTCCATGGTTTTCCTGAATACATCAGCCATTCCTTTATAGAAGCGTTGAGCCTGCATTCTGAAATCAACATTTATTTTACTTACGAATTTCCATAGAAAGCCAAAATGGTTGAAGTAACTAGGGCTCTGTTTGGTAAAATTAGTTGAAAGTTTATAACTCAGCTTATAGCTAAAAAGTAAGTTGAAATCTTAAAGCTTAATTGAAAATTTTTAGCTTATAAGTAGCTGATTGACTAAGAGTTATTTAATAAAGTAGTTAAAATATATTAAATGACTAAACAGGACATGTAATATTATATTTGAATGAAATGACGAGAGTAAGTTAGAGCTTGTACCTACGTCTAATTTGTTTCAGGATAAAAATGAGATAAAATTATTATTAGCTATAAGTCGAATGCTACTTTAAAAAGTTTTTCAAAAGCTAACTTTCAAAAGCTGAGCTCCTTTTGTTATGTGATTACCAAATGACTTTACTAGTTTATTTAAAAAAAAAAATCTATAAGCTATTGTTACCAAGCGCAATCTAGATATTTGAGCAACAACTTGAGGCATTTACCACCAAACTTTACCTTGTTCTAACCACCTGCAACGGGTAAACACATGTTGCTCCAAGAGCTCCAGATACAGTTCCACATCCTAATTGTACTAGAGGGCCAGGTTCTACAGAAGATCACAGAATTTAAATACTCTAACAGAAAGCAGTATCTGGTACGGAACCTTACAAACAAATAAGATTTTTTTACCTGAATCATGAAGAATATACTTCTTGGACACATCCTTCAAGGTTTCATATGCAGCAAGATCTATCCCAGCATATGGGATAATCCCAAGAAGAGAAGGGATCAATCCCCTATAAAATGCCCGGGGTCCTTCTTTAACCCATATATCTTTTGAAAGAGTTCCAAGATTAGGAATTCTTCCACTGTCACAAGCATAGGTTTGTAGTCGTGTTTTAACTAGGTCCATGGGATATATTGCAGTTTGAGCTACAGCACCAGCAATACCACCGGCTAGCAGCCGCCCCATTGCTCCTATATCAGCCTTTCCCTCTTCTCCTTTAGCATTCCCAATGAAAGTCTTCAGCATCTCAAAGGTATAAAATTTAATGGCACTCTCTGGGGCCACCTTGAGAACATTTAAGCCATTGCCTCGAAAAAATCCTAAAAGACCACCTTCTTTCCATATATCTTTTATTGCAGGCATTATATGAGCTCGTGCTGTTTGGACTTGCAAGACAACCTTTAAACGGTCAAGTGGTGCAGTTGCTGTGCGTGATGTTGCACCTGCTACTCCTCCTGCAATCAGATAACTGCTTGCATGAATGTGCTTGCTAATGCCAGCTGGAATAACAGTTTGCTCCCCAATATCAACCATGCATATCCGCTCCAAATAATGGTAAATGTTCTCAATGGTTGCCTCATGAGGGTAAAGCAGCAGAAAATCCCTCCATTCTTCAAATGTTATAACACCATTATTATCCTTATCAACACGCTCAACAAAACGAGCAAGTTCTTCATCATCAATCTTAATCCCTACAGAAGAGAGACTAGTGTGGCTTATTGAATGAATCAACCACCAAAGTACATCACAAAATCAAGATAAAAATCAAAGGGGAAGGGCATATATTGTGTATGTTGTCCATTGTTTATTGAGGGAAGATGAGACAAAATGATAAACATGGTAATTCGTCAATCAGACAGAATGGGCAGATGGAGCTAGAAATAAAATTAGAGCAATCGATTAATGTTTATGTGCACTATGAAATTTAACAACAATTTATCTTAATGTACCCAGTTATAGCTACTGATTACAGAACCACAAAATAGATAAATTTAACAGGTGGTGTTCACTTTTTTTTTCCCTTTTACTTTCCATAATGCAACTGGAGCATTTACAGTTAAGCAAATCTTACATATAAATTTTCTTAACAGGAAAAAATATGCCAAAATGTGAATGTTCTCCTGCCTCAACAAATGTAATCAGGATCTGAAATTAACACATATTACAGGGTATATTTTATCCTAGTGCCAAATTTTGGCAAGGGAATGTACATAACACTCATATTTCTAAATTCTAACCTCCAGTTGGTCTTGTGACTTGATGAATAGGTGATGTGAGGTTGGTACTGGAGATGAACATTTGATATCAAGTTGACATGTAAGTGCTCTTTATACCACTATCACTAGTATAGCCAGTCATATAACTTGAGCAAGGGTTATTATTACTATAATTAAACTTCTCTGAATTTAACACAAATTTCTCCAAGGATACACTTAGCCAGTGCCAAAGTTTGACAAGGGAATGTACAGAACAACACAATCACATTTTTTGTTGAGAATATATCATAATTACTATTATTTATTGTAAATATTTATTGTCATTATCTCTAATTATTCCATTATCTTTATGATTATTAGGAGATGTTCTAGGATATCTAGGACATTCTCTAATGTAAATATTAGGATTAGACTCCTATATATACATGTAAATTGTAATGTAATTTACATATAATAGAATTTCAGAATTTAAAAGTTTTGTGAATGCCATTTTTTTTCTAGGGACAAACTAGGCAAAAATACCAACCATGTCAAGAGCACAGATTGCTTTTAAGGGTCATGCTAAGAAATACCTCAAGGACATTAATTAAGGAAGATTAAATATATCATTCATTTAATTACTTAAAGAGTATTAAGTAATTTTTTATGTTCTCAATAAAATATTCATTTAATAAACCTTGCTTTGGTTCTTTGACTGGTTCAATAAAAATACTTTTTCTACTTTAATTCCCTTTAACCATTATGTAAGAAAACCAATAGCACACAATTCATTTGCTAGCTAGCTGATCCTGAAGAGGAAGCAATAATGCAGGGATGTGGAGAAAGCTCAAGATTCCCATATTCTGTGGGGAAGATTATTCATTTGGCTTGGTTCACAGATTAGAAAGGTATTTTTGCATGAAAGGGGCAAATGAGGAAGAAAGAATGCAATAATAGAGAGGGTTCAGCCACTCATGGCACAAAACGGTTTGCGCTCTTTTAGGGCTGAAGCAAACAGATTCAGTGGCAAAGTGGAAAATTTTGAAAGATATGCAGGCACTGTGAATGGATTAGAGGAAGATCATTTGATGGATGTAATTTTGAAAGGGATAAGGGAAAAGATTGCGGCTGAAATCAATTTCTATGAGCAGAAGTCACTATCTGCAATGGTCAAGAAGGCTCTCATGGTGGAAGAAAAGAACAAAACAATAGCCAAAGCGGACACTTTCAGAGGAGGAAGGACAGGTAGCTCTTATAGGCCACATACAGGCTCAGGAGCATTGATAGTTGAATAAAACCCAAGAAGTGGGGTGTGTTAGTGTATGGCTTGAATAGCTCTTTGTGCAGCTAGCTTTCTGTTGTAAAGGTAGTTTTCCATTGTAACTGTTTATAGATCTGACAACTCAGTACCAGCCATAGCAGCTTGCTTAACTCTATAAATAATATATTTGTACACTTTTTGATATTCATTCGATAACAATTTAGCTTTCCAACCTCTCTGGTCTCTTCTCTCAAATATTAATATGGCATCATGAGCTTCTAAATCTGGGATTTATGGCTGAAGTTTGCACTCCTGCTTTCACTCTTATCACCTTCTCTCATCAACTCTCCATTAAATGGATGAATCTAATTTCCTCCAATGGAGACAAAAAGTTGAACGACTTATTCATGACCATCTGTTGCATCATTCTGTAGTGAATCCAATGATTCCTTCAAAATTCTCACCAAAACTGATCCAATGAGGACAATGTCAATTCTCTGTATTCCGATAGGGAGCAACAGAATTTGCTGCTCACAACATGGCTTCTATCTCTAACTCTTCTTCGAAGATTGATTGGTAGTGTTCATTGTTCACTTGTGGTAGATTTGGGAACAAATTCATAACTTCTTTCATGTGCACACTCATGCCAAGTCACACCAATTATTTTTGGAATTGTGCACAAGCAAGAAAGGATCTAACTTTATTGCTGAATTAGGTTGGTTGTTGATTCGCTTTTGTCAATCAGTTATTCTGTTCCTTTTCATGATCAACTTAACATAATCCTTAAAGGACTTCCTGAGGAGTAGGATACATTTGTAGCTACAATTAGTAACACTATTGAATAGTTTTGGTGAACAGAGAAAAATGAGATCACTCTCACTGAAACGCATTTGGTGAATCTTGCTCAATCCTCTCTGGTTGGTAATGCAACTCTGCAGAATTCAGCACCTACATTGTCAAATCAGTTCCCACAAAATTCATCCTTTGTGAAAGGGATTCAAGACAGTCGTTTTGGTAGTCACTTTTGTGGCAAAGGCAGTCATTACGGTGGTCAATATTTTGTTATTCAGATCTATAGCAAGCTAGGACATGATGCATCTATTTGCTACTACCAAGCCTGTACTTATGATCCATCAACTATGTTTTCTTACCAATTTCCACCTAGGAAAGACACTTTGCAAGTCCCTGGCAAAACACCTGGCAAGCTCTATCTGTGATTCTGTCACCACTCATCCTCAGAATCCAACTCATTTTTCATCATATTATGATTCAGATGCTGCCTGTTGAGCTCCTTATCCTATTCCAGGTTCTCAGTTTCTACCAACGACCTCTTCTCATGTTTTGTTAACTAGATCTGCAAACACTACCTCACAAGCTTGGTCTCCTGATTCTGGTGCTACTCATCATATTACTGCTGTTGTCTCTAATTTGGCTCAACAATTGTCTCTGTGGTACTAATCACATCTATATGGGTAATGATCAAGGTTTGTCTATTCATTGAATTCTGTAGGTTCTGCTTCATTTTCCTCTCCTTTACAACCTAAATCCAACCTTGTTCTCAAAAACCTACTTCTTGTGCCCTCTACATCTAAAAATCTTGTTAGTGTTAGCAGACTTGCCAAAAATAACTCTGTTTATTTTGAGTTTCATCCAACCTATTGTTTGGTTAAATCTCAGGCTTCCTCTAAAACACTCCTTTGAGATTCAGTTGGTGCTGATGGACTTTACCTATTATTTCAATGAGGTTCTGCAACCATTCAAAGCACCCAATATTCCCTCTGCACACAATAATGTCTAGTATTACTATGCGTAATCCAAATGTACCTTCATTTTCTAGTACCAGTATAAATAACATTGTAACCTCCACTCCCACTACTTACACCACTTAGCACTGTAGACTAGGTCATCAACACTTTGATGTTGTAAAACAAATACTGCAACTATGTGAGTTCCTAATAAAAATGGATGTTAGTCTCTGTTCAGTCTGTTGCCTTGGAAAGGCTCATTGTTTACCTTCTCACTCCTCAGATACCAAATATACACAACCACTTGAGCTTGTATTTAGTGATATATAGGGATCTGCCCCAGTGGAATCATCCTGGGGTTTTATTTTTTACACAGAAACCAAGGGGTTCCACCAACAAGCTGGTTCTAATTACACAAAAACCTTCTCACCTGTGGTCAAGCCTAAAACTCTTAGAAAAGCTCTTACTCTAGCCTTAAAAATCACTGGTACATTTAACAAATTAATGAAAATAATGTATTTCTTGATGGACTGGTAATGGAGAAAGTAGTTATGCACCAAGCCCTAGGATTTGAAGTTGATAATAAATCTTAGTCTGCAAGTTAAATAAAGCTCTTTATGGACTTAAGCAAGCCTGTTGAGCATGGTTTGAAAGACTAACCTCCTACACTTTTCAATTTGGGATTTATATCTAGCAAACGTGATCTGTGATTACCCTACATAGTTCTTCTCACGCATCTATGTATTAGCATAAGTTGATGATATTATTGTAATTCAGCAGGTTATCACTCTCCTAAACTTTTAAAGCAACTTGGAGACTTGATTTTTTCTTGAGGATTGAAGTCAAACATTTGAAAGATGGATCTCTTCTAATCTCAATCCAAATTAATCAAGGATCTTCTTCACAAAGCTTAATTGACAGAAGCAAAGGGTATCTCTAACCCATGGTGGATGGGAGGTGTAAACTCTATAAAATTGATTTTGACTACATGGAGAATCCTTCTTTGTACAGACAAGTTGTTTCGGCTCTACAATATGCTACAATAACCAGACCTGAAATTAGTTATGCAGTCAACAATGTGTGTCAATTCCTATCTCAACCTTTAGCAGAACACTGAAAATTGGTCAAGTGCATACTGAGGTACTTGAAAGGATCACTATATCATGGTCTCCTAGTAAGACCTACCTTACCTGATCATATCAACCCATCATCTAACAGCCTACTGTTATGCTGATAGGGAATCAGACCCAGATGACAACGGCTCTACCTCAAGCTGCTGCATCTTTTTGGGACCCAATCTCATTTCTGGTGATCAAGAGAGCAACAATTTGTCGCTAGGTTCAGTGCTAAATCAGAATTCAAAATGTGGCCTCAACTGCTGAACTAATCTAGATTTGGTCTCTGTTAACAGAACTCAAGGGAAACTGCCCTCTTCCCTCAAGACGGACCATCTACCCTATCAGACCAGTGACTAACCTACACGAATCAATATGGAGATATGGGATCTCCCTGCCGTAATCCCCGTGATGGTTGAAAGATGAAAATGGGGTTTGGGAGTTTCGGTTGTTGTTCCTTGCATCCTTTGTGATAATATTAGTACAGTGGCTCTAGCCCATAATCCTATCCTACACTCCCGAACAAAGCACATGGAGCTGGACATTTTCTATGTTAGGGAAAAAGTTATCAACAAAAACCTAGTTATCTACCTGAATCCAGTAGAAGATCAAACTACTGATGTTCTAACCGAGGCTCTCAGCTTAATGGTTCACTGCAATATGAGAAAAATTTTGGGGCTGTTTGGTTTAGAAATTGTTTTCTGTTTTTATTTTGTTTCCACTTTTAATTACAAAATTGTCACTTTATTTTTATTTTATTTTATTTCCTAATTTTAAATATTTGTACACGAAACACTGAAAATGGAAAAAGTTGCTTTCAGTGTTTCCCATATAAATCTTTAGCAACAGAATGAAAACAATGTGACATTTTTGTAATAAAAGCGAAAATAGAAAATGAAAACAGCCTCTTTAAGTGTTTGATCCTCATGATAGTGCTTAGTTACCCACCCAAAGTTTATAGGGGAAAGTCTTAGTGTATGGCTTGAATAGTTCTTTGTGTTTAGCTAGCTCTCTGTTGTAATGATAGTTTTCTGTGGTAACTGCTAGTAGATACGACAGCTGTCCATACCAGCCTTAACTAGCCGCTTAACTCTATCAATAGTATTGCATCAGGTGCTTTGAACACTTTGATATACATTGAATAACAATTTTAGCCTTCTGATCTCTCTGCTCTCTTCTCTAAAATATTAATAGAATGCAAGGGGCAGTTTCAGGGGGCATCTCATCAATGGGTTCATCTAATAACAGACCCATCACCACTGGTGGAGTAACAAAGGATAAATCAGTAGGATATAAGAGGTTATCAGACCCACAAATGCAGGAAAAGTTGAAGAAAGGGGAGTGGTTCCAGTGTGAAGATAAGTACAGGTCAGACCATGTCTGCAAGAATAGGCCGTATCAAGTGATGATATTGGAGGAAGGTGAAGAAAATAACAACTTGTATCCAGCAAGAAGAGGAGAATTGTGTGCAACTTTTTATGCAAAGCATTGTTGGGTTGACTACAAGGAGTGATCACTAAACCTTATTTGGAAGTTAATTAAATATGAGGGAAAGGGTTAGAGGAATTTTCTAAACTCTCTTAACCTTGTATTTTTCAGTTCCCCCATTTCTGGGGATTTTTTAGTGACTCATATAGTGGGGTTTATCATTTATATTTCTATTCATTAAATTAATATTTAGCATAGTTTAGAGTTAGAATAGTAAGAAAATAAAAAAAAATAAAAAAATGTTAGTTTTTAGAATGAGAATATTTTTAAAATTATAAAAAAATAGAAATAGAAATTTTAAAAATATTAACTTTTAGAGAGAAAAATATTTAATTTTTGTATTTTTTTGAAAAAGACAAAATAATATGAATAAAAAATATAAAAGGAAAATTATGTAATTTACATGTTAAATATTTCATTACCCTTCCTTCTCAATATTAAACATCCAAATAAGGGAAGGGTTTACCTCTCCTCTCCTTCTCCCTTCCTAAGCCCTTTAAACCCTTTCCTTCCCTCTCCCTCCAAACTCCCAAACAAAGCCTAAAAGTGTGGGGCACTTTAACCAACTGAAGACTGGTAGTGTTAGATTGTGGGGCCTCACACGACTTCATAGCAGCCCAATTGATGCATGAGTTGTGTTTGCAAATCACCAACACAACCACTTACCTTGTGGTTGTGCCCAGCACCTAAAGATTTTAAGGGCTTGAAAGGATTCTTAGGGTTGACTGGTTACTATCAGCATTTTGTTGAGGACTATGGAAAGTTAACCAAGCCCCTAAGTCCATTGTTGAAAAAGGATAGTTTTCAGTGGAATAAGGAGACACAAGATGCATTTGAGGAAGTAAAGCAAGCCATTTCAACCTTACTTATTTTAGCAGTCCCTAATTTTTCTAAGCCCCTTGTACTTGAAACTCATGCTTCCAGTAAGGTTTGGGGGCTGTCCAATGCAAGAAGGCAAACCTTTGGCATTTTGGAGCAAGGCACTATCAGAGAGAGCCCAAAACAAGTCTGTTTATGAAAGGGAGTTGATGGCAGTGGTACTAGCAGTTCAAAAGTAGTGCCCTTATTTGTTATGGAGGGAGACATTTTATTATTCTAACAGGTGAAAAGTTTATAAAATTTTTTACCAAACAATGATTGATGACTAGTGAGCAATTTAAATGGGTAACAAGTTGATTGATCAAGATTTTGAAATTTAGTATAGACTGGGGAGAGAAAATACTGCTGCTCATGCACTATCTAGAAAAGTTACATTTGCAGTGACTTCAATGTTGAAATCTCATGATATAGTAGAGTGGGACATGGAGGTTCAGCAAGATGATCACCTCCAGAACATTATTCATGATTAGATTGCAGATCCAGCCTCTCATACAGGGTACTGGGTACGAAATGAAAGGGGGCAGGTTGTATTACAAGAGCAGACTAGTACTTCCAAAGCAATCAACCCACATTCCAACTCCTTTGAGAGAGTTTCATAGCTCCCCTACAGGAGGCCACTGTGTGTATTTCAGAACTTTTAAAAGAATTGCTGCAGTGGTATAATGGGAAGACTACCTAAGGTGAAAGGCAAGGATATTCTGATGGTTGTTGATAGATTAATAAAGTTTGCTCACTTCAATGCCCTTAATCACCCATGAGGTGGCTACTGTATTTCTCAAGGAAAAGTAAGGCTGCATGGCTTCCCTTCTTCTATAGTTTCAGATAGAGATCAAATTTTTTAGTCATTTTTGGAAGGAGCTTTTTCCGAGGGCAGGAACACAGCTGAAGTATAGTACTACTTACCATTCTCAAATGGATGGTCAAACATAGGTGGTGAACCTTTGTTTGGAGACATATCTGCACCGCCTAACAGGCACTCATCTCAAGCAATGGCCTGATTGTTTGAGCTGAGAAGAGTTTTGGTTCAACACTGATTATAGCAAATCCACCAGATGACCTCCTTTGAAGCTTTGTGTGGCCAAGACCAACACTTACTCCTAAAGGTCACTACTATTCCATCTAAGGTGGAAGAGGTGAATCATTTAACACAGCAATGAGATGAATAGTTAGCTGAATTGAGCAGCAATTTGTTGAAAGCACAAGCTAACAAGCATATGACAGAAGTAGAGTTTCAAGTGGGAAATTGGGTTTTCCTAAAGCTGCAACTGTATAAGATGAGATCACTAGCTACAAAGCCCAGTAAAAAACATAGTCCAAGATTTTAGGGGCCATTCAAGGTGCTGGATAGAATTGAAAGCAGTGGCCACTCAGCAAGCTCAGCCCCTTCCCATCATGCTATCTGATGACCACGAGCTGCAAGTGCAGCCTGAACAGGCTCTGAGTACAACCATGATTCCTTAGGCAATTTAAAATTTCTTATCCAACTTGCCACAATATGAAAGTAGTTGGGAGTCCGCATGCATGTATTTGAGGATGGTTAGGTCTCTCGGAGAAGTGATTGAAGAGGGATGTTGGAAATAACCACCTTTGTAATGAAAGCAGTGAAAACTTCACTGTTAATTAGGAAACTTGTTAGTTAGTTAGTTAGGAACTGTCAGTTTGTTAAGAATACAAAGTTCTGGAACTCTCAAACATCCAAGTTTACATTTTGTATTCAACTCTCTGCTCATATTGGGTCAGTGTCAGAATTAAGTTTCATCAATAAAGATGCTTCTATAACCATGTGTATCAGTGTTATACATAATTCCATCTCAAGCTAACCAACGTGGAAATATAATCAAAACCAAGAAAAACGAAACACAAAGACAACTAGGAAACTGAAGACTGAATTGCAAAATGAAGAAAACAACAGAAAACGAGACATGCCTGCTCTCACTAGCGCCTCCCATAGCTCCTCCGGCAAAATGCATCCATTATGCGCAACATCAATGGCCTGAAATATGCGATAAAGCTCGAGCTCCTTGTCATCCATGTACCTCTTGAACTCTTGGTAATCCACTCTTCCATCCTTGTTTGCATCACAAGCGTTCAACAAATCCTTCGCGTACTTATACTCTGACGGAATCTGAAGCGCCGAGAGACCTTCCTGAATGTGCACGTAATTCAAGTAACCTCGATTCTCCTTATCGAAGAAACCGAAGAGGCTTCGAATTCTCGTTTCTCTCTCTTCCTTCGTTTCCCGCAATGCCAGCAACACGTGATCCATCGTCGCCGGCAACGCCTTCTTCGACGCCTTGCCACGCTCCTCATTCTCCTTCATACCCATTGAAAAGCTTTCCAATTCTGAAAAAATGGAAATAAAATAAAATATTGAAGTGCGAGGGTTGAAGTGGCATTTATATTACTGGGATCCAAAAAGTGTGGCGTGTGTGATCCTTTACTTTCAGCGATTCCGAGGGGTTCGATTTTTCCGTCAACGGGGAGAATTGGGGAATTCAACCAAACGCGGAAACGACCGGGAACGAGGGAGGACGTAAACGACGGGAAGAGACTCTTGCCGTTTCAAGAAGGTGCCAATGGGGACGTGGAAGCGAGATTATTGCCAGCGCCGATGAGGGTGATCGCCGGCGATATCCGATGCGTTGGAGAACGAGCACGTCATCATTGCGGAAAAGAACTTTTGCTTCTTCACAAATAGCTTTTACTCTGCTAAGCACACAAAAATAAAATAATAAAGAATGTGATTGTGATGAATCGGACAGTTTGAGATGTACAAGAGCTAAGCTTCGACTTTCGAAGCCTTTTTTATTTTTTATATTTTTTGTTTTTGAGGTCTTTTTTGAAAGAAAAAGTTTCTGTTTTCTTTTGTTTTTTCGCATTGGTTTTGGCACGTGGTAAGCATGCTCTTTTTCGTGATTTTTGCGGCTTCATAAAATATTACCTTATTTTTATATGTATTTGGTTAGAGAACAAAATTATTTGTGTTAGAAATCCAAATTAATATTAATCGTCAACTTTCTATTAATGCTCATTTGCCAATATAAAAATTGTAGGATATACTGTAAACGAAGTTGCATTGTTTCAATAGTTCAAAGGTTAAGTTTGCTTGAAGAAAGAGGAAATAGAACGAACGAGTAGAAGACTCTCGGAAACAAAACATAAATGAGTGAATACTCTCTGGAACATCTTGATTCTCAAAGTTTAAATCAATATAACGTGAACATAGTGAAATTCTATTTTGTGAAGCCATATTTATAGAGCCGAGATCGTGCTCACGGAACGGTAAACAAATTTTTTTTGGGTCAAGCATAAACAAAAATATACTAAGAGCTTGTTCATTTTTTTATTTTTAAAAATATAAAAATAAAATAAAATTTATTTATTAACATAAATTCTATTTTTATTTTATTTTTAATCATATTTTTTAAATTTTTTTAAACTATAATTTTTAAAATTAAAAATCAAAATTTCTCAAATTTGAGAAGCCGTTCTCAAATTTTGGTAGCACGTTTTCAAACAAAAGTACGTCAGTTTTTGTATTTCCAAAATCGAGGAAATTTTATAGGAACAAGCGAGAGGGAAAGCGATGGCTACTTAAAGAAGATAATAAAGTAATAAAATAAATGAAGGGAAAACAAGGAAATTAATCATTTCATTTTGATAAAATAATCAAATTCTTTACAAGTCATTTTTTTAATACGATTTTTTCATAAAATTACTAAAATATGACTTTTTAAAAATATTACTTCAATATAATTTTTTATAAAAATGTAACTAACACTTAAAGTATGAAAGTTAGCTAAAAGAAATGTTGTCTTGTGACCATTTTTGTTATTGATGAATATTTTGAGGCTTTTTTATTTAAATAATATTTTTTTAAATATAATTTAAAAAACTAATTTTCTGTTTGAAGCTTTTTTTTCTGTTAAATTAATACCAGTGTTAGACATATATGAATAATAATAATTTTTTAATATTATTTTAGAAGCTTATTGTTCCAAAACCTTCAGTACTGGCTTCGCATTAACAACACAGATCCATAAAACGTTCAGTGATGAAGATTGAGATACTTGTCGTAATTGCCAATGTATCATCTGAGATGCGACGATAGATTTATCAATAGTCGTAGTATTTCAGCACTGTTAGTTGAAATGGGATGATACTCCGAAAAATTTGTTAAACTTATAAGAAGTGAGAAGAATTTATATAGGTTAGATATATTTTTATTTAGTTTTGTATTTTTATTTATTTAATTTTTTATTATTACTATCAATTTATAAATATTAGTAAAAAGTCAATTATT
Source organism: Abrus pulchellus subsp. cantoniensis (assembly GCA_024086825.1). NCBI lineage: Eukaryota > Viridiplantae > Streptophyta > Magnoliopsida > Fabales > Fabaceae > Abrus > Abrus pulchellus. The sequence goes on from CM044050.1 coordinate 16,924,970, forward strand.
TATTTATGCATATTTAGGAAATTTTTTTTTTATTATTGAGTAAATTTTTCTATGTGTAAATTTTATTTTGAAATTATAAATTTATTGTTTAATTTTATAAAAATAGTAAAAAAAATATATTAGATATAATATTAATAGTTTATGAACAATATGTGATAGTTTATTGCAACAATGTTAAATAAAAAGAGTGAGAAGAGAAGTCTCATGTGTAGATAGAAACTGTAGAAAACAAATTAGAAGTTAAGAAATTACTCACCTGAAATTACACACTAACCTCTACTGTGAGCAAAATTTTACTCTCACGTCATTACCACCACCTACAAAATTTGGAAACAAAACTTTTATCTATTTTTTTCCAAATCAACAAAATATAAATTATTTCACAAATGAATTATTACCTTTTGATTTTTCTAATAATAATACAGCACATTTATAATTTTTTTAGAGGAAAAACCCTAAACCACTGCAAGAATTTCTTCTTCCTACATTAATGGAAGAGACGCAGAGGAGAGGAGACGAGAGGAAGAAGAAAGGTTTGTTATGCCCATTTCCATGATGCAAGTGACAAAATTATAATGTATATCGTCCAAGATGCAACGATAGGGATGTCGACTTATTAGTCTCGGTAGCTTCTAAAATATGACACGTAACCTACTTTCTCCCCAACAATTGATTTCAAATGTCTATGATCCCTATTTAGTCAATACAAGTGTAACAATGACATGTGTCCACTGTAACACCTTACTTTATAAACCCTCAATTAGAGAACTAGTGATTTTTAATTTTTTTTATATACTAATAATCTTCCTCTCATATATAATATCGATGTATTAAACTATTAATCGCAAAAATAAACTTTAATAAGCAAATTTTTAATAACACATTTCAAAATTTCGTCGTTGTATAAAGTACTTAAGGTAAACTTTCATAAGTGTTTAGATATCCTTTTACAGTAATACAAAGGGCAAAACATTCAATAAGTTCCCTGCATTACATAGCACTGTACCTAAAGAACTTAATTACCATTTTACCTACCAGCATAATTACATATAGATAAAATATTAGTTACAGTTCTTCAAAATAATAAGGGCAACATCGGGGATGACTTCCTACAAAGCAGCACAACTAAACAAAAAGAGTGGCTTCTACACGATACCATAAAAGCCTATGTACAACAAAAGAATGCCTACAACAAAAGTATGAGTGTGTTTATCTCAATCGTGCTGCCATCGATGTGGCTCCAGGCTAATGTGTAACATCTTCATTTTGTAATTTATTATTTTTGCAATTAATGTTAGTTATTTGTGCATGTTATTTAAAATTAGAAGTGCTTAATTGATGTGTACTATGGGATATCTCGTTGTAGCTATATCACAAATAGTGCATGACAGAAAAGTTATGCAACTGATTTGTCTGTTTGAAAGAAATCAGCATTTCCTTAATTTATGCAATTAAAATAAGTTGTTGATGTTACAACATATTAGGAGAACATTTGTCATTTAAATTCAAGCACTGATTTAGGAATTTGTTTTTCTTATTTCTTTATTAGGAGTTTGTTTCCTCATTTCTCTATTATTATTTATCTATAAAATCAGAATATTTGTATTGTATTCCTTAGTTCAGATTTTAATAAAATACAGATTCGATTCTAATACTCTGCAGTTCATCCTTCAAATATTTACATATTTGTTTTATGGTCATCAGAGCTTGAACTTTGATCTGGGCATTCTTTTGTTCAATTCTTGGTTCTAAGAATTGAAGGCAAACTGAACTAGTTATCATGGAGCAACAAGGTGGAGGAAACGGATCAAACACGCAGTTTGGTATCGAGAAACTTGTAGGATCAAACTTCAAGTATTGGAGGTTATGCATGGAAGCATATTTTCAAGGGCAAGACCTGTGGGAGCTCGTGGCAGGAAATGATACTATAATGCCACCAAATACTCCAGAGACGGCAGAGGCTCAATGAAAATGAAAGATAAAGTGTGGAAAGGCGCTCTTCATATTGAGAACGGCTGTTAACAAGGAATTAATTGATCACATCAGAGACCTTGACACATCGAAGGCTGCATGGGAGATGCTTGAAAAACTCTTCTCTGGGAAAAATGTTGCTCGATTGCAGTTGCTAGAAAATGAACTTGCATCAACGGTGCAAGGTAATTCTTCAATCGCTAAATATTTCTTAAAGATTAAAAATCTTTGTGCAAAAATTTCTGATCTAGATCCAAGCGAGAAAATTAGTGAGTCTTGACGTAGGAGATTCATCATTAGAGGATTGAAGAAGGAGTACTCTCCATTTATCATATCCATTCAAGGATGGACTAATCAGCCATCATTGGAGGAGTTACAAAATTTGCTTACAAATCAATAAGCTCTTTTCCAGCAATCTTTATCCTCATCTGCACAAGAGACTGAATCTGTTCTTTTATTCAAAGGAAAAACATCAAGCCAGGACAATGAAACAAAAGGAGCAAGGAGAAAGATTATCAAATGCTATAGATGTGGCAAACTGGGCCATATTCGAAGAAATTGCAGAACTAAACTATATAAGGCAAATACAGCATATGAAGAAAATGAGGAAGAGTCATTCGAGTCATTTCGGTGGGATCAATACTTCATTATTGAAGATAGGCGGGTTGGACAGAAGGAGATACCGGTAAACTACATAAATTACCAAACGGAGTGGATTCTAGACTCCAGGTGCTCACATCATGTGATAGGAAATAGTCAACTTTTCTCTGAAGTGCATCCTCACAATGGAGATAGAGTCATAGTCACTGCTGACAACACAACACATCCTGTGGTGAAGGAGGGAACAATTAAGATCAATGCTAGCAGCGGGGAGGTCAAGCTAAGTGATGTCTATCATGTTCCTGGGTTGAAAAAGAATCTTATTTCTGTCTCACAAATCACTAACTCAGGAAAGTATGTTCTCTTTGGCCCAAATAATGTCAAAATTTTGAATGGTGTGAGAAATATTGATGCTAATACCATATTGGAGGGAAAGAGAAAAGATACGTTGTTTGTTTTATCTGCAATAGAAGCATATGTCAAAAGAACAAGCAAAGTTGATAGTCCTACTGTGTGGCATGCTAGACTTGGGCATGTAGGCTATCAAATGTTGCAAATTATAGCATCAAATAAGCTTGTTGATGGGCTGCCAGAATTAAAACAAGTAAAAGAGACAGATATTTGTCAAGGATGTCAGTTCGGGAAAGCTCACAAATTGCCATTCAAGAGCACTGAGAGACAAAGAACTGTTCCTTTTAAACTTATACACACAGACCTCATGGGACCCACAAAAACACCTAGTTACAGTGGGTGTCAATATGCTATGGTGCTGGTGGATGATTACACTCGATATACTTGGGTGTATTTTCTAAAGGAGAAAAGTGAGGCTATACAGAAATTTGTTCTATTTACTAACATGATAGAGAAGGAGTTTGGTACAAAAATCAAGTGTTTGAGAAGTGATAATGGAGGCAAATTCAACTCCACTGATTTCTTCACCTTTTGTCATGAAAAAGGAATTAAGAGACAATACACTTGTCCAAATACATCAGAACATAATGCAGTGGCTGAAAGAAAGCTAGCTCACTTAACTTCAATGAGCTTGTCTTGGATACATGACAAGAACTTGCCTCGTGAGTTATGGGCAGAAGCAATTCAATGTGCTTGCCATGTAATTAATAAGCTGCCTCCATGGCCAGGCAAAGAGAAAACTCCATTTGAGTTGCTCTATGAAGAAAAACCAACAGTTGACTACTTTAGAGTTTTTGGATTGATATGCTATGTGCATATTCCAAAGATGATAAGGAGCAAGTTAGATCCAAAAGCCAAGAAATGTATCTTTGTTGGCTATGACTCTTGTTGAAAAGGGTGGAAGTGTATGGATCCGGACACCAAGAAATTTGTCACATCTCGGAATGTGGTATTTGACGAGATCTCCTCTTGGAATGTTAAAGAAAAGATTGTCCTAACTGATGAATTCAGAGGAGAAGTGCTGCCAACTTCAGATGAAAATCAACAAGCAACCATTGACATTGATAGGCAAGAAAAGGAAAACACTGAGTCAATCGGAACCGATAAGGAAGTAAGAAGGTCCAATAGAAGAAAACAACCTCCAGCATATTTAGAAGACTATGAAATAAGAGCAAATCAATGTTTTGTCACTCATGCTTTCTTTGCTGGACCTGAAGAAGAAGAGGAACCAACAAGCTATGAAGAGGCTAAAGATAATGGCAATTGGCAACTAGCAATGAGAGAAGAGATTGGTGCACTTTTGAAGAATGAAACTTGGGATCTTGTTCCCAAGCCAATTGGATGTCAACCTGTTACATGTAAGTGGGTGTATAGATTAAAAAGGAAATCTGATGGTTCTATAGACAGATTTAAAGCCAGATTGCTGGCAAGAGGATTCTCTTAACATCAAGGGCTAGATTATGAAGAAACATTTAGTCCTGTAGCAAAGATGACTACAGTTAGAACTCTAATTTCGCTGGCTGCCAAGATGAATTGGAGTTTATGGCAACTTGATGTTAGAAATGCATTTCTATATGGTAAGTTGAATAAAGATATTTTCATGATGCAGCCTGAAGGCTTCGTCTCAAATGATCATCCCAGCTATGTGTGCAAATTAAAAAAGGCTCTCTATGGCCTTAAGCAAGTTCCAAGAGCTTGGTATGGAAAGATTTCACAATACTTTGTGTTTTGTGGTTTCAAAATTTCAGATGCAGATTCCAGTCTCTTCATCAAGAAGAACTAAGGTGCACACATCATTATCCTTCTATATGTTGATGATATGATCATAACTGGAAATGATGAAGAACATATTGCACAACTGAGAAAGGAGCTTGCTATTCGGTTTGAAATGAAGAATTTAGGGGAAGCCAAATATTTCTTAGGATTGGAGATTGAGAAACTTGTGGATGGATACTTTGTTTCTCAGTCGAGGTATGCTAAAAATTTGTTGAATCAGTACCGGATGAATGATGTAAAAGAGGCTGCAACTCCCATGGAAATTCATTTGAAGCTTTTGAAGGAAGAAAGGAAATTATTAGAAAATCCAGACTCATATAGAAGATTGTCTGGAAGTTTAATTTACTTGACCATTACCAGACCTGATTTGGCATACTCTGTTAGTGTTATTTCTCAATTTGTGCAGGGACCCTGGGTGCCTCATTGGATAGCTGCAAAACGAATTTTGAGATATGTGAAGAAGACTAAAGAATTTGGGCTGAAGTATGAAAGAAATAAAGAACTTAAGTTGATTGGCTTCACAGATGCAGACTGGGCTGGTGATGCAAATGATAGGAGATTAACCTCAGGCTATTGCTTCCTCTTTGGGTCAGCAGCTATTACTTGGTGCAGCAGAAAACAAGCCACTGTCGCTTTTTCAAGTACGGAGGCAGAATACATGGCAGCTACTATTGCAGCCCAGGAAAGCATTTGGCTAAAATGCTTAGTTGGAGATATGTTGCATAAGGTGGATTATAAAGTTGAACTTTTTTGTGATAATGAAAGTGCTATTAAATTGTCATCAAATCTAGTATTTCATAGGCGTACCAAACACATAGAAGTGCATTATCACTTTGTGAGAGAAAATGTGTTAAACAATGAAATTGAACTGAAGAAGATTCACACTAAAGAGCAGCCAGCTGATGTCTTCACAAAGGCATTGGAGAAATCACTATTTGAAAAATTCAGAGAAGGGCTTGGACTCGTGGAAAGGGAGCATGCACTAAAAGGGGGTATCACAAATAGTGCATGACAAAAAAGTTATGCAACTGATTTGTCTGTTTGAAAGAAATCAGCATTTCCTTAATTTATGCAATTAAAATAAGTTGTTGATGTTACAACATATTAGGAGAACATTTGTCATTTAAATTCAAGCACTGATTTAGGAATTTATTTTTCTTATTTCTTTATTAGGAGTTTGTTTCCTCATTTCTCTATTATTATTTATCTATAAAATCAGAATATTTGTATTGTATTCCTTAGCTCAGATTTGAATAAAATACAGATTCGATTCTAATACTCTGCAGTTCATCCGTCAAATATTTACATATTTGTTTTAAGCTAGAATCTCTCACTATAGCGAGAATGCTACTCTCTCGCTGTAGCTAGAATCTCTCGCTGTAGCAAAAATGCTACTCTCTCACTGTAGCTAGAATGACAGATAGCAAAGGAAGAAAACTTCTGATTTTTTCGCTGTAGAAAGAAAGTCGCGAGTTTGAGAGATATTTAAGGAACTCTCGCCCTAAAATCTTCATTTTCAACCAAATCACATATCTCTCTCCATCCTCTTCGTTCTCTCCCTCTCCTTTCTAAGAGAAAACTTCCAATAATTATGGATCTTCTTCAGATTTGAGCTCAAACATCTGTTCTTCTTGGATCTAGGTAAGTTTCTTGGAGCTCAGATCTCTTTTTCATTCATTTTCTTCGGTTCTCTTCTCATCTTAAGATCTTTACCTCGAAATACTTAGAAAATCTTATCTTTTAGAAGATCTCTCCGTGGATAGTATGGAATCTCTCCGTAGATCACTCAGAGAACTAGTTTGGAGGAATCGTTATCAAGTAAGGGGAATATTTTCTAGCTGTAGTTATATATGTATATATAGATCTAGTGGTTCTTTGAGAAATATGAGTATCTTACTTAGTAAAGTTCTATAAATTTTGATAGTATCATATGACAAAGGTGCATTTTGATATAAAGAGAGGTTTGGAGTTTATTTTAAACTGATAATATCATATTTTTAGAGAAAATATGGACTTAAGTAGTATTAAGAGATTTTAGAACTGAGTTCCTTAAGATGTATATGAATTAAGTAATAAAAGATATAGTATAATAAACTTTATGTTAGGAGACTATATATTGAGATTGTACGAGCTGGGCTGAGTCCGAAGGTGTTCGACCCTTGACATATTATACTGATTGTATGGTGTGATATTACATGGTAATCTCTGTGATAAGTTTGATATATTGTATTAGTTGCATAATATAACTTTGTATGACAATTTTACATGTTGAACTGGTAGAATTATGGAAATGAATAAAGCGTTGAATAAAAGTGAAAGCATGTGATGTATGAATGAGAAATGAGAATATGATTTAAAAAGAATATGAGGAGTGATTATAATGCATGAGTTCATGCAACTTGAAACGGAGTGATTATGATATAAATTATAGCACATTGAAAGGGTGTGTTATCATATATATTGTAATCCATAAATTTATATAAATTGTGACTCCTAAATTATGACATGCTGATTGATATAAAGAATGTGAAATAAGAAATGTTGAGAAAGAGAAAGAGAATGAGTATAGATAATACAACGATACACTGGGCATATAGAGTTAAGGAGAAGATTTGAGAAATCTTGGAGAAATGAGGATAGTGAATGTTAACAATGAAAAGGGTGCACAATAAATTATTGAAAATAAACATTCACAGGCCACACTCTCATCTCCCAATGAAGCTCCTGACTATACCTTTGCTAAAAGGGGCCGGAGCGACACACATGTATCCGTGATGTTGCGGCCAACCAACAGCTATCTATGCTAGAAGTCCTCAAGGGATCCCAGGGGTAATTATTATGATGAAAAGTGATATAGATAAGATGTGGTAAAGAATATGTATGATATTATATATGTATCGTAGCAGATCAGTTCATATTGTTATGGTACGTGTGTTGTAGTATATCGACGGATGTTACTGGGACAGATGTATCGTGACACATGAATTGAAATGATATGATACATATATAATAACATACAGGTTAGCGTAGAAATATATGTATAATAAGTGAAATGTTATATGTGCTTGATGAATGATTGTATGAATTATTATAACATATATGTATTTGAATGAGAATGAATTAGAATAAAGTATTAGGCTACGCCTCTAATTATTATTATTAGTTAAGATATACTAAAAGAGATTTAGTGGGCGGGAAATACTTACCCTTACTGATTATTTTCAAGTAATGAAAGAGAAGAAATGGAGACAAATGATTCGTTCTAGGGTCATACTCATTAAGGAGTTATAGGAACGGAACTGCTCAGATATAATAAAGTTTTATGAAATAGATGTATAAATCTTTAATGTATTTTCATTCATTTTAAAAGAGAAATCTTGTGTTAAAAATATATTTGTATATTTCTGAAGAAATATTGTAAATTCGTCAAGTTTTCTAATTCATGTTCCCATACTGTACCATTTATATAAAGTATACAAATTTTGCTAATTATGTTTTGATAATATTAGTGTTAAATATAAAGTAATTTTAATATGAAAGAGGGATGTTACATAATGAGCCTGATCGTCATATTCATTTGGTATGGAATCTGGGCCAATGAGTATTAGTGGTAACCGATCAGGTCCAATGAGTACCGCAGGTACAGAGAAAATAAAGAAAATAGAAAAACGATAAGGTGAGCCATAATTCATACATCACGTTAAAATCAAACATCATAAATATTCACAGATCAATCACATTCCAAATGAATAATGATGATGGTGCATAATCCTAGTTTGTTTTTCTAAAATGTCCATGCATGTGGGCTCGAATCATTTCTTAAATCAGTGTTGGGCTAGCCAGGAGTTGACACTACTAGGTATGAAAATCCACCCATGGAATTGTTGAGACTCACGTTCAAGTATGAACCTAGTAGCTCACTGACCATGATATACGGCAAGAGCATACTTGGGTATAGGAGAGTTTGTATAGTGGGATCCCCGATGACAAGTAGCGAGCCTGAGTCTTTTAGGGCTTCCAACCACTACCCTTCCTATCCTCAAGTCCTCCCTTAGGGCCTCTCTATCGTATTCCTAGAGTCCATAGTCTCTGATTCTCTATTTTACACAAAATACCATTTTCGGATGGGTAATGTATGAGTTCCTAAGTGGTTTTTCTTACAAAAGTCTCATATTCCCAAATTCCTAAATTTGTTCGAGAATGATTAAAAAATTTTCTAAGTCTGAATATTTTTCAAAATTTTGACAAAGTTTCCTCTATAATACGGACTTCCCAAAATTTTTCAAATACCTGTTATAATTAGAAAACTTTCCAATACAATTTATAAGGGTTCTCAATCCATCATTCAATTATTTCAATTTATTTTCATTAAACTTTCCCATGAAAAACATCATGCACATAAATGCTCACTCAAAGGCAATTCATATCATATAACACAATTTATGTCTTAATCAAGTATCAAACATATATTTCCACCACCAATCTCATAAGCAAACTATTATTAAAATTAAGCATATAAGAAAATCACAATCATCAATCATAACAAAATTTAGACAATTTCAACAAATAAGGTTAAACAAGTTTATGATGTAATCCTTACTACATAGCACACCCCTTACATGTTACATCCACGTTTGTTCTCTCCAATGCTTGAAGTTGATTTTTGACGAAATCTATACATGTGATGAAACGCTAGTTAAAACCTTATAGTTCTCTGATTTTATCTCGTAAAAATTTAAACTCATTTTGTTTTGTTAATCCATTTTTGGTAATATGTTAAGCTCACATTCACCTTACACTTAACTTTAAAAAAAAAAATCATCCTAGTTGGTACACACTTAGAGTAGGAAGAATCCTAATGGCAAACATGAACAAGATTCAGTATTTTGGAATTTTCTAGAGTTATATAGACTGTTTTGACATGAGGTCAAAGCCCAAATTTCAATAACGTAATTATCTACAATATTGATAAAGAGGTCAAAGTCTAATTCAAGATAGGGAGTGAGAGAACTAAGAGTAAGATGAGAATGGTTATTTTCCTTGTAATCTAAGTTTTAAAATGATAAAATCACTTAAATACCCTTTGTGAGAGTGTGGCTCAAAATTGGTTAGCATTTGTTTTGACCAATGGATAACCACCTACTCTTAATTTTCACTATTTTACCCTTGCACATTGTATTTTATTTTTCTTTTATCTTTTACACATTGCCACAGCTGAGCATATATATGATAGCTAATTAGATATTTTGCACGGTAAAAAAAGGTGTGTTGTTATTAACAAAAGAAAAACAAAAAGGAAAGTGAGATCAAAGTTCATCATATATACTATACATATACACATACATATATATATATATATATAGAGAGAGAGAGAGAGAGAGAACTTGGGTTTTCTCTTGTAGAGAGAGGTTGGGTTTGGAGAGAGAGGTTGGTGAGGTTTCAAGATGAAACCTAGATTGATCAACAAGTCTATAGCTACCTTGATACACTTGTAATCACTATGATGAATAAGAAATTAATTAGCTGCTCTTTCCCATTGATGTAGGTCAAATTGACTAAACCACATAAATCTTGTGATTCTTATTCTCCTTTTCTCTATTTTGTTCTTAATATAATTTTGTTGATATACTATAGATTTATACAAATTGTGATCTTCTGGTTTATAAATTATTATAACAGTGGCTAGTCTTTTTGTTTCCAGTTTTAGATTTGTTGCATGTTGGGTTAGTTTCTTATTTTGTTTTTCTGTTTCAAGTTCATAGAGATAAACTTTTTCAAAGATCAATTCTAACACCCTTTTTCTCTAAAATTCTTGTTTGAGTGAGAAAACAAAATAAAATTTTCTACACATTTGTTAATATTTTCACTTAAGCGAGTGAAAACCTACCAGAGAACTCATATTTTTATCATCTATTCTCCCTTAAGCAAGGCATTTTTCACTTGAACAAGAGTACATATGAACAATCTTTATCTATTATCTTGGAGCTAAAAATATTTTTTTTTTAAAGAAATTCTTCTATTTTGAAATCAAGAAAATGCAAATTAAAAATAGGGTGTTACAATGTAATTCACTTTAATCTTATTTCTGAATCTTTAATATCATTTGAATGTTAATGTGTATTCTCCATAAGGAAGATAGATTAATGTGTTTTTAGTCTCCAACATTAAATAAGTGCATTTATAAGGCTACTATTTACATACATTTGGCATATTCAAACATGTTGTAAAATGTTATATATTTCATATATATATATATATATATGTATATATATATATATATATATGTGTGTGTGTGTTTGTGTGTGGCATTATTGATAACTAACAAGATCGCAGTAGACTCATTGCCTCAAAATAATAAAAAATTATTAATTAATCACTAAACTATGAAATAAATAATTTAAAAAAACTAATTAAAAATTTAGAAAAATTAAATAAACAATTTAAAAACACCAATTATACTTTTTATTAATACAATTTCTTATTTAAAAATATTTATTCAAAAAATCAATTATTTTACTTAATTATATATAATGTTACAAATTTAATAAATTAATTATTCATTTCTTTTCGTTAAATGCAATTAGTAGTAAAAAGGTAAATTTTAATTACTGCTTATAAGTTTTCCGTTAAATAATTTTACCAAAAAACATTAAATAATACAATTGATTATATTAATTTTTAATAACAATAATTAACGAAATCAAAAACTGTTTTATACTTATTATTTTATAGTAAATTATAGCTACTGTTTATTAGTTTGAATATAAATTTCATAATTTTACATAAAAGACCTGATTAAAAAATATGCCAACAATTATTCATAAATTAAAATTAATCTACTATTTAATTTTTATATTATTAAATTACTAAATACGTAACTGTTTAGGTTAAGAAATTTTTTTTAAGTTATAAAATCTTGTTGAAGGATTTACGTTTCGAGAAGTTTTAGAGGGTTTAGAAAAGAGCCTTCGCACAATGAAAATTGCAGGAATCATTAAAAAAGTCCCAAGAAGAGAACCACATTTTGAGTAGTTTTTCACATAACATGAAAAAACCCAAAATTGCTAAGTAGTTTTTCACATAACATGAAAAAGCCCAAAATTACTTGAAAATAGTACTGACAGAAAAATATTCTAAGTCTACAAGATTGAAGGTTTTCTGAGGAGTTTTTCAAGAGTTTCCTAGCCCATGATATCCAAAATTGCTAAAAAACAGGACTAACAAGAAAATATTCTAAGTTTGCAAAACTTGAGGTTTTTTGCGAGAAGGTTTTGGAGTTTTTAAGACCTTGACATCCAAAATTACTTGAGAACAGGACTGACAAAAAAAATCCTAAGTCCAAAAACCTGGTTAAACTCCAAATTCCCTCCAAAAAATATTCTAAGGTGATGAGACCAAAAGGAGCTCTCAGTTTCCCCAGAATTATTTGAAAAGTAGAAATTAAGGAAAAAATTATTCTAAGTCTATAATGCTAAATGAGCTTCTCAAATTTATCTTAGAACTACTCGAAAAAGAGAAAACAAAAAGAAAAGATTTTAAAGAGCCATGAAAGGACTTGAAAGTTATCAGAAGCAGTTACCAGTGGTTATTAGCAATTACCACCAAACGAAGGCACAACAACATGAAGAAAGATCGTGGGCGATAATAGTTATGGAAAGAGCCTTAACCGACAACACAATCATGAGTAATCGTAGATAATGGGCAGCAGCGGTTGAAGGTAAGCACATACGGAAGACAGTTACTGAGAAAGTGCTCACTAAAGAAGGGACGATTTTTTGCATCCAGACACCGCACCTAAATTCTTTGCACGCAGAAAACTTGCATTACGCTAAACACCAGCTACTATGAGACTCACAGTGGTCATTGTTCGTTATTATGAGGAGTCGTACGTTACATTTTTGCACATTTACGTTTCTGCATTTTAGTTTCAATTCATTTTTGTTTATTTCTATTTCAGCAATTTGGTTCTCGTTTTGTACATTTCTGTAAAAATCTCTACATTTGATTAAGTTCTGTGTAATCATCATTTGCTATTTTTGTTTAATCCTCTACTTTACAACACCAATTTGAGCATTACATTAACAACACACTTAAAAGAACCCAAAAGGACCTAAATCCAGTCCCCATATTGCTCTTGGATTATTTGTTTATAAAATGTCATTTTTCATCGTAAAGAAATTGGCACGCCTGGTGGGACCATATTTTGTGTGTTTTATTAAATGATTGATTGCTTTGTTGTATGATATTACGTAACAGATGTTGTATTATGGCAAATAGAGGAAGGAATAGTGATTCTAGTTCTGGAAATGGTAATTCTAAAAATGAGGGGAGCACTACAAACCCAGAAAATGTAAGCGGCGGTGCTAATACTACTACATAACCAACACCGAGAATGGCGTTACCTACGCCATCATCGCCGTAGTTAGCTAGTTTATGGCCACTGTGCCAAGTAACCCTGACTAAATTCGGGTTTGAGGCCAAGGCTGAGTTCAGCCATTTGGCCTACCTCTTGTGTCTATGCTGCCTATTTTTGGAGTACAAACCTACTCCAACTTTGTGGTGGCAACCATGTCACCCTAGAGCCACACCATTCCGCCGGAAATGAGTGCGGTTCATATCATTCCACCAAGAATAGGTACGATTGGTAGAATACCAGGAACGCAATTTGCATTTGGAGCTTCGAGTGGGGAACCACTTCCTGTTAGCTCTTTCTCAAATGTGCCTTACGTTCCATGAGGCAACAAATGGATGAAAGTAATCACAAGATGGTCAACATGTTAACTCATCAGATGACCACTGTGTTGAATCCTATAGTAAAAACTACTAACACCAGCTATCAAGTTTTGGCTGAACAAATGTGTCGAATTGCTGACGTCTTTGGGACACCTCATGTCACTCAAACGCCTATCAAAATGCACTTAATTTCGATCAAAATGACCCAGTTTTTGAGCAAAATGGTCAGAATCTTGACCAAAACCTTCCGAGATAAATTGAGAGAAATTTCTAGGTAGACCAACCTCCAATTTTTGCTCGAAATCAAAATGCTCCAGTTGAGCAAAATGGTCAAAATTTCGACTAAAATTTTCTGAACCCTTGATTATTACTCGAAATAAGAATGTCGATGAAGTCCTCGAGCAAGTAAGACAAAATATAGGGGGCATCAACTTCATCACCAAAATAACCTGAATCCCCAAAACATTGCTAATATAATCGAACAAGTGTTGAACTAACATGGCTTCGATGTAGAGTATGCTAATAGACCCTACTTTGTCTTAACATTTTCTAAGACAATTTTGCAGGTTGAACTGCCTCAAGGCTAGAAAGTCCCAAAGTTCTCTAAATTTGCTAGAGAATCCAGTGAATCCATTATTGAACATATAGCTAAGTATGTTATAGAATGTGGGGATTTAGCTCAAAATGAAAATTTAAAGTTGAAATACTTTCCTAGTTCTTTTACTAAGGGGGCTTTCACTTGGTTCACAATCTTACCTCCAAATTCAATTCATAATTGGAATCAACTAGAAAGGAGATTTCATGAACAATTCTTTCATAGTGAAGTGGAAGTTAGTTTAATGGATTTAGTCAGTATAAAAAGAAGGCATAATGAATCCATTGATGATTATCTGAGTAGATTTCAACAAATGAGGTCAAGATGCTTCACTCAAATCTCAGAATATGAATTAGTCCAAATGGCTATAGTGGGTTAGAATATTCAATCAAAAAGAAACTAATTAATCAGGAGCTAAGAGAAATGACACAATTAGCGACAAAAGTAAGGCAAATCGAGCAACTTAAGGCTAAGAAGTATGCTCCACGGAAAATCAAGAAATTACCTCAAAAAGATAAAGTGGCTTACATAGGTCTCGCTAAAGGAGAGTTAGGAAGCAAGAATGACCTTAAAAAAACGACATCAATTTAAGGGGTAAAGGAGGTGAATGTAGCTGAACTAAAGCCAAGACCCCCTTATGTTTGTCAATCTTTAAAACTACTCAAAAATAAAGATAAAACTCGGCCTAATAAAAGTTATGCTTTGATGTTTCTAAAGCCGATCATATTTTTGATATTTTGCTGAAAGATAGGCAAATTGTGTTATCTGATGATCATTAAATCCCTACTTTAGAACAAAGAAAGGGTAAAAAATATTGCAAATTGCATCATGTATATGGTTATTGGACTAATAATTGTGTTTATTTCAGGGATCTAATTCAGAACGCTATTAAACAAGGAAGGTTAAAATTTGAGTAAAACCTCAAGATGTCAATAAAAATTGACTCTGATCCAATGCAAGTTGAGGCCAACTTCATGGAACCTATCGACATACTAATGGTTGATGTTACTGACTCGACTGTAGAGGAGTTCAAAAAGACAGGAGATTTAGATGAAGCTCTCAAAAATTTTGAGAAAGAAAATGCTGAAATTTTCCCAAAAGTAGGGCATATATTGTTGGATTTTCTAAGTCAGAAAAAAGAAGCCAACAGCGAAGTCATGCTTTGCCCCAAGTGCAGCGCTCTCTTTGACAAAGTAGCAGTTGAAGCTTTTGAGCAAATTGAAACGAAAAAGGACTATCAGGTGACCACTAACCAGCTGATCACTAACAACAAAGGGGTACAGACCTAGAATGCTTCGATTACCATAAGAGACCCCCAAATTGTTCAGAACAGGACCTTTGTGCCTGCTCAAAATGTCCTGAGCAACAAATGGGTCCAGAATTGCACCCATCACTATTTCGACGAAAATGGCAATTGGTTGAAATGAAGGGCATTCACAGCTAGTAGTTGTGTCCCAGCTTAAGGTTTTCTCACAACCTCAAATTTTTGTTGAATTTGGGTTCCATAACCCATCAGGAAGCCATTTTCAATCGAAAAAACCTTACTATAGGGCCCCGATGACTAAGACTCAGTGAAAGAGAGCTCAAAGAGTCAGGAAAGTTAAGCATGAAGCTCAAGCCTTAGCTCAAGCTCAAGCTCAAGCTCAAATTCGAGCTCAGACTCGGGCCCAAGCTCAAATTCAAGCACAAATGCAGAATCAGGTGGCACAAGAAAGTGCCATTAGGAATACACAACAAATTCCAATAAGGGTACAAGGCAAGACAGCTCTGTAGAAAGCACCTGTTATGAAAGAAAAGCTGAAAAATCCTGCTCCTATGATCGAGTTAGGTTTCGATGATAATCTCGAAGACATACTAGGGGTCGTATCAATGTTACCTGCTAAATATGCCAAAAGGATCGATGAAGGAGATGAAGAGGATTTTTATGCTGATGACGAACCCGACAATAATCCCTGGGGTTATTATTATTTGGTGAAGGATGGTTCTTTTGCCAAATCACCGGCTACTTTTGAGAAGCCAACACAAGAGATGAAGAGCTATATGAAGCCACTATACATCCGGCTCAAATTGACGAGAAATTTTGAGTAAACAAGGTTCTCATCGATTCTGGGGCAACTATCAACATCATGCCCAGTTTCTTATTGAAAAAGATTGGGAAGTCTGAAAAGGATTTACTACTCCATAACTTGGTGCTAACGGACTATGAGGGGAAATCCTCAAGTTTTAAAAGGGCTTTAATCATTAACCTAAGAGTCAGATCTGTGTCTTGAGCAACCATTTTTGTTGTGGTAACTTCAAAAGCAAGCTACAGTTTATTGCTTGAAAGAGAATGGATCCATGGGATTGGACCAGTACCATCATTGCTACACCAGAAATTGTGCCTTTGGAACAATGATGGGGTATTGGAGTACGTCGACAGGGATTAGAGCTATTTCAAGGCCGAGGTGCATGTTAGCAACCTCGATAGCAAGACATTTGATAAGTCTTTCGCTAATATTTCACCACTTTGTATAGAAGATGTGGGCAGACCACATTTTGGTCAAAATTCTCACTTACCAACACCTCATGAAATGCGACACCAGATTCGACTCGACCCTTCGATAGGTTTTTACAGCTTCTAGAAAACATTGGAGGCCAAAAATAATGAAAAAGGTGAAGCTTGAAGAGAGCCTTTTGGCTCGAATTTTGGCTTACGTAACCGAAAACAAAATAAAGACGACTCTTAAAGTTGTTGAAACTTTAGAGGTCGATCAATCGATTTTGGCCATAGAAGAAAAACTACAAAAAAAATCAAAGGAACAAAGGCACATGAAGCATTGACTCGAAACAAGCAACATGGTTGAAAGTTCGGCTTATTTAGCCGAAGAAGAGAAGCGGCCCTAAAAGTGGCCGAAGAATTGGAGGCCGACCTACCAGATTCGGCCATTAAGATAAGTTCATCTTTCTTAATCGAATGGAAGAAGACAACTCTTGAAACATGTATGATATAAGAAAATTTGGTCTTAGAGACCTCAGCTAGATTGCATTTATGATGACTCGCTGATTAGCTTTGAGTAAGATTCAGCTCGAAAAGGCCCAAAAATGGAGGCGCAAGATCCCTTAGAACAAGTGAACCTTGGAGATGAAAAGGAGTCAAGGTTAATTTTCATCAGTAAATTGATCGAAAAAAGGGTAAAAGACCAATTAATTAAATTAATAAGGGAGTACAAGGATTGCTTCGCTTGGGATTACGACTAGATCCTAGGCCTTTCAAGAGAATTGGTCGAACATTGACTTTCAATTTAGTTCATTTTTGCTTATTTTCTGTTCTGTCAATTTGGTTCTCATTTGGCATATTTTTGTAAAAGTCTCTACGTTTGATTAAGTTCTGTGTAATCATCATTTGCTATTTTTGTTTAATCCTCTACTTTATAACGCTAATTTGAGCATCACATTAATAATACACTTAAAAGAACTCAAGAGGACCTAAATTCAGTCCCTATATTGCTCTTGAATTATTTGTTAACCAAATGTCATTTTTCACCATAAACACTAACCATAAACATTTAATAATCAAACATTTTTTAAAATAAAGGTTATATTAATGATCTAATAATTATATTATACATTTCCTAATAGTATCTTTTCAAAACAGTATTTAAGAATTTCAATAAATCTTTTTTCTTAGTTTCTCATAATGTTAAAAAATTCAAAACATTTATTCTATATTTTTAATTAATTTTAGAAAATACTATAATACTTAATTTAATAACTAATATCAAATGATTTACTTAATAATAATCAATTTTTCATAAAATTTAATAACTAAAAAACTCTATATTACTTAATAATAATTGTCTATTAAATTTATATTCAGTTTAATTATTTGACCAATAAATATATTTTACTCTTATTTATTTCATAAAAAATTATTTACCACTAAAAATAATTATTACTAACCAATTTACTACCAATAAAATTAAAAATACAATACAAAACGTTACAATAACTTACATTAATTTAAAAAATTAAAATTATAATATAAAGATTAATTATAACTAATTACCTTTTGAATATCCAAAAACCGTGAATTTTTTATGCAATATTGATTAAATTTTTAAAGCACAATATTTTTTATAAAATTAAACTAACTCTTTTTTTTATTAATTTATTTGCAAAATTTTTAAATTTGAAGTCTAATTTGTAGCCCCAAAAATCTTTGTAGCAATTTTTTTATGCCATAACAACTCCCTTTCACATGATTTACTATGCACGGTAAAAGTCGATAGTGTCAATTTTTCATATGACAAGGTTGATGTGATGTAACAAGGATTCTTTTGAGGACCTAAACATTGTCGGTGGCAATTTTTCAAAAGCCTGGGATGAACTGTTTACCTAGCATAAAGCTCTATTTATGAATGCAATAAAATTGTTCATATTTGACCATGCAAAAAATTGTCAAGAGTGATTTTTAAAACCCCATATATGCATAAATATACCATAAATTCCATATAAGTGTAATTATATCACTTAAATCTCTTATTTAAATTAATAATCCATTCTTTAGCCTATGTAATTTTTGTTTTCTTCGAATGGCTAAGTAAAAACAGTTAGTTAGTATTAAAGATTACATGATAAATGATGTGCCACGAGGTGCAAATGATAGAGACAAAAGCCTACTAATCACGTTACAAACGTGAAATTTATCTTGTATGTGCTTCTGTTCTTAAAAGATAAAGAATCTCATAAAATTCTGTTAAATAAATTCTTTGAACTTACTGAATGATGATGGTTCACACAGCCGAATCCAACAATGTTTGAAGATCTTTCTATGATTCACAAGAAGATGAAAAAGAAGAAGTCAACAAGAGAGATAAAAAAAAGGATCTAAACTCGATGGAAGTCCTTATTTCACTTGATAGTCATCATAAATAAAGTGAGTAAGATTTTTAAAACTATGAATATAACCACAAACACTACAGAATCTTCTTCTAATGAAATCTCTCCTATCTTTTAAAATTTGTCAATCTTTACCAAAAGACTGTATCGGAACTGTTGTAGATAAGATAGACAATCTGATCGAATATACCTATGTTCCTGAAGATGCAAAAGTTCATGAATCCATATTTCATCAACTAAGTACTTACAATGTCTATAGAAGGAAAAAAATCTTTGGCCAACAAGATGAATCTGTTGATCCTCAGTAAACAATTTTTTTTATCAAAGAAGATGTCAAGTCTACTAGAATGGACCAGTGTGAATTACCAGCTACCACTGGACAATATTATGTCGATCTTGAAATTACCAAGACCTTCATAGATCACTGGAGATCTGAGGGATATACTTCTTTACACTTTAGAGTAATCAGATTAGTCTTATCATTACATGGTAGGTAAAATCTTCCTGTTACTACTCGAATTGCCCTCCTTGATACTACTTATATCCATTATAAGCATGTTGTCATCGCCATCTTATTAACCACTCTTCATGTTGGAAGCGTGGTCCTAACCATTTTTTCAAATTACAATGTTGCTTTAAAGGATAAAATTCTTCCAATTAGATTAAAAGTTCAAACCATGCACACATTCTTCCTCTCCCAGGAGTAACTAATGATTTCTTTGTCTTTCTTATAGTATTATCCTGTAAATACAGCCTTTTCTTTTGTTAGCTTTGAGATATCTAACTCTAATCGAGTAACTTGCTTCTGTGATTATTTATAATGTTTTCTAAGTTTGTCAGATAAGTATTGGAGTCTTTCATCTGTTTTGTGGATAGAATAAGCAATCTGGTCCATTTTTCCATCCATTCTTTTCAACAGCTTGTTTTGGCCCAAAGAATTCTCCATTTACCAGTTGAAAACTTCTTTAGCTTAGGATGGAGCTTTTAAAGTTCCATCTGGTTGGACTTCATAAGGAATCACTAAAGGTCTAGTGTTGACCTTAGTGACAGGATCTACTTTCCTTTTAAAAGAAGGAAATTCTTCATCATACTTAGAAAACATCATGCAAGGGTTTTGAATCTTTTCTAGAGGAGAGGTAAAAGAGTTGTAAAGTCCTGATGAAAGAGGCCATGTAATCAAATATGGATTACTTGGTGGTTTAGACAACAGTCCTTCTTTTCTTAAAATCTCCAAGGCTTCATGATAAATAGATAAATCCAGGGTCTTTTTTCCTTAGTTGAGGAGGTGGTTTACAAGGCTTCTTTTTCTTTTTTTTCTTGAACTATCCTCATCATCATCATCTGAATCTTCATCATATGTGTCACCAAAGTGCATCCAACAGTCACAGTCAAGATCACACATTGAAGGATCAACATATCATATGAAGTGACCATCAAATTTGTTAGAGAAGATGACAGATCCATCTTATCTGAAACTGTATATTGGGATTCGATCTTCTCCAGTTACAAGAGTGATCATCATGGATTGAAAACAATTTGTAAATTGACTTGGATTGTATTCTGGTTTTTTGAAAATTGTCTAGACACTACCATTAACAGATCTCCTGAAAGTAACTTTGAAATACCAATCTTCGGGCTTTATTTGTAAAGTCTCTATTCCTTGGTAATCGAAACCCAAAGATCTATGAATTAGTCCATGTTTGACTAGCCAAGCAGACAAACGACCTTGCATTTTTTTTACTTCTCCTGTATTTTTTGTATAAGTTTGGTATTAGTTTTTCCCATTTACATTACGATACAATTTTTAAAAATGGAATTGCTATTTAATTTATTATTGTATTGTATTTTAAACAAAAGGATCCTGTCTAATTCACTGCTTCGTGGGAGGATACTGAACCTTTTTTTTTTTAATGTGTCAGAAGGTATCTCCAAAGTAGATGCCGGTTGATATCCTTGACCGTAATTGCTAGTATAAGTACTGCATCCAACATGAAACTTGTGATTGGTAGTAAAACACCTATTTTCTCATTGAGAATTTATTTTATCTTCATAGATTTCTCGAGATATTTTCTTACGAAGTTTTGTTATATCATTTATAATGGCTTTTGGTTTAGGTGGACAGCCTGGCAAATACACATCTACAGGAATTAGCTTATCCACGCCCCGAACAGTACTATAAGAATCAATATTGAACATCCCCCCACTGGATTGGCTTACTGTTTTTCTAAATCTTTTCATAATTAGTTGTCCATTCAAGTGAAATAATTTTGAGGAGTTCTTCTTTGGGAATTTGGACAATAAAAGGGACTTCATCCTTATTCCTATTGGCAATGACAAAGAGATTGTCATTAGTTACTCTTGGGAGAGGAAGATTGTGTGCATGGTTTTGAAGCCTATAAATCATTTGATGATGAAATGTTGCCGACAGAGCTTCTTCAATCTTTTCTGCTCCAGTGATCTGTATTTGAACTTTTAATCTAATTGGAAGGGTTCTATCCACTAAAGCAACGTTGTAATTTGGAAAAATGGTCAGGACCAAGCTTCTAGCATGAAGAATGGTTAACAAGGTGGCAATGACAACATTCTCATAATGGATATAAATAGTGTTAAGGAGGGAAATTCAAGCAGTAACAAAAAGAATTTTCCTACCATGTAATGATAAGACTAATCTGATTGCTCCAAAGTGTAAAGAAGTATATCCCTCAAATCTTCAGTGATTTATGAAGGTCTTAGGAATTTCAAGATTGACATAATGTTCTCCAGTGGTGGTGGATAATTCACATTGGTCCATTCTAGTAGATTGGCCATATTCTTTAATAGGAAATTATTTTTTGAAGATCAGTAGGTTCATCTTGTTGGCTAAGAATATTTTTTCTTCTAAAGACATTGTAAGGACTTAGTAGATGAACTATGGATTCATGAACTTTTGCATCTTCAGAACATAGGTATATTCGATTAGATTGTCTATCTTATCTGCAGCATTTCGGATACAGTCTTTTGGTAAGGACATTGGCAAATTTAAAAAGATAGGAGAGATTTTAGTAGAAGAAGATTGGGTAGTGTGTTGTATTCATGGTTTCAAAAATCTTACTTTATTTATTTATGATGACTCGAGTCCCTCTCCTTTCTATTCAAGAGAAACATTTACAGCTTCTTCATACTCTCTTTATTTTTCACATGGACCATGTTACTTTGGTCAATTACAAGGGTCATTTAACATGGGCTAGTTAAACTAACACCATGCACAACTAGCTCATTAACTTGACAACTCTCCTCTATTGAGTAATTAATATTCTAATTCTAGTATGGCCTTCTCTAGTGCTGTTTTGGCTGCAATTTGCTTGGCTTGTCTCTCTTCTCTAAGTTTCCTTGCCAACTTAGCTTGCACAGCTCTAGCCTTTAAGGCTGTGTCAGCCTCCAACATATTTCTTTTTAAATCACCAAGTTCAATCTCTATGTTCAAAGTCTCCATTTCACATGACTCTAATTGGTTTTGTTTCTCATTAAACAAGGCCTCAAAGTGAGACAGTTCTTTACAAAATGATTGTCTACGTTGATCAGATACTTGGAACAAAGCTTCGGTCTTCACAGTCTTTTTGAATGTGAGTAAATCTGGTTTTCTCCTCCTCAAGACATTTATTTTGCTCCTCAGGAGTAAGGAAATGTTGTATGGATTTAGTCGTTTGTGTGACCGATGATGTAAGATCTATGAAATCCCTGATGAGGTCACAAAACTGTTTATCATTTGCCCCTAAAGTATCTAATAAAGCAAAAGTGTCATCGGCTGCTTCTCTCATGGACTTGTGCTCATGAGGTTCCAAGGTTACTAGATCAATGAGAAGCTGTTGTTTTGCAACAAAAACCACTTGCCTTCGCCTTTGTGCTTTTGACATTAGCTTTCTTTCACTGCCTGGTGATTTGTTAGCACTAACAACATCTCTAGAAAACTCATTATAGCAACCAGTTGAAAGTTGGGTTTGTTGACTGAGACTGATGAAACCACAAGGACCATCAGAAATACTTTCTTGTTTTGGAATAGGATTAAAGGATGGGAAGACACCTACACCTGTAAAAGATGGGAGAAAGAATGAAATCAGAGTGGACACCCATAATAAAACTGATATCAAAGTGGAAACAAACACATAAAACTATGGAAATCATACTCACAGGAGAAAATCAGCTGAGGTGAGGGGAATTTCAAGCTTTGTGTTGGATAGAAGAAAAGAAGGCGACCTAACCAATCAGTTGGACAAGAACTTGCAATAAATATATCTCTTTTTAATAAAATTTTACTATTGTTAATCGTCTACACTCAGTCAATACACAATTTTTACTTTTAAAATGTAATCAATTTAAGGGACAAGTGCTTTAAATTTTTAAAAAATAGATCAATTACATAGGAAAGATAGTATATAAAACTTCACGCAATTAAATTTAATGTTTACAAATAAAATAGATAGCAAGCAAGTCTAAGAAAGCACTTTGATCTTGTCCAAGGCTAAAAAGAATAAGACCACTACTATAAGCAATTTAGGAAAAGATTGGCTTCGTAAAGAAATAAGGGGGAAATAATCAAAATGTTGACACTTGGCTTTTAAAAGCAGCAAAACAAAGGACTAGTCAAAGGAAGAAATCAAACAACAATCAAGTGTTATGAGATCACTGCATGTATCACACGACACAATTAAACTCAGTTAAAAACCAAATTTTAAGAAAACGAAAGAAATAGATTTTTGAAAAAAGAAGAAAACCAGAAATAAAACACTAACAAATGATTCATCATCATCAACAACAGCAAAAGTGTGCCTTTGAAGAAACACACTGTCGATAGACGAGATAATGGCCATGCTTTCTTCTCAATAGCATCATATTACAGAGTTAGTAAAAATGTAAAACCAGATTCTGAAATTATAGTAACCTCAAATCCTGGAAAATTAAAGGCAGATAGATACCTTTGGTGCTGCATCTTCTGTCTGTGAAAGTTCAGCCTCAGATACAGCCATCAAGGTTGGATTCTCAGAACTGGCCATGATTCTCAACCTTTTCGAATGCTTTACTAGGAAAGTACCACCCTCACGCAAGTCATTGTCAGTTTGAACATTTTGATCACCTTCCCAAGAACCATGAAGAGTTCTTTTACAGCTTGGCCGCACAATGCTTTTGTTTCCTACCAACTCATCCTCCCACAGAAGGTAGCCGCAAGATCCATGGTTCTGTTTGAAAGTACATTATTAATGCTAATTAGATATAAGCAAAAATATATAGATCATGAAGCAGCAAATCCAATTCTACAGAACAAGATATCAATAAATTTCAAGCCAAACAAAAATGATGCTTAGTTACTAACCATACAATCTGTTAGAGAAATCTGCTAAACTCATCTATTACTATTACTACACTTCCAAAACATAAATTTAAAAGCCAAGCGCCTCCATGGAAGTATGGTAAAGGTAGAAGAAAATTTCACCATTCCACTGGGACATATCTGCTAGCAAAACGCAATTTAACACATCTTTTGTGAAAGAATGTCTATTATTACTCTTGTTTAAGAATCTTTTACGTAAAATATCATTAATATTAATATAATTATTAGAGAGAGAAAAATTTAAAACAAAAATAACCTAAATATATTTAAGAGTGACCATAAACTCACACCTTGTATGATTGATCAATTTTTAAAAAGTCAAAATAAATTTGAAAATATAATCAATTACAATACTTTGACATTTTAAAAAATAGATGAACCACAGGTAGTGTGTTAAAAAGCGTGCTTTTAGTATTTTTCTTCAAATCGTTACATAGAAAATCAATAACTCACAACACACAAAGCTGTCAAAATTAGAAATCAATAAGAAGCAGTGAGGCTTTTGCTGATTACACACTAAGAAAGAGTCCTCAACCGAGCAACGTAAAAAAAATCAAAATCATTCAACAACTTGCCATTCCCACAAAACAAAAGAAAAACCATACATACCTCTTTAATCGGGCAAGTAAAATGGTATTTAACAACACGAAGGCTCTGTGTTCCCTCAACCCTTCTACACACTCCAGCTCCGCACTCACACTCAGGATACTTAAACGCTGGAGGCTTCAAATCACTATCCTCAACACGATCATCGCACCACTTAACAAACTCTGTACATTTAGCCCCCTAAACAAAACGCCAAAAGAAGCAAAACAATAAAAATCTGGGAACCACGAAAGGAAGAAACTTGAACGTGTTAGAAGCATACCCTTTTGATGGGGCAAGCATAGTACTTCCTACCCTTGTTTTTTTCACTGTTAGCGGTTTTCACCTCGCAAAACCCGTGGCCACAACGGCACCAAATGTTACTGGCACAATGGGAATCGTTACTGAAGGGTCTTGGATTGGAGGACTTGTGAGGGCAGTGCCAAGACCAGTGACCTTTCTGGTGGCACACGAAACACGTGTCGTTTTCCATTCGTTTGATGAGGTTTGGATTGTAGCGGCTAAGAATCTCTGGAGTGCTTGGGTAAAGTTGAGAACAGAATGGTTGTGAATGTGACTGTAACTGTGGTGAAAGTGAGTGAAGTGGTAGAGCCATGTTTGTCTCTGTTTCACACGTTTTTTTCTCGTCCATGTGATCAATTGTTTGCAACGGTGATTGGTACAAAATCGACGATCCAAGTGTGAAGAGGAAGCAGAGCGGAAAATTCAACAGAAGTCTACATTGTGGTTTTCATGAACAACGGCAAGGTGTGTTTATATACATGTAAGAGAAATGAACGTTTCATGAGTGCAGTGGTTATTTGAAAGTTAAAATTTGGAAAGACAGCACAGCAAAATCCCAAAAAAAAAAAATAAAGAAGAGTGAAGAAGAAGTTACTTGGAGTTTTTTTAATTGGATAAAATGTAACTTGCAAGCCCCTCAATATTTTGAGTTATTTTCTTCTTTTTTATAATTTTTTCAGCCTATGCTTTTCTTTGTTTCCATGAAAACTTATCGAGTTTTTAACCAAAATAATATATAAAAAAAATAAAAATACTAAAATAGACCTGTCCCAAAAATATTTACTAAAGTAGACTGATTCAATGTTTACGTACAGAATTCGTCTTTCTAAAAATCGAATTATGATATTTGAATTTGTGTCCGTACAGTAGATTCCCAAATGGAATTCGGTTTTGGGGCAACCGAATTCCATACATAATTTACATTTTTGTTTTTGTATATAATAAAAAAATATTATCTTATGTTTATATAATTATTATATATTATCAAATTTAATAATAAAAATAGTTTTAAATAATAAAATAAAATATATTATTTGAATTCTATTTTTATTTTTATATTATGTGAAAATAAATATTTATATTATGTTAATTTGTGTAACAAATGCATCCCCTCATTTTGTAAATTACTTTTAATATGCTGCGAGTTCACTTCTCAGAGCGGTCCAATTTTGGATTGCTCTCCAAAGTCGACTTCTGAGAGCAGTTGAAAAACACTCACTTTCCAAAGTTGACTTCTAAGAGCAGTTAAATACGAACCGCTCTCCAAAGTGACTTCTAAGAGCGGTCCAATTTGAATCGCTCTTCAAAGTCATTTTAACATAAATTATGAATATTAATATGATAATATTATTTTGAATAAGTATTTCATTTAAAATGCAACATGAGAAATTTTAATATTAATATGTAAAAGTGTTTGAAGGGGCTGAAGTGTGGAAAGTAAAATTATGACATTTATTAATATAACGTCCAGTTAAGTTAGCTTTTTCTTCTTCTTTTAAATTTCTACATCATATTCTTTATTATTTTTATTTATCTTATATACATATTTTTTAAATTTGTATTTGATAAAAATTACAATAATAATTTATTTAATTTTATATTTTTATAAAATAAATAAAAGTATTAAATAATAATAAGATTATTTATTTAATTTGAGATATTAATCTTTATTAAAATTTATACATAATTATTTATTTAAAAAATATTTTATTAATATTAATAAACATTATTAAATAATATTATGTAGATATATATATATATATAATAATAATATATTTAATATAAATTACTAATACTAAAATTTATAAGTTGCAATGACATTCATAAAATTAAAAATTACATGAAGAAAATTTTAAAGTAATAATAACAACATAAATCAATGACGGGAAGTAGAAGCTTGAGTAATGTTTGGACATGTTTTCCTTGTGTGACCAGGGGTGTGACAATAAGAACAATTTTATTGCCGACTTTGTTGTTTTCTAATATCCATCTCTGTCCTTATCCTACTAGACTTGGGTCGACCCTTTGAAGTTCTTTTCAGTTCTGTATTTGGACACAAAGTCGGGCCCGTGTAACTTGGCCAATAGTCTTCATGTCTGAGTTCTCCAAACTGACCTTCGTATACCTTAGAAACTTGTTGTAAGGTATAAACGGGAGATATGTATATGTCAAAGTTGTGGTGTGTGTATAAACATGAAGCAAGTACATGCGAGCATGGGATGTGAACTTTTTGAAACTTGCCACAATCACACCACATTTCATCTAACCGTACTGTAAATCTTCCTACGGGTCAAATTTCTGTCGGATGTTGCATTTCTTTGACTAAAAATCTAGTGTTTGTTCTGTCAAAGGTGATGACTCTATGAGTGTTTGCGTTTGACTGTGCATCTTGAATTGCTTTAGTTGCAACCTCCGAGTACATATGTCCAGCATTAATCATTGCATTTACTTCTCTGCCTCTGTCAATGAAGAACTTATTGCAACGGGTGTATGTTGCCAGGACCATGGAGCAAATTGGCAAGTTTCTGGTTTTCTTCAAGACCGAATTGATTGACTCCGCTAGGTTTGTTGTCATGTGTCTCCAGCGTCGTCCATTGTCCCATGCCAGTGTCTATTTTTCCCTTGGGATGTTGTCCAACCATTGTGCAGCTTCAGGATTATTATCTTTTACTATGTTGTAATAGTAAAAGAATCTAGGTTCAGTCATCCCATATGCTGGAAACAAGATTACAAAAAAAATTAATATAACTAGCTAAGCAATTGTATAAAATATTAATGAGAATATAAAGTACGTAAAAAATTAAAATTACCCATATTGACGACATCTTTCTTCAGTGCAGCGTTTTTGAATCGTCGTATGAAGTTTTGTGCAATATGTCTAATGCAATAGACATGGACAGAATTATTTTCTGTCCAACCACTTCCATTTTCGGAGTATGCACTTCTTATGGCCTCGTGACGATCCGAAATGAGGCACAACCCCTCTTGCGGAGTTACGTATCTCCTTAAGCTTTTCAAAAAAAAAACCATGCATCGCTAGTTTCACCTTCTTCCACAGCAAAGGCAATGGGAATTATGTTGTTGCGGCCGTCTTGCGCAACTGCCACTAATAAAGTCCCTTTGTATTTGCCATACAAAAATGTTCCATCCACTTGAACAATTGGTTTGCAGAAGGCAAAACCATCAATGCATGGCTTGAAGGTCCAAAATAACCTCTTGAAGAACACATTCCCCTCGTCAAGCAAGCCACCCTTGTATGCTGCTTGTGTACTCAATTTCCAGATGAAGCCTGGAATATACAGTTGCATTGCAAGCAACTGTCTAGGTAACTTATGGTATGACTCCTCCCAATTTCCGAATATATTTTCAATGACATGTTGTTTCCCTAACTATCCCTTCCTATAGCTGATTGTGTAACCCATTGTGGACTTTATGTGGGCTAAGATTGTTGTGATGAGTGTGGATGAATCAGTCTGTATTATTTCACGAATCCCATGAGAAATCATTCGTGATCCCAAGTTGTTAGGATCCTGTGAAATAAGTGGGGAAGCACATGTGTGGCACCCGTCAAGCTTCATTATTTCCCAGTGTTGCTCTTTGGTGCGCAATATTGCGCGACATCTCCAAGAACAGTCATTGTGAACGCATTCCACGACAAGCCTAGTTGTGCTTAACATCTTCACCTTGTAAGTGCAATGATTGACAATGTGAAATCTATTTATGGCATCTTGCACTTGTTCTTTTGTTAGGAAGCGTTGGCCAACAAATAGTGTTCCAGGTGGATACACTACCATTTCACGTTCAAGTACATGGCCAAACGCAGAGTCATGTTCTTGTATTTGATTGGAAAAGTCTAAAAAATGTGGAGGTAGGTTGTATAATGGTAATGGTTGTGATGGTGGAATATTTGGAAGTGGGAGGGAGTCTTCTTCATCATCCTGCTGTTGAGATAGGATTTTATCTTCGTCCTCGCTAAAAGGATCAAATACTTCGATGGGAGACCCACAACAGCATGTTCTTCAATGGGAGTTTCTTCAAGAGGCTGAGAGGGTTGGGTTTGCTCAAATGATTGTGAGGGTATTTCATTAAGGTCCATGTATTTTCTTTTCTGCTTTCCATGTCTGTTTCATTTTATTTTAATTATAAAAGTTTCATTTAGTTGTTGTTTATCTTCTTTTATTTAATTTTTTATCTATAAATTCATTTCATATTATCTCGAAATTCGACTACTGAGAGCGGTTAAAGTAAACAGCTCTCCAAAGTCGACTTGTGAGAGCGGTTGGTTTTGAACCGCTCTCCAAATCCTCCAACCTTCATGCGTGTACGAATCCATGTTTATATAATTTATATATTGTCAAATTTAATAATAAAAAGTTTGTTTTTAAAAAGAATAAAATAAAATTTATTATTTGAATTATATTTTTATTTTTATATTATATGAAAATAAATATTTATATTATGTTAATTTGTGTGAAATAATAATTATATATTTATATTATGTGAAATAATAAAGAATATTTGGCATATATTTATTTGAATATGTAAATGATAAAATATTTTTGAATTATTATTTTATTAAATTAAAAAATATGTATATAAGATAAATAAAAATAATAAAGAATATGATGTAGAAATTTAAAAGTATATTTAAAAGAAAAAGAAAAAGCTAACTTAACTGGACTTTCACATATTAATATTAAAATTTTTCATGTTGCATTTTAAATGAAATACATATTCAAAATAATATTATTATATTAATATTCATAATTCATATTAAAATGACTTTGGAGAACGGTTCAAATTGGACCGCTCTTAGAATTCGACTTCTAAGAGCGGTTCATATTTAACTGCTCTTAGAAGTCACTTTGGAGAGTGGTTCGTATTTAACCGCTCTTAGAAGTCGACTTTGGAGAACGGATTTTTTTCAACCGCTCTCAGAAGTGAACTCGCAGCATATTAAAAGTAATTTATAAAATGAGGGGATGCATTTGTCACACAAATTAACATAATATAAATATTTATTTTCACATAATATAAAAATAAAAATAGAATTCAAATAATATATTTTATTTTATTATTTAAAACTATTTTTATTATTAAATTTGACAATATATAATTATATAAACATAAAAATTAGATAATATTTTTTTATTATATACAAAAACAAAAATGCAAATTATGTATGGAATTTTGGTTGTCCCAAAACCGAATTCCATTTGGGAATCTACTGTACGAACACAAATTCGAAGACCAGAATTCAATTTTTGGAAAGACGAATTCTGTACGTAAACAGTGAATCGGTCTACTTTGATAAATATTTTTGGGACAGGTCTATTTCAGTATTTTTATTTTTTTTATATATTATTTTAGTTAAAAACTCAAACTTATCATGTAAGAATAAAAAAGTGTAAAGAAAAGTTTTCATGTATTGAAACTTTTTATTTTATATTAAAAAATAATATTTTATGTGATAATTAAAAAAAACTTCTCACACAAAATCTAAAAAAAGCGTTACAATATTTTTTTATTTTCCATATCATATTGAAAATATTTTTAACATAATATAAAATAAATAAAATTAGTACTTTTGTCTACTACTCTTGAGATAAGTTTTAATTTTATCCTCTAGTTTTTTATTCATTTTAACTTTTAAAAAGTCTTTTCTACTTAAAAATATTAATTTTATTAAAAAACTATCTTTTTTTGCTATTTGTATTATTCATTATCTTTTTTAAATTTCTACTTTATCTTTTCTATGCATCTTTCATTTTTTCTTTTTCTTTTCACTTTTATTTATTTATTTATTTCTTTTTCATTATTTGCTTTTCTTCTTCGTCTTCAAATATCACATAATGGAAGATGATGCTACCCTCCACTATAAAAGAAACAACTTTTCTTTTGCCTTATTTATGTTCATCTAGATAAAAGTTGCCGGTGGCTTCGAAACGAAGATATTTGTGGCAGTGAGGTACCACTAACATTGACATAGAAATTGTCACATCTCATTTGCCTTAAAAGAAAGTCATTAAAAATCCTGTTTTAGCAAAAAAAAAAAATTAATATTACACTAGTTTGATAAATTTGAAAGAAAATTACACAATTAAAGTATAAAAAAAAAAACTTTTGTAGGATAAATAATGCATTTGCAACTAGAGCATTAATAGTATCACTAACACGAAAAGCAGCAGTTTACGACACACCCTATGCATATGACGTAATTTTTAAGATGTCTATATATGTTACATAGCTGCCTTTTATAACGTTACCATTATCCCTGTGTAAATGTTGAAAGGGTAAACAATCGTTTTCTTTTTTTTAAGTTAAAAAATTTATACTGTATATAAATTTACATAAAATCTGCTTAACAAATATAAGAAAGAAAAAATTAATGATATTTAAAATATAAAAGTACACTGCTATTCAAAAAGTCAAAATCTTAAAAATAATTAACTTTATTACATAAGTAAATTTCTAACTTTTCCACAACCGTGTAAGTAAACATTTCTTATCATAACAACGATTCAAACTTTTATTAAGCAATCCTTACGATGCTTTCTCTGTCTTAATGATCCTTTATCAATGAGAAAAAATATTTAAACATAACTTGTAGGTTAATTTTTGTTATAAGTAATTTTTTTTAGTATTTTGTTAACTATAATTATAAGTTTTTTATTGATCTATTTACTCACCAAATTAATAAGTGTTTTATCTATACAAATGTATTATCTTAAAACATAAATTATAATCTTTGATTAAAATTATAAATTTTTAATCTCTTAAAAAATTACAATTTTTTCATATGGCACCTTATTTTTAATTTTTTTTAAAAATATTCACTAATTTTTTTTAGGTTAAAATAAATATTGTCCCTGCAATTTTGTTACGTTTTACTGTTAATAATGTTAAGTATAGTAAGAATTAAAATATAACAAAATATTCTTATACTAAAATGCAAGTTCTTTTAAAAAATAATTACTTTGTAAACGAATGTCATCTACAAAAGTAAAATGATTCATGCTGGGGTTGAACTTGAAAACATTTTTATCTTGATAGATAATCTGAGAACCTTTTATGAACTAATTAAATTGGCCATAAATGTATTTAAGGCACACTATTTGCTATTAATTGATTAATTTGTTGGAATGGTGTATGTTATCTAAGATGTAAACAGATAGCATCTGGAAATCCCACGGAATGTGGTGTACATAGACTACTGCTCTGAACAACCACAACAAAATTACTTAAATATGAAAACACAATAAAATAAAATAAAAAAGTACACAAAAGGAAGGGTAGGTAGGGAAGAAACTCAGGTAAATATAAATAGAATTAAAAATTTGAATAAGTCACCTCAAGTAAATGAGTAATTTTAGATACAAAGAGAATGAAGAAAGAAAAAAGATGGGGAACAAACTCAACAAAACTTTAAGGGGAAAAGTTTAAGTCACCTCAATGTGTAAAAACTTAAGCTTGATAAGAAGTGCAGTAGCAGACGCCTAATAATATAACACAGGATACAAACATGAGACTGATCCTGCACAGCACAGGGGAAAAGTTAGAGAACAAGTTAAATATACATTATTCTTAAAAACTCTACTACATAAG
The DNA here is from genome assembly GCA_024086825.1 of Abrus pulchellus subsp. cantoniensis. Taxonomy (NCBI): domain Eukaryota; kingdom Viridiplantae; phylum Streptophyta; class Magnoliopsida; order Fabales; family Fabaceae; genus Abrus; species Abrus pulchellus. Next base: position 16,957,792 of record CM044050.1, read on the forward strand.
CTTCACCAATATTGAGTAGTGACTAATTAATTTTCCAATTCAAGTTTGGCCTTCTCCAGTGATGCCTTTGCTGCAATTTGCTTTGCTCCTCTCTCTTCGCTTCGTTTCCTTGCTATTTCTGATTGCTCAGCTCTTTCCTTCAATGTTATGTCAGCCGCCAACATAATTCTTTTCAGATCACCAAGATCATTCTCTATCTTCAAGGTCTCCAACTCACGAGATTTCAATTGGTTTTGCTTTTCATGGAGCATGGCCTTGAGATTAGAGACCTGTTCACAAAGCAATTGTTTGTGGTGATTCGATGCATCGAGCAAAGCCTCAGTCTTGGCATAGTTGTCTTGGATATGAGAATATCTCATTTTCTCCTCCTCAAAGAGTTTATTGTGCTCCTCTATAGTAAGGGAATTTTCCATGGACTTGTCTATTTCTGCAATTGATGATGCAAAATTGATATAGTCCATGACATGATCAGAAAATTGTTTATAATAAACTCCTAAACTATTTAATAATTCAAATGTTGTTTCTGCTGCCTCTCTCATGGACTCATGCTCGCGAGGATCCAAGGTCTCCAGATCAATGAGAAGGCATTGCTGTGTAAACAAGACCACTTCTCTATGCCGTTGTGCCTTTGACATAATTGACTTTCTTTCACCCTGTGATTTATCGGGACTAACTACATCACGAGAAACCTCAGTATGGCAACCGGTTGAAAGTTGGGTATGTTGACTAACATTGCTAATAGCAAGCTGGTTGTGTTCATAAGGACCATCAGGAATAATGGTCTGTTTAGGAACAACTATTACATCAAAGGATGGGAAAACACCTGTAACGAGGGAGACAAAATAATGTGAATGATTATAAATCAAAGTAGACACAAACACATAAAACCAATTAAATCATACTGACAGCAGAAAAATGGCCCAGGTGTGGGGAATTTCAAGCTCTGTGTTGGATAGAAGAAAAGAAGGCGTCCTAGCCAACCCATTGGACAAGAACCTGCAATAAGATCAAGGAATTCCACATGTGGCTTCTCGGTCAGATAAAGTATTACAAGTGGAAAGGTATTACATATAACTTAACACAATCAAATTTCTTAGATTCTACTTAAATTGATTGTAACTGAAAGTGAAAGCAGCAAAATAAAGGAAACATGAAAGGAAGAAACATCTTTCTGAAAACAAATAGAAAACCAGTACAAAATGAAGTATCAACAAAGTTGCGCCTCTGAAACAATCTCTGTTGTCGTTGGATCCTTGAAGATGTTGACATACGAGATAATACAAGAGCTTCTGCCTCAATGCTCTCCCATGATACTGAGTTTGTAAATTCTATATCATCATCGGCAACCTCAAATTCGGGAAAACCAACATGTTCTGAAGTGGCTGCCCTTACTGCTGCGCCTGCATCTTCTTCCTCTGGAATCTCGGATACGGCAATCGATAAGGGATTCTCATAACTGTCCATGACTCTCATCCTTTTGGTCTGTACTAGTAAACCATCTCCCTCACCCAAGTCAGTAACCATGTCACTGTCAGTATTATCATTTTGGGGTCCCTCAAAAAAATCCAGAAGTGACCTTTGCCTTCCTTGCCTCGTAGGAACAATGCTTTCTCTATTGAGCAATTCATCCTCCGACACACAGTAACCACAAGATCCATGATCCTGTTCAACAATAATTACATCCATGATGATCCATAATCCATAAAATCGAAGATAACCAAAAAAGACGCTATATTCTCATCAATGATTGCAACAAAAACCAATAACTCAAAAAGCATAAAACCATATTAAATAGAAAATAAAGGTCATATTCATATAATCATACGCCATACCCGTTTAACAGGGCAAACAAAAAAGTACTTAAACGCATGATCACTGTTCTCTGTACCCTTAACCCTTCTACACACTCCAGCTCCACATTCACACTCAGGATACTTAAACACTGGAGGCTGCAAATCACTATCATTAACGCGATCATCGCACCACTTAACAAAATCTTTACACTTTGCCCCCTAATCAAACAAACAAAAATACATAAAAAATAAATTGAGAATCTGAAAAAGAAGAAACTTGAACGTCTTAGAAGGATATGCATATATACCCTTTTGATGGGGCATGAGTAGTACTTCCTGCCCCAGTTCCTGTCGCTGTGTGAGGGTTTGATCTCGCAAAATCCATGGCCACAACGACACAGTATCATGACAGGGGAAACTTGGGACTCGTGTTTGGGTGGGGATGAGAGGAGGGGCTTTTTAGGGTTGAGGGATTTTAAAGGACAATACCAAGACCAATGTCCTTGTTGGTGACACACGTAACATGTGTCTCCTTGCATTCGTTTTGCAAGGTTTGGAGAACAGCGAATGGGAATTTCGGGGGTACTTGGATGAAGTTGAACTCGTGATGTTGAAGGTGAAGGTGAGCGAGGCGTTTTCCTGTTCGGTTCGTACATCTTCTTGCTCCTTGTTAATTTCCCAGTGCAGAGTGAAAGGAGGTAGAGAGAGAAAAGACACGTTGGAGAGTGGCTGAGTGGGTTTTGTTGAGTGTTCGAGCAATGCAACTTCAGTGATCGGTGCTATGTTGGACTCCGCACAAAACGACAACGTCCGTCTTCTCCGACCAATGCGTTCATTTTTCCTTGTCTTACCGTGTTCTTACACGAAAAATGATCACCTCGAACCTTTCGGACTGACTAAGATTAATCAAATTCATTTTATAATTATTTTTGCCCTTTTGTCTTTTATAAAAAAAAAATTGATTGATTAGTTAAATTTGAGATTTGGAGTAGAGGAACAGAGACAGAGATTAAAAGTAATACATTATAGATCATGTGATATAAAAATTAAAAATGTTATTTGATTGCCTCTTTTTGCTTTTCTTGGTATAGATTTTTACTTTTCACTTGTTATATGCACCGAATGTATAACGTTCATTTTTCATTTTCAAGAGAGTCTTTTCTCTCTTCCTTGATTTGCATTTCGCTGACGAGGTGCAGTGACAAAAAAGGGGAGAAAATTTACGTGGAAAGTATCAATAATGGATGGCTTTTAATCACGGAGAAGGCCCAAATTCATAGATGACTTCGAATCTAGGCTGATTGAACCGATATTTTAAAAATTAATTTTAACAACAAAATGACATGAAAAGTTAAAACAAGAAACGCCACACACTAAAGCATGTTAACATTTCGTGTGTCACATTTTTCTGCCATCTTAAATTATTATTGTTGTTTTTAATTAAGTGAAATTAGTAATCCAATTATTTATTATCTCTAAATTTAGTTGGTGACCATCCATTTTAACAATAAAGTACTATTATATTTAATTTAAATTATAATAATTATTTTACATTAGTAAAATAACATATATATTATGTAATATTGTCATATTAGCCAGAAAAGTAAAAATTTATTTCATAACATCAAAACTTACACAAAAAATGACGCATTATAACAGCAAAATATCCCGCACCATTTGGTATGTAGTCCTCCTTAGAAGAGCACTACTCACTAATATTTTATTTATAAATAATTTAATTTAAGATAATTTTTGTGTCCTGTGAATTATTTATTACTTGTAAAATTAATTATTATTATTAATTTTATATTAATTGACAGTAAGATTAGTAATTTTTTAAAAAAAAATAAATATTTTTAAATTTAAAATATTAAAAAAATCAATTTAAAAAATATTTTTTAAATTTGTAAAGAAGTCTCTTATTTTAAAATTAATTTATAAAAAATACTATTTCGTCAGTCAACCATGAATCTACACGGTCTAGGACTATTTGCGCAGGTTATAGCCAATTCTAATGATTTTTTGGTATTTATCAATTAGTTGTTGATAGTTTGATAATTGCCAACGAATCCTTTCAAAGTAGAGTCTCTGCTCTGAAATTGACAATGTTTGTGCAAATCATGTTTTTCGTGACCGGAGACTGCAATGTTGGTATACTCAAACTTTGTAATTCAGAAAATTTGATACGTGGAACATTCTCGTCATTAAATTTATATTAATATATAATTAAATTAATAATAAAAAAATATTAATATTTTCTAATTTTTAAAAATATTAAAAAAATTACAATTATTAATTAAAAAAATATACTCTCTCAAATTTATAAATACATAATAAACATTAAATATATATTCTTTTTTTATATTTTATTATTTTAATTTTTAAATGTTTTTTATTTTAGATTTTAAAATTTTATTTAAATTTTTTCGTCTATATTTTGATTACTATCAATTACTTTAAATTTATTTAATCACCTCATTTTTTTTACATTTTTAACTCCCAACCACTCTTAACAATAAATAAATATTTGTAGTTATTTTGATGCATTTATTTCAATATTTTATTAAGAGTATTAAATTTTTAAATACTTTTTATTTGACTAACACAAAATAATACTCTTATTAAAAATCATTAAATTTATATCTATAATTTAAAATTTAAATTCAAATTTTTTCTGTCACATGTTCAGTTCATTTTCTTTTTAAAATTTCAATCTAAATTTTCCTCACATCTTCTTCTTTTCTCAACCATCGTATCTATATCTATAATTTGAAATTCAAAACTTTAATTGATCCACGTATCCTTTCTCTCCTTTAATGTTATACATGAACTTTTTCTTCTACGTAAATACAAGGTGACAAATTTTCTTTCATCTTCTTCTCCACATAGTCCTTTTATTCTAAATTTTTTGTTGTTTTAAATTTTTAAATTTTATTTGATTTTTTTACCTATATTTTGATTGATGATTAGTTAATTTTAATTTATTTAACACTTTATATATTTTTTCCCTCTTAAACTTTCAATGAAAAATAAATAAAATTATTGAAAATATAAATGGTAATATTTTATTTAAAATATGATAATATACTACATTAATTAAAAATTTTGTAATCTATGTAAAAAAATTAAACAATTAAATGTAAAGAATAAAGAAAATATTAATAAATATAGATCTAATTTTAATGCTACATTAAATCTATAATCTATATATAATGAGAGGTGTCTTTCTCTCTTTTATTTAATTTTCCTCTAAAAATTCACATCTTCTAATAATCAAAACATTTTTTAATCCAATTTAAATTTATTTTTTATTTTTAGTCATTCTAATGCATTTATTTTAATATTTTATTAAGAGTATTAAATTGTATTAACTACTATCTCCTTGTTCAAAAATGAAGGTCCCTGTTCAGACCAAAGGATCAATCCCTTAGGAAAATTGTTGTCTATGTTCGAATACCAAACTTACCTCTAGAGATGTATAACAAAAAATTCCTTTGGCAAGTAGGTAGCTATTTGGGGTCAATGCTTAAAGTGGATCCCCATACCTCTCTTGTGTCAAGAGGAAGGTTCACTAGAATTTGTGTGGAATTAGATCTTAGGAGGAAACTTATACCTTCCTTTAAAGTTCTTGGTCAAGAGTTTCGGGTAGAGTATAAGGGGTTACACTAGATTTGTTTTAACTCTGGGCGCTATGGGCATCATGTGGATCTGTGCCCTAAAACCCCTGGAGGAAACCTTGGCCTTATTGATCCCAAAGATTTCCTGAATACCCCCATGGATTGGCTGGTAATGAACGAATTTCTTCTCTTTCTTCGAAACAGGATAATACCCCAATTCCCATAAATGAGATGCTCTATGAAAATTAGGGACCTTTTGGACCTTGGATGCTAGTGAAAAAACCTTTAAGGAAAAAACTCCCTCAAAATAGATCTTTAGAAACTCCTAAAGCTGTTGATAAGAGCCATGTTCATCAATCAGGATCAAGATATGACATATTGGGTGCCTCTAGCTATGAGCAGGAACTAAATCGGAACCGAGAAAATAGGAATGAGTTGAAGCAACATGAGCAGGATAGAATTGGGAAAGGAGATCTGCATGTCTATGACAAATCTCAATCTCTTAAGGATCCTAGTGGGGACCTTAGGTTAAGTACAACCACTAGGAAAACCCAGAAACCTAAACCTAGAGTCAGACCTGATAAACCTGTGGAGGATAAGGCTGCCCTCTCCCAAATTGGAGAACCTAACTCTTCTATTAAATCAGCTCAGGTTTCTTATCAGGATGATACCTTTCAATTGATTAGATACATCCAAAATGACATTATACATAGTAATCCCAATGGGAGATCTATCCAAGACCTTTTAGGGGTAAACTATAAGGCTAAACAGCTTCACTATAATACTAAGGAAGACGATCTTGGGGATACACCCCTGACTATAGATCCCCAGATGGAGGTTGAGTATAACTACATTACAGAATCTCAAGTTCCTGTTGTTTATGATGTTTCTTCTACATCAGAGCCCATCCATCTTAGTAGTCCACATCCTCAGGATGTACCCCATTAGAATTGTCTTAGGTATTATGAATTGTCTATTCTAGAACTGTAGATGAGCTGCTTGTAAAACCTTTCCTAGGTCAATTAATGACCTAGTAACCCTATATAACCTAGACTTTGTGGCTTTATTTGAACCTAGAGTTAGTTCTATCAAGGCTGATAGGATTATTGGTAGAATTAATTTGGATGGCTCCATGAAAGTAGACATTGTGGGATATTCTAGGGGGATTTGGTGTTTTTGGAATACTTATAGAGTTAAAATTTCAGTATTATCCATTTCAAAATATGTGATTCACCTTTTAGTTCAGAACATTGTAAAGGAGGATTGGATCCTTTCTTCCATTTATTCCAGCCCTTATATTAGCCAAAGATCTGAGTGCTGGAATGACCTTATTGATTTTAGTTCTTCTATTCATAGCCCCTAGTTGGTAGTTGAGGACTTTAACTCTATCCTCTTTGATTCTGAAAAGGTAGGGGGTAAATCTATTAACCCCTTATACTTAAGAAATTTTGTTGATTGCCTTAATAAGTGTGAGTTAGTTGACCTTGGTTATAAGGGTAACCCTTATACTTGGAGAAGAGTTTCTCTAAAAGAAAGGATTGATAGAGTTGTGGCTAATGAGGCCTGGAACCTAACTTTCCCATATAGTTCTATGGTTCACATTCCTATTCCTAAGTCAGACTATGTGGGCCTCTAGCTTAAGATTAGGAGTAGGGACCCCTTACCAGCTAACAAAAAACCTTTTAAATTTTTGGCCCCCTAGCTAACCCACCCTGACTTTAACACCCAGGTTAGGAATTCTTGGTAACATGCTAGCTCTTGGAATGAAAACATTAATAGGTTTAAGGATAATATCTCTAGCTGGAATAGGAAAATCTTTGACAATATTTTTCATAGGAAAAAACGTATTTTTAGTAGAATTGAAGGTATTCATAATAAGTTAGCTTATGGCCATAATCTCTTTCTCTTTAATCTTCTAAATACTCTTCGGAAAGAATATCAGACTATCCTAGATCAAGAGGAAGTATATTGGCCGCACCATTGTAGAACAACTGGGTCTGTTTAAGTGATAGGAACACCAAGTTTTTTCACAGGACAATTGTTCAACATAAGCATAAAAATTTGATTGAAGCCCTGAAAGATGACCAGGGGAAATGGATTTATGATCCTGATAAGCTTAAGTCCATGGCCCTAGTTATTTTAGGGATATCTACTATGACCCTAATCCTGAAGATAGTACATTGTCCTATCAGGTATCCTTTCCCCCTCTGAGAGAGGAGGATAGGATTCTCCTCCTTTCTAGCATCTCCCTTGAGGAGGTTAAAACTGCACTTTTTAGTATAATTAATCTCAAGTTTCCTGGTCTAGATGGCATCCATGCCATCTTTTTCAAAAACTAGTGGCAGCACCTAGCCCATTTTATTTTTTATTTTGTCCATCTAAGATTGCTTCTATCAATCACACTGGGATCACCCTCATTCCTAAAACTGATAACCCTGAGCATATTCATAACTTCAGACCTATTTCTCTCTATAATGTTACCTATAAGATTATGACTAAGCTTATTGCAAATAGAATTAAGGGTTTTCTGAACCACATTATTTCTCCTAATCAGTCTAGTTTTATCCCTGGCAGGCAAGAGGTTGATAACTCCCTTATCCTGCAAGAATTAGTTAACTCCTTTAACAGGTTGAAAGGAAAAAAAAGGCTATATGATTATTAAATTAGACCTTGAGAAAGCTTATGATAAACTAAGATGGAAATTCGTCACTAATACACTCACTCAAATTGGTCTTCACCCTAACTTAGTTTCCTTGATTTATCACTATATTTCATCCCCTACTTTCTCGCTTAATTAGAATAATGGTACTACTGAATCTTTCTATCTAAGGATTCTTTTGAGATCTCAAATCTTATTTTTGTCTATCACGCTAATAACTTATATTTGACGCATATTTTCAAAACTTAAAAAAAATAAAGAGTATAAATAAGAAAATAAAAAGAATAAATATTTAGGATCAATATTTAAAATTAGTCACACTATTTAATCTTGAGATACGGTTCATTTGGATGGGTGAATAGAGGTGCTAATATCTTATCTATTCATAACCAACTCCCAAACTCGGGAAATTTAAGGATTTTTTTCCAATTTTTTCCCGTATGAAAATAAATAAAATTTTGGTGGCGGCTCCACATTTTTTAAATTAAAACTCTATTCTTTCAAAGCCATTATTTTTGTCCACCAAGCGACAATGGTTATATGAATATTACTTATTTAAATGTTCTTGATCTGTAATAAGAATGTGTGAAATGAAATTGAAATTCTTTCTTTCTAATTTTGTTCTCTCTATTTTATTATTTGTCTATTATAGTTTTACATTAATTTTATATTAATTTTAACTACTTCATAAATTTGTGTATTAATTTTATATTTTTTAGTATGTATATTGATCACAAGTGTCACACTCAGACAAATTAATAAAAAATAAATTGCATAAAAATTATGTAGTAAGAAGTGCAATTCAAATCGTCTCCCAATGATGATAACGTTATATGATTATAAATTTAGAGGGAGTTTGATTTATAGAATAACACTAATTAGAATAAAAAGTTAACAAGAATTAAAGGCTCTAATCCAAGAATTTAGAAGAACTATGACCATTCTATCACTGAATTCCAAGAAGATACATCAACCAACAAAATAGTGATTAACATTAAATTCGAATAAAACCTCAATTCAAATTAAGCATTTACATAAGAACCCTCATACATTCGATTAATACACAATTCGCTCAAAGTTTAGAAACCTCTAGAACCTAATCGATTTGTGTTAATTTAATTCACCAATGCCATTAATCTTAGATCTCAAACCTGAAAATCTAATTCACACTCCTTCAAGAACTAATTACATACATTAACCGAATAATATGTAACTAAACAACTGCACAATTATTAATCCAAACGAAGAACTTCAATTCAAAATCATAATTAGCAAAAGGAGAAAGAAGGAAGAGACGAAACTGAATTTGTTGTTGAATAAATTGTGAAACTGATCCTCAAGAGTGTCTCAGCCCTTTTTCAATCCTTGGACTAGATGAAAGTCTAAGCCTCCATTAATGGAGGAAAATGAAAGGTAAAAATGGAAGAGAAAAAGAATAAGAAAACAAAAATCTTAAAACATAAACCTAATCTAACTTAACGTCTCAACCAACCCTTTTACAGCCTGCTGCCCTAACTTAAACACAGGCTCTTAAGGGTCAAAACATAAAAACTAATTAATAATTATTTAATTACATTAATCCTCTACTCAATAGTTGTCTCTAGAATCCTTATTTGTTCAAGTTTGAATATTGGAGGGAAAGTTATGATTGTAATTACTGCCTCGCATCCATGTTGAATCCAAGAAGATATTGCATGTTATTTTTGGCCATGAAGATCTATCCGATTCGATTTCTAATATGAAGAGAAATTGTATCCCTGGATGTTAGCTTCAAAACGCAACTAGAATGGGCTTAAACGAATATCTATGGACTAAGATATGACCCAAACACTACACCAAGGTCAGAAATTACGAATACAGCCCTCTGGCTTATTCCAGGCCCAATTTCAGCTTCTTATCATCAGAATTGGGTTTTGACCTCTCATAAGAATTGTGCGTCTTTCTTTCAGCTTTCTTACAAATCAAGAATCACAATGAAATGAGTTCTACAACTCAAGATATGGTCCAAAAACCAAAACAGTATCAGAATTTGCCAAATACTGAAAAAATGAAATAAAGCCCAAATAAAATTTAAACATCATAAAATGATCCAATTCAAACCAATTAGGCACAAAAGATGATTAATGAGTTAGGAATAAGAGGAAATAAGGTTATAAAATTCAATTGATCATATATGTGTATTAAAATTTCATAATAGCAGTCATCTCGTTACTGCTATCCTTGCTATAGTATTTTTTAGGTTGACCACTCTGCACTACTATTCAAGATTAACTACTATGGTTTCAACTTTTGGAAATGATTTTAAAGCTTTAAAATTATAATAAATTGTTGTTACCTTATAATAAATTCTATATATTATTTAGAAGATACCTGCTTTTTCATCTACATTTTATCTAGAGCTTTGATATAATTTTAGTAATGTAGTAGTATGCTTATTTTTATGTTTATAGAAAAATTTAGATAAAAATTAAAGAAGGTAGGTGTAAGGCCTTGGTTTGTATGTGTTGAAAATGATAAGACTTGAGTGTAATGTTGTCATGAATGAATGTATTTACCTTGTCTTATTGCATTAATTGTTTAATTATAACTAAATGTGCTGTGTGTTGAGCTAATGTGAATATATATATATATATATATATATATATATATATTGGTTAGTGGCTGAATTTGAAATGAGAGGAATAGCCTAAGTTCTGGTGCAAGGCCTTCTCGCTGTAGCAAGAGAGGTCTCGCTGTAGCGAGAGAGCGACAGCTTAAGCTGCATTTCTGGGTGCAATCTCACTGTAGCGAGATGGTCTCGTTGTAGCGAGATTTTGCAGAAACCAGAGTGCAATTTCTTTTGAGTTTTTTGCTATAGCGAGAGTGTCGCGTTTCAAACTGTATTTAAGGGTTCTTAGAGAGCTGCGCGAGGGTTATTTCAAAGCGCTTGACCCCTCTCTTCTTCCCTTCGATTTTCGATCGATTCCCGCCCCAAATCACTAGAAAACCCCAATCTCTTGCGCGATTCTAGGCCGAGGGGAGTGATTGAAGCCATTTAAGGTAAATTCTATGGTTTCCTTTTAGGATTGCTTGAATTCCTCCAATCCCCATTCAATTTTCTGAGCTTGGCTGCATTTGTAGGGATGTTCTTGTGGATTCTAGGCTTGAATAACCGAGAGCACCTTGAAAAACACAGGATTGAGGTAAGGGGAGCTTGTCGTAGGTCATTTTGATGATTTGGGAGTGATGAGAGGTGTTGAGAGAAAGAGTTAGATCTACGTTTTTGGAATGAAATTGTTGTGTTGATATAATTGATTGCTGTTGAACTCTAGAAGAAGTAATTTGATAGCCGAATGATAGAGTATGGTGGTTGTATATTGTGAAAAACCCTAGTGGAAGATGACCCAATGTTGCTAATTATACCATGTAGTTGAAATTGCTGGGCTGTGTGCTGAAATAACAATGCTGTATTTGCTGAAAATTACTGAATTAGTTGAGCTGTTACACAATTACTACTGCTGAAATTATTAATATGCTGATTTCTGCATCATACTATAGCTGAATAGGGCTGTCATGATAGGCATTGTGTCACATGCTAGGTGGGTAGTCATGTGGCTTTAGAAAGTTGAGTTGTGCTATCTGGATCCAGATACCGGAATGGGTCACTCCCGGACCGGCACAGTTGTAACGCCCTAAAAATGTAATATTGTTTGAGTATATATATATATATATATATATATATATATATATATATATATATATATATTCTATTTGTAGTATGATGTTTGACTTTATGGTGATAAGGATGTGCCTTATTTTGATGGGAATGTGTGTGTGAATGCAGATGTATGTAAACATATGTATATGTGTATGTTAAGTTCTGAAGTAGGGCACTCTCGCTGTAGCAAGAGGTCCCTGGGAGGAAGGCATGCGACTGTCGCCTTCTAACTGTCGCCTTCTCGCTGTAGTGAGAGACGTCTCGCTGTAGCTACAGAGCGACAGTTTAGGGTGCATTTCTGGGTGCAGTCTTGCTGTAACAAGAGGGTCTCACTGTATCGAGATTCTGCAGAAACCAGAGTGCAATTTTCTTTGGTTTTTTTGCTGTAGCGAGAGGCCGTGTTGCTACAGGGAGGTCCCCTCACTGCAGCGAGAATATCTCACTGTAGCGAGCGTGTTGCGACCAGAGGGGTATTTGAAGGGGATAGGGCTCGAAGAATGGGGCATTTTCATGATTTTTCCCTTCTTTCTTCCACGATTCTCTCAACCTAGCCTATTCCAATCGTTTGGGACCCCTCCAAGACTGATTGGAAGCTAGATTGAGGATTGGGAAAGTGTTTGGAGCTCTTGGAGGTAAGTTCTATGGTTAGGGTTTCAGTTTTCGTCCCTCTTCTTCATTTTCTGAGGTTTCTCCTATGTTTCCTTGAGATTTTTGTGTGCTTTAGGGACGAAATCCATGTGGGGAGGCGATTCCATCAACGTTTCGTGTCGGGTCTTCATTTTTTAGGTAAGGGGAGTACTTTACTCTAGTTATCTTTGTTAGGAATGAGTTTATTTGAATGAATATAGTAATGTGATAGAAATAGGAGATGAGGTTATGTGTATTGATGAATTGTACGAATTAGGTTGAGTGTGGAGGTGTCTGACCTCTAGAATATTGTGTGAAATTGAGTGATATGCTTGTGTTGGTTGCCATTGGATGCAATGAAATGATGTGTGTATGATAAAATGTGATTGTGAATAAGTTGAGCATGATGTATGACAATTGTGATGAAATGGTTAGTTGTAATATGAATGAAATTGTGTCGACATGCCCTTGATTGAAATCTAAATAATGTGAATAGTTAAAAATGATTGTGGATGGCATGTTGAATGAATGATGATGTGTTTGGGTGTTGGAACTATGAATAGTTTAGAGATACACTGGGAGTATGGAAGATGGAGCGGTAGCAATACCTTGGAGAAGAGAGGGTGGTGGTGACACCAACAGTGAGTGTGGGTGCACCACAGGCCACACACTCTCCTCCTGACTCGGCCTCTGACTAACACCTTTGCCTGGGGGGCTCAATACCGCACATTGTATCCGTGGAGCGGGAGCTATTAGAGCGACCATCCATAGCATAATGAGTAAGTCCCTATGGTTGAAGGCATCAGGAATCTGTTATCATAGCGCACGTGTGTTTGTGCAAATGCATGGATTGGTAATTGGTACAGTGAGTGAACCTATTATAATTGAGAATTTGGATGTATGCTCCTAATATGAATAGAATTTATGTATAATGTGTCAGGTGAGTCTAATGCTTGTCTGTACGATTATACTAGTGTAAAGGACTCACCCTTACGCTTATTTTTCAGGTAACCAAAACGATCAGCACTGGGCCCCTTGAAGGAAGGATGGATGACACTGCTATAGGACTTAGAAGTTTATTTTGAAAAATTTAATGTATATTTGAGTCCTGTAGCAAGCTATGAAACAAACTTGTAATCATTTTCTATTAAGAACCATTTTATGAAATTGAGTTTTTGAACTACTGTTTGAATGAAAACCTCTATTTTGTTAACATTTTTACAAAATTCATTTTATTTAGAAATTATAATTATAAGGTATTACAACTGTTCCTCTGGACCTGCTGAGTGTGCTGTAAAAGGCCAGATGGATACTGTTTTTCATTGCTATATGAGCATGAGCTGGGCTGCATGGGCTGCATTTGCTGTTTTCTTGCGAATTTACTGAGATTATTCTACTTTGATATACTGTTTCTTTTTGTAAGCTCACCTTTGCAATTGTTGTTGTTGTGATATTGTGCTGCGATGATCGTATCTTGGTACGTGAGCAGATCAGGCAGGTGAGGTTTCGGCTTCCCAGGCTGACCGGAGTAGCTGATGGAGAAGCAAAGGATTAGGCATTAGGATACATTAGGACTTTCTCATGTATTAGTCTTTTGCTGTAATTAATATTTGTAATGACAACTAAGTCATATTTTGTAATACTTACATTGTTTAAGGATTATTTTCAATTAATACATGTTGATTTCTTTTGATGATTATCCATGAATACCTAATTAAGGGTGATTACTGTGTAGTACTGAGAATTAGTGGGTTATGTTTATGACCTTGTCCTTGGGGTCGTGACAGTAGGTCGATTGTGGAATTTACTTTCCATACATACCTAAATTTCTCAAAAATGTTTGAGTGACAAATAACAACTTTGAGTGACAAATTGGCAAATATGTAGTGAATGACAAAAAAGAAACTCATTAAGCTACTATTTGAAAGACAATGGTAATAAGAAGTTAATGCATTTACCAAGCATAAACATAAAAGAACTCACATAGAGTAAAATCATGAAGAAGGAATGAACTAATATTTGTTATGATAGAACTTATGTTATTATTCAATTTTACATAAAAAGAAAAATTTTATGATGAGATATGGAAAATAAAAATAAATTTCTTATACATGATTATGAAATAGTGATAAAATTAAAACTTTTTTTTTTTGTGCATAATTCAGTTTACAAAAAATGCAAAAGTACTCAAAACAATAAAAGATGAATATTTATCAATACATTACAATCTGCTTGATAAAATTTCACTTCAGTAGTAGAAAATATACATACTCTAAATTTCATTTATATACAAAGTTTCAAATGTATAGGCCATAATTCAAAATACATTAGGACTTAATTTATATAATTTACAAATTTTAAAATATTCTAAGTCCTAATGAACAATCTATTCCTATACCAAAATATTGAGGATACCATCCTAGTCGTCATCCTCAAACCAGTCTTTTATCTCTACTAGCTCTTCTGGTGTCAAGTCTTCATCATAACAATCTTTCGTGTTGGCAATTACCTCTGTTCTAGTCATCTGCTTTCGGGTGAACATGATTGGTCTTCCCATATGATCATGATTGTGGAAAGTATACACGTACTTCACAACATCTGACACAGGTTGAGGGTGTGATGAATTCTACTACTAAAAGGGTAATAAATAAGAACATCATGCCCTATTGTCATTTACAAAGTAACAGCATCTCTAGAGTCACTAATACTATCTACCACAAATTTATAGTGACATATTCGTTGCTACTCTCTAAATGCATAATTAAGTTTACTATTTACAAACCATTCAAATAACCCAATAGGTCTCTGTGGATCGATTATTCTGGTTCCCTAAAATTATTAGTAAGGATGAATTTCCTCCTCATCACTAAAACATAATAAGTTTTAAAAATCACAATATCAAACACAAAGAAAAATATATAAGCAAAGTTATAACAAATATACTTAAATTACATAATTTATAAATTTCTCTCTCAAATATGCACTTCCTAGTAAACTGTAATCACAGTTATCAGTTGCCTCTAACATTTCATAAGGTCTAACATGTGTAGATGAATAGTCACTAGTTAGCCCTTGTACATGGATATAATGTATACAATATAGGGCCTTTTAGCAAAAGTATATTTAGGAGTGTTAGTCAGGAAATGAATGTGAGGTCATATGATTCATTTGCTCTCAAATAAATTGTGTACTTACAGACGAATGTCATTCACCACTGTTATTTCCCCCAGATTTCCACAATTGATTTCATATTCTATACCCTAGTGTATCTCTGCTATATTCACACTAATTCATTTGTCACTTTTTACTTATAAAATGCTTTCTTTCATCCCATTCTCATCATTTAGTCAAATAAATCATGTCAAAGTAAAGCACCTATGGACTAAGTCCATATCACATATATTGACAAAAATATATTACAATCACTCAAGGTCAACCAAACATGCATCATCTACTTTTCACAACAATCAAAATCTTATCCAAAGAGATGATTTTGTAAAGAGTTTTGTAGAAGAGATTGTTCAAAGACCAAGTTCTTCCTATACATCACAATTTGAGAAAAGAGAAAACAGAAAACAGAGAAAATAGTGATGAGAGGTTGCTTGGCTTATAATCCAAGTTTTAAAACATGGAAGTTCCTTGAACAACCCTATTTCTCAAGGATTTTTGCTTGAACAATAAAATCAAACAAAATATATTACACATTTATTGATGTTTTTGCTTGAGTTAGACCATTTTCGCTTGAGCAAAAATCTATAAGAGAGCTCCCATTTCTAGCACCCATTCTCATTTGAGCAAGGGATTTTTCGCTTGAGTTAAAATACAAATGGATAATTCTTATCCATTTTTACTTGAGAAATTATTTTTTTTTGCTTAAACTAAAAGGAATACTCTTTTATTCTTTTATTTTATTTTTTTGAAATTCTTCCATTTAAAAATAAAAGCAATGAATAAAAATTAGGGTGTTATATGTTAAGGACAAGAAAATAAGTTAGGGAAGGAAAAATTGATGTTCAATTAGATGCAAATTCTCTTAAAGAATATATCTGACATAAAAGAGAGATAATATCATGACCATTATATTTTTTGTAACATAATTTAAAAAAAACTCAACAATTTAAGTTAATGTTGTAACCTAATCTTGTTTTACTTATATATTGCAATGTATTTTAGATTTAATTTTTTTATATTGTTTGGAAAAATATATGAAATGCTTTTATCTCTCGATAGTTAAAGATAAATATGAAATGATTTAAACTAAATAAAATATTAAAAATGAGTGTAAAGCACCCTAGTCACCATTCAAACTAGCTAGAAGTCAAATTAATCATTAGTTAAGCTAATTATTAATCAAATTAACCATTATTCAAACTAAACTATTTTTGTGTATCTTACATATACATTTACAAAAATTTTCATAAAGCTAATTTTTGCAGTCATATCTTTTTCTACTTATCAATTGTGTCAAGATTTTAAGTCTATGTATATTTCAAATAAACTCTACATATATTCTCATAAGGCTGATTGATTCATTCTTATTTTTCATTCCTTGAAGCACTCATATGAAAATGAAGAAACAAAACCAGAAGAAAAAATATAACTTTAACATTGTTTAATGCTTTTTCCCTATATTCATGAACTCTCAACATAGTTTTATTAATTTATTATTTTTAAATGAATAAAATTATAAATAATCTCAATTATAATATTTGAATGAATAAAGTTATAAGCCCTCACCTTAGACATAACTACCTAAGCATCAGTGTACCCACAGAACTACGCATTGTTGTGGTGAGTAAACACATAATAAAACTTCTTATTTATAATATTTTTTTATATTTTTCTTTTTTAGGCTGGTTAATGTGAGACTTGGATGAATAGTCTAGTTTAATCCCAAAAATCATTCCTTCATTCAAACTTTCACGTTTCTTCAATTTATTAGCAATTCTCTTCTTAGTCTTCTTGATTCTATTACAGTCCTCTTTTGTTGTAGAATCCATCAAATAATATGATTTTTCTTTAACTTATAAAAGGAATGAAATTTCTTTAACTAATTTTTGTTTTGTTTTCATTTTTTATCATCTTTGGCTAGAACCTCACTCAGATATGACCATAATAACATGTAGTTCATTAAGTGCTTTTGGGTATAGATAATGTAGATGACTTCTCTTTCATTTCCTTAAAAAAGTGGTATTGGATTCAAATATTCGTCTAGGTGACTAGTTTAAATAAGTATTGAGAATTGGTAGTGGATCCATGTGATGAAAAATCATTGTATTGAAACTCTTTGTGACAATGTGTTGAGAAGAGTTAATAATGATACAAGTTGAAAGGAGCATTGACAACATTGACTATAGCATTCGTGTGTCACCATAAGGTTAAAAATGTCTTTATTAGATGAAGTGTAAGGGAGAGTATACCTAATTAATGAATGTAACATCCTAATTCTCAGTACTCATGATCTGCTGAATTTTGACAAAATTTTTGTCAAATTTTTAAAAAAAATAAATTATTAGGAATTAGTTAAAGTAACTTTAGAGTTTTATATTCATTAGATAATTTGTGATTTTTTAAAATTTTTAAGAAATACTTAAAATTAGCCTATTTTGAGGGCATCTTAACCAAAAAAAAATTTCAAACTGAAATTGATTATTTAGCAAACAAAGCCGTAAAGTTTTAAAAATTTTACAAGAGCCTAATAATATTAGAAAGATCTTGGAAAGTAAATTTTTTTAATGAAATTTGATAAATTTCAAAATTCTATTTTGCAGCACGTCTAATTAGCAGACAAGAAACAAACTGATCCAAGAGCAATTTGAGTGAATTAAAATTTTAGTGACCATCCCAATATTATTCTAAATATTCTACTTCCTACCTGTTAAACTGAAAAAAATTTACATTTGTGAAAGTGTAATTTTTAAGTTAAAAAAATTAATAAAGTAATTAAATTTTGGCTTTTAAAATGATTAAGAGAGAGAGAAGATGAATGAAAAATAATCTTCTTCTCCAACAAGCTTCCCGTAAGTTCTTTCTTCTATTTTTCTGTCAAATACTCTCACTTTCAAGTTTGATTTTGGGGGCCAAACTTTGATTTTCTTGAGAAGTTTCAAGAGGTAAATTTGTTACCCTCATTCTCCTCTATACTTGTATGTTTTTATTTTTTAAAATTGTGCTTATTTAATTTTCTCTTCTTACTTGAATGAAATTGAATAGGAATGGGAAGGGTGTTATCTTGCTTTTATTGTTGTGGTTTTACACCTAGGATACTAGAATCATGCTTGAAATGGAGGATTAGAAGTGGTTGAGCTAAAAACCTAAGAACCTAAATTCACAGGTCATTGTTCACTAAATTATAGGACTTGTATGGACTGAATTGGAAGTTTATGTCCCATGAAAGTTGTATCCCTTTTAATACTTGAAATTTAGCCACTGGTTTCACCTCAAACGGATATTTATAACTTAAGTTATGTCTATTTTACTAACAGGTGTTCTAGTTGTCACCTTAGGAGGTTGCCCTATTCCAACAGACATGAATTTTGATTTACTGAGACTTATGAGTGTAAAATTAAGACTTTACTCCTTCATAAAAGTTGTATGAAATTGTATGCCTGAAATTTAAAAATTAGTTTCATGTCAATAGCTTATGTGTAGCATGAGATATGGTCAAATTACTAAGGTATGTTTAGAGTGTTAGTGTAGTTGAGCCCTGTCAGAAACAACCACTGTAAACTGAAAACTAACACTATTCTATAGGGTATTTGAACTTAATTCTTCTATAAAAGTTGTAGATAAATGAATCTTTGAAATTTAGAAGCTAGTCTCATGTTAAAATATTAAATATATATCTTGAGTTATGGCAAAAACACAGAACCTTGTGTAATCTACTAGAAAATTTTCCTGTCATGACTTTGACCAACTTTATTGTACAACCTATCTTGAATTAGGCTTTGAACTCTTATCAATATTGTAGATAACTATGTTATTGAAATTTGGGCTTTGAACTCATGTCAAAACAGTCTATATAACTCTAGAAAATTCCAAAATACTGAACCTTGGTCATGTTCGCCATTAGGATTTTAAGTTAAGTGTAAGGTGAATGTGAGCTTAACATATTACCAAAAATGGATTAACAAAAAAAAAATGAGTTTAAATTCACACGAGATAAAATCAGAGAACTATAAGGTTCTACTAGCGTTTCATTATGTGTATAGATTTTTTCAAAAATCAACTTCAAGCATTGGAGAGAACAAACGTGGATGTAACAGGTAAGGGATGGACTATGTAGTAAGGATTACATCATAAACTTGTTTAACCTTATTTGTTGAAATTGTCTAAATTTTGTTATGATTAATGATTGTGATTTCCTTATATGCTTAATTTTGATAATAGTTTGCTTATGTGTTTGGTGGTGGAAATACATGTTTGATACTTCATTAAGACATAAATTGTGTTATATGATATGAAATGTCTTTGAGTGAGCATTTATGTGCTGGTGGTTTTTCATGAGAAAGTTTAGTGAAAATAAATTAAAATGATTGAATGATGGATTGAGAACCCTTATAAACTATATTAGGAAGTTTTCTGATTGCAACATGTATTTGAAAAATTTTGGACAGTCCGTATTACAGGGAAAACTCTATCAAAATTGTGAAAAATATTCAGACTTAGAATTTTTATTTTAATCATTCTCGAACAAAAGAATATGAGACTTTTTTAAGAAAAACTACTTAAGAACTCATACATTAGTCATCCAAAAACAGTATTTTGTGCAAAAAGGGGAATCAGAGACTATGAACTCTGGAAATACGATAGGGAGGCCCTGAGGGAGGACTTGGGGAAGGGTAGTGGTTAGAAGCCCTAAAAGACTTAGACTCGCTACCTGTTGTCAAAAATCCCATTGTATAAACTCTCTTGTACCTGGCTGTGCTCTTGTCGTATATCATGGTCAGTGAGCTACTAGGTTCAGCGTGGGTCTCAACAATCCCATGAGTGGATTTCCATACCTAGTAGTGTCAACTCCTGGCTACCCCAGCACTGATTTAAGAAATTATTCGGGCCCGCATGCATGGACATTTTAGGAAAACAAACTAGGATCATGCACCATCATCATCATTCATTTGGAATGCGATTGATCTATGAATGTTTATAATTTTTTATTTTAACGTGATGTATGAACTGTGGCTCACCCTATCATTTTTCTATTTTCTTTATTTTCTCTGTACCTGCGGTACTCATTGGACCTGATCGTTTACCACATGTAGCAGAAGGAGATGGCCCAAATTCCACACCAAATGAATATGACGATCAAGCTCATTAGCCCAGAGCCACATTAATGGCAGCACAATTGAGATAAATACACACATATTTTTGCAGGCATACTTACTATATTTTTTAGGAGAGCGACACCAGGACTCGGAGATGGTGTCCCTATTACCATAAGGACTAGACTAACCCTTGACTTAGATAATAATAATCTTTTTCAGCCTATACCACCATCAATTCCTCCTCCAGCTGAGGAGGAGGAAATGAATATTGATATTCTGGAGGATTATGATCCTTTAAACATTGATGAGTCTAACGACTCGGAGATGGACTCAGATGAAGGAGATTCATCTCCTGATTCTAAAGATATAGATTTGGAGTAGGACTAATACTACTTTGTTTGTTTTTCTGTATAGTGACAAAGGTTAGTCATAGGCATTTTTGTTGTACATAGGCCTTTATGGTACCAGATAAAAGCCACTCTGTTTGTTTAGTTGTGTTGCTTTGTAAGAAGTCATCCCGGTTGCCCTTATTATTTTGAAGAACTATAACTAATATTTTATCTGCATGTAATTATACTGCTAGGTGAAATGGTAATTCAGTTCTTCAGTATACAGTGCTGTGTAATGCGGGAAACTTATTGACCATTTTGCCTTTTGTATTACTATATAAGGATATCTAAACACTTATGAAAGTTTACCTTAAGTACTTTATACAACAACAAAATTCTGAAATGTGTTATTAAAAATTTACTTGTTAAAGTTTATTTTTGCAATTAATGGTTTAATACATTGATATTATGTATGATGGGAAGATTATTAGTATAAAAAAAAATTACTAAAAAAAAAATCGCTAATTGTCTAATTGAGGGTTTATAAAGTAGGATATTACAATGAAAATGATTCATACTTGATGAGTAGTTTGTTCATGTCAAATATGAGTGAAGAAGTCTCAATTGGATAAGAACGAAGAAGTTAAGTAACATATAAGTAAAAAGAAAAAAAATTAGAATTTAATGTTCTTAAAGTTCTTGGTTAAGTACAGGGTTTTAAGTTTACTTGTATAATTTATTTGAGAACTCAATCGTTATCTCTTAAGGCAACACCAGTTTGAAATCTCTATCAAGCATAATCATAAAACAACACATAAAGAACACATGTATAGAAAAAGAATTCATTTGAAATGACATAGAAACAATAG
Organism: Abrus pulchellus subsp. cantoniensis; assembly: GCA_024086825.1. Classification (NCBI taxonomy): domain Eukaryota; kingdom Viridiplantae; phylum Streptophyta; class Magnoliopsida; order Fabales; family Fabaceae; genus Abrus; species Abrus pulchellus. Next base: position 16,979,647 of record CM044050.1, read on the forward strand.
AAAGATCATAAGATTTATATAACATTATTATATAAGCTAATGTATAACCTAATGTTGTTTTAATTATAGAATGTGATGTATTTTGCATTTAAATTCTTATATTGTTAGGACAAATATATAAAATGGTTTAAACTATTATTTGGTAGAGAAAATATGAAATGATTTTGACCTAAATAAAGAGAAAAAAAATTAGCCAATATTCAAACTAGCAGCTAGTCAAACTTTGTTCTTAGATCAGAGATTAATTAAATTAATTATTATTATTTATCATATATAATTACATCAATAAAAAATATTTACAAACTCAAAAGCACACTATTTTCTTTTCTTTTAGTCAAATTGTACCAAGTTTTTAATTCTCACAATATCTTTCAACTAGATCCTCTTAGTCCAAATTTCTCAAAAATTTCTCAAGTTATAATCATAAATAAAAGATGAAAAAAGAATGATAGTAAAGAATGATTCATGTGATTAAAACTTCAAAAAACAAAGTTTGTATTTTGTCATTTTTATAGCTATATATTTATAAGTGACCATTATTTTATTAGGTATTTATACTAATTTCTATAAATATTGTGCAGTTTTATACAAGAAGGCTACAACTAGATTTTGGGTGCTTTTTGGGGCCCAAATTAGATGAATAATTAGGCTTCGTAACAGCCAACACGCCTATGCCCCAACAACAAGTACATGTATACATCAGTACACATGCATAGCTGGGCTTATGCTCATACACAACCGTTCTTAGTTGCGGGAAGTCCAAAGCAATATTAGAGATTTCCAAACCCTATTAAAGAGACTTGAGGGGCTGCAACTTAATAATCTTTTTGATATATCTCATACCTCACATTTCTTTTTACATCCTCAATCTTAGTTCTTTTCTTTTAATCGTTATGAAATTAATAGTTCATAAACTCTTTATGCTTTTTATTCCTTTTACCTTGCATAATCATTGGAGTAATAACTTAGGAAAAAGACTATTAACAATGCATTATCATTGGGTGTTAATAGATTTAGTATGAGTGGTTGGCATCATAAGGAAACCGAAATTGGAATTAATTTTAAAGTGAACATAGAGAAGTGTAAAGGTGAAACCATAAGCCCTAGGTTTTTATATATTAAGTTTAATGTTAGAAATTGCACTATTTTAATTTATTTTAGTTAAGTTTTATATTTAAATTTTTGTTTTATTTAATTTCACATCCTTTAAGTTTCAATAATTAGTTAAGAAATTCTTGGTAATTGGAAATAATCCTTGTGGGACGATGTTTTGGAAACTTATTTTAGAACACTATTACTTTTTAACGGGTATACTTGGCCACGAATAAGTTTTGGACGCCGTTATCAGGGATTGTTTTTAATAAAATCTTATATTTAATTGATTTGAGCAATTATTATTTTGCTTTAGTTTAATTTAATTTTATTTATTTTTATCTTTGCTTTTTTAATTATTTTGTTATTTTTTTTTATTTTTTATTTTTTTTCGTGTATGCTCACTCATTCTAAGTCTCTTGCAGAATTTATTTTTGACCAAGGAATTGAAAAGATTGCATGAAGGCTAAGAAAATAGTGTAGAAAGAAAAAGATTACAAAAAGAAGGACAAATCTAAGATTATATGACATCATTGCTAAAGGTGATAGTGGAAGCATTATAGCCCTTAATGTAAAAGCTAACAATTTTGAGTTGAAGTTTACTTTAATCAATTTAGTTCAAAATTCTACACTATTTGGAGGGCTAGCTGATGAAGACCCCAACTTCTATTTAACAAAGTTTCTCAGACTCAAGGACACCATAAAGTACAACGGTGTGACCAAAGATGTTGTAAGGCTCACTTTTTTCCATTCTCTGTCATGAAAATGGTGAACGCATGGTTCTCCACAACAATTCTCAGCCAAATACTTCCCTCCATCATAATCCGTTAAGCTTATGACAAAGATTTCTAACTTTCAACAATATGAGTTTGAATCTCTGTTTGAAGCGTGAGAACGATTCAGAGAGCTTTTGAAGAAGTGCCCACATCATGGCTTCCCCATATGAAAATAGATGCAAATTTTCTATAGTGACTCTTACATTCTAATAGAGTCACAATTGATGCACCAGCTAGAGGAGATGGTAGCCAGCAATTTTTAATGACATACAAACCCTAAACCCTCATAGGCGAAAAGGAAGGAAGTTGCTCTAATCTATCAAACAGAAAGCCAAAATTCAATAGCAAATAAGTTGGAGACTCTGTCAAAATAGATGAGATTTCTGTTAAGAGCACAAAATTCATCAACAAAATTCTCTACAACATAGGTAACAACTATAATTTAGGATGGTGTAATAAGCCTACCAATTTGTGGGAGAATGGCCAAAGAGGCCAAAGTTCAAATGCTTATCATCCTCCCTATATGAAACCTTAAGGAGCAAGACCAGAGAGGGGAGAAGTCTCAAACTTATCATCCTCCCTATATGAAACCTTAAGGAACAACAAAACTTTTGATTAGAATAATATGCCCAAGTAATGGACAAAAAGTTCTTAAAGATAAGTTCTAACATGAAATATCAGTCATTAGAAATAAAAACATAACTTATTAATCTTTTGAGTCAAAGAACCTTGAGAACACTGCCAATACAGCTAGAACCTAATCCAAAGGAATAATGCGATGCCATTACTCTTAGAACAGAGGCACATAGTTTCAAGATATAAACGCCCTTGCTTATTGATGAACACACCCCTACATTTGAAGAAGCACGACTGTGCTACGATAAGCACGTCCATGACGATGTAATAAGCACGGTCATGCATACTCAGATGCAAGGTCGTGCTTCAAACATAGAAACTGAGCAAAAGAAGAAAGAAGAGCCATTTGCATTGTCAAGGCCTTAACAACTCAAAATTCCTTTTCCTCAGAGGCTAAAGAGCAATCAAAGAGATCCATAGTTCAATAAGTTTCTAGAGATCTTGAACAAGTTACACATGAACATCTTTTTTGTGGAGGCTATCTCTCAAATGCCCAAATACACTAAGTTACTCAAAGAGATATTGAGCAACAAAAGAAAGTTGAAAGAATTTAAAATTGTGAGACTTAATGAAGAATGCTCAGCAATTCTTTTGAAAAAGCTACCCCCAAAGTTCAAAGATCTAGGGAGTTTTACTAGTTCTTGTACTATAGGTAACTCTCATTTTGATAAAACTCTATGTGATTTATAGGCAAGTATCAATGTAATGTCTCTCTCTATTTTTAGAAGGTTAGGTATACAAGAACTCAAACCTACCTCTGTGTCTTTGCAATTAGCAGATTACTTTATTACTTACCTAAAAGGTATAGTAGAAGACGTCTTGGTAAAGGTGGATAAGTTTATCTTCTCTGCTAATTTTGTGGTGCTTGACATGGAAGATGATGATGATGTCTCCATCATCCTAGGCAAACTCTTCTTGGCCATTGTAAGGGCTATCATAGATGTTCAAGAAGGAAAGTCCACTTTGTGGCTAGATGATGATGAGAAAGTCATTTTTCAAGTTTTTAATTATTTAAAGTACCATTCTAGACAAGAATCCTATAATTGTGTGAGCACTATGAATATTGCTTTTCCTTCTTCTATTTCTAGAAAGCATGAAACATTAAGAAGAAGGACAAAGAAGAATTAATCTGAGGATAAGGAAAGACAAAAGGCTCAAATCACTCACTGATAAACCCCCAAATTTGGAGCTTAAAATTCCTCTTCTTCATTTTAATTCCCATCCTCTTTCTCATTCCATGATTAACACTTCTAATGTGACATATGTTATGGGAGAAAAGTTACTGGAAGATAACTACACATCAACTCATGCTTCCTTCCCACCATAATCTAACAAGACCGTCAGACTTACAGGAGGCTACTTGGATTGTTTATTTTAGTTTTAGTTATGTTGCTTTGCTTATTTTAATTTTATTTTGTTTATTATTTTTTTAGATGAAGAATAACCATACTAAGAGCTCAAAGGACTTTAGTTAATCAATAACCATGCACTTTTTTTCAGACTTGTGTAATAAGCATGACAGTGCTTAGAGACATGCATGGCCGTGTGTGCCGTTGTAATAGGAGAATTAAGGCTTTATATTATGAGCATGGGTGTGCATACTAGTTAGCATGGCCGTGTTGATTCATTAGAGCTAGTGTGCCCATAGAATTCCAATTCAAAGTTCTCAATTAGGCACTTTCAATAAACTTACTAGGGAGTCCCTCTCTTTTCTATCTTAATTGACTTTATTGGATGCATTTAATTGTTCCAAACATTGAGAACAATATTTTACTTTAAGTATGAGGGAATTCCCAATAATATGATTGTTATTGCATTTTCTTAAGTGTCTATGTCTCTTTTTCATGATAATTTGAAACTTTTACCTTTATGAAACCTAATTTTCTTAGATAAAAGAGCATGTTGAGTGATTATCATTAGAATAAAGTTTTCATGTAGAAATTAATAATTAGCTAAGTTCCCTACTTTTTGCTCTATATTAAACTTTAATCCACAAATGTGAGTATTAAGCCTTAAAGAGAATTTTTATCCTAATTTTATTAATTATACTCATTATCTCATTATTTTATGTGATTATCCCCTTAGAATTTGTGCTGTAAAACTTGACTTGTAAGCAATTTGAGGCTACTATATTTTTATTACATGTTTTAATATGATTGAGACATATTAAGATTATATTTTTCTTGGCCTTCAGCATATTTGAGATAGATATACAACTAGTAATGAATCCACTTTTTACTAAATTTTTATACATCATTTATTACTTTTTATAGAAAAGAATAGACTTAGATAGTATAAATAAGATGAATATTCCAATTAGGCTAAATAATATATGTTTCTTAGTTTTTGGTTAATTTACATTGATTTAGATAGTTTATTTTACATGTTTTGATTATTTGAATAATGTGGCAGGAATCCCCAAGCTTATTTTGAAGAATTATTGTATTTTGAAGAATTTGAGGTGAAAGTAACTACTTTCAAGATTGATAGTGATAACTACAGCAAGCCACTTCCAGCAAAGGGACCAAAGTGATCACTTTCAAAGCTTAAAGTGACAACTACAGCAGCCCAGAATCCACTAAACCTGCGCGTGGTTATTATGAAAGTTCATAGTAATCACTCCAGAGCATGCAGAATTGAAGGTGTTGCATGTAGTTACTATCAAAGTTCATAGTGACAATTCTAGAGAGTCCAAAATGTCCCAGTACTGTGCGTGGTTACTATGAAAGTTCATAGTAATCACTCCAGAGAGGCAAAATCTAACTGATACTGCGCGTGTTTACTATGAAAGAATGAAAGTAATTACTTTGGAGGGCGCTAGCTTTAGTATAAATAGATTTTTGCCAAATTAGGGTAGGGAGTTCTTACACTTTTTGAACCTTTTCTCTTCTTTACTAAATTTAAGACATTTTCCAGAGCTTAGGGCAACCTTGGGTGATAGCCAAGGGTCCAACCTAGGGTTTGGTTTCTCATTTCTCTTGCTTTTACATTAATGCTAATGAGTTTTCTGCATTTCCCAACTGCGTTTTTGACCCCCATTTCCATGGAGGGCTAAATTTTGTGTAATCCTTAGTAAGTTCACACGGATTCTTGAGTTCCTTGATTTTAATGATAATATAATTTCTTTCTTATGAATTACTTCTTCCTTGTCTCTTGAATTGAATTAATAGTGAATAAGGGGGATATTGCTTAATTAACCCTAATTCATTTTAAGTAGATTCTAAACTAGGGATTGCTTAATCCTAGGTTTAATTCTAAGGTTGCGTAACTTTGGGATGAGAGATTAGAGCCTAGCAAATTGCGTAATTTTGTTAGGACCATAAGATTTATTTTCGCTTGTTAAATTAACCCAATTCATGGGAGAGAGGATGAATGTTAAATCTTGAGTGGAATGAGGATAGAATCTTTGTGGATGAACTAAGAATTGCTGCTTTCTATTGTTTGAATTAATTAAACTTGTTTGCTTGTTGCTCTTTATATTGATTTGAAACCACAAAACCCCTCCATTTTAATTGCTTGTCCAATTAATGCCTTCAACATGTTTAATGAAGAGTAATAGCCAATGTTTATGGGAGACAATCTAGGGTAACCCTAGTACTACATTAATTTGTTTAAATTTTGATAAGGATTTGCGACAAATCTTTTAAACACAACATGAGAAAGTTCCATCATCAAATTGGCGCTGTTGACGGGGAATATTGGTGTTGATTTTTCATAAACATGTTATTTGCTCTGTTTTCATTTTCGTTTTCTGCATATTTAGTGAATTCTCTTTTAACTTTTGCATTGTGAATACTTTAGTATAGTTGTAGTTTCATAGGTAAGTAGAGATATCTTGCATTTTGGTACAACCAATTGCTGTTTTCTGCATTTTCTGAATTTTGACTTTTGCAATTTAGTTTACCACTCTGCATGTTCGTTTGCTACACTCTACTCTGTTTTTGCTGCATAAATCTGCAGAATTTGTGCTTGTGTGTTGCTTATTTTCGTTCCATAGTTTGCAATTTCTTTCTATTTTTGCTGTTTGGCATTAATGCTTTATTTTACTGCACTTAGATGTTAGCTTTTTTTTTGCATAATTGTCATCTGAATTTTTCTGCATTTTTACTGGTTCATTAGTTTACTTTTCAATTTTCCATAACTAATTCTTAATGAATGATCAGATCAAATCTGGAAGATTTATATCCTCCAGATACTGAAATTGATAGGACATTCCATAGGAATCTTAGGAACCTTAATAGACAAAACGATGCACATACTAAGGAACCATCTTCACCATCTTCTCCATCTTCCATATATTCTTATCTGCATTCTTTAAATTCTAAATCTTTATAAATGGCAGAAAATGACCTGACACTTAAGGACCTTGCCGCGCCGGACGTGACTTACCAGACTTTGTATCCAATACCTGGATGTGGATGCCCCTTTTGTTCTTAAAACTGGCCTAATCCATCTTTTGCCTAAATTTCATGGTCTTGCAGGTGAAGATCCACATAAACACCTCAAGGAATTTCATATTGTTTGCTCTACAATGAGACCACAAGGTGTGCCTGAAGAGCATGTGAAATTGAAGGCTTTTCTGTTCTCTCTTATGAATTTGGCTAAAAATTGGCTGTACTATCTTCCACCTAGCTCTATTACAAGTTGGGACACCCTCAAGAGATTGTTCCTGGAAAAATTTTTCCCTGCCTCAATAAGAAAGGAAATATGTGGTATTAGACAGCTGGAGAGGGAAAGTTTGTATGAATATTGGGAGCATTTCAAGAGACTTTGTGCTAGCTACCCCCATCATCAGATAAGTGACCAACTCCTAATCCAATACTTCTATGAGGGCTTACACCCAATGGATAGGAGCATGATCGACGCAGCTAGTGGAGAAGCCCTAGTTGACAAGACTCTCGCTGCCACTAGAAACCTCATTAAGAAAATGACAGCTAACTCTCAACAGTTTGCTATAAGGCAAAATTCCATCATGTCTAGGAGTGTCAATGAAATTCAAACTTCAGATTCACACAAGCTGGAGCATAAGCTAGATGAGTTGGCTTCTATGGTAAAATAGTTGGCATCCATCCAAAAGAATTCTGCTGCATATACATCTCCACCTCCATATATTCTAGCCATGCTTTGTGGGATTTGTTCATCTACGGATCATTTTACTGATAGTTGCCCCACATTGCAAGAAACTGAATCTTCGGAAGGTAATCCTCAAGCTTATGCTGCTAATATTTATGCTAATAAATTTCCTTTTCAGCAACCGCAGCAACAACAAAGCTGGAATTTATCTTCCAATAGATATAATCCTAGTTGGAGGAACCATCCTAACTTAAGGTGAGGAGGAAATGCACAGCATCAAGGCTCTAGCCAACCAACCAACAACCATTTCCAACCGCATCAAGTTGGACAAAGCAAGCCATATTCAGCCCAGCAACATCACCATCCATCATCTTCATCTCAACAGCACTGTCAAGCATCCTCTTCACTAGCTCCTGCACCTCAAAAGAGTGAGTCATCCTTGGAAGACCTTGTGAAGCAACTCACTATGAATAATCTCAACTTCCAGCAGCAGAGTCAAGCTTTCTAACAACAGACTCAAGCAAGTATTAAGACCTTGAAAAATAAAATGGGTCAACTTGCTTTATCCCTGAATTAACTTCAATCTCCAGGTTCAGGCAATCTCCCTGCACAAACTGTAACAAACCCAAAGAATGTGAGTGCCATTACCTTGAGATCTGGTAAGGTGATGTAAGAGCTAGAAATGCCTAAGGAGAAGAATCCTAGTTACACTTTAGCTGCAGAAAATGAAGGAGGAGAGGTTGGGAGCCAAGAGCAGCTTGCACCTATGCCCACACTATGTCAACCAAAAGTGGTAGACAAAGAGGAGAGGTCCATTCCTATTCCGTTTCCTCAAAGAATGGTTCAGCCTAGTAAGAAGCAAGAAATGGTTGACAAAGAAATTCTGGATACTTTCAGAAAGGTTGAAGTCAATATCCCCTTGTTAGATGCTATCAAGCAAATCCCAAAGTATGCCAAATTCCTTAAGGACTTATGCACTCATAGAAGGCGACTAAAGGGTAATGAAAGAGTGAACATAGGGAGAAATGTATCAGCTCTTTTTGAGAGGCAGAAAACTTCCATGCCTGAGAAATGCAAAGATCCAGGGACGTTTACTATTTCCTACATTATAGTCAACAATAGGATAGATAATGCCATGCTTGATTTAGGTGCATCTATTAATGTTATGCCTTTATCTATCTTCACATCTTTGTCTCTTGGACCATTGCAGCCCACAGGTGTCATCATCTAGTTAGCAAATAGGAGCACCACTAATCCAGCCGGCCTTATGGAAGATGTTATAGTGAGAGTGAATGACTTGATCTTTCCTGCTGACTTCTACATCTTGGACATGCAAGAAGAAGAGCCAATAAAACGAGCTGCACCAATCATCTTGGGGAGGCCATTCTTGAAGACGACTAGGACCAAAATTGATGTGTATGTTGGAACTCTCACTATGGAGTTTGGAGAGAGTGTGGTTCACTTCAACATACTAGATGCTATGAAGCACTCACCTGAGGAGCATTCAGTTTTTCACATTGATGTTTTTGATAGCTTGATAGATGATAGTTTTGTTGAATTTTTAAGAGACTCTTTCGTTGATTTTTCTGATTGTGTAGATACCATAGATACTAAAATTTGTGAATATTGTACGAATTCATCTTTGTGTGATATTTGTATTGTTGATTTTTCTAGATTTAGATTCTGCAACTTCTGACATTAATGACATTGAAAAATCAAAAGGGATAGAATGGGGTTCATTGAGTACAGCAAGTGTAATTGAATCTAACCCTTGTGGTTTAAATGTTGCAGAAATCATTTCAAATGAAAGTGCTAAAACACTGCCTTCAGTTGAGCAGCCTCCACCTTGGAGCTTAAACCCCTGCCTAAGCATTTAAAATACGCTTATTTGGAAGCAGGTGAGAAGTTCCCTGTGATCATATCCATTGAGCTTGATGAGGACCAAGAGAAGCAGTTGCTCGATGTGATTCGGAAGCATAGAAAGGCTATTGGATGGACCTTGGCTGACATCCCTGGAATCAGCCCTTCCCTGTGCATGCACCGGATTTTGTTGGAAGAAGGATCCAAGCCAGTAAGACAGCCCCAAAGGAGGGTAAATCCAATCATATTGGAGGTGGTGAAGAAGGAAATCACCAAGCTACTCCAGGCAGGCATCATCTACCTGATATCAGATAGCACATGGGTGAGCCCAGTGCAGGTGGTGCCCAAAAAGTCAGGGATTACAGTAGTGAAGACTGAGAAGGATGAGCTTTTGCCCACTAGATTGCAGAACAGCTGGAGAGTCTACATTGATTATAGGAGGCTCAACAAGGCGACCAGGAAAGACCACTTTTCTCTACCTTTCATAGATCAGATATTGGAGCGACTGACAGGTAAGTCTCACTACTGTTTCCTAGATGGATTCTCTGGTTATTTTCAAATATGCATAGCTCTTGAGGATCAAGAGAAGACCACTTTTACATGCCCATTCGGTACATTTGCATATAGAAGAATGTCATTCGAGCTTTGCAATGCTCTCAGTACATTTCAAAGATGCATGTTAAGCATATTTTCTGATTTGGTTGAGCATTGTATTCAAGTATTCATGGATGACTTCACTGTATATAAGTCATTATTTTCTACATGCTTAGGAAACTTGGATAGAATTTTACAAAGATGTATAGAGACTAACCTTGTTTTGAACTTTGAGAAATGCCATTTTATGGTTAAGCAGGGGGTAGTCTTAGGTCATATAATATCTGAAAAGGGAATTGAGGTAGATCATGCTAAGCTTAATGTCATTTCACAGCTTTCTTACCCCTCTTGTGTGTGAGAGGTGCATGCATTTCTTGGCCATACAGGTTTCTACAGGCGCTTTATCAAGGATTGTCTTAAGACAGCCTTGACCCTAACCCCCATCATTTAGCCACCAAATTGGACACTTCCATTTGAGCTCATGTGTGACGCATCCAATTTTGTTATGGGTGTTGTTTTAGCACAACAGTTTGGTAAGGATCCACATGTCATTTATTATGCATCTAGGACTTTGGATCTTGCACAATGTAACTATACCACAACTGAAAAGGAACTATTGGCCATAATATTTGCTTTGGATAAATTTAGATCATACTTGCTAGGGTCAAAAGTTGTGATGTTTACTGATCATTCTGCTCTTAAGTTCCTTTTAAAAAAGAGAGATTCAAAGCTAAGGCTAATAAGGTGGATGCTTTTACTTCAAGAATTTGATGTAGAGATAAAGGATAGAAGTGGAGCACAAAATTTGGTGGCAGATCATTTGAGCAAGATAGAGGGAGTCCCTGAACTCACTCCTCTAAAAGATGATTTCCCTGATGAGCAACTATTAGAGTTATGTACTTCAAAATTGCCTTGGTTTGCTGATATTGTAAATTTTACAGTTGCGGGAGTTTTTCCAGCAGATACACCAAGGAGTAAAAGGGAAAAGATCAAGACTGATGCCAAGCATTACCTCTGGGATGACCCCTATTTGTGGAAGTTCTGTAGTGATCAAGTGATTAGGAGGTGCATTCCTGAGGAAGAACTACATCAGTTTTGCATTTCTGCCATGCATCCACTGTAGGAGGCTACCTTGGGCCCCAAAAGACTACAAGGAAAGTACTGGATACAAGTTTTTATTGGCCTACAATCTTCAAGGACTCTTGGCAAGTGTGTTCTACTTATGAGAGATGCCAAAGAATTGGAGGGGTAATCACCTTGAAGCATGAAATGCCTCAACAATCCATTTTATACTGTGATGTATTCGACATTTGGGGTATAGACTTTATGGGTCCTTTTCCTCCTTCCTTTGGTTTTTTATATATTTTGCTTGCTGTATACTATGTCTCTAAGTGGGTAGAGGCTAAGCCCACAAGAACTAATGATTCAAGAGCGGTTGCAGATTTTGTACGTATTCATTTGTTTTGTAGGTTTGGAGTACCTCAAGCTTTGATCAGTGACCAGGGTACCCACTTCTGCAATAGAACCATTGAGACTCTACTGAGAAAGTATGAAGTAGTGTACAAAGTATCTACACCTTATCACCCCCAAACCAATAGGCAGACTGAGCTCTCCAACAGAGAAATTAAGAAGATTTTGGAAAAGATTGTTCAGCCAAATAAGAAAGACTGGAGCAAGCATCTTGACGATGCTCTTTGGGCTCATAGAACAACATACAAGGCTCCTTTGGGAATGTCACCTTACAGAATTGTCTATGGAAAAGCCTGCCACCTCCCACTAAAAGTAGAACATTGTGCTTATTAGGCAGTGCGAGCCTGTAATATGGACATAGACAAAATTGGAGAATAAAGGAAATTGCATTTACAAGAATTAGAGGAACTTTGCCATGAACATATGAAAACTCCAGAATTTATAAGGAGAAAACAAAGGCCTTTCATGCTGGAAAAATAGCAAGGACAGAGTTTTTCATAGGTCAAAAAGTTTTGCTGTTCAATTCTCGTTTGAGGCTCATGCTTGGAAAACTCATATCTAGGTGGATCGAACCTTTTATTGTGACCATCATTTCTCCCTACGAAGCAGTGGAGGTAAAAAGTGAATCCACAAACAAGGTTTTTAAAGTGAATGGCCATCACTTAAAGCCTTTCCATGGGAATCCTACACTTGAGGCCAATGTGGAGGAAGTTTTCCTAGAGCAACCTCCAGCAGTTCTAGATTCTTTAGTTATTTTGGAGTGAGAGCTCCATAAAATGTCAAGCTAGTGACGTTAAAGAAGCGTTTTGTGAGAGGCAACTCATAGTTTTTATAGCATTTTCTAGTTCTCTTTTAATTTCAATAAGCATTCTTTCATTTGAGCTGTGTTACTAGTCATGTTGCTTAGTTCATGTTGCACAAAATTTTGTTCAACACTTGACTCATTTTATTTGATTGATGATTTGTTCATAATTTTTGTAGAGGAAAAATTGCTTTATTTGGACTTAATTTATGCATATATTCATGGAAGTCCAAGTAAAGAGGAAGGAATAATAATTTCCATGGCACCAAGCATTCACTTTAGAAAGAATTCTGAAGTTTGCCATGAAGGTAATCACTTTTCCAAGCCATAGTGGCCACTTTCCACCAAGGTATGTGACTTTACTCTCTGTAGTTCTCACTTTCAATTTCCATAGTGACGACTTTGAAGGCTTTTAATTTCATTGGTCTGCGCATAACTACTATGAAAGTTCATAGTAGCCATGCGCAGCACTATGGAAAAATACACATGAAGGGCGCCTTTGTAGTGGTCACTTTGAACTTTCATAGTAACCACTACAGAAACCATGTTTGAACAGTTAATGCGCGTAGTTACTATGAAAGTTCATATTAACCACGCGCAACCTCTTTTGAATTAACTGAGAAAGGCGCCTCTAGAGTGGCTACTATGATTCTTGAGAGTAACCACGCCCAATATTTTTATATAAATAGAGCCCCTTTTCACGTTCACTCTCACTCTTCATTTCTGAGAAATTTTCACTCTTCTTCCAATTTCTTGAGCACTCACTCCCTAGAATTCAATTCCTTGCATTTGAACGTCAATTCCCTGCACTTTTGCACTTGATTTGAACTCCAATCCAGGTAATTTCCTCTTCCTCACTCTCTGCGTTAGGGTTCTTCATTTTTCAATTGGGGATTTTTTATTAGAACCAATTTTAGTTGAAATTACTGGTTAGATTCAGTTTCTGCAGGGATAATTATATGATTTTAAGTTAGTACGGTGATGTGTGTGCAAATTGGCATGCTTGAACCCTAGGGTAGCTACTTTCATAATTCGTAGTGATTACTCTGTATGTAATGCTGAAATTTTGCTTCCCCTAGGTTCGTTTTAGTCTGGAATGTGATTTCTATGCATTGAAATTCCAATTCTCATGATTAGAAATCAATTTGCATTTTTCTTTGTGAATTTGAAGTGCTTTTGCTCTGGAGTAGTCACTATCAACATTCATAGTAACTACTCTCTGTGAATATATTGTGTTCTGCTCATTTCATACACTCATTGCTGATCTGATTCAGTTGCACTACCATGTAATTACATTGTCACTCACTCCTTGTTTTGAATTCTAGAAATATGATTTGAAATTAGACCCATATTGCTGCACATGCTTTTTACCTTAGCTGATCTAGTTGAATTCATCCTATGCATAGTTGTTTCCTGCATATTACATGTCACAGATTGATTCATAAGTTGGGAATTCATTTGTTGGATCCAAATGTACTATGTGTTTAAATTTTACATTCAACTAGTATCAAATGAACCTCTTTTTCAGACCATAATTCAATATATGACATGTGCTTTTTTGCATTTTAAACACATGAATTATGGATTTCATTTTGAAACTGTTTTTGCTATCATAGCAGTTACCTGCCAACACATAGTAATCACTTTACTGGACCTAATTTGTTGCTTGAATTTGCAAGTGTTATGTGTCTATATGTTATTTTCTTACTGCTAAACTTCATTAAAAGTGTCCACTTTCATAGTGGTCACTTTTATCATTTCAATATTACAAAAACTGGTATAATTCACTTCATAGTGACCACTCTACATGTGCCTAAATGTCTGCTCTTTCACTGTCAAAGTAGTTACTATCAACTAGCTAGTAGTTATTTTTGTATGCAGAATTACTCTGATTTGTCTCAAATTTTCTCTGATTCATGCACATTTGCTGTGAAATTATGCCCACACACTACCTCTGCATTCTGTCATGCTTTATTGGCAAAGTAACTACTTTCATTCATCATAGTAGCTACTTTCTTCTGCAATAGTGTTGTAAGTTGCTTGAATTTTCTCTCTTTCATTTCCAAATGGTGTGAAATTCTTGCTACTTGGTTAATTCTACCCTATCATTCATTTATCCCTTTTTCTATATGCAGATTAATGGCAAACACTCCTAGAAAGAACGCACTTAGGACCTACCCTCAATTTGAGCAGGAAATCCAGAAAAGGGGGTGGGATTTGTTTACCACATGTGCTGGGCATGGGTGGAAGGACATCACCCAAGAGTTCTATGCCAATGCCTTCAAGGTTAAGGGAGATGATTTCCCCTACAGGCACTCCATGGTAAGAGGCAAGGTGATAGACTTCAACCTGCCAATATCCAAAGGATCCTCAACATTCCTCTTCCTGAAAAGAGGCCTAGATAGCTGGACTACACTACTTTCAGCTATTTGGAGGAGAAGGACTACAAGCCAATCCTTCAAGCAATATGCAAGGCTGGAGAGAATTGGAAATTTGACATGAAGCTTCAACCCAAAAATTTGACTACAAAGCACCTCGTTCCACCTGCCAAAATCTGGAGCATTTTCATCCTGAGCTCCTTCATGCCAGTCATGCATTCATCTACCCTGGCAGTGAAGAGAGCAGAGCTAGTTTATGCTATCATGACAGGGATGCCCATCTATGTTGGCGATGTTATTAGCAATGCCATCATGGAGATCCTAGCTAGGAAGAAGGATTATATGGGTTTTTCCTCCATCATCACTATGCTCTACCAGGATGTTGGAGTTGACTTTGGGAAATATCAACAGAAAATTAGAGCAGCTCCCTGCAATCACCATAGCTATGGTGAAGGAGTTGTTTAAAGCTAAGAAGAGCTTAGCCCTAGAGGTGCCTCCCCAAGCTGCAGGAAAGAAAGGCTTCCCTTCCAACATGAAGGACCAGCTGAAGGAAATAGCTCTCCGACAAGATGCTATACATGCTGGTCAAAAGGCACTCTGACCCTCACAGAGACTATGTTGCTCAACATAGGGAAGAAGGTGGAGATGAATATTGAACAGATCTACTATGCCCCCACCTTCTCAGGCCCTTATCTTTGAGTATCTGTTCAGAATAATCTTTCCCCTTTCACACCTACAGCAGAAGAGGAGGAGGAAGAGGAAGATAGTAGCTCAGAGAGGGAGCAAGTACCAGATCCAACAACAGCAGCAGAGGAGCAAGATGATGAGGACACCGATACTGATGCAGCTGATAATAACCTCTCCTCCAGCTCTGATGAGGATGCAATTGAGCTTAAAATTTCTATTTCTGTCATTTATTTAATCTTTTCTTTCATTGTACATATTTTTTCTGCTAATTTTCCTGTAATTAGTACACTTTTCCATTTATTTTCCCTGCCTTTAATTTCCCTTTATTGCTTCTACTCTGAACAACAACTTAACTCTTTTATGCTATATATATATATATATATATATATATATATATATATATATATATATATATATATATATATATATATATATATATATATTATCTAAGTTTGAGTTATTTTGTTCTGCTAGTGCTGAATTTATTGTCTCTTTGTGCAGAGAATGCCCTCAGTTCCATTAAGAGGAGCATCAGTTTTTTTGCTCATCAGTTGAGGCACTATCATTCATGAAAGAGGGGTGAAGTTCTTTGCCTCTATTTCATATACTCTTAACCTCATTTTTCGTGCACAATTATACATCAAAATACAAAAATATATCTTTGTTCTTTCTCTTTTTCATTGAATCCAATTTTGTAATTCCAATTCTAGACTCTTACTGCAATTTTCATTCAATTCATGAACACACTCTACTTTTGTAAATAATTTTCTCTCTATGCCATGCTGAATATCTTTTCTTGCAAGGTGATTTATCCTCACATGATGTTAAGTAGTTATCACCATTTTTACCATGGTAGAGAATTGAGCCCCTAATTTCCTTTCTGTGTGTATGTTCTATGTAATTTTGCATCTATCTTCTAGAACTTGTCCTATTTCTTAATTGAATATGCATTATGCAATTTTTATCTAGATGATTGAGGCCTCCTTTACACACACACACACCCACTCACCATTGCCCACCTTTGCACCTTATTTCATTACATCCCCTTCTTTTGCCAAACTTAGTTTGCCAAAACATTTTTCTTTCCATCAAGAATGTATTTCTTTTGAGTAACATCAAGAGTGAATGCAAATACTAAGTTTGGAGTGTTGATTTTGACGGTAGTTGCTTGAGGACAAGCAACCTCTCAAGTTTAGGGTGGTGGACATCATACATGTTACTAATATATGTCGAAAAAAATTTTTGCTTAAATTTGAAAAAAAAGAAAAGAAAAAAAAAAGAGTGGTTATCAAAGTCCAAGAAATCATAAAAGAAATAATGAAAAAGGAAAGAAAATAAAATGGAGCAAGGTCCAAGAGATTGAAGAAATCTTCACATAATGAAAAATGATGAAAAACAAGGTGAAAAAAAAATGCTTGAACCTCTTAGGCTACCTCATTTGATGCATTTCATTCTAATTGTAAGGATTCCCTTATCTTGAAAACCCACTTGAGCTTTTGACCCTCCTTGATCAAATTGAACCTTACCTATCCCTATTTGTGACCAACCAAGTCCTTTTGATAGGTAAATCATTATATTAAAGCAAAGGAGATTGAGAATATGGGCAAGCATATGGTAGGGTAGAGCAATTTGCCTGTATTGAGGGAAAATACCTAGCCTGAAACATTGACGAGTGAAGAGTGAAACACTACCTTGTGAGCTAGATAATGTCTTTGCATTGTGTGAAGTATGATAAACCTTGTTGAATTTTTGTTTCACTTGTATGGGACTTTGCATAAAATTAATTGATACGAGTGTACTTTCTTTGTTGAATGACTCCATGATTTTGAAATGGAGGAAGTGTATATTAGAGTTGAAAGATTGGAACAGAAAAAAATTTTGAGAAAACTTTTTTTTGGATAAGTCTAACCCTTTTTACTTAAGTCCTTGAATTTTGGTTTGCTTGAGGACAAGCAAAAGTTGAAGTTTGGGGTTGTGATGAATCCACTTTTTACTAAATTTTTATACATCATTTATTACTTTTTATAGAAAAGAATAGACTTAGATAGTGTAAATAAGATGAATATTCTAATTAAGCTAAATAATATAGGTTTCTTAGTTTTTGGTTAATTTACATTGATTTAGATAGTTTATTTTACATGTTTTGATCATTTGAATAATGTGGCAGGAATTCCCAAGCTTATTTTGAAGAATTATTGGATTTTGAGGAATTTGAGGTGAAAGTAACTACTTTCAAGATTGATAGTGACAACTATAGCAAGCCACTTCCAGCAAAGGGACCAAAGTGATCACTTTTAAAGCTTAAAGTGACAACTACAGCAGCCCAGAATCCACTAAACCTACGCGTGGTTACTATGAAAGTTCATAGTAATCACTCCAGAGCATGCAGAATTGAAGGTGCTGCGCGTAGTTACTATCAAAATTCATAGTGACAACTCTATAGAGTCCAAAATGTCCCAATGCTGCACGTGGTTACTATGAAAGTTCATAGTAATCACTCTAGAGAGGCAAAATCCAACTGATGTTGCGCGTGTTTACTATGAAAAATGAAAGTAATTCCTTTGAAGGGCGCAACTTTAGTATAAATAGATTTTCGCCAAATTAGGGTAGGGAGTTCTTACACTTTTTGAACCTTTTCTCTTCTTTACTAAATTTAGGACATTTTCCAGAGCTTAGGACAACCTTGGGTGACAGCCAAGGGTTCAACCTAGGGTTTGGTTTCTCAATTCTCTTGCTTTTACATTAATGTTAATGAGTTTTTTGTATTTTCCAACTGCGTTTTTGACCTCCATTTCCATGGAGGGCTAAATTTTGTGTAATCTTTAGTAAGTTCACACAGATTCTTGAGTTCCTTGATTTTAATGATAATATAATTTCTTTCTTCTCATGAATTACTTCTTCCTTGTCTCTTGAATTGAATTAATGGTGAATGAGGGAGATATTGCTTAATTAACCCTAATTCATTTTAAGGAGATTGTAAACTAGGGTTTGCTTAATCCTAGGTTTAATTCTAAGGTTGCGTAACTTTGGGATGAGAGATTAGAGCCTAGCAAATTGCGTAATTTTGTTAGGACCATAAGATTGATTTTCGCTTGTTAAATTAACATAATTCATGGGAGAGAGGATAAATGTTAAATCTTGAGTGTAATGAGGATAGAATCTTTGTGGATGAATTAAGGATTGTTGCTTTCTATTGTTTGAATTAATTAAACTTGTTTGCTTGTTGCTCTTTATATTGATTTGAAACCACAAAACCCCTTCATTTTAATTGCTTGTCCAATTAATGCCTTTAACATGTTTAATGAAGATTAATAGCCAATGTTCATGGGAGACAATCTAGGGTAACCCTAGTACTACATTAATTTGTTTAAATTTTGATGAGGATTTGCAACAAATCTTTTAAACACAACATGAGAAAGTTCCATCATCAACTAGCTGTCCACTTTGAGCTTTATTGATTATTCTTTGTTCTTTGCAATGAAATTATAAAATATTTTGATGACCTTGAGTTTATAAATGAAACAATTGGGTTGTTAAATTATTTGTTAAATTCTCCTCTTCTCTTATTTGTAAAAAGAAAGAAAATACATGTAAATATAAAAGAGAATAAAAATACCAAAAAAAAAAAAAGATTACAAATGAATAGAAGGATGAAAGAGTAAAGAAATTGATTGAATATGGAATATAAAAAATTACTCTAAGAGCTTTATTTATAAACTTAAGAGATGTTTGTAATTTTTATGATTTATTACCCCTTTATATATCTATTCCCTTCATTTATCTCACCTCAATTATCATAACTATTTGGCCATATTAAAACCTGCAAAAAATTTTCTAATTTTTACTTACATTTAATTTAATTAGTGAAGAGTCAGTTTATGGTCAAGCCTATGGTAATACACTTCTCTTTTAGAGGAACTAAGTGATATCTCATTTGATCCTAGATACTTAGAGAGAGAGGAAAGTAGAGCATCTTAGTTTTATGTTTGAACAAGATGTTATAGAACATAAGATTCTAATTGGGAAACCTTTTGATTACTTATACTCAATAATATTACTCCTTTTGTTCTTTTTATCTCTCTTTGTCTCAAATTCCTTATTATGGTGATCTATTTCGAGTTGTTCCCTTATTTTTAGGTAGGACTTTGCTTGAAAGCAAGCAAATCTCAAGTATGAGGAGTTGATAAGTTTGTATTTTGACATATTTTTATAGCTTATATATTTATGAGTGATTATCATTTTATTAGGTTTTTACACTAATTTCTATACATATTGTGCAGTTTAATGTGAGATGACTACAACTAGATTTTGGGTACATTTTGGGCCAAAATTAGATGAAAAGTTGGACTTTGCAACAACTAGCACGTCCATGCCCTAACAGCAACCATAGGAATACTTCAATACATTGCACAACTGTGCTTATGGTCATACACGATCGTGCTTACTTGTTGAAAGTCCAAATCTAAAGCAATGTTAGAGTTTTCAAACCTTATTAAAGAGACTTGAGGGGCAACGACTTAATAATCCTTTTGATATCTCTAAAACCTCACATCTATTTTTACATTTCCAATTTTGGTGTTGGTCAGTCGCTAACGACTATTAGAGCTTTGGAAACGTGTCTTGGACCAAGAGCTCTTCTCGCCTTTTCTCCATTGGAAACTCCTCTAGTATGCATTTACTTTTCGATTACTATGGATTGATTTATTATTTTGGTTTTCTTTTATATTATGTCTAGCTAAATCCATAGTTATGGCTATTTTATGCATTATTTTCATGACTTTATGATATCTTTATGATTTATGATAATTTTGTATTTTTGCTTTTAATTGGTGTCTATCCTATTGCGCTATATTTGTGTGTTAAGGATCCATAAAAGGAAAAGCACTTGCCATTCATTGGTTATGAGGGGCATCCCGAAAACATCCTGGTCGAGATATGGCTTTCAAATTAAGTTTCGAATTATTGGATGCTGTAAAGGGAAAAGACTCATAGAATAGCAGAGGCAAATTGAGTTTTTGCACATTTTCATTAATCCAAAAACATGATCTATATACACACATAGACCCATGGATCCATACATCTTGATCGAAAAAAAAATTGGAATTGATCAATATATCTCTCGAAACAAACAAAATGGAAATGAAATATCATAATTAATTATATTGTAAGTGATCGTACCACGTATAGTTAATAAATTTATAGAGTAAAATGAGACAGAGGATTAGGTGAACTAAACTTAGTTCTTTTTCAATTGTTATTAAATTAACAGCTCATAAACTCTTTATGCTTTCTCTTCTTTTTACCTTACATGATTATTGATGGTAGTAACTTAGAAAAAAGACTAATAATAATGTATGATCATTAGGTGTTAATAGATTTTTGTATGAATGGTTGACAATTATAAGGAAATCATAATTGAAATTAATCTAAAAGTGAATATATAGAAGTGTAAAAGTGAAACCATAAGCTCTACGTTCTTCTCAATTAAGTATATTTTCAGAAGCTGTACTATTTTAATTTCTTTTTAATTAGTTTTATATTTAAATCTTTATTTTATTTAATTTCACATCCTTTAAGTTTAAACAATTAAATTATGAAATTTTTTGTAATTAAAAACAATCCTTATAAGACAATATTTTAAAAATTTATTTTAAAATCCTTTATTATTTTTTGACGGATACACTTGCTTACGAACAAAAGGCAATGACAAGTTAATAATTCTACTAAACATACATGTGGAACAAGATAAATTATTCAACACAAAAATGACTATCATAATAGAATTGCATACATAAAGGACAAATAAAATAAGATATAGAATTTGGACTCTTACACAATAAAATTAACTTAACATTTTTGTGAAATAAATGAAAATAAGTTTATTTGATTATCTATTAAGAAAATTAGCAAAGAAATTGCAATAATTTAGATAACATTCTTATCCTTTAAACCTATTACTAATGAATTTCATTGATTTCACATATTATTTCTCTAGGGATTGGGAATGAAACATGTTGAAGCTATATTTACATATTGTGTTTGTCATCCTCATACATCTTGCATAGTCATCTTTTGGTATATTAAATGAGGAGACGCTTAACATGTTTCAAATGTGCCAAATGAGTATAAACATTTGCATGATAAAAAGGTGATAACAATTTTTTTTTTTTACCAAATTTCAATCATACTTTTTTGGAATAATGTATTATATATTTTTAAACCATAAATTTCCTAATATTAGAATTTTTTGGATAGCTAGACTTGTTCATTATATAATTTAAGTTTAGGATTTTTTAAAATTATTTATTAAAAAATAGGGTTGATCAAAGCTGCTTTTGGTCAAATTTTATAAAATAATTCAATGCTAGGTGAGTTAAATTATGTCGTATTATTAGAAATAATGATTGTTAAACTAAGTATCATATTCACACTAAATCTAATATTAACCATAATAAAAAAGGAGAGTTGAAAGTTAATTGATTGTTATTAAAAAAGTAGAACAAAGAAAGTTAGGAATAATGAGTGATAAATCAATTTTTTATTTAATTTAATAACTGAAATATTACAACTTACTAATTATTATATTTCAATTTTATTTTTGTTTATAATTTTATCTAAAATAATTAATGAAACACTAATTAAATTATAGAAAATTTTTATTGTAACACACAAAATATTTATTGAATTCAAATTAGTTAATCATACATTTTCTAATTCTAATAAACTAAATTTCATTCGAACTTATACATGAAGTTAAAACCATCTAAATATGATTCTTAATTTTAATTTAATAAATAAAATCAAACATTATTGTGATTAAAAATTTAATATAATTTTCATTTAAAATTTTTAAAAGTAAAAAAATTCAATTATTTTAAATCTAAACATCAAATTTTAGTTATAATACAATATTTTTAATAAAAAACCTAATTTCATATATTATTTGTAAAAATATTTTTAAAATTTTAATTTTTTAATTTTAAATATTTAAAATTATTTCATATGATAAATTTATTAAAAATCTCTCACATATTTATAGTTTTAGAAAAAAATTTAATAATTTAAGAGTTTAAGTAAATTATAAGTTATGATGAAATTAACTTTAAACAATTTTATAAATAAAATTTTAATAGCTCGAAGAAAAAAAAATTGTAATTACTCTTAAATCAAATTAAATAAAATAGTGTAATTAAATATTATTATTGTTAAAAACTAAAAGGTAATTATGAAAGTGAAACCCTACAGGCAATCCCCAAATGCAAAATCCTTCTTGTTAATACTTACCGGTTCCGACTGAGGAGGCACCCCGTCGCTGTTGGCTTTGTGGTCGTTGCAGTCTCGTTGTCACCTGTAAAGCTTTCATTGCTCTTCTGAACTTGAGTTTGTGTTTTTTGGTTCCTTAGATTCGTAATCGTTCATGCCCTCGAATCGTTGCGTGTGTTTGTTGTGATCTGCACATTTGAGAATTTTCCTTTTTTTCCACTTTAGTGTTCATTATGTGATTGACAATTTGATACATGCACTGGTACGCTTACACTTCAGTATACGTGCATATTTTCTAAACCAAAATAGTAGCAATGACATATATTGTAGCACTTGAAATGAACTTTTACTTGCCAGGGTCTTATATATTTTCTAGTTTAAGTTTAAGGAGTTGCAGAATGGAAATTTGTAATGTAATTACATTCAATCTAGTAATGATTACAAACTGTAGAGCTGTCTTTCATTGAAGTACTGATTAAGCTAAAGTATCAAGTCTGCATTTGTTTGGGGTTGCAACTACTGCAGCTATGTCTGGTCAATTAATATACATAGGGCAATCATGTTGTTTTGGTTTGAATTTTATCATTTTTGTTCATTTCAATAGACCCAGTGTTGATTGATCATTGAAGAACAGAGTATTGATATGGAATGGTTTGTTGCTTATGCGTTTGTCCTAGTTGTTGGCATAGACAAACTTATCAAAATCATGTTTGCATTTATGTTATTAATTTCAAGTTTGAACTCCGTTATATTCTTGTTTGCTGCTACAATAGACAAACTTGTCCTTAGGATTCTGAATGTATGAGATTATACATCTTGTGCAGGTTTAGATTGGCTTACTGGCCTACCAATATGAAAGCTTGCTGGCCTATTTAATTTGAATTTGATAGGCTTTGTGGCTTATTTATTTCATCTATTTAAGTTGTCAGGTTCATTTATATATATAGGCCTTCTGGTTTTTCATAGGCTTTATTATAAAATAGGCCCTTTAATTGGCTTTCAAGCTAGGTCATGCTTGTAAACGAGCATGGCCGAGCCTATAAAAGGCCTTTAACGGGTAATTGGGGCAGGCTCAAGCCAAGTAATGTGAAACCAGGCTAGGCTTGAGCATTGCATAACCTGGCCTGTCCTGTTTCCACCCGTGTAATAAAAAAGAAACATGTCAGTTAATTGTGTGTTGGGTAGTGACTGAGAAATTGCTTGCAGCTGCAGGTTCCCTTTGTGTTTGAATTTGATGGCTGTTTCTTATGTTCACATGGTTCAATCTGCCAGGGGTTTCCACAAGGGAAACCTCTCCTATCCCAGATGCAGTTACAAGCCCCGCATAGTTCTTGCTTCTATGCACTTGTCAGACCCCAAGGTGCTTCTCTGTCATTTAACCAATTAGTGTGTTTTCTAGGATTTGGTTGCTTCAGAAAAATGGTTTCTTATGCAAAATAAGGAACCTTGTTTGTTGATTGACCAAGTTGACAACACATTCTACAAATGATGGTTCTCATGATGGGATTTGTGTTCATGTCTTTGAAGTAGACTGTATGGTTTTGTGTGTGTGTGTGTGTGTGTGTGCGCAATCAGGAACAGGGTTCAAGCATAGGTTTAGCTTTTTGCAAACTGTTAACATTTGAACTTACATTCACTTGGTAATATATGTTATTGGAGAATGTAGATCATTACCATTGTATAAACAGGGTCTTAGAGAACCCAAAGTGAACTGAGAAAAAGAAATTGCCACTTTTTTGACTATCAGTTATGGATGTTGGTGTCTGGATTTCCTATGATTCTTTATCTAACGGTAGTGGACATCAAATTTTACACTGCATTGTGCCTTTTTGTCAGTTAGATTGTGTAGAAGTATCCAGTACATGCACCAGCTGTAGTTTGGTTTAAAAAAATGGTTGCTTTAGCATCTACAGTACCTATTATGCTTATTCGTTAATGGATGGGATCACATGATTGAGAATCAGCTGGTAAATTTTTCTCTTTCATCATGTAGCCGTATATGGTGCAGAACAGAAACTAAAAGCTCTTTTTAATCTTGAATATATTGTTACTTTTGTCACCTTTAAATGTTAAACTTTTGTCAGGTAGACTCATTCTTGGACAGTGTAAAATGGGATAATAAAGGATTGGCTGTGGCAATAGCTCAAAATGTTGATACAGGGGCCATATTAATGCAAGGTTTTGCAAATAGAGAAGCAGTGGCTACAACCATATCTTCTCGAAAGGCCACATTCTATAGCCGGTCACGATCAACATTGTGGACCAAAGGAGAGACCTCTAATAATTTTATCAATATTCATGATGTCTTTCTTGATTGTGATCATGATTCGGTAAGCACTTTTCTTTTTTCTCTTATTGATCTATTTATTTTTACTTTTTGTTTTTGGTACCACATGGTATGTTGATTACTTTTTCATCACCTGTTAACTGCTTCTCAGATAATATACCTTGGGAAACCTGATGGGCCTACCTGCCACACTGGGTCAGAAACATGCTATTATACATCAGTGTTTGACTTGTTAAAACATCAAGAGGTTTGCTTCAATCAATTAAAACAAACATGTCTCATTTTCCTGCAGAAAGACTTCAACAATACTCAAATTGATTTTGGTTATCTGTTACAGGCTCAAGGAAATAAATTGGCTTTGACCTCTTTGTATGAGTTAGAGACAACGATCTCCCAACGCAAGGCAGAGTTGGCACAAGAAGACGAAAAGCCTTCATGGACAAAGCGCTTGTTGCTTAATGATAAGTTGCTGTGCTCTAAAATCAGGTTGGATATCTTGCCATGTTTTGTTATTGAGTTTAAAATTAAAAGGGGAAAATTTTCCTTTTCTTCACTTTACATCTCAAGAAAACCATATTCTACATGCTTTTCGGTAGGCCTGTTCATAAAAACCAGTTTATTGGCCCAATCTTTATTTAAATCCAAAACTGAATATATAGTTTACATTACAACAACAACCAAACCATATCCCACTAAATGAGGTCGGCACACCAGTTAGTTCGGTCAAAAACCAAATTTTCAGAAATCTCAATAAAGAGTCTTCATCATCAAAAGTGAATTTAAAATCAGTCTATCCTATTTCTTAACTGTTTTGTTTTAATCTCCATATTTTCAACCATTCAAATGTTCAGATATCTAAATCCAAGCCACATTAAAAGAATGACATCCTGACAGTGCTTTTACTAGGACAAGGACTGTGAATAATTAGATTATCTCTCTAGGAAATGGTGTTCCTAAGAGATAGATGTCATTTGATTGTATGCAAATTGGAAATAGTGATGGTAAAGTCGGGGAGTGCTTTGACGTTGTTTCCAATGATAAAGGTAGAGCAATACACACATCCCATTCCTCTACACGGTGAAAATTGATGACCATGCCACACTTTCTAGAATCATCACTTTTTAAATCTACATTCTACATGGAGATCACCTTCCATTTCTAGATTTCTGCATATGAAAACCGGTTTTGTATCAAAACCATTTTTTAAAATTGGTTTTGAACCAAGTTTGAAAAGAAAAAGAAAAAGATATGGATTAATTTTAAATCTAATCCATATAATGTTTAAAAATGTATCTGGTTTGGATTTAAATCAAATCTATTTATGCACAGCCCTATTTTTAAATCATTGCAAAGCCTTGTAGCTGATACAATTGCCTCAATATTTTTTTCAAAGAATTAAACTTAGGTGCCTTTCGCTTAAATGTATTTGTGCTGCTTTCCAATCAAAATTAAACTTTTACCTTGGTAAAAGATCTGCATTTAAGGTTGTTGTGAGTTAATAGGATGAAACTCTAATTTTGATTGAAAAACAGTGACAAACACCTATATAATTGCATTTAAGTTTTGTTCTATCTTCAAACATCACTTTTATTATAATTAACCTTGCTTGAGAATGAAGAAAACATTTGGACTGAGTGCTTATATCTTTATGATCTCAGATTGTAACTGTATATTTCTACTTGCAGAGAAGAGGCAAATGAATTGTGTCAAACACTAGAGAATAATGAGGACAAGTCACGTACTGCATCAGAGATGGCTGATGTACTCTATCATGCCATGGTTCTGTTGGCACAGAAAGACGTCAAAATAGAAGATGTTTTGCAGGTTCTTAGGCAGAGATTTTCCCAATCTGGTATTGAGGAAAAAAGAAGTCGTGTACCCGAGAAACCGGTGGATGATTGACTGTTCTCTCAAGTCTATATTTCAAACCATATATTTTGCTATTGGTGACATAGCAGGATGTACCATACATTTCTTACCCGTGTGACGATTTTAAGTGGAGGGTAACTTATTAAAAAATGTAGAGAATGTGAAGAACACCATGTAACTGTGGTCCTGAATTTTTTCTAAAGATCAGTTTTACAAAGTTTTAGACGTTTTTAGTTAATGTATTGTTACATGCATGCTTATGGAGCAAACTGCTAGTCTGCAATGCGCAAAATTGGCCATCTTAGTTATTTGTCTATGTTGGACTGTTGAAATTTGTGTCGTCTTGTGATGCCCTCAATTTAATGTTTTTATCTTTGACTTTTATTTCATACAATTCGTCTTTCTAATTGAAAATCATAAATAGCAAGTGCTTTTTCTCTGTTATTTATTCTTTTTGTTTCTCGCCGTTTTCATATTTAATGTAGTGTGTACACAACGTGATAAGAAAAAGAAAAGGCGAAGTATAGTAGTGTAAGTTGAACAGGTCCTTTATTTTTCACTTGAAATGAGTAGTAGTTATTATTAAGCTGAAAAATACTTTTGGTCTTTAATTTTTTGAGGTTTCAATTTTAGTTCTTGGTATTATTTTTGTTGTAGTTAGTTTTTTAAAATTAAATGCTTTTAGTTTCTAGTGACGATGAGGTTAAAAAAAATGAAATGTGGCATACAAAATTAACATATAATAAAAGTCAAAAGCATTTAATTTAGAAGAGTTGAATTAAAACTAAAAAAAAATTGTTTTAGATATTATCATAATATAATTCTTAGGGAAGTGAAAGTAGTATAAGAACGTGAAGGAATAGTAGTGCCTATGCAGTGCAAGTGATAACATTATGCTCAGATTATCTAAGACTCCCCCAATTAGTCTTGGTGGCCATCTTCAGGAGCCACTCCTAATGAAATCAACATAAGAACAGCAAAAATTGAGACAACATGCTTGCCCTTTAGACCAATTGCTATTGAGCTTTTGTTGGTTTCAAAGGTTAATCCTCAACTGGTTATGAATGAAACGTGTCAAAGCTATCTATATTTACATGCTTTTGATATTCATGTGTTTTCACCTTCACCATTGGAACTGGTGTGGTACATTTTGCATGATTGTAATTTGGTATTTCAACTGGGGAGGCTTTTAAGAGCCTTTAACTGTGTTATGAGGATATTGGAACTATACCATCGAAAATTGTGATAACAATATTTTTTAATTAAATTTTAATATCACTTCCCCCTCCAAAAGAAAAAAAGAAGTGTATTTTATCGTTTTTAAAGCCTAAGTTTCTTAACACTGCAGTGTGTTGAGAACTGCAAATTGGGAAAGGAGTTGAGCATGCTGTAGGAATTTAGACTTCCATACTCACAAATTATAATTTATATTTTACAACCTAACTAACTCAAAAAAATTAATCATCATTATTTAAATAATTTAAAATACAATATAATGAGATAAGGTAATAAAAACTATTTTATCTAATGCTTCTATTTTATTAAATCCCCCCCCCTTCCAATAAAGAAGTATGGGATGCCTTAATATCATATATACTCTTTCTAATTTTTAACAATGAACCATTTTATTTTAAGTTTTCTTATTTTAATTTAAAACTCATTTTTTAATTAATTGTGTATTTGTTTTTAATAATTTTGATCAATTTTTTCTTTCAATTTAACATTTTTTTTATTTTACCTTAATTCAGTCTTATAATTTTACATTTTTAAATAAATATATTTTAGTTTTTATTTTAAAATTTAAACAACTTTAAAAATACCCATTTATATGTCCTTTCAATCATGAAAGCATTATAAAAATTATTATTTACAAATAAATAAATTTTAATTTTATATACATATTTATCTTTGTTGTGGAAAAATATAAAGGAATACTTTGTTCATTGTTGATACTATATGATAAAAAATTTTAGTAATAATTTTTTACTTGAATTTAATTAGCACTTTGTTCTAAGAAAAAAGAAGAAAGAAAAATGTATATCCTTTTTAAAGTCTAATTTTCTTAATATTGTAATTTGTTGGGAGCTGCTAATCGAGAGAAAGGAGTTTAGTGTAATATGAGAATTTGAACTTACATGCTTACAAATTATAATTTATATTCTAAAATTTAATTAATTAAACTAAATCAATAAAATTAATCATCATTATTTAATTTTAACAATTTGAATGACATTTTTTATTTGTCTAATTTTATTATTTCACGTATCTATCAAAGTTTAAATTTATTATTACTGTTTTTATTATTAAATAAATATTTTGTAAATTTAAATATTTTCTTCAATATTAAAAATATTCTTCAAAATATATTAGAAAAATATAAATTAAAAAGTTCAATGTGAATCAATTTGCTAGATTTCATTTAGTAAAATACAAATTATATTTAGTGAAATTAAAATTTTGCTAACAAGAAGTTATATATTAATAACTTTCACCTATA
Organism: Abrus pulchellus subsp. cantoniensis; assembly: GCA_024086825.1. Classification (NCBI taxonomy): domain Eukaryota; kingdom Viridiplantae; phylum Streptophyta; class Magnoliopsida; order Fabales; family Fabaceae; genus Abrus; species Abrus pulchellus. Next base: position 17,008,931 of record CM044050.1, read on the forward strand.
GAATTCAAAGGTCGTGGGTGAAAATTATTCAATAACTTTCTGTGATAGATAAAATAAACTGCAAATAAATAAAACTTGTATCTATATACAATGATTTATAAGCATTAAAAACTACAAGTATTCTATAGCTTGTACCTATGGTCATTAAAAATTGTAGGTGAATCGACCATAAATGTAGGTGAAAGTAAATATGTAATGTTTTCTACGCTTATAGTCACATCAAATAATAAGTAAAACTCGGTAATTGTAAGTAAAAGGTTATGATAACTTCTCATGTGTCAAGTTCGGTTTGACTCCATGACAAACTTGGTTTAGATAGTCAACGGTGAGTTCAACTGAACGCTTTAGATTTATTTTTTGTTTTAATCCGTTAAAATATGGGCTGATCCATTAGACTTATTTTTAATTTTTAAAATTTTAAAAAAATTATTCATTAATATAAAAATATTTTTTTATAATTTCTATTTTATTTTATTAATTTTAAATGAGCTAATCTATTAATCCATTGGTCTACCAACCATTTTTTATTTTTATTTTTTCATTTTTTGATTTTTGGTGAGATTGCCCATTAGTTAACTTAATTACCCTTAAACGGATTGAGTTAAAAAAATTTAGTATATTTTTTAAAGACTAACTCATTTTTAGGTAGAATTTGTTGCAGGTAGTATAAAATATAGTAAAATAAGATTATTTAATTATCTTATTATTTATTTTTTATAATGCTTAGCATAAATAATTTATCTATTATTATTATTATTTATCATGTGGATTAATGTAAATTATATTTTACATAAAATTATTCATAATATATAGAATTGTTGTAGTTTATAGTGGTGGATGTATAGAATGCCGAGAAGTTTAGATATCAAATTCTCAATTCGCCATTCAAAGTTGATGGATTTCATAAATTCTAAGGAGGTTTACGAAGACATTGCTTTCACTGAAAAGTGAGTACAGAGGTAGCTTTAGCATTAAATTTTGGTGGGCATTTGTATCGAATTGTGGATGCTTTTTCTCCTTTTAAATAATGCACTTAATCTTATTCTTCCCTAACAAATGAAAGGGCAATAGCTAATCAATCAATCAACATCTTAATCTTCTTGTCTTTCTACGGAAAAGAAAATTTGGTCTTATTCATTGAAGTAATTTAGGTTACCAATTTAATTTTCATCAAACACTATAATTTATTCTTTTGAACTAATTTTTGCACATATACATTTTCATGTTATGTAATTATTATTATTATTATTATTTTAAAGACGTACGTCTAACATAATATGAATGATCACAGTGTAAAAACGTATTATATTATATTATATTATAAAAGAGTGCTATAGAACAGTTAGGAAAAACTATTTATTTAACTGGTTTTGTTTTTATTTTGAAAGAAATATAATTTTTCGTGGTTAGTTGAAAGATATCTTTAATGTACATATAAAAAATGTTATCTCATTGTTAAATAAATTTAAAGACATAAGCTTTTTATATAATTGTTCACATTGTTAGAAAATCAAATTTGTTATTATTGTGTCAACATTGTGGTAAAATTTGTTTGAAATGACATTATTTCAAAATTGAAACTAATTATTACCATTAATAGTGTGCTAAATTATATCTTTGAATTATACGAGCTTCACCTTTTAATTATTGTATAACTTTTTTTTTCCTACTCTTTTAGATATATAAAGTGACTATGCTTGTGTAAGTTAAGTTGTATACAGTTTCATATTTCATAAATTCATTTGGTAGATACATATCATAATAACTACATTCAATTTTTATACTTTATTAATTATTGCAACAACAATTTTTTAGTTATTTTCTATTTACCTGCTAAATACTTATCTCAGTATATCTCATACAGCCGTTAAGCCACTAGCACAATGTTTTTAAATTTAGGCCAATGATTAAACCAGTAAAAATATTGGTTTAAGATTTAATGGTTTGATTGCAATTTAATTGAAGTCAAATAAGTGATAATTCATTAGTGTAATTATAAAAAAAGTAAATTAAATAAATTTTAAACTAATATAAAAAATTATATTGCATATTTTATAAGATTAAAAATCACAATAATATAATAGATTAATTTTTAAAGAGACAAATTTATTTAAGTCTATAGTTTAATATTAAATATTTTATTTTTAATAAATTCTATATATATATATATATATATATATATATGAAAAGTCACTACATGAAAAAAACGTAAAAGAAGTATAAAAAAATTGGGAAAAACATTTGTCAACTAAAATTGCATTACATATTAAATAACAATGTACCTAGGTGAAGGCCCGAGTGGGCATATGTCAGTTTTGGGTGAGTTTGAGTTCAAAATCTAATGAGGAAAGTGAAAGAGAATAGATGAAAGAACTATTCTGCAGTTTTTTTAACCCTAAATATGGTAAATTTTAAAAAAAATACTAAAATAGGATTTTTGCAAAATATCTTTTCTGTTTAGGATGATTTTTTAATGTCACTAAAAGATCATCTCTTATAAGACTGATACTTATTTTTTAATAATAGTTAAAATTTATTTTTTAATAATAAAAAAAATAAGTATCGTTCGTATAAAGATTAACATTTTGTTTGGGGTAAGAAAAATTTTTTAAGTTGTAAAACCAGATTGAAGGACATATTTTTTGAGGTATTTTGAGGAGTTTTTAAGTTCCTTACACTTAAAACTACTCAAAAAATAGAACTGGTAAGAAATTATTCTAAGTCTACAAAACTAGAGGCTTTTTCAAGGTGTTTTGAGGAGTTCCAAGTCCTTTACATCAAAAACTGCTCAAAAAACAAGAATAACAGAAAAATATTCTAAGCCTACAAGACTGAAAGTCTTTTGAGGAGTTTTTTAGGGTTTTTCAAGTTCCTGACACACAAAAAATTGCTCGAAAAGTACAAAGTGGCCAAAAAAATATGCTAAGTCCAAAGAGCTCCAGATCATTTCTAGAGTTGCTCGAAAACCAGGAAGTGGTTAGAATATTCTAAGTCCACAAACCTAATAGAACTCTAGATCTTCTCTAGAATTGCTTGAAAATCAGGAAGCGGTTAGAAAATATTCTAAGTCCACAAATCTTGTTGAACTTTATATTCCTCCATAGTTGCTCGAGAACCAAAAATAAGCAGAGGAAATATTCTAAGTCCACAAGACCAAAAAATAACTCTTAGTCTCCCCAAACTTGGTCAAAAAATAGAAGTCAAAAGGAAAATGACCCCAAGTCCACAAAGTCAAATGAGCTTATTTGATTTCTCCTAGAACTGCTCAAAAAATTAAAAAGTCTATAAGAGGCATGATAGGACTCGAAAGGTCAACGCAAGGGGCAGAAGTGGTTGCCAACAGTTACCATCAAATGAAGATCCAACAACATGAAGAAAGATCATAGGCGATAGCAGTTACAAAAAGAGCCTCAACCGCCAGCACAATCATAAGCAAACGTGGATAATGGGCAACAGTGGTTGGAAGTAAGCACACACAGAAGACAGTTACTAAGAAAGTGTCTGCAAAAGAAGGCAGACGGTGGTGATCTGCCTGCCTATAAATACCTCAGAATTTGATTCTACGAGGGATGACTTTTTGCACCTAGACACCGCACCTAAATTTTCTGAAAGCTGAAACCTTGCACCGTGCAGACACAACTACCAGGAGACTCGCAATGGCCGTTATTTGCTGTTGTGAGAAGTCATACATTTATTTACCTGCACATTTACGTTTATGTATTTAAATTGCAGTTTTCTTTGTTTTTTATTTCCTTTGTTGCTGCTATTCAATGCTTGTTTTGCATGCTTTATGTAAAACCTTTACACTCAACTATTGTTACGTAATATTGCTTACTATTCCTGCTTAATACTCTATTTTACAATATCAATTTGAATATTATGTTAAACAACACACTTAAAAGAATCCAAAGAGTACCTAAATCTAATCTCCAGATTACTCTTGAATTATTTGTTTACAAATTGTTATTTTTTACTGTAAACACACTTATTTTTTTATTATTAAAAAAATAATGTTGATAAATCGATATCAACAATGACTCATTGTTAGTGTTGCTCAGATAAGACACGAGAATAACACATTAGCCACACTATTTCACAGTAGTCCTTTTCAATGCCAGAATTGTTAACAACATAGTATATAATAATTTTTAAAACTTGCATAATATTATGTATAAATTTTATAACGTAATATATTTCACATCATACAAAATTATATATAATAAAATTATAATATTTAATATTTTTAATATATTTAATTTTATAATTTTTAATAAAAATTTATTATATGTACAATATTATACAAATTAAAAAAAGTGTATTATATAATAACACTTTATCACAAAAATATCTCTCTAAATCCTTATAATTTTTATAGACAAAATATTTTAGGGAACCTCTTTGGGACCTTAACATATCAAAGGAAACAGCGTGGCTAATATGCTATTATGTCATCTTTTCTCGACAATAGTAACAATGAGAGTGAAACTTCGTATTATAATTAGGAGTTATATAAACAACCACAAAAGTTCATAAATTTAAAGTGTGAGATGAATATGATAAATATGAGAGGAAAGATGTGTCATTACCAATACACGATTCATCAACATTATTTTTTTAATAATAAAAAAATCATCCCAACAGAGAAAACATTTTGAAAAAACTCTATTTTAATATATTTTTTAAAAATTTGCTAGATATAGGAAAAAAAAAAACCTATTCTACACTTGGTTCACATTCTTTTTTATATTTCTTTTAAACCAGAGGTATTAAATTAAATATTGTTTAGAAAACTTGACAATTTACAGGCTAGCAACATATATGTATATAGACTATGCGGTCAAAATGTTAAATCTCTGCTGCCTAGTATTGGGAGGAGATATCCATCATATAAGAAAACTAAAATTCTTGAATAAATAATAAGAGTTGAAGTGTTTATTAGAGATTGCAATGTTATTTTGAACAGTGAAGGTAGAATATGAACAGGTGCATCAATGTCATAATTCGTTTTTATTGAACATATCCATATAAAGTTGTCCTTTTAACTCATTTTAACCAAAATTTTGTACAAACGGACCCATTTTAATTTTTTTTTTCGATTTAAACAAATATTAGTTGGATTTTGCTCACCCCTGTTTATAGCTAAATCAAGTTAAACCATCAATTTAGCCAATGTTTAACAAATTTAATGGTAGACTGAATTTTAGTTCAAATCGATCATTGGGCTGATTCTTGATTCAGCTAATCAAAATGGAGAGACTTATATTCAGGACTAAAGACTAACCTTAGAAAGATTGATGCATAGGTTAGGATCCCTGACTTACTACTTGAAATCTACAATAATAAGTTTCTTTGGCAGGTTGGATCTTGCCTAAGGTCTATTTTAAAAGTGGACCTTTATACATCCCTGTAATCGAGGGAAAATTTGCTAAAATTTGCATTGAAATAGACTTTAGGAAAATAGCCCCTACAGTAATAGCCCTTGGTCAAGAATTCAAGATGGAATATGAGGGATTACATCTAATTTGTTTTAGTTGTGGTAAGTATGGTCATAGCCAGAAACATTGTATAGAGAACCTTAAACATTGTCAAGAGGTGAGAGAAACTGAGAATAATACTCCTAATAGTTCTGTAGGAAATAAGGTTTCTATGGGGACTTATTCTAGTATAAGTCAGGATATGCTTCTAGATTGTGCTAATAATGAGATTAAACAAAAATAGGACAAATTTGAACCTTGGATGTTGGTGAAAAAACATATTAGGAGAAACCTAACCCTCCTCTGAACATTGGAATACTTTCTAGAAATATGATAAATAAATAGGCTACTTTAGAATCTAGGTTGGGTATTTTAGGAACCCCTAATTAGGACATGAAGCAGGATGTAGATGTTAAAGCTCATAGTATTGCAACCCTTCCCCACTAGAGTAAGACCTATAGCCCTAAGGCTTCAGTGTCAATTAAGCAACCCAGTAAATCCCTGATTACTAGCAAAATTGTTGACTCTCCTAGGAAAGGACCAAAGCTTAAACCTAATCCTAGACCAAGCAACGTAGGAAAGGGTAAAAGTATGGTTTATCAGCCAGACAAGCCTAGTAATAGTAATAATGAATAAGAAGTTCATAAAAGGGATTTAAGTCAGGAGAGTAAAGAAACCTTTATACTAATGAAGTTTTACCAGCACGCCTTACAGAATAATATGAACTCAAGTCATTCTATTCAAGACCTCATAGGTCTTAACTCTAGGCTTCCTTGGAAGGAGCATGATTTCCCTGCTTTAGATCCTACTGACAGACCTCCAGAGTTTCCAGTTCAAATAAATCTTGATAAAAGAAACAACAATGATAATTCTGTTGGCTTTAAGTGTAATATTGAGGTTAATGAGGTAGAATTTCCCCAACATTCAAGGGTGCTCCTTCTATCTTTAATTGATACTATGAATTACTTATTCTGGAATTGTAGGAGAGCTAGGAGTGAGTAATTTCCTAGGCTTATTAATGATCTAATTAAAGTTCATATATTAGACTTCATTGCTTTTTTGAACCTAGAATTAATATAAATAGGGTTGAGTTGATTATTAAGAAATCCAACCTACATGATTCTATTAGGATTGATGCTATAGGCTTTGCTGGGGGTATTTGGTGTTGCTAGATGTAACACCTTAAATTTAATTTAGATAAATGAGGGATTTCACAAATTTTAATAAAACTTTCATTTTTAATCCAAGTTTCATCAAATATTTCAAATAAAGAAAGGGGTTACAAATTACATCAAACAGTTGTTACAGGACTTATTCAAATACAACAGTTTTCAAAATAATATTATAAGTCCTATAGCAGTTTCATCCACCCCTTCACTGAGTCCGGTGCTGATCGTCTTAATTACCTAAAAAATAAACGTAAGGGTGAGTACTCTACACTATCCAAAAACACACAATTAACATAGAGTCTCACCTCTAATACATTCCTAATACATTAAACAATTACAATCACAGGCAGCATTAACACACAGCTCATGTTAATTTAATACCGATGCATTCACAGCATCGACAACATTTCACATCCATAAGTACAATTCATAAACTCATGCATATGCACGTCAGCCACACTTACTGTAGCACTGTGATTATAGATTTACACCATGAATGGTTGTCAGTTACTCCTACCTCACGGATATCACGTGGGCAGTCACGGGTCACTTAGCAAAGATAGTGGTCAGAGGTCTAGTCAGGAAGAGAGTGTGTGGCCCGTGGTGCACTCGTTTCGCAGTCGGTGTCACCACCACTTTCTCCTCCCCAAGATATTTCTACTGTCTTCATCTTTCACATCCCTAGTATATTGCTGAACCATTCACTTCACATTATAACGGCGCTACACATCCCATTCACATATATTTCATTCACACACGCAATATTTATGCTTACACACGGCATACAGCCTATATTCAATTCACAATACTTGGCACCTAGCCTTCATTCATTCACAATATCATTAATTCACCAATTAATGGCATTCTATCCCACACAATCACCCCACAGGGCCTAACTATTCCAGCATACATCACATTGCATACCAATTTCCATCAAACATAAATTCCTATTCTCTATCTCAGCCACATTACCTTAAACGACAAAACACGCAAGAAATTTCATACATTGAGATAAGGTAAAGTCTTCCCTTACCTTCGATTGAAGATCCACACTAAGATTCGATCACGGACGTGCTCCCTACACAGATTTTGGCCTAAAACACATGAAAGAACTCCATCAAAACCCAAGGAAACTCAGAAACAGAGAAAAAGATACGAGGAACAGAACCTTAACTATTAAAACTTACCTCCAAGCATTCTCCACACAGATTCAACCTTCAATCAAGTTCTCGGTCAGCTTTGGAGGCAATTAATCAGTGGAATAGGGCTTTGAAAATGAGGATATCCAAGGAATTTCGAAGGGAGAGGGAGAAATAATCCTCTCCTAACTCTAACCTCATTAAATTATTTTCTGGTCGTGACACTCTCGCTACAGCGAGATATTCTCGTTACAACGAGGGGACCTTGCTGCAGCTACATGCCCTCATGCTGCAGCAAAAATCTTAGACGAAACTGCATCCTGATTTTTGCAAAATCTCGCTATAGCGAGACTGCACCCAGAAATGCACCCCAAACTGTCGCTCTATCGCTGCAGCGAGACGTCTCTCGCTACAGCTAGAAGGCGACAGTTTGGTTGCTCCTCCCAGAGCCCTCTCGCTACAGTGAGAATTTTCTCGCTGCAGCGAAAACAGCCCAGTATTACGCCCTGCACTTAGGCGCTTAGTCCATTTCAGCCCTATCTAGTCATGCATATACATATATATACACATATCCACCATATACATATATGTATGTATATTCATACTCATTACAAACAAAACACCATCATTACGCCTCCAATACAAATTCACAATATTCATTTACACTTGTACACACATATGTATTTAGATTTATATATAAATAACAATAATTAATATTACCAAAATTCGAGACGTTCTACTGTAACACCAGGAAAATTAAGATTACTATCTTAGATAAAAATAAATAATTTATTCACCTTAGGATTAGTAGTGGTCAGGGAGATTGGGTCCTCTCTTCTGCCTATGTTAACCTTTAGAAAGGTACTATAGTCCAATGTTGGGAGTCCCTCACTAGGTTTAGTAATGCCATTAATTACCCCTAGTGTGTAGCAAGGGACTTCAATTCCATTTCATTGAAGAAAGAGAAATCAGGAGGTAGACTTGCTAACCTTATCCTTCTTAATCAATTTGTTGGTTGTCTTAACTACTATAGGCTCCAAGACTTAGGTTTTAAAGGAAACTCCTTTATCTCGCAAAGAGGGAATATCAGGGAGAGGATTGACAGAGTTATGTCTAACAATTATTGGAGGATGAGATTTCAAAACAGCTTAGTCATTCATATTCCTTTGTTAAAGTCTTATCATCTTGGTCAGTGGTTAAAAATTTGGAGCAAGGATAGTACTTGGCAGTGTCTTAAGTCCTTTAAATTCTTGGTCCCTTGGATGTCTCATAATGATTTCAGAAATCAAGTTCAAAATTCTTGGATAACCTTTAATTCTTGGTTTAAAAATATTAATATTTTCTATACTAATATTTCTGACTGGAACTTAAATACATTTGGAAATATTTTTAAAAAGAAGAAGAGATTGCTAAATAAACTTAGAGGAATTTCTGCTAAATTAGCTATTAAGGATAATCCCTATTTGCTTAATCTCATAAAATCGTGATGGACTAAATATCAAAGTATTTTGGACTCTGAAGAAGTTTATTGGTTTCATCATTATAAAGCTAGTTGAACCAAATTAAGAGACAGGAATAATAGTTTTTATCATAAGACTATTGATATTCATAGGAAAAGTAATCAAATTGAAGCTCTTAGAAATGATATTGGTAGCTGAGAATTTGAACCTTCTAAACTCCAGTACATTAAGGATTTATATGCTGACCCCTGCTTTAACAATAGTCCCCTCTTGACTGTCTCCAGTTTCCCTCCCTTAGGGAATCTGATTTTGTTCTAATTAATGCTGATCCTAGAATTGAAGAGGTTAGAGATGCTTTATTCAGCATAGGGGACTTTAAATCTGTTTGCCCAAATGGGCTACATGCCATTTTCTTTAAAAACCAATAGGATTTTCTTACTCCTTTCATATTCAGTTTTGTTTTAGAGTTTTTCAAAAACCCCCTAGGATTTCTGAGATTCATAGCACTGTTATTTCCTTAATTCCAAAGTTGATAATCCTGAGTATATTAAACAATTAAGGTCCATTTCCTTTTGTAATGTTAGTTATAAAATTATCACTAAAATTATTGCCAATAAAATCAGGGGATCTTTTCCTTACCTAATCTCTGAAACCCAAACTAGTTTCATCTGAGGTAGGCAAGGTATTGATAATACCCTAATTCTTCAAGAGTTGGTCCATTCCTTTAATAATCTTAACCATAGGAGCAATTATATAATTATTAAAATCGATCTTGAGAAGGTCTATGATAGACTCGGGTGGAGTTCCATTGAGGACACTCTTCAGATAATAGGATTTGGCCCTAAATTCTCTACTTTAATAAATAACTATATCTCTTCTTCTTCTTCTTCTTTATGACTATTAATTGAAATAGTAGTAGAATTGAATCCTTTAAGGTTAGTAGGGGCATTAGGCAACGTGACCCCATCTCCCTTTACCTTTTTGTTATGTGTATTGAGCCCTTAGCTCATTTAATTCAAGATATAGTTAATGAGAGAAAATGGATTCATTTCTCTTTCAAAAATTTGGGACCCAAAATGTCTCACCTTCTCTTTGCTGATGATATTATTTTAGTCACCAAAGCAAATAAATAGAATGTTGAAACTGTATCTAAAGTGTTAAATACTTTTTGCTCTATCTTTGGCCTCTCTGTTAATAAGTAAAAATCATATGTGCTTTTTTTTCTAAAGGGTGTGGCCCTGCCTTAATCCAAGAGCTTATTAAGGGGCTGGGAATTAGGAGCTCCCCTAAATTTGGGAAATATATTGGTATCCCTATTAGTCATCTTAACCTGATTAGGCATAATTTTAGTTTTATCATAGATAAAGTTAGAAAGAAACTTTCTAGTTGGAAGATAAATTCCTTATCTATAGCTAGCAGAATTACGTTGGCACAATCTTGTATTTTGCGTATTTCCAACTATTTTATACAAGTGTACTTTATTCCTAAATCTGTTTGCAAAGAAATTGATCAAATCGGTAAAAACTTTATTTGAGGTTCTTTGAAAGAGAAAAAGTGTCATCTAATAAATTGGAAGACTATTTGCCAACCTAAGTATGAGAGGGGATTAGAGTTTAGGGACATTCATAGGGTCAACAAAGCTTTCATAACGAAGCTTTATTGGAGGCTTATTGCATCTACTAATGAATTATGGTCTTAGGTTATTTATCATAAGTATAGCTTTGCTTTAGAAAAAAACTCTTAGGGTTACTAATAGTCATCATGTTTCGCCTTTATGGAAGGGTATAACTGCTGTTTGGGATAGTTTCTCTTCAGATCTTGGTTGGATTCTAGGAAATGAATGGTATGACTGAAATTCTAGTAGAGCAATTAGCTCCCTCAATACCCAAGCCTTTCTATCTTTGCTCTTCTTCCTCTCACTAAACAGGATTTAGAGGACCTTGTGGTCCTTTTCTCTGACCAAGGTAGGTGAGACTAGAGGAAAATTAGGTAGGTTCTCCCTAGGGCCATCTGTGAAGAAATAGCCCTCACTAGCTCTCTTATATTTTCCAATGAGTCTGATCATGTTTTCTGGAAAGACACTAGAAATGGTATTTTCTCAATAAACTCAACTTATAATCTTACTTCTGCTAGTAATCAAAACAATAATTTTACTAATAAGAACTTTGATTTAATCTGGAAATGGAAGGGTCCCCTTAAAATTTTTGTTTTTGTGGAAAGTTTTCCATGGGAGACTTTTAACTAATGTGGAGCGGTTCCATCACCGAATAAGTAATTTCTCTAATACTGTAGATGTAATGAGGGCCCTGAGATTGTTATGCATGCCCTTAGGGACTGCTATGTGGCTAATCAACTCTGGAATAAGATCATCCCACCTGATAAATAGGTTTTGTTCTTTAGTCTTGGTCTGGATAATTGGCTGTTGTTTAACTTAACTGCTCAAAATTTTCCCATGTATCCTTTTTAGCCTTCTTTTTTTTTTTTTAGGTTTTGTAGCCTACCATTTGTGGAATAATAGAAACTGTGCCATTTTTCAATTTTCTGCTTTGAGTATTGAAGATCTGTTGAAAAGGATTTTTTTTATGAGTTTGACTACTTTTTCTCTTATAGCAAGAGCAAGGTGCTATTAGCTACTAAGTGGTTGGAGCCTCAAAGTATGGTCAAATGGTAACCTCCTCTGGAAAATCAATTCAACCTTAGTACTGATGGCTCTGTCCAGCATGAGTTGAGGGCTACTAGTTATAGGGGACTCATCCGGGATCACACAGGAGCTTTCATAGTTGGTTTCCAAAATTCCATCCAGCTTTGCTCTCCGGTTGCTACTGAACTTTGGGCTATTGCCAGGGGCCTCAAATTAGTTATAGCTAAAAATATTCACATTATTTGGATTGAATGTGATTGTAAAGAAGTTATCTGTTTAATTACTAATATCTAGTGTAATAACCACCCTTTGGCTATTATGATTAAGGAAATTAGGTCTCTTCTTAAAAGTATTAAATTTGTTAGGTTTAGCCATATCCTTCGGGAGGCCAATCAATATGTTAATTGGATGGCTAGATTCTGCTCTTTCCTCTTTAGAACTCATGTTAAGGCTGGACTCTTTTAGCTTTACCTGGCCTAGGTTTTGTAATTAGTTCTCTTATTTTTGGGCTTCATTAAGCCCCACTAAAAGAAAAAAAAAATTATATTTTTTTCATATTTCTTAATTATTTTTAGTAGATATCATATCATAATTTAACAACTAGTTGTATACAACTTTTATATTTTATTAATTATTGCATCAAATTTTCTTAATTGATCTTTCTTTACCCGCTAAAAAACACTTATCTTAATAATGACTTAACCAATCATTAAACAATTAGTATTAAGAAAGTGTTTTTTTTTTTTTAAAATTACATGTAATTTTAATTAGAGACAATCATGTTGGAGATAGATATTACCACTCTAGGAAAGTTCTCCCTCCAAATATTATTCATTAGGATTAGAACTTAAAACTACAAGCTTAATTGAAACAATTCTTACCAATTGATTAGTTATATATAATGTTTATTATACCGTATATTTATAAAAGGCTAGATTAATCAGTTAGTATTTTAAATCTTAAGTTTGTTTTAATTTCTTCTTCTAATTAATTTTTTTTTCTTATTTTAGTCAATTAACTTACAAATTGTTTTATATAAGTTCTTTTTCGTTACAAACATTAATTCCGTTAGAAAATCATTATTCCTTTTTCTTTTTGTCTTTATGAACTATGACCAAAATACAATGTAGTTTGACAAACTTTTTTTGTTCGCTTTTTTTTCCCTAGTTTTCTTCTTTCTTTTACGCCTCATTTGCAACTTCACAATTTGTTTCTCTCTCTTTCAAACTTTGATAAAAAAAAAAATGATAATTTTTTTTGTTTTTTCTCTTCTCTCTCATCCATACCCTTTTTCCCTTGAACTTTAAACATTTATTTTTTATGATAAATTTTTCAATTAAATTTCAAGTTTATTGATTATTTCAGGAATAGAGAGGCTTCAAAGAATGTCCATGGGGAGCATAGTGTCATTTATCACCAAATTCTCGCACATTCGATTTCTTGAAGCATGTTTACATATATTCTATCACACTTCTCAAAATGCTTAAATATGTTTCTATTCTCAATTCCTTTATTCATTATATTAATGCACTTTTCTAGTTATTTTTTAATAAACTAGTGCCCTAATTGATTAAATTTAAAACCTAATTTTGTACGAGAAGGGTCCATAAAAGTGGTGAAATGTTAAGAGAGTGTGGATATTTTTGTTATGCTGCATAAAGACACTAATGTTACTATTAAAGCTATTGAAATTATTAGTTTATTTTAGAGACAGTGGAGGTGTAAACAAGAGGTAAGAGGGAAAAGAAAAAAAAAAGAATACAACCAACAACCTTGCCAAAATATATTATGTTGTTGTCAAAGTTTATAAGAATGAAGAAGATGAACAATGGTTTATTTATTTATTTTTACTTTTTTAACAAAATTATCAAACATAATTCTACTGTGCTTTCTGGTCAAACATAATAAATTATCCATTCATAAACAACCCAACACATTTATAAAAGGAGGATTATAATTCTTAAAGATTAATTTAACAATGCTTAAATGCATAACTGGGTATGGCGTAAACTTTCTTTATAACAATCATATTTATGGCCATTGTATGGACCGACCATAGTAATACATAAGTTTACCTGAGTTATGCATAAGATGTAAAATGAATAGAAAAATAAAGATAATTATATATAATATCAATCATTTAATGTTTTAATAAAGAAATTAAACATTAAAATACAAAAAATTATATATACTTTCAAATTAAAACGAAACACCAAAAATTCTAGTCATTAAATTTCTCCTACCATCCAATCAAATGTTTTGACCCCCCAGGATAAAGAAAATATCAGTAACAATCTATTGCTAAACTTTATAACTTATACCTTTAATTTCTAGTTACAAATGTTAAATATTATCAATTAAATCTACATGAAAATACTTTATATTTTGTATATAAAATTGCATGTTAAATATAAAATAGTTTAGTAAAGTACTAATTTATTTAACATTAGTTGTTCCACAGTAATAATAGAGTTAATAAAAGTTAATTCCTCAAGTAATAAAATTAGGGATTTTGAATTAAAAAAATTGTATTTATTGCCAATTTTTTTTAAATATATATTAAAGATGTTAAAGTAAAATTTCTAAAGACTAAGTGTATGTTTGTTTTCCTTTTTAAAAATATTTTTTTAAAATAAAATATAATACAAATTTGTATTATACTATATCTTTGAAAAGAGAAAAATATTTTTAAGAAGAAAAACAAACATGCTCTAAAATTTAAGTTTTAACAAATAATTTTTCTTTATAAAGTAAAATGTTTAATATTATTAATATATTCGCTCTAATATTTTAGAAGTGTATGTAAGATAATATAGCTAAACAATTATTAAAGATTATACCTTCTCTCAAATAATAGATAAATTGTAAAGTAAGACATCTCAGTAGACAATACAAATTACAATATAAATTTAGAAAATTGTCCAAATACAAATATCAATTTTAAAAATAAGTCTATTAAAAAAGAAAGCTATTTAACCCATTGCTTTAAAGTTGAACTAATATAAACATTGTTTGTTCATCTTTCTAATCTTATTTTCTTAGATGCTTTGAAAAGGATTACATTTTAAAACCTTGCAAAAATCTTTTGAAAATAATTTTAATCTTTTTTTTTAACATCTTTATTTCAATTGGTTTTAAAGATAAACCTTTTGGAATTGAGCACTTAATAGCGAAAGAGGTAAAGAGTCTCTAATAAATATGACAGATCTATGGCAAGAATTATCCCTTATAAAGAAATAAGATCAAAATATTAATATAATTCAATCTCTAAAATATTGTATAAAATAGAAACCATCCATTGCCCAAAAATGCAAATGGTACTGAAAAAATCAAAGGAGAAATGGACAACAAATGAAATAAATAAGCAAAATAATTGTTAAGAATCTAGTAGTGTGGAGTTTTTAGTTAGTTTTAATCTTTTTTTCTTCTTTAACTTCTTATTTTTCTCTTTTTCTTCCAAATTTATTAGAATTCTAATTTTTATAATTTTTCTTATATTATTACTATTTTGAGTAAAAATTGTTGAAATTTAGACCTTGGTTATTCAACACTAAGGCACAGACCTATGTGTGCCAAGGCGCCACCTAAGTGTGATAATGTGCTTCAGGTCATCCTGTGCCAAGGCGCAAGCTTGTGTGTACTAAGGCGATTATCATGTTTAGCTAATGAAGTTGCAAGACTTTTAGCGCTGATGTGCACCAAGACACAACCTCACTGACATGGACAAAAATACATAACACGTAAGATAAAAGGGATTAGGAGGCACATTGTAAAAGAGAGGTTTTTTTCGAGGTAGGATGAAGGGGCAACTCTTTTGGAGCAAGAAGAACAAACTCATACTTGAGTCTTTGGAGAGAAAGATTGGAGAAGATTCCCAGACTCATTTTCTTCTCGAGAACATGGCTAAGGGAACCTCTCTTTCTTTTCTTGTGTTTCTCATTTTTATGATGAATTGCTAAACATTTTGTAATTAGGGTTAATGGATCCCTTTGGGACTATGATATAATTAAATTTTTAACTCTAATTTAAGCTTCTTTTGATGTTAGCTTGTAATTATGTTCTTAATATTTGATATGAACTAGTTACTCATGCTTTACTTTTATGAATCTTCTTGACATTAGAAAATGGAATGAGTGGTTGTGCTTCTTGATTTATTGTCTCATCATTTAATTTTCTAAGAATAGAAATTATTGGGTATGTGATCTTTTAGTTTTCTTGTGCTCTAAAATATTAGACTAGTACATTTGAAATTGAGGAATTAATCTTTGTGTATAGGTTCAAGAGAATTTGTATACCAAGGAATTGGATATGAATTAATTTAGTGGAAACTTTTATTAATATCTTAAGAAGAGCTTGAACTAATAGGGGAGTTTGGTTTATCACATGAACAATGGTTGAAGTCTAATTCTAACTATATTGTCATTGTAACGTCCAAAATTTTAAGTGTCTGTTTTATACTATTAATTGATTTTCTCAATTAATTTATCTGAATAAGGTTAATAAGAGATTAATTAAATATTTATTAGAATTCAAATCTATGTTGATTAGATAAACTATAATTAAAAATTTATAGTAGAATTTCTTCTAAGGAGAGAAACCGATATAGTTTTAGTAATTTAAATTACCAAAATAAAATAATATTATTTGCCCTCCAATGGTGGGAAAGCCATCTACCACACCTTGATCCAATGGCTCATAATCAAGGTTGTGGCTCATTTGAGACCACAAGATTTATGAACCAATCAAAATTTGCCAAGTAACTCCATTTATCATGGCTACTTGGATATTTCGCTTTTCCTCATCTCTTTATAAATTTATCTCTTCTTTCCCTTATTCTCTTCTCCATTTTTCTTCTTTTCTTACCTCCATAAACTTTTCTCTCAAGCTCACCTACACTTGCAATTTAGAAATATATTTGGAATCAAATTGGTGCTAAAAGGAGGTAGGGTTCTATCTTTGTTGTTATACTTATGTGAATATGTGTGGCTACCTAGCTTATGTTTTAAATATCTTAATCTATGATTTATGTTGTGTTTTTATTATGTATAGCTGGATTAATGGTGGTTGGGTGAGTTTGAAGGTAGACCAAGTAGAAAAACAAAGAAGAGAAAGGAAACAGAAAATCTAAAAATAGAACTTTCTAAGATTTTCGTACAAATATACTATGTCGATTAGTTATTTACCATTTAGATATTATGAAAATATTTTTAAATTAAACTAGACATCCAGAGCTTTCTATACATATAAATTATTAAGTAATTGGATTAGTATAGAATTAGTTATGAATTTTTGAAGTTTGGTTTAAGTTTCAGATTTTGATTTTGGGCAGGTAAGCTTGCGTAAGACATAACTCGTTCTACATAACTCGAATTGAGGTGAAACAAAATTTGTTAAAAAGTTAAGATATATTAGTTTATATCATATAAATTTCATAGTCCAATTCATTTTGAGCAGTTTCCAGAATGTTTTCAAAGTTACCCCTAGTGATGTTGAGTCAGAAATAAAGCAACCTATAACAACCAACTTTAGAACCTTATAGCTTGAGTTATATTTAACCAAATGAAATGAAAATTTTTGGATATTAAAATTTGATTCCTTAACTTTAAAATGACATAAATTTAGCAGTCATACACTTAGAATTCGAATTTTGGTGAATTTTAACATTTTTGAGTGTTGTTCTGGCTAATCACAGGACAGGTCATAGTATAAAGCAAAAATCTTGAGCTATAGTTGTCAAACTGAATGTGACCAATTAGGTTAAAAAATAGACAAACGGGGCTTCAACATATAAAAATTTTAGGTCTATTGGAGTCATATAGCAATAAACGTAGTAAAAATGAAATAAGGCAGAATTTATCCTTTTAAGGAAAGGATCATGAATTTTAAGGTTTAATTTATTTATTTAATTATTTATTTATTTATTTGCTATGATATTTGTGAATGTCTATTTGTTAGTTGGCACTATTTATGTGAAAATAAATATGATCTGTTATGCTGCACAGATTTTTTAAGAATTATGGATAAATTGTAAAATTTCAAAGAAATATGTGAGATACAATATGAAAGTTTAAAATGATTGAAAGTTATAAAAAAAAGTCTTATATCACTTGGGCCAGCCTCAGATAAAATTTAAGGGAAATAAGTCGGTGGGAGCGTTGGAGAAAGTAAACCTAATAAATTCTATATAGGAAGGAGCTCGATCATGATAAGCAGACTATTACCCAGGAGTCTTATGGCCAAGAACTCCCAGGGGACCAAGGATAGGAATATATATGAGAATTAAGTACATTATTATGTGATTGAAAGTATTTTAATTGATATTAATTCATTTCAATGTTACTTTCAATTACAGGTTTAAGTATTGTTATGTCACATGTATGATTCATATTGAGTCTTTTAATTATTTATTTAATTTCTTGTATATGTGTATCATAATCATTATGATCTTGTGTATTACAAATGTTAGACATAAAATTTACTTTGTTTCGGGCCATGTTTTCAATAATCATAATTGAAAGATTTCCTTATTGGTTTAACAACCCTTTATTTAAATAAAAACCGAAGCAACTGATAATGAAAGCGATGTCACATAGAAATACACGGCCCTACTGAGAATTTTCAAAATTCTAACCCTACTTAGTTTCCGTTTCATTCTCAAATTTGCATGATGGACGCAACAACAATGATCTACATTGAGTTCCCGGATGTGCAGTGGGCCACGATAGTAGTTGTAAGACACTCACCTTAGTTCTAAATTGTCCGGTGAAAACTTGTTAGGAATGCACTTTGATGACATTGGGCCACTGATCTTTTTGTATGTAGTGGTTCTTATATGTATTCCTGACTATATATAAATAACATGGTGTCCTATATATATAAATATGTCTAGTTATCTTTTTGTAAAATGTATGAATTTAATTAATTACTATGTTTATCTAGGTTATTCCATATTTGATTTTTCTTTTATTTTTGTTATTATAACGTCGTTCTCTTTCATACATCCGATAATTACTACTAAATCAACACGAAATGAATGAGCGGAATAAATAAAATTTTTATTATTGTAATACAACGACTGCATTTAGCAATTATGACTTAAGCATAAACTAAATATAGTAGGGAGTTACAGTCATTGAATTTTCTCATCTTATTTCAGATTTTGTTGTTTATTTATTTGCAAAGTGAATTAAATCAATTTATATTTTAGAGTTCCCTTCAATCGTAATTGCATTTAATTAGCTCAATTTAGTGAATCAATATATGTTTGCATCAATCTTTATGGGTACGATACTTTACTTTCACTATATTATTTGTAAGGTTTAGTGCACTTGTTGAAGGCGTTGTTAATAATACAAAAGCCAAGTATTTTATTACTTGTGCATTTATCCATAGCTAATTAGAACAAAGTCTTTAGTTCTAAGACAACAAAGGAAATGTGGAATACTCTAAAAACTACCCATAAAGGAATAAGTAATGTTAGATATACAAAAACTAGCATATTGCTTTATCAATATGTATCATTCATGATGAATGAAGGAGAAATATTTAAGAGATGATAGGGAGATTTAAGACTATTATCAATAATATAAAAAGCCCTTGAAAAGGAGTACATCATCAATGAGAATAACCTAAAAATTCTTGAAAGTCTCTTACTTAAATAGAAACCAAATATTATAGTGACTAGAGATTTGAGCTCTTTGACTTTTAAAGAACTACTAAGTTCTTTTAGGATACATGAACAATATGGAAATTAAAGGACTAGAAAGAAGAAGAATCATATGATAACTTTCAAAACATTTGAAAAAAAATCTCATGACAAAAGAGCAAACACTAAGGGCAAATCACTCATCAGAAATGTCCATTTTCAACTCCAAATATTTATCAATTTGTTTCTTATTTCTAGTAGATTAAGGAATTTGATGAAGAAAAAGGGAAGAATGTCCAAACCCTTAAAAGGGGATGAAAAAGGTAAGGCCAAAGAATCATCTTCATCTAATATTGACACCATCTATTTTAAATGTGGGAAACCTAAACATATCAAGACAAACTACCTAAACAAAACTTGTAAAAGAAAAAGAGTTTGATGTCAATATTAAAAAATTTGATAGTAGTTGTACTAAAGTGAAGATGAGTTGACTGAGAAAGCTCAAATATTCTTTATGAAAAATTCAAATGACGCATTTAAAGAAAAAAGATAATCTTGGGCTTTATGAAGTTTAAGAAAAAGGTAATGTCTTATGAAATACTTTTTGATTCATGTGAGAAAAAAATACTTTTAAGTTGTTGAGCTAAAAAATAAGGTATAAAATTCCAAAAGAAAAAAAATATATCTCAAAAGCTAACAATTTTATTATGCTAGATTGAAAGTATGAAAACAACAAACATTTTCTTGATTTTAGTGAGACTTAAGTAATGAATGAATCATAGTATTTTGAAGAAATAAATATTCTTCAAGATATAATTCTTGATCTCATTCAAATCTTGGAGAATTTTACTGGGGATATTGTTTATTTAAATATAATTTAAAACTTTTTTTGAAGATCCTTCAAATAAGTATGGTTTTGGATTTCACTCAAGATAAAAATCTTCACTCTAAAAATTTATTTGTGAATTTATCTTATTCATTTTTTGAGAAATATGGACATAACATAGACTAATGCTATCATAGGAAGAAGAAACAAAGATTGAATATAGTTTTGTTTAATAACAAAAAAGGACAAAAAAAGACATATGTACCTAAATATGAAATTATCACTATTAAAAATTTCTAGAAAAATTTAAACAAGTAGTATTTCAAGAATAGATGCTCGCTTCACATAACAAGAATATAGTTTATCATTCTACACTCAAGACTATATGAAGAATGAAAAGTCATTTTTGTCATATTATATATAATATTTTGTTTGACATAATTTAAATAATGTATTTTATGTCAAAAGATTAAAATATAATTTATTGAACATAAGTCAATTTTGTGATAGTAGATATAATGTTTAGTTTGACAAAGAAAAATGTATAGTTAGAAAACATGATGAATCCATGATCTTTACTTTACATAGATACCATTTTTATACAAAATAGATTTAAAAGAGCTAGATAAATAAAATATAACAAGTTTGTTTTTCAAAAATAATGGAAAATGGCTCTAGCATAATAAACTTAGTAACGTTAGACTGAGACATTTTATAGTTTTAGAAAAATCTTGTAAGAAGATTTACTGAAATACCAATTCAAAAGTAATAAGAAATATGAAACCTATTAACAGGGCAAACAAACTAAAAACTTTTTTAAAAGTAAAAATTGTTTCTATGGCCATACTAATTAAGTTGCTTCATAGAAATTTCTTTACTCTCACTAGCACTTGTGAAAAAAAAATATGAATTAGTTATACTAATGAGTATTCTAGATATACATAGGTTCACTTCCTTATTCATAAATATGTCTTATGATGTTTTCTAGATCTTTTGTAAAAATGTCTAGAATGTACAAAATAATTTTGTACAAATAGTGATAAGTCTATATTTTAGGATATTTTTATATGTTATTTTATATGCTTAACCTTTATTTGATGAGGATTTAATAATAATTTATTCATTAATTATGAAGATTATCACAAATTAATCATTAGTGAATTAAAGAAGTATTTTAGCTACAATTGAAGAAATTTGATAGAAAGCAAAATCACGCACAACAAAAAATACAACTTTGCTTAACAGCTAGTTTGGGAGTGTTTTGTGACCATGCACAACCGTGGTGAAGGATATCATGGTGGTGCTTTGCTTTTCATACAACAAACTTTAAGATTTTTAAGATACCTGTGAAAAGATAATTTAAACTTTAAATTTGATAACAAAAAATCATATCTTTCTCTCTCGATATGTCATATCTTTGTTACAAATAAAACATATCTCTTGGAGGTAAACATCATCATTTTTTGTGGATTCTATGCTTTATATAAAGAGTCTTACACAACTTTTCTCTTAGACACTTTTTCTCTTGGAAACCTTTTGACTTAGACACTTTTACCTAACTAACTTGTCACAACTTTGGGAGTTGTTTGAGAGTGAAAATCATTGATAAAAATGAAAGATATTTTCCTGGGGTCTGAGTAAATGATTAAAAGCATGTTTTGGAGATTCCTTTAGTTTGCGTTTTTTTTTTAATGACTATGAGTTTCTTTATAATTATTTTTGTTATTTATTTCATTATGAGTAACTTAATTCATAACTAGAGTTATGGTGAATCCTTTACACGCTTTATGTGATCTTTATATTTCATGACAATTATAATTTTATTTTCTTAATTGGTTTTTATCCTAGTGAGTTTATATTATATGTTAAAAATTAACCATTCTTAACATATTATAATTGATTACATTAGATACTATTGTACCATATGTAGTTAATGAATTTATAGGATAAAATAAAACAAAAAATTAAATACATTAAATTTATTTTTTCTTTTTCAATTATTATTAATTTGTGTGTGTATGTATAACACAGAGAGAGAAAGAGTTAGAATACATTGATATTAGATACACTTACATTACTTAATAATTTTTCATAAAATGTGAGATTAATTTAACCATTAAATTATTTTATATTATCTTCAAGACTATGTATATCAAATTTCACATAATTTGACATTGGTAAGTATATTATCTAAAATTTGTTATATATTTTAAAAACATTATAAATTGTAATAAAATAATAAAGGTGAACTATTGATTGATCTCTATAAAAATAACACATTTTACTATAAGTTCTTATAAATTTTTTTGGTAGAATTTAGTTCTTGAAATATTAAGAAGTTAGGATTTAATCTCTACCATTAACTCTCTCCTCCGGCACCCATTGATTTTGCACCTTCTAACATCTCGAATTGAGAAAGTCTCTTCACGCTCTTTCATTCACTTATCTTCTCGTCGCTTCTTCCCCTCGTTCATTTTCTCTTTTTCTTCCTTCTCTTGGTTAGCGGGAAGGGCTCACCTGCCTTGATCATGCTTGGCCGACCTCTACTGATGTATTTGTCATTAATGGAAGCACGGGGGGACGGGTTTCATCGGCAGGCTTTCCTCCCTACAGAGTTGCTTCTGTTCAGAGAGAAGAGCGATGCTGGCGGCGGGGCACTCGAATATGCCCCATACCAGCGCCAAGTGTCCGCCCGTATGATCTCAAAGATAAGAGGAGCTTTCTACCCCCCCCCCACTACCTTGTGCTTGCCAGTTACCAAACAACCATGTTGCTGAGCCAACTAGCCTGGTCCCGATCACGTTCACAACCAAAGACTCCCTTCTATGGTCTCCGGAGCTAGTTTGCCGCCATACTATCAAAGATGGCAACAACGTTTGCACGCTGTGCTAGTGGTTTGACTTTCATCACCACTTGGAACCGAGAAACCGCACAGAGACGTTCTCGAACACTCTACGTCATTTTCAAAAGGTATCCAGGTAAAAGACTTCCTGCTTCAAGACTGGCTCGAGGAAAGGACCTAGCTAACATCACTTCAATGAAGATTCGCTGCCTAACTAAAGCCCTTCTTCCTAGTACAGTGACAGCACATATGCGACAGCGGAAGCCCAGATATGCCAAACCTCATTCAGCAGATGTGACTCCTTCTCAGCATAAATGAATCAAAAAAACCCAGATTGAGTTACAATCTTTGAATCGAATCCCATGCGAAGAGAAATAAAAGAAAGCTCATAAAGGGTGCATACTAGCTGAGGCAAGCTTTAATGAGCCTTACCTTATATATGTTGTTTGTTATTATTTTTCTGTTATAGAGCCTATTCCACTAAGAAGGATAGTCATATGGATATGTTCTTGAAAGATTTTTATAAAAAACTGCCTCGGATACGGCGTTTTTGCTTTTCAGTCATTATCATTTTTACATCACTAGGGCTCTTCTATATTCTTTTTCTGATACTGGGTTCTCTTGACTTCTTTCAGGCAATGTTTCGTAGGATTCTTCTCTAGTTTTTAACTGCATATCTTTTTGTTTGCTAACGATGGGGTTATCAAAGGAGCTTGTCTTGGCGATTAGGATTCTTTTTCGGGTTTTCCTTGCTGCCCAGGGCACAGCCTTTCTTGGAAATTCCATGATGCCCGATTCGGGTAGCTCACAAGGGTCCAACTCATATTCGGGTGGAGGGGACCCCGGTGGTTAGAGTAACTGGCCTATAAGGTTAGCGAGGTCCCTGCTATGGTGAAGTGAAAGATCTTTCACTATTTTTGGGGGGAAGACACGTGGGAGCAAGCGAGAGAAAAGCAAGCCCTAGCGGTGGGGTGTCTTCCCGGTCCCACAAAAGTCTTTTTCATCGACATAGTAAGAAGCAATGGATGTTGAAAACGCACAAGCGAAGCGCCTTAGTCAGCGGAAGAAGTCACCCTCAATTCGATCTAGCAAGAAATGCTTTACCGATAAAGTAAAGCGAGAGACAGTAGATTCCTTCTTAGGGTTCCAATAAATTCGACTAGTGCAAAGAAAGATGCAGTATCCAGTTGTAGAGCGACGCAGCAGAGGGAAGTTGGCACGATTTGTAATCCCTAGGGTATCGATATCGGAGAAGGGAATCACTCAATGCTGCTACAGGCACTCATGAGTTCGGATTGGGTAGCGTTAAGGAGATAATAGAAGGAACGAAAGTAGTTCAGTTTTACCAGGTCTTCCTGAGTACTAACTAAGAATGCTGTTGGATTCGGGATTTGTCCCAAAATTAGGTCCCACGATGACATGACTGGTCGGTCAGATCTATTACTTATTTTCTTGCTTCGAAAGCTACTGAGAAAAGTAGTCTTTTAGGGTGCATTTCCGAACATTTCCGAAGGTGAAGTAAGTAGTTAACCCCCCCCTCCCTCAGTTAAGGGAATTGAATGGAGTGAGCATTCTACTCAGATGAAAAAGTCTCCTAGAAGATTACCTACCTTTAGGGAAAAAGACATTTGCGACCCTACTCCACATCTTTTGGTAGGGATACTAGACCATCCCTGTTGAGAGTCTTTGAGCTCAATGCTGTCTGGCTTGTACCGATGTCATGGTTGAAAGGGTCCTATGACAGAATATCATATTCAATTAATGGTACGAGTTAACAACAGAACAGACATGCGTCAACAGAGTGGAATCTCTAGTATAAGGTGCAAATCTCCTTAATAGAAGGAGCAAAAGACCTGATTTTTTCCCGATAATTATGATAATAACAAACATGAAAAAAGTAGTCAATAAGACTTCCATTAAGGATGTTGTCAATTGAGTTGAGCATAACCACAAGCTATTTTCTATAATTCATCGATTAAGCAATCTTTCTTTGAATGATAACGGTACTAATTCTAGTGGCACAAAATCTCATAATACTGGTCTTCTTTCTACTCTTACTCCAACAGCATCTATTTTAGAGAGATTTAAGATTCGTACTAATCCTTCGGCGTTTACTCGGAATGTTATAGAGATGACAAAAGCACCTTTTCTTGATATACATAAGCCTATTATGAATTTTACCGGAAAAGCTAGCAGTTATATGATGTCTCTTGGCTTTCGCTTTATGCCAGGACAAGGTGAATTCTTAGTAAAGGAGCTCCGAACTCCAGATAACTTAGAGGGATTAAAAACATTAAGAGATAACCTAGGCTTATCCTTATCAAAAGGTAGTCTTAGCAGCTCCCCATTACTCAAGTTAAAAGGGCTTTCTGACTCGGTTTTGACTCGTCTGCCTGCTCTGGCATCTCGTGTCTTGGTTGAAGTTATTACGTTTAATGAGGGTTATTACGGTCGATTCTTAATCTTGGTCCAAATGGGTATTGGTTGTACTGTATGGTATGGCTTCGTTCCAGGCGATGGTCTGCATTTACCTACTGAAGGATTAGAACCCCTATTTTCTCCTTTAGAGAATTATGATTCCTTCTTTACTAACCCGGATGTTCATGTTCAACCGGGCTTTAATAAGATGACTTTAGTGGAGGGCGCTGATAATCCTGCCGCACCGCTGTCACAGGCATTTACTAAAGAGAAGCCCTTTTATGGATATTGATATTGAAATGCCGGGTTCTAATAAATCCATTCTTGTCGGTGTTAGCTTAGGACTAGCAGTTGCCATCTTATTCACATTTGGGGTTAATCCATGCAGCGGGGAATGTATGGTATGAATCTTATGAGATCCCTTCGCGGTGGGCATAATGCTTCGTACACGACAGACAGTCGTACTCTACCTACTGAAATCTCTATCTTATTGAAGCAGATTCAGTCCATATCTAGTAAGAACTTGATAAAGCCGTACCCTAAGTTACTAATTCCGTGTTTGGAGTTTAGTGAACCTGTATCGGTCCGGGAGACAGACTTCCTCACCCTAAGTGTGATGGATCTCTTAGTAGGCTATGTTTATCCAGTCTTATTCGGGTACGCGAAAGTGAATATCATATTCTATTTAAAAAAAGGTAATAATGAAGAATTCGCTAAACCACTAAATCAACAGGCAATTCCCTTAACGTTGGATGATGGTACGCCAATCCCTAAGTCTGAGATATATGATCATGTCTATCATAGTATATTGGCATTAATTGAGATTTATGATGGATTTAAGGTTGTTAGAATAGCAATTCGAGCTTATTTTCAAGATGATATCAAAGAGTCTCCTCGTTTTAAAGATGAGTTGCTAGAGGAGGTTCTCTCTGAATGCTTTAAGCCTGTTTCTGGGGAATTCGAGATTGCCAATTTACCTGTTAAAAGTCTTCGTTCTACTTCTCGAGAGTATTCTAAGTATATAACAGTTCCTAGGAAATCGGGTAAGATAGACCTGAGACCGTTCTTGGTTGCCGATACTGAGACTATAATAATGGAGAATAGTCATCATGTTCCCTATGCTGTGGGTCTCATGGTGGTTCATCCGGGGATTCCAGTTAGGCTTGATAGTATCACTACTTACTTCAGCGAAGATTACTCTTCCACTCTCTTCCCTACCTTTGAAGAAAGGAGCTCCCAAATGCTCAAATCTTTTATCTTTCGGGTTGAGACTATTACTCAACAAAATAGCTCGGCTGAAACCATTTACTTCCATAACTTAGGTTGTTTCGATGGCATTTTCCTACTAAAGCACCTAGCATTATATCATCCTAATTACACGGTCATGCCCTTTATGAGAGATAATAGACTCTATGAGATTGATGTCTATTATAAACATAAGAGGCTCTTATTTACCTTCAGAGACTCTTTACATCTACTTCTAGGCAAACTAGATGACCTTGCTAAGAATCTATGCCCTGAGTTAGGTTCTAAAGGTTCTATTTTCTATGAGGATGTAAGACTAGATAGTCTGAGTACTATGAAAGAAAGTTTGTTAGACTATATGAAGCAGGATATTCTTCTTCTTGGTGGTATTATGCAGACCTTCTAGGACATATAGTATAAGTCTTACCAGTCTGACATTATAAAAAAGCTAACAATTGCGTCACTGGCTCTAACTCTCTTTCGTGAGAAATTTTACGATGAAAATAAGCACCGTATCCATATCCCTAATCAGAATAAGGATACTTTTATTCGATGTGGATATTACGGTGGGCATACTGACGCATACACCCTATACAGGAAAGACCTATACTACTATGATGTTAACTCTCTCTATCCTTTTGTTATGAAGGAATTCCCAATGCCTGGGGGTATACCAGTCTGGCATTCTGATTTAGATACCATTCCATTAGATAGCATGTTTGGGTACATTGAAGCTTATGTTGAATGCCCTAAGAGTATAAAGAAACCCTTTCTTCCCTATCGGAATAAGGATGGCACTCCTATCTTTCCAACAGGCACCTTTGTTGGGGTTTACTATAGTAAGGAGCTCAAGTATGCAAGAGAGATAGGCTACACTATATTACCATTGTGTGGATACCTCTTTGAGGAGATGGAAAGTCCATTCAAGGGCGTAGCTTGGTCATACATAGAATTTGAATTTACAACTAGTGCTAGAGATAATGTCTATTGAAGTGCTTGTAGGGAGTCCAACTCAAGAAGCTTGAGCTAGGAAATTGGATCAACAAAATTCATATTTAGTGCTCACTCTTGACAACAGACTTCGTATTCATTGATGTGCTAACTTACAAACAAGTGCCAATGGGAGGAGTCTATATCAATTGACCAGAGAAAGGCTAAGCTTACTTTGCCGCGGCACCTTAGCGTCCCTTCCTCTCATTAGCTATCCCTTTTTTATATGCACACATGCGCGAGCCGTCTCAGAGAAGGAGTGGCTTTCGGTCGGCTTAGACTGCTTGACTGTCTTGCTAACCATTTCGCCTTGAGGCTTCTTTGAATTGACAAAATAA
This sequence comes from Abrus pulchellus subsp. cantoniensis, assembly GCA_024086825.1. Lineage (NCBI taxonomy): Eukaryota > Viridiplantae > Streptophyta > Magnoliopsida > Fabales > Fabaceae > Abrus > Abrus pulchellus. The sequence goes on from CM044050.1 coordinate 17,037,118, forward strand.
AAATACGGTTTCTATATCCCGAAGGCCGATGAAACTGTCTAAAATAGGGCAACCGCTTCATGTCTTCCCACAGATGGAATGGAGGAAGAGAGCCAGGGACATGTGCAGATGAATTGCGAGATGCATCGAATGCTAGTCTTTCGCCCCTGTTAGCACTTTCCTGAACCATCTTGTCAGAGGTATCTTTGTAACAGGTTCTACCACCTGGCTTAGTTTAGCTGAGGATAGGACAACATACGGCTCAAGAGGAGTGGGAATAACATGTTCTGTGGAGTTGAAAGGGCACTTACAAAATCATCTTCCTAGCTTCGAGGAACTTTTTATGTTGCTCCCACATAGAGAGGGAGGAGTCTATCCCGGAGGCTTCTTGGCCTTGGTTTCCTCTTATCCATCTTATCTATTCCTGTTCAGAATCACGGTCCCGTTCCCTGCCAAGTCTTGGGCGCTCTATCTGGTTACCCCTGGCTATCTGCATATCCCCTGGATGGGTTTCCCTCTGCTTTCTTCATTATATTATCACCCATTCTAGGAAGGTCATTGCGTGGTCAAGAGACGACTGTGGTGCGTGAGAGGTGAAATCTGAGACAAGAGCTTAACATAATCTTTTTTTTTTCTCTTGATATACATATTGGCAGTTCAGTTCCTCTAGCATCTGATTGTGGGCATCTTTCTTCTAGTCTCCTGCTCGTACATTAACAAAGGAAGTTGTCCTTCAAAGAACCAAGTCAGTAGACTTGCCTTCTTTCACAATCGGGTCTATAACAGTGGATTCTCTTCCTCCAAGCAGTAAAGGTATAGCGCAGAAAAAAAGTAATCAGGAAAGGCATATTATTACTACCACTAATTCAGTCTAATTGGCCTAAGGGCCTTAGATCCCTTTCAGTTGATTAACGATCAGTTGAGAATCGCCATACACTATAAGAGGATCAATCTTCATCTCCAAAGCTATACCCAATCCATTAGGGCTTCCTATTTAAAAGCCCTGTTTGAAGCTGCTGAAGTCAGTGTGAACGAGTAAGGGATCATTGACCTTTCTAGGGTCATGAAAACAATCCCTGCCCCCGCTCCAGCGCTCTTGGATGCACCATTGAAGTATATCTCCCATAGGAACAGAACTTTAGCATATAAAACTTCTTCATCAAGTAGATCAGCTGGTTAGAGCAAAGAACTGGTGAGGCTAGGTGAGCTTCCAAGAAATCAACCAACGCTTGTCCTTTGCCTTACAACATTAGGGCAACATCATGGACTATTTGGATAACCTTACTGATAACCTCTTGGTACTTTTCCTTTAAGAAAGAAAGGTTCGAGAGCAAATACTGGAGCGGATCTATGCTTCTGTTCACATCGGATATGCGCTTTCCAGTTTCAAGTCTTAGCAACCGATATAGGACTCCTAAACAATCAATAGGAACAACGGATTAGCAACAGCTCTAATGAAAGCTTATTAGGATGGATTCTTGAAAGAAAGTAGCTAGGGATGAGACAGTGGTAACAAACGATCCGTTCCCTAAGTTCGATTCACCCTTACCTAAGTCGAATTGGTCAGTCGATAAAGGGTGGGTGGTGGGAAGAAAAGGTTGTTCGCCATAGGAAACTAGGTTAACCAAAGGTTATTGCATCCGTTTCATAAGTGGTTGATGGAGTTACCCCGGACGTGCCTATGGACGGCATATTTAACCAAACTCATCCTTTGGGTTGGCGCCAAAACTTTGGATTTTGTAGACTTGAAGTCCGCCACCGATAGGTGGCCCTTCTTGTTTCAGAACGCGTTTGTTGACGCTTGTTTTGGAACCTACGTTTACTCATGGCGTGTCCAAGTGGCTGGACACCCATTTATGGTGGATTGGGTGAAAACCCCTGACGCCATCCTATGGTAAACCACAGGGCAACCGTTAGGATACTACTCTTCTTTGCCATTGTTTGCCATAAACCATCATCTTATGATATGGATATGTGCAGACAAGGTGTACCTGAAAACTCTCGAAGGGCACCCTATACCGGTTTCTATCCAGAAATATCTGGTGTCCGATAATGGGAGTGTTGAGTTTGCCAAGCACTTTTACACTAGACAAGTGACTCAAGCCCCCTGTTTCATTGTCATGTATGAATTCTCACAACCCTTATGGGTTGATGGCGATTCATATGACATATCCGATCCGAATATTTACAGCCTTATTACGAATCGGAGGCTAGGGCAAACACGCAATCAACACATTTCTCCATCGTAAATTGCCGAGCATCTCGTAGCTTTTGAGGAAATCAGGCTCTCATTCTTCAGATTCTCATGAGTGGTTTGCGGATGAATTGGCTTCTCGGGTGTATCGTATGATTGCTGAGGGAAGAAGACGATTCACCCGTCTGAGCCCGGAAAAGAAGAAGATGTGGCATCTCGGCAAAGAGAGCCCTTGAGTGACATGAGTTAGATGACGGAAAGCTTGATAAAGAGAAAGATGTAGCCTCATGGGAGTTAGATCCCTTTGAGTGAGTTCCCTGCCCTGGGAGAAGAATGAAGAAAAGCAGCTAAGCCGCTAAGAGATGCTACTTCTTTTTCAACAACAGCAAATTCTTCCGAAGCTGAAAGCAATCTAAGAGTAGTCCCTTGGGGGCGGGGAATGCCGGAAGCCTTTCTTTCTAAAGAGAATGAGTGAGCTACTGAGATGCTTGACCCGGATTGAGACATAGAAAAGAAGATTGTAGCCTTCCTGATGGGCGCGGGCTATGGGCTTCAACAGCCTAAGGCCTCTTCTCCGTATTCGTTCTAAAGAAGGAAGTCCTTTGTCCGGCATTAGCTCCCTGGAACAGCAGCTATTCCCCTGATTGAAGTCCGAAGAAGACAATGAGCCGCATAGGCAACGACCAAGTCAAATTCTTATGATGCTGTGAGCACACCCGTAAAGAACAGGAAAGCTGGCTAAGAAGTAGTCCTTCCTTGGGTTCCCACCTTTCCACAGAATCAACTCTCGCTAGAAGCTTCAGAATCCTCAGCGTAAAGTGAAGTCTGACATGAAGAGCAGCCAGTTCTCCGCAACAGCATCTTCAGAAGAAAGCTTCTCGAAGTCTTCCTAGATCTTTGATTCTTGATGCGCATGAGGAAAAAGGCCAATGTCAGAAGCTAGCCCTCCCTAGGCTACGACGAAGCCAATGAGCGAACTGCCGGGTCAATCAGAATGATCACAAGCATGTCAAAGGACACGGGGAATGCCGCAAACAAAAGGGCCACAGGTTGAATCCGTTTTCTACCACTGGATGTCTGGACTTTGAGGAATGCACTGCTTCGCTACCCTGCTGTTCCAGCTGCCCTTTCTTTCGTTTATCTTTACTGAACCATGGCAATCTGATTGGAGAATGAATCTTAGACCATTAGCAGCCCTTTAGTGATAGTGAGGATCTTCTCTTTCTAATGGATTCCGTGTGTAACTCAAAGAGATTCCTTCTTGATTCATTAGCAAAGGCTGTAGCGGTACTCAATACAAGGTCCTACCAAATCAACCACTCAACATTTCATGGATTTTCCGCATCAAGGTCTGATTCTGTGATGATTGAAATGCGGAGAATCGTCCCCGAGCTCCCATCTCTCTTCCTTCTTGAACTGCCGGTCTGAGATTTCCCTAGGTCAGATCCAAACAGCCAAGGTTTTCTAAACAAAAACGACGAATCACAAGATCGATGGCTCGTTCTCTCTCGCTCTTATGAGCGTTGTTCACTCCCCACCTTTACCCGCTGGGGCGAAGAGTCTCTACTACATTACCTACTATATTTGATCTGATACCGCTCCCAATTCCCAAGGATCGGGAAGATGTCAATGGGAGTAGCTCACTAGCTGATAGCATGTTCAGAGTTGGAGCTTGATTCTGACTTTTCTTGCTTCTCTGACTTAGCGCGTAGGTTGTGTGATTAAGAATGAGCGGAGGCAAAGGTAGCTTCATTTTCCTACTTTCGGGTAAAGACTCTCCGACCTATCTATGGCTTTTCGATGCTAGGTTCGCCTATTGGTTTGCGGGTGATTCCGAGTCCGAGTGAGTTGAAGTCCTAGTAGGGCTCATTGTTTCCAGGCTATTATATATAGGGCGAGTGACTTCGTTCTATCAAACCAGCTTGTCAATCCCGTTGGTAGAGTGCTTTAGCTCCTGGTTCTTCTGCCAGAGTTGGTCTAGCTTCGGTCTTCACAGGAAGGGCATCCTCTTTATCTGGCTTGTCAGTTGAGGAAGAATGAATCCGAACCCAGGGGAACTTACAAGGTAGGCCCAAGGCTGCGTTCTTTCACTGACCGGTAGGGGATGAACAAACAAGGAAGGTCTCTGGACCTTTGTCCGAATATGCCATTGACTTGAATAGAAAGGCTCATGCCCCAATGTTAGTCGGATTGCCTTACTGCAGATTCACTCTTGCTTGATCGCTGCTATTCCCTTCTTTATAGGCTTGTGCTGGTGAACTCACCCTCGGAAACATCTGCTACTGATTCAATAGATGGATTCCCGAGTCGGATGAACTGATTGCTTTGTCGATCTCGCATCTATTCTGGATTCATTGGAATGCCTGCCTGCTCTATTCATTGACCAATTGCTTCGACATGGGACTACTTTCCACTCACTGCGGATTCAATAGCTTTTGTTCGATCCTTCCCACTCCACTAACTTCACAGCCCGCTACGCACCCCTCTTTCTATGATTCTTAGGGCGCATAAGCTTTCTTCTTATCTTATAGGGCTTTGAATGCCCATCTTTCTCTTGTTAGTCCCGTATTACTGATTGAAAGCTGGCTTGTGGCCTCGCTTAGGACTCTACCTTCTATTGGATTTCACGGCTAACTAACTAATTCGATTGCTTTCACCCCTGATTCTACTTCTCATATCATAGGGTGGGTTGGGACCTCTACTTTCAGATTCACTATTGCTCGCGACTACACCTATAGTATAGTATAGAAAGAGGGGAAATTCCCATGGTCACTCTATAGAGATGCCTTTCACTCCCTTCCCAGGTACTTCACTGCAAAAGAGGCAGATCTCGCTACATCTATTGATTTATCCGCGGAAATCGCTACTGCCTTTCTCTTTCTTGTTACCGGATCGCATTCCTTCTTCTTTAAGAATACGGCTTTGAAGACTCTCTTTCTATTGCTAGTCTCCGTACTCATTGATATAATTGACTTCGCTTAGAGCCTATCAAGACTTCCCATTGCACTGGACACTCAATATAAGGAAAGGAAGTTTGTTTCTCCCATCTCTCAGCTAGGGAGCTCAACCCATGCCATGTCTTCTCATTCAACGGGTCTTTCCAGAAGATGATCTATGTCTTCCTTGTTTGTGAATCAGGTATAGGATCTCGCTTCTGTCACTGCCCTATGGCTATCATTAAGAGAAATCTTCGTACTGATCTTTGCTAGTATCTTGGAAAGACAACTTTCTAATTTCCTCTAACCCTGACCCTATTATAATATAAGAATCGTAATTTGCAGTGTCATCTGTAGTTGTATAAGGAGACCTTGGTGACAGGTTCACTTTGCTCTCTTGACCAATATTAGGCCTTGTTGAGTTCACTTTCTCTTTTTGCATTTGCTCGGCCCTGATCCTTCTATCTTCCGCGAGGGCTTCTGCTAAAGTAATGGGCCGCCCAAGAGTTTCAGCCAAAGTAAGTTTTCTTTCTTTAGGTTGGATTTCTACCACACTGGTTTTGACTAGTCTCAACCCTCGGAGCCCATCATATTAAGTATTGAGCTAACTAATAGAGAGCTAACTTAGCACCTCACATGGCATGTCATGTTATTTAAATTTTTTAATATTTTATTATTTAAATTTAATATTTATAAATGTCTTTAAATATATTTTAAATATTTATAAATTAGTCTCTTCCCCTTCCTCTATTTAAATATGTAAATGATGTTTACATCGATAGAAAGTCACTATACATAGACTTTACATCAGTATAAACATTATTATAAGACTATATTTTGTTGTTGTAGTATTGCTTAATATATGATTTACATGTCTCGCAACTTTTTGCAACCACCAGCAAAAAATCTAATTCTTACTAATTATCCCACTCTAAACTTGGTCATGTTGGAATTGGCGATGTGGGTAGAGTAGGAGAGTGTGGGAGAAGGAAGGGATTGGAGTTAGAGTGAGAAAATGAAAAATGGAAAGAAGAAAAAAAAAAGTGACTTGTTTGTAAATATTTTAAACATATTTAAGAACTTATTTATAAATATTAATTTTAAATAATAAATTATTAAAAAATTTAATAACATGATAGTGAAAATATTAAGTTGTCTGACTATCAGTCAACTTAATATTTAACATAAAAAATTTGATAGCTAAAATTAAATTTTAATAAAATATTTTATAAAAATTTATTATAAAATATACTATATTTATAAGATGAATCATATATTTAAACTATTTTTTATATGAATTTTATAAAATTAATATATCTATTTTGATTAAATATCCAAGTTTGATAATATATATATATATATATATATATATATATATATATATATATATATTGCAATAAAGTTTTAAATTGGGTAACCACAAAACTCTTGTTATATATTAACAGCATGGTGTTTACTTCAATTTTAAGAAAAATTTTCTCTTTTTAAAACAAAAAATATATTTTATAAAAAGTATTCTTTTTAAAAATAGAAAAAAATTTTAATCTTAGTTTTAAATTATTATATTATAAATTTATTTTTTATTTATTCATTAATAAGATTATGTAATTTTAAAATTATTTTTTAATAGGTATTTAAGGATATAAAGTAAAAAATAATAAATGATATTTTTATTAAAAATATAGTATTTAATATTATTAATACATTATATACTGTGAATTTTAACAAAAATTTTTATATATAAATTCTTGTTATATGTTTATAGGCACATATTATGAAATTTATTTAAAAAAATAAAAATTAATCGTATAAGAGATTTTATTATTCATTTAATGTTTACAAGAAAAATGATATAGTATTTTCTTTTATATATATATATATATATATATATATATATATATATATAGAATGTCTTATTTAGTCCCTGTAATTTAGAAAAAAAAAATACATTTTTACATTGACACGTACGCACATCTAACATCTTACGTCTGCTTACATCGGATGGACCTCAGTAGGGCCGTTTTTAATTGCTCTTAAAAAAAATATTATGACTTCATGGGTAATTTAGTTCATTTTTAAATATTAATTTCTAAATTTTCAAATTATAAAAAATATATTTTAAAAACAAACGAATTTAAATATACTGTTAATATGTACTATTATTATTATTATCTCACTTAAGTATATATTTTAAATATTGTAATAAAATTGTTAAAATATTCAACAGCAAAAATTTCCTAATCCAGTGTGTATACACAATAATAATATTCTTACACTTACCTCTCTACACGGTTTATTTACACTATTTTGTTATCGCATTATCGATTATTTTTCTAATATTTAGAAAACAAAATTAGCTCCTCCTCCTATTTCAATTTACATCGCATTCGAAATATCATACGGACATAAATGAGTAAGAATTTGTGCATAGATTACGTATGAAACATGCTTTTGTACGGGCGAGGCACGTGGTGAAAATTTATCCAAAGGAAGGAATATTAATAATATATTTTTTAACAAAGTTTTTATTATTAATTAAAATTTATTAAAAAAATATATAATAAAAAATAATTTAAAATAAAAAATGAAATATATATTATTTATAATTTATAATTAATTTTAACCAACAATAAATTTAAAAAAATATGTTAAAAAGTTTATTCTTCTTTAAAAGAAAATAGTTTTGGTTTTATATATGTGGCTCGACATCTACCACCGATTAACCAGCCTACCACAATCCACGTGTCTACTCATCTGTCCGTTCCTCAAACCTACTCGCACCCCCCAAACTTGCTGGGCTATACATCACAGAACAATATATTTAATAGCGACTTCGCCCGTTCCCTTGAAATCATAAAAGCAAAATCTGAGTTATTTTCCCTTCCATATACTCTTCCTCCTCCCACCTCAGCAAATCTTTCCATTCCTCTCTTGGCACACAGCATTACCCACTCCTAATAACTACTTTGTCTCCTATAACCATCCCTTCACTTAACCCAAGTAAATGGTGACCGTGGAGGAAATCCGCAACGCCCAGCGGTCCCATGGCCCCGCCACCATCTTGGCCTTTGGCACCGCCACACCCTCCAACTGCGTATCCCAAGAGGATTACCCAGACTACTATTTCCGCATAACCAAAAGCGAACACATGACCGACCTCAAAGAAAAGTTCAAGCGCATGTGTACGTGCTGATAATAACTCTCACACTCACTCGTGACTAAACCGTTTTGTTTGTTAGATAGTGTTACACGACTCACGAAAAAGCTAAACTGAATTTAAATCTTGCAGGTGAAAAGTCAATGATAAAGAAGAGATACATGCACCTGACGGAGGAGTTTCTCAAGGAGAACCCGAACATGTGCGCGTACATGGCACCGTCTCTAGACGCGCGTCAGGACATAGTCGTGGTGGAGGTGCCGAAGCTCGGAAAAGAAGCAGCTGCTAAGGCCATAAGAGAATGGGGTCAACCAAAGTCAAAGATCACGCACCTCGTGTTCTGCACCACTTCAGGGGTCGACATGCCAGGCGCAGATTACCAACTAACGAAGCTTCTTGGTCTCAGGCCTTCCGTAAAGCGCTTGATGATGTACCAGCAAGGTTGCTTCGCTGGCGGCACCGTGCTCCGTCTCGCCAAAGATCTCGCCGAGAACAACAAAGGCGCTAGGGTTCTCGTCGTGTGCTCCGAAATCACAGCCGTCACGTTCCGCGGCCCCTCCGACACTCACCTCGACTCGCTCGTCGGTCAGGCGCTCTTCGGCGACGGAGCCGCAGCGGTTATTGTCGGCGCCGATCCGGACCTCGCCGTGGAGCGGCCGATTTTTGAGTTAGTGTCGGCGGCGCAGACTCTTCTGCCGGATTCCGACGGTGCAATCGACGGTCACCTCCGGGAGGTAGGGCTGACGTTCCATCTACTGAAGGACGTTCCTGGAATAATCTCGAAGAACATTGAGAAGAGTTTGGTGGAAGCCTTTACGCCGATTGGAATCAGTGATTGGAACTCGATTTTCTGGGTGGCGCATCCCGGCGGACCGGCGATTCTGGACCAGGTGGAGGCGAAGCTGCGGCTGAAGGAGGAGAAGCTCCGGTGCACGCGTCACGTGCTAAGCGAGTACGGAAACATGTCAAGCGCATGCGTTTTGTTTATATTGGATGAGGTGAGGAAGAGGTCTAAGGAGGAAGGGAAAGGAACCAGTGGTGATGGGTTTGAGTGGGGTGTGTTATTCGGGTTCGGACCCGGTTTAACCGTTGAGACCGTTGTGCTCCATAGTGTTCCCTTGGAGGGTTGATGAAGTTTGGCGGTGGGGCCCATTATGGGGAAAGTAGTAATTATAAATTAATAAGGGAACCTCACGCAAATGGAGGGAACAGTGTGATATTTAGTTTTAATTAAGTTTGTCGTGCTATAATTGATGGATAAGAATTACTCAGTATGCACGATCGTGTTTGCAAGTGACTTTGTTTGTGAATTTGTTACTTTCATGTTCTGGCATTGGATATTTTCCTTCATTAATTTCAGTAACAGACTTTACAAAATTATATTTGCTATTGGTTTATTTTTTAAATTGGGTAATATTTTATTTTATAACATTCGATTGCTATAAAATAGTTTAGTATTATCTGCGTAATAAATTTGGTAATAATTTATAATTTTAATAAAAATGATATATTAAAGTTTTCTTATATATTTTTAAACACCCATTAAAAAATTGTTAAATTATACATTTTGTCTTCTATATTTAAATAAAATTTTAATTTGTTTGCTAATTATTTTAACTTAATTTAATTAATTAATTTTAATTTAAGTGGCATTTATTTTTTATTTGTTTATTATTCATTTAATCCTGTGAATTCTTTTGTCAAAATATTATTTTAACTTTATTGCATCTTTCAATTTTTATTAATTCAAGAATATTTTAGTGTTTAACGTAGATTAGCAGTTTATAATGAAGATAATTAACGATAAAAAGTAAAAATATATAAAATTTTATTAACAACGATGAGTTAACAACGAGTATTAAATATTTATAATTAAAAAAGAAGCATAAATGAGTAGTTGATCAATCATTATTTATAGATAAATAAAAAAGTTTTAAATAATAATTTGAAAGTTTTCAACGACAATTTAAAAGTAAAATATGTAAAAATGTAAATTTTAAGAAAAAAAAAACATATTCAAAATGTTGTCATTTTACAAAATTTATTTAAATTAAAAGTTAAATTTTTTACCTTAAAATAATAATTTAAAAAAAATAAATTAAATAAAAAATTAAAATTAAAATAATTATTAATTAAATGAATGAATATATTCACTTTAAATAAATAAAAAATAATATTCTTTAATGATAAAATAGAATATTCTTTATGAATTAAATAAAGATATTAACTTAAGCCTTGAAAAAAAATTATTTAAAAGATTATAGATTTTTTTATTATTTTTAAAGTCTACTCTTATAATTAAATTTTTTAAAAAAATTGTGCGTCTAAATATATAGAATAAAAATTAAACAAATTATGAAGAATAAATAGTATCTTCAAGGTGTTTACACCTTAATTATTTTCATAGGGTTCTAAATTTTAAAGTTAGAATCACATTTTTCCTTAAAAATATCTTCTATTTGTATAAAATTTAAGAAAAGAAAAGTCGCATTTATATTACTAATAAAATTATAAGAGTTAAAATTAAAAGAGTCTTTAATATAGTTAAATAATTTAAAAACAACTTACTCATTGTTCAATTTCAAAGTAAGTTTTCTTTGTTGGATATTATAACATACTCAAATCCTTATTTAAAGATAAGTAAATATTTATAGCACAAAAGAAAAATAAAAGAATTGTATTATGTTTTATAAATTTAAAAGTTAAATAAAAATTGAACTTATGTTTCGTTTAAGAAATTTTATAGAGTTTAAGAATGTTTAAAACTTTCAAAAGAATAGTTTCAAGATTTTAAAGTGATAAAAAAATTTTTGATTTGCATCTAACAATTATTTAGTTTGTATCACATACATGTAAGTTTAAAATACTATTAAGAATATTTCTAAATTATTCATTACAATAAAATTTTTCAAGGTATTATAAATTCTAAAATCTGACATTTAAAATTACTTACAGAACTTGGTCAACATAAAATGTAATTAGAGTAAAGTACTATAATTTCTCAAATTATTCTAATTCTTATAGAGCAGTCTTCCTTCCAATATCAGTGGACTATGATCTTAGAATGGATCAATTATCTTTATTCCTTTCTCATTTGCCTTCCTGAAAATAGTTAATAAGGGTGAGTATTTCCAAACAATAGTCATAACAACATCAACCAATATGTTATAATGCATATATTATAATCATACAATTTCTATACTACTTTATATTCATCACACTTTCACATTTATTACACTTTCATATTTGTTACACTTCCATATTCATTTCTCCTGGGATCCATTGAGGACTTCATAGTATAGATAACTGCTAGTTAGCCGCAGCAACACGGATACACATGTACTGACCTGACCCTTTTAGCAAATGTATAGTCAGGGATTTAGGCCAAGAAATAAGTGTGAGGTCTGTGGTGTCTTTTTTTTTTATTTTCGTTAATTTTTTGTAATCATGGAAAAGTATCCACCACCCTCATTTCTCCCATATTTTCACAATCGCCCTTATTTTTCATACCCCAGTGTATTTTTGTGACTATCTATACTTATTCTCAACATTTTCCATATCATTCTCTTTCTTTTCCATATCATTTTCATAGATCAATGTGTCATAATACGTGAGTTTTGATCATATAACTTAATGTATTACAATATATGTATTATGAGTACACCTTTTGATGTACTACAATACTTGTATCATAATCACATCCATCAATCTATTTTATCTCACGTATTATAATCACATCCCTCACAAATCCACCATCATGTCATATCATTTCATTTTATAAATAAAACTCTTTCTTCATTTAAGAACAGTCAAACACTTTTTATTAATAGCATAATTTCACCCATTTTGACATACCTCAGCTATCAAACAATATTTATATTTATTATATAATTTAACTCATAAATATCATCAAAAAATTTTACGCCACACAAGTCAATACAATGTGATGAAGGTCAGAGTCCTCCAGACTCAGTCTAATCGTACAATCCAACACACACTTTTTCAGTAATAACAAAGTCGTATATCCTAAAGTCTAGCATCACCCAATATTCACTGTAAATCTATTATTTCAAAAATGTCAAATAGTAATATTAACTATTTTCACACAATGTTCACTAGTAAAATCCTAATATTCCTAAAAAATAATTTTGTTTAGAGTTTTTACTACGATTTATATTTAGATAGTTCTAAAAATAATCAAGGGTTTTTCATGTCTAACTCTCTTTTTCTACACTTTACATTTTAAGAAAATATTAGGGTTCTAGGGTTCTAGTAAGAAAATTTAGTGTTTTCAAATCAAAATACCAAAGAAAGGTTAGGGTTTGGGATCTACTCTCCTTACTTGAAAATGGGTCTCTCAGATCGAGTTTTTTTAGAGATCCAAAGGAGAGGCACAATGTTCTAAGAGAGGATATTGGCTTAAGCCTTGAGTATTACAAGCATACAACTTTAGACCGGATAAAACTAAGAAATAAGAATGAATTTAGGGAATCAAACTCCAAGAAACTTACTTGAATTTGAATGGTTGAACTTTCATGTCCGAATTTGAAAGGAGATTGAAGTTTAGAGGAGGATTTCTAATAAGAGAGGGTGAGAGATTAGAGATAACAGAAGAGAGATTGAAACTTTGGATTGTAATCCAAATTTTCTATGTTGAAGACCCTTAAATACCCTTTAACTTGCGATATTCTCGCTACAACAAGCCTTTCTCTTACTACAGCGAAAAAATTAGACAAAATTCTCCATTATTGTCTGTCATTCTAGCTACAGTGAGAGTTCCTCACTACAACGAGAAAATTCTAGTTATAGCGAGAGATCATTAGAAAGCCTAACTCTAAACGCTTTTTCTCGCTATAGCGAGTACCCTGCCCCAAAATTCCTATTTTTCCTTATAGTGGCAGCAAAATTTAGGGTGTTACAAATATGGCCCTTACTGTGCCTACGAAAGATCTACTTATGATGATGAGAACCTCTTATCCTTTTCCATATCAAGTACCACAAAATCAGCAAGAAATATTGTAACATCCTAATTTTCATTTGGATTTTTCTTATTTTCAAAATGGAAGAGTTTTTTTTTTTTTTTTTTTGAAAAAAAGAATATTTATTTTAGCTTAGAAGAATATTCCTTTTAGATTAAGCGAAAATTTCGCTCATGCAAAAATGGATCAAATTTTCTCATCTATACTCTTCCTCAAGCGAGAAATTTGTCGCTCAAGTGAAAATTCGCAACATAAATGGGCAACTTTTTGCCATGTTTTCACTCAAGCAAAAATACCTTTGTTTGAGCAAAAATATCAGTAAAAAAAAAAGTAGTAATTTTTGTCTAGATTTCTCACTCAAACAAGAATTTGCGAGTTTTGAAGGGATTTTCATTCTAAAACTTGCATTAAAAGCCAAGAAACTTTTCTCACACTTCTTTCTTTATTCTCTCACTTCCATTTCTCAGAGAAAACTCTCTTAAACCTTGAATCTCTTCTGAATATGAGTCTTGAATCTCTTTCGAATATGAGCTCTAATGTCCTTTCCTCTTGATCCCAAGTTCTTTGGAGTTTAATCTTTGAATCTCACTTCTCTTTCTCTGTTTTCTTCTTTCTTAAAAGTACTCTACTTTGTAATATATAGGAGAACCTTAATTTTTGGACAACATCTCCTTTGAAACATTGCACTTCCATATGAATCTTAAGGAGATCTTAGTCTTAAAGACACTAACTCTCATCCATTTGGTTGTGAGAGACTTATTTCTAGGTAAGGGTAGTTGATCGCAAACCCTAAATTTTATTTATATATTTTGACTTAAAAAACTCAAACTACCTCATTTTAAATAGCAAAGTTGTAAAGTTTTCTTAAAATCATATGATTAAATATGGACTTTTGAGTATAGAAAACCTATAGTATGGTATAAGGATGAGTTTTTAAGAATATTTTCATAAAAGTATTTTTCATTATATATATGTGTGTGTGTTAGAAAATGGGAAGTAGATGATACTAAACCTTAGAATAAATGATTTTTATAAATATCAAGAGAGTGTGATCTCTAGCAATGTATTTTAAAATGGTATGATTAGATTGAGTTTGAAGGTATCCAACCTTCGACATATTGTATTAATTTGTATGAAGTAAAATTGATTGCATGTATGTGATTATGTACTTTCCTTTATTTTAGAAATATGAGTTGAGATTATGGTTGTTTGTTTAAAGTAATGAATGAAGTAAAATATGTTTTATTGAAAATATGCAATTGGAGCTGAGTCTAGGGGTGTTCGACCTCTAGCAAATTGATTGATGATTTAACTATATTTGAATGACCTAGTATGGTAAAATTGTATTCTGATAAGAAAGAAAAAGAGTGAAAAGTATACTATCATGAGAAAAGTGTGAAAATAAATGGAGGTGAATATTGAGAATTACTAAGAAAAAGTGTGTTATGAAAAACTGACTAAAATGTGTATAGATAGTTACAGAAATATATTAAGAGTATAGAATATGGAGCTGATTATGGAAGTCTAGGAAAAATGTAGGGTAGTAAATGACATTTGTTTGTGTGTACACATTTTATTAATTGCAAATACATCACAATGGCCTCACACTTTCTTAAATAACACTCTTAACTATACTTTTGCTGAGAGACCTTTTATTATATATGTTGTATTCGTGTGCATGGATTAACCAGCGACTATCTATATTTATAAAATACCTCAAAGAATCTCAGGAATAATGATTGTAAAATTGTAAGATGTGTGATTATAATACATGAGTCATAACAGATTGATTGGTGTGATTATACTACATGTATTATAATACATCGACGGATGTAGTTATAATACATGTATTGTAATGCATCAATTAATATAAGTATAATGCATGTATTAGTGCATATGCCAAAATATTAATGATTTGATATTATAATGTTTGATTTGTTATAAATTCCTTAATATATAATATACGAGCTAGCATTATTTTGATGAATATTATATTTAATGATGTTTTTATATGATTTGTTTTATTTGTAAAATAAAGGATTTAGTAGGTCAGAGGATATTCACTTTTACAAATTATTTTTCAGAAAGTGAAATTGAAGAAATAAAAGAAGGTTGATTTAATTTAGAATCATATTCTCAAGAAGATTATAAGGAAGGATTGCTATGTTAGAATTTAGATTTATTTCAAAGATTGTAATAATTCTAATTAAGTTTTCATTTACAGTTGACAAGGATATGTAATCATTTTCATATTATTTATCTTGAATGTATAATATTTTGATAAGTTTTATTGTAATTAATGTTTTAATGGGTATAAGTAATATTTGGTAGTTAGCTATTTTAATTATAGTTTACATTCAGTTTTGGATTAGAAATTTACTCTGCTAAAAGATAGTATTGTCTATGTTTTAAACTTATACGTATGTGATATAGCTTAAGTAAATTATCAAGATGTAAATTTTAGTTTTTCAGTCTATTTATAAATTTAAAATTTTGAAACTATTTCTTATAAATTTTTAATATCTTTGAGTTTTTCATAAACTGAATAAAAGAAATGTAAGTTTTGCTTTTTCTTAAATTCTTTAAGCTACAAATATAAAGAAATACACTTTATTTTCCATTCTTGTTATAAATTATTATCTATATTGAATGAGAAGGATGTTGTAAATATGAACTTGTCCACCTTCACAAGTACATTTTTTATTATGACTCTAGGATATGTGATTGACCTATCTGTCAGTTATAATATCATGGTGGTCGGCTTAGGCTTCTTCATTCCAATTTTCCTAAAAATAGAAAAGGGCATAAGGTTAATACTAGCTTCTAAATTGCATAGGGCTTTATCAATATGGAATTTACCAATGGTATAGAGTATAGAAAAACTTTCTGGGCCCTTAAACTTAGGCGGAAACTTTTTAAGGACTATAGCAGAACATTCATAATTCAGATTCACAATCTCATACTTTTCAGCTTCCTCTTATTGCTCAACATCTCATTGAGAAACTTAGCGTACTTTGCCATTTTAGAGATAGTCTCGACAAAAAGGACATTAATGTGTAGTTTGTTCAAGATATCTAATAACTTATTAAACTTTGGGTCCCTCAATCTTTCCTTTAGCCTCTGTGGGAAGGAAATTTTGGGCTAATAATACCTTGCTAATGCAAGAGGATCATCTTCCTCTATTTCTAATTTGGCGCAAGAAGAATGACCTTGCATAGGATGGAGCATGGTCGTGTTTGATGGTGCGAACATGGACGTGCTTGTCATAGCATGATTGTGCTTCTTGAGAGGTAAGAATGTGTTGGCTTTAAAGTAGGGCCATGCATGTTGCAGGAGTAGAGGTGTTCTTGTACCTATATTTTGTGATTCTTTGAACACTTTAGGCAAATTTCTCTCACTTGTCAAAGTAATAGCATTGACATATTCTCTAAGATTAGGTTTAGGCTAGGTTGATAATGTACCCGATGCTCTTTGACTCAAAATAGTAGTTATTTGCTTCATTATGCCTTTATCCTTAAGAATCTTTTATCATTCCTTTCAACTTATTGTTCCATCCGAGACTCAAGTTTGATATTCTCTTATCTGAGTAATGCACAAATTTAGAGATGGCAATGGGTAAAGTACCCGATGGGCATCCGCAAAATTTATCCACAATGGGTAGGGTATTCACCCGCTATACGGATACGCGTATAGGTGTGGGTAAAAACTCGTAAATTTTAATGGGAATGAGTGCGGGTATGGGTATCTAAGTACCCACCCCACCCTATACCTGCATATATATATATATATATATATATATATATAATATATATATATATATATATATATATATATATATATATGCTTGAACTTTATTTTATAATTATGCATTGAATTTTTGTATTATTATATTACTTATGTGAAGTTATATAAGATTAATAATAAAATATATTTAATAATAAAGTAAACAAAAATTTATTTTAGTTTATATTTTTAATAGAAAAATTTATTTACTATTTTATATTATTTAATTAGGTTCATACAATTTAATTATTACATAGTTAATATGAGATTGACTTTTTTTAAAATATTATTTATATATGACACATAAAATATTTTTTACACAAATATTTTTGTTAATAAAATCATATTGATGTTTAAATCATAAAGTGAATGATAAATAATAAATATATTGTAAATATTTTATAAATTTTACCATCACCTACTATTACCGTAAATTTATTATTTATTAATAATATTTAAATTTTATTTTTATATTTTAATTTAAAATAATATTTTTCTATGCAACATATGTATTACAAGCATAACTATAATCTAATGAATCTAAATAATATTATTCTTACTATTTATTCACGTTCAAAGAAGTTTTTAAAAAGATATAAATATAAAAAATTATTGTTAATTTTTATTTGTTAAGCTTTTTTAGATAAAAAAGTATAATTTTTTTAATATACACGTATATTTCTTTATTATAAAATTTTATTGTAACTATTTATCTTTTATTCAAATTTTTTCTTTTAAAATTTATATACATTATAAATATTTAATTCATTAAAATAATTTTTTAAAAATTTATATTTTTGATAAAATACTTTCGTATAGTATGATTTACAAAATACTAGTATTAATATATATATATATTATATTATTTTAATTAAATTTATTATTTTTCTTACAATTTTAAATTCAAAAGTTAAAAATAATATTTTATGTATCAACTTTCTGTTGTTAGTATTGAACTTCTCTATTCTAACTCTATTTTCATTCTCAATATCTGTCTCATTAAAACCTAACAACTATGAACGTTATTTATTAGAATTAGTTGTCAATATCGTCATAAGAGGTAGCTAAGTGATCCCACACGAAGGGACAACCATTATACAGATCTATTTCGTTGTCGCTCTAACATTACCAATCGATCAAATCTTACACAAGATAGGGTTATCACTGACAAATAACTTGTGTGTTTAGTTTCGCTTATTGTTTTTAAGAATTTTAGTTTAGAAAATTATTATATTAAGATACATTTAACATTTATGATCTTTGAATATTTATTTTTTATTTATGTTTGTATCTTGTTTGGTAACTATATATTGAATTTTTGTATTATTATGTTATTTATGTAAAGTTATATAAACATATTTTTCTTTATAAATATTTTTTTCTCAAACAAGTGCGTGTAATGGGTACAAGATGAGTATGCGGGTACTCAGAGAGTACGGATATGAGGATTAATATTTATACCCACGCGAGTATGGGACTGGGTATGGGTATTTTTTTAAAACGCTTGTATGGAGATGGGTACTATAGTATCCTACCCATACCCTACCCATTACCATCCCTACACACATTACATCATAGTCTCTTGGAAGTTTGACTAAAAGTGAGGAGGCTTCTTCCTCTCTAGTCTTGCTCTTTGATTTTTTGTTTTAAAAAATATTAAAGATTAGAAAGAATTTTTTATTTAAAATTTGACTTAAAAAAATTTATGATTTGTTAAATTGAAATTTTATTAAAATATCTTTAGAAATAGTTTATTTTGGGTTTTAGTTTTAAAAACAAGTTTTCTCTTATATTTCAACCAGTTCTATGTATTTTATTTGGAATAGTGAGTTATTAGAGTAATTTTTTTCAATCTAGAAGTTTTAGACAATAAGACCTAATTATCTCCTTATCTTTTTTTTTTTTTTTGTTATGTTTTCATTGGCTTGTCTATTGTATCCAAAATAAAGGAGATTGAAAACCTTTCTATTTTGGAAATCCTTCTTTGAAGTTTCTCATTTATTTTATATTAATAATTTATTATTGATTGTTAAAGCTAATCAATCTCAAATTTACATTATTATATTTAGGCTTTTAGACAAAAAAAATCAATAAAAAAAATCCTATTTATTTTCCAATAAAACTACCATGAAATATAGAATTATAAGTTAAGATATTGGTATAAATATTTCAAGAATTTAGAATCATATCTACATTCTTGTATCTCATAATAATTAGAATTGGGACTTAATCAAAATAATGTTTTTTTTTAAAAATGGAACTTGATTGTTTATAGGCTTAGTTATGTTTTTACTCCATATAAATATTAGATATTTTGTGATAAATCCTTATAAAAAAAATTTGTTAAGATTTAGCACTTCCATGTAGTATGCCAGATATTTTAAAACAATATTTAAATTTATTATTAACAAATAAATCTTTGAACACATTTTAAATATTTGCAGAAAAATCTCTTTCTTTTTCTTTCCCATTCCCCCTCCTCCTCCCCTTCTCCACACCCCTATCCCACACCTCCTTCCTCATACAATCATTCCCTTTTCTTCAACAATTCTGAACATACTCGATAATAGAAATCATTTTGATTATGGGTAATTTTGATAAAGTTTTGCATGATGATGGCCATGGAGGTCACGATTTTTGTGGGGCTTACTAGGAGAGGTTTTGATGTAGCAGGCTCAAGGCACTATGTTAAGGTGCAATGTGGAAGAGGAAAGGGTCATGCAGGTTAGGGCATAGAGGAGACTTCGTCCCATACATGGAGTTTTAGCAATAGATTTAGTCTGAACAGGGTTGATGCACGTCGCATTTGTATTAAGTAAAGGGAAGAAGGATGATTATGCACTTTGTGGGGAAGGAGAGGGAGAAGGGGTGCAGATAGGAGTGAAGGGGGAGAATAGGGGTATAGTGAAGGAGAGGGAGTGCCAAAAAAGGGTATGGGAAAGGGGAGAGGAAGGGAAGCAAGAAGAAGAAAGAAAAAAAAGTTAGAGAGACTCTTATGTAATTATATAAAATATGTTCGAAGACTTATTTGTAATTATATAATTTTAAAAAATAAACAAATTAAATGACATGACATGACATTACTAGTGCTACCATGTAAGAGTACTGAACTGACTTTCTGTCAGTCAACTCAATACTTAATAGAGGAAAATTGACAGCAGAGACTAAATCCTAATTTTTTAATATTTTATTAAATCTTAACAAAAAATTTCATAAGAACTTATCGTAAAATATTCATTATTTATAAGAACCAAAAACATAATTAAGTTTTGTTAATATTATCCCTCCTAATTTAAGAGTTAGTACAAATTCTGTTTGTTGACACCTATCTGAAATGATCAATTCACTCTTAAATTTCTTATAACTTGTTAACCAATTCAATGTTGACTACTCAAAATGTTATAACATTGTATATAAGCTTATCTAGAATTAGTTTGATCCATAGAAAATTAGAATATTTTTGTAAAAAATTACTCATGGTAAATTTTTAACAAATAAAGGGAAAAATAAATTTTTTAATACAAATAATTGTTTTGAATATGATTTTTCTTATGAATTAATAATGCATATCTTAATAGATTACTTTTGTACATCTGTGTTTTGAAATTCTATCATTTAAAACAAAAATTAGAGTTCTTTCTTTATTTTTGAGTTGAATGAGTGACTATTTTATAATTAAAAAAAAAACATAAAAATGGTATTACTAGAACTCAATTTGGAATATCATTTAGATGCTGTGGAACAACATAAATAACTCTATATTTAATAATAAGGTGCTAAAATATTATACTAATTATGTTATGATTAACTTTTAGATTGGAACTCCTTTTATTCATAGGTTCTCTGAAAAAGAAGATATAAAACGTTAGATTCTCCCTCTAAATAATAAATTTAATATTTCTGAGATATTATTAATTTTTAGTAAAATATTACTAATTCATTTAAAAAAAATAAATGAATAGCATACAATATGATTAACTAATCACAATTTAGTATATTTTTATTAATATTTTTATAATTTTTATATAATACTTATTATTTTATTTTAAGTATATAATATTATAGGTAACTATGATATTATTAATTTTTAGATTGTTACACAATTACACATATTAAGTTAGATTCTAAATTACTAAAAAAGGTGTTGTGACCTACCAATAAAGGAGAATAATAAATTTAGATTTTTTTAAAAATAAATTTTACAACAAATTAAGGAAAACTTTTCATGATAGAAAACTTTTTTATTTGAAAGTTAATTTTAAGAGAGAATAGAAGAAAGATAATTTTTTTTAATAGTAACTTTTATTTAAATTTTTTTAAATATGTGAAAGAATTTTTATAAGTCTGCCAAAAATTTTATAAACTAATATTTTTTTAAGTTCTCATAATTTAAGAAATTTGTTTTGTTAACCCTCCTTCTCCATGCATTCTTCTCTCTTTCCTTGTCTTTTAAATTTTTCTATTTTCTCTCTCCAAACTTTTAAAGAAAACTTTAAAACAATAATAGTTAAACATTTTCACATAAATTAAACAAAACGAAATATATTTAACTTAATATTCTTTGAAGAAAAATTTTGCTTATACCCTCTTGTTTATTTAGTCTTGTACAATTTAGAGATTGATTTTTTAAATTGTGCACCGCAACTCTCGTTACTTAGCTACTTGTTCAAAAAAGTCCTTCTGTTATCTAGACATCCAATCTTACTATCCCTGTGCTTTGCACATATACCTATGTTGTTGGACAAAAATAGTCGTCTTCCTCAACCTTGATGTTTTTGAAGGTAGTCATCTACCCTTCTTCCTCAACATCTATGTTTTTGATGAATCCTTTTCCTTGACAACCTTGTCTTCTTTACTAACTTCATCTTCATCTTTTACTTTTCCCTCTCTTGCAACTTTTAACTCCAATGAAAGCTTCCCAATCAGGACATTACCACCACCCTTTTTCTGCTTTCTGTTGGAAAAGTGGCTTTGACCCATCTTTCTTTAGTGAACCTACACCCCTAGAATCATTGCTGGTGACTCCAACATACGGTGTCGAGACTTGAAGTTCGTTGAAGGGCTTCAAGGGCAAAGTAAGGTGTAGTCTTGAAGCTAATACAATTTGAGAAAATTAATACGTGAGTGACAACAAATGTATTTCAGAGAAATTAAAGGAAGAAAGTCGATGTTATTGAGAGTAGAGTATTGAGAGTACCAAAGGAGGTGAGAAGTGTGAAAATGGATGAAGGATGTGAGTGTGATTAGAAATTATGATTTCTTTGTTCGAGACTATTTTTGTCTAACAACAAAGACACGTGAAAAGCACACAAAACTTAGGAGTGAGATTAAATATGTTAGTAATGAAATGACTTTTTTACATAATTAGGAAGTATAGTGGGTGAAGCAATTTTTTTCATATTGTTAATTATAGCTTTATTTATTTTTTTATATTGTTTTCTTTAAAAAAATTTTAAAAAATTACAAATTTTGTGTTCCTTAATATGTTTTAGAAAATAAAAAATATATTTTTATAATGAATAATATATATATATATATATATATATATATATAACTTTTAGTCATAGAATAAACATTAATAAAACTAATTTTAAATTTGATTTTTGAATATCAATGATTAATGATTATCTTTTTTTTAAAAGAGTTAAATATAAATAAATAATTATTCTTAACATATTATTATCACTTTTTTAACTGTTGTTGATACTTTACTATTTTTTTCCTTTTATCTTTAAATTGTTGTATCTACACTATAAATCGTCTATACGATGATTTTCAAATTTTATATTTTTATAATTTTTCTAAAGCATTATATTCCAGTATATATTATTTTTAAATATTATATAAAAAATAATTCATAAATATTTGATTAACACATAAAATTTATGTTAATATATCCATTTATATTTTTTATTTAAAAAATTAATTTTAAATAAAATTTTTATCCTCCTCTTCTTTTTTCTCCAGAATCTCAATTCTCAAACAACTCCCTAACTAGTACTCAACCTTCCTAGCCTTGGACTGACCTTAGCATTAGATGGATTCTGAAATTTGGATCTCAGCAATTGTACTTCGACTTTCGCTTAGGGATGAAAATAGACTAGGTTATTCTAGATTTTACTTTAAACAAGCCTGACCTGTAACATAATTATTAGGTCTGAATCTGGTCTGTTACCTGTTAAAAGCTTTATTTTCAACTTGGCCTGACCTGTTTAGGTGGTCTGAACTAGATGAAACCTGTAACAAAATTTTTTTTAATATTAATGAAAATATAAATATTTTATTATCAAATTAGTTTACATATTTTTCTACTTTCATCTGTATTATTGATAATTATTAAATATTTGTAATAAGTTTTATATAATTTTACAAATAATTTTTAAAATATTATTTGAATACTAATTATAAATATTTTATATTAAATATATTTTTATTTATATTTTTTGATTTATTTTTAAAAATTATTAAATTATTAAAGATTTTAATTTTTTTAGGATCATATTTTATTTGTTTAAAGACATCTTATATTTAATAAATAAAGTCATAGTAAACATATAAAATTGATTACAAAAAATAACATTCACACAATTTGTTGAATTAGCTGAAAGAAAATTATTATATTTTAAAAAATAAATAATTTAAATTTAATGTAATGACAATAATAATAACTATTAAATTAAAAGAAAAATAAAATAATTATAAAATATTTAATTTTATTTATTTCATTAATTTATTATTTTAAATTAACAAATACACGTAAAATTAACAACACTATAACATTAATATAATATAAAAAATATTATTGATAAAATAAATAAAAATATATACTTATATATAAAATATAAATTGTTAAATTATCTAATAATTTAATTTTTTATTTATGTAAATATTTGTGAATTATTGAATTTCAAATGTATGTTAATGACTATAATTAAAGTATTAAAGATTTTAATTATTTTTTATGATAATTATATTTTATTTGTGTAAAGACATTTTATACTTAATAAATAAAGTCACAATAAACACATAAAATTGATAACAAAAAAGAATACTAACAAAATTATTGAATCAGCTAAAAAAAAATTATTATATTTAAAAAAGTAAATAAATAGTTATTATAAAAATTATAGATAAAAATATTTATATTATAAAATCCAAGAATGCAAAAAAATAACATATGAACATAGTAAAAATTAATAAAATTTATATTTAAATTAAAATAACTTATATTTTTTTTATGAAATTTTAGTTTCGAATAAAATATAATTCATATTTAAAGAATTTTTATTTATTATAAAGAAAAATAATTAAACATAATATATTAATATAATAATTAAATAGTAATAATAATAAAATTAAGAATATAAAAAATATATTAATATAATATTTTTATTTTATTTTTTAATTTTATTTTGTTCAGTTTTGATTGTGTGTTGTTCCTGTTCAAAGATTTAACTACTCTTTAACTTATTTAAATGTAACAAATATGATAATTTATTATTAAATAAATTTATTATTTAAAAAGTGTAATCGTGTATAAATATTTTAATTTTTAATAGAATATAATTTCTATTTATTATAATTATAAAAAAAGAATTATAACATAATATATTAATTTAATATAACAAAACTAAAAATATATTATTAAATAACTTTATTATTTAAACATATTTTGATAGCTGTATTTTTAAATTATATATATATATATATATATATATATATAACCTTTTTAATAAACAAATAAGGCTTAAACTTTTTCTAAGGCATGATTAAGTAAACAAACCAGCTTGAGCTGTTTTCAAAGCCTGATAAGCCTGACATGCCGACCTATATATATATATATATGGTTTGTTTACTTAATCATGCCTTAGAAAAAGTTTAAGCCTTATTTGTTTATTAAAAATGATATATATATATAGGTCAGGCTTATCAAGCTTTGAAAACAGCTCAGGCTGGTTTGTTTACTTAATCATGCCTTAGAAAAAGCTAAGCCTTATTTGTTTACTAAAAAAGTTAAATCAGGTCAGGCCAAAATCAGGCCAAGCTGCGGGCCCTTATCAAGCAGCCTAGCCTGTTTGCATCTTTACTTCCATTTCAACAAAATAAATTGACTATTGTAAAATATAAAATTAATTAAATATAAAATATTATAATGTTTTAAACTATTTAATATAAATTTAATGACAAAGATCTATGTTCATAATAAATATGTCTATCATATGATACCATATATTCATTTTTTAAAGCAAGGAAGTAGTCCAACCCTTAAAAAGGAGATTTCAAATGAATTTACAGGACAAATTAAAATTGTCATTTTTTCCTCAAAAACTATAAATAAATAACTAATTTTTAAAATAATGAAATCCTAAAAGTACTTAAAAGAGTTCATATCAAGCTTTCTAATAAATATTTCTTAAAAAAATAGCTATTAAGATATTAAGAATAGTGTATGTTGGAAAATTTATGTACGTTGAAATGAATTCACTTTAGATTAATTTAATGTAAATCTGAACATGCTAAAAGTAATTAACATAAATAGATGTTAGATTTTTCACCAAAAAATACTTAAAGAGTTCATACCAAGCTTTTCAATAAGTATATGTAAAAAAATTAACTATTAAGATATTAAAGGGAAAGAGTGATTAAGGTCTATTAAGAGATATTCAGAGTTTAAGGATTTGGGATTAAGGTTGAACTAAGATAGGCCTTTATATATATATTTTTTTTATTTTACATATTTTCTCATTTTAGAAAAGCAAAATTTGATTGGAGCTAATTTTAGAGGAAGTGTTATACTATTAATAGTTAAGGACAAATGAATATAGTGCTAGAAATTTTATGCTAATTGCTTCCAAACTATATTTACAGAAGTTTTATTTGGTGATTTTTTCCCTGCTACACGCTTTATGTGTCCATCTTCCCCTACATATTAATTGCAGCAACTACTCTAAAGTTATTAGAAAATGACATTGACAATTTGCTGCCAACGAAGCTCCAAAAGATTAAGAAAATGCCGTTGTCCTGCTATTGAAATAATAAATTTAGACAGTATTTTAATTCTGAATATTGGAAATTTCTGTTATTTTGAAATGTTGGAAAATATTATTGTAGTTTAGTGGAATGTTTATTTTATAGTTAATAGGTTTGATTAATTTGAAATTTTTTTAGAGTTGAAAACGATAACATGGAGTTCAATAAATGTCAATCGGGTGGCACAAGTCTCAATTTATACAAACCCTGCCAAAAAATAAAAATAAAAAAACATGTAAAGTGAGTTGGTAGATTAATACACCTATTTTTTTTAAAAAAAAACTAATATAAATTATAAATAATATTAAATTATAAATTTAAATCAATACCAATTAATATATAGTAAAAAATAAAGTATATATATATATATATATATTTTTTTTTTAAACAAGTACAAGGGTTAGACAAAGTTAACAACTATGAAAATGAGTTAGTAAGATCAATCATTTTAGTAGGCCTATTTTATCACTCTTAAATGTCAACAATCACATAAAAATATTAAATTTAAAGACTTTTTTTTTGTTAAGTTGTAAATAGTAAAGAATAAGCTTATAGAATATATCAATGTTGTGCTTTGGAGATAGGTTTTCGGACAAGAAAAAGAATTTTTTATTATAATAATAAAAGAAAGAGTATATGTAACATTTTTATTTTTTAATGTAATTGGAAAAATAATTTTAGAGTTGAAGAGGAAAATTTTAATTAAATTTGTTTGCTCACAGAATACAAAGTGCAAAAATATAAAATTTTTATTTAATTTATTCATGCTTATGAAAATTTAAATGATAAAGCAATGGGAAATAAACAAATTTAAGTGAAAAGTTGAAACAACATTAATGTACATTTTTTTTCTTAGATTACAAAAGTTTAATTTTTACAAAATATAACTTCAAAATACATTAAGACTCATCTACATAATTTACAAAATATAAAATATGATAAGTCTTAATTAGTAGTTTATTCACCAAAAGACCTCTCTATCTCCGCAAGGTCTTTGGAATCAAGATCCTCATTTGATCTGACATAGAGATCTTTGGAGTCTACAAAAATCTCCACACCCAAGACTCGCTCAAAGGTGTTTTGGGCCAGTCTTCTAAAAAGGTCATAATCATGATACGTGCACAGGTAAGTCACAACTACCAGAATCCCAACCGTACTTTTATAAATATATATATATATATATATATATATATATATATATATATATGCATAGAGTATGGTGGATCTTATTATTCATAAGAAAATCTGAAGGTATGCTATAATACAATTTCATTTCCAAAATAATAATATGGCTAGGTATATCATCACAACATGCAACCAACTTAAAATAACATATCCTTTGATACTCGTTAAATACATAATTTAACTTACATTGTATAGAATTATCTATCAGTCTAATTCTCTCTCTAAGTGTTGTCATCCTGGTTCCCTAAAATGTTTTGTAAGGATGAGTCTCTCTTCTCATTACCAAACATGTATTCACAACAATCAAGTAACATAAACAAGGACAAATATGTTAATCCATCACACATTGCAATTCATATTTATATGCATACAATAATTAACACTCATTCAATTTATCACATTTCTTTCCTATTAGTACTTTGGGTTCTCATTTCACATGTTCATGCCCCTGGGATCCCTTGAGATCTTCCTTAGCAAAAATAGTTGCTGAATAGTCACAACTACACAGATACAACATGTGCCAACTCAGTCCCTTTTAGCAAAAGTATGGTCAAGAATTTAGGTCAAGAAATAAGTGTGAGGCCTGTGGTGCTCTTACTCTTAGTGGTTATGCGTAATTCAAGAAGTTTATCTACCACCCTCATTTTCCTAAGATTTCTCAAATCGCCTCCATCTTTCACACTCCTAGTGTATCTCTGAACTATCCACACTTGGCCTTATCATTTTCCTTTCTCATTCCACTTCTCTTTTCATATTTCTCATCAAAACCTAACTTGGAATTTTCATATTAATATTTTGTTCATCCTTTTCTCTTTCTATTTATTCAAGTTTATTAATTACATCATATATTAATTAATCATTGTTGGAAGTTGGTCACTTTCGAACTCAGTTCACAATATATATACATATATGCTTAAAATAAATATCATTCAGACCATCAAACACAAAGAAACATATTTTAGTCTAAAATATAATTATAATCATACATCACACCACAAAATTTTCATAAGTATAAACATACCATGTTTTCAGCAATGAGACAAAGCTCTTTTTACCTTGAAATGAAATTTTAGAAAAAGATTTGTAAAAGATCTTGATTAAAAAGTTAAGTTCTTCCTAAATATCACAAGAGATCTTTTTTAGAGGTGAGAAATAGGAAAACAAACAAGGGAATGGAGAACCAAGCTTCAAAAACTTACCAAATAGTAAGAGGAGTGAACTTCCATGATGTGATCCTAGGAGTCATAGGTTCAAACATGTGCACACTTTTTTACTTGCTTTCTTCATGTTTAGGACTTAATGTAGGATTTTGGGCCTTGTATTTGGGCCATGGGCTTGGGAAGCTCATTGGGCTTGAGATTATGTGTATGTATTCCTTTTTGGCTTGTATTTTGGGCCACCATTTCATGAGCCTGTATTTTCAGGCCACTTCCCCATTTCTTAGCTTCATTTGCACGAAATTTGAAGCTTATATAAAGGCTCTAACATTTGTAATTTGGAGCTAATGAATCATTTGTGTAGTTTTTCACCAAGAGTGAGTGAATTTCTCTCTAGGCCATTCTCTCTAGAATACCTAGGTTTAGATCTCTTATCATGGAGTTTCCTCCATGTGGTGAGAGCAATTAGGCTTATCCTAATTTCTATTAGGTGGTGTCATTCTACCTCCTCCATTCTTTCCTTTTCCATTTGTTCTTTTATTTCAATTTATCTCTAAAAATCTGCACATATACACCATCATATCTCTCAGTTTTTCTTGCATTTTTGGAGTATTGAAGATCAAGATTCATCAACCAGTTGTATCCTCTTGTAGATCCACATCCTTTTCAATTTTTTCTTGGTTAAGAGCACCTTGGATTAAAACATTCCAAGTTTGGATCAGAGAAAGATTGTAGTTTATCAAGGATTTTCTGAAAGAAAAGAAAAGAGAAGTAAGAGGAAACTAAGAGTTGCTCGTAATGTGGATTATAATCCAAGTTTTCTAACTTGAAAAACCTTTAAATACCCCTCAACTAGAGATATTCTTGCTACAACAAGTCCTTCTCTCACTACAACAAAAAAATCAAACATTATTTTCCCTTATTGTCTATCATTTTAGCTACAGAGCTCCTCGCTATAGTGAGAGTGTTGTTGGGTCATCCTTATCAACTTCTTGCTATAACAAGAGAGCTTCAGAGAGTCTGATTCTGAATGACATCTCTTGCTATAGCGAGAAATCCTGCAACTCATATATTTCAAACTCTCCTAATATTAAACAACATGCATTAACAACTCACAAACAATAAAAAAAATAATAACTAACAAAATAAGGGTGTTACATTATAAGTTTAAAAGAAAATAAATAAATAATTTTGAGCATTTAAATAACATATAACTTAATAAATTTAGCTAATTTGCTTTTCATTGTCAATCTTGTGTCTCTATTGTGACTTTTAAATTATTTATTTAACACGTGATGTTCTTATAAAATTTTATTAAAATAAACAAATAAACACTTTTTTTGGAGAATAATTAATAAAGATACTATTTTTTTTAGTAAAAGACACGTGTTTGTGTATCAGTTTTATTAAATTATTTTATTTAATATTATTTAATAACAATAATTTATTATAAATTTAATATTATAAAATTTTAATTGTTCTTCATCTATTTTTAAGTGATTTTTTTTATAAGTTTATAATAAAAAATATGTTTTATAAAAAAATATTTTTAATAAATTATAATAATATTTTTAATGGTAGTTGACCTATGAGTTTGCCTTAGTCCATTTAATACTATGAACTTTTTGGCCCTAACTCACATGAATTAGTGCTAAATTAGTTAGGTCGACTTATTTGACACCTCTAGTTTTAGGGAAGAGATTGACAAATTAGAAAAATTTGGAGTAACAATAAAATATTTAATCTTTTCTTAATCAACTACAGAGTAAACAATCCCATGATACAATATTTTATTATATTATGTAGTTAATAGTGTAGAAATAATGTTTTACATTGGTTAAGAAGGAGATTTAATATCGATTGAAGAACTAATATAAATACAAGTAATATAATAAGTGGAACATTGTATATCAGTTAAACAACTGATGTAAAAAATATTTTTTAAATTATTTTTATTATAATCGACGTAGAAAGTGCATATATTTTATATTAGTTCTAAACCTAATTAATATAGAAAGTGCATGTTTTTAATATTGAGTGTGCCATAACTGATCTAAATTGTCAATTTTTTATATTAATTATGGTGTAATTAATGTAAAAAGACACATTATACATCAATTCTATTTTTAACTAATGTAGAAAGTCACTTTTTACATTTATGATAGAATCAATGTAAATTTTTTAATTTAATATGTGATTCTTTTTATATTATTTCCAACTTTAATAGATAGATATAGAGACTAAAACACAGTTTAGAACATATAACATTAATTTCTAACAAATGTGTTATACAATTTATGTTGAATTTTTATAAAATAATATATAAAATATAATTGTTACTATATTTTGGATAATGGTATAATTTAAAATTGAACAACAGTTAAGTTTGTTTTATACATTATATTATATACAATGCAAGTTTTAAAATAGTTTCTGAATTAATAATATCTAAAATAAACTTTATCCAACATCTTTGAATGTCATTAACTTCATCTTCAGATAATGGATTGACATATTTGAATATCTACAAGTTCAAATTTAAAAAAATTAATATGTGTGATAATAATATAAGTATAACTTAATATATATTTTAAATAATAAGGTCTTGTTTAGGTAAACTTTTCCAGAAGTCCTTGTAGGAGAAAAATTAATTTAAAAGTTAAATAAATTTTCTCTTTAAAGTTAGAAATAACTTATACTTTTCTATTTCTTTTGGAAGTTTTGAGAAACCCTCTAATTTAACATATCTAAAATTTGAAAAGATAAATTATTTTTAACTTATGAGAGAAATTTTGTTTTTTATACTAATTGTTTCTTCTATAATGACTTTACAGTTTCACCTAAATAGGGCCTAAATATAAGTACTAAAGCTCAAAATCAATAATGGTTGTTATGATGACAATGAACATATGTCTCATCATATAATATCTACACTCTAGCTCCCTTTTGTTTGTGTGACTAGAAGAAAAATTACAATTTAATCATTAAACCATAATAAGTGACTTATCTGGGAAAATTATTAAATATTATATTTATAGTTAAAAAATGTACACGTGGGTAGATCCATATAAACTATTTCTAATTGGGTGCTTACCCTCTAAGACATTGCATACTTTCATATAATGAATAAAAATATTGATGTTAGATGAACAATGTTATATATGATATATAAAACAATTTGTAGCAAATCGATTTGCAATAAATATGAAGAAATGCAATTTTGGTAAGAAATAGATTGAGTATTTTGGTCATATTATATTCAAGAAAGGAGTAGAAGTGGACTTGGAGAAAGTTAATAATGTAATACAATGGGAGAAAGAGCTCTTTTGGAGTTGACAGGATATTATAGGAAATAATTAATTATAGTAAATAGCCAAACTCCTAACTGAATTAACTAAGAATGGTGATTTTGCTTGGAAACTATTAGCTAAAAGGTTTTTCATATCTAAAGCGGGTACTGACTTCTTCTCAAGTGGTAGTTGATAGTGGTTCTAGGTTGTGAGTTGGCTCTAGAGGAAGGTGTTCTTACAAAAAGCACTTTGACATTCAAGTTAGTAGATATTTGGTTAGGGTGAAAGAATGATAGTGTGTAGAATGCGTACCTGAACCATAAAGATTCCTCTATTATATGGACGTTGCTTGATTTTGTCTATTTGCACATGTGGCCTTGTAACTGTCTGGTACAAAATCTCATTGGTACGGATAGTTGTGACGTGTCTAGAAATGTTATTATTTATTAAAGATATCAAAATATAGTGTGCATATATGAAAATTGCTACTTCGATTCGAGTCAAGGTGAGGTTTATTTAGGTTTTCGATGTAGTTAGTTGACCTTACTACCAAGGTGATTCTTAATATATATGAGTAGCTACTTGGTTTGACCACGTCATATGTTTAACTCTGGATGACCCTAAATCAATTTTTTTGAATTATCTATTTTTGTAGTTAAAATCCCACATATATATATATATATATATATATATATGTTAACAATAAAGAAATGTTAATATTTGGAGTTGAGTACATAGAAAAAATACTTTTTTTCTAAGGTTCAAACACAAAACTATAGAGAAAAGTGATTATAATTTTTGTTTTTGTTTTAGCTACAAACTTTACCACTATATACTGTCCCACAAACTCACTTCATTGCAAGCTACCATTGTCCTTACTCTATCAATCGCTCCTTGTTGAGACTACATTAGACCTTTGCTCTATTGTGATCCACATAGTCACATACCTCTTTTATCTCACATTGTAGTCACTGTATCTCTTGATCATCATTATAGTGTCCACAATGTTATGATTATCCTCTTTATTATAGTTTTTACCAATTCAACCATATTAGCTAGCCATTTTATCTCTTGATCATCATTAGAGTGTCACACAATGTTATGATCACCCACTTTATTATAGTTTTTGCCAATTCCACCATATTAGCTAGCCACTACACATTGAACCACTAACCCCTTAACATCAATGATAATATATTATAACAACCAAGTTGCCATTTAGTTACTAAAAGTGCACCTCAAACACCACTTGAACCCAAATCTACCAATAACCACCACTAAACTACCAAGTTTCTAACACAAGTAATACGACACAAAAATCAAATCAAGTTAGATAATACAAAGGCATATATATTCAATAAAAATAAAATTAAGAAAGAGAAAAGATAAAGTTAGTAACTAATAGGATTTTGTAATTGTTTTCTATTGTATCAATTTATTAGAAAAGTATCTTAATCATTAAGTAGTTTCTACATTTTAAGATAATCCAAATTTGTTAAAATCTTGGTTATATAGTTTCTATTTTATTTGAATTAGTATAAATGTACTGTTACTATTGAATAAATGAATTTTTCCTCATTCCTTCTCCTCACAAATTTTATGCATTCTATTTTTTTTAAGGCATAAAACACAACAAAATGGTATTAGATTTGTATTCTTGTAGTCCGGTGAAAATGGACGCTGAGTTAAATTTCTTGCAAGTTGCACTTTTGTCTTTGATGTAGAAAATCATGATATTTTGGCTATCAAAATGAAGGCTTTGAATCTTTGGAAAGTTGTTGAAGAGGGTTACAAAGTTCTCTTGTAGCCACACAATCATTCCATGGCTTATATGCAAGGTCACAAGGAGAGAAAAACAATAAAAAGGCAAAATTATGTCTCTTTGCTGATGTTTCAACAACTATCTTCACTAGAATTATGAATTTAAAAGTAACAATAACAAATTTAGATTATCAAAAGGAAGGATATTATGAAGATGAAATGATTTGAGACATGCAAGTGCTTAATTTGATGAAGAAATTTGAACTCCAAAGAATGACAATCAAAGGATAGTTAGACATGTTTATTGACATAACTAATAAGGTAAGATTATTGGATACTGAGCTTTCTAATTTTAAAATTATAGAAAATTTCCTTATAATGATGCCTAAAAAATTTAAGGCTATAATCACTACTTTAGAGAATACTTACTTGTACAAAATCTCATTAGGAGAACTCATAAGCACCTTACAATCACAAGAGAAAAGGTGTACAATAAATGAATGATTGACTTAGCGTTACATGTCATGCATTATATAGGTGCATGATAAAACAACAAGAATAAATTTTATCCCACATGCCATCATTGTGGAAAAATAGTCATCCTCCTTTCAAATGTTGGAGGAAGTCTAAAATGGGACATGAAGAATTTATATGCAAGAATAAAAATCAACAATAAGATGAAAAGGCTAATGTCATTGATGAAGAGGAGATTAATCAATTGTTTGTTGCTTCTCAACTTGAAATCAAGTGAAAGTTGACTAATTGATAGGGCATTAAGCACATAACTAACAACAAAAAACTTTTTAGACATTTAAGGTTGACAAGCATCATCGAAGCTAGAATAGGCAATGATGATTCCATCTTAGTCAAAGAAAAGGAAACAATTAAAATAGCAAACTATTCAAGCACAAAATTAATTAATGTTCCTTTTGTTCTTAAAATTAACCAAAATTTATTAAGTATTAGTCAACTAATCAAAACAAGATTTAAATTTATTTTTGAAGACTAACATTGTTTGATTTAAGATATAATTAGTCAAAATGTTTTCAAAGTGAAAGAAAGAGAGAGAGAGAGAGGGAAACATTTTTTTCTTAATCTTGTTAGAAGAAGAGTAAGCAACTTTCTCATCCAAAGAAAATATCACAATAATTCATCTTAATATCTTAAGTATTCATAGTAAGTTTTCTTATTTTATGCATATATAAGGGAAAGACATCTAGGGTAGTTAGATATTTTCAGAGGCCCTTGCAACTTAGGCATCAATTTCAAAAGGAGTGAAAATTCCAAGGTAATTGATTTCTCTTATAGCAATGTGAAAAATTTCTTAGAATCAGTTACTTGTTAATAAAGTTCTATAGCAAAAGAAGATTCTTGTAGATAACAAACTTAATTCCTATTAGCAAATTTAAATAGAAGAAAAATAAAGTTTACAATTTATAAAGTAAGAAGTGGTACTAAATATATGTTTTTATAACTACTTTTGGTTGTTTTAGTTTATTAGATAAATATTTTAATCAACAAGTAGTTTCTACATTTAGGAGTTAGTGTTAATCAAGTTATTAAAATATTAGTTACATACATGATTAGTTTCTATTTTATGTGCATCATTATACATTTCTATTGTTATTGAATAAATGTAATTTTTTCTCTGTTCCTTTTCTTCACAATTTTTACATATTTTGCTTCCACTTTTCTTTGTTTGTTTTTTTTTCTTTACATAAGAACTAACTCTTAGGTTAATACCTCTTCTCCAACTTCATAGTCCAAACATAAATTTGAGAGTGAAAGATTTGGAGTTATAGGAACAATTGAGAGAGACAGATGTTCAAATGTGCACTAATAACTTTGAAATAACAAATTATGAGTGTGAGAGAGATACTAAAAAAAATAGACGATGAGAAGATAAGAGAATGTCAAAATAGTGAGAAAGAAAGGAACAAACATAAAATATTAGTAAATTTATGTATTGTGTTGGGATGAAAATAATTTTTGGAGATTAAAAGAATGACCATATTAAGAAAAGAACATAATTTTACCATTTTTTGTGGGTTGAAATAGGAATAAAAAAGAAAAGCAAACTTATTTTTGTAGTCAATGACCATAATTACAAAGAAAGATGCAACATACTATTTTTTGCAATTGAAAATATAAACAGAGAAAGAATAGTATATTTTCTTTTCAGAGTTTAAGTTGCAACTAAAGACATAAGTTTAGTTGAATTCTTTCTTTTTGTTAATAAATAAAACCTCAAATTTAAATTGCAGACAAATAAAGCTTAGAGAGTGGTATTAACAATATATTTTTATAACTGCTTTTGGTTGTTTTAGTCTATTTGATAAATATTCTAGTCAACAAATTGTAGAAATTAATTTGTTAAACAAGTTTATTAAAATATTAGTTATGTATATGATTAGTTTCTATTTTATTTGAATTATTATACATTACTATTGTTATTGAAAATGCAACTTTTTTTCCATTACTTCTCTTCATAATTTTTGAGTATTTTGTTTGCACTTCTCTTTGTTTATTCATTTTTTTTTTTTGGAGCATAAAGTCTAAGTGTTAGGTTAATATATCTTCTCCAAATTCATGGTCCAAACATAAATTTGAGAGTGAAAGATTGGGAGCTATAGGAACAATCGAAAGGCAATTGTTCAAATGCACTCTAGTGACTTCAAAATAACAAATCATGAAGGTGAGAGAGATACTAAAAAGAAGAGACAAAAGAGTGTCAAAGAAGTGAGAAAATAAAAAAGAAACATAAAATATTAGTAAATTTATATATTGTGTTGGGATAGAAATATTTTTTGGAGATTAAAAGAAGAATTGTAGGAAAAAAAAAACACAATTGCACCACTCTTTGTGGGTTGGAATAGGAGCTGAAAAAAGAAAAGTTTATCATTAAAAATGTAAACAGAAAATAATAGTCTATTTTCTTTTGTAGTTTAAATTGCAACTAAAGACATAAGTTTAGTTGAGTCCTTAATTTGTGTTTATGAATGAAACTTCAAAATATACAAGTGTTAATATTCTCTTTTGGTATAATACAAAAAAAATAGATAATAATTATATAGTAATTTAATTAATCTTTTCCTTGAGTAGTATCTTATAATGACAAATAATTCTCAAAATCTTTATTTTTTTAACTACTTTATTGATATTTTTATGTGACATATTTATTAATTTTTAAAAAAATTAATTCCATGTACTTAAATTTTGAAAACATGACATCATGTGTAATTTTTACCTTCGAATTATTTTTAACTTGTCTCTCATTAAAGTTACAATGCATGTGATGTAACTTTTGAAAATCCTAATTCACAAGCCTATTTTTAAAGCTCCAATTTAGAATTAACATTTTTTTTACTCCTCAGTCAAAATTGTTCCATCTATGGCATATATTTAAAAATAATCTTTTGTACATTTTTACTATTGATATTCAACACTGATATAAATAAGTACTCAAAGTTAAAATATGATATTATGAAAAAGTTCTCAATCACACCTTGAATATTCACACCAATTATATTATTCTTATGTAACTCCAATATAAGTAACACCAATCATACTCATTGTGCTGGTAAAAGTGTTCTTGTTCAAGAATTTGGACTCAAATTTATAACATGGGGGAGATTTAAAAAGTCATTAATTTATGTTCTAATAATAAAAAGATAAACATTACTTATTGGGCTAATAAGGACGACTTTAAATAATTTCTAGGATTAGAAATGAAAATAGGAATGAATAGTTTTAGCCCAAAGTTAAGCTAGAGCACAATCAACAACTCTGGAGCATGCAATTTTGGTTTAGGTCAGATCATACCACAATAAACCATACAATATTTTCTCATTGGGCTGTATAGAACACTCTCCCACCCAGCCCATTGTACCTGCACTCTCCAATGCCCAATCAAGCTCAATAGTCTTCAGCAACTCCCCAATCCATGGCCCAACCAAATTGATAGGCGTATCCAACAATAATTTGCAAGAAGTATAAACTAGGACAACCGCATTTCCACAAGAAAGCCTTTCGATTTGAGGTCCCAGTTAAGATTACACCTCTGATTCTCCAGCTGCATAGAATTTTATTGTTCATATGACACGGGTTTTTGGTATCCAGCTATGTTCAATGACTTCCAAGTTTCAACAACCTAGACAAAAGGAAAACTAAATAAATAAAATAGAAGGCTTCTAGCTAGCAATCATCGAGCGTAATGAAAGGGAATGATGTTGCTTGTTGTAGTAGTGAGGTCTCATCTAAGATTCTGGTGAGTCATAAATGGGTACATAAAGTAATGCTCACAGTTTCAAATTCATTTTAAAACACCCAACAAATTGTGATTGGTTCACACTAAACCAATACTAAAATAGTTTAATTAAAATAAGTTGATGATATAAAAGTTTTTTATATTGTCATATAATCATAGACTACCGTGTAATTGAAAAATATTGACTTTTATAATAATTAATTTAAAAATCATATTTTAGTCTAGGATGATTTTTAATTGATTGTCCATATAAAAATCTTGACATCACTTTAAAATTGAACTCATATTAAAATGGGTTGTAACTTGTAACAGCTTATCATGAATCTTCAGTCATTCAACTTCATAATATACAGCTTTTTTATTTGAGTATGAAGGGGGTTCTCAGTTTTCCACATAAGCTCCATCCCTTTGTAAATGGTTAAAAATAGTGAGGGCATCATCAATTGAAACAGTTGCAAAATGTGAAAGCAAAGGAAGAAGAAAACGGTGACAGGTTAGTAAATTGGGTTTCCCCATTGGGTATTAGGGATTGGGGTAAAACGGTATTCT
The DNA here is from genome assembly GCA_024086825.1 of Abrus pulchellus subsp. cantoniensis. Taxonomy (NCBI): domain Eukaryota; kingdom Viridiplantae; phylum Streptophyta; class Magnoliopsida; order Fabales; family Fabaceae; genus Abrus; species Abrus pulchellus. The sequence continues at coordinate 17,075,385 of CM044050.1, forward strand.
ACGTCACTAATATAAAGATGTGATCTTTGTGGGGTTGTACCGATTATACTGTCTGAAAAGTTTGGAGGAAATAATGTCAATTGAGTTTATTTGCTGTTAGGTGAGCTGTGTGACACAGAATAACAAAAGGGCAGTGAATCTATATCAGGCAAAACTAGTTAAATAAATATACTGACACTAGGCCAGTGATGCCAGTTTTAAAGAGACCAAACCAAACCTAAACTAATTAGTTTGTATTGCAAAATGGAGTTTGATCAGTTGATGAGAAGAAAGGGTACCAAATCATTGAGCCTCAATAATTTTGGACGTTGACATTATGTAATTAAAGATGGTGGTTTACTGGTTACTGCATTATTATCCTTCTATATGTTATTAATCATATCATTGCGCCCCTATTGTCTTGCTTTCATAAACTTTCAGAATCTTTCAAATCAAAATTAATCATGTCACTTGTTTCCCTCACATTGGTGCCAATACTCATCCGCAGGCTTATTCCTTTGTTTTTCTTTTGGTCACCCGTGTCAGCTTCTTCCCAAAGGAAGAGATAAAAAGATTTTAATCTGAATGGGAAAAAAAGAGGATAAAATTACAATGATTGGCCATTTTAATCGTCAAACAAAATAGATCATTCAAGCCTAGAAATAAAGAAATTTTAATCCCTGTAATTGACAACAGTTGATTATTTCAGTATTTGATATTATCAATTACTATCAGTATTTTCAAATTTTGGTGCTTAGCTGTTAACTTGGTCCCTAATGTGTAGACCAAATGAATTAACAGTTATCGAATTGATTAATGATATTATTTTTTAAAATCAAATTGACTGACAGTTATAAACTATAGACTAAATTTACATTTTAGTAATGTCAGAATCAAATTAATTGGTAACGTCAATTTTAGACATTTTACATATGAATTCATCCTTGAACCCTGGTTGCTTTTGTTGGTGTAACCCCTACAGTCACGACTGCTACAATTCTGAGCCGTTCTTGACTTGTTGTAATCATCATGGTAATCATCATCATGCCATCATATTATATATGCTTCCATTGCAATGACAAAGAGCAAATGATATTAAAGAATAATTGACAAGAATCCGAAGAAGTGTAGCTGTTAGAAATGGGAATAAACAAAAGTTAAAAGGAGCAGAACCGGAGAGTTTGCCGTTACATATTCTTTGCTTTTTGTCCTAAATTTCATTCACTTACCGGACTAATATGATCCTTATATTATACAGATACATAAAAATACTCAGTAGGAGCAACGTCAACATAGCTGGCGGGTGGGGTACAACAACCCCACAAAGAACAAGCCACGACTTTGAATCTCTCACTCTCTCTCTCTTTCTCTCTCATACACACACACACACAACCCTTTTGGTATAGTTTCCTATTTGTGCTTGTGCATATCAAAAAAATGATCTTTGCGAAAATAAATACGCAGATATATTATAACATAACTCAGTGATTTTACACTTGCAATGTACTGTGTCTCTTCGCTCTCACTTTCTTTCTGTTTGTGCTGTTGTAGCAGTGTGAATCTGTTACAGCTTAGATGCCCTGTACACGACACAGAAAAATAAATCCCATTCAACTTGCGGTACCAGACAACAATTATGCCACTTTACAGCCCACAAAAATTTTTAAAAAAAGATTAATTTTTTTTGCCTCTCTCTATGTCTGTCTTTCTCTGTAACATACACACACACACACTCTATCTCTCTAACTGCATTTCCCCTACCAAGTGTTCTTCTTCTTCAATTTTGGTTTTGTTGAATTGAATTTTCCTTTGGCTGGAGTGGAACCATCATTCAAAAGAATATAAAGGGTCCCTTGTTTTGTGGGTTTGTGTATATGTACATACACATAATATATATACTATGTATATATTTATGGTGATGATTTTGAATTGGGGTGTTTGGTAGAGGTGGTAATAAACCTGATAGTGTGTTGTGTCTGTCGGCGCAAGGTCACTTTCTGTCGGCATTGTCTGTATCCACTATCCAACGATGATACACTTCTAGAGAGAGAGAGAGAGAGAGAGAAAAGAGTTTTCTAATAAAACCAATAAAAGTACAACGGAGAAAGAGAGGTTTTACTTCTGGGTTTTCATTGCTTACAGAGTGGCACTACCTTTCAGGGAGCATATTCATATCAGGCTTTGCCTTTGGAACCAACTGAGACTTGAAGGTTGTTCCTGATCTGAAGGGGTTTTTTTATTTTGATGCCCAAGGAACCTACTTTCTGTATTTGCATCTTGAGTGGAGTTCTTGATGTGATTGTCAGATTTGTGTTGAGGGTGGACAATTGGTTCATATGAGGGAAGGTGGAGGGGGATTGCGGGTCAATCTTGATTTCCGTGAGTGGCATTGGAGCCTCTTTCAAAGTGTCATTGGTAAATGAAGCTCAGGCTTTCTGAGATCCTGCCTCATTATTTATCTCGTGATATTGGTCTGAAGATTTGACAAAAAGTAACCACTTTATTCTATTTGTTGTTCCATTACACTCTCCCTTTATTTACTTATTATTATTTTTATTTTATCTTTTTTAAGATTTCTACTCTATGTAGAGCAGATGCAATGTTATTAAGCAAGATCCAATTTTCTCAGCCTGCATGGGATTCAGAACATACATGCATTTTTGCGGGGTTTCCTAAAATTGTTCCAATTTTTGCTGGTGCTGTTAGCTGGAAACTATTCATTAATTTTCATTAGCAACCCAATCGGATATACTCTTCTTTTAGTCCAGCATTATCATTATGTTCAATTTTATTTAGATTTTACATTTGTTTTCTTAACTGCATGCATTCTGCTAAGTCATCTTTGCAATCAGAAGTTTTTTACATACCATTGTCATATTTATCTCAAAATGAAAGGGAATCTTCCTTCTTTTGTAGCACATTATATTCATATTTCATAAATTGTGATCTTTTGCAATTTTTTGGACTCCAGGTTTCATGTATAATAATAGTTCACATAAATTTGTACAGCATAAGTGAAGGGATTCCCATACCAGATGTCAAGTACTCTTGCAGCAATATTTGGAGGAGCTGCAGGAGCCGTGGCATTGGTAGGGATTGCTATAATACTTTTATGGTGTTGTTTGTCAAGTCAGAGGAATGTTTCTAGGACATCAGAGACAGGATCCTCTGATCCTTCCCAAGGTAACATCTCGATTCTCACATGCATGTATAATATAATAGTTAGACATGTCTATTCTGTAATCAATCTGGTAGTTTACTAAAGATGCTAAAATAAATTCCATTACATGCAGTGGGAAGACATGGTGCGATTGAGTTGCCAATACGAGATACCAGGCGTTTTGAGATGGAAGAACTATCTCTGGCCACAAAAAATTTCAGTGACAAAAATTTGATTGGAGTAGGAAAATTTGGGGAAGTTTACAAGGGTTTACTTCAAGATGGGATGCTTGTAGCCATCAAAAAACGTCGAGGACTTGCAACTCAGGAATTTGTTGATGAGGTCAATTTCAGTTTCATGCTTTAAAACTTTATTGTATATGATGCTGTGAGTATGAAATGTATCATTGATGTAAAGTGGCTTCCCATGCTCTATTCTGTGGAATAGTGACACATGCTGGGTACTTTTTAGAAGTCCTTGATGAATTACTTAAGAGATGATTTTCACTAAATTTGTTTTCCTTGATTCGTTTCTTATAATTTTAAAAGGATGCTCGCTTTATGTTCATATCTGACTTCTCAAGTCCTTCTTCTGAACTTTGTCTGTTTCTGCTTCAGAATTTTGAGTAGAACTCTACAGTAATTGCCAATTAGCTTAATATGTTATTTGATTCATAAAGATGAATATTTCTTTGCGCATTAGTCCACACTAGCTAAATCTTTTGTGTCATTCATGTCTGCATAAAGTCTGTATAAATAAATATATGTGAACATAATCAGTATTCCCATCTTATATCCTTTTGTGTGACACACTTTGATGATTTATTACAATATAAATCATTATCACAGTTTTTCTTTTTCTTTGCCAGACAATTTCACATCATAATTCTGATGGATTGGCAATTGCATGCATTCTTTAGTCTTAAATACAGGTACCTCTTAATGTTCATTCTCTTGCTTTGATTTAACATGACTTTGTTTTACTTTAGGTACGCTATCTCTCTTCTATTCACCATCGGAATCTCGTTACTCTTTTAGGCTACTGCCAGGAAAACAATATTCAGTTTCTTATATACGAATATGTGCCTAATGGAAGCGTCTCCAGTCACTTGTATGGTAAATTTCTGTACTACCAATCACTCTATTCAAATGATTCTTACCAATACTGATAGTTCTTATCCCGTGCTTCATGTTTTGGCAGCATGCACGCATAATTGAGTTGCATTGTACTACATTTCATAAAATTTTTTGCATCTTATTTTAGCTAAATGAATCCTTTCTTAAAGCTGATGATTGTGACTTTAATATTCCTCTGCAGGACCTGGTCAGGAATCACAAGAGAGGCTAGAATTCAAGCAAAGACTTTCAATAGCTCAAGGTGCAGCTAAAGGTGATCCTTTGCAAAATCAGTGAGCATTTGTGGCTTTCCTGGTATCAGTTTTCTTCTCTTTTAATATAAAATACCCAAGTATCTTAATGGATCCCACAAATTGTTTTTGTAAGCCATCCTAAAACTCAGTTATTTGGTAACAATACCTTCTCTATGCATGAAGTACCTCTGAGGAAGATGTTCCTGATTTTCAAAGGCTCATTCATACTATTCTATGCAGGTTTGGCTCATCTTCACACTTTGAGTCCCCGTTTGGTGCATAAGGATTTCAAAACCGCTAATGTTCTTGTGGATGAAAACCTCACTGCTAAGGTTTCAGATGCTGGACTTAGAAATTTTCTGGGGAGAGTTGACATAGCAGGGTCATCTTCTCAAGTGGCAGCGGACGAGATATTCCTTGCACCTGAGTAATAACTCTTAACTCTTGCATGCATGTATTTATTTTTAAATTTAATTAAAATACAATAACCGTGTAAAGATTTTTTACGCTTCGTCCATCATGGATTATGACATATTTGGAAACCATTGACTTTTTAAATAATTACTTTACTGAGATGATTTTTAATTGGTTGACAATGGAACAATCTTTACATTGATAGTGTACTAAAATTGACTTTGTTTTTCTTGATATATGTTCATCACACCCTGCAGGGTGCGAGAGTTCAGACGATTTTCTGAAAAGAGCGATGTATTCAGCTTTGGCGTATTCTTGCTGGAACTATTGAGTGGGAAAGAAGCAATAGAATCACCATTTCCAGACACTAACCAAAATCTGGTTGAATGGGTACGTTATTATTTTCTAACATAGCCTGGTTTTGGGGGCACGTTTCAATTGTCTTACATGTAGTTACATTTCATGCTGTGCTTTGGACTAATCCTATATGCAAAGTCAATGTGCTGCATTGTGATTGATTTCTGGTCTTGTTTTTCCTCCATAATAAAGGTGCTAAGTAATCAAGACCGTGCCATTATGTCTAACATAATTGATCGGAGATTGGATAGTAGTTTTACAGCTGAAGGCATGGAAGAGTACATTATGCTTATAATAAGATGTTTAGAACCTTCAAGTGAGAGGCGACCAGCCATGAGCTATGTGGAAATGGAACTTGATCGGATCCTAGAAAAAGAAATGAACTTGACAACAATCATGGGTGAAGGAACCCCAACTGTGATTCTTGGAAGTCAGTTATTCAGAGCAACAACATGAAAACAAAAAAGGGGTATTGCTATCTTAAATTGTTACTTATTATTATATATTATATATTTGTGCATTAAATCTTTGCTTTCTCATTTTTCCCCAGTGGATACCAGAGAATAGGGTCAGCTGCTTCATAAGTGTATAAAGAGCAGCTGTATCCCCCTCCCTTCTCTTTGTTTTTTCTTTATTTTTTTTTCTGGGCCAATGAACAGCTGTATTCTTTTCTTTTTTCTTCATTATTTTTTCCTTCATAAATGTACGAGATCTCTTGTAAACCATTATTTGTTGTTAATATGACAGTGAAGATTTGGTTGGTGTGATAAACTATGAATCAGTTTTTCATGCTTCCATTCATTTATGATAATACAACTTTAATGCATTGAACTAATGATCTCAGATTCAAACTACTTTTGCTTTGTCTAATTAATAAAAAATACAATAAATTTATTGTATATAACATTTTTCCTTTCCTTTGAGCATAAAGAAATTCTCACTTTTTGGGAGATGGGTTAGGTGGTTGAAAAGACTGGGAGTTGTTGGTGAGAGTGCCACTCCTCATTTTTCAGCAGCAAGAGAGAACGTTAAGTAAGTTTTGAACAACACTACTGTCTCTCACCGTCACATTAGTCTGTGGTTAGAAAACATCGACGTGGAGAGCGGTAATAAAACGTTCAGCATTTAAGTGTACGCAGACAAAATTATTCATTTTAAAACAGCCTCCTATTGTTAAGCAAAAGGGAAAACCCCAGACAAAGTATTCAATTCAACCTAATTCAATAATGGAAAATGGTTATACTTATACATCTGTTGAGAAATTTAAAAATATAAAAATAAAAAATAAATTAGAATGCTTACATTTTTCTTTATATTTTTTATGACATCATATATTTCACCCTCCTGTTTTACCTTCCTATCTCACTAAATACACACATACTCACAGGTGTATAAGAACCATTTTCCAAGGTAAATCAGTTCACACAGTGTTTTTGGAAGAATTGTCTTAACAATCATGGGGACACCCGTGCCCACAAGTTCATAGTCCATTTGAGAAGGTGAGTCAACAACAACAGGGTCAAATAGACCATTCAAGAAAGAACCCACCCTCGTGACCAAAACAAAACAAGGCCTCCAGCAACTATCCTCTCACTCTCTCTTGCATTCTATTGTGCCCCCGCAGTGACAGTGCATGCAAGGTTTTATTTTTATTTGTTTTGAAATTCTCACAATAGAATGCGGGAATGCGTCTCCTTCAAGTCATCGACTCCTTCAGCCACAGACCTTCCTCCTCCTCCTCCCCATTCCGAAGGTACCAAAATCCAAAAACCTAAAACCCCTTACACTGATTCTGATTCTGATTCTGATTCTGATTCTGATTCTGATTCTGATTCTGATTCTGTTTGGACAATACCTCACCGAATGTTCGCTTTATTTCTCAGGAAACTCAACCGAAGAAACACCCACCACAAGTCCCAATGTCTCACGCGAATTCGACCGCGCCGTGCAAGCGAACTCCTACAACGAGATTCGCTCAATGATCCAAGCGCCTCCTCAACTAGACGATGTCGAGGTCGAGGACGACGAGGATTCGCAGCACCGCCAAGTTCTCTCTCAGGTTCTTCAACCCGACTCACAGAGCGTCCGAGAAGCACTCGCCAAATCCACCCCCAACAGCACCCTCACGCGCATCGTTTCCACCTACTTCGACCACAGCGAAACCACCTCCGACTTCTGCCTCCGCCTCAGCCGCAGCATCAACCGCGCCCGTGAAATCTACGCGCCTCTCTTCGCATTCCTCGCTGTTCTCCCCATCGATTCCCTCTCCCTCTCTCAACCCCAATGCAATCACGCCTACGACCTCTTCCTCCAATTCCACCGCCACGAAAACCCTTTCACATTCTATCGTTTGCATCAATTACGCGAGAGCTTCTCCGACCTCAAGCGCGACATCCAGCACGACCTCCGCAAGCGCCACACCCGAGCTCGCCTGCTCCGCCGTGCCACCGCCGGTTGTGCAATTTGCATAATTGCCGCCACTGCCACTGCCATTGTCTCCGCCGTAATGGTTGCTGCCCATGCCGCGGTAGGATTCGCGGCATTGGCTGTGGCGCCATTTTGCAATGGGTGTGTTCCTCGTTCTAAAAAGAGTGAGAGGAGGGAACTTGGTAGGTTGAAGCAGCTTCAGGCTGCGGAGAATGGGACTCTTGTGGTGAACGATATTAACACCGTTGATAGCCTCGTTGATCGGCTTCAAACGGCCGTGGAAGGCGATAAGGCTTTTGTTCGGTTTGCATTGGACAGGGATAGGGATAGGCACCCCATTCAGCAGGTGTTGATGCAGCTAAGGAAGAACCAGCCAGTTCTGGAACAGTTGCTTAGGGATCTTGAGCAACATATATACTTTTGCTTTTACTCTGTTAACAAGGCCAGATACGCGCTTCTCAAAGAGATATGCCTTCATCAAACTTTGTAGTTAGTTCCTTTCTAACAAATGTTTTTGGTTTCTTATCAGATAATTGCCGGTGATTCTAGATTGTGCAAGCTATTTAACAATGCACAACTGACCCATAATTGAAGGTTTAGACTCTGTTTATAGTTTGTGACGCTGAATCTATATGATATACCCCAAATTAACTTCCTTTGCTTTAAAGAACCCCTTGATGCATTCACCATTGAGATTCATTCATATGTGATAATAGTGCGTGCCAACCTTTTAGTCACCATCAAACAAATTTTAGATCTTAGATGAAGAATTTTTGGTATATAGAGCAATGGTCAATATTTCAGGAGATTAGGGCTTTATGCATGGTATGTAACCATTGTTGTGGATTCTGATGCAATTCATAGTGTTAATGTAAATGCAAATTTGTAGTATTATCATTTTATGGCTCTGTTGATAACGCTAATGATGGAATTCCTTTTGGATTATGCATGTTGTTCTGTTTTAACCTTTTAGTCTGGTGATGATTCTGATGAATCTTTTTAAGTTATAGATTTTACCCAAATGTTACTAAGTGTGGTTATTTATAAATGGTTTTCTAGTTTTCCCTTAACATGTCGGAACAGGAATACATGCAGTTTCTTTGTTTTTAGTACCAGTTGACTCTCTCCCAGCTACTATCGTTATTTCATTTTCTAAAAAGATGGGGGAAATGAAAGCTATATATTAATTTTGCTTTCTCATTCTAAGTCCTGTATTGCCTATTATTCAGTTCAAATTCTTGCCCTAAATGTTACATTTTTTTTTGTGAACAACTTTTGACCTTTTGTATAATTTGAGTTTTCACCTTGTTTTTTCATTGTGAGCATTTTTTATTGTCTTTCAAGCTGATTTTTTTTTGTACACAATAAATAATACCTTTTTTGTTCTCCCTAATACCTGGTCAACTTGTACTTCAATCCTTCCATCTTAGTCAAATTACGTTTCAAAATATTGTTACTACATATATAGCTAATACTACTTATTTGTACCATAAACCTGTCTCTGTTTGATCCTTCCAGCCTTCCAGGTGAGCTTGGACCATGATAGAATGAGAACTACTCGCTTGTATCATAAACCTGTCTCCGTTCAATACAATATTTTATGATTTATATCGCAAGCCAGTTATTTAGTGGATGTTTGATGAAATTATTGTGAAAAAAGTAATAATTTTAAAAGAGCTATTTCCAAAGTTTTAAGTATTATTAAAAAGCAATCTTTTTAAGATCTAACTGCTAAAATTACATTTGTACAGTTATTGCATTCTATGTATTTTAATGTGGTATTCATAGAATTGGATCAGGTATAGGATGAACTGATGTATTGTATTGCAGATACTGCCCTGGTCAGTATCAACATGGTACAGAACCAGAGGCCAAGAATGATACCAGTTGAACTCTCTTTCTCTCCACAATTCCAAGGTATTTGAGAGGCTTGGTCTCTCGGATCCCAGATTCCAATTCTAAGTCTAAATTCTAGCTTCAATTATTTCCTCCTATTCCTTATATACTTGTAGTCATGTGATCCATGTAGCTGACTTCACATAATGAGATAAGACCTTGTTGTTGTCGTCGTTGTATTCCTTATACACATTCCACTATTGTATCTTATGTTGATAGTGCAGATGCCGACTTTATTTATATACTGCCTTTTCCATTTGGTAATTTATTAGGTTCATTTGGCAGTGTAGATTATACTGCAGAATTATGTTGCAGACATAAATGCCATCTTTAGAAGTTGAATATCAGCAGATTAGGATTAACTGGAACTTCTAAAAAAATTTGTAGATTACTGGTGGATCATGGGAGTGGGGAGGGATTGGTTGAGGGGTATCAGGTGTACTGATATATTGATTAACCCTGCTGCTTTTGGCAGAGCAAAGATATTTTAGATGAATTGGGCACTATATCATTAAGTTTCAGGCAACGATTCCATGGTGGGAATCATTTGGTTATCTATGACATGTCCCATCCTTTCAAAACTTGAGGGCGAGGTGAAAGTTTTGGTTGGGGAAGAGGAACGTAGTAATGTTAGATACATGGCCCAATTTCTCCTCAGTGGTTCTGGCAACATTGTTTGGACCTTTCTGAGGTTCTATTTGGCAATGTGTGCGGATTTTCTCCCTTATTTCTTCTTTTACTCATGCAGCTCCTGCTGTCTGTGGAACAACCTTTTGTACCTTTCTGTATCGTGCTTCTTCAATCCTCGCCATCTCCACCCTTAGGTCAAATGTTGTTTCATCTGCCTGGATAATTGCACATTTTTTGGTCTGTTTCTAGTCTCCAAGCCGCTGAAGCGTGGTTCACATTCTGGGATGCTAACTAATTTCTTGTACCTAAGAACCTTCATCCTCGCTTGTATTTTCATGGCCCCAAATATTACTGATTCGCATTACAAACGGATGCCAATAGATCTAGAACATATTCAGGATGGAACCACCTGAGCACTGCCTTCTCAAAATCCACTAACTTCTGACTCTGCCATTTCCACTCTGCCCACCACTTGAGAGAACCTCCTCTCAAACCCCTTACACTTACAGCCTTAAGTAGTCTCTTTACCTCGGTTGTTCGCAAGGCATCGAAATTCTGCTGTGTTAATCAATTGCCAGTAAGACTGCTTTGCATGACTCCTCATATGTTGGGATTATTCTTCTAATTCAGTTCCTCTAGCTCCAAGATTCGGGCTCCGGAACCAGGTTACCGCAGCGATTTTATGTTATAGAAAAATGTTTCAACAATATCAATGCCTTTTCTCCAAACAATTTTTAAAAAAGAGAAATGGAAAAAAGAAAGAAAAAAAAAACTTACCAGTTATTCATAAACATTTTACCCTTTCTTTTCGCCATGACTATGATTATTCAGGTCGATTTGTGGCCAGTTTTGTATATCAAAATATAATATTGTATAAATACACAAAAAAGAACACATTTTATAGCTAAATCTATATTCAACATGCAGCAACCGTGGTTTTTTTGTTTTTTTTTTGTCTTTGGAAAGCAGGCAGATTCATGCCATTTGTAAAGGGAAAAGATTTCACGCCCATTTATTCGGGGGGTTGTAATCGATAGGGAAAGAGAAATAGGAAGGAGAGAGAGAGAGAGATGTAATGGATATCGTGATAGAAAAGGAAAAATAAAAATGAAAAAAGAATGAAAGGAAAGGATGGAAAATAGACATAAGAGTGGGTTGGAAATTTAATTGTTTTCGAAAACCGTATAGTTTCCACCATAAAAAGTTATATTATATGATTAAAAATATTATATACACAAACTTTTAAAATATGAATTACTGCATCAGGAACTGCAGATCATGCAGTTCTTTTTGGACAGCAGAGAGTAATGATCCATGAAAAGTTCCAGTGGAAAAGACGTTGGCAGTTCCAATGGCATTTGGCTCTTCCGACACCAAACGACACGCAATTATCGTTGTTTACTAAACTATTTACCATACAACAGTCGTTGTATGTACAACCTCGGCTTCATTCATCGCCACAACTGATTCGGTCATCAAAATTTGTTTGAAGACTGCAAAAGATTTTTCTTAGAAAAATATGACTATTATTGTTGTTCTCGTTGTCCTCATTATATGGTTAAATATTAATGGTAAATATAATTTTATAACAGGTGAAATGTTAGATCAAGAGAAGCATTTCCTGTGGTTTTTCATTTTAAAACTGCAGAGAATACATTTGTCAACTGTAGGTTTTTTGCTGCTTTCTGGATATTTATGGGCGTGTAGCGTCTACTGAAAAATGTCATCAATATAAAAGTGGGAGAATGCTATTTGCATAATATTACTCATTGAGTGTCACGTACGCTATATCCTATTTGAAAGAGGTATATATAATGGCAACCATTGTACCTAGGTGCTGTCTCCAGTTCGTTGCATCTACTGCATTACAATTTAGTTTGGGCCAGCCACTAGCCTATATTTATGAACTGGAACTAGAACTAGCTGTTTGTTTTTGAGACTTTCTTTCTCAATTCCCACACTTTATTTCTTCAAATTTAACTTTGGGAATACTATTTGATAAATTATAATTAATTTGTAAATCACTTTTTCAAAATATCATTTTCAGAATGTATTAAACTCTCCTGTAAAATAAACTCTGAATCACTCGAAATTTAATTCTAAAAGTAACAAGAAAAAGCTTAACGGATGCAAATAGAAAATATGAAGATACAAAAAAAATATTTGTTTCTTTTTTGTTAATAGGACGGGCCAGGCCCAAGCTAAACTAGGAAAATATGAAAAGAAACACCATTAATTTGACAAAACAAAATAAGAGAAAAACTAGCTTGTTTGACCCAAAAAACGAAAAACTAGCTTGTTAAAAAAAGAAAAGAAAAACTAAAATAGCTAGGGGATACTTGGAGGCAACTCACTTTATGCATTTATTTATTTTGTTTTACAAGATTTTTTATGTCCTTTGATTTGAGACTTTTAAGATAAATTTTTGTCTGATAGTTGTTTCTTGCCCCGCAGTTGCTTTGAAGAAGGCAATGTAAGAGACAAATGGATGAATCGAGATTGAAGCACAAAGCTATAAACACATGTATAAAGCAATGTGTTATACTAGCTTGTCTGGAAATGAAAAGATGCTGCCATAAAAATAAATCTTCATAGAATGTAACCGATAGGATACCATAAATAAGAATTTAAAACTATTTAGGATTTCAATTTTGAGGCAAAAGTTAAAGATATCTTCTAAAGGAAATCTCAAGTAATTTAAAAAAACTATTATAGTTTTGAGTTTTGAGTAAATAAGTTGCAAAAAATCTTAGCAGGTATTAGAGATTAAATGACATGATTATTACTAATTTGATCTCCACGCCCTCCCCCTCTTCATTAGTCTCGAGAGCTCTAGATTCTTGATACCAAATGTAAAGATTCACCAAATTACAATACAATATGAATTAATGGTGCTGAACTAATAAATTTAGAATGATAGTCTTGACGAAAAAAAAAAAAGAAATATAGAAAAAAGTTAAAATAAACCAAAAATAGTTGACAACTACTAAATTGTCTAATTATATGTATTGATGCTATTGGTAAAGTCAACATTTTCTCAATGTAAACAAAAAATTATGGCTCAGTAAATTTCTCTAAAAAAATTTATTGAAGAAAAATGAATTTAAAAAAATATATTTTTTTTCATAAGTTAGAAACAACTTATTTTTTAAAATTTAACAGAAATTAAATAAATTAAAAAAAAAGTATAAGTTATTTCTTATCTTATAGGAGAAATTTTATTTTTTTACTTTAATTGAACCTTAAATGGATTGTTATTTTTCACCAGCCAGGATTGATAATTTGTATTTTTTGGAAAATAATAATTAAATCGATGGTATTTAGTTTGAGATGTGGGATTATAAGGAGGGTTGGTTGACGTGGGATCCTTGTGATGCTATTGTCCAAAAGATGGAAAGACTGAAAAAGGTCCCTTTTGAGAAGTGTATAATCATTGAAAATGTCACGACATAGACTTCATTGCATGTATGTCTCTTGCTTTTCTGTAGCCTCTTATACACACATTTCTCTTCTATGGTGCTTCCTCTCATGATTGCACCTATCCATTCTAGATGATTTTGACCCTTAAAATAATTATTTAATACCCAAAATAATCTATAAACACAACTTAAATTTTGAGTCATATGACTTGAAATTAAATCGCACATAGTTCTTTTTAACTGCTATTCAACAGTTTTAGTCCACACGATAATATTAATAATAATGAAGTGCTTTTGATGACTAATGCTTAAAGTTTTTTGTTTCTTAATTCAATGTTTAGAAACCACCGTCTTTGATTCTACTACAATTGGCAATTACATATATTTTGACCATTTACATCTTCAACTAACTCATTTTACCTGCAAATGAAAAGGTGAAGAGTTAGTCAATAATTTTATTGTTGAACACGAGTAATATGATATGATCCAATGGCTTTCTAATTTGTTCAACAACCTAACAAATATAATCATTTCAACAAAAGATTTCCCAAAGTCATTCGTCAATTACTATATGATTTATTTTAGGGCATATTAGGTTACCAGAATGGACTAATTGTCCAAACTACACAAATAATTCTTGAATTTAAAGTGCAGAACTAAAGAGTGCAGACAAGTCTGAGTAGTGGGATTCGACCCAAATATGGGATCAAGAGCAATGCCGTTCTGCCGTTCATATATTCACATGTCCCTTTATCTCTCTATTCATCATATATATGATAATAAAGAAAACCCTCTAAAATGTTCAAACATTCGGAAGGGCACTATACAAATGACAAATAGGTAAGGCAAAATTAAGAGAATAATTTCCTTGGTGAAGGCCCCTCGCAGCAGTAACAAAACAAGTTTATCACTATTCCAATGAAGTCTTTTTCTACTTACTTTATGAATAAAACATCTATTAGTCCTTAAAATATAATTACCAGCCATTTTAATTTATAAAATTATAAAAAAATAGATTTTAAAATTAAGACATGTCCACCATAAATAATTAAACAACTTTTTTAAATAAGTACCGGTACCTTATTCCGGATTTGACGTTGAATTGGAATAGCTTAGATAATTAGATAAACACCGGTTACTTAAGTTAAGCACACGTTGCTTAACACATTATAGTGGATCCAAACAATAAAAACTAAAGAAAAAAATGGACATACAACAAATGTAGTGCAACTTGTGGGATTCGTTTAAGTAAATTTTACGAATTGTATGGTTGAAGATGAGAATCATTTAACAAATAAAAAGTAGAAAGAAATAAATTATTATCGTGGGACTCATAAAAATTAATAAAATTTAACTTAAACAACTTGTAAATATATAAATACGGATACTCTTCAATCTGTATGGGAATAGAACTATTTGGTTTCATTTATATTTTAGCAAATTCTTACCTAGTCACTTAAGCAGGTAAAATATCTGTTTAAATGAATATTAATTAGCTTAAGTAAAATTAAAATTCGTCTAGACCAAAAGACATTGGAATAACAAGTGGTCACTTTCATTTCACTTACACAAATATTAATAACTTTAAGCAAAATTAGGACAAAGAACACATGCTTAGTATTCTAATACAAAAATTCACAATTTAGTGAATTCTCCATCATTATTTATAAAATGAAAACAAAAAATATAAGTACGATAAAGCAAGAAAATTATTTTTAGAATGGAAGACCAAACGAATACAAGAAGAGTGTTTTGAGAATGGAAGAACTCTACCGTTATTTTCTTTGCCAATAACAATTCAATCTTTACTTTAGTTTTATGTTCATTATTTTAAATTTTTTTGTGAAAGTAAGAGGCCCAAAGAAATATTTTTAGATGAATATGTCACCACAATTAACTTTACACACCAAAAAACATAACACAATCATTTGACAAGAAAATATTTAAGATAAACCTATGTCATCTTTACATTTCTTTATATTCACTTTTGATTCAACGTTAATCTCAATTCTCCTATGATCATCAATCACTCATTTTAAAGCTACTAACACTCAATGATTATACAATGTTAATATTCTTTTCTCTAAGTTATAACCTCCAATGGTCAAATAAGGTAGAAAGAGAGGAAAAACATAAAGAATCTATATTTTTTTTTAATTCAATAATCAATTGAAAGATAAAAAAAAAAAACTAAGGTTAGTCCACTTAATTTTTTTTATCTTTTTTTACTCTATAAATCCATTAATTACATGTAGTATAATCGCCTATCATGCAATCAACTATGAGACGTTAATAGTGGTCATTCCTAACATAAGAATATACACACGTTAGGGCAAACACCAATCTTTTAGAATTGTCATTGAAGAGAAAAATCACATAAAGAATGCAAAGGATCCACCATAACTCTAGCTGTAGATTTAGCTACATATAACAAAAAAAGCAAAGAAAAAATATGTAAGAAAATTCATATTCATTCGAAAAGGAAACAAACTAGAAAGACTCCAAAGAAAAAGAGATGGAAAGAATTAACGTTGCCAAAATGTGCTTCTCATCACTCGCTTAGACTTTGAAAGGGTATTATTTATTTTCACCATGATCTCTATTTCCAATTGCATCTAAAAATCGTCAAAAGTCGATCAAGCAAAAGTCTAAAAGTCCTTCTAGGCCTTAATTTAAATCACCATGAAAAAACCACTGTAGTGCATGATTATGAAGCACTCTCATATGGCTGTTAAGCAAAGTTATACTAAGAGTGACTCTGCTTTCATCAAATTTCTCATGATTACAATCAAATTAGTTTCCTAATTTGCTGATGATTGACTCATGCTAATCTACAATAATTAATAAATAAATCAGTGTAATATTTTTATCAATTAAGGGTCAAACATATAAAAATAAGTTATAAAAATATTTCAAAATATAAATTTATCATACATCTTCTTTATAATTGATAAGTAAGTTAAAGATTTTACATTTTAGTTAGTTAAAAACTTATTTTATTAACTGAAAAATGTGTTTGATAAAAATAATTATATTTAATTAAGTAATTAAAATAATTAAATATTAATATTTTTTAAAATTATTGTAACTAGCTTTTTTTCAAATGCTACCTTTCAGCTACAAGCTTAAAATCATTATTTTTATTTTGTTTCTATTTTTTCTATTTTTTTACTTTTAAATTTTAAAACCTTATTGCCTTTGGTTTAATTTTTTAAAATATTTTTATTATTAAATCTTATTAAAACATAAGCAAATTATTAAATCTTATTTTTTTACAATAAAATATAAAAAAATAATAGTATAAATTAATTCCTATTATTTTATTTTATTTAATAAAAAATTAAAATGAGAGTAAAGTTATATATCTATAATTATTTTAAATTATATAATTAATAAATTTCAAATTTTAAATTAAACCTTATTAAATTAAAATATATAATTATTTATATTTATTAGTAAGTTCAATAACTAATTTTATAAATAATTTCAATTCTATTTGTTAGTGTCCCACTTTTATCTTTTAGTTTTAAGGTATTTATATTTGCTAGTTTTACTCAAAATAACTAAAGTTAGCCTGATCAGTTCAATTTTTTTAAGTATTAACCACACATTTTTTAATATATTTTAAATTATTATTTTATTTTATTTTTATTATAAATGGTGCAAAAGTCTAAAAAAGAAAAGACAAACTCATCATTATGGAAAAATAAATTCTTTTATTATCTTTTTAAAGGATGGGAACAAGATAAAAGGAGGAGAATATAAAACTAACTCATCCTTGTAAACTTGGAAAGCTCAATTAGCTAGACAAACCATACTGTAGTTAGCTTTTCTAAAAATATGATAGATTTTGACTATTCTAATGGAGTGGACAAACAATCTAATTTATCTAATAATTAGGTATAGTTTATGATGCAAATAGACACTAGAATTAACTAAATGAATGACTAACTTAGAATCTATTTCAACTATAACACCCTCTAAGTTAAGGTTTTCAACTAGCTTAGCCTCATAAAAAAAGTTTGAAGTTCAAAATAAATAACAGAACAATAATTCAATGTTTTTATGAAGCTAGCACAAAATTTGTCTTGTTCATCTCTTATCAATCCTCCATATGAAACCAACCCATTAATTCTATGAAATAAACCATTCACAATTAGTTTAAATCGTTGGAATGGATGAGAGGTCCAACCAACAAGAGCCTTTTGCTTGCAGGTTTTATAAAAAGGAATAGAAACAGAGACATAATCATATGTAATATACCTAGTGAGATAATTTAGTTTACATAAAAAAATCCTTTAAATTCAAATATTTCTTATTAAACACTCAATCGTTCATATTTAACCATAATAGTCATATAATAATATCAAACTATATATTCCAATGATTAATCCCATTAAAACATTTATTTTTAAGATTAAAAATTAGTCCTCTAGTTAAACCCAAACTGGAAAAAAAAATCCATGTCCAGCAATAAAAGTATGCCAAATATCATAAGCAAAATTACAATCTCTAAAAATATGCATGATTGTTTCAGGACTATTATAACATTATTACATAAACTAGAATTTGTAAAACTCCTTGTAACCATCTCCTTATTTGTTAATAGTTTGCCATGAACAACTTTTCAAAGGAATAATTTGATTCTTTGAGGTCCTTACCACTTTCAAATCAAAATAAATAATTTGGATTTATCATATTCAATATTATTATCTAAAAAAGAATAAGTTGACCATAAAGAAAAATTCACATAAGATGAAGAAAACCAGCTAGTCACATTTGGACCAGCATTAATTTTGGGAGTAACTAAACTACAAATAACTTGTTTAGTTTGAGTTGTAATGTAGGAAGAAATTATTTACCCAATCTCAATCATTATTTGAGATGAAATAGGTCACTCGAAAGTTTAACAGAGAGTTTAGAACATTAGGATTTCAGTCTTTTAGACATTTAACTAGCCCAAGTGTAACATCCTTCTCTCATTTATCTATTTTCTTTTATAAAAATATGGACATATCATAAATTAAAGTATTAAAACAGTTGAAAGATAGCTGATTGTAGAAAATATTTCTAAATACTTAAATTTTAATTTGAAGAAAAGGTAAAAATTTAGACTTCGTAAATATATTTCAATATTCTTGAATTCTGTTTTAAAACAATCTAAACTATCATATTAATAATTTTTCTCAACAATTTTATCAAAATGATTCAACTCCAAATTAAAACTTTTCATCAATATAATTACATAGAGTACAGAACTTTGAATAGAAAATATTCACAAATATCTTTAGATTTCTCTAGTTCTAAATAATTAAACTTTTCAGAGTAATCCCCTTCCTACCATTTCTTGCAGGCACTACTCTAGAATGACAGACCTTCTTTACCTGAAAAATAATTGTAAGGGTGAACATATCTTGTCCACTAAATCTTAAATAAAAATATAAAAGAACAATGCATATAGTATTTTCTAAATCTACTTATAGTAAATCAAATACGTTCTATTTCTAACCAATTCAGTTATCATTTGACTAATTAATATCTATTTCTCGTTATATAATTATATCTCAGTTATTCAATTCATTCCACTATATCATATTAACTTCAATATATTACTAAAATTTCTATTCAAGGTTCATATATTCTATACTTCTTCTAGTATACACATGCATAATAATTTCTATTATTCTTGAAAATTAATTAACCCATTCACATCAACTTCCTCTTGACTTAACTTGTCAATCAAATAAACAATTATAAGACATAGAAACATATCACTTTCCACTTCATAACTTCGTGCCACATTACTTCGCACTTAATCAGATATCATCATCTAATCCATAAATTTCGTGCCACATTATCTCTTTGTCATCTAAATAGTTGATCAATTCAACGGTGCTCTAGGTACTCTCGGGCCCCTAAATCGCTGTCAACGTACTCTCTAATTACAAAGGACTTACGCAACATAGATAGTCGTTGGTAAGCCAAACCACACACGGATACAACGTGTGCATTTATGGCCTTCCAAACAAAGGTATGGTTAGGAGTTCGGTCAAGAAATGAGCATGAGGCCTGTAAATGCTTCCCACTTTTAATTGTGTACACATCAATGAACTGCATTTACCACTCTCATTTTCCAGATTTTCACAATTAACTCCAGATCTATACCCCCAGTGTATCTTTGAACTATCCATACCATATCTCAACAATGGCACATCACATTATATTGTTCTAATACATATGTATCAGTTACACTAATCAATGTATTATAACATATAAGTTGTAATCTCACCCGTCAATGTACTGCAACTCATATATCATAATCGCATCAATTGGTGTATTTGTAACACATGTACTAGTATCCAATTTCAGTCCATCACACATATCATTACTCTTCATATCACATAATTCCCAAAGATCAATTTCATACATTTTGATTCACATTTTTCCTTTCCATTCATGTTTCTCATTATTAAATCCATCAAAACATATTCAGTAATTCATATCTATACCACATCATCATGCAATTCAGCACAATCACCATATTCATATTATTCCAACAAAACATTTATAAAATAGTAACACCTTATCACATGATACGCCAAGGGTCAGACACCCTCGGACTCAGCCCAATCATACAGTTTAATAAGAGTCTTCTAACCTAGAGTTCAGCATTCTTTACCTTTCATCACTTAACTCATACATTTCCAAACAAACCCAATACTTTTCTTCATACCAAAAATATACTTTTTACTATATATTTTCATGAAAATCTCATAGATTATTACCAAAATGAGTTCCTCAAATTCTTATGAGTATTACATATAGAAATAAAACTAAGGCTTGAGAGTACTCTCCTTACCTTAAAATGAGTCCAAACACTAAGTTCTTTATGAGCTCTAGGAAGGAACTCCATGTTTCACCCGATCAAACTTTCCAAGAACTAGAGCTCTTTTCAGATCAGAAAAGAATGGATGTTTGAGCTTCGATCCAACAAAGATTCATAAGTATTGAGGGTTTTCTCTAGGATAGAAAAGGGAGAGAACAAAGAGATGTTAGAGGAAGAGAAGTGGTTTTGGTGAGAAATAAAATTTCTCAACGTAAAAGTCTTTAAATACCTTCAAACTCGTGCGATCTCGCTTGAGAGAGAGGGCACTCACTTGAGCGAGCTTATAAGACAACGGTTTTTCTAATATCCTCACCTGAGCGAGAGGTATTCTCGCTTGAACGAGGACGAGTCCAGAGAGTTCCAGATTTCTCTGCGACACCTCGCTTAAGCAAGCTCTATCTTGCTTGGGCGAGATACTCTTCGCCTGTGCGAGCTCTCCTTTTCGCCTGAGCGAGAGGACAGTTGAGGTAACTCTATTCCTTCTTGCTTGAGTGAGGCTTACCGGAGCGATTTTGCTTTCAAACCTCCAATCCTAAAATATTTGTCTTGCTTGAGCAAGGCATAACTCGCTTGGGTAAGAAGTCTTGCACCAAAATTCTTTCCAAAATCCTTTATATTCTCTTCTAAGTGCAATCTAATACCACTTAATATTAAACAAAACATAATTTACTGAAAAATGAAAAGATAGTGTTACACCAAGCATTACATATCCCTTTTCAACTACCATATGCAGACTCTGAATAAGAGATAATGGGATCATTAACTAAATTAAAATTGTATTTTACTAAAAGAACCCTAACCCAAAGATTATTTAGATTATTAACCATCCACCAATCTAGTTTCAACATATAAGCTATATTTGTTTTATAGATATCTTTGAATCCTAAACCCCCTTGAGATTTGGGTTTACAATTTTTATTCAAGCCATTAAATGAAATTTTTTATTAGTAGGAGAGGAATCCCATGTAAAATTCTTGCAAATTTTATTTATTTCTTCAAAAATACCTAAAGGAATCAGGTGAGACCGCATAGTGTAATTAGAAATACTCAAAATACTAGATTGAGTTAAAATAACTCTACCAGTAAAGGAAATAAAATTAAATTTCTAATTTGATATTTTTTTTCCTAATTTTATCAATTAGGTTAGAATATAGACCTTAATAAGATTTCTTACAAAAGATTGGAATGCCCAAATAAGAATCAAAATTTTTAGTCCACCTAATACCTAGAATCTAACTAAAGATCTTATTTGTATCTGAACTAATATTAGTAGAGAAATAAAGTAAAGATTTATCATAATTAACTTGCTGACCATAAGCTTTATGATCAATTGGATTTTTATAACATTATTTTCTCTCATTCCTAGCTCATTAATCCTCTTTTGTGCTTAATTGGTTGAATTGGATCATGTTATGATGTTTGAATTCTATTTGGACTTTATTTAATTTTTTCAGTATTTGGTAAATTCTGATACTGTTTTGGTTTTTGGACTATATCTTAAGTTGTATAACTCCTTTCACTTTGATTCTTGATTTGTAGGAAAGTTAAGAGAAAGGTGCACGATTGCTATGAAGAGGTCAGAAACCAATTCTGATAATAAGAAGCTGAAACTGGGCCTGGAAGAAGTCAAAACGCTGCAGTCGCGGATCTTGAGCAAGGTACAGTATTTGGATCATATCTCAGTCCACAGATATCCGATTAAGCCCATTGTAGTGGCGTTTTGAAGCTAACATCCAAGGCTACAATTTTTCTTCAGGCCACAAACCAAAAAAAGGCCGTTTTCATAGCCAAAAAATGGAACAAAGTGATGAACAAAATTTTTGAATTTTAAATTTTGAATTTTAAGTTGTTTTTGGCTCTTCTCTTCTTTTCTCATCTCTTCTCTCTCTCATTTTTTTTTCTTTTCTGTTTTTACTTTTCATTTTCCTCCATTAATGGAGGCTTAGACTTTCATCTAGTCCAAGGATTGAAAAAGGATTGAGACACTCTTGAGGATCGGTTTCGCAATTTATTCAACAACAAATTTGGTTTCATCTCTTCCTTCTTTCTCCTTTTGCTAATTATGATTTTGAATTGAAGTTCTTCATTTGGATTGATAATTTTGCAGTTGTTTGATTATATATTATTCGGTTGATGTATGTAATTAATTCTTGAAGGAGTATGAATTAGATTTTCAGGTTTGAGATCTAAAATTAATGGCATTGGTGAATTAAATTAACACAAATCGATTAGGTTCTACAGGTTTCTGAAATTTGAGTGAATTGTGTGTTAATCGAATGCATGAGGGTTCTCATGTGAATGCTTAATTTGAATTAAGGTTTCATTCAAATTTAATGTTAATCACTAGTTTGTTCGTTGATACATCTTCTTAGAATCTAGTGATAGAGTGGTCATAGTTCTTCTAAATTCTTGGATTAGAGTTTTAAATTCTTATTAACTTTTTATTCTAATCAACATTATTTTATAAATCAAACCGCATCTAAATTTATAATTGTATAACATTATCATCATTGGGAGACGACTCTGATTGCACCTCTTACTACATAATTTTTATGCAATTTGGTTTTTATTAATTTGTCCGAGCGCGACACTCACGATCAAATTTTGGCACCGTTGCCGGGGATGATGATGTTATTTGATTATATCATTATGTGTTAATTTGATTGCATTGCATATTCTGTATTGCGTTTTACATCGAATTAGGATTCTGCATAATTAGCATTTTTTATTTAGCATAATTGTGTCTATGCATTCTGCTTTAGTAGCCTTTCAATAGCATAATAGGTAGTCATCTATCCTTACTTAGTATTACATCATTCAATTCTCTACATTTTGTGTTGTGTTTTTGCATATTTGTATTCTGCATTTGTCGAGAAAGTACACGACCGTGTATATAATCATGTAGATCACTGCCCAAAAATTCTCAAAAAAAAAAAAGAAGAAAAAGTTGGCATAACTTAAGAGTGGCATCTTTTTGCATACAGCTCTAATTTCTTATTATAATATATGCATTTCATATAGCTCGATGAGATCTACGCAATGGCAACAGGTCGAAGGTCGGTTGGTGGTTTCTAAAGAAAAATTATGTCTTTTAATTCTTATTTAAATATTATGGCTGAGAGAACGTTTCATGCTGATGATCAAAGAAGAATAGAAAACAAGCTAGATGATTTAGCTTCTTTGATCAAGCAATTGACTTTCTCACATATGGATATAATGTTTTGTGAGATTTGTGCTTCACCTGAACATTCCACTGACTTCTGTCCTATTTTCCATGAGCCTATAGGTTGGATGAATCATTCAAACTTGGGATGGGATAATTTTACGCAGCAACAATATCAATCCCCACCACAAAATGTTGCACCTTCCAAGAATAAGCCTTCCTTGGAAGAGTTGATAAGGGAGATGGCAATTAACGATCTAAATTTTCAACTAAAAATAGAAACATCCATTCAAAACTTGAAAAATCAAATTGGTCAGTTAACAACAACAGTAAACGAGCTGAAGTCTCAAGGTCCTAGTAATCTTTCTGCACAACCAGTTATTGAACCAGAGAATGTTACTTTGAGTTCAAGAAAGACCATTCAAGACTCGCAAGAGCAGCAACCAATAGATGAAGATCTTAATGCTACTGCTCCAGCAAGTGATTGCAGCCTAGCAAGTGTAGAATTTTCTCCTACTGCTCATGCCACTTTTATCGAGGCAGAAGAAAATTTTGAGCAATTTGTTCCTCTTTCATTTCATTCGATTTTATATGATAATTTGTTGAATGATTTAGTTGATGATAATTTGGCTGAGTTTTCTGAATTTTTAGATTGTATTAATTATCCTAACCTAGCCAATTATCCTAATTCTTTTACTTGCGATGCATGTAACGATTCTGCAAAATGTAGCATCTGTGTTGAGATTGATACATATGTTTATGATGATTTTGATGTAGCTATTGCAGATTCTGAAAGAGTAAATCATGATGCATCCACGGCAGATTTAGCTCTAATTTTTACACTGCCTCCTTCTCTAAAGTTGCCCCCTGCATTTGAGTTAAAGTCATTTCCTGAGTAGTTGAAATATAAATATTACATCATTTTATATTCAAGGGAGCAGCCTAGGTATAGCAGCAAGACACGATGTTCTGCACATCAAG
This sequence comes from Abrus pulchellus subsp. cantoniensis, assembly GCA_024086825.1. NCBI lineage: Eukaryota > Viridiplantae > Streptophyta > Magnoliopsida > Fabales > Fabaceae > Abrus > Abrus pulchellus. The sequence continues at coordinate 17,100,066 of CM044050.1, forward strand.
GAAATGAAGAGCATGAAGAGAAGCTTATTAAGTTCATGAAGCAGCTTGAAATCCCTCCACAACTATTTCTTCCATGTTCTCAATTAAATGAAGTGCTGCAAATTTATAAGAAAAATGAGGAATATTTAGGGATACAACTCACAATTATTTTTTTTCTTTTAGAAGTTTTCAATTTATTTTCTGCATTCAATAATGGTCTTGCATTTGAGTTTCTCGCCTCAAGTTTTTTTTTTCTGGTAAGCTTCGTTCTAGGTGGCTTGGTCCTTATATCGTGACTAAGATTTTTTCCTATGGTGCTGTGCAGATTTTGGAGCTTGGAACGGATAAAGTACTCACAGTGAATGGCCACTGCTTGAAGCCATTTCATGAGGACGTACCCTTGGAGACCACTGAGGAGGTCCGCTTACTAGCGGCCACTTATGCTTGATTAGGGAGTTCCCCTCTTCCTTTCCTTACTATATTTTACTTACATTTCCATTATACATTACATTGAGGACAATGTAAAATTGAAGTGTGGGAGGGAGAATGATAGGTTATTGATAATAAATAAATAAATAAATATTTTTTTTTAGCATTGTTTTTGTTTTGTTTTTCTTTGTTGAATTGGAAGTTGTTGAGTTAGGGCAATAGTCATTAAGGAGGATAGAATTCCTACATGATTTTATTTTTGCTTCTTCCTCTTGATATATGTGAATTAGGTGATTGATTTTGATTTGTATGATTGAGTATGTTAGACTTTACCTTTGTGAGCTTTTGAGCCTTATTTTTGGATGGTTGAAATTCATGCAATTCTTTTCTTTCTTGTATTTTTTCTCTTAGATTTTATCATTCTAGAACTTGTTTTGATTCTTCTTTGAGGTTATAATTTTCATATGCAATTATGAACATGATAAAGGCATTTCTTTCAAATTTGTACCCACTTGGCCATATAGATTACCTTGCATTTTGCCTTTGTTTAGCCCCTTTGAGCCTTATTGACCATTCTTTGGCTTCTAGCACATTATAAGCTTTAAGTGGAAAACCATGTTATACCTAACCTTAGGAAATAAAGAGTGCATTGGTTTCATTAATGTTATTGTATTTTAAGTATGTGGATTCGAAAAGAATGCAACAAGAAGAAGAAAATGAATGAAGAAAAAGAAAAAAAAGAAAAAAAATAATAACAAAAAAAAAAGAAAATAGGAAACTGGGCTTGGAAGAAGTCAAAACGCTGCAGTCGTGGATCCTAAGTAAGGTGCAGTATTTGGGCCATATCTCAGTCCACAGATGTCCGATTAAGCCCATTCAAGTGGCGTTTTGAAGCTAACATCCAAGGCTAAAATTGTTCTTCAGGCCACGAAGCAAAAAAAGGTCGTTTTCATAGCCGAAAAAATGAAACAAAGTGACGAACGAAATTTTTTAATTTTGAATTTTGAATTTTAAGTTGTTTTTAGCTCTTCTCTTCTTTTCTCATCTCTTCTCTCTATCATTTTTTTTTCTCTTCCGTTTTTACTTTTCATTTTCCTCCATTAATGGAGGCTTAGACTTTCATCTAGTCCAAGGATTGAAAAAGGATTGAGACACTCTTGAGGATCGGTTTCGCAATTTATTCAACAACAAATTTGATATCATTTCTTCCTTCTTTCTTCTTTTGCTAAGTATGATTTCGAATTGAAGTTCTTCATTTGGATTGATAATTTTGCAGTTGTTTGATTATATATTATTCAGTTGATGTATGTAATTAATTCTTGAAGGAGTGTGAATTAGATTTTCAGGTTTGATATCTAAGATTAATGACATTGGTGAATTAAATTAACACAAATCGATTAGGTTCTAAAGGTTTCTGAACTTTGAGCGAATTGTGTGTTAATCGAATGCATAAGGGTTCTCGTGTGAATGCTTAATTTGAATTAAGGTTTCATTCGAATTTAATGTTAATCACTAATTTATTGGTTGATACATCTTCTTGGAATCCGGTGATAGAGTGGTTCTTCTAAATTCTTGGATTAGAGTTTTAAATTCTTATTAACTTTTTATTTTAATCAGTATTATTTTATAAATCAAACCACATCTAAATTTATAATCGTATAACATTATCATCATTGGGAGACGACTCAAATTGTACCTCTTACTACATAATTTTTATGCAATTTAGTTTTTATTAATTTGTTCGAGCGTGACACTCGTGATCACTTTACAAAAGAGATTCACTATAGAATAGATGATCTTAATTTGATTTTAAAAAGTTTCGATTAGTAGAATCAAATCATATGCATAAAAAAAAGGTAAAAAATTTGAAGACCCCTAGTCAAACTGAAAAGAGTGTCACTCACCATTATTAACCTTCAATTGAATATAGTGGGCCAACCTTTCTAAGCATAGGACAAAAATAGACAAAGATAAAGGGTTCTGTTGATGAATACCTTTAAGAAGGAAAAAAAATATCCAAAAGTTCACCATTATAATTAATTTGAAAAGAAAATAAAGAGATACATTCGAAAACCAATTCAATCCATTTTTTTCTAAAGCCAACTATATTTAGAATCTCTCTAATGAAATTTCAACTAAGTTTGTCATAGAATTTATTTAGATCCAATTTTAGAATTATATATTGAGATTTTTCTTTTAAATTTTTTAAAAAATTAACTAATTTTTAGAGAATAATTACATTATCTATCACTTACTTATTAGGAACAAAACTACATTAATTCTCAGCAATTAAATTAGGAAGAAAAAAATTTATCCTTTTAACTAAGATTTTTATAAATAACATTACAAAGAGAAATTAAGTCTAAATTGAGTAATATTTTCAGAATTTAAACCCTTAACAACAAAGATTAATATAGATAAGTTCATTGTACCAACAATGGAAAGATTAATAAAAACTTTCGTTTATAAATTTTAAAACGTAAGGGTGAAACAAATTTTAGTTTTTTTAATTAAAATTTATTTAAGACAGACTCATTAAATTTAGAATATAATCTATATAATTTTATAATTTTCAATAAATTTTAACTAATAATAAAAAAACCATATTAAAAGAATACATTACCCAATATTTCTTTTGTTGGGTAACAACGAGACACACATCTTCTTCGTATGAACTCAACACGCAAATCGTGAAAACATAATATGGGAGCCTTTTACTTATGATATAAGAAACGCGTTGTGAAGAAGAAAGAAAAGTAGCAAAAAGTGATCCAAAATATTTTTGACCTTCAAGAGTTGTATAGTTAAAAATCGCCCTTCAAATCTTGAAAAAGTAAGAGGTGAAGAAAAGAACAGAACTAGAATCTTGTGAGACCATTGTGTGCAATAAATAGAGTTGGTAAGGAACACGTCATTGTTTTATTCAAGACGCTCCTTTCAGCCTTTCAGCGTCACAAGGCTCCATCACTACCCAATAATTCCATTTTCTCTTCGCAAAAGGCCAATCGCGTAATTAATATAAGTCTCTTTCCTTAGCAAAACTTTTCCAATGTCGAGACAACGCAAGTGACGTGCTATGCCCGAAACAACAGTGCCTTCAGAAGAACCCATAACAATAACACACACCCCGCTCCAAATTTTGAAACAGACAATTGCTAAGTTTCATGTTAAAATATACTCTATGGTTTTATAATATTCAACCAAAATCAACAAGTGATCATTTTTATTTCAAATTATTGTATCTACTAATGAGAAAAAAAATACCGTATTAAATTACATGATTTTTAATAAAATTGTATGACTTTATATGATATCTTATATTTTCTAATAACTCCAAAATGGCAAACAAGAGAAATTATTTTACATGCGATTATGTAAAGTAATTTAATTTTGTAAAGATTAAATTTTAAAAAGTACGTAAAAATAAAAGATTAATTCAAAATTTAACAAATTGATAAATAAATGAAGAAATAGAAAGCTTACAATGACAGACATTCAGCTTGATTCGAGGATCATGGTCTTAATTCATAGCCCCGAGGACACTCTCAAGACCCTGTATCGGTATATGAGACCACCAAGATGTTTTCATCTATTTTTATTTATTTCCACCACCCAAATTGATTGTTCTTTTCTTATATAAAAAATTAACCATAATTCACATATTGTAATCATATTTAATTAATTAATATTATTTTTTTAAAATTATCTGTGTTTGATTTTTAAAATATTACATTATTTTTCATCAATAAATACTTTCATAAGATATAAACAATTCTCCTATTGCGAGTTAATTTTTATAAGTCAGACAAAAAAAATTTAATTGACAAAACTTAATAGATATTGTTGGTGCTATTCTTTTATAATTATATTTTCATTCTAACAATGTTTGTGTTTATCTTTAAAGTTAATGTGTTTATATATATATATATATATATATATATATATAATTTAGCATTAAAATTTAACAAGTCCTAATGTTTAATCCACTTTCTCAGTCTTATAAATTTCACATACTAAATGACTAATTTTAAATATAAAAAAATGTGTTAAGATATTTTATATTAACTAAAAATATTTGCAAGATACTCTTTTTAAAACTTGAATAATCCTCTTATCTTAAATTAGAATTTCAAAATAAATTGATTATAATTTTTTTATTAAAACTAATTATATTCTTAACGTGCTGTAACAAGACATCTTCACTTAACAATTGTTGCAGCCTTTAGATGTTAACCACGCTAAGAACCCAATCATTTTCTTACATTAAAGTATACAATTAATGTACTAGTCACTAACTAAAAACAAAAGTACACAGTGTTCTTTATTTTAATTGTATGAAATGAAAACTTATTAAGTTTAAATATTTTTCAATCGTTATATAAAATTATTTTTTTATTTAATTCCTACATAAAAATAATAATAAATGAGATTCCATATAAAAATATACGTTTTCGATATAGCTCTAGTTTTTATTTCATGTTATGAGGCTATGAAGCAAGTCTACAAATGGATTTATGTAACATGATTCTGCTTTACATATTTATTATTATTATTATTTGTTCCTATGCATTATAATATTTTTAAGGTTTAATTAAGCTTTTTATATTTTTTAAATTTATCTCTTATTTTAAAAAAAATTTAAACAAGTTCTTGTTTTTTCTTTGTTTTCGTACAGTCTTTGTATTATTAATTTTTTTTTCCATTATGTACTTATATAATACTTAACTAGACTCATATTATATAAGATAGAATTTAAGTGAATGATGTGACATTTATATTTTTCTTCTTTTTATATATTTTTTAATTTTAGAAATTTCAACTTTATAAGCTAAGATTATATTCGAAAATACAACTTATGTAGTGTTATTAATGACACTTTTTCTTATGTTATTTCTGTCAAATTATATAAATTAATTTGAATGTTCCACAAACAAATAATGAAATAAATTAATAAATTATCAATAAATGTATCAAAAAACATGAAAATAAATTTTGAGAGACTAAATTAAAAACAAAGTTAAAAAATATATATTAAATAAAAAATTATAATTTTTTAAAAGATTAAAATATTATTTAATCTTATTTTTTATTTTATTCTTTGTATAAAAAATTTATTATACAAGTTCCCGAACATATTAAGATACTATATCAAGATAGACATAAGTACAACATAATAAAATAAACAAATAAATTATAATAATTGTGCTCTAGAAGCCATAGCAACTTGATCATAAACTTTCTTCCGATACAAAAAATAACAAACTAAAGATAAGATTTTCAAAATTTTCTCTAACTAAAAAATGCTTTAACACCTTAATATCATCTTCGTGTAACAATTTTGATACTGATCTCCAATTACAACTTTTCACTCAACACTTTTGACTTTATCCTCAAAACTATCTTCTTATGAGAATATTTATATTTTTAAATTTGTTCAAAGTAAATAAATCACTTTTATAACATGTCTTGCATCACTGTAATTATAAAAAATATAGATACCTCTAAATTTACACATGCTTCTCTCCTTACCAATGTATTGATTACCCATATTTATTTTTAAAAAATGCAAACAATATAAAGTTTTTTGCATGATCTTTGGTAATATTATACCATTCTTTCTGCAATTACCTAAAATCAAGAATCCCACCATGTGTTACTTGTCTATTTTCATTCACAACCACCACATTAGAACTAATAACTACAACTCAACAACCTTTTGCACCCCAAAGTTACCATACCCAATCACCCCCAACAGCAACCTCTCACCAAACTTTCAAGTAACCCCAAAGTCTTAAAACTCGTTGCTTTTGTTTTTCTCCCACCACAATAGAATGAATCATTATCTTTGAAGTTTCTTATGTCGGTTGAGTAAGGCTATGCATTTGAATAGCAATTTAATTATGGATTTAAGTGTCTTGTGAGTTGTAGTTTATAATCCCAGTAATAAGGATCAGAGAATCGAAGGTTGTACTATTTTGAATCGAAGCATTTGAATGGGGTGACTTTTGTTATGAATAAGTGTTTCTATTATGTATAGGACTTGCATAAAATGTTTATATAAATGTTTATAAGCATTGAAATAAAATAAAAGTGTTGAATATAAGGATTATGATAAAACAAAATCTTTAAAGTAAAATCACACAATAAAGGCCATATTCAAAATTCATTAATCATGTCAAATTGGCTCTTAAGATGTCATTGATAATAATAAGAATCATATCAAAAATGCATTTTAAGGGATCTTGTCTACAAGCGTTTTTATATAAAAATAAAATAAATTTACGAATTATATATAAGAACAAAAAAATATTTAAACTGATATATAAGTTTAATAGTAAATTAAAATGTATATACAACTTGTCTTTGTTTAGTTTTTCAAATAACATAGTTTATAAGTTTATATTTGTAGAGTGAATTACGATAACTAGTTTAATAGTTATGCAATGCATGTATATTTTGTTTTATAATAAATATATATATTATTTAGTAATTAAAGAACAAAATTTATATTTTTTAAATAATTTTTTATATAATAAAATTATTTTAAATAATAATTTTTTAAAAGATATTTTGACTTAATTCTATAACTCTGAATATTATGTATCAAAATAATAAATACTTAATAAAATTAAATAATTTTAAAATAATATTTTTATTATATACGTCATATTTTAACTAAATATCAATAATTAATATATATTAATAATCATAAATTTAAGATATAAGACTCTTAAAAGTAAATTTTAAAAAATAAAAAATATTTAATTTTTTTATAAATGTAAAATTAAGTATTAAAAATTTATATAAAATAATAAGAAAAAATTAATGAACAATTTTAATTTTTAAAATTTAAAACAAAATTAACAAACAGAATAAATAAAAAGTAAAATTATTATAATAAGAGAAAGTGTAATTTACACATTATTTTTAATAAATTAATTTTAATCTTAAAATGTATACGTAATTAATATAAAAAATAATAAATTTATTACTGATTTATTTTTTAAATAATAGACTAACGTTTGTAATATAAAAATTGATTTGTTTTAAGTTAATTTGATTCAATTGAAGTAGTGAATTAGAATAAATATCATTAAATAAGTAAATAAATTTAATTTTAGTGAATAAACATCAAAATATTAAAATAAATATTAAAATTATGCACATATTAACCTCTTATTAAAACTTTTGTGTCTCGTTATAAAATATTACAAACAGAATAAAAAAAAAATTAAAACTCTCGAGTATAAGATAGTCCCATCCCTGTTTTCAATAAAACATTGATAATCGAATTTCGAATTAATTAATATTTCTTATTCATGTATTATAATTGCCAACATATTAAATTTAAATGAAGTAAATACTTTAAAAAATAGTATTAATAAACTTTATTTTTTCGTTTACTATCCGAATGACCAAATTAACTTGCCTTGTGTAATTTCAAACTACTATAATTGTTTTAAAATAATCACGCATATATTTTAGTGTAATACATATTTTAATTTTTTTATATTTATTTTAAGTTTTGGTTTAATCTATTTTTTACAATTTAGTTATTTATTTCTTATTTTATTTTTAATTTAATCCTTTGTATTTAGTTATTTAAATTTTAGAGGTGTTTAGAAGAGTTTACGAACTACTTGGAAATGAACATGACTTTCATAAATTTTTTTAGATTATTTTAATAATTTTTTATATCCTATTAAAATAATTTTTTAATATTTTTTAATAAATAATCTTATGATTAAATTATGATATGATAAATGCTCACATTATTTGAGTCTTTTTTTTTTAAAGAATCAATTAAAATAAAAATATATTTTTTTTGTTTTAAATATTTTTATATATAAATATTTTATTAAAAAATATATTTTTCATTGACATATATTATCTTTTTTATTATTGAATGGGAGTTAAAAATTTAAAAAAAAAAAACTTAAAAACCACCTCTAAGAATCTAGACTGTCCAATCTCGAAAAAGGAATTAGAGAAGAGGGAGTCTCCTCAAAATATAGAAAGGAAAATTATATTTATTACTTAATTTGGCTAACCAATCAACACATTGATTGTCTTTCCTTAGAACATAGTTAAACCTAATAAACATAATTTCTCTCACTAAATTCTTAATTCTACTAATAACATAAAAAAGAGGGTGATTACAATGAACATTAACAACTAAAGAGATAACCTCTTTTGAGTCATATTCAACCCAAATTAGATAGATCCGCTTGAAAATGACAAGATGGAGGCCCCAAAAAATACCCCAAAGCTCCGTAATTAAGGGAGAGCAAAAATTCATAGCTCTATAAAAGCCTTCAATGAAAGTATTGTTGTTGTCCCGAATGAACTCACTACAGCTAGCCATACCAGTAGCTTGGCTAACAGACCCGTTAATATTAAGTTTAAGATGCATTCTCATGGAAGGTTGCCATCTAGTAATCCACTCAATTCCCAACTAACTCGAACCATTGAGAGTATCCCTACCAAGGAACCAAAACTAGTCAAAATCAGACAGAATTTTAAAAAAGATAGATTCACTGGGAAGAGGGGAGTCTTGAAGATCTCCTTGTTCCTATTTCTCCACAGGTTCTAAGCCACCAAGCCAAATAACAAACACTAGTGAAGATGAGAAGAGAAATTAGATTTAGACAGATTAAACTCAAGCTAACTAGTTAGCCCTTTACTATAAAAAGGAACCCAGTAGTCAAGAAGGAGTAGTTGATCCCAAATATGCCTGGCCAAATCACAGTCCCTGAGGACATGCATATCTGTTTCATCTACAGATTTACACCTGGTACAAATAGCAGTGTCAGTCAAATTACAATGAAAATGTTTAGAATTGGTAAGGAGTCTACCATGGGTAACCTTCCAAATAAAGACCTTTATATTAGGGGGACTTGCCTAACTCCAAACTAGATTGAAAGAGTTATTAATTAAAGGTTGAGTCTGATCATTACAGGAGACAGTTTAGTAAGCAAACTTCACTGTAAATACACCGTTTCCATTAGATTTCCAGAAGAACCTATCCTGCCCTTTATCAAACTCAAGAGGGTTTATTTAGCTAATTAAGTTGCAAATATGCTCAGGGAGCAAAGATTTGAGCCTAGGCCAATTCCAATTACTATTTTAGAAAAAAAGGATCACAAGCTCATATAAAACATATTCAAGGATAGTCTGCAAGAAAAACTGTTTAAGATTAAGATTGGGATAGATCTAGTTATCTTTCCAAAATTGGATAGAAATCCCATCTCTTAGGACCCAATCAAGCCCATTATAGAAATTCTGCTAGATAGAAACAATATTTTTCCAAAGATGAGAGCAGTTCTAGGGGTTAACTGAAGAAATATTCTTACCAATGGCAAATTTGTATTTACTAGTGATGACCTGGGCCTACAAGTCATTGAGGGAGGATATAATAGGCTTGGTTAACAAGATAGGTTTTCCTAAAATCCAGGCTCCATCCATTTTAGGTTTATAAATAGTATCCTAACTAACTATATGACATTTTCTACTACCCAGAGAGCCCCAAATAAACTTTCTACAAATATGATCTACCTCCTTATAGACAGACTTAGGAAGAATCAAGGATTGCATAAAGTAAGCAGAAATACTCATAATTGAAGATTAAGCAAGGGTGATCTTACCAGCCATGGATAAAGAGTTTATTTTTCGGAGTGAAAATTTTTTCCTAACTTTATCAATTACGAAGGAAAAATCATGCTTATTAGGTTTTAGGTGGCAAATTAGGATACTCAAATACTTACCAAATTGGCCAGAACAGCTAATACCTATTTTCAAGCTAATATCCTTAGTTAGAGCAGGATCATAGTTATTGGAAAAGAAAACAGAAGACTTACTTTTATTAATGAAAAAACCAGAGGCACGATAAAAATTAGCAAGGGCAGAACTAATCACCTCAGAGTTTTCCATATTGGCTTTGGCAATTAGGATAATATCATCTGCAAAAAAATAAATGAGATATTCTAGGACCATTTTTTATTGAAAGAGAAAGGGGTCCAGAGCCCACTGTCTATCTTATCTTGAATTATATAGGCAAGTCTTTCAAGGCAAAGAACAAAGAGGTAAGGGGAGATGGGGTCTCCTCACCTAATTCCCCTATTAGGGAGAAATTTTTTAGTGAAATAGTTATTCCAATTAATAGACATAGAGGGAGAGAAAATACAATGGTAAATAAAGTCTGCTAAGTTTTGATTAAACCCTATGTTGAATGGTATTCTGAAATCCATCTAATCCTATCATAAGCCTTTTCTAAATCCAACTTAATCATCATGTAGCTACTTTTAGACTTTAATTTATGGAAGAAATGAATAAACTCTTGGAGAATTAAAGTATTTTCAATGTCCTATCTTTCAGGGACAAAACTAGTTTGATTAGTTGAGATTAAATAAGGAAGGGAACCACTAATTCTATTAGCTAGGATTTTTATAATGATCTTATAGCTAACATTACAAAGGAAAATGGGACAGAAATTTCTAATATGCTCAAGATTGTCACATTTAGGGATAAGGGTAATAGTTGTATCATTTTCAACAATTTTGTGGGGGTGATTATAAACATTAGATACAAAATCAAAAATGAAAGGGCCTAAGAACTCCCATTGATTCTTATAGAATAAGGCATGGATACCATCAGGACCAAGAGATCTAAGACTACCTATACTAAAAACAGCAGATTTAATTTCCTCCATGGATAAGGCAGCATTTAAAGTATTCAACTCAAGGTCCTTGAGGAAGGGAAAGTTAGAGACAGTATTGAGAGGAGGACTGTTAGGGCAAGGATCAACATATATATTTTTAAAATAGTTAATAGCACTATTTTGAAGATTCAGAGGATCAAATTCTTAATTATTGGAATTATTTTTTAGGGCTTCAATAGTATTTTTCTGCCTAAGAATTAACACAACTCTATGAAAGAATCTATTGTTCCTATCTCTTAGTCTTAGCCAATTGAATTTATAATGATGGGTCCAAAACATCTCTTCCTGATCCAAAATCTTTTGGTAGTCTCCCCATAAGATTTTCATCAAATTATTAAGGAAAAAATTATCATGACTAGCCATTTTGGAGGAAATACCTCTAATTCTATTTAATAATTGCCTCTTTCTTTAAAAATGCTACCAAAAGTATTGAGGTTCCAATCAGAAATATTATTTTGGGGAAAAAAATTGTTATTAGACCAAGATTTAGAAGGAACCCAAGAATTTCTAACAATGTTAGGAAAATCACTATGATATATCCAAGGAGCCAAGAATTTAAATGATGTATTTCTAGGTTCCTAATAAGCATTATTACGAATTTTAAACCAAAGACCATAATAATCAGACTTTAAAAAGGGAATGTGGATAAGGGAGCTATTTTTGAATAACATTCTTCAAGAATCAATAACTATAACCATGTCAATTCTCTCCCTAATATTCTTTTTATGCCAAGTGTAAGGGTTCCTTTTGAAACCCTAATCCTGTAGCCCACACGTGTCTAAATAGTCAACAAACTACTGGAAAAGGTGGGGGTTAGCTATCCTACCTCTAGATTTTTTATGTTGATAAAGAAAAAATTTGAAATCACCAGTAACACACTAAGGTTTATTTACTGTTTGGCTAAATTAAGTCAACAAATTCTAACATTCAGCCCTCAAATTTTCTTGAGGGTTAGCATAAATAGAAAATAAAATCCAGTCCCAATGTCCATTACTAATTTTCAAATGAATGGTGTATTTATTTGTAGTTATTGTACTAACTTTAACTTTGTTTGTGTTCCAACAACACTATTCCCTAGCAAAACCCCTAGCATCCACTTTGACAGAACCATCTAAATTATTTTTTTGAATGACCATCTCAGCCTTAGAAGAACTGATTTTGGCCTTAAAAAGAGTAATAAAATCAAGTTTATGAATTTTGATTAAATCATTTATTAGTCTATAAAAAGTCTTACTACCTACACCCTTGCAATTCCAAAAAAGACTGTTCATCAAAGTACTATTTTAGAGTTATGTGCATCCTGAGGATGTTGGGTTGAAACTAGAGGCAAAGGAGCCTCAAAAGAATTAGATTCCTTATAGTAAATTCTATCTAGATCCATTACTAAATGGTCATCAAGGGGTCTGTTAGTAGGAATTAAATTCAGCCCCTCCTTATCCTTCCAAATCATGTCAAAATTTAAACCAATTATGTCCTGAATAAAATGCCTTAACATAAGATTTTTCTAGATATTCTTTTCGAAATATTTCATTAAGAGGAAAGTATCCCTGCTATCATTATTCTTAGCAATTTCATGAATCTCCTAATTATCACCCTGAGACTCAATCTTAACAACTTTCTCCCTATCAACTTTCTCATTCTTATATGAAGACTTGGCTCTACTAGGCTTTTTACTTGGTTCTTTAGGTTTGATACTGCTATAGATTTTAGCATTCATCTTTTGACTAACTTGGTCCTTAAAGACTGTCTTAATATTTGGCTGAGTGTCTATATGACTAAGGTTCTCAAGGCCAAAATCCTGGCTATTATCTTGATCAGCAACTCCTAGAATATTAAACCTAGACCCCAACTGGGGTTCTTTCTTTCTGCCATGGGTCACAGGTGGCCCAATTAGGAAAGGTGAATTTGCTTTTTTCTTAAAAGATTTCGTAGCTAACATCCAAGGATTTAACTAGTCCTTGGTTGGGATAGAATTAACAGTTTGATCAAACATTTCTAAGTCATTAACTACAACACTTTGGTTTTCCTCTTCCCTATTAACCTTGTTAATAACACTATTCTTAGTTAGCAGTTGCTCAAATTCACCTTGACTGTGATTGGTACCCTTTGTACACTGTTATTGTCTATAACCATATTTGCCACATTTAAAACATATGAGATGCAACCCTTCATACTCTACTCTAAACTCTTGGCCTAAGACCTTAAATGCTGGAATAAGATTTTGATGCAAGTCTATTTCAATACATATTTGAGCAAATTTTCCTCTGGAAACTAACAAAGTGTGTGGGTCAACCTTCAACATTGACCCTAAGCAATTACCTACTTGCCATAAAAATTTATTATTATAGAGCTCTAAAGGGAGATCAAGTATACGCACCCAAACTACAATCTTTTTCAAGTCCTAGTCTTTGGGTCTAAGAAGGGGTTATCATCTCTGGACTAATAGGTAATGGTCTAGGATTAACCAAGACCTTTCAAAAAAGGCTTGCTTATATTCTTATGTATTATCAAATTTTACTAAGAAAAATCATTATTGAGATCTAGAATATTTAATGATTTATTCTTACCCCAAATTTTACCCAATTTCTGGTACAGGTATATGAAACTAGCAGATTTACCTAAAAGCTTAACAATTAGTGTTAGCTTCCAAGGTGAGCACCAATCCTCATAATCTTCAAGAGAAATTTTAATGTCAGGGCAAAGGTCACATAAATTATACAGAGTTATTATTATCATCAGTGTCACAGGGAGTATTGAAATCTTCTAAGACAAATTTTAGTATTTCCTCATCATTTTGAGTCAGATCTATATCACATAATTCTAAGACTTTATCCCTATAAGAGCAAGATTTAGAAAGATTGGTTTAAGAAGACACCTGATTCAATACCAACTTGCTAGAACACAAATCCTTTTGCATGTGCAAGATCGTTTCCTCTAGTGGGTACTTTCTCCCCATCTTAACCTTTTTAGTACTCCAATTTAGCATATCCAGTTCTTTGGTGGTCCTCTTCTCAACCTCATGATGTTCCATCTCTCAGATCCACTAGAGCCTTGGATAATAGAGTAGAGCTTCCTTCGTATCAAGCCTTTCTGGAAGGTCTCCAACTTGCTGGTTCTTCACCCTCCGCTATGGGCTACTAGGATAAGAAATCATAGCGGCCCCTCTTTGGTCAGAAAAGAAAGAAAAAGGAATTAGGGATCTTGAAGCCCTAGCCACTCAAAAAGTTTAAAATTTTTTTTACTGGCATATATTATCTTATTTTGAAGTTTTTTTTGCCTATAAAATGTTATGAAATAAACTATTGATTTTGGTATATTGATTTTTTTAACTCTTATGGTTATTGATTTTTAGTTAAAAAAAAAAATCAAACACCATGTAAGATTGTATAAAAATATTTAAAGCATGTTTGTTTTTATTTTAAAAAAATAAAAAATATACTTAAAATATGGTGCTAGAGATTTTGGTGTTTTTAGTCGATTTGAGGTTGGGAGGAAGTGTCAAAATAATGAGAAGAGAGATAAAGGCGCTTAGAGGGAAGGATGCAAGGGGAGTTAGGGTTTGCAAAATTGGATTTTATAAGTATCTAAAAGGATTGGACAAAGGCACATTGCAAAAAGAGGAAAGGAGAGAAATGCATAGAGGAGAGGAAGTAAATAAAGGTTATGAGAAAGTTACATAAACACACATGAGAGAAGAAGCAAAGTTATGAAAACTACAGCTACAGCAGCAACGTAAAGCTGATTAGGTGAAACTTTGTAAAAATAGTCCATAGTTAGAAACCACTTATCAGAAAGTTATTCCTTCCATTGTTCTAATTTTTCTATTGTGAAATTCAAAGTTTTCAACATTTTGTTTCAATGTTTTGCTTAACGTTCAAAGAGTGAGAAGACAAGATAGAAAAGGTTTCTTATGCACAAATTTTTGGCGTCATTGTCAAGGATTGGTTTATTAAGATTTCTTTTGCAAGTTTGGGATGCTATTTATAACAACAAATAAGGCTTTAGGACTTCATTATCTGACATGTTAGAGGATGGAAAAAAAGATTGACTATTAATTAATTTTTAAAATAATATCATCTTTTAAGAAACTTTTTTTAAAATATTAATTTTTAAATATTAAGATATTTTAAAAAATAATGATATGATAATGATGAGCTAGACTTTTATCATCCAACTCATCATCATTTAACAGTAGATAGTTAACGATAAGGATTGATTCTAAATATTCTTAAAAAGTAAGGGATTAAATTCTAACAATTTTTTTAAGGGCTAATCCCAAAGGATGCTATAGGGACAAAAAATGTAACTAAGCTAAATACGAATTTAGTCTCTATACACGTCTCTCCTTTTCAATTTGATTCCTACATCTACAAAATTTGTAATTGAGTCCCAAGATGTCAATATTTTTTCAATAGGTCCTTGACATCAAGATTTCTTACAATGCTATCAAGAGAAATGTTCATGTGACAAAGATGGGTGGACGTGACAATGTACCCAAAATATGAGAAAGATATTTTGATAATACCCAAACTATAGAGTGAGTAAAACTCTTTCAAATTGCTCCAATAAGCTCTTTGGTTGTTCTTCTGTTGAATAACATTGCAATAATGTTGTAGGAAATAGGAGTGAGCAAAAAACATGAAACTTGAACAAAATCGTAGAATTCAACAAGTCAAGTTAGTCGAGTGAAAGAAAAATATTAGGAACAGATTCAATCAGTTAGCTACGAGCTTACAATTTTCAATCCATTAGAATCTAAACTCAACTAATGTTCCTTTGCTTTAGTGTTTTCCAACCCCACACCATACTTGTATGCTTATTGGCTATTAAACTTTTGACTACTTTTGTATCCTAAAGAGAAAGAGAGACATACACACACCAACACTCATACCTATCTATTCATGGATAAGTATACTTGTCAAAAAGTAATAAAGGAGTTTTAAAATAAACTCTTGAAATATCATCTCACAAAAATTATTTCCAAATACTATTCTTAATTCAATTGTTTAAACTTAAAAGATATAAAATTAAATAAAATAAAGATTCAAATACAAAAGTAATTAAAAAGAATTAAAACAATGCAACCTCTAACAATAAATTGATTGATAAGAACTTAGGACATATAGTTTCACCTTTACACTTCTCTACGTTTATTTTAGATTAATTCTAATTTGAGTCTCCTTATGATTCATGCAATATTAATAGTATTTTTTCTAAGCTATTATCCTTAATGATCATGCAAGGTAAAAGGAATAAAAAGCATAAAGAACTTATGAGATGTTAATTTGACAATGAATGAAATAGAAGAATTAAGTTTGGTCTACTTAATTTTTTTGTCTCATTTTATCCTATAGATCCATTAACTATATATGGTACAATCACTTACAATATAATTAATTGTGGTATATTTAAGAGTTGTTAATTATGAATATACAAATATAGCATAATAGAATAAATACCAATAAAAAAAAATATGGAATTATCATTAATTATAAAGATCTCATAGAATTATGCAAAAGATTCACCATAGCTAACTATGGATTTAACTAGACATAATATAATAGAAAACCAAAATAATAATAAATCATTCCATAGTTATTCAAAAAATAAATGCAAACTAAATAAGTTTTCAATGAATGAGAGACAAGAAAGCTCTTAATCCCAAGATATATCTAAAAACTCCAATAGTCATTAGCGACTGCCAAAACCAAGATTAAAGATGTCAAAAATATGCTTAAGTCACAGCCCTTGAGGTTCTTTAAATAAGGTTTAGAGTCTACAAGAAATATGTTTTATTTCTAATAAGGATATGACGTATCAAGAGAGATATGATTTGCCAATTTAAAATTTAAATTTTTTCTTCGCAAGTCCCTTAAAAGTCTCCAAGTTAGAAACACTAGAAGAGAAGTACAGTCGTGCATATGCTAGAAGCATGGGTGTGCTTGCACTGTTTTTCATCAATTCATGTCTAGAATACCTTGATAATCTATCAGAGCTCTTTAATATGTCAAATTGTGATAATTAGTGAAATAATTAGTGCAAAACTTATTCAAATAAGGATCAAGTACTTAAAAATTAGCTACAAAAGCATGTCAAAATATAAACTTATCACTATCTCTGTACTACAACACTTGAAGCAATCAAAATCAAAGTAAGTAAGAGAGACACTCACAAAGAAAGTAAAGAAAGTGATTACCATTATGTTATAGATTTTGTTTCTCTTTCTTCTCAAATCATGAATGAGATCTGAGTCTTTCATTCCTACGCTTATGCAACGCTTATGATAGTACTCTACTCTAATTTTGATGACACTTTGTCTCTAACTTTGATAGTGCTTGGTCTTTGTTTTTGACATTAACAATGCTTCATTTTCAACATCAACAATATTGCATCTCCAATGATGCTCATCTCTTTCTCAATTTGTTTTCTTTCTCTTTCACCCATTTATGTAATCTTTGTTTTGTTTACCACTCTTTGTATATGCTCTATTTTTTGGTTCATTAAGAATCTATTTTTTGTAGTCCAAAATGAGTCAAACCAAGTTTTAGCCTATACATGCTTGAATCCACTTACCAAACTTGTAATATGTCTAACTTATAATCTGATTAACTCGAGAGAAGTTTTGGACCAATGCAATTCTAATTGTTAAGAATTCATATTACCTCGCTTTTGGATTTTAGAGCCCGAGCCCACCCATTGTCCAACTTTAGCAAGTATGGAGTTGTGATTTATTATAGTGGTTGGATGAACTTGTGCTTAGTGAATGTCATGTAATGATTCAAGGGCAAAGAAGGTTGATAGCATAATTGAGAAAGCAAATTACGGTGTATAGGTGTTTAGAGCTAACAAAATGGGTTAGCTTAAACTTGCCTGATAAAATGCAGGACTTGAACTTTAAATTTAAACCTAAATTATCCGATAAAATGGGTAAAACTTGCAAAAATCTCATAAATGCTCACAAAAAATCAAGTTTTACCTATTTTGGGAATTATTTTTATGAGTCTAAATGATATCTGAGCCTTTCAGTGAAATCCACTAAAATTTGCTACCTGTCATAAGTCAATCCAAATAGGTCAAGTAGCTTGTTTTACTAGCTTTATAAATGGTTGATATTCATTTCATAGGAATAACCTTTGTTATGCTCATGGATGTAGTTTGCAAATTGAAAATATTTCCTTGTGTAAGTCTAAATAAATAACCTTTGTTTTTAGTATTATTGAAAATTTCGTAAAAGTATGTATGTTTTGTTCTGTATTTTGCAACTTTTGGTCATTGGTTAGGGTTAAAAAGTGTTATAGTTGCAAAAGATATGAAATGTTTTAAATACTGATGTTGATGTAAGATTTCTATTTGGAATTAACGAAAATCTCATTGTTAGATTTTACACTTTATACATGTAATAAAAGTTGTTGTCACAACTTTACTTAACACATTTACTAATCAACCATAAGCCAAAGTAGTAGTAATTCATAATAGCAACAAGTTGATAAGTCATCCAAAAGTAGCATTTGATTCAAACAAAAAAGTGGTTCAACATGGTCTAAATCATAAAAACAAAAACAAAAAAATCATAAAAAGTATTCCACCACTACATCATTATATCTTAAGAATGAAAAACATAAAAATCCTAAACATGTCCATAAGACTCCATATCTTTTCAATTTCTTGACTTTTGACTTTGTTGCAAATTAAATATTTTATGTTGCATAGCTTTCCTTGTCATTTATTTTAATGAAATTTTAAGTATAGTTGGAAGTTTAGGTAGGAGGTTTGAACAATAGATTCAAAATGTGAATTAGGTGTTAGATTGAGTTTACTTATTATCTCTTTGCCTCTTTTGAAGATGAGAGTAATTATTGAAAAAAGTGTGATATGAAATTGATAGATCTATTCTTTAGTAAGTTTAATTAAGTCAATAAATATATTTGTGTTATAAAAAGAGTGTATCTTATTCTAGAAAATTCAAATTAATGTTATCGAAACGAGGTGAGATTTGATGTTTTAAAATACAAAATGCTATCAAGAAACACTAAAAAATAATTATTAAATAGTGAGATATGATTATGAGATAATTTGCATGAAAATTAGGATTTAAATGTGACAAATAAGAAAAATTAAAAAGATAGAAAAAAGAAGAAGAGAAAAAAGTGCTAAAAACTCAATTTAATGGAGAATAGAGAATGATAAATTCGATGTAAAATTGCCACAAGAATATGAGAATAATAAATTTTTCAAGAACCCTAAGAGACACATAAGCTCTTTTAAAGAGGTAATGCTTAATTCTTATTCAAAATTGAAGTTTCTTTCTAAAGAAGTCTTACATAAGTATTTATAATAACAAGTAAAACCCTAGAAGATAGTAATGACAAAACCCAACAATAATAATTTAACTAAAAACTCTTAAAGGCTTTAATAATCAAGCCCACTAAACATAACCAAATATAAAACCCTAAGAGACTTAATAACTAATGTGGTCTAGTCTACTAATCTAAAATATAATAAAATACTTAACATAAAATTTTGCCCAAAAATACAAGTAAAATAAGGATGGCGTTAACATAAATTAAATTTAGCCATAATCTTCAGAATTTCAATTAGAATACTAGCCTTTGATTCTTCTCTTCCATATTCTAGGACGCTTTGAACATTGTTGTCACCATTTTATCTACAACTTCTTAAACTTTCTTTGCTTTTGATATTGTCATAGGACCTCTAAATCCTTATAGAAGATTCAACCCTTTATTTCATTCCTTCTTCATCTTTTTACTTTGTTGGTTCTTCTCTTCCATGAATGTGACTATTGAGAAGGATTGTTGCTATTGTTGGTGATTGTTGAGAGAATGTTAGTGCATTTATGAGTGGTTGTTGTGTGGGTGTTGTTGCATTTATGTATGGTTGTCATGATGGTTCTAATGAATTATTTGTATTTGTAGAGGATGATATAGATAGAGGCCTGAGTAGTACATTTTGACAGATATTCTTATTATGACCATATATGCCATATTTAAATATGTTATGAATGTGTTTTTCTATTCAACTTGTTTAGTTTCATAGACTAGTCTTTCTTTCTTTCTCTCTCTCTCTTCTAGTTTTCTTTGATTTTCAATTGGTGTTCTATACCTTGGTGGCAATCTAGCCTATGGCCAAATTTCCTTTCCATTAGCCGATGGTAGTATAATAGGTGAGTAACATTTTTCATAAGTCTGAGTTGCATAACATTAATGAACAAAATAAAGTGTAGTCATGAATTACTGAAATAATTTGAGACTATGATTAAAAAAAAATGGAGACCTTTCTTATTGTAATGTAGTATAATACATCATGAAATTTGTATAAATGTATGATACGATGTGTAGTTTAACTTTTTAATAAAAATTATATTGACAAAAATAATTTTAATGCTTAAAATATTTTATCTTTAACACGTGTTGCCTTAAAAAATTTAAAAAATCGTATAAATTATCTAATCTAATCTAAAAAAATCAGATTAAATTTAACATTGTATTCAAATTGATGCACATTAAATTATATGTTACTTTTATGAACTAAATCAATTTGTTTTGCTTAAAAATTAAGTTAAACTAAACTTCAGATACATTTTTATACTATGAAGGAACTAGTGAGTTTGTAGACTCATTCTCTTAAGAGACAATAATATGTTAATTTAAAAAATTCTATTTTTTTTATTTTAACTTTAGTGTATAATATTTTATATATGTTATACATTGTAAACGAATTTTGAAGTTTTGACGTGTTACTCTTAGTTAACCTTAAATATGACACTCCCAATCTAGAGCAATGGTTGTGGATAAATGTAGTAAGACCAAGAAAGGACATATCCATGTCATCGTTAACTTTAGTTCAAAATGTTATTGATTAAATATATTTTTAAGTTTTATATTTTTGTGATATTTTAATTTGCTTAAATAATTATGTATTTTTTTAAATCATATTGTATTTGATTTTATTTTTAAAAATAAAAAATTATTTTTAAACAAAAAATTAAACATGTTCTTACTCTTTTTTGTCTCATATTAGTTTTTATTTGATATTAATGTAAAATATATATTAAAAAATAATTAGTTTAACTAATTCTCATAATAAAATTTAATTTACTAAAATATCTTTATTAAAAGTGCTAAAGTTATTGCAGTTAGGTGATAACTAATTTTAAAGTTATCATAGTTTGTAGTTGAAAAAATATTTTTAATAAATAAATTTATTAAAAATAATAAATGATTTCTTAATATTTTAAAATAACAAATAATTTGAAACAAATAATTTTTTTTAAATAACAACTAATATGAGACAGAAAAAGTATCGTAGAAAACAATATCATTATTACAGATTTAAAAATTAAATTTAAAAAATTGAAAATTAAATTCAAGAGATTTTTTTTAATAAAATCAAAGTCTAAAAAATTTATAAAAAATATATATATTTTAGCCAACTATTAGGTAAAAGAAATTGCACTGGACTCAAGAATGAGAGCTGAGGTAATGCAGAGTTCAATGAGCAAATGGAGCGTGAGGTCTATCATACACAATACACATTGCAACCACACCATCTATCTCTTGCTCCCTCTTAATCAATACACTACAGCCAAATTTTGACTCAAATTTTTATTTTTTTTTATTTTTAATTTCTTTGTATATTGTAATCATACATTTTTTTATTTTTAAATTTTTTTATTAATAATATTATTCATATTTCAGCTACTTTTATTTTGTTTATTTTGATGATATAATTTGATTTTAAAAATACAAAATATCTATTTATTAACGAGTTAGTACGTTATTAACAACTTTACCATTTACAGATAACTTGACCATCAATATCTTTTTTATTTTTGGACAATTTAGCCATTGATAAACTATTGAGAATTTGTGTTGACTGTTTGGTTATCTATATTACTGATACTTGTTATGTGAGTTTTTTTAACTGTTTCATAGTTATTAATGATTTAAATTTTTTTAATACGTGAAACATTACATAGTAAGAAATTATATACTATTTTGTATAAAAATTTATAACACTTAATATTATTAATGCATTAAATTATCTTAAATATTGTGATTTTTAACAAAAACTTATTATATCTCACATGTTAAAATAATTAATAATTTTACAGTAAATGGATTTCACCCATTAGTGACAACTTTCAGTCATCATTAATAATTATTATTAATTTTTTTTTTTGCATTTATATATTTTTTAAAACATAAAAAGGTTATTTTATTTAAGCATGATTAAGATTTAATTAGACAGATAAGATTATAAAATAAAGAATAGAATAAAAGTCATATTATCTTTTCATGTTATAAAAGAAACTATTATAACGCAATAAAATATATTTAAATGACATTGCGTTTATTCTTTTACTTAAATAGATAAATGAACATAACTATTAAAATAACAAATTAATTATATAATAAACATACTTTATAATATTTATAAATACATGCATTTTTCTATTATATTTTAAAATATTATATTAATCTTTTAAAATATTATACTATACTTTTATATAAAAATTATTCAAACTAACATAAAATATATATTTATTAAAGTAAAATAAAAACAGAGAGAAAATAATATTTTTACATGAACTTTTAAAACGAATTTTAAGTATTTATGAGTAATATTTTTTAATTATAACAACTGAAAGCTTCGTGGAATCTTCAGATTTAGTCTAAGGCAGGAGCTAGTGGTTTTGGCCAACACAAGGGGAAAAAAAGAAGTTTAAAGCGGCAGGCACGGATTTGGCACTGATTGTTTATTATTTTATTAAATTAAATATATAATAACAACAAAAACAATTAGACATTCACATGTGATTGGAGGTAAAGGAGAAGTGAGTTAGAAACGTAGAAGAAGGGGCGTCAAGTTCAAGAAAAGAACGCCATTGCACTCGTTTTTGTTTTAGTTGCTGTTTGTATCTTCACAATGATCAAATTAAAAATGAGAAATAATAAAATGGATAAAAAAATATTATTAAAATGTTTAAAATTAAAGTTATTTTCATTGTGAGAAAAATAAATTTAATTATTTATCCAGAGAAATTAGATAGGGAGAGAGAAAGAGAGAGAGAGCAAATGTTACCGTTTTGGCTCCAAATGAGACTACTTTTCAACGTAATTCGCTGCTTTGCCACTCACTCTCGCACCTCTTTTCCCTTCTCTTCTCTATCTCACTGACGCTCACCGCCGGAGCTCCATTTTCGGGCCAAAACCTCTCGCCGGCGGGACCTGACCGGCAACCTGATTTGGACACCATGCTTTACCAACAAAGTTTTCATCTTTAAGAAAACCCAAGTCATTTTCATCCACACACACACTCTCTCTAGTAAACATGGTTCTTTTTCTACTTCGGTGGTTTTTCTTCTTCTTCACTACCCATCACGCAAATGCCCTCAATGCTACGATTCCGAACGACGCATTGTCTCTTCTCAGCTTCAAACGCTTTGTCTCTTCCGACCCTTTGAACCTTCTCTCTGCCTGGAGCAACCGAACTTCTTCCAATTTCTGCCACTGGCACGGCGTAGCGTGCGGCGGCGCAAGCCTCTCCGGCAGAGTAACTGCCTTGAGTGTGACGGGTCTTCGCGGCGGCGAGTTGGCTCCTTCCGTCGGAAACATGTCAGAGCTTCGAGTCCTGTCTCTCGCCGGAAACATGTTTTCCGGCGAGATTCCGGCGAGCATTGGAAATCTCCGGTTTCTCGAGGTTCTTGAGCTGCAAGGAAACAACTTTTCGGGGAGAGTTCTCAACCAGATGAGTTTTCTTAAATCTCTTCGCGTTGTTAATCTCTCTGGTAATGCCTTTTCAGGTTCAATACCAAGTGAATTTATTGGCTTTGGGAGTGTGAAAATCGTTGATTTATCGAATAATCAGTTTTCTGGGGAGATTCCAGTGAGTGGTTTGAGTGGTTGTGATTCCTTGAACCATTTGAAGTTGTCACATAACTTTCTCACTGGGGAGATTCCACCCCAAATTGGGAAATGCAGAAATTTGAGGACCCTTTTGGTTGATGGGAATATATTGGAAGGTAGGATCCCTCCTGAGATTGGGTATGCTGTTAAACTAAGAGTTCTGGATGTTTCTAGAAATAGTCTCACTGGAAGGATTCCCAAGGAGTTGGCTAATTGTTTGAAATTGTCTGTGCTTGTGGTCACTGATTTGTTTGAGGATCGTAACGAGGGAAGCTTGGAGGATAGCTTTAGAGGAGAGTTCAATGCCTTTGTTGGGAATATTCCTCATGAAGTTTTGTTGCTTTCGAGTCTGCGGGTTTTGTGGGCGCCGAGGGCAAATCTTGGTGGACGGTTGCCTAGTGGCTGGACAGATTCATGCTCTCTGAGGGTACTCAATTTGGCACAGAATTATGTTTCCGGTGTTGTGCCCAAGAGTTTGGGGATGTGTAGGAATTTGACTTTCTTGGACTTGAGTTCTAACAATTTAGGTGGATATCTGCCTTCACTTCAGCTTCAGGTTCCTTGTATGATGTACTTCAATGTCAGCAGGAATAATATGTCTGGCATTGTTCCAGGATTCAGGAAAGAAAGTTGTCATATGAGTAGTGCTCCTGCTGCACTGGACTCTTTATTCCTAAGATTGGATGGTTTTAATGAAGCATACTTTAGTATTCCTGTTTGGAGATTTCAAAAGAATGCTCTCATTGATTTGGATTTTAAAGATACTAATGTTGTCAGCCATGATTTCAGTTGGAACAGTTTCGTGGGATCCTTGCCTTTGTTCTTTCTTGGAGATAATCTTTTTGCTGCAAATCAGAACGTCTCCTACATGCTGTCTCTCAATAATAATAAGTTCAATGGAACTCTACCGTATCAGCTAGTTTCAAACTGTAACGACCTCAAGACATTGTCTGTTAACTTGAGTGTGAACCAGCTTTCCAATGGGAATTCCCAAGCATCATTTTTGGAGTGCCTGAAGTTGACAGATTTTGAAGCAGCATACAACCAGATTGATGGGTCAATTGGTCCTGGTATAGGTGACTCAATGATGCTTCAGCGTCTTGATTTAAGTGGGAACAAACTATCTGGGTCACTCCCTTATCAGTTGGGAAACCTACAAAACATGAAATGGATGCTTCTGGGAGGAAACAATCTAACAGGGGAAATTCCTTCCCAACTTGGTCAATTGAATTCCCTTACCGTTTTGAATCTTTCTCACAATGATCTAGTTGGAACTATTCCACCAAGTTTGGCAAATGCCAAAAGCCTTGAAATAATGTTGCTAGATCACAACAACCTTTCTGGTGAAATACCTCTACCTTTTTCTACACTTTATAATATTGTTCAACTGGATGTTTCTTTCAACAATCTTTCTGGTCATATTCCTCATCTTCAACACCCAAGTGATTGTGATTCTTATAAAGGAAATGAACACCTGCACTCTTGTCCTGATCCATATTCTGAGCCACCTGCTTCTCTTCCTGTGCCCCTTGAAATTCAGCATTTGCATAAACGGAGGAAATTAAGAACATTGGTTATTGCTGTGGTCACTTCAGCTTCTGTGGCTCTCTGCACACTTCTGGGAATAGTACTAGTGATCTTTTCTGGAAAGAGTAAACTTGGTCGGCTTAGCAGCATTAGAAGGCGACAGGTAGTGACTTTTCAAGATGTTCCAATAGAATTGAGTTATGACAGTGTAGCCACTGCTACAGGAAATTTCAGCATCCGGTATCTAATTGGCACTGGTGGCTTTGGGTCAACATACAAGGCAGAACTGTCCCCTGGTTTTCTTGTTGCCATAAAGAGGTTGTCCATAGGTAGATTTCAAGGAATTCAACAATTTGAGACAGAAATAAGGACATTAGGGAGAATTCGACACAAGAATCTTGTGACTCTTATTGGTTATTATGTGGGAAAGACTGAAATGTTCTTAATTTACAATTATCTTTCTGGTGGCAACCTTGAAGCTTTCATACACGACAGGTCAGGAAAAAATGTGCAGTGGCCAGTTATTTACAAAGTAGCAAAAGACATAGCCGAGGCCCTTGCTTACCTTCATTACTCTTGTGTTCCTCGCATAGTTCACCGGGATATCAAACCTAGCAACATCTTACTTGATGATGATCTTAATGCCTACCTGTCTGATTTTGGCTTGGCTCGACTGCTTGAGGTATCTGAAACCCATGCCACCACTGATGTGGCAGGCACATTTGGTTATGTTGCACCAGAATATGCCACCACTTGCAGGGTTTCGGACAAAGCAGATGTTTACAGCTTTGGTGTAGTGTTACTAGAATTGGTGTCTGGAAGAAAGTCACTTGATCCATCATTTTCTGAATATGGAAATGGATTCAATATTGTTCCATGGGCTGAGCTGTTAATGACTGAAGGTCGTTGTTCCGAGCTATTTTCATCTGTGCTGTGGGAAGCTGGGCCTAAGGAAAAGTTATTGGGACTTTTAAAGCTTGCATTAACATGCACAGAAGAGACACTTTCTATTCGACCATCAATGAAGCAGGTTCTTGAGAAATTGAAACAATTGAAAAGTTGAAAACTTTCTGGTAGTCATACTGAACAGCAATGGAGTGCTGCTTTTGTCCGCTGGAAAATATTTCAATGAGGTCAGTGATCTAATATATACTTCTGCAAATTTCTTTTATCATTCTGATATTTGGGGTTTGCATGGGATACAGGTAAAGAAGTATTCTGTATGTTCCATATACACGTGAACTACTTGAGAAGGAATAACCATTCATCTTTAACTGTACCCATATTTTGAATCAGTAAAAATCTAACATGAACAGGGTGACATTACACCGAATGTCCCTCTGAGATAAATGTTCTTTCGTTCTCATGCTAATATTAATCTATTTAATATCAGCATGAGAACATCTCTATTTATACTAAAACTAACCTGTTTTTCTAATATTAATCTCATGCTAATAGTTTACACTGTTGTGCCTCTTCTCTGTTTACACTTTTGTGAAAGAAGTTTGACACTATCTTGATTATTACAATGCTAAGTTCCCAAATCTCATAATAGTATTTGGTCATGGGCTGGTCCATAATTCTCTCAAGTTGAATACAATTTTTAACAATTTATTGCAGTATGAGAGAACCAAATAAATTGTGCCCCATGCTGTGAGTATTTTAATGCACTGATCATTAACCTTCAATTATTGATACTTTCAATTTTATGCATGTTGGGCAGATGACTTGCAAAATTTTACACGTTCAGCAACTGCAAAGCTTATCATGATCACTTTATTTATTGCCACTAGGAATCCTATCACAGTGGCAAACACATGAGCTGTTCCTGTTACTACAAAGCTTGTGTTGTTGCCTCTTTCACATTTGTGCCAACAATTTTCACACCATCTCAAGATTCACGGTTTTTTACGCGACCGCATGGGACCTATGAAAGATCCAAAGTTCTTTATTGACGTAGTAACAAAGCATTTGTCATTATTCTGCAGAGAAATATGCCAAAATTGCAAGTCCTCTTTGTCAAAATTTACCAAATGGTGTAAATATTAGTCGTTCTTATTGATGTAAAACTTGCAAGAATCTTAGCGAGGAGAATAGGGTGTTTCTCTACATTTTGATTGATTTTTTTTTTTTACTAACATGTAATATAAAAGTAGAGAGGAAAACAATTTTCCAATTCTATTATTATTTTATTTTATTTCAATTTTCTTAACAATTGGATTGGTTTTAATATTTTATTTATGCGCACAAAATATTAGTATCTTAGAATTTTAGCAATTGACTATGACCATATTTCTTGTGCAAGTCGTTTTATGGAAAGTAAAATCAATGTAATCAAAGACTTTACAATAGTATTATCATCAAATCTGTAGACCATTAAGTCTGTGTGTAGAATGGTATTGAATTGTTTATTGCTCTATCATCATTGCAGGCATCTTTGAATACTCTGACCATAGGAACCACTTGACGGAAGACGCGACTTGCAAATGTGGCCCGAAATTTGAATATCATATGACTACAATTAGTTTGTCACAATTAGTTGACCAATTTTGACGACTTAGTATGAATGAAAATCTTTTGTTTTATGGTAGAGTCCTTTGCTTTTTGATTCCCGAACTAGTTTCTTTTTCTCAAAATTTCATTTTGTCACATTACTTCAGTCTTTTAAGATTTTTTTATCTAATTCATCTCTCATTTAATTTATCATCAAAGTAGTTATTATTTCAAATTTGTTAAAAAAAAAATTCTTGACACCCATCTTCAAATAAATATAATATATATTTATATATAAGAGAGTTTTTCTTACACTAGTATAAATCTAAAAATTTTTATACTCAATCTGAACCTTTTACTTATATTTAATGATCAATAAAATAATAAATTATAACATATTAAATATAAATTAAATAAAATTAAAAATTAAAAATTTTTAGATTTATACTAGTTTAAAAAAATCTTGTTCCCTCTATATATTTTTAGTAATAGATTAAATTTTTGAAAAATCTATTTGGTGATAACTTTTGAAGACTAATATGAGAAAATTTAAGTTTTTGAAAGACCAAATGAAAGTTTAATACATATTTTAGTGAGTCTTGATACAGAATATGTAGGACTAATTATTTTAATGAAAATTGCTGGGGAATATTCTAGCAGCAAGGGAGAATTGGAGGGTCAAAGTCAAACACAATAGAAGTAACTATAGCAGTATTGAAGCAACCATAATATTTATATTACTAATGTTATCTCAACTATTGACATGACCTATTGTCAATATCTAATGCCCTTTTCAGGAAATAACTCGGGTTTATTTCAACATTACCCATATTTTTATACTTTTCAACACTTGATAATTTGTGTGATAGTTAAATTATTTTAACTACATGCTATCAAGAATAAAAAAACATTGACTCAGGTTGTCAAAAATAAAATTGCGTACTCAGTACGAGAGACTTGAGACGTATTTGATTATATTTTTACTTTCTTATTTTAAAAATTATTTCAAAATATTATTCCTCAGAACTATTCCAAAGAATAAAAAATTTAAAATATCAAAACCACCTTTTAGTAAACTTATTTTTTAACCAGATTGACAGTATAAAAAATCAATCTAATATACACTGTTAAAAATAAGTTTTCAAAGTTAAACTAAAAAATACAGAAATCTTACTTGATATGAATGTTTTTCAATGAATTTTGCGTATGATAATTTATAATTTGGTAATAAGCTTTTAAAATGCTTTGAATAAAATTTTAAAAATATAAAAATTTCAAATCGTTGTACATTATCCCATTGTTGGAGTAGCAAATTTTCCCCGATTTGTTGTGACTACTCATTCACGCTTATTAAGTTCCTAAAAGTCATATATGGAGCATCCAAGCTTCGTTACAATTGACCAAAAACAGAACAGCCTTCCTTACAAATACTTGATATTATAGGTCCCTCTTCTACATATCTGATTAATTTACATAAAGTTTCTTAATGAAAAATTGCATTTTTCACGGTTATATGAATTTAAACACCAAGGTAGCATAATTTACTAAACAGGGTTCCCACAGCAACCAACTCAAATCACTTTGGTACATATGTTTTTATTTTTACCAGACACATGGATTTTAATCATCCATTTTTTTTTCTTTTAACCATCATAGACAAAACAAAGCCTTAAAAACTTATAACAGACATAAAATCATTTATACAAACATTTTTTAACACCCCATATATCTCAACATCCTCAATTTTGAAATACATACTCATAGTAACTTCTAAAATCCCCCATCAATTATGATAGACAATGTTGAAAAAATACAAGTACTTACTGAACACCGATCCGTCCCCTCATCAAATATCTTATCTTTCACCTGACTATGGAAGCAAGACATGTGCGACCGATACTAGTCCTAGCTATGACCCATAATTGATATAACATTTATTGGGGTAACATCAAGTGGTAATTGCATTAAATTACATGTATAAAATTGAAAATAATTAACTAGGCCAAACATTGTAATCGAGTATGCTTCAGAATCAGGGAATTAACACAGGAATGATTGAAAAAAGAATAAAATATAGAAAGCACATTGACATAGACTTACATACAGAAGCCGGTAGACGGAAAGCAATTATCTAACTTCTTCCATCTAAGAAATGAGACATCAGTCTAGTATTGTGTCAAGAATAATTCTATAACTTTAGGCAATTTCAGAATTATCATTATTAACAAACACTGGCATGTACATGAAACAGATAAGCACCTATTGAGAAAGCCATCAAGGAGTAATCTTTCCCTGTCTTGCCTTGAGGACAAGCTCTTCAGTGGTGGTGCCAATGATCTCATTAGCTCGTTTTAGCCCAACACATTGATACCGACCAATAGAATCCTGAATCCCAAGGTGAGCTTCCAATCAACAAAGACATCAAAATCTTAAGGAAATAATTTCTTGGGGCCACAATATATTTAATAATATTAAATTTTCCTTGATGCTCATAGTCTGAAACTGTATTACATTCTATCAAATGATAATTAATGTGTTCAAGAACAAATATGACTTATTGGTAAACAGGATTTAACTATTATTATTTCAAAATTATCAAGTTTAGTAACAACACATTTGACAGAAGTTTAGACCAACGTTATCTATACTACTGTAAAGGAAACATCCCATGATATTTTTCCTAATCGCTTTTATTTTAAAGAAATTGGAATTTCCTAGTACTGTTAACATTATAGTCATCATACCTTCAAAGGATTTGAAACCAGTCACTTTAACATTTAATTGGAGAGAGATTAAAGATAGAATGGGATATACGGAGAGAAAAAGATGAGGAAATAATTAAATTAAAGTTACAGCAAATAAAAATGCTTAGTTTTCCTTTAAAGAGGCGCAGTATAAAATACTTCGCCATACATACAAATTACTGGAGATTAGAATGAGAAAATTTTGAGCAATCTCACCCGAGTAACAATTCCCAATTTCTCTAATTTCTGAACTGCATCGTCCACATCAAAATTACATTCTTCGTTAAACTCTTCTTTGATTAGTTCCTCACACCATTGATCAAGATCCTGATTCACATTACCAGACAGCTAATATAAGTACTTAAATAAACTAAAAGAAACCTTATTTTTCCTAAGTATATAATAGAAGTTTTAAATAAAAGGTGGCAGAGAAAACATAAAACAAGATTGGTAAAATCTTGTGTTCATGTATATACCTGTCTTGTAGCTTTGCCTTGTTCCATCAGAATAAAGAATGAAACTATTACCTCTTTGACCTATTCATTTAACGAATTTTAAATTAGTAGCCAATAGGTTAGATCTTTGGACAGATAGTCACAGAAATATCAAATGTGAGTCTAAACTAAAAATAAAGGTTAGTTGTAGGCTTGTAGCACCTAGAAAATGATCTTCCACAATCTAATCACTCACTTCTCAGTCCTGAATGGTTAGCAATAACAGTATAAATTAAAAATGCATAGGAAAAAAAATTAAAAACCCAACTCTCTGTGGCACCCACACCATCACTGACAACCCCATGGCCATCACCCATCAGATCCACCAAAATCAGAGAACAGTTACAGCCAATCAAAACAGAACCAAACAGCCAAACAGAGAACAATAATACAACCAAACCAGCAAGCATTGATGCAAAAACAAACCGGTATGCTCCCACCTCCCACCCACCCACCCTAACAAAACAAGAAACAGATAGAAAGAAAGAGGAGTTCAGCCACAACCCAAATCTGCCACAGTCAAACCAAAGCACAGGCCTAGTCAAACCACTCACACATCAAAGGCACACGGGGAAAAAATCATTGCAGCAGGGGACCTAATGGAATGTATGATAAGGTCAATGGAGTGTTCAGAGTTCAAGTCAGCTAGATTTTTTCTTCTGAAAAATAGGCTGCTCAACTCCTTAAATAGTGACTCTACCAGACTGCAAAAATTATCTGGTTGCACTGATAACACAAGCTTGCCTAACAATACTAACCCAATCTCACCAAAATGAGTTGGTGTGTGTAATCAAGGTTGAAGCTCCTATAAAAAAGCATAAGACCATGTGATCCTACAAGGCTACAAGGAAGATTGCAATCTTAAGTAACAGCCCTGCCAATAATTAGAAGAGTTAAACCTTGCAAAACTTTTTCTTTGTAAGCAAAATCTTTATTTGATTACCACTTAATGGAAATTTAGTAGAGGATTTGAGGGGGGAAATCCCAACTATCGTATGCACAACAGACAACTTCAATTGCGTGATGGGCATGCCACAAGCCTTAGGAGCTGGGTTTAAAAACTTCACATTCTTCAAGTAACAGGTCTGCATACATGGCCTTGGCAAGCCAGTTACCATTAGTTCTGGCCATTTTGGCCAAACAGGACATTGAGGGTTGACCAGAGTAATAAGCTGTCTAGTTTCAAGTGCCGATAGAATGCCAGCCCTATCCTTTTTTCTAAAAAATTCTAAAAACATTAACAAAATTTATCAATGCAGATTTAATTGAAAAGAAAAGCATAAAATCAAGCTAGCACTTACCTCCTGTTGAATGACATCATCACACAGATGAAGAAGTGTACCCTTTCCACTGTCCAGTTGTTTGTCATACATTGACTGTGTAATCAAATTTTGATACTGAGCCAAGTTTTGTTGGAACCTATGGGGAAGAAAAAGTAGCCACAACGATTAAATAGATTTTTCAAATGAATTTACTTGCAAACAATGTGGCAATGTTAACAAGCCAATGACCAACAGATTTCTTTAGATTACTGTCATTGTATAGCATATATTTCCAATAGAAGGTAACAGTTAATACTTACGTGAAGTAAGTCTTGGCACAATAACCAATTACTGTGGAGAGAACAGCAATGATGACCCACCAATCAGCTGAAGGCATTTCAAGTGAACTAACTACAGCAACCTGTAAGTGTGAAGAACATTAGATGCATTAGTACAAAATCATGAAAAACACAAACACCAAAATAGAAACATTCAATTTAAGATTAAAAAAACTAACCAGCCCAACTATAGCTGATCCAAGAAATTTGACCCAATCCATTGGAGTTAATCCAGGGTTTTTCTTTTCTGGCTGTCAAGTAAGAAGTTCTTGACCAAGGTCATCAGTGTGTTTGTAGGGGGAGAAGTTAACTAGGTAATAAAAAATATGTTTTTAAAATGCTTCACAAATGAGGTAACTCACAAGAACTATTTCCATATCAGCCATTGGAATGTTTTTGAAATGCTTCACAAATATTCCTCGTTCTGCTTTTGATTTGTTACCAGCTCTCCTGGAAAATTAACTCGCTTTTTAGATTTAAAATTTTCAAAAGAGGTGTGAGATAAAAAGCTGATCTACCTGTAGATAACAATTATCCTATCAAATGTCGGTTCTTGGATTAAGGTCTTGCCCAACAAATTACGGAAACTGGAAATTGCAGCAAACCATCACATGAGTGATCATCTCATCACACACTCAATTTATGCAACATGGATGCATGAGCATAGCATTTTCTGTGAAAAAGAAACTCATGCGCTTCAAAGGAAAATCAGCAAATGGACAAATATATGTGAAACTTTGAGGCATTTGAATCATGTTTTGAACCCATACTACATATTAATGAAGATTTTATACACAAAATACAAGATGGGAGGCTAAAACGGAGAAAAGGCACCGAGAGTTATTTTTGACCACAAAACACTTACCAAGCTTAAAGAGAAGTTAAATTGAACTGTCAGATGACTAGTTATCCTTGATGGTAGTGAATGTTGGGCTTTAAAAAGACAATAAAAAAAATGGCAGTAGCAAAAATAAAAATGTTACAATGACATGTGACCATACAAAACGGGATAGAATAAGAAATGATTGTATACAAGAAGATATTGGAGTAGCAACCACTAAGGAGTAGATAACAAAAAATTGTTAAAATGGTTTAGACATATGTTAAGAAGAGAAGACTATTGGATACACCAATGAAGAGAGTAGATTACATGATATATAACCTTGTAAAAAAGGGTAGAAAGAGACTAAGAAGAATTTTATAGAAAATTCTAAAAACAAATTTCAAGACTAATAATATTTCTAAGAATTTAGTGTTAATCAAATCCAATAATGTTGTGACCCACGTAGCCAACCTCATTTAGTGGGATAAGGTTGTTATTTGTATACATAATTTAAGTTTTAAACTTTTACCCAGCAGTACATAAGCTAAAGGAAGATTCAAAACCTCAATCCAGGTTGACTATTGTTTTGGAAAAGGTAATTGTTAACTCTTAAAAGAAATAATTATTAAGTCATTCATGACTTCACTAAAAAACATAAGCTTCTAGGATGGATAGTTCAGGTCACCACACTAAGGTTTTAGATAGTTAGATCAAGTATTAGAACCTCTACATTCATGTGATCTGATACTTTGATCCTCACTGCCCTCATTCTTCTAATAGAAAGTTGAATTTCAGCACAAAGTTGGTTGACCTATGTATCATCAATGTTACAAGGCCAAAGGGCTCGGTCAGGGGGCAATGTTACGGATGTAATATAAAACCATTATGTGTCTTCACCAAGCAACTTAAAGATTTTGAAATAGTTGGTTCATGACATTAACTTTTATTGAGGTTGTACAACCATGATGGTTGTAGTTCCAGAGTAACAAACATATAGTACCAAAATTTTATGTGGTATAGAGCATACAATGAGAATTTTAAATCTTCAATTAAATGGAAGCCGCTAACAATCAGGATTTACACCAATCAAGATTATCAGAAGCAATGTCATTTAACATGCAGATATCGTCAATCCTGTGTAAAGAAATTCACCAAATAAGCATCTTTTACAAGTAATAACATTCTGTAAATGCACTATTGGGGGTTCTTGTCTGGAAAGAAAATAAGATACAGAACAAGGAAAACAGAAGCAGTAGGACCTTAGCTCCATATTTTCAAGACGTATCCGTTCAACATAAAGGTCCTGCCGATTTTCTTCAGGGTTAATTTCATTGACTTTCGTTGGATCTTTCTTATCGTGCCTTTTTGACCTTCTAGATAAAAGCTTTTCCAACCTGCAAGCAGCACAGCCTTAAAAAGTTTCTTGGAGAAAAAAATAGCCTAACTCTGTATATTCTGGTGCATTCACATGTATAGATTCAATGATATGGTCTTTCACTGCAAAGATGAAGATTGTATTGACTATAATTCACAAAAACAATAAATTATTTTACATTGACCTTTAACACGTTTTGCTGAGACAATTTTATATAATAACTTCCCACAATGGATTATTCACTAGCATCAACTATTAAATTCACTTCCCAGTATGAGAGTTTGCTTACCTAGTTAGTCTCAACAGATATGCCCAAAAACGTCCAATGAGCATGTCCACTTTCTCCATGACAAAATAGTCAGTTGTTCGATCAATTCCAATGCCACGCCGAAAAATAACATACTAAAATAATATCATTTATTAGGTTTCATTTCACAAACAGACCAAGATCAAGAAACAAAACAAGAATCTTTAGATTAGTGTTTGTATTTGCAGGTTCAGCTCACTTGTTTTAAGGAATTACACTTTTTTTCTGATCAATAATGCAAATAAAAATAATAACTGTGAACCAGCCTTTACTGTGGATGTGTGTGTGTGTGTGTGTGTGTGTGTGTGGGTATGTGTGAGAGAGAGAGAGAGAGAGGAAAAGATTAACTGCATTCCAGCATCAAAGATGTAAGAAGTAACAAAAGCCAGATAATATAGACTCCATGTCCACAAAAACAATGAACAATGACCCTTCTTAATCTATAAACTTCTGGGGTTTCAGTTAAAACCTACAAGATTTGATGACTACCACATGTCCATTAGTAAGCATGGATCATATTCTATTGCCAATATTCAGTGCAACTTAATCAACATTTTTAAGGTTCTGTTTTCCAACAAGGATGTTGAACTACCAATACTTCAATAAAAAATATTCTAAGCCACTTGGAGTAGGATTAGTGCCTGTTGATGAGGGGTTTAGACTTTGGACAGTATGTAAATGTCTATCATCATAAGTCATAACTAAGTTATTGACAAAATGTTATGATAAAATTCACTTTTGATTTTAAAGAAGAAAGGTCTTTCTCCCAAATCAAATATTTAGTGAATTAATCAGCATGGTAACAAAGATTATGATTTCCAATAATAAATGCAGAATGATGCCTCAACAACTGTGTGTGTGTGTGTGGTGGGGGGAGGGGGGGCAGCAACAAACCTTAGAATAAATTTAAAATACCATTCTACAAATAAAATTTCAAAGAAATGGACAATAATGAGTCACAATTTCAGCAGTAAACACACACACCAACATTCCCAGCCCAGACAGCTGAATAATGAACACCACAGAACCAGAAAATCCATCATGGATAAGTACCTTCCACACTAGATTCAGGACCGTACCTTATCAGAGAAATCTGGAAGGTTATCATGATGATGCTCTTCAAAATATTTCTTCAGAAGTGTCTTGTCAAGCTTTGTCAGCAAAAATAAAAAAGAAAGACATCACCAACAGTTAGCAGCAAAATCAAGCATTCCAAGTAACTATGCCATTAAAGAAGCATATATTATGCACAAACCTTAGATTCATCAACAGTAATGGGAAGATTCAGAAGATACTGGCCTGAATGTGCAACATCAATCTCATCATCAGTAACTATCTTAAAGTTGCTCTTTTCCATGACCTGCATAAAGAATCAAAGAATCTTCACTCTTCAGATAACATAAGAAACAAATATTTGATAGATAATATGTAATGTATGATCTTTCATTGAATCCCATCTGATTATTTAGTCATGTAAATCTTATTTATAAAATATCTTTTCCTTTTTTTGGAATTTGTTCTTGAAAATGCGATATATTATGATTACCTTAAGCTAAACCCTTGTCATAAGCCTTAACCTTTAATGATTGTGCAGTGTGTACTCTACAACAATATGTTTACACCACTACTCCTTTAAAAAGTAGCCATTATACTTTTCATTCTGTTGTCCAAACAACACAAGTGAATTCTCAACACTTTAGTAGTAACAATTCCTATACTGCATCAACCTTCATCAATACCAAAGTTTACTTCTTTATATTAATACCGTAATTTGTAATGTATTTTCAAGTCTATATTATATTAACAATATCCCCCAAGATAATTGTAGACACTCAAATCCAAGAAATGGAGATGGTACCTGAAAAAGGTATGTCAAGAAATTTTGTTCAAGTGCATCAATTTCTTCTGAAGCCAACTTCTGCTGTTCCAACTTTTGTGTCCCATGTACAGGGTCAAATAGGGAGTAGAGTTGCTGAAAGCGTAGAGGAATCAAGCTCCACAACCACAAGCTATCTTTAGCTATATAAAAAAAAGATCAAGGAATGAATATACCATCAAGTCCTCAAATTGAAGAAGGTACCAAGCTCGAATTGTGTACTCTATTCTATTGCAAA
This sequence comes from Abrus pulchellus subsp. cantoniensis, assembly GCA_024086825.1. Lineage (NCBI taxonomy): Eukaryota > Viridiplantae > Streptophyta > Magnoliopsida > Fabales > Fabaceae > Abrus > Abrus pulchellus. The sequence goes on from CM044050.1 coordinate 17,137,594, forward strand.
GCTTCAAAAACTCAGCTCGGTCGGAACTATGTTCTGCATATACCCAGAAAAAACTCAAGCCATATTCTTCCACTAGATTAAAAACAACATGAAACTGAATTACATAAAGGATCAGAAAAACCAGTAAAATTTCATCCCAATTAAAAGACAAAAAGCAACATCGATTCCTCACCCCAAATACTCCTCCGTTCCAAGGACAATCACAACATAATCAAAACAACACACATGCAAACAATCACATAAAAATGCTTTTATAACTACCAAAACAACAACCACCATAACACAAGGTGGAGATAAAAAAAAGTGACTAAACAAAAGTGGTACCAATAAGGTTGGCCAGAGTCATTCTAAGCTTGGGCTTCAGAATTGGAATGACAGATTCGCGCTCTAAACGAATCACTTCAGTCTTCTTTCGGTCCGTTCCTTGCGAATGTGCCATTTTTTTTCTTTTTTCGAACTACCCTTTTGGTAGTTTCAGCAGCACTCACTAAAAAATCAAAACTTTGAGCAAAGAAAGCGTAAAGGAAACGTTTCTATGCGAGATATGGAAAAGGGTAAATGAAACAGAGCGATTCTAATTCGACACAACAACACGACCCATTAATTCATGTTCGTGCTTCACGGCACTGTAACCGCACCCCCGAAAAGTAATGAAATGGTGGGTCACGACTCACAACGCATGCGTTTCCGACCAAACGACACTTGGGTTTCTTCAAAACTTGCGAGTTGGAAACTCTCCCTCAGATGGCGAAGCGATTGTTCATCACTCACAATTCAGTGGAAACGAAATTTACTAGTTACTTGCTGGTGTGTCAATCCGGAACTGAATTTTGATTTACTCAAACTTGATTTTATATTTAAATTATAAAAAACAGATCACACATTGGTAGAGCAATTTTCGACACTGTTTAAGTAAGCTTTGTAGCAAGTTGCAATTATTTTTCCTCATTCCTTCTGATTAATAGTTTACCCATTTTTTTAACTTACACTTGGAAATAAATAATAAAAATCCAGGCCAAATAAATTTTTATTATATTATCACACTGTTGTAGTAAACTCTATTGCAAGTTTCAATTATTTTTCCCCATTCCTCCTTATTAATAGTTTACCCATTTTTTCAACTTATACTTGAAAAATAAAAATAAAAATTCACGTATAATAATTTTTATTATATTATTAAATTAAATATATTTTAAAAAAACTAGAAGCATCCTCTTAATTTTGTTTGAGTTGAATAAAATTACTACAATTTGAGTATTTCATGTACTAATAATACTAAATGCTATAATATTTAATAAAAAAATATTATTATTAATTTTTATTATGATTCTCAATCATATTGACTGTTTATAACTGAAAGTTGGTAGTTCAAATTAATTGATTAAATTAGAATTATAAATTTTCTTAACTCTAATTTTGGAATTGAGTTGAGTATATAAAAATAAGAGAATTTTGTTAAGAAGAATATACCATTGTACTAAAGTTATAAAATATGATAAATATTTAATTCTAGAATAAAAATTATTACTATTAATTATTTAAATTTAATTTTAAAAGTTGAAGTTAATATTTATTTTAAGAATCATTGAATAAATTTAGTTGTATAATTAAAGTAATAAAGTTATTTTAGGTAAGTATAAATATTAAAAAATAGTTTTAAAAAATTAAATATTATTTAGAGTAATATTTTGATAAATTAATTTTTACAATTTATAAATTCCTTTTAAAACTTATAATTTCTCTGTATTTTTTATTTATCAAATAATTTTATTAATTTATTTAAAAATAAAATATAAATCCATACATAAATTATAATATAATATTATCAAACTCATTATTAATAGCTTTGTTTAGAAACTCTTATTTTCTTTTCTCGTCCATTTTGTTATGTTTTTGTTTTCTTCGATTTACACACTGTCGGTGGGTCGAGAGGTCAATGTTTTTATGGTCTTTTTGCAAGGGCGTCATTGAGTTTGACCGGACATTTCGAATGAAGGCTTGGCGTGAAAGGATAATCTATCGCTGATAATTGCCTTTTCTTTTAGATAGGAATGTAAAAATGTTGGTGTCAAGATACGAATAAAAGAATAATAGATGACTTTACCTTTCACTTTCAAGACAACCAAGTTAGCTGCCAGTTGAAGCATAAATTCATTTCCCTTATAATAAAGTTTTTATTTTTTAAAAATTTGCAATTTATTTTACTTTTTTAATCTGATCCTAAAAAATTATTTGTTCCTATTAGGAAAACATTAGTCTTTAAGTTTATGATCTATCGCGATGACGTCTCTATGATTGCCACTGACGTGGAGAGAGTACCTGCAAAAGGCACTCCGATGCTGAAGTCAGGATTCGGTTCTGAGCAATAAATGCTATTTAATAATGAAAAGTTAACCCTTTACCTGTATTTCATACCTTCTTTTTATAGACATTATTATGAGCTAATGAGTCTGCTGAGTCTGTCTTATTTTGGCCCTTTTGTTAAAGTAAATAATATTTTAATTATTATTCTTAATTGGGTTAATTACCTTTAAATCTTGACGAGGTATTCGACCAAACTGGGCCGAGTAGGTACTCGATTTCCTTTTCCTACATATAGGACCGAGCAGATCCCTATCTAGTACACTAGCCCCCTAAGCCCGAAGAGGTACGAGGTAAGGGCTTTAAATATAGACAAGTACGTAGATGAGCGGGTACTCGGTTTGTTGGGAGAAATCAAATACCGAGAGCGTATCCAGTTTTAAGGGGTGTGGAGGAATACCGAGGGGTATTCAGTTTAAGGAATGTGGAGGAATATCGAGGAGTATTCGATTTAAGGAGTGGTCCAAAAAATAAATAAAAAATAAAAATAAAAAAAACCAAAGAATTAAAATAAAAATAAAAATAATTTAATAAAAAGGATCATTCTAGATCTTCGGGTTTTTAGGGTTTCAGGAATTTTTAGGGTTTCCTCAGTGTGTATGCATGAAACGAAAGGGTGCTTGATCTCAACCATTCGATGTTGAAGAGATTTGTTGGTCTGGAAGGGGTGTGTCCCTTCATATGCCTGAGGGTCCAAGGCCTTATAAATACATGGTGGTTCAGGTCTTTTGCTCTTCACATTTTCTCTAAGCCGAGAAGCATACACTATTGCTCCAAATCGAAGGGTGCTCAAAATTTCTCTTTTCTTCCGAACTGACTACCTGTGAGGTACGTTTAGCTTTTTCCTTTCCCTTTCTTATTTTATCATGGCCGAATCTTTGGAGTGGGAGGACTCGTTGTTGGACTCGTCTAGGCCGACTAGTGTTGATATGCCATATGTCGAGAGAACCGAAGGGGGGTAGAATTTGGTTCAAGACCGAGGGGGTACATGAAGAGGTAGAGATTCGTTTTAGGGAAAGCAATGACGATAAGTTTACTAATTCTGATTCTTCTGAATCACTACCGAGCACGAGCCTCCTTAGAGAAAGACCAGTATTTTCCCTTGTACAGTTCCTGGATATGAGTGGGTACACGGTGAAGTAGCCACCTACTTCTCTCGATATAAAAGAAATAAGATTCTTCAATCTTTTGTCGACCATATTGATACTTCATTATGGGAACCTTCCGATCCCTACCCCATATCCATTGATCCTTGTTGAGGAGATGAAACTAGAGACCCTAAATTTGTTTTTCTAGGGGGTGCCGAAATGGCTAACACCTTCTTTGTGTATGAATATATGTTTAGAGAACTAGGTATAAAATTGCCCATTGATGACTTCCAAATGGGAGTGTTAAGGGTTTTAAATGTGGCGCCGACACAACTTCATCCAAATGGGTGGGCGGCTATGCAAGTTTTTAGAGTACTTTGTAAATTCATTATATAAAACCTTATGTAGGCTTATTTCTTTATTTCTTTTGTACTCGTCCATCCGACTTGGTAAGGTGGATATCCTTAATAAGGCAACTAGAATTGCCATTGTTTAAGCCTTACGCTTAATCTTTCAAGGGTTTTAAGACCGGTTACTTCAAAGTAACCGTCCACCTTGTAGGTAGGAATTTTTTCTTTGATAATGAAAATAACTCTCTTTTTCCCTTCCACTGGACCTAGGTGCCTCGCCGGTACAACTGGATTCCTTAGGATTTATTGTCGGCTAGGGAGTTATCAGCTTTGGATTATTTGAAGTCTCTTTCCCGAGAGCTTCCTACCTGACATATACTCTTAGTATTAAAATCTCTTCAACATCGCCTGGACATGGATGGTATGTTTCGTCCTTATGGTTTAATTTTTGAATTAAGTTGTATTGATTTGACTCTTTGCTTTTATTGTAGGTTTAATGGCTCAACGCGGTGTTCACGTGCCGACATATCGTAAAACTTTAAAGACTAAGGCACCTAAAAACACACCCATTGAGAAGCACTGAAACCCTCAACTGGATCATGTTCCTGAGGTGACCGAGCCCCAACCCCCTCCCCGAGACCTTGTTATTGTCAATAATCAATCGAAAAGGCACAAAGACAAAGGCAAGGAGAGAGAAAGGGGCAAAGAAAAAGAAGTAAAGAGAGAATAAGAGAAAACACAGTCATTCGGTTCGGCCGAATGATGCTGAAGGAGCATGAAAATAAGCTCAGAGTTCTATGATGGCTATGGCTAGCAGTTTTTCGAATATTGGAATTCCCCCAATTATTTTGTCTGACTCCTTCCTCTCTCCCGGGGTTCATGCCGGCCGGGTGATTGCCCTTGATCTACTTTCTGACTTGGGGAAAGAGGTGGTCAACAACTTGGACCTTGAGGCTTTATGGTGGTGCTATGTGGAGCTGTAAGTGCGATCTGCGACTATGCTCCGAAGACTGATCGTGGATCCTACACTTGAGTTGAAAAATGTCCAAAAGGCATACTCGGCTTCTCAAGAGGCTCTTACTGAAAGTAAAGATACTCAGTCGAGCCTTACCGAGACTATACAGTCGCTGGAAGCTGAGGTCACTCAGTATAAGGAGCACTATAGCATAATATAGAGCCCGCTTCAGACAACCGAGCATGCCTTAAGAGCTAAACAGGAGGAGATAGACGAGGCGTTAAGGGTTAAGTCTTTGGAGATGGAGGCGGCCTTAAGGGCAAAGTCTTTAGAGATTGAGGCTTTAAAAGCTAAATCTGCTGAAATGGAAGGGGCCTTGGCTCTTGAAAAGTAGAAAGCGGAGGTTGACCTGAGAGCCTTTGCCGACAAATGTTCAGAGCAAGTTGCCTTTAAATATGAATCGGGCTTCAATAAGGCTATTCGCCAATGCTACGGATTCTACCAAGTGCCACCTAACTTCCATTTTGATCTCACGAAGGACTTCTTCGGCGGTAGGTTCCTATCGTATAATGAAGTTGATGAGGATATGGAACCTGATGCCAAAGCCCCCAACCGAAATAAAGCTGATGATAATGTTCTCGGTCCTAAAGCACCTAGTCTTGAAGCTCCTGATCCTGATGCTGAAGAGGAGGGAAATTAAAAATATTTTTTGGGTTTTCTTTTGTATTCATGGGCCGATAGTGCCCAAATTTTGTAATCCTTTCAAGCAAAATACAATTTTAACTCTTTTGTTTTCTTCCAAGTTCTTTTATATATAACAACTAAACTAAATACTTCTGTTTGTCTCATTTCTTGGCCAATTAGGGGCACTCGTAAAGGAATTAATTAATTCAACCTTAGCCAAGTAATACGTGGGAGGGAATTTTAATAATGATTCATCCTTGGCCAAGTAGGGGTCCTCCCCTGGCAAACCCTCCAGCTATGGTATTAATGACCCTTTCAGGATACTTCTCACGTTCATCGTATCGTCTAGTTGGGGGCTCCTTGGACCTACTCCTCTATCGCTCAAGTCTTTTGTCATCGTATCTCCTCGATGACTCAGGGTAACGGTCTCTTCCTCTATTGGATTGACCGATGGGATTTGTTTGCACAAAATCTTTTAAATGTCCTTCCTTGATTAATTCTTCAATTTTATCTTTCAGCGCTATGCACTCCTCAGTGGTGTGACCCCTGTTCTGATGGTATCGGCAAGCCTTGCTTTTATCTGCCCAAGGAGCAGTATTTCTGTGGCCAATGCTTGATCAAGTACTCTAGACCAATTAGTGTTGAGCGTAGTGTAGGAAGGATATTTGGGTCCCCTGGGCAGCCTTTCAAGTTTATTTCTTTTCTCCTTATTTTCCTGCCTAGACCTGAAAGTTTCTCTCATATCTGTATTTTTTGAATTGGACCCCTGGTCCATCCGTACCTGGTTTCGGTATTCAAACAATTCCTCCATTTGCATATACTTTGCAGCCCAACTTCTCAACTCGTCTAGGTCAGCAGGTGGTTTTTTGCAGATGTTGTTAACAAAAGGCCTTGGCTTAAGGGCCGTTGTGAGATGGTGCATAGCCACTGCTGGTTCCAAGTTATGGATCGAAAGGCTCACTTTGTCGAAGCGCTCTATGAATGCTCTAAGAGATTCTCTCTTTTCTTGCCGAATATTGACCAGCACCAGGGAGGTTAAGGGATGAGGTTGGCTTGTGGCGAACTGCAAGCTGAACCGTTTTGTGAGGATTGTAAAAGAGTCGATGGATGAAGGGGGGAGTCGGGTGAACCAACTGAGGGCTAGTCCTCGAAGTGAGGTGGGAAAAATCTTACACCATAAAGAATAGTTCTCAGTGTACAAACTGACTTGGGTTGTGAAGATGTCCAAGTGTTCCCCAGGATCAGATGTACCATCATATTTTTCTATTGTTAAGCCTCTCCAGTTGTCAGGTAGTTTAGCCTCCAAGATGTGGTGAACGAACAGGCTTTGACTCACGAGATCGTCTCGGTCATTTTTGGCTTCAGATTGAAAACCCTATTTTGATTTCTCCTGAAACGCCGAGGATTCTCCCTGATCTTGGACGATGGGTGTAGTTTGGGAAGGGATGTGTGTTCTTATTTCTTCTCTCAAGTTAGCATTTTCCCTTCTTAGAGCCGAGAGCTCCAGTGCATCCTTTTCTCTCTCCCTCTTCATCTCCGTCATCTCTGCTTTGAGATGTTTTAGTACAACTAAGAGGCTCTCGTCTGTTCCTCCTTGCATCACAACTTCAGGTGTTGGTTCATCTGGTATGACACCCTCCAGCTATTGTCGAGAGGTTCCTCCCTGCTGAGCATGTCCTTCTTGCTGGCTTCTCGTTAGTACCATGATTAATCTAAAAAATGAGGCTAATCATGTCCCACGGTGGTCGCCAAAATGTTCCTGTTAGGGAAACACTAGTCTTCAAGTCTTTAATCTACCGCAATGACGTCTCTCTGATTGCCACTGACGTGGAGAGGGTACCTGCAAAAGGCACTCCGATGCTGAAGTCAAGATTCGGTTCTGAGTAATAAATGCTATTTAATAATAAAAAGTCAACCCTTTACCTGTACTTTCTACCTTCCTTTTATAGACATTATTATGGGCTAATGAGCCTGTTGAATCAACCTTGATTTTGACTATTTTCTTAAAGTAAGTAATATTTTGATTATTATCCTTAATTAGATTAATTACCTTTAAATCATGACGAGGTATTTGACCAAACTAGGTCAAGTAGGTACTTGGTTTTTTTTTCCTACATATAGGACCGAGCATATCCCTATCTAGTACATTATTAGTTTTATATAATCTCTTTATTGTTTATTTACATAATATTTAAGTTTCCTCGTATAATTTGATTGAAATATAACATAAAAAAGATGTGTCAGTTATAATATCATATCTTTCATATTTTTAAATAAAGTTTTAGATTATAAAATTAAGACTCATAAAATTAAATTTTACAAACATGAAAGAAATAAAAGTGAAAATGTTGCATTATTTTATATCATAAAAGTTAGATATCATACAAATAGATAATAAAAAAATGAATTATTAACAGAATGACTGTTTGGAAAACAAAAACAATTTCTTGGGGATTTTTTTAAAAAAATAAAAATGAGAAGTTAAATATACATTATGAAGTTTTGGAAAACCAAAACCTTATTTAAGTTAGTTTATTTTTATTATAAAAATAAAGAGATTTTAGCAAGTAAAAAAAAATTATAAAAGCATAAAATCCTTTAAATTGATTTAGCAAGCTAATGTAATTTAAGTTTAAATGGATAATATTATATCAATGACAAAAATATTTTACAAGAACAAAACCAGAATATAAAAATTTTAGAAAGTAAAGTGATCCAAAACAGTTAAACTAAAATGAATATAAATATATTTTTATTTCTCATAAATATAGTTAAATTCAATTATAATCCTCTAAATATATTTGTGTTGGTTTAATCTTTAAAAATTTTAAAAATAGAACATGATATGTACATATATATATTTAATTATATATAATTTTAAAATGTTACTCAATCACATAATTATATACATTCATGTTACTAATTGAAAGTTACTATTATATATATATATATATATATAATTAAGTGAGTTTTATTTTTAATTTAATAAGTCACACTTATAATTTGATTATTTTTAATAAATTTCACTTAAATAATATGTTAAGAGTGTTTTGCTAAAACTTTTTGTTACTAAATGATAATACAGATTATTTTTAAAATTTATAAAGACTAAACAAAAGTGGAAATACCAAAACGAAATTTAATTATAGATTAAAAAATATTCAAGTTAATTAAAAATTAAGTTAAAATAATAATTTATTTTTTATATGTGACATTTTTTGTAATATTGTCTTTTTTAAAATTAATAGATGTTATCATCAACAAACTCAAGTTTATTCTTAGCAAAGAGTGTCATTTTCATGACTTATTTCCAAGAATTATAGTTGTAACCAATTAATTGTTGAAAGACAAAAAGTAATCTTTGATTATTAAAAGGATATAAAAAAAAAGGTTGTTTTGATCCTCCATGATTGAGAGAAGAAAAAAGAAAGAATTTTACAAGGTCACAAAAGAAGGAACATTGCATGAAAAGAACATGAAAGTGTATTAAAGTGATGCCATATTAAGGTGGCAACAATGTATAAAGTGTTATTTGAATTGAAAGATTGTAATTCTAATTAATTGAATTAAGAGTACAAAGAAATATCTTTATAAACTAAAATAAGTGCATATGAGTAACTATCACAACTACATATTTGCACGATTAACTAACTATTCAGTTTGATAACAAAATATTATGTAATGTGAAACATGTAAGATTAAATTTGCTAGAGAATTTATATAAGAAGAATGAAGACAATAAACTTATTGAATTAGTTTCTCCTCCAATGGTTGAGGTTAAGGTCGATTTAACAAAAATGATTATGGTTATGATAGAAGTTATGAAAGAGCTAAAGATGGTGAAATAGCATAAGAAGTGGGGTTCTCAAAGTCCTTTAAGTGGTAAAATTGGTTTGATTAATTGTATTTTCAACTAAAGTTTTCTCAAACACATAATCAAGATCATAGAATGCAAGCCATGATTGCCTCCCCAAGTATCAACTTGGTCAAACATGATGAATCCACACTTTATAGATATTTTTGTTTAGTTTTTATAAAGTTTTAATAGAAAAAAATAGACTTAAAGATTGTAAATAACATTAAAATTTCATTTAGGTAAAAAAAAACAATAGCTTTTTTAATTTATGTCTTATTTCCATTAATTTTTGTGAATATATTCTGCAATTTTGATCATTTGAATAATTGTGCAGGAAATTCTAAATAAATTTTATGAATTTTTGGCTCTTTGAAAAAATATGAACTGAGAGTAACTATTCTCATATACCAGAGTAATCACTCCAGGGAGCTAGTTTCAAGGGATAAGCCAGAGTAACCACTTTCAGATATCAGAGTGATCACTCCAGAAGCCCCAGACCCCAAGTCCCTACGCGTAAACACTCTAAAAAATGAGAGTAATCACTCTAGAGATGCCCAGACTCAAAGTGGCTGCGCGTGTTTACTCTCAGAAGTGAGAGTAATCACTCCAGAAAGGAAAAAAGCTAAAGTTGCTGTGCGTAAACACTCTTGTTTACAGAGTGATCACTATGGGGTCATGTCACACTTAGTATATATTGATTTTTAGAAATTAGGGTAGGAGCTTTTTACAATTCCTTAGATTCTTTTGCCATTTTTGGAGCATTTTGCTGAGCTTAGGATTCTTGGGTGACAGCCAGGGGTCCATTATAGATTTTAATTTCCAATTTCCCTTTGATTCTCCTTGATTTTACATTAATGTTGCTTACGTTTCTATATTTCCTTCTTTCATTTGTGAAGCCCATCCATATGGAGGGCTAAATTCTCTTGTAATTCCTAGTCAACTCACATAGTTCTTGAATTCTTGGGTTTAATGGCAATATTGCTCTTTCTTTCCTTGGATTTATTAACCCTTATCTCTGAATGAAATGAAATTTACATGAGGGGAACATTGCTTAATGAACCATAAATTACCCAAACGAAATTCTAATCTAAAATTGCTTAATTTTGATTAATCTTTGAGATTACTTAATCTTAGGGATAGAGATTGGAGCGCATTAAGATGCTTAATTTTAATTGGGATGCTAAAGTTAATTTTTACTTGTTAGATTAACTTAATTCAAGGGAAAAATAGGGGATTATTGAATCATTTGAAAGAATAGGGATAGAACTCATTGATTGACTAGGGATTACTCTTTTTAATTGATTGAATTTCACTAGTTTACATTTTGCTTTTGATTAAAATATGGAAATTGACAAACCTCCCCCTAATTTACTTGCTTTAAAATATATGTTTATACTTGTTCGATGTATGTTCCCAACCAAAAATTTCTTGGAGATGACCTAGGACAACACCATAGTATTGCATTCATTTCTTTGTATATTTGATGAGGAATAACGATAATCTTTGTGCATAACGAGTAGCAAAATTTGTTTCATCAAATTGGCACCGTTGTCGGAGAATTTTTTGGTGCTAAACTTATGTTGAACATGATTGGTGCTCTGTTTTTGTGTTTTGCATGTTAGTGTGTTTGTTTCATTTTTGAGTTTTTGTATTGTGTTGATAGCCATACAAATTTTGTGGTCTGTTTCTGCATTGTTGTTGCAAGATTTTCTACATCATTTCCTTCATTCGAGTGTTGCAATTTTTCAGTTACTCACTTTCAATTTTCTCCACTCATTTTGCTGCATATTACTCTATTTTTTTTGCACTTTTGCTGTACAATTCTGCAGAGAGATTTCAAATTGTTCTTGTTATTTCATTTACTCAAATTGCTTTCAAATTAATTAGTTGATATCTAGTGCATGACCCGATCAAATCCTGGAGATTTGTATCCATTAGACCAGGAGATTAATAGGACTTTTCATAGGAATATTAGGACACATAGGGAACACTCTGAACCATCATCATCTCCTACTGCATCTTTACAATCTGTGACACCAATTTTTGTTTACTCTTCTACATTTTCACTTGACTCTAGTTTTGGAGCAATGGCAGGTGATGAAAGGACTCTTAAGGAGCTAGGTGCACCGGATGTCACATACCAAACATTATGCATCCAATATCCAGATGTAGATGCCTTTTTTATTTTGAAAACTGGATTAATTCACCTTCTACCTAAATTCCATGGTTTTGCAGGTGAAGACCCTCACAAACACTTGAAGGAGTTGCACATTGTATGTTCCACCATGAGACCTCAAGGTGTTCCAGAGGAGCATGTCAAATTGAAGGCTTTTCCTTTCTCATTAATGGACACCACGATGGATTGGCTCTACTACCTTCCTCCCGGATCTATTACAAGTTGGGACAACCTCAAAAGACTCTTTCTAGAGAAGTTCTTTCCAGCCTCCCGAGCTGCATCCATAAGAAAGGAAATTTGTGGAATTAGACAGCTAGAAAGAGAAACTATATGAATACTGGGAGAGGTTCAAAAGATTATGTGCCAGCTGCCCCCACCACCAAATCAGTGATCAATTGCTGATCCATTACTTCTATGAGGGATTACACCCAATGGATAGAAGTATGATCGATGCAGTGAGTGGAGGAGCCTTGGTAGACAAGACCCCTGTGGCAGCCAGGAACTTGATAGAAAACATGGCTGCCAACTCCCAGCAATTTGCAACTAGATAGAATTCCTGTGTTACTAGAGGTGTGCATGAAGTTCAAGCTGCAGAACCAAACAAATTGGAGCACAAGATTGATGAGCTTGCATCCATGGTAAACCAATTAGTTGCAATGCAAAAGAGTGCTGTCTCTGCAACACCTCCACCACCAGTTCCAGCTACGCTTTACGAAATATGCTCAGCTGCAGATCATTACACAGACAGCTGCCCTACATTGCAGGAGTCAAATACTCCTGACGGTAACCCCCAAGCCTATACTGCAAATATTTACACTAATAAATTTCCTTTTCAGCAGTTGTAGCAACAACCAAGTTGGGAGGAAATTTCAACCAGCAAAATCAACAAAGCAACAACTACCAAGCAAGCCACATCAGTCTCGCCAATGGAATGATCAACAACATGGGCAACAGCCTCACCAACCATTTTTCTCACAACCAAATGCACTCTAAAAAAATGAACCATCACTGGAGGAGCTCATGAAGCAATTGACCATGAACAACATCACTTTTCAGCAAAGAACCGAGGCTAATATTAAGACTTTGGAGAACCAAATGGGACAGCTAGCCTCATCTCTAAACCAGATGCAATCTCAAGGTTCAGGAAACCTCCCTGCACAAACTGTAGCAAATCCTAAAAATGTGAGTGTAATCACTCTGAGGTCTGGAAAGGTGATGCAAGAGCCCACAGTGTCCAGAGAGAAAGAAGACCCAAAATGTGCTCCATCTACAATTAATCTAAATGGAGAGGAAAAGGTTCAAGAACAACCAGAACCTACATCTGTCCAACCAAAGGTGGCAGAAAATGTTGATAGGCCAATTCCTCTACCATTTCCTCAGAGAGTTATCCAGCCAAGCAAGAAGATTGAAGAGGCTGAGAAAGAGATTCTTGAGACCTTTCGAAAGGTAGAGGTGAATATACCTCTACTAGATGCAATCAAACAAATACCCAAGTACGCCAAGTTCTTGAAAGACCTATGTACCCACCGGAGACGTCTTAAAGGTAATGAGAAGGTAAATATAGGTAGGAATGTTTCTGCACTCTTTGAAAAACAAAGGTCCACAATGCCTGAGAAATATAAGGACCATGGAACATTCACTATTCCATGCATTATTGGTAACAATAGGATTGAGAATGCCATGCTAGATTTAGGAGCATCTATAAATGTCATGTCGTTATCCATTTTTACTTCATTGTTTCTTGGCCCTCTGCAGCCTACAGGTGTGGTTATTCAGTTAGCCAACAGAAGCATAACAAACCCAGCTGGGATTATTGAAGATGTTTTAGCCAGAGTGAATGATCTCATCTTCCCAGCCGACTTTTACATTTTGAACATGCAAGAGGGAGAATCAGTGAAGGGAGCTACACTAATCATTTTGGAAAGACCGTTCTTAAAGACTGCAAGAACGAAAATTGATGTGCACGCTGGGACGCTCACTATGGAGTTTGGAGATAGCATTGTGCGCTTCAACATCTTGGACGCTATGAAGCATCGATTGGAAGAACACTCTATTTTCTAAATTTAATTTGTTGGATGATTTGATAGATGATCAATTTTCTGAATTTTTAGAAGAAGATTTTGCTCTTAATTTTTCTGATTTTATAGACAATTCCATTTGTGAATACTGTAATAATTCTTCTGTATGTGACAATTATATTTTTGACTTTTTGAATGTGAATTCTGCAAATTCTGTTATTGAGGAAATTGGAAAATCAATAGAAGAAGAATGTGATGTTTTGAGTTCAGCAAGTACAATTGAATCTAACCCCTTTGACTTGAATGTTGCAGAAATTTCTTCTACTGAAAGTGCCAAGTCACTTCCCTCTGTGGAGCAGTCTCCTACACTAGAGCTTAAACCATTGTCAGAGCATTTGAAATATGCCTATTTAGAGAAAAATGAGAAGCTTCCAGTGATAATCTCCACCTAGCTGAATATTGATCAAGAGGAGGAGCTCCTAGAAGTGATAAGGAGGCACAAGAAAGCTATAGGCTGGACTCTTGCTGATATTCCTGAAATCAACCCCTCTCTTTGTATGCACAGAATATTATTGGAGGAGGGTGCTAAACCAGTGAGACAGCCTCAGAGGAGGGTAAATCCTATCATTTTAGACGTGGTGAAGAAGGAAGTCACCAAGTTGCTGCAAGCTGGGATTATCTACACTATATTCGATAGCACTTGGGTCAGCCCGGTCCAAGTAGTTCCCAAGAAATCTGGAGTCACTGTGGTGAAGAATGAAAAAGATGAGTTAATACCAACCAGAGTTCAGAACAGTTGGAGAGTCTGTATAGACTACAGGAGGCTTAACCAAGTAACCTGGAAGGATCACTTCCCATTGCCTTTCATTGACCAGATGTTGGAAAGGTTGGTTAGTAAGTCTCACTATTGTTTCCTTGATGATTTTTTTGGTTATTTTCAAATTTGTATAGCACCTGAAAACCAGGAAAAAACCACTTTTACATGTCCTTTTGGCACTTTTGCCTATAGGAGAATGCCATTTGGCTTATGCAATGCTCCAAGCACATTTCAAATATGCATGCTCAGTATTTTTTCTGATTTAGTGGAGCATTGCATAGAAGTCTTTATGGATGATTTTACTGTAATCTTTTTCTGCATGTTTGGTTAATTTAGAAAAAGTTTTAAAAAGGTGTATTGATACTAACCTTGTACTAAAATTTGAAAAATATCATTTCATAGTAGAACAAGGTATAGTATTAGGCCATATCATTTCTGAAAAGGGAATTGAAGTAGATCTTGCAAAACTTGATGTTATTGCACAACTGCCTTACTCCTCTTGTGTTCGAGAGGTTCGTTCTTTTCTTGGCCATGCAGGGTTCTACAGGAGACTCATTAAGAACTTCTCCAAAATTGCCATTCTCTTGTCTAAGCTTTTGCAAAAGGAGGCTGAGTTCAATTTTGATAAAAAGTGCAAAAAAGCATTTAATATGCTTAAGGAAGCCCTGACTACCACACCCATCATCCAACCTCCAGATTGGACCACACCATTTGAAATAATATGTGATGCATCCAATTTTGCTGCGGGGGCTGCATTGACTCAGAGGGTTGGTAGGTTTCCTCACATCATTTATTATGCTTCTAGAACTTTGGATCCAGCACAATGTAATTACACCACAACTGAAAAAGAATTGTTAGCCATCGTTTTTGCATTGGACAAGTTTAGATCATATTTGTTAGGGTCAAAAGTTGTGATTTTTACTGATCATTCTGCTTTGAAATATTTATTGAAAAAGACAGATTCTAAGCCTCAGCTTATAAGATGGATGCTTCTACTTCAAGAGTTTGATCTGGAGATCAAGGATAGGAGTGAAACCCAAAATTTGGTAGTTGACCACCTGAGCAGGATAGAGGGAGTTCCTAACCCAATTCCAATCTTAGATGACTTTCCCGATGAACAACTCTTAGAGTTGTCTGCTTCGCAAGCACCTTAGTATGCTGACATTGTTAATTTTCTTGCTGCAAGAGTTTTTCCAGCAGGTGCACCAAAATCTAAAAAGGATAAGATAAGGAGTGATGCCAAACACTATGTTTGGAATGACCCTTATTTATGAAAATTCTGCAGTGACCAAGTCATTAGAAGATGTGTGCCTGAAGAAGAGATCTCATCCATACTGCAGTTCTGTCATGCCTCAGCTGTAGGAGGTCATCAAGGACCCCAGAGAACTGCAAGAAAAGTATTGGATGCAGGACTGTATTGACCCTCCATTTTCAAGGATTCATGGCAAGCATATTCCACTTGTGAAAGATGCCAGAGAGCAGGCAGAGTAATTTTCTGGAGACAAGAGATGCCCCAGCAAACCATCTTATACGGTGACATCTTTGATGTCTGGGGTATTGATTTTATGGGACCATTCCCTTCCTCTTTTGGTTTCCTGTATATACTTCTTGCTGTTGATTATGTCTCAAAATGGTGGAAGCTAAAGCCACCAGGACTAATGATGCTAAAGTTGTTGCAGATTTTATCCCTAGAGCCATCATTAGTGATCAAGAAAGTCACTTCTGCAATAGGACTATGGAAGTCTTGTTGAAAAAATATGGAGTTGTGCACAAAGTTTCCATTGCCTATCACCCACAGACAAATGGGCAGGTTGAGCTCTCCAATAGGGAAATCAAGAAAATACTTGAGAAAGTAGTGCAGTCCCATAGAAATGATTGGAGCCGCAGGCTTGATGATGCCTTGTGGGCACATAGAACAACATTTAAGACACCCTTGGAAATGTCACCATACAAGGTGGTCTATAGAAAAGCCCGCCATCTGTCAGTTGAAGTAGAACACAAAGCTTATTGGACAGTAAAAACTTGCAATATCAATTATGACTCAGCTGGCGAGCAGAGGAAATTACAACTGCAAGATTTGGAGGAGCTACGTCTGGAGGCCTATGAGAACTCCAGAATTTACAAGGAAAAGACCAAACAATATCATGACAAGAAGATCTCAAGCAAAGAGTTCTATGTTGGTCAAAAGGTTCGTTTGTTTAATTCTCGTCTTAAACTCATGCTTGGAAAGCTCAAATCAAGATGGCTTAGACCCTTCACTGTTACAAAGATATTTTCCCATGGTGCAGTGAAAATCATAAGTGACTCCACTAGCAAAAGCTTTACGGTGAATGGACACCGGTTAAAGCCATTCTTGCAAAATTCAGTTACCTTGGAAGAAGTTAAGGAGGTTGAACTGCACTCACCATGCACAAATCTCTCTTACAACCTATGGTCTGAGTAATCCACTTCATGCGTCAAGCTAGTGACGTTAAAGAAGCGCCGTGTGAGAGGCAACTCACAAAGATCTTAAGAATTTTAGTTATTTTTCTGCAATAAATGTTGGTCTTACATTTGAGCCTATTTATTTTGATACTTCCTTATCTCAGTACCTTGTTGCATTAACTAATATGGTTTTTTCTGCATAATTTCCATTTTTGCAGAGTGAGATTGTGATTGTGGGGGCTAAATTCTGTACAAAATCAAGAAAGTTTGAATGCAGTAGGATGGTAAATATTTTTCAGGCTTAAGGCAATCCCCTTGGTAAGAAAACAAAAGATTATCCTGAAAGTAAGCACTTTCCTGAACAAAAGTAATCACTTTCACTTCTAACTTGCATATTCACTCTCTGTAGTGAGCACTTTCATATTTAATAGTGATTACTTTCATTGCATGTAAGTCTAAGGTGATGCGTTTGTTTACTCTTAAAAAGTCATAGTGACCACACCCAAGCACTTTAGCACAGCACCCAAGGTGAAGCTTCTGGAGTGTTTACTATTGAAAAGTTGACAGTAAACACACACAGAGCTTGTTACCCACTTTCACCCTGAAGCCTCTAGAGTGTTTACTATTCAAAAGTTGACAGTAAACACGCGCAGAGCTTGTTACTCACATTGATCTTAGGTGCCTCTAGAGTGTTTACTCTTGTAAAGTTGGCAGTAAACACGCGCAAAATTATTCCTATTTTTGAACTTAGATGCCTCTGGAGTGTTCACTCTTAAAAAGAAGAGTGAATACGCCCAGCTCATTTGCACCAAAACCTTATGTGCGTGTTCACTGTTAACTTTTGAGAGTAACCACTCTGGCCATATATATATATATATATATATATATATATATATATATATATATATATATATATATATATATATATATATATAGAGCTCACTCTCTCACACACTCTCACCCCAATTCTGAACAACTCTCAATGCCATTCTCAAATTCATCCCTTTCCTCTATTCGTATTTGGTTTCTCGCCCCCAAGGTTCAGTTTGCTCACATCTTTTTCGCAACTTGCACATCCAATTCAGGTAATTCTTAACTTTCACTTCCTGGAATTAGGGTTCTTGCTGTGAAATTAGGGATTTCAATTTCGCAATTTCCTGGACTGTAATTGGGTGTTTTAATTTGTAATTCCATAAGTATTTCTGCATTTGCGACTTAATGGACCAGTTAATTGCGTTTAATTGCTGCACTTTAGACATTTTAAACCCTAGGGTAGTTGCCCTGTGCGCCCAGAGTGCTCACTTTGGATGTTCTGCATTTGGAACTTTTGGACTGAAATTGTTAACTTGCAACAGTTATTAATTGGATGTTTAGGTGATTGAAAGATGAAGGGGCATTTCATTTGATTGTTCTGCTGAATTGAGAAGTGCTACCTTAGGAGTAACCACTCCCATTTGCAATAGTTTTCACTTTGAGTATTATGCTGTGCTGATGTTTACATAGTTCAAATAGGATGTGTAATTTTTAATTTTTGATGCATTTCCTGAATTCACTACTAATTACACAGTTCCCTTGTATTATTCTATCTATTTTGGCAACAAATAAGCTCTATAGTGATAATTGCCTTGCACACAAGTAACCATTTTGTCTGCACTTCCCCCACCACAATGTGATATTTTGGGATTCTTTGCTATCTTGAATGTGATAGATTGTTATCATTGCTGCACTTTTATGATACACATTCAATCACCCTTGAGCACTTCTTTCATGTTGTTGAAAACCTGCATAATCATACACCACATACACCTTATTTTTAATGCTCTGCACATTGAGAATGGTTGCTCTCATGTCCACAAATATGCCATGTTCATATATACCATCCTTGAAGTTAGAGTAGTTATTAGATACTGCATTTTATCTACTTGTACTCATTGTTTTTGTTACCTGCTGCACCAATTCAACCTCTAATAAGCACATTTTTCTGCATTTTTATTCACTCTTATCATTTTCCATATTGTCACACTCTGTTGGATTGCTGCTGAGTAACACTTACCAGAATTAAATCTTAAAGTAGCTACTGTCTATCATTCTTCATATTGGGCATTGACGTGCATAATCCTCATTTTGCAATTGCATAACATTATCTGTTCACTCTCATGCTCAAATGCATTCACTGACTATATGTACAATTTCTGAAGCATGAATACTCACTTTGCACCTTTATCCACATACTTAGTCTAGTTATTTTTGCAATCTACTGCATCATACCTGTCAGGACTAGATTCTAGAGTGATTACTGTGTGCCATGATCATCATTTTGCCATGTTCTTTACTGCATATGTATAGCATATCTGCCACCACACATGCAGCAGCAGTTCTACACACTATTTCTTGTCAAGTCTGCCCTTTTGAGCTGATATGCTTTAACCTTTCTGCATAAATTGTTGTTGCCTTGTGTCCAAAGTAGTTACTGTCATTCTGCATAATGAACACTTTGGCAGCACAACACCTCACAATGCACACTCTAACATCACTTAATCTATGAATTTGCTAAACTCAAATTTAATGCTTGTACCTGCCTCTTTCTATAGCCAACTCACTATTTCTCTTTATTTTACAGCAGCAACATGGCCAATACACCCAGGAAGACCACCCCTAGAACCAAGAGAGCCAGAGCTATTGGAGCTTCATCATCCAGACCCCCTCCTGCACATGACCCGAGGTTTCGATCATTAGCTCATTAAGAATATTTCAGAACCAACATCCTGCGAAGGTAGATAGCGCAGGATCATAATTTTGAGATCCAGGAGGGCACATACACTCAATTTTAGGAGGAAATTCAGAGGAGGGGTTGGGATCTATTTACCTCTTGTGTTGGAAATGGGTGGAAGGAGATCACCCAAGAATTTTATGCTAATGCAATGAGGGTGAAAGGAGACCAGCTGGTCCTCAGACACACTATGATGAGAGGTGTGGAAATTGATTTTTTCCCATCTAACATTCAAAGGGTTCTGAACATACTTCCAGTGGAGAGGAGAGCTGGACAACTTTATTTCACTACATTCAGCTATCTAGAAGAGAAGGACTACAAACCCATACTCCAGGCCATCTGTAAACCAAGGGAAATTGAGAGTTTGACATGCAGCTCATGCCAAAGAATCTGACCACCAAACACCTCCTTCCACCAGTCAAGGTGTGGAGCATCTACCTGCTGAGCTCCTTCATGCCAGTATGCCATTCTTCCACATTGGCTGTCAAAAGAGCTGAGCTTCTATATGCCATCCTCACTGGTATGCCAATTCATGTGGGAGACATTATCAATAACTTCATCATGAGCATCTTAAGCACCAAGAGGGACTTTCTTGCTTTTCCTTCTATCATCACCATGCTCTACCAGGATGCTGGAGTAGACATGGGTGAATAACATCAGAGAGTCAAAGTTACCCCTCCCATCACTACTACCATGGTGAAAGATCTTTTCAATGCTAAAAAGAAGTCTGCTGACCCAATCTCTCCCTACCTGCTGAATATAGGAAGAGAAGCCAGTTAAATCTTAGAGAACAGGTCAAGCAAATAGCTCTGAGGCAGGATGCAATCCATGCTGGCCAGAAATCCATGCTGACCCTCTTGGAAACTATGTCCCTCAACATAGAAAAGAAGTTGGGCATGACATCAGAATAGATTTATGACACCCTTACCTTCACTGCCCCTTTCCTTAGAGCAGCAGTTAACCAGGATTTACCTCCATTCACCACCACCCATGCACCTGCAGCTGAGAAGGATAACAGCTCTAGTTCTTCAGAGGAGGAAGAGGATGATGATGAGAATGATGACAATCTTTCATCCTCCAGCTCAAATGAAGATCTTATTTACCTTTTCTTTTCTTTCTGTCATTTATATTTCTGCATTTTCTAGTTCATTTTCCTGTATTTAGTAACTACTACTTTCCCTGTAATTATCATCTTTAATACTATTTTCCCTTTATTTTCCTACATCCCCCCTTGAACACTCTTTGACGTTTTTATATATACTATTTGCAGTTTAATTTCCATTCTTATACTCTGTGCTGAATCCACTGTGCATCTTTGAGTAGAGAATGCCCTCAGTAACATCAAGAGGAGCATGAAATTGATCTCTGAGTGTGACTCTGAAATATGAGTGATCTCTTTGCCTCTGTTTCACATTGTTTAGTCTGTTTTTCCTGCATAGTTCATAGATAAAATACAAAAACAACTTCTTTGTTTCTTTATTTTTTTTATTTTGATGAAATTTAGTTTTCTAATTCTGATTTTATATTCTGATCGCACTTCCAATTCAACTCAATCATTCTCTGTTTTGTAAATAATTATCGTTCCTACCATACGGAACATAGTTTCCTGTAAGGTGAACTGTATTCACATATTGCTAAGTAATTATCATCTTTTACCATGGTAGAGAATTGGGCCTTAAAATTCTTTTCTGTGTGCACATTACATGTACTTTTGCATTCATCTTCTAGAACTTGCCCTATTTCTTAATTGAATATGCATTATACAATTTTTCATCTAGATGATTGAGGCCTTCTTTGCACATACCCACACTCGAACACTCTTCCACCAAATTTCCCTTGTTCTATACTCCTTTCTTTTGCTAAACTTAGCCTGCAAACATATTTTTCTTCCCTTAAGAGAGGCATTTCTTTTGAGTTGCGTCAAGAATGATTGCAAGAAACTAAGTTTGGGGTACTAATTATGATTGTAGTTGCTTGAGGACAAGCAAGATCTTAAGTTTGGGGTGGTGAACATTATACATGTCCATATTACATGTAAAAAAAAAATGCTTGAATTTGAAGAAAAGAATGATTGCCAAAGTCCAATGAATCGAAAAAAATAATAATAAAATGAATAAATGGAAGTAAAAGGAAAGGAAAAAGAAAAATACAGCAAGTCATTTTGATAGAAAAAGAAGTTTCACATAAGGCAAAATAATAAAAAACATGATGAAAGAGTGCTTGAACCTCATAAATTGCATCATTTAGTGTATTCCATTCTAGTTCTTGTGCTCATTCACTCAAAAAAATTTTCTTTTCTTAAAAACGCACTTAAGCTTTTGCCATTCCTTGATCAAAAATTGAACCTAATCTAACCACATTTGTGACCAATAAAGCCCTTATGATAGGTGGTTCATTATATCTAGGCAAAGGAGATTGAGAATATGGGCAAGCATATGGTAGGGTGAGGCAAAATGCATGAATTGAGAGAAACACTGAGCCTACAACATTAATGAGTGAGAATGAAACACTATACTGTGAGCTGGATGATTTCTTTGCATTGTGTGGACTGTATGAAACCTTGCTGGATTTTTGTTTCAGTTTAGTGGGACTTTGCATGAGAATAAATGATATGAGTGTAATTGCTTTGTCGAATGAATACATGATTTTGGAAATATTGGAAGTGCTAATTGGAGTATAAGATTGGAATGGAAATCTTTGAGAAAATTTTTTGGATAAATCCAACCCTTTACCTTCAATTTTCTTGAGTTTTAGTTTGCTTGAGGACAAGCAAAAGTTTAAATTTGGGGTTATGATGAATCCACACTTTATAGATATTTTTGTTTGGTTTTTATAAAGTTTTAATAGAAAAAAAAAAGACTTAAAGATTGTAAATAACATTAAAATTTCATTTAGGTAAAAAAAACAATAGCTTTCTTAATTTCTGTCATATTTCCATTAATTTTTGTGAATATATTCTGCAATTTTGATCATTTGAATAATTGTACAGGACAAATTTCATGAATTTTTGGCTCTTTGAAAAAATATGAACTGAAAGTAACTACTCTCAGATACCAGAGTAATCATTCCAGAGAGCTGGTTTCAAGGGATAGGCTAGAGTAACCACTTTCAGATATCAGAGTGATCACTCCAGAAGCCCCAGACCCCAAGTCCCTGTGCTTAAACACTCTCAGAAATGAGAGTAATCACTCTAGAGATGCCCAGACTCAAAGTGGCTGCATGTGTTTACTCTCAGAAGTGAGAGTAATCACTCCAGAAAGGGAAAAAGCTAAAGTTACTGCACATAAATACTCTTGTTTACAGAGTGATCACTATTGGGCCATGTCAGACTTAGTATATATAGATTTTTAGAAATTAGGGTAGGAGCTTTTTACAATTCCTTAGATTCTTTTGCCATTTTTGGAGCATTTTGCAGAGCTTAGGATTCTAGGGTGACAGCCAGGGGTCCATTATAGATTTTAATTTCCAATTTTCCTTTGATTCTCCTTGATTTTACATTAATATTGCTTACGTTTCTACATTCCCTTCTTTCATTTGTGAAGCCTATCCATATGGAGGGCTAAATTCTCTTGTAATTCCTAGTCAACTCACATGGTCCTTAAATTCTTGGGTTTAATGGCAATTTTGCTCTTTCTTTCCTTGGATTTATTAACCCCAATCTCTGAATGAAATGAAATTTGCATGAGGGAACATTGCTTAATGAACCCTAAATTATCAACCAAAAATTTCTTGGAGACGACCTAGGACAACACCCTAGTATTGCATTCATTTCTTTGCATATTTAATGAAGATTAATGACAATCTTTGTGCATAACAAGTAGCAAAATTCGTTTCATCAAAACACAACACTTTACCCTAATTTTTGTGTTTCCAATCATCTTACTCTTATGCTAAAAACTTAAAAATGAAGCAAAAATATAGTTGATTAAAGACTTTCACATTGACACTTGGGACAAACTATGTATACAACAAAATGAAAATTCTCACTTTCTTGTTAGCAATCATTCTACTCTTTTAACATTATTCAATTTGTTACATGTCGCATATCACTAAAAACCTTATTAGTGTATTTTGGTTTGCCAAGGATAACAATGTGTTCTTTAAATTTCATCCTAATTTTTATCTTATCCAAAGCTAGGTCACCAAGAAGATACTTTTGTATTAGGATTTTAGTATGTGGATCAGGTCCAATAATGAGAGAGAGTAAAGCAAACCCCTAGCTCAAGAGATTTCTTTATCTAAAATGTTTTAAGCAATTCTAGAGTAAGGCTCTTTAGCTTCTGTATTCTTTAATATACATTGTTAACCCATTGACTTGAGACTTTATATCTTAACATTCACTTTAAGTCTAATTAGTTTTGGAATGATTGAGACTTGCATTTTTTTTTTAGGTTGAGCTTGTAACTTCAAGTTTTCTAATGTTTCTTTTTTGGTCTCTACCTTAGATCTTTCTTTTCTTTTATTATTAGGGTTTATACTTTTTTTTTATTTTTTTTAATATCACTAGTCTAATATTTTTTTTTATCCTTTTTTACTTTTTTTTTTTACTTTTTAGATCTAAGCACTAATACTAAATTAGAATTTTAGTACATGGATCTAATCCAACAGTGAGGGAGACTATAGTAAATGGATACTATCTTAGGAGACTTTATTAACTAAAATGTCTTAAACAATTTTAGAGTAAGATTCTCTAATTTATATAATTTTTAATATATATTGCTAACCCACCAATATAGAACTTTATATCTTAATATTTTACAAGAAACACTTAAACATGGTCTATAAGCATTTAAAATTTCCAAATTTTGCTCTCCATCTCATAATACTTGTATAACTTTCATTGTTGCATTTAAGACAAGTTTTTTTTCTTACTATGGCATGCTATACTTAGTCTATCTTCTATAAATTTTTTGTTATGTGTATTGAGAACTTATAAAATTTCATGCAATAAAGATAATACAGTGTTTACTTGATCTTCTTGATAAATCTCATAAACTTTACAATTAATTTATTTTGATGTTTAGAGTCCTTTCTCCTACTTCAATTTGATTTACTACATTAGAAATAAACCTAAGGCCTAGACCTCTTCCAATGCAATGGTTTGTTCCTTGCCAAAAAGAAAGGCATCCTTAAAATATTCATAATTCTTGAGTAGAGAATTCAGCAGCAAAAAGGCCTTATCTTCATCACCAAGATTCACTTCAATGTTGTCCAAGTCATTCAGAATTTTATTAAATTATGTCAATTGTTCAGCAATTGATTTTGTTTCATCCATCTTGAAAGAGTACAAGTGTTACTTCAAACAAAGTCTATGAGCCAAGGATAAGATTATAGCACTTCTTGCCTTCTCACTCAAATCAGTTTTTTCCTTTGGATTTAGGGAGGCTAGCATATGCTTTTCTCCCTTAATAGCATCTGCACATCTTTTTTGAGTCAAGATAACGTCTATCTTGATCCTTCACAAGCCAAAGTCATTGTCTCCTGAGAATTTCTCTATGTAATACTTGGTAGTTCCCATTCTTAAAGTTTCTTGCTTGTTTCATGTTCCCATAGATGGCGTCACTCATTAGTTCTTATATCTAAACATAAAACTTAAACAAAGATGCAAGAATAAAATAGAATAATGACATAAACTAGAAAATTGTAGAAAACTTAAAAAAGATAGAGAGAAGAATAAGCACACCAAATCTTTAATGTGGTTCTATCAATGTGGCATATACCCATAGGAGAGAGCAACAAAAATTCACTAGATCACCACTGATTACAAGAGAATCCACCTTAATGCATTATTTAGAAGATGACTAGAAACAAGCCTTATAAAGGAAAACTGACTCTAACCAAATTAATTAAGAAAATCGTCAAAACTAACAATCCTAACACCAAGTTATTATTCTGTTTAAACTTGTTTTTGAGTCATAACATTATCACACTTGTCTGTTTTTTTTTTTTTGAACAAAATCTACATCTCAAGAAATGTAACATTTTATAAATTTCTATTTTCATTTGTCTAAATTATAATAATGCAAAACAAGTTTTAAGAAGCATAATAAAGTATATTTCTAAGTAGTCCTATATGTTATGGATATTAAATTTTAACTGTCAATAAAAATAATGATAAGTTTATAATTAGACCTTCTTTTACAGACTATATATTCATATTTGACCTTTATTTTATTTGAGATTTATACTAATTTATATATTAATTGTGCAGTTTGGTATAAAAAGACTGCAGATAGATTTTGGGTACGTTTTGGGTCCAAATTAATAGAAGATTAGAGTTTTGCAGTAGTTAGCACATCCAGACCCTTTAAACAAACACGGGGTGCTTCAAGCCCATGCACGATCGTGCTTAAGGCCTTGCATGGCCGTGCTCATTTGTGGGGAAACTCAATTATGAAGAGTTTTAAGGGTTTTCAAACCTTATAAAAAAAGAGACCTCAGGCATCTCAGGGGGCACCATTTGACATCTTGACTTTTGCTCTTTAATACACCTTTCACCTCGTCTCTCTTCAAAGGAATCTTTGGCATATTCTTGACGAGACTTAGAGCTTCAAGCGATTATACTTGAAGACCAAGAACTCATCTTACGCTCTAATTTGCTATTTCTTTTGATTATGACTTTGTTTATGATTGTTTTAGTTCTTTCCTTTAACATGAGTAACTATGTTCATATATAGGGCTATGGAAATTATTTTTCACGAACTTATAGGATTTTGATGTTTGAATCTAAAGTTGATTTCTATTCCATGATTAGGTTTTATCTTATTGCACTTCTTTCTTAATTCTAATTAATTATATCGTCAAGCGACCGAACCTCAATTAGTTAATGGATGTATAGGATAAAACGAGACAAAGGATTAGGTGGACCAAACCAATCTTTCTCTTCCAATCGTTATTAAATTAATAAGTTCATAGGTTCTTTAAGCTTTCTTAAATTGATATTTTATATGACCATTGGGAATGCTAATTTAGAGAAAAGAATATTAATATTACATGACCATTGGGTATTAATAGTATTCGTATGAATGATTGATAATCATAAGAAAATTGAATTTAGAATTAAATAGAAGAATAACATAAAGGAAAGAATGAGAAAATTTATATGCCTTAGGTTCTTCTTCGATAAGTTCAACCAAGACGTGTATTGTGTTCTTTATTCTAGTTTTAAAAATTGATTTTATAAATTCTTATTTTGAATCTCGTATCTTTGAAGGTCAAACAATTGAATTAGAAAACTCTTAGTAATTAAAAATCAATCCTTGTGGAACGATTCAAAAACTTAATTTAAGAACTTTTTATTACTTCTCGATGGATATACTTGCCCTCCAAACAAATAATAATAAACATTCTCTAAAACATTTTATTCGACCTAATTTAATTTATTAAAAATTATCACATAATTCCTCAATATTATAAATGTAATTTTTCTTTGTTTCTAGCCATTAAATATAAAAATTAAAGTATCATATATCTTTACTTTTTAAGAATTAAAATAGTATAAAAAATAAATAATTTTTTTTCATAAGTTAAAAAAATCATTTCTTAAAATTTTAAAGAAAAAAAATTAAAAAGCTTCTCAAAACTAAAAAAATAAAAAATTATTTATTTTATACTATTTTTTCCCCATCAAAACAATTAAAAAAATTATCTAAATGGCTATTGAAGAAGTCAGCGATGCTATAACGATGATATGTTATACTGATTTTTAAATTACACCTAAGATTTTCTATAAAATTATATACATTCCTTCCAATGTTGCATACATTAATTTAAGTGTGTGTGAATATTTACTCATCTCACTAATACTAAGTTAAACATAAACTATAAATTAGATTAGAGAGCAAAACTACTTTACATTGCTTAAACTTCAAACACAGTCAAAAGTAAACTTGTTTTACCTAAAATTACAATTACAACTTGAGAAAAAATGTCTTTTAGAAAAGCTTGTATGCATTGTGGGCAGTTGATTGAGAAGTTAGATGGTTAAAAATGCAACATAGAAAACTAAAAAACTAGTGATACAAGTTAAATTTATTAAAGAACTTATTGATAATTTGATGTATATCTTTTATCCTCCTCTTTCTCTAAGTCTTTCATTTTCCTTCACACAACATGAATTTACTCACTCTTTACCCTACTGTGGCGACTAAGTAACTGAGCACCACCACCTTTCATTTTGCACTATGGCTATAAATTCTTATTCACACCATCAAGGATTTGCAAATGGCAAAACCCTTTCTAAAAAGAAAATAAAAAAATTAGAAAACATTGAAATTTTTAAAAAAATAATTCTAAACCCCCTTCAATAGTTGAATAAATCTTGAAAAGTCAATGAAATAGACATAATTTGCATATGTCAGAGTCTTGTGCTAAAAGTTACATCCTTTCAAAATTTATGACATTAAAAATGAGAAATTGTAAAAAATTTTATATCTTTCTACACCAGTTGTTTTTTGAACTAAGGTAGAAAATACTACTTTCTACATTGGTTGCTTTAAAAAACTGATGTGAAAAGTACTCAAGATTCTATTAAGTTATTAACAAATATTACATATTTTTCATTTATAAACTTAATAAAGCTTAAATCTGAAGTAAATATTGATGAATATTGATCACAAACACTTCATATTTTTCATTTATAAACTCAACAAAAATTAAATCTTGAGTAAATATTGACAAACATTGAGGGATGAACATTGACACCATTGAAAGAGTTGTCGAAGGCAAATACTTAGTTGTAGCGGTAGCTCATGGCCATGGCCACTGAGAAGCAGATTGTGGCAGTGTGGACGAGTAAAGGTGGGGGAGAGGTTAGGAGGAGAGAGTTGAAGGAGGAGGATTGATGACATGAGCTAGATGAATGTTTCAATGTATTTACTAATTTACCTTTCATAAAATCACCCAAAAAATTTATTTGAAAATCATTCAATCCTAGTTATTCATTTACCACAAAATTATATCAACAATACCTAGTTATTTTGCTTTTTTTAAAAGTACTACTTTTCTAACTTCCTTACTTATCAAAGATAAAAGGAGGACATTATACTCTATCTTTTAAACTAATTAATTTTTGTCAAGCTATTTTGTGGACTCCACCACCTTCTCAAGCTTCTTCACTTTGTCCTTCATTTCATTAGCATAATTCTCAAGCAATTTCTTAACCCTCACCTTCACCTCCTCATCCTCTACCTTATTCTTCTTAAAATATGTAAATAGTAAAATGGTGAATGTAAAGTAATAAAGGGAGTTAAATATTGATAATTTGGTAAATTTGGTGGAGAATGATGTAAGATTTTGGAGAACAATTATTGACAAGTAGTTTATAAGTATAAGGAGTTACTAACACTTGATTTTCAAGGATGCCCAAATGTTTGGGTTTAACAACTATTCATAGGCCTAACTCATTACCTGTATGTTTTCTAAAAACAATAATTTTTAAGTCATCATAAGACTACTAATATCCAACAAATAATTTTCCATACACTTCTCTAACTTTCTAGTTTATTCTTTTCTATAGTAGAATTTTACTTTTATACTCTAGAAATTTGTATTTACTTTAAACTCTTATTTGATACCAATTTCTATAATGCCAAGCATACTTCATAGCTACTTATATTTTGGTTTAGGTAAAGCTTTTATGAATATACCTACTTCTTGATCTTCGGTTGCACAAACTTGATTTCTTTATTTGCTTCTTGGATGAAGTGATATTTAACTATTATATGTTTCATTATGCTATGATGTATTGGATTATTCACCAGTATAGTTACAAATTTGTTGTCATGGTAGATTGTAATAAACCTATTTTCTTATTTTATTACTTTTCCAAGTATTCTTCAAAGTCATGTTGCTTGAATAATATATTTAGTTGCTACCACATTTATGCTTTTGCTATCAATTGAGCAATAGTGACTTGCTTCTTTTATGCCCTAGAGAAGATTTCTTGTCTAAGAAAGAATATATATGTGTATCAATCCTGCCCAATCACTATTGATGTAGCTAAGCATTTTACTCATTTTATAAAATACTTTTTAAGAAATTTTTAATAATTTAATATCCAAATTTTAATATTATTTGTATATAAAAATATTTTTATATTTTAATATTCCTTTTTTTTTAAAAGGTCAAACAATTAACTTTCAAAAATTATGTTATTGTTTTATTATTATTTAAGTATTACATTTTTTTTATGTATTAAATGTTAGATAAAATGACATAATATTATCTACTTTCCTATCCTAAAATCCATCAAAAGTAAAAGATGATAAGAGTTTATCCTACTCTTATTATATCATTTTCTATTTTATTAAATTCAACAAACAAATTCTTGACGTTTCCTTAAAAAAGAACAAGACATGGAAAGAGAAAGAAGTATTTAATAATAATAATAAAAAGAAAAAATTAACTAAGTTAAGATAAATAACAAATGAAATAAGATATATTTGAATCACATTTGAAAATAAAACTAAACTCTCCACTTTAACATTTTAGTTAATTATTCTTAAAACTTTTCATCTATTCATTTTTTTCCTTATTTATTCTTTCTTAACACTACCATCATTAGCTATTATCTATATTTGTATACTTTATCGGTGATTTTGCTGCTACCATCAGGCACATTGAGGTTCTTTATTTCAAAAATAAACTTTGGAATAGACACATTAAATTGATTTGAACTTAGATCCAAATGAATCAAACTGGGTATAGTAGAAATAGAATATAGAGTAGACCTTGAAAATAAATTTAAAGTCAATGATCAATTGGATTTTTATAACCTTATTTCCTTTCATTCCTAGCTCATTAATCCTCTTTTGTGCCTAATTGGTTTGAATTGGATCATTTTATAATGTTTGAATTTTATTTGGGCTTTATTTAATTTTTCTAGTATTTGGCAAATTCTGATATTATTTTGGTTTCTAGATTATATCTTGAGTTGTAGAACTCATTTCATTATGATTCTTGATTTGTAGGAAAGCTAAGAGAAAGGTGCACAATTCCTATGAGACGTCAGAAACCAATTCTGATGATAAGAAGCTGAAACTGGGTCTGGAAAAAGTCAAAACGCTGTAGTCGTGGATCCTAAGCAAGGTACAGTATTTGGACCATATCTCAGTCCACAGACATCCGGTTAAGCCCATTCTAGTAGCGTTTTGAAGCTGACATCCAAGGCTACAATTGTTCTTCAGGCCACGAATCAAAAAGAGGCCATTTTCATAGCCGAAAAAATGAAACAAAGTGACAAACAAAATTTTGAATTTTGAATTTAAATTTTTTTGGCTCTTTTCTTTTATTTTTTTCTTCTCTTATCTTCTCTTCTCTTCTTCTCTCTCTCTTTCTCTCTCACCTTTACGACTTGTTGTTTTCCTCCATTAATAGAGGCTTAGACTTTCTTCTAGTCCAAGGATTGAAAAAGGGCAGAGACACTCTTGAGGATCGGTTTCACAATTTATTCAACAACAAATTCAGTTTCATCTGTTTCTTCTTTCTCCTTTTGCTAATTATGATTTCAAATTGAAGTTCTTCGTTTGGATTGATAATTGTGCAGTTGTTTGATTACATATTATTCGGTTGATGTATGTAATTAATTCTTGAAGGAGTTTGAATTAGATTTTCAGGTTTGAGATCTAAGATTAATGGCATTGGTGAATTAAATTAACACAAATCGATTAGGTTCTAGAGGTTTCTGAACTTTGAGTGAATTGTGTGTTAATCGAATGCATAAGGGTTCTCGTGTGAATGCTTAATTTGATTTGAGGTTTCATTCGAATTTAATGTTAATCACTAATTTGTTGGTTGATGCATCTTCTTAGAATCCGGTGATAGAGTGGTCGTAGTTCTTCTAAATTTTTGGATTAGAGTTTTAAATTCTTGTTAACTTTTTATTCTAATCATCATTATTTTATAAATCAAACTTCATCTAAATTTATAATCGTATAACATTATCATCATTGGAAGACGACTTGGATTGCACCTCACACTACATAATTTTTATGCAATTCGATTTTTAATAATTTGTCCGAGTGCAACACTCGCGATCAGTCAATGAGAGATTTTTAGTGAAATCAAGTCCCTAATGAAAGACCTTATATCACTTTTTAGTCCATTGGCTTGAAGGACTAACGATAGAAGAAGACAAAAATTAGGAACTAATGTGATATTTTTAAAATTTTAGAGATTAAAATATCTAACACTTATTATCTCAGAGACTAAAGTAAAGTTTAGTATTAAAAATTAATTGGTCAAATTAAAATTTGCAAAGCATAAAGAATCAAAGCATAATAAAAGTTAAAAAAAACTAAAGATATAATTTGACCTTTCATGTAACATATGATAGAACATGGTAAACTAGTAAAATAAGGTAGTTTATTAAAACAAGTTCAAAGTGTTAGAAAAGAAAAGGAGTTTAGTTTTTTTTTTTTTTAAGTTATATACTAGTAATATTTTCAAATTGCATGACAAATAGAGCTGAAAGAAGAACACACTAATGTTTATCTTTAAATTTGAGAGTTACATCTAATCCATAACACACATCTATAACACACAGTGAAAAATTTTCACTTTTAACAAAGGTAACAACATTTACCTCTCATTATAACAGTCTCTTCATACTTAAACAACTTTGAGTATTCTTTTATAATATTATTTCTTACAATAAATAACAATACACTCTAAGTATTTCTTTTTCTACCTTCCCATGCAATTTATAAATTTCTTTTTTTATGAAGAGAAGTCTATATATAAAAAAATAAGAATTTTGAAAAAGATTGATTTTAAGTGAATTTTTACAATTCTCACATTTTTTCTTATTCTTATATGTGAGTGTGTTTTCACTTTAAAAGTTTTAAAAAAATATTTATTAGATATGACAATTCTTCTATTATACACATTAAATTATTTTTCTATAAATTTTCTTTGCATGTCTAGTCTATTCTTTCTTTTTCTACTAAGATGAGTACTTTTTAGTTTAATATGCATAGGAAAGTACATAAAATAACTTGTCTTTTTTATATAATTATTTCTTTATTTTTTTATGT
Organism: Abrus pulchellus subsp. cantoniensis; assembly: GCA_024086825.1. Lineage (NCBI taxonomy): Eukaryota > Viridiplantae > Streptophyta > Magnoliopsida > Fabales > Fabaceae > Abrus > Abrus pulchellus. Next base: position 17,170,127 of record CM044050.1, read on the forward strand.
TGACTTTAACTTTATTAAGTCAACTTTTATTATTTTCTCAATTTTAATGACTTGCAAGCTTACACTATTTTTAAATAGTTTGTTGTGTATTATTGATGGCTTTAACTCTCTTCAGATTGTATTATAATTATTTGGTCTTGTATTATTTTTTAGACAATTAATTGGTCTATGCATTTTTATATTGTCCGTTAAATGATATTAAAATACTTCAACAAACTAATTAATTATTTTAAATATTTCATTTAAAATAGATGTACTTTTCATGACATTTTATCTTTCTAGGAACTTATTTTAATGCAAACTTATATGTTAGTTAAATAAATTATAAACTACTAAAAATGTTTTATCAAATGTAACTTTATAGTTTCAAATTAATTTTTCAAGAAATTTAAATGTCATTAATTCTATCCTACTTATATTTATTTAAATTAAATGCATATTTCTCGTTTACTTTTATTGTTTAATTTTTAAATTATACTTAAATTAGAAAAAATATCCCCATACTACGAACATAATGCTTAATAGTCTTCAGAACAATCAAAATTAAATTGACAGTTAAGGTATACTCAGCTAAGAATGAACTACAATATTTAAAAAACAAAATTTAGAGACAACTCGTAAAGAACATTATGTTCCGAATTTTGATTAGGTTTTGCTGTCCCGTAAGTCCACAAGAAAAATTCTTTTGGCACCTCTTTTTTTCTATTCGCATCCTATTTTTGCTGATACATTCACTGTAAAGGGCCTTTTTTATTATTTTCAAAAATGAAATTTTGAAAAAAAAGTAATTTATAAATTTTTAGAATTTTATTTTTAAGGAGTTCTAGAATTAAATTTCCGAAATAAAACGAGTGCCAAAAAAATCTCATCCAGAAGCAACAACGGTCAGCTAATGCTCACATTTGAAGAATCACATTTGAAAAGATAAAAATAGTAATGCTTGAATGTGTAAAAATAAAGGAAAGATAAATGAGATGAAATTTTATTTTTCATAGCCACTACCAGTGTTTAGATTAAAAATAATAGAAGAATTATTTATTTAGTTTTTTAGTATGACTTAAAATTTTTTCCTTAAGGACGAGTCAAAGTAAAGTTGGTTTTCTTTTTTTTTTTTATATATATATTATTTTATTTTAAATAAATCTTTAAATTAATCTTTAAAATTATGAATAGATTACTTTAATCTTTAAATTTTTAAAACTCTTTGCAAATTGTTAATATTGTAAAAATTTATTTATTTTAAGTTACTTTTTACCTTATTTTTCATTATTATTTCGTATTAAAAAACTAAAAGCACTATTAGAACTAAGAAAGTTTGGTCCGAGTGCGACTCTTTATTGCTTAAACAAGATTTTGTGTTCGAGTTTTCGTGTATACAAAAAATTTTCAATGATAAACTCATCCAACACATTCAAGTGCGCGATCTGAATCAAATTTAAATTACTAAAAACATCCTTAACGGTACTATCATTATATAAAAAATATGTCCTTTTCAACTTTTACCTATAAATAGAAGAAAAAGACAATTTTTGGATCTCCAAATTTTCTTTTATCAAAAAAATTAGTTGTCGTCCAGACTCTTTTTTCACTTCTCACAAACCTTTTATTTTAAATGTACAAGAACTGTTGTAAAAAGTGATTGTAAATGCCACTTTACAAAAATAGGAACTATAACTTTTTAAAATCTTAAAAGACTTTAATAGCCAGCTCATATAATTTCAAGGAGTAATACAAAAAATTAGTCATTCCTTATTTCTTTTCCTTAATTCCATTTCTCCTTATTACACTTCATTCAAGGGTTACATCCACACAGCATTATAAACATGGAAGAAAATGTTAATCTCACTCTAGATTAAATGTAAGCACCCAAAATTAATAATTTTTTAAAATTATTTATCACACTTTTATAATTTTAACTTCTTTTCTGTAAAATCTTACTACTTTTAAGTACTGAAACTTAGTACTAAGAACTAAAATTAACAAAACTCACACATAAAATGATATTATAAAAAAGATTAGAGAAAAACTCGGAAAGAAGCACTTGTCTTCAGCATTTCATACCTTCCAAAATTATTAAAGAATATCCCTCCACACACACAGGAAAAAATCTCAAAAATAAGAATGAAATATGTAACTTCCATAACAACTTGAAATTCTTGAAGCTTATCTTCCCCCTTTGCTTTCTCTTTCGAAAGCATCTAGCATCTAGATAGGTACACGTGTTAAGTTGACTGTATATAGGTATTTACATAAACCTATCTCATCTAAGGGTATGTATTCCTCCTGTGATCTTGCTCAAATCACAAAATAGTATATCTCACATGAACAAATTTGCACTTTCTTCCTGATTTTCATTCTAGCTCTGAACCCTCCTACATTTGCTAACATTGGATAAAACATATTTTACCGGTTCAATGACCTCAAGTATGGCTTTCCCATTTGATCATATAAAGTGAGGTTCCGATGTGGCAAGCTCATCCATGCCATAGCATCGGGCACCAGATTACTAGGTGTCTCATGTCCACTGATGTAATCTAGTGGATGAGAAGAGGGTGGTGGTACAACAGGTTTGATCCTGGGTCCTGCATCTACTATTATTCTACTGGTTCTTAGTGCAAGGAACTGGTTCGAGGGTCTGACCGACTCATAAGGGCTACCTGAACGTAATTGGCTACACTGAGATAGAATACTAAATAAGCTTCGGTCTGAGTTACCTTCAGTGCCAAGGCTCTGACTAGACAGAACACTATCAGATCCATTCCCGCCTCCACAAACTTGACGATCAGCAGAAAACCATTTCTGACCAATGAAATCTCCAGCATTCACATGAGATCCGGACGGTGCAACCATGAAAGGAGCATTAACAGCTCTATCAGTGATATTTACCGGTGATAATGGATCTTGCCTGCGGCTTAAGTATCTTCCACCATCAGAACAAATATTATCTGACACATTCCTTGTCATGTAAACTTCACTAGCTCTACTCTGCCCTTGATCCAATGTCAGGGATGTTTGAAGTGGCTCCTTAAAATGACTAGACATTAGGCCATCATCCATTATATCATTGTTTGAAGTCTTAAAATCTATCCCAGCTCTTTTCTGTTCATGACTGTAGGGGTTAACCCCCTTTCGCTTGAAGAGAGACTGAAGCAAGTCAATTTGACCTTGGCTTTGGTAAGAACGGCAGGGACCATCATTTGAATGCCTCTGTAGCAACTCTTTAACCATGTCTTTTTGATGTAACTCAGACTCTAGACTAATCCGTTGGCTTTGTTTCTCTTCATTAACTCGTGGATTTGCCAGTGAAAATCCGGTGACCATGTACTCATTAGTCACCGAAGAATCATAGTGAGAATGTGGCATTTCAACCGCTTGCCAGGTATGGCTATCAGAAGAGAAAGTTGCACCTTTACTATTAGGAACATCCTGAGAGTCCATAATACTTGAATTCTCAATTTTATTCAGTGAAGTATTGTTTGATTTAGATAAAAACATCTTTTTCTGAATCCATACCCAAGTGGTTTTGCTCATCTTCACCACTGTGATAGGAATTATGCAAGGACTGATTCTCAAGGGATCTAGAAATAGAATCTTTATCATCTTCCGAACTAAACTGACCACCACCCTCCTGATCCTGAGGCTGGATCCCTGAGCTCACAATAATATCCACATCCTGTATAACAAATTACAATTGGAAAAGTTTTAACAGAAAAATTAAGAAAAAAAATGCCTCCCATTATTTGACAAGAGCAGGTAAAACCAAGGATATTCCACAATTCATGAAACTGATAAAAGATAAGCAAGCTCCTGCCAGCAAAAAACTAAGGATCCTCAAAAAAGGAAACACTACTACAAACCTTTATTAGTGGCTTTGATTTATCATTCATCTCAACTGCAAAAGAATTTCTCATTGCATGTTTCTGTATCAGTCTCTGTGTCCAGTTTGCATATGCCACAGGGATGTCTTTGGTCACCAATTGCAACCTATTCAAATAAAATCTTCCAGTAAGCAATAATGGTGCCAAATTTCAAATGTCTAACAATAACAATGAAAAATATAGCACTCATCATTTTACTAACCAATGCTCATGCAACTTCTGTTTTTCTTTGACAAATATTTCATCCAGCTGCACATGAATGTTATCCAGGTCACCCAAAACACAGTTAAAAGGGCTAGATTGAATGCTTTCACAAGATAGCTTCATCCTCTTAACAAGTTGAGGCCTCTTCTTGCTAATCTGAAACAAGGGAAACAATCAGCAAAATACCTTGGCGTTACTAACAATCGCACAGTAAAAAATGCAAAAACATTCCTCCTCAATAAAATTGCAAAATAATATATATGTTTCATTAAATATAAATTATAACTACCATAGGCAGAAATAACAAAAATCACATTAAAAGTTCTGATAAAAAAAATGAAAAAATGAGAGAATATAAGAATATCGAAGTCTGCCATTGAAAACTTCACTCACTCTTCGACACATCAGTGGAAGTTTAACTTGAGAAATTTAATTTCACGCAATAGAAGAACCAATTTTGAACTCCCTCTAATCATTGACACTCCTAAATGAGATAATTGACATAGTTTCCAAGATACATATTCCTACCAATTCAGTATTTGGTTAGAATAGGAGTGGAAACAGGTCAGCCCATTCTTCAAAGACCTATAGCCTAGCCTACATCAAGTTTAGGCAAGGCCAAGCTCAGCTTATTTACTAAATAGGTCAGACTAAGACCTTTTAAAAGCTTATTTGATTAAAAAGGCCAGGCTTGGGGCAATCAAAAGTACTTTTAGACCTAATAGGCTGGCCTATAATAATAATAATAATAATAATAATAATAAAATTTAGAGGCTTAAGTTTGCTGATTTACATATAAGTTTAGGTCCATTAGCCTATTTAAAGGTAAGTTTTTCTGACCTATTTGAAAGACCTTGTTATACGTGCAGGTTAGGCTGGGCTTTTAAAAAGGCCAAGTTAGGCCTTAAAAAATGACTAATCAGATAAATAAGTCAAGCTCAAGCCTTGATTTCAAGAATCAAGTCAGGCTTAGGCTTTGTAAAGCCTAGCTGGCTCGACTCATTTTCACCCGTAGTTAGAAATAAGAAAGAGGGTCTGAGGGAGTGCCTAACCTTGATATATGATATATATTTGTCACCATCACTAGAATGAATGTTCAGCTTGGGTAGTCTGTCTCCTTTCTTGGGTCTTGCTCCCATTGTTAACAAATAATCTGAAGAAATCATCATACTTCTGGGTAAAGGTTTACCTTTATTGAACCCTGTGCCAAACACCCTGCTAAACATTATTTCATAAACAGTTAATTTAGCACTAAAAAGTAAAGGCTGATACAAGATATAAAAATGAAACATAAACATAGCTAAGTCAAACCATCCAGGAAGATATACAAAGTAAAATAGTGCCAGCAAAACATATACCACAAGAAATGTAAATACGAACAGAGCAAAAGAAATTTGCCATAATTAAGCATTTATTCAATAAGTTCTTTTTACACAAGGAATTATCCTATATATTTGACATTAAACTTTTTTCAAATGAGCTGAAAAGAGCTTATGAGAGCGATAAGCTATTTCTGTATGCTTTTCCAAATGCCTGTTTAGTTATGTACTGTTTAAATTATGGGGTTTGAGTAAAACAAACATGTTATGACAAAACCCCTCGTAGGAAGTTTGTAGTTTATCTTTCAAAGTTTGAAATGAAGCATAAAAAAATTAAAAACTAAACTCCTAAAGCATGTTAGATCTACAAAGTTTGTAGTTTATCTTTCAAAGATATTGCTGATTGCAGATTGATTAGTTACCTTTTCTGTTGTTCATTTCTCTGTGCCATTGAGGAAATTCGGTTGTCGTTGTGTACTTTCTTCTCTGCACCCCAGGAGCATGACTCAGATGTCGCTCTAACATTCCCATCATGGTCATAAACTCTAAATTCATTCATGTTTGACAGGGCTCTTTTCTCCATGCCATTCTTTGACCTGCACAAATCAAAGTGCTTATGATTTAAAATTTTCTATAAAATAGGTAAATGCACATTATTACACCCTTTAACTACTAATCAAGACATGAAAACTAGGATGGTGGTTCATATTTCATCAGATGCATCTGAGAAGACTTTCAGGATTTTATCATCTCAGTTTTTAAACAGTACAACACCGCTCATTTTTTCAGAAATTTAATCTTGGCAGGATGTTGATGTTATAATCCAATTGCCTTCTCCCCTGCTTTTATGAGTGTGTGCTTTCCTTCTATATGGATAACTACCAATGTGATGGAAACACAGAGTAGGTATCATTTTCATAAAGATATGGAATAATCACCATTCTTCCTACTCAGTACTTTTGGTCTAAGCAAGAATGTGATGTGTGCATCTTGCAATATATAGAATTTCTTCCAAGTGTCGAACCTCCAAATCTTAAGCACAATTTCCTTTGCAGGATCTTTGCAGTGTTCCCACCTCTGCTTCAACTTAATTAGAAATCCTATCATACTGCAAAAAGAAGAGTAACAACACTTCATTAAGTACCATTCCAAAAGACACAATTTTAGAATGTACAGCAAAATAAACTATGCATGACTTAGAGCTTGTTTGTTTTCTATTTTTAAAAACAGTTTTTTCCTTTTTAAAAGTAAAAAAAAAAATTGTTTATTAACATAAGTTTTATTACAAGCCCTTACTCTTTGTGATAATTTTGCAACTGAGAATAGTATGCCCTTTTATCAGACTTCAGATGCTGTTCCTGGTTAACAATCTTATCTGGATGAAGATCACCAAAACAAAGTGAAGCGCCCCTGCAATAATACAAAGCATTTATGGCTCTGAAAAAGAGAAACATTTTCTTGAATGAGGAAAAATTCAGAAAATTCATTCCATGTTATCATAATACTTTGCTGAGATTAAAATATGATATGCCATAACTACACAATTGATGAACAAGAACAGAAATGGTTGTCAAACAAATATAAACATCAAAACTATGAGGAAAGAATGAAAAGTAAATAAACCAAACTAGGTCCTTGAAATTCAAAATTGTGAAAATTCAACCAAACTGAAAACTTGTAATGTGCTGTAAATTATGGATATGATCATATCACAAAATCCAACAAACCAGATTTATACCAAAATATGCAGTTGGAAAATCTTGTTAACTCTACCAAAAAAAAAAAATTGATTTGCACATTACATCAATGAATAATACCTCATAAATCATAAGTCATCCAACTTCCAAAATAAGAAATTATCAATACTAACCTATATTTATGTGTACACACACAGATGAATGCAGTCAGATCAACCATATAGGCAAACACATGCTAAATTTAGTAGACCATGTCATTAAGGTTAAAATATTTAAAAAGATATCTTACCATTTAATGAAAGGGTTTCCAAAGTGAAAGTTATGCCCAGAGAGTAATTCTTGGACAACTTGATTTGGCTCTAAGTCACTAGGAAGAAACTGCAACAGAATATCTCTCTCATTGTCCAAAAGGTGCGTGTTCCAAACCTGTCAAAATTTCATGAAAAACATTTTATCAATACTCAAGATAAAAGAAAAAGAAAAAGTGTTTTAAGGCAAATAATTGGAACTGATCAGAAAATGATAGCTACCTCATAGGAAAGCACATCACTTAAACTATCCAAGCTAAAAATTTCTTGAGGTATAGCAAGCTCATCTGCCAAGACGTTGTGTGCATTGTGAACAAAATTGGCAAATGGTCTCATTTGTCTCCAACTGATACCAATCTGTTCCCGCTTGGCAACAATCATTTGAAGATTACCATCCCACTCAACAAAAATATGTGATTTCATGGTTAAACCACTTGGCACAAGTCCCAAATTCTTTCTTTTCGTCTGCTGTTGCTCTGGAGAATTATAACTAACCATGCATGCACCATTTAATTGTTTTCTTTTCAGATAAGCAGCCATTGGCACACAGGATGAAATATCCTTCAACTAAACACTAAACAAGTATATGCAGCAAAATTCCAGCTTGTTCTCTTTTAGTGAACATTGTCATCTGTAAGCAACCTAAAAAGTACAAAAGGAAAAGAGTCTAAATTATATGATAATTCTCCAAGTCCAAATCCAAATGTCCAGAGAAGCTAAACATTATTTTCTCTCTATTTATACTGTATGCAATTTCATAAAGTAAGATTTCTTCCCATGAAAGGTTGAAACTAAGCAATCCAGGTTTGAACAAGGACAGTCCCCAACTCCCTGCCCTTCCCAATTAACATAGTAACCAACGTTCAGGTGTAAGAAAACAGAGCATGTTTGGTACATGAAATTGTCATTCCATTACTACATCTATTTAGCAGGAATGGTGACTGCTTACTGGAAATTTTCTGATTAAAGTTTGTCTGACTACCTTTAACCATATTTATCTTCATTAGCTATATTTTTTATTGCATATTTGCACTCTATACAGATTCCATGTCTTAAATTAAAGACACTGGAATGGAATAAAATGTGATTGCATTCCTGAGCAACCAGTACCAAACTTGGAACTGATCACATAAACAAAACTGTCCCAATACCTAATAGTTCAGACTTGTGATAACATGCCAGACATAAAAGAGACTATTGTAAAGAGTCGATATGAGAGCCATAATGCATAGTCAACAATTGCACACGTTCACACACTGTTTCATATATGTACAGGGTATCTAGGTCCTCAACATTTGTTTATTTTTCAAATAAAAAGATTAATCAATGTATCAAAATTAATCTAAAAACTAGGAAGGATTTCCCAGTAACAAATGGAAGAAAGAACTATCATATAGTTTTTGCATACTTTCAAACACCCCTCATGTCTGAAAGATTGAAAAGTTAAATAATCAAAAGAAATAAAAATCAACCTTCATGCATAAGGGGAAAAACTGGCTTCTTATTGCTCCATGCAGAATTAGGTAAAAGTATTTCCTGTTACATAAAATACATGCTTGATTTCCCTCAAACAAGGTCTTGGGTTGAAATTTTATGTATCGAAAAAAAATCTTTGCTATAAGAGCTAGCATCACCCTACAATGGATGTTCCTAGCTCCTGCAGGATTGCCTCCTGTGGGTTGGACAGAAAAAAAAAAACAGTATTTTCTTTTACAAAAAACCAAATATGCACCGAACATGATGGTGTACACCAATCAATGTAGCTGATAGCTGATCACACTTGGTGAAAACAAACCTTGAATGTTATCATTATTGTCGTCATTATGGTCGTTAAAAAAGAATTTTGGTTAAGTTTCCACCCACATGTAATATTGGAATAACACCAGCAGAAGTATGCAGAGAAAGTCAACCAAACATTAAATAATAATAAAAAAGCTACAAAACAAAATTGGAAAAGAATAACGAAACCCTAAATGGCAAAACATAGTAAGGATACATATATGATAATGAGAAGCTCTCTAAACAGATAAAAGGAAAAGAGAAATTACCAGGGAATATGGAGGGCGTAAGCGTGAGAAAGAGGTTGGAGGAAATGGAAACGAGAAAGAAAGGGAAAGGGATTGAGAAAGAGTGAGGGTTCCGCTACACAGAAGAAGAGAGAGAGAGAGAGAGAGAGACAGAGAAGGGTGGTTTGGGCGAGTGAGTGTGGCTGCCTCTCTCAACCGTTATTTTCCGTACTCATTCATTCCTTCGCGCCCTTCGCCTCGGCTTTTTTTTTTTTTTTTTTTAATAAAATACACTAATTAGGTAATTTTAATATAATAAATTTACCTTTCAAAAAATATATAAATTATATCCTTACTTTATTCATAAATTTTATATTTTAATTTATTCTTATTATATATTTGGATATGATAATAGATAAATTATTCAATGGCTATCTGCAAAATTTACTTTTACAAGTAAAGTTTTTACTAACAAATTTTAATGGAGATGAATGTAAATATAGATACTTAAGTACTCACTCCATTCCGTACCCGCACATAATATATATATATATATATATATATATATATATATATATATATATATAATTATGCTACTTATGTGAGAGAAGCTCTAACCTAAAACACGTGATGGGAGGAAATTAGAGTTAATACTTTATATATTTGACTAGGTTCCCTCTATAGTCATTGAAAATTATGTAATCATATGATTTATTCTACAACTTATCCTATTGAAGAGTTGTACTTTAGAATTGTGACTTATAGAGAAAATCTAATTTATCATTTCTCATAGAATTCAAAAATAAAAAGTGATAACTTCCATATAAAAAAAAGTTTTAAACAAATAAGCCTAAAACTCTATTATAATTATTTTAGTATTTCTAATTATTTTTATTGCTCTAATTTTATATAATTTTATTTAAATAATTTTTTACTTACAGTAGAACAATTAAGAATTTAAGAAAATAAGAACCTAACTCATTTTTAATTTTTTTAAAAAGTTTTTGTAGATGCTTTTATAAAATTTTGATCAAGATAAATATTTCATTATTTATTTTATGTAAATTTATGTCTTATATTTTTTACTCAGTTCAGAATTCTTTTATAAGTTATAATTATTTTAATTTTTTGAATGGGAAAATTTTTTATTTTAAATTTTTGAATAATATTATCTTTTAATTTATAATTCTCTGTTTTTAAACTTTTTTCTATGCAAACTAAAAGGTTGAGAAATTTAATATAAATATTTATATCACTCAAATAAAAGAATGTATATTTTAAGATATAAAAATCTATCTAATTAAATTTATTTTATAAGATTACCATAAAAATATATTTATCAATAAAGTAAACCATAAAAATATTCATATTTTTAATAGAAAAATTTATTTATTATTTTATATTGTTTAACTAAGCTAATATAATTTAATTATTACATAATTGATATGAGATTGACTTTTTTTTTTAGAAAATATATTTATATATGACACACACAAAATGTTTATAAATTTAGTGATTAAAATTATGTGATATTATATTGACTTGGGTTAAATAAAATTTTTTAATCTGAAAGTAGTTCTTCTTCAATTATTTCCATTACTCTTATACAATCTGAAAATGCTCCTGAAAGTGTACTTGATGATTTTGGACTGAGTGACAGTTTTGATACTATATGTCAATCTCAATCCCAACCAATACATTTTCTATTTCGGTGGATGGATATGATTGTGATTCAACTGATGATGGAAAAAAAATGTCAGTTGTATGGAATTACTTTAAGAAAAAGATTATTAATAAAAAAAAAGTTATATGCAATTATTGCAACAAGCAATTGATAAGGAGAAGATCAAATGGAACAAATCATTTGCATAAACACTTTCAAATTTGTAAGAGAAGGTCATATAAGGATATAAGATAATCAATCTTGTTGAGAGAACAAAAGAAAGTAGACAGATCATCGATTTATTTAAGTAATTATCACTTTGATCCATAAAAATCTAAAAAAGATCTTGCTTCTATGATAATAATTCATGAGTATCCACTTTCTATAGTGGACCATTTGGGATTCACAAAAAAAAAATTTAGAAGAGATCTTGTTTTCTATTTATGTTTAAACTTTGTTCGGTAGTTACATATATTATATTATTATACTACTTATGTAAAAATATATAAGCATATTTTTGTATAAATATTTTTTTTTTACTTAAACAAGCACGAGAAATAGGGGCAGGTATGGATATGCGAGTATTCAGATGGTACAAATATGTATATTAAAATTATTATCCATGCAGGTATGGGGTTAGATACGGATATTTTTTTAAAATGCAGGTGTAAGGATGAATACTAAAATACCATACTCACACCTTACCTATTGTCATTGCTATATATATTTATGAATTATACATGACACTTGAAAGTAAGAAATTTTAAGGATTTATTTTTTATCAAATGTCATGTTACTATTTTGTTAAAATATATATTTTTATTTATATGAATAGTATGTGTTAACTTGTACATTCATGTTTATTAGCTTTTACATTATATTTATGTTTACAAAATTTTAACTTGTTTTTAAACTTATATATACTAAGTTATTCTATCATGTTATCTTATTTTATTCGCTAAACAGGACTTAAAAATTTATTTGATAAATAGTATAAGATGAAATATTAGAATAAAATAAAAATAAGATAAAATCTTATTTTATCTAATATTTGATTTCATCATATAATTATTACAAGAATATTATGTTATTTAATCATATATTTTGAATCAATCAAATGATAATAGAACATGATATAAATTATATTTAAATGATAAAATTATTTTTTAATAAAATTAAATATAATTTACCCTTCACGACTCTTTCAAGATTTTTCCCTTTTCATTCTAGATAGTCATTCTGCTAGGATTTGCTTATCCCTAGTATTATGTTAGTGTCCTTGTCCTGCAATGACGATTTGGGTGGTTTTTGGTAGGTTAAAGGAGGGTTTCTTCCTTAGATTCTCTCTGATTTCTCTTGTGAGGGAAATTGGACTATCCTGATGCAGATGCGTGCTCCAAAGAAGAAGGAGACCTCTTGTTTCGCAGTAAGAAAAAGGTTAAGAGAGCCTCAGTTTTCCCTGAAGTTGCGTCAGAAACCATAATGCAAGAAGATTCTCTAGATGAGGACATCTCGAATCAAGTGCTTTCTAACCCTCAATCCTCTCTCTACATGTCATACAAAGATAAGATTATTGCTAGTAATGACTTAGATCTTGTATTAGGAGACGACGAGATTATTAGATCTGTTTTAGAAGACCTTAATATAATATTCCCCTAGAGTTTAAGAAACTTGTAACTAACAATAATAATGTCCAAAACCTCTGCCTTAAACTTAAAATCCCTGTGAAGGACTATGAAAAGTAGTGTGATTCCTAAACCTTATGCTGATAGTGAAACTCTTAGGTAAATTCATTAGTCTCAATTTTCTAAATCAAAATTTTAATAATATTTGAGGTAAAAAAAGGTAGTCTAAAAATTTAGATCTTAATAATGACTTCCTTTTTATAAAATTTAAAAATATAAAGGATTATAAGTTTTCCCTCTTTGAGAGACCCTGCCTCATTTTAGACATTATCTGTTAGTTTAGAGATGGAGGCCTTTGTTTAGACCTAAAGATTATATCTTTAGGAAAATAATTGTGTGGGTTCGTATATCAGACATTCCTCTTGAATTCTACAACAATTTTCTATGGCTGGTAGATTCTTACTTAGGGTCAATGCTGAAAGTTGACCGCCACACTTTGCTCCTTGCTAGAGGCAGATTTGCTAGAATATGTATTGAATTAAATTTAAATAAGAAACTTATTTCCTCTTTCAAAGTCTTAGGTCAGGAATTTAGGGATAAGTATGAGGGGCTTCATCTCATATGTTTTCATTGTGCTAAATATGGGCACAAACTAGAATCCTATATGGACATTCCTAAAACCCACTAGATAGGACAAACTTTCAACCTGAACCCAAGGTATCTAATTCTAATAATAATGATGAACTTGTTCCTCCTATTGCTGTCTCTTTTGATGGCATTCAGGATATGCTGGAGGATAAGGGTGTTAAGGAACAAAACAAATTTGTTCCTTGGATGCTAGTTAAGAAACCTTTCATGAAAAAAAATTGGCTAGTCTAGAGTTCCTTCTGCAACTACCTTTAATGGTAAAGATAATGAGTCTTCCTTAGATTCTATATTTGATATTTTAGGTAAATCCTCTTATGAGGAGGATTAGGAACTTCCTTCTAAGCAGATAACTCTAATAGACAGTGGTATAATAGGAATAAAACATTATGCTTTCCTCAAATCTAGGTCTCCTGGTAAAAATTTACCTGAGTCTAATGTCCATAAGTTTCCCAAGAAAGGTTCCAAAATTAAAATAAAACCTAAGGCTAAGAAAGCTGGAGAAGAAAGAGCTTTTTGCTCTCAGTCTAAAGGACCCATGGAGAAAGAGTTTGGTCCAAGTTCCTTACCTTTTAACAGTATGAATAAAGAAGTCTTTGCTTTAATACATCAAATGCAAAAAGAAATAATTAACAACCTTTCCCAAGACTTCTCCATTGAGGATTTATTAGGGATGAACCTAACAGTTTAGCTCATTAGAATGAGTTAGCCACATCCTTAACAGACAAACCTCCTAATAAGGATCCTCTTATAGACATAGTGATAGGTAATGATACTAGTGTAGGGGCATATGACCCTCATTTGTTGGATTCCTATTTAGAGACTACTTTGCATCAATTAGATGCCTAACATTTTTCCTCTATTTTTATGAATTGCTTATTTTAGAACAGTAGGAGTGTCAGAAATAGGTCTTTTGCTCGACTTGTCAATGACCTCATAGTAATTTATAAACTTGATTTTGTAGCCCTTTCTAAACCTAGGGTCAGTTTTATCAAAGCTACTATGATAATTAACAAAATTAATTTAGATTGAATGGAGAAAGTAGATGCTCTAGGCTTTTCAGGAGGTATTTGGTACTTCTGGAATACTAGGCAGGTTAAAGTGTCATTTCTAAATCTAAATATTTTATCCATCTTAGAATTAGCAACTTTGATCATTCTGATTGGATCTTATCTTCCATATATGCTAGTCCCCAAGAGAGGGTTAGAACTGATTGCTAGAGAGAGTTGATTTCTTTTAGCCAATCTGTTACCAGTATTTGGTGTGTGGCATGTAATTTTAATTCTATTCTTTATAAGAGTGAAAAAGTAAGGGGCAGTACTCTTAACCTTCATTTTGTTCAAAATTTTGCTGATTGGCTTTTTTTATTGTGACCTGCATGATTTAGGTTTTAAGGAATCTCCTTTTACTTGACAGCAGGGTACATGGAAGGAAAGATTAGATAGAGTAGTTGTCAATAAGGCTTGGCGCCTGGTTTTCCAACATAACTCTGTTCTCTATATCTCTATCCCAAAATCTGACCATGTGGCCCTTTGGCTCAAAATTAATTTTAGTGATTATTTTTAGATTTTGAATAAACTTTTTAAATTTCTAGCCCCTTAGTCATCCCACCCTGATTTCCCTAAGCAAGTTAGCAATTCTTGGACTTTGTCTAGTTCCTAGATAGAGAATATTAATAAATTTAAAACTAATATATATGCCTAGAATAGATCTACCTTTGGAAATATTTTTAAAAAGAAAAAGAGACTTTTGAATAGAATTGTTGGCATTTCTTGCAAGCTTGCTACTAGAGCTTTCAAAATGGGCTAAAACCCTTAACCCTACTCTATTAGTCCCATATATAACCCTGTGTTTTTTAAAATCCTATAATTTGTGGATTTATATTGGCCCTAAGCCTTAAAATGAAGAAAATAGTGGACTAGGGTTAGGAGTGGACTAGCCCACTTATTTTACAAAGTAAATAATAACTATTATACCATTTTTTATAATATTTATTAAATTATTTTATTTAAATGAATTAAAATATAAAAAATATTTTTAAGAATAAAAAATATTTATTCAATATATTAAAATTTTATCATAAAAATAATATCAAATACAATTATATTATAAAATATAATTATTTTTTTTGTTACTACCTTTAAAAATAAAAGTTACTAACTCTATAATTGTGTTATCAAATTTTTAGAAACTTATTTACTAAAATAATATAAAAATATATTTACTTATTTAGGATATTTTCTGTCTCATCACAGTATTTAATTATTATATCTTTAGTAAGCTCTTGTCTTTCCATTTTTAGGTAATTAATTATTTTTTTATTTTTGTTTTTCTTTTATTTCACATCTCTTTCGATTAACACAAACTCTAGATCGATAAACTCTGCAAGAATGTCTACATTAACTCTTTGTATTTGTCCATTTGAAAGCTCTAGAAATTTTAGCAATTAAAGTTTGCCAAAATCAAGGTTCATTTAGAGATTGTCATAGCTTGTCTTGCTAAGAGCATTAGTTATGAAATTTTTAAATTGTGTAGTTTTGAGCTGCAACAACTTATCTTGGTCAACGCTGTAAAAAAAATTAGTTGATACATATCAAATGTATAGTATGTATTGTTCTTATGGTATGTGATATTTATAAATGATAGAACTATTTGAAATAGGTAAATATATTTTTTTATATTATTTTGGTAAATAAGTGAACATGATACACTTTATTTAATTTGACTTTAACAGCAAACTCTTAGAGCAAAATAACATAAATTAGGACGCAACCACTCTTAGAGAAAAATAAAAAATATTTATTCAATATAATTAATACTTATTTGGTAAATAATATTTAATAAATAACATATTAATTAAGCAAAATTTGTGTTTTCATCCTCTAATTTAAAAAAAATTAATTTCATCCTCTAATTTAATTTAATTATTTTTATCCTTTAAATTTTATAAATGCTTTAAATAAATCATTTTATGTTCTATTTTGTTGTTATTGCACTAATAATTAATAATTAATTATGAAATTAAATTTGAGTTAGAAAATTACAATTGTTAAAAAAAAATTGCCCTTAAAGCCCTGACCTAGTGGGCTTTTTAGTCTATAGGGCTTTTGATTTATGGGACTTTTTAGTCCAAGGGCTTTTTAGCCCTAACCCACATGGGCTAGGGTTAGGGCTGGGCTAATTGGATTTTTTGACAGCTCTACTTGCTACTAGTGACAATCCTTTCCTCCGCAACCTTATGAATCCTCCTTGGAAAGAGAATAATTTAATTTTGGACTAGGAAGAAACTTATTGGTACCACCATTATAGGACTCAATAGGTGTGTTTAGGGGACAGAAATACTAAATTTTTTCATAAGGATGTTATTTTTTATAGACAAGAATATTATTGAATATTATTGAAGATCGGAAAACTGAGACTGGGGATTGAAAATATAATTCTTCTTTGATTAAGTTAATGGCCTAACTACTTTAAAGACATCTATTTTGACCTCTCTCCTTTAAATTCTAGACTATTGACCTAAACTTCTTTTCTTGGTCTTAATTATGTAGATCATGAGAGGCTATCCTTTATTCCTTCAATTGAGGATGTTAAGGCCTCTCTATTTAACATTGATATCTTTAAATCCCCTGGAGTTGATGCATCAATGCCTTATTCTTTAAAAGCCAAAAGAAAATCTTAGCCCCCAATATATACAAGTTTGTCCTCGAGGTCTTTTAGGATCCTAGCAAAATTTGTTGTTATGAATGATACAGTTCTGACCCTAATTCCTAAAATCAATAACCCTGAATTTATTAAAAATTTCAAGTCAATCTCTCTCTGTAATATTAGTTATAAAATAGTTACTGAATTAATTTCTAATAGATTAAGGGAGTATCTTCCCTGCTTAATTTTAGCTAACCAGTTGAGTTTCATTTTTGGTAGATAGGGCACTGATAATGCCCTTATTCTCTAAGAACTAGTTCATTCCTTTCATAACTTAAAGGGCAAGGAAAATTATATAATTGTCAAACTAGATCTTGAAAAAGCATATGATAAGTTGAGGTGGAACTTTATCATCACCTGTCATAAAATGGGTATGAACCCTAATCTTATCAATTTTCTTCATCATTGCATTTCCTCCTCCTCTATATCCATTAATTGAAATTCTAGCCTTTCTACTTCTTTCTTTTCTTCTCAGGGCATTCGTTAAGGCGATCTCATTTTCCCTTATCTTTTTCTTTTATGTATTGAAAGACTTTCTGATATCATTAAGGATAAAGTTATGAATAAGGAGTAGACCCCTTTTTCCTTTGGCTTTCAAGGGCCTACAGTTTCCCATATACTGTTTTGCAGATGATGTTATTCTGGTTGTCAAAGCTACTATTCTCCAAGCTAATACCATTAATAAGGTCCTATCTAATTTTTGTGTAGCCTTTGGGCTAAAAATTAATTATGAGAAATCCTCTCTATTTTTATCCAAAAATATTGATGTCTCTCTTAGTTTGGGCTAAAAATTAATTATGAGAAATCCTCTCTATTTTTATCCAAAAATATTGATGTCTCTCT
Source organism: Abrus pulchellus subsp. cantoniensis (assembly GCA_024086825.1). Taxonomy (NCBI): domain Eukaryota; kingdom Viridiplantae; phylum Streptophyta; class Magnoliopsida; order Fabales; family Fabaceae; genus Abrus; species Abrus pulchellus. The sequence continues at coordinate 17,188,020 of CM044050.1, forward strand.
TAGTCAGTCTATTAGTGAGTATTTACATATTAACATGTTAGTCAGATTGGGTGATACCTTGGGATTCCCATTTCCCATCTAAAACCTTCCATAAGTCAATTAACCTTCTTCATTGATAAAATTAGGAAAAAATTATTCCTTTGAAAACTGAATTCCCTCTCCTTAACTGGTAGGGTTACTTTGGCTTAGTCCTTCTTAATGAGTATCCTCTCCTACTTAATGCAATCTCTTTTGATTTTCTCCTCCATTTGTAATGAAATAAATAAGATTTGCAAAAATTTTATTTGGGATTCCCTAGGCAGTAAGAAATGCCACCTTATTGGGTGGCAGCATATATGCAAACCTAAATTTGAAGGTGGGTTGGGCTTTAAGGACCTTTATATGCTAAATAAAGCTTATTTAATTCTCCTTTTGATATTTAGGCTCAAATTCTAAGGCATAAATATTTTAACTTTAGTAATAATATAGGGTTTAGAAGACCCTATAAAGAATCCCACCTCTGGAAAACCTCATGATGGTTTGTCCTCAATTTGCTAAAAGCCTGGGTTGGTTGGATAAAGATGGTTGGTCTGCTAAATTTTGGACTGATTGTTGGATTTCTAATTGTGATAAGTTGGTCAGTCTTGCTATTGTTCCCATTTCTGAGTTGGATCTGGACTCCTCTGTAGCCTTGTTCTCTGCTTGGGGGGGCTGGGATTGGGAAAAATTAGGTTTATCTTCCTTGACTTAGTCTATCAATCAATAGCTCAAGTTAACCTGTAACACCCTAATATTTATTTAAATGATTTCTATATAAATATAGAAGTATTATCAATTATTGAGTAAAATAAGTAAAAGATCAGTAAGTATATAAGAAATCTTTGTGCATGTAAGTTTTGGATTACTAAAATAGGATAAGATTTTAGAACTTTAATGCATACACATTTAAAGAAAAGCTAAAATGCTATATTAACAATTAGTCACTAAATATTATATATATATATATATATATATATATATATTCTAATTATCTTTCTTAGTAAATTTATCAAAATGCTTCAACTCCAAATTAAAAACTTCATCAATATAATTACATAGGATAAATAACGTTGAATATAATTTATTCACTAGTATCTTTACAATTCTCCCTTAAATAAATTAAACTCTGTAGAGCAGTTTCCTTCCTATCGTTCCTTGCGAGTATGACCCTAAAACAGATTGACCTTCTTTACCTGAAAAATAGTTGTAGGGTGAGCATCCTTTGTCCACTAAACCTTAATTTACAAAATAATAAAATCAATGCAAAAAGTATTTTCAAAAGCCACATATAATAAGTCAGGAACATTCTATTTCTAACAAATTCATGCATCACTTGATTAATTAATATCTATTTCTCCTTGTTTAATATTGTAATTCAATTCTTCAATTCATTTTATTTTATTATATTAATTCCAAAAATTCATCAATTTATATCCAAAATACCTGCATTCCTACTCTTCTAGTTTACACATGTAACATAACTTCCTTTATTATTTAAAAATAGTTAATCTATTCACATTAATTTCACTCCAAACTTAACTTCTTAATTAAACATATAATAACAAAATAAGAAAGCACCATATTCCATCAATTCCATCACCTAACTTTGTGTCACTTTATCCATTTTAAATCTGAATATTCCATCAATTCAATGATACTCTAGGTACTCTCAAACCCCTAAATCGTTGTCAACATACTTTCTCTAGTTACAAAGGACTTAACGTAGCATAGATAATTGTTGGTGAGTTAAACCACACACGGATACAACATATGCATTCATAGCCTTCCAAGCAAATGTATAGTTAGGAGTTTAGTCAAGAAAGTGTGAGGCCTGTAAATGCTTCTCACTTTTACATCGTGTACACATCAGTGAACTGCATTTACCGTTCTCATTTTCTCCAGATTTTCACAATCAACTCTAGACCCTATATTCCCAGTGTATCCCTGAACTATCCATACCATATCTTAACCGTGCATATTACATTATACTGTTCTAATACATATGTAACAACTACACTAATTGATGTATTACAACATATGTATTATAATCTCATCTGTCAATGTATTACAACACATACATCATAATCGCATCAATCAGTGTATTTATAACACACGTACTAGTATTCCTTTTTCTTTTCTTTACACATATCATCACTTTTCATATCACATAATTTCTCAAGAGTTATGCTTATATATCTCTATTCACCATCATATTTTCCATCCCTTTTTTTATCATTTGATTAATCAAAACATATTCAGTAATTTGCATATTCTAACTAATTCTGATTCACATATTAATACATCTATTTTTTCAAGTACCAACTAAACTTCATAAAATTCATACAATCATCATATTCTATTATTTTAGTATATAACCTCAAATAATAACACATTATCATACAATTCAGCACAATCATCATGTTCTATCATGTCAACAATTATTTATCAAACAGTAACATATTAATGCACAATATGTCGGGTGTTGGACACTCTTGGACTCAGTCCAAATCGTGCAGTTTCATAATAATTTACCAGAGATCATATTTTTGCAGTCTCAATAGAGTCTTCTAACCTAAAATTCAGCATTCTCTACTTTTTATCACTCAACACATATACATTTCAAGTAACTTAATTATAAAACTTCTTATTATTGTTCTATCTTATGACTTTTGCTAAGAATTTGATTCCAGTGATTTCAAATAAACCCAAAACCTTTCTTTATAACAAAAGTCCACTTTTACCATATGATTTCATAAAAATTTCATAGATTATTACTAAAATAGATTACTTGGATTCTCATGAGGTCATTACATATAGAAATAAAACTAAGGCTCAAGAATAATCCCCTTACTTGGAAATGGGTCTGACAACTAAATTTTTCATGGGCTCTAGGGAGAAACTCTACATCTCAATAGGTAACACTTCCTAAGAATTAGAGTTCTTTCTAACGTCACAAAATATATTACTATTAGAGGGAGAAAAAGTAGAGAAATATAAACTAGATTTAAAGGTTGGGCTCCGAAAACTTACTTAGATTCGAGTAGAATGGACACTTGAGCTCAGATCCAACTGAGAATCAAAGGTATTGAAGGTTTTCTCTAGGAGAGGGAAAAAATAGAGAAATCAGAGAAAGAGAAGTAGTTTTGGTAAGAAATAAAATTTCTCGACGTAAAAGTCCTTAAATATCCTTCAAACTCGCGCGATCTCGCTTATGCGAGCGGGCTCTCACTTGAGCAAGAACATTCTCACTTGACCGATCTTTTCCTCACTTAAGCGAGCTAATCAGACAATAGTTTTTCTTATATCCTCGCTTGAGCAAGAGGTATTCTCACCTGAGCGAGGACGGGTCCAGATAGCACCCTGTTTTCCTACGACTCCTCGCCTAAGCGAGTTCTATCTCGCTTGGGCAAGTTGCTCCCTGCCTGGGTGAGCTCCCTTCTCGCCTAACAGTTGAGATAACTCTATCCTTTCTTGGTCAAGCGAGGCTTGAGCAAGAATGCTCCAGAATGCCTAGTCTAGAAAATATTTATCTTGCTTGAGCGAGAAGTTCTGCTCTAAAACTCTTATTTTTACCAAAAACAAGAGAATGAAAATGATGGTGTTACATAATCCTCCTGTGAGAATGAATGATTCAGATTCTATTTATTAAAATTTATCTAATAATGGTATTTTTACTCTCAAATCTGCTTATTATTTGCTTTCTCAATCAGATTCTATTGCTAGTAACTGTCAAAATTCATTTAAAAGTATTTAGAGTTGGAAAGGGCCTCCTAAGTTTGCCTTTCTCCTCTGGAAAATTGCCCATGGTAAACTCCTTACAAGTGAGGAGAGAGTTAGGAGAGGTATGTCTGAGTCTTCTACTTGCTTTAAGTGTGGAGAAGGTCCTAAATCTCTTATGCATGCTTTAAGAGACTATCATTTTGCTCAATTAGTCTGGAATCACTTTATTTTCCAAACTAATGGGTTTAATTTTTTAGCTTTAGTGTGTCTACTTGACTTTTTTCTAACTTATCCATTAGTTGCATGAGAAACTTTTATAATTGCCCTATGCTATTTGGTATTCTTATTTGGCATATCTGGAAAGATATGAATGAATCTATTTTTCAACATCACTTAGTCTTGCCTTGCTCTCTATATAAGTCTCAGACTTGGTTCAGCCAAGAATCCAAGAGAAACGCTCTCACACAAAGTTTTGTTTGATAATCCAAATATGCTTTCATTGATGTAAATGTGAATATATATAGGGACTGCCTATTAGCAGCCACAAAACCCTAAAAGTTATTATGGGTCAGCTAGCCCATTAAAACATAATGAAAATAAAAGAAATAACAATAACTAGAATTTATTGGGCTAAATTCGTAGGCCCATATGGCAGCCCACTTAAACTTATGACAAACTTTATTTAGTAGCCTACAATACTTATAAAAATCCTAAAAATAAAATAAAATAAAAATACTAGCAGTCCTTCTTGCATTAAGGATCTTCAATTGGAACAATGCAATGAACTAATTTCGGCTCTAAGTCCTCCAATTTAGGGACAACTTCAAGAATTGTTGCTACCACTTGGTTTAGAGTCTCTTTAACCTTCTTAGTTCTTGCTCTAGTCATAGGTCCTCCAAGTCCTTCAAGTGCGTTGTTCCTCTTGTCCTTAACCATATCATCATCACAATCTCCCTAATTAAAAAAAAGTTAAATTATATATTTAATTTTTATAATTAACAGTCATTTATACTTTAAATTTTTATATAAAGATTATATTTTTTATTATTTAAAAAATATTATATTTTATTTTATATACATGTGTTTGATTTTATTTTAGTCGTTAATGTTATAATATTGTTAACACAAATTATTATTTATTGTTTTTTTAACAATATTATAACAATATTTTATATAAAAAATAAAATATAAATTTTATGTATAAATTTTAGTTTATAAACAGTATCAACTATAAAAATTAAAAAGTAACTTTTAGCCTAGAAACAACTTTTAATATGCCAAATAATTTAAAATTTATTACTAAATATGACCAACACATGTAATCACATATTTAGAGGTGTCTAAGAACGGACAAACCATTTTAAACTGCTAATTCAATTTAAAAATTGAATAAATTAAAAAACAAAAAAATTAAAAATATATTAATTTTTTATTATTATATAAACACTTATATTTTATTGAATATATTTATATTTAAAAAAGATTGCCTTGTGATTTATAATTTAGCCTGAATTATGATTTATAATAAGAATTAATACTTTCAACGACACTTTCATATTTATTATACATTTAATAAATTTTTTCTTTCAAAATAAAAATTACTTACTAAAAAATATATATTAATATATGACTCAATTTAAATCTAAAATAGCTAATATTTAATTTGTTTATTAACTGAAAATTATTATCACTTGAAAAAATAAAGCAAAAGTAAAATAATCAATCCAATGCAAACAGTAAAAAAATTAATGTAATCTAATTTCTATATTATTTTTAAACTGATTCAAACCAATGGTTAGTTAATTTTGTAATTAATTTGAATAATCTAAAAATCCATGGAATTCAAACCGTGAAGACTTGTATATCCATCTAGACCGTTAAAGCAAAAGCAGTGTCGAGAATCTAGACGGTTAAATAAACTGAGCATACACAAAAATAGAAGCTCAGAAGAACCCAATCAATCACCCACCCTATCCGTTTCGTGAAGGAACAATGGCTGCAAAGATGCTGTTATCCCCAAACCCACACCCTCTCTGTTCTCTCCCATTTGACGCGAAGCTACATCCATGTCTAGGAATGGAAATGGGAATGGGAATGGGAATGCGATGGCATCAACAATCCCCTCCCAGAAGAACGAAGAGGCTCCACGTGTCCCTTCACGATCATCAACAACTAAACCCCTATTCTCTGGTTTTGCTCGCAGAGGGCGTTGGTTATTCTACGGCCAGCTATTACACTTCTCTCGGACTCTTTGTAATCTCTGTGCCTGGTCTTTGGTCCCTCATCAAGCGTTCCGTCAAATCCAAAGTAATTCATTTCCACTCTTAACACGTGTGTGTGCGTGCGTGTGAACATATATTGCATTTTTCTGGATTTATTTGGGGCTGATATGATTGGGGTGAAAATGTTAGATTGTGAAGAAGACTTTTATAAGTGAAGGGGAAAAGAAGCCACCAAATAGGGTTGCTGCAGAGATATTAGCATTCTTCACGCGTAACAACTTCGCAGTCACTGACAGAGGAGAAACCATCACGTAATTCCGCAACCTAATTTTTCAATCTCCCCGTCTTATACCCTCCTTTTACATGTCTTGTCTGCTGCACAACTCAAGCAATTTGCCTTTCGCCTATGAAATACCCACTTTTGCAGATATAAATATAGTACTTCTTTCGGTTGTTTTTGCAAGAAACAAGTGCCATAATTTCTTTCTTTCTTTTTTAAACAAAGACTTACTTTTAAATCCATTAATTATTAATTTTTTAAAAATTTATTTCATTTGACTTATTGTCTATATTAATAGATTTTTTATTTAACTATTCATTATTAAAAGTATTTTTTAAATATACACAGAACTACTGTATTAATATATTATGAATGAATGAATTACTTTTTGATAAAAAAAAAGGACCAAAGTAATATTACCATCGGTAAAACCAACTTATATTTAACCAATAGCATTTGGAAGTTACTAATCTAATCATTGCAGAGGGGATCACGTACACTACAGCCAATGTATGATGTTATAAGTGATGGTTTAAGAAAGAGGAAAGGTGGAATAACCGTTTTCTTTTTCCGTCAAAAGTCTCTAATATCCAATTAATAAGTGTTAATCAATAAAGATGCGCTCTCCCTTTCTTCTTCTCTCTGCCTTTAAATCATTAATTTAAATGAAGATAGACATCTAATAGAAGTTTGCGTTCATATGCTATGAAGGTTCGAAGGCATGATGGTTCCCAGCAGGGGCCAAGCAGCATTATTAACTTTCTGCACCTGCATCAGCTTAGCAAGTGTGGCCCTAGTACTTACCATAACCTTTCCGGATGTTGGCAATAACTGGTTTTGGATCACCATCTTGAGTCCACTGGCGTAAGTGAAGGCATTGTTAATTTACGTTAGACTTGTTGATGCATTTTTGTCTTTCCTTTTCTCTTAGGGTAAAGCGAAGAGAGGTACTCAAGAGATTACTGATATCTACATGTGCTGATGCTTTGTACATTTACGCAGAGGCGCTTATTACTGGACTCGAGCATCCAGAAAGGAGCAGATTAAGGTGAAAATGATACTTGAAGATGAAGGAGCCCTATCAGAGATCATTGTTCAAGGAGATGACCAACAAGTTGAGCAAATGAGAAAGGAACTCAAGTTTAGTGAAAAAGGCATGGTTTACGTTAAAGGCGTCTTTGAAAGATAACCCATTTTATCTGGGCAGAATACAATGTAAAGGAATGATTAATTAGTGTCATAAGTATTTTTTTTTAAACTGTTTAGATGTATAAAAACGGCCACAGCTGGTAATCCCTTGGACAAATGTTGTGAACCGCTATGTTCTAACCAGCTGACAGTTTTGAAATTCGCCTCAAGCACAGCATTTTATTTGGCTACATAATTATGATTCCTACTGTAAAAGTAGCATGCTTTCAAAGTGTTAAAAAGAGGCTACTTGTTAAATTTATGGATACCCAAAAGGACACGATATTGTATTAAGCAAAATGTTATTCATGATGTTGCAAAATGCAATGTAATATGCCTGAAGGCATGCTTTTGAACATTCATATGATACGCAAAAAGTCAGGCGATTATTGATACAAGTCTCGTCAAACAGCAATGCTTAAATTTCCGAGTTACATCAACACTTGCTAAACATGACAAAATAAGGATTCCAAGGCCAAAGACGTCCACGGCGCATTTCGACATTATCCAATAAATAAAAAAAATTGTACCCATTGCGGTAGGGAGCAGCCCTGAGGTTTTCAACCAATCATCAACTTGTTTTCCTCCAAGAAGGTATAGGTTGGTACCTCCAGATTGTATGGTGCTGGTCCTTTCCTAATTCTGCCAGATATATCATAATGTGAACCATGGCACGGGCAGAACCATCCCCCAAAGTCCCCAGCATTTGGCAAGGGAATGCAACCCAGATGTGTGCAAACCCCAATCACAATGAGCCATTCTGGGTCCTTGACTCTATCTGCATCCTGCTGGGGATCACGCAGAGATCCAACATCAACACTGTTTGCCAGCTTAATATCATCTTCAGTTCTGCGCCTGATGAATACTGGCTTTCCACGCCATTTAACAGTCACCGTAGTGCCTGGCTCAATGCTAGAGAGATCAACTTCAAGTGAAGCCAGAGCAAGAACATCCTTACTTGCTGACATGCTGAGCACAAACTTGATGATAAGGAGACGAATTAGAGATGCATATGCAAACCTACCACCTGTAAGGACAAAATAGGCAAATGCCCTCTTGCTTGGGTCACCAGGAGGAAATCGTTCATGGTTGTGTTCATCATAGACAATCTTAGAAGAAGGGTTTTTAACAGCTGTCACAGTTGCTGGAATTTCAGGAATAATGCTGTTTTCTTTTGTGTGGACCAGTGTTTCAGTAGCAAAACCTGGATCAAATCAAATCAAATCAATCAGTGGAATAACGTTTGGTTAGCTAAAAGTAATTGATCAATCGATGAAAATGAAGCCTCAAGCTAACACAAGAACTTGAAGAATCAACATAAGCAAAATTAACAGCAACAAAGCCAGAGCCCCAAAGTAACATAATATGCAACTGCTATTTATTTACCTATAAATTTTGACAAGCTGGCCCACCAGGATAGATATGGCTTATTAACAAACAATAGAATGTTAAAACGAATGATTAGCTGTAAATTATTGACCTAGTGGTACAGAAGAGAGGCAAACCATAATGATGGCAATGGCACAAACATATGCCTTACAGCATAAACATATAACAATCACAAGTATTATCAAGTCCCCTCAAAATATTTTAAGCATCCATCCAACTAAAGTTACTAAACAGCTTAATAACTATTTAAATAATTATTTATTTTAAAAAAATAAAAAATTCATTTATTTGCAGCCAGCATCAAAAGCCAAAGCACTCTACCTCATGATTTCATCCAAATCATATATTAAAGATACAAATGAAACCTTACCAGCGAGTAGACTCACAAATAGAACACAAATAATTATGCAAAAGACCGTAACTTCTTTGACATGTTAGTATAGTTTAATACCACTATAAAAGTAGTGTTCAACTTCCACCACTTTGGGGTCTTTCATATGTTTCCTAAATGCACAACACAACTCGTTGCTAATAAACTGACGTCAAAGAACAGCTAAAGAAGTATATTGAATTACAGATCCATTAGAATGGATTAATATTACATTAACAGAGAACATACATGACTATAACACATTTACCAACAACTAGGTGGTTTAAAGTTGTTCATACAAGTAGTCTGTAAATATAACAGGTAATGGCCTATAAAAACACTACTAACAACCAAGTTTCACTCAACCTAAAATTAAGCAAAAGAACTACACAACGGCAAGACATCAAATAACAAAGACAAAAGACATCACGCCTCTGTCTCGTAGTCCAAATTCACAATTCAAAGAGAAAAATATAAGAATCCTTCTTCCAACACACAGAACAACAAAAAACAGCCTCAAAAAATCGAAAACGATCATCTGAAGCGAACATTCGATCTCAGAGAAGATTGCAATAAACAACCAAAACGCGTCCGAAAGCTAAAACCTATTCACGTAAATCAGTCACTAATACATCGATTACAAGAACATTTTAGCTTCATACATAAGCACAAACATCCAAAACAAACAAAGCCTCCAATCAAGGGGTGTAAATCAAGCAGAGAACCCTAAGATTAAAAAATAGAACGATCCAAACAACTAGAAAAGTGAAACCAATCATTTCGCGGCTCCGAAGGAATCATCAATACAAGCAAGCGGCGAGGAGGGGAAACCCTAACCTCTGAAGGGAAGAAAGAATTCGGGTTGAAGCGATAACGGGTCGGATCTGCGTTCCTCGGAAGAAGAGGTGGGTGCGATGGAGCTCCGAGAGAAGAACACGGAAGGGGCGTGGTTGTGCCTCCATGGACACGTGGAGAGAGAGGAAAGCCTCTTAGCTGCAACCCTCAACATCTTTCTTCTTCTGCCTTGTCGTTCTTTCTCGCCCTGGGATTGTGTTTGTGCCTCTTCTACACACGGAACGATTACACTCGTAAAAGGGGAAATGAAAATGTCTCAGTCTAACTCGCGTGATTTAGTGCCATTTTTTCTATCTTTTGGGTTGGGCCAGACCATGATCCGAGGCCCATGTTGGAATCTTACACAGCCCAAAATCTGAATGGTGGTCTGGAATTTTCCCAACAGGAAAAATATTAGGCTTCACCCACCTATGCAACTTATTTTTAGACAACTCATAAGGAAGTTGTGGACCAGAATAAAACAAGAAAGAATGTATATATAATTGGGCCATTATTATTTCATCACAATGAAGCAGCATGTGGCAACACCCACTGGGATATACTTTTCTAATAACACACTCATAAAAAATGTTTTGAGTAATTTTCCAGCCTTCTAGTAATACGGCCAAGAAAACATAAGGGAGATTGAATCATGTTTCAAGAGTTTTTGGTAAAACTATTCACAAATAAGATCTTCATTATGTAAATGTGACAGGTTATTTGAAGTCCTAACACCTCTTACATGATATTTTATACAATGTTTTTTTACGTCACTTTTGTAAAACGATAATTTTTTTTAAAAGCTTTAGTTAATAACTCCATGTTAGATAAACAGTAAGGACACTTGAGAAGAATATTAATTATGTTAGATTTAAAGTAAGTTAAAGCTATACATATTTTTTTCTTTTTAAGAAAAACTAATCCTCTACGACTCTATTTTATGGCTAAATTTTTGCAATACTTGCAATTTTTCTTAAGCTACTTCTTTTTAAGCTCCAAATGTGTTAGTATATTACTTACTTTTTCATTTTCATTCGTTAGTTTGCTTTTATAACCTTTTATCCAATCTTTAGTATCAAAGTAGAAGCAACAAACTTCTCATCATGATACTTAGCAGTAAATTAAATAACATAAAATTTATCTTTATTTGTAAAATCTTCTTAAGAAACAATAACAATTATATAATTAACAAATCACTCATGATTCTAAGTGTTATAAGATGTCTTGAGAATGTCAAACTAAGATGGAAGTAATTTAAGAAATTTTCAAATCAAGTGATTTTCATCAATTTGAAGGTTCGTCTACTTCATTTTGCTACAATAATGCACAATTTTCAGCATATTCTCACGGACATCGTTAATATCATTATATTTACTGTTATCAAATAGTAGAAATAATGACTTTTTTGAGTTATATAAAAAATCTTAAACTTATCTTTAACATAATTCAGAAAAGTTTTATCATTGGTACTCTTAGGATATTTTGCTTAATGATCTTTATCATGCTATTTTTTTTTTCAGCATTAGACCCTTTGTATTTAAGTAATCATATTTCTATTGAGTATTTTTATGAGCATTGGTAGACTTAGCAGTAATAGCTAGTAGCTCCTCATGTCCCAAAGCCAAGTCCATATTAAGAGAACATCAAAAATAAAGAAAATATTCAATATGCACAAATTATTATACAATTAGAGAATTAAATAATTTTATATTCTCATCATACAAATTTCTTACTTATTATAATTATACTTAAAGATTTACAATCACAAATTACAATAAATAAGAATATAATTACAATAATAATAATACAATATAAAAAATGATGTCAGTAGAAATATAATTCTTATAAAATACTTGAATATAATCGATATAAGTTAATGGTATTAATACATTGTATCTGACAAAAATCACATTAATAATAAATATCAATAGAATATTTATTATTATCAATACGATATAAAAAGAGAATTAAGGAACACATCACATAATTGTATCTGCTATATGCAAGCTCAACGATAAAAACTACCAAAGTCATATTATACAAAATATATTGTAACATGTAAAATGTACAAAATTATTCAATTAATAAAGAATTCACATGAATATATTAATAATTGAAAACATGATTTATTACATGTTCATGACATAGTAATAGAAAGGGTACAATGTAACTTAATGTAAAAAAATAACAAAAGAAACATTTATATAAAAACTTTAGGCCTAAATTCTAAGAGTACAATAGCTGAATAAGCAATTTAGTCTCATATTAATTGAGTTAAAAATATTTCAAAGTATAAAAAATTTATACCAAAATTTTAAAAATTAAAAAATAAAGAGTTTTGGCACAAAAATTTAAAAATTAGGCTTTAGAAATTTGATCATGTAGCTTCATGCACTTTCCACACAAGTGGCCATACACTTTGATACCAATTATTAAACTATTTAATTATACTCTATAATTCAAAAGATATAAATTACAATATATTTTTTTATTAATTTGTTAAAGAATGGAGTTAAATACATATATCTGTCTTTAGATTATTAGGGTCTTTCATTGTTTATTTTGATATAGAAAATTAATGTAGGAAAAAAATAAAAAATTACTCTTTGTCTAATGAGTAAAAGAAAAAAAAAATACTCTTTGTCTAATGAACAAAAGTGTTAGAACAAGTATAGACTTTTTAGTACATCTTCATACTAGTATGATATTGTCCACTTTGAGCCTAAGCCCTCATGATTTTGTTTTTGGACACCATCCAAAAGGCCTCATACTAATAGAGATCTACCATACTTAGTATGATATTGTTCACTTTGAGCCTAAACTCTCATGATTTTGTTTTTAGACACCATCCAAAAGCCCTCATACTAATAGAGATCTACCATACTTATATACCCTTGATCCTCCCCTATTGTAGTCAATGTGAAACTTTGTTCGCATGTTCCAACAATCTCCCTCTTAACGAAGTCCTCTAAGACTGGGCCTCTAAACCAAAGCCCATTTGGGTGTCAGGCACCCTTTAGCTTTGCCACACTGAGCCCTCCCATGGCCCTTCTTGGAACATTCAACATATGGTTAGAACAAGTATGAGCTTTTTAGTACATCTCCACACTAGTATGATATTATCTACTTTGTCCTTCATGGTTTTATTTTTGGACACTATCCAAAAGGTCTCATACCACGGCTACACTAGAAAAATATTTTATTTACTGAATGATTTTTAAAGTTTTACAGGGCATTATTTATATAGTAATAGTAAAACAAAAGTCACTTAAGAATAGACAATGTGAGACTAAAAAAGACTACACAATCTCAAAAAAAAAAAAGTGTGTCTATTTAATAGAGAAATAGTTACTAAACTCACTAGATGATATTAGAGACCACTCTCAAGCATTAAAAAATTAAATGGTTTAAGATATCATATATTATTCTTTCTAAAGCCTAATAATAAATAATATCATAATTGACATTAATAATATATATATATATATATATATATATATATATATGTGTGTGTGTGTATTTTAAATATTTTGTTAATGTTAATTCACAATAAAATATGATATTAATAAAAAAATTAATAATATAACATCTCTTTCAAAAGATTGTTCACTTATACGGCATTATGAAAGAGATTACTTATATTTTTCTATTTTATTACTTATGTTTTGTGGGTTTTTTAGAGTTTTATTTTATTTTATTTTTTAATTTATGTAGTCTTATTTTGATGAGTCTTTTGATTTTGTTCGCCAAGGCGTGCTCATCCCCTTTGGTGTCGAACATCAAAAAATTAGAATTTTTAAGAAGTCAAACAATATCTTTTAGATTCTATATTTTATAAAAAAAGGTCTGACCCTCTAAAAAAAAATACTCACATATTTTTTTTCTATATACACTACAATCATATACCTTCAATCTTAAGCTTCTCTTTTCATTTCTTTCTCATCACAAAGTTGTATTTCTGTTAGAGCAAACTACCTATAAGAGTTTTCTCTTCTTTATTATTTGTTATTATAAATATTTTGTGTTTATTTACTTTTATTTTAATCTTCATGACTAGGTGGTATTAAATACCTCTTGCCATGAAGTTGAGGTAAATTCTTGTAGTCTAACCATTTTTTAACCTAGTTTGATTTTACACAAGTCTTATTATTTGTTAATTGAAATTGTTTCTTTACAGTCATTTATATTCTTAAATTGACCACTAAAAAGGTTAATCCTAGTTGACTAATTAATTGGCGATGGTACCATTAATAAGTTAATGAAACTAAGAAGTAATTTGAATTTATGATTTAGAGGATTAATTAATCACCTAGACTTCCAATCAATTAATTGAGCTTAACATGTATGTTGTTTCTTAATACCCTTATTTATCTTTTTGTTGTGTATGATCATTAGATAATATATAGATAAGAAGACTGTCATTATTCTATAATCATTAAGTATTGGTAATAATTGATAATTAATTTAACAAATTTTAATATAATTGAATTAGAGAGCATAAATAATCATAAGAAAAAATTAAAGCCCAAGACTTTTATTCATATCAAATTAATTTTGTGATTTCTTCACTTTATGTTTGCATTTTAATTCTAAAATTTTATTTAAATACAAATATTCTTAACTTTTAAATTTGCTTAACATCTAAAAAATAATAATAGTAGATATTTTCAATATAATCTCTGTGGGAACAATACTAGAAGGGTCTTAAATACTCATTTTCACTACAATTGATAGGTATGCTTTTCTATTAGTTAAAAACTTTGTAAGAAGTTAAAATTTGTAATATGAGGTTATATAGTTTTTTTAGGAGTTGTATGAGAAGAAAGGTTTTGGAAGAAAGGGGAAGGGATGATAAATTATTTTAAATAAATATAATTAAAAATATTTTTTTAAATAAAAAATATAAATTAATAATGTATTTATCATCATAAATGATATATAATTTTTTTAATTTAAAATTAAAAAATATGCACTCCATTTCTTTCTTCTCCAAAAATTCCCTGCCATATTTGAATAAATTTTAAAATATTTTTTTTACTATTAGAAAGATTAATTTTGATTTTAAAAGAACTTTGGGTTTTTTTTTAAAAAAAAAATGTATATTAAAATAACTCTAAACTACGGTAGAAACTAAAGAGTATATATGTTGTTAAATCTAGGTGAATATTAGTGAATTATTTTGGTGAAAATGATGAAAAAAAACAAAAAACATTTTGTATTCATAAAATTGATTTTTTATTTTCTTACATAAAAGTGATGATAAATTTATTTTAGTTAAACTTTATCTTTACTTCATAATAATGTAAAAAAAGACTTTAGCTGAGAAGTCAACTTTATCCCATTTTAAATTAGTTCCAACTAGCCCTGACTTGTTCTTATTAAAAAAAAATTTAAGCTCTAAATTATTAAGTCCAAAATATAGATTTAGATGGAGATATTCATGAGTTAGTCCTAACCTTGAGAGGAAAGGGCTCAAAAATGAAGTGACTAGGCATATTGAGAAGATAGACTAAAACTACAATTTTTCTAATCATATTTAAACGTAGTTACTTTATATTAAAGTAAAAATGTGTCAGTGCTCTGATTATTCCCTTTTTAACTTTATTTTTTTATTTATTTTCTTGATATTATATTATATAAATAAACAAAACAAAGGGTTTATAAATAAAAGACCTAATGTAACATCATAAAATAAGAGTAGGCTACTCCAAAATCACGTCACACCTCAAATAGCTACACACCCTTTCTCTTTTTTTTTTATTTCTTTTCACTATTTCTACTATCTTATTACATCTTTCTTTTCTAAGCAAACAGCCACATTTTTTGGATCTTGCAGAAAATTGGAACACGTCAAAGAATTTATTATTTTTTCATTATGATATTGTTTAAATATTCATGCAATAGTAATGGCACATTGCAACCTAAAAACTATCTCCAAGTGCACTCCATGCGGCCAAGTTTTCTTGTGCCACTCTCTACATTGTTATCATTGTCGCCGCCAACTTTCACTCGCAGTTGTCATCTACCTTTGCCTTGTTCTCCTTTGAGCTCCATAAATGGTGAGAGTTCTTATTACTCTTTTATGCCACCTCATTCTTAGTATACCTACTCATCATCACTATTGTTGTCCAAAAGTGGTGGTACCGACAACATGCATTACCCGCCACTGATTATGCCTCAGTCATTGCTAAATAGTTAAGACATATATTGAACTATGAAGGTAGAATAGAACTGATTTAATTGTTTATTATGAGATTTTAAATATTTTTTGCAAGTAGATTATTTTTTTTTTCATTTTATGTTTAGGTTTGTGATTTTGGACTATCCAAATCTAAGGCAAACACTTTCATGCCATCAACAGGTTGATGAAACTTTTTGTTGACTGCTTAAGGGTAATTTTCACCATCAAAATTAAATTTTTTTTTACCTATAAGGCCCTAACCCTAGTCCTATGAGATATGAATTTTTTTTACTTACAGGGTGTTTTAGACCTAACTCATTGGATAGGGATAGAGTTGAGCTACTTGAACTTTTTGACAATTCTATTACTTGAGTTAATAATAGTTCTTTAATATTTTTTCTTATAACCTTTGAAGTATGAATAACATTTTTATGTTGTTATGGGACAAACAATATGGCGTCCAAGCTTGAAATCATTTAGCTAAGTTAACTCCCCCAACAGGGGGAGCATATTGGTTCAAAAAGTCTTATTTGAAAAGACATTTTCATTGCAACACCCGACATATGACCTTGAGCTTGGACTAACTAATCAATTTTAACAATTATATTGATACATTTATATAGTATTTTTATTTATTCTTTATATATTTGTTTTTATTTTTGTTTTTTTTATCACATTATATCATCTATCATGTATATTTTATTTTTATTTTCTCTCTTCTATCTTTTCACTTCAACTAAAATGAGGCTTATGATATTATTTATTCAGTACACTCTTTGAAAATCTTGTTTGTTAACCTTAAATACGTGGAATTATCATCCTCAAGTTTTAATTATAATAATATTTTTTATTTTATTTTTGGATAAAATAAATTTTATGTCTTTTTTTAGATGCATAAAAATCTAGAATAAAAATTCAATAAAGGTGTTATCCATGTTAACTGTTAATGTTAAGCAATGAATAAGTCTCCGAGCAGATTTTATCAATATTAATCATGCATGTCGTGATTGAATTAACATTACTTTTTTTTTAAATTGGATGTGAGTGGGATTCAGAAAATGTTCTCTTAAAATACTTTTGAAGTTCTTAACTAATCATAATTACTTTAACTAATTCACAAATAGTTTAATAATTCTTAACCGGTTCCTTAAAATATAATTTTTATAAATTTAATTGTACCAATTCATTTAAATCTTATATATATATATATATATATATATATAAAGTTAAAAGTAATGAAATTCACACCATTTTATCTTTTTTTGGAATACATTTTCCTTCTTGCTTATTCTCTCTTTGTTAAACATTCTTCTAATTATTATCACTCTTTTAATTTTTCTTAGAATAATAATTTTTTTAAAGTTTATCTTAAGAAGTTAAAAAAGAATTATTTCTTTAACATATAAATCAAATTAAAAAATGTACTACTTACTCTGTACTTGTTCAATTTAGTTTATTTTAAAAAATATTTATTTTTTTGTAATTTTTAAAAATTAATTTTTTCCTTGCATTTAATGTCTAATGAACGTGAACATAATTAAAATTAAAGTGATGACTAATATGAGTTAATGTATTATACAACTCATGGATAAGTTAACAAAATACCCCACTAAAGCATATTTTGAAAGTTTTGATATTTATATTTTAATCGTTTAAAAATTTTGTAAGTTAAAAATATCAAAATATTAGATATTTAAAATAGGTCATTTGAAGTATTTTTTGAAAGTAAATTTAAAAAAAAAAAAACCTAATTGTAAGAATTTTGAATATGAATTTTATTCTCATTCACATGAAATCCAACCTTATTATCTCAAAATCACTATCTTTTATTTTTATTTATGAATCTATTTTGTTTATTTTGTTTGTGCTTCTAATAGTTAGTTTAATAAATTCAATGGTTACAGTTGAAGTTTAGAGTTAAAAGGCTAAATGGATTTTTAAATTAAGATATCAAATGAAATCATGTAATTCTTGTTTAGAATAGTAGTATTTTATTCAATTTCTCTTTATCCTTCTTGAATATCACTTGTAACACTTGATTTTATCTTCCTAAATAGTATATAAACTTATTTCTCAAATCTAACAACTCAAATAATCATACTTTATTTACTTATCATATTTTGAATTGTAATATTTGTAAGTGGAAACAATTAAATTTATAATCATCATATACACATCTTAATTCTCTTAGTAATGAACAACTTGACTAAATCAAAACAAAAGTAATGACTAAAAAAATATGATTGATCGCTAAGAAATATAGAAAAATCATTTACTGTAAGCTTAAGCCACACAATATTTACTTAAGCGAATATAGGTACTTATTTGAAATTTTAGTTAAACTTAAACAATATTGTATTAGCTTAAATCAATATGACGTAATGGTAACTATATTTGTACCTAATAATTTATTTAAGTTTCACGTAAAGTAAAAAGTATTTGTTTAAGCTAAATTTATACAGTAATTACCATATATATTTTATCAATTTTTGGTTAAATTATTCTTTTTCACTTAAGCTAAAAATGCAGAAAACCTTAATCAAATAACATACTTTAGAGGATTGTTAAAAAGACATTAAATAAACTATTTTGCTTAGAAATATTATTTTTTACAAGAAACATTTTATGTTATATTTTAAATTTGTTTAAGCAAAACTTTATTCACTTAAGCGATTTTTTTTATTTTATTTATTTATTAAACTTAAGCTTATAAATGCTTATGTGAAATTGTCTTAGGTTAAACGTGCTAACTTATTTATACTTCACTTAGTTTAAATGTGCTAAATCCTTATAACTTTAGCCCAAAATTAAAATATAAATAATATAAAAATGATGAAATTATTCTCAAGATATGTATAGTCTACTAATTTTTTTAAAATAATTTTTATAATTTAAATTATTTTAACAAAGTCTTATAATTTTAAATTTTTTAAATGGGTCATTTCTTTTTAATAGTTCAATACCTTTTACTGCATTAAAGGAAATCATTTGAAAGCTCAATAAATAAAACCGTAACTACTATTCAATTAAATATATTATTTATCAAATAGATCTACATAATTTGTTTAATTTTTCAAATAACTCTCTATAAAGTTTTCAATTATTATGAAGTAAGGACCTATTTACTTTTAAAATACCACAAAGATTTTATTAAATCTTTCTAAAGTAAAAAAAACTCGTTTAAAAATATAAAAATTATAAGAATATAAAGAATAGTTTACATATTCTTTTTTCACACTTGCATACGACGCCGAAGCGTAACATTCATTTATTTGTTTATTTTTTATAATTTATATTTTCCAGCCGCATCAGGGGTTGATATTTTACGAAAACATAAACCATCATATTATATTGAACTTAGAAAAAGTTAACGAAGCCGTCTTAGCTCAGCCGGTAGAGCGCATGGCTTTTAACCATGTGGTCGTGGGTTCGATTCCCACAGACGGCGCGTGTTTTATTTTTCAAGTATTTATTTATTAAAGCTTATAGGTTCCTGAGTGCGAAGGATGCTATTACATTATATGCAGTTATTTTATTCTTTGTTTTCGCCTTTATTATATATCATCAAAGTGGGATAAGTGTGTGTGTGTTTTAATATAAAATGACAAAAAAAAAATCATGTTATGATTTAACTAATTTAAAAAATGATTCTTTTTTATAAAAACTCAATTATATAAGAAAGCTAAAATTCAGAGAAAATATTAAATTTTAACATAAAATTTCAAAGTAATTAAATAATTAGAGATTTTAAATTATAAAGGTTAATTCTCCAAAGCAATGAAATTATGTACGTTAGAAAAATAAATATATATAATAGCAGATTTTTTTATTATATAAAGATGGGTAAAAGGTATTTTGGCTTGGAGGCGAACGGGGAGAAAAAAAGTCAAGAGTATTCCGTTCAAAATCTCTTCAAGTAAATTTCCTATTCGAAGGCCACGGGCAAGAATTTTCATAAACTTTACAACGTCATAAAGGCTTGGATTGGTACTTAAAAATTATTGTGCATGAACCTAAGGCACGAAAAATCAGCCCTAAAAAACAATATAAACGAAGCTCTCAATTTTATGATTAAGTAAAATTATTAACACTTTAGAAAAATGGGTTTCTTGGTCAGCCTCACTTGGGGATCTAGCTAGTGATAAGAAAGAAAATGTTAATCCTGTTGAAGGAGGAAGCGGTGCAATTAAGAAAGTGGAGGGGACAAAGGCAAAGAGAATAACCTAATAGCCGCAAAGATTGACGTGTAGGGGATTATGATTCAGCCGAAAGCATATCACATAGCATTCATTTTCAGCCATTAACTCATTCCCCACAAAATAGGGCATGTTTATTCATTATTGCATTTCTTAAGTCGCATGTCGCCTAGTGCCCTCTTATCCCACGCTTGCATATTCCATGCTTCAATCTTCAAACTCTCCCAATTCCTCAACTCCGTAGGAAGCTTCAATTGCCACTATCATTATCCCTCCGTCAATATTCACTTGTACTTATCTTTGATTACTCAAATCAATTAAAGGGTCTAAACTAGGACTCTATGGAAAAGTTCTTCTAGTTAAGTTAAAATTATATACTGAATTGAATATTATTAATGGAGTGTTTAGTTTAGCTTAAATCACTCTAGAGGCATATTAATTTATTTTTCTAAAACAAACCTTTAAAAAGTTGAGAGAGAAACGATTAATTATTTGTTCAAACAATCTAAACTAATTATCATTTGCTCCTTTTTCTCATTCTTCTTGCACTAGTTTGATAAAAGGGTTTATGAATATCGAGTGAGAGTAATTAAGAAAGAAAAAAATGCAAGTAGCAACAAGTAAATCAAACTCTTGTGTTGAGTGATCCTTTTACTTAGGAGGTATAGTTAGTATTGTACTAAGTAAGTCATGGTTAACAATATTAACTATATAATTGACTCAATTACGTCTGAGTTATAGGAATATAATAAACGATGTCTACTAGACTCAATTAATGACATAATTACACGTGACATTATACTACTTAATCACCGCATAAACTAATTCATTCCCTTATAGCCTCTATAAATTAGGGCGAGAGAAACTTTCACTCTCAATTTAAATACAAGTGTAAGGAATAGAAAAAGAAAATAAAAAAATATGTAAGTATATTTTTCTTTGGAAGGTACATATGTAAAATTCATTTTATAGGTTGCATTATTTTCCTACGCAAAGTGTAGATCAAGTTGAAAGTGTTTGCAAGTATGGGGAATTTGACCAATATCATACTGATTTGCATATATATATAGAGGTTGTCATAGTTTAGCATGATAAATTTTAATTAGATGGGTGTCTCTGAATTATAAAATGTACATATTTTAATATGGATCATTTATTTATAATTAATAGTGTAAAACTTTTCATCATTAAATTTCTTGATTTTTTTTATTTAAAAATTTTTTACCTTAGAAAAATATTCTCGTTTTTATTAACAAAGCAAGGATAAACATAATTAAATGGAGTTCAAAATATACTCTAATTTATTATACAAGTCAAATAAATATCAAAATATACAACAACCCTTTAAGCAATAAAAACGATTGAAAATGATATGTCACTTTATTAGTTAAAAGCATTTTACATTAACAGTTATAAGGTACCTAGGAAACTAATAAATAAATATATAGTGGAGAGTTATGCTTTATTTGCCCAAAGAATTTTATCATAACTATCTTCAAAAAAAATTATCAAATGACCAAATACAATTTAATAAATGTAAAGCATAATTCTACAGTCTGCACTTTTTTAAAATTAAAAATTAAAAATTAAATAGTCGATATAATTATGCTCGTATAAAAACAACCTCTCCTTAAAATGGTTTTGTTAATATATTTAACATTATTTCAAACTCATGAGAATTTGAATACACTATTTGTCGTGTATATTTCTGGTTTCAAATTTTAATTAATAAATAACTCATTTATATTATGAGAGTATCTGGTGTGTAGACTCAAAGGAATGAAATATTCTCATTTATTTTGGATTAAAGATAAATAAATTTATCAATAAATATTTATAATAATAAATAAATAAATAAATAATTACATAAACTATCCTTTCATAAGTTATAATTGATGTATATATACTTTAACTTTTTTTAGTTATTTTTAACATTTTTAAAAGTTAAACTGCATAATTTGATTTTTACTTATAATAAAATTTTATTTTGATTTATTTTCCTCCTTACTCTTTCTTCTATGAATGCTCATAAAAAAGTTTATAAAAATTAATTATTTCTCAGTTATTCTAATATTTTTAGTAAAATAAAAACTAAACCACTTTTATTAAATATATACGGTGGTATGTATATATTTTTTTTAAAAAAAACATAACAATCAGTATGTTATTTTCTTTCCAGTTCTAACATTTAGTTTTTTTTCTCTTTATTTTATTTTTGTAAGGAATTATTAATTAAAAGAGTTTTAGCAGTTCTTACTATAAGGCACATTATAAATTTTTTATTTTTTTTAATAATGAGAGTTAATAAGAACTTAAATTAAAATTAACAAAAATATATATTGAGAGTGAGATTAGGTTCAATAATATTAAATGGTTGTAAAATTGTCATGTTATAATTTTTTTAAAATAAAAAATAACTAATTTTAACTAATTTTATTAATTTGTATAATTTAATTCAAAATATATCATAAAAATATCAAATACTATATATCTATCTATTGATTCAGCTGGTACCGATTAAAAATTTACCAACATATGTTATTTTATTATATAGAATAAAAAATATCAATAAAATATTAAGTACTAATTAATAATATAAAAGGTCAATTAAATTGTGTTGCAGTTTAGCTTAATTTAAATCTGAAGAAATGAGATAAGAAAGAGGGTTAAGATCTAGGATATTCATGCTGAAAACTTAAATTATTAGATCAAGGCATGTTATGTAGACCTTCTGTCGAGGAATGGTAATGGGTAAGGTATGGGTAAGGTACTATAGTACCCATTCCTATACCTGCGTTTTAAAAAAATATCTGTATTCAGCCCCATACCCGCGTGGGTATAAACATTAATCTCCGTACTCGTACCCTCTGGGTACCCGCATACCCATCTTCTATCCATTACCCGCGCTTGTTTGAGAAAAAAATATTTATAAAGAAAAATATGTTTATATAACTTCACATACATAGCATAATAATATAAAAATTCAGTATGTAGTTGTCGAATAAGGTACAAACATAGATAAAAAAACAAATATTCAAAGATTATAAATGTTAAATGTATCTTAATATAATAATTTTCTAAACTAAAATTCTTAGAAACAATAAACAAAATTAAAGACACAAGTTATTTGTCAGTGATAACCCTATCATGTGTGAGATTTGATCGATTGGTAATGTCAGAGTGACAATGAAATAGATCTGTACAATAGTTGTCTCTTCGTGTGGGATCACTTGGTGAACTCTTATGACGACATTGACAACTAACTCTAATGAATAACGTTTCATAGTTGTTAGGTTTTAATGAGACAGACATTGAGAATAAGAATAGAGTTAGAGTAGAGAAGTTCAATACTAACAACATAAAGTGGATACATAAAATATTTTTTTTAACTTTTGAATTTGAAATTGTAAGAAAAATAATATATTTAATTAAAATAATATAATATAATAATATATATATATATATTAATACTAGTATTTTTAACTCATACTATACGAAAGTATTTTATAAAAAATATAAAGTTTTGAAAAATTATTTTAATGAATTAAATATTTATAATGTATATAAATTTTAAAAGAAAGAATTTGAATAAAAGATAAATAGTTACAATAAAATTTTATAATAAAAAAATATACATGTATATTAAAAAATTATACTTTTTTATCTGAAAAAAATTAACAAATAAAAATTAACAATAATTTTTTATATTTATATCTTTTCAAAAACTTCTTTGAACGTAAATAAATAGTAAAAATAATATTATTTAGATTCAATAGATTAAACATCAATATGATTTTATTAACAAAAATATTTGTGTAAAAAATATTTTATGTGTGTCATATATAAATAATATTTTAAAAAAGTCAATCTTATATTAACTATGTAATTATTAAATTGTATTAGCCTAATTAAATTATATAAAATAGTAAATAAATTTTTCTATTAAAAATATAAACCAAAATAAATTTTTTGGTTTACTTTATTATTAAATATATTTTTATATTAATCTTATGTAACTTCACATAAGTAATATAATAATACAAAAATTTAATGCATAATTGTAGAATAAAGTTCAAGCATATATATATATATATATGCGAGTATGGGGCGGGGTGGGTACTTAGACGGGGTGGGTACTTAGATACCCATACCTGCACCCATTCCCATAAAATTTTGTGAGTTTTCACCCACACCTATACCTGTATCCCTATAGAGAGTAAATACCCTACCCATTGTAGTTAAATTTTGCGGGTGCTCATCGAGTACTTTACCCATTGTCATCCCTACTTCTGTCTTTGGCTTTTAGATTAGTCACGTATAAATTCGTTTCTTTAGCTTTTTACATAGAAAGTATGGATAAATCTTCTTTAAAATGAGTTTATTAATAAGGAAAAATATTAATTTAACTTAAAATATATAATAATATTAATTGATAAAATTTAAGGACAAATGTGCTTTTATTTTATAAAAATTTATTTTAAATGAGTTTTTTTAAAGGTCTAAATAAATGAGTTTATTTGGTTTAAATAACTGGTCCCATCTTAGGTGTTATTTTAACATCAACAAGTTATTTTATTGATTTTCTGACAATGACGATGCATAAGATTGCGTTAGGTCAGTTTGACCAAATACAAACTAGCATTTGAAATGAGTTTTTCTTCCTGCACAAAAATATTCATTTGAATTCATTAAGATTATTTGAAAATATTTTTAAATTTTTAAGTACGTTCTGATTTTGATGTATTATGTATATTAAATTTATTTAAAGTTTTTGAAATAAAATAATTTTTATAAAAATTATAAAACATTATTATAATACAATATAACTCCAATAAATATATCGCCAGCTTGTGATGGCACTGGACCTGAAATAGAATTTCTTAACAAAAGAATGATCTACGCGTTTGAGAAGGGCGCCTCATATTTGATATATGTAATTAGAAAAATTCTAGCAATATAATTTTTCTAATACATTATAAAATTTATTAAAATTAAATAAATATTATTTATATATGAGATAATTTTCTCACACTATTATAATTTTAAAAATCTTATAAACTTTTTATTTAACTTATATTTAACAAATTATAATTTATTATTTTACTAATAATTAAATATAAATTAATTAAAAGACTCAAATTAAATATAAAATTTTTTAAATTTACACTCGCTTACTTATATATATATATATATATATATATATATATAATAAAAACGTAATGAATTCCAGTCACTTAGACACATCACATCGATACAGTTTCACCATCTCTTACATACGAAATTAAAAATTGAACGCTGCTACTACTGACACTTCTACCAATAAAGAAATATGAGTTTAACTTAAGTGTAGGAAACATTATTTGAATTATACTAATGATGGATTGAAAAACGTTACAGCACAATCCCATTGCATGCATTAATGTCTAGATGGAAAAAATAAACATAAAAATAAAAAACCTTATGTTCAATTCTTGTCATGAGAACCACTCCCTTCAAAATAACAAGAACCACTCGAACCAAAATATTCTCTTCCCTTGGGAGCACTCGTGCCATCTCCACCCTGCGGTTGATGATCATGCACACCCACATAAGCTGTCGATGATGAAAACAATGTTGAAGAAGTTGAATCGAGAAATGGATCATTGTGATAATGATGAAGGCCCGAAGCAACCCGTTGTAGATCATTATCATCACTACTCCTTAGCAGCTGCGCGTACTGCATTAGGTTCGGGAACCCTTCTGATGATGATGATAGTAATGGAGACGGTGGAAGAGGTTGATAAACCTGTTCTGGTAGTAGTGATGCAGGAGATGCAAGAGCTGAAGAAACATTATTATTATTAGTAGTAGGAGGAGAAGCAACAGCCGTAGCAATAGTAGCATTAACAGTAGCAGTTGTAGCAGTGAGACATGGTGATGTTGAAGTGAGAAGAACGTGTTCTGGAAAATTGAGCTTGGCTTTTGATCCTTTGAACTTCAAGGCAGCAACATCATATGCAGCAGCTGCAGCCTCTGCCGTGTCAAATGTGCCAAGCCACACTCTAGCTGCTTTTTTAGGGTCACGAATTTCTGCAGCCCATTTGCCCCATGGTCTCTGCCTAACACCTCTATAGTGTCTCTTTCGAGCAATATTTCCTTGGAATAATAATCATTAATAATGCAAAGTTAGGCAGCCATTTTGGTCCAACTTGTCATTTATGAAAAAACATCAACTAGCTAACCTACCATTGGAAAATTAATGCACATTGAAAATATGTACTACAGAACAAGAAGTTGCAACTATCAACTATCAATGTCATAGGGTGCGTAGCATAATACAAATCTAAGATGGAACAAATAACGATAATATTTAAAGCTAGATAATTAAGGGAGTGTCATTTCAACTGATCTGGTTCGGCATGTATATCATGGTAATTAGGCATATTTTACATGTGCAACAAACCAACAACAAGCTTCAAATTTTTTTTAACCAAAGTAAAAAACAGATGTACCAATTTACTTTTTTTCTTTATTTTCAACTAGAGATTGAGCTAGCTAATTGCACCCGAGTTTGTAGTAAAAATAATTTCATGAATACTTTGAAAACGCGCATAAATAAGCAGATCTTTATTGTGGATCTCTATATTAGTGGAATAAATTATATATTTTCAATTATAAAAAAAAAAGATTGATCCTGAATGATAATTATTGATATATAAATTAATGATGACATAATTGAAAAAAGTAAGTACAAGAACCTGGTAAACTTACCTTGATTTAAAGGCTGCTGAGATGGGTCCTGCATCTCAATCAAACCAGAAGTGCTTACTTGCCCATATCGTAGTATTGGTGTAGAGGGGGTGCTATCATCATTAGTATTGATTGGATGAATAACGAGGGGTGGTGAAGCTTCTTCTCCTTGGCTCTTAGATGGTGATTGATGAACAGAAAATTTGAAAATTTCCCTTTTCTCCCTTGATGCATGATTAGAAGGGAGAGGTCTCTTCCCATGCCTTCGATCCACCTTGTTCAACTCTTGGGAAAGATTCTTCTAGTCTTATATTACTATGAATACAATAAAGTAGTTTCTTCTTTCTTTCTTTCTCTGAATAAGCTTGTTGATGACCTTGTAGCTACATATATGCCTCCATATAAAGCAGATCCAAAATTTTTTTTAAAGAGAAGAGTGATTGAAGATGAACGAAACCAAGATCAAAAGAAGGGACAATACTATTGTCATCACCTTTTAAAATTAGAGAGATTTGACAGAAATAAAATAAAAAAGAAATATTCACTAGGGAAGGAAAAGGAAAAGATAGCCTTGCTTGTTGCTTTATAATCGCGTTCTATTTGTCCGTTGAAAATGAAAAAAAAAAAAAAAAGGGTTCATAATTGTTGTAACTCTCAATTTACTTTTAGTAATAAAATAATTTTCTTTTCTAAATTCAAAACAAGAAAGTTTGAAAATTAACAAAAAAGAGTAATCAATTTCTTAAAATAATATTAGGCCAGTGCAGGGATGTACACATTTACAATTTGAGGTATAATTTAAATTTTTAAGAGATACTTTAAATAAACAATCATAATTTTTTTTAAAAAAATGTCATTTTTAAGATTAAAGATTTTATTTCTAATTTTGAAGACATTTACAAATAGATCAAATTATATTTTATTACTGTTTTATTTTTTAACATAAAAATATTAGTAAATATTAAATTAATTAATACAATTTTATTCAAAGTTTATAAAAAATTAAATAAATCACAAATTAACTAATGAATCAAGTATAACATTCAAATTTTTTAATCAAGTCAATCTTAAATTCTAAATTTAGTCTATTTAATAAATGAGTCAAACTTAGGTATTATTAATTTTTCATAGGTTAAGCTTGAATTTGTCAGGAAATATCTATAATTATAAACTTGAAATTTAAACAATAGGTATACATCACTCACAGTTTACATTTTATTTTCTACATAATTTCATCTTTGGTTTAAATTTTTTTAAAATAAAAAACTTCTTAAATGTTTGGTTGACAGTCAAGAATCTACCATTCCTCTTAGCTCCTCTAGAAGGATAAAACAAATTTTTTTTTTCTTTTCCATGTTTGTTGAAGTTGATAACCATGAATACTTTCCTTCTGCGTTAAATCACTTGAGCAAGATTAAAGCTCTTATTTGCTATATTTTCCCTCTACATGAGTTGATGAAAACTCATGGATTGTGCTACGAGATACCTTGTATAAAAAGTTTTATAATAAGTTTTTAAGGCATTATAAGCATCTATGCGGTGATAAAAGATGATTTTATAGGTTTCTTTTATTTTTATGTTTTTATATTTTATTTATTTTTTATCTAAGGCTAGGTTACTACAACAAGAAATATAGCAATGTTATGATAGAAACGAACATACGAATTGCTTTAACTTTACTCTGGAGAGTTTGTCCACTAATAAAGCAAAGTGCTACATTTTTTAGCTCCTACATGTTTATAAAAAGATTAGACTTTCTTGGAATTTCTTTTTAAACTTGTATATTTAAATAATACTGATTTCCAATTCAATTATAAAAATGTAATATTTGAAAAGTATATTTAAATATTTCAAGTTTTATAATATAAACTTTTGTTACTATCATGGTCTCTTAAAAGACTTAACTCACCAAGTTTAACGTGATAAACACATTATTATTATTATTATTATTATTATTATTATTATTATTATTATTATTATTATTCTCTCTACATCCTTATAACCTCTTTCAAAATATTGTTTCAATAGTTTTATATCATTCAGTGTATCATCAACTTCAAGATCATCAATAAAAGTTTATCAGCCAAATCTTCAACAAGTAAGATCTATCTTAATTTATGTTTATTTGTTTGCATTATTTTTAATTTTATATGCATTTCGATGTGAATGACCCTAGTGGTATAAGAGCCTTCGAATGATAAAAATTTTAAGAGGGGAGTAGTGGTATAGTGGTATAAACCATGAATCAAACTTTTTATTCATTAAAACAAGCTATAAAAGAATTTAGAAGGCAGCTCAAACATGAAGAAGACTTATTAAATTTTTCTATCAATCTTTCATTAGAACAACTTAAGGAAATATTTGAAATTCAAGATACACTGTACTTTGTTATTCAAGAACTAAAGATAAGATTAAGTGTTTTAATTTCCTGATGAATTATACTTATTACTATCTTAAAAGATCAAAAAATTATTTTGAAAACATATTAAAAAGGGAACATAGAGAATTAGTGGAAGATCTTAATCAGTTAGATTCCAGTATAATAAGATATAAATTAAATTATATAAAAATTTTAAAATTTATAATAAGTGACATAAAATCGGATTTAGAAAAATTAATTGCTTAAAATGACAAAGTTATACCAAGAAAAATTAAAAGATACAAAAACTTTAAAGAAACTATTAGAACAAACAAAACTTAGATTTAAAAATGCAATTACTTATGAAGATATGGAACTTTGTTTCTGGAGAATTTATTTAATAAAACAATCATTAAAAACTGTTAAAACTGAGTTAGAAGTTCTTATAACTTAATCTATTTTATTAATTTGAAGTTCTCAACTTAGAAGAATTTGATAAAGTGTTCTTAGTAAAGAACTCAGGTTAGAGTCTAAAATCCTTTATAAAGTAACTGTGAGAGCAGCTTAGACGTTGGTCAGCCAAAAGTAGTCCCGGTGGTAAGTTCTAAAGAGAGAGGCAGTGAAACCGTTAGTCAGCTAGGTGGTCCCATCGCTCAGTAAAGGAAAAATAAAACTCTAAAATGGCGAATTTATTAAAAACATTAAGTTAGATTAATCTAGGAAAAGAAAGTCAAATTACTAAAAGAACATTAAGTGATAATGAAGCTTCAACCAGTGATAACAGTAATAAACATCAACAAATAACCATAGAAGAAATAGAACAATCTTTACAAAATTGGTCAATTCCTATGATAAAAGAAAAAGAAGTATATAAACGAAAAACTTTTTGGAATATTTTTAACACTGAACAAATACATAAAATGGAATATGATATACCAGGAACAAAAGGAAAACAAGAAATTCAGTTACTTGAGAATGAAGTATTACAAAAACATAAAAGAGATGGATTTAATTTTATTCATGTAGGATTAATACAACTAGCAGTTGTAGCAAATTTTAGAATAGGAATAAACCTTCCTATCTTAATAGTATTAAGAGATATGAAATTTAAACAAATAAATGATTCCATAATAGCGGTATTAAAATCAAATTTACATGATGGACCAGCCTTTTTTAATTGTTATCCAAATATACCAATGAGTTTAAATTGTGATAAAACTTCAAAAGCTTTAAAAATTTTTATCAACATACCCGATAATATAGTAGATGAGTCTTATCACCCTTTTCATTTAATATACCGTATCTATTACAAAGTTACTAAAATAGATTATGACTATCAATGTAAAAGAGTTAGTAATAAGGGAGAAACAATAATAATTCAAGCCAACTTAAATAAAAGTTTAGTACAAACTCCTAAAAAATTATTACATCATGAATTAACTTTTCCTGAAGAATGGGAATTAGATAATCCTCAAGAAGAAGAAAAAATTAAAAATACAAATATAAAAGAAATAATACAAGAACCTAATAGTACAAGTTTTAGATTAAGAATGAATAGATCTTCTTCAGTAAACTTTAGAAATCTCCATATAATAAGAGAACCTTCTAGACACTCAATAGATGGATCTAATATATCTGCAAAATTAAAAGGAATAGACAATATTAGTCAACCAAAAATATCTATACCAATTTATGAAAATCAGTCTCACAATTATAGTCTGACTCCTTCCCAAGTACTAAACACTATTACAAAATGCGAAGAATTTGAAATAGATAAAAATTGGATAAAAGAAGACATAGATGCAGTCTAAAATAAAGAAATAAAAACATGGTTCTTTAATAATTTTGATGAAGAAAAAAGAACTAAAATAAGAACTGAATTTTATAATTATCTAAAAAATTTACAAATTAATACTTATTTTTTCTCGTGGCTAAATCAATACTGTAACAAAAATAATATAGAATGTCCTTATTATACTATGAATCCTTTAAACAAAAATACTAAAACTTGGAAAGTCAATAGTGGTAAAATCATAGAATCAGAATATCCACCCTTAGAAACAATAACAATAACTATAGAAAATGAAGAAGTTTATGCGAGTCCTTATAAAAAGATCGATAATTTAAGTAATAATTTAGAAAAGAAAGATATAGATAAAGTACATCAACAGCTTAATTACTCAAATACAATTTTAGATACCATGTCAAAACAGTTAGAAAGAATAGAAAATAAACCAGAAAGTTCTAGTAGTTCAAGAATTCCAACTTACTTAGAAAAACCATTAACCAAACCTATGGAATTATCTAAAGCTACTATTGAAGAATTCCAAAAGAAAAAAGGAATTGAACTAGATGTGAAAAAATTAAAAGAGAGACTAGCTAGTTTACAAATTAACAAAATAATAAATACTATAGACTCTACATCAGAATTAAATAAAATAAGTTTCAAAAATAATTATCCAAAGATAAAAACCTTATTATAATAGACCCTCATTACCAGATGTTTTATTAGAACAAAGACCAAATTTAGTTCAAAATTCTTATGGAGGTTCTGACGTAGTTGAATGGAACATTGATGGTATGAGTGAACAACAAATTTTAGATTTAACTAATCAAATGTTAATGGCGGTACAAGCTTATAAAATAAAAGGATTAAATGAACAAGCTGCTGTTGAAATTATAATACAAGGGTTTACTGGACAGTTAAGAGGATGGTGGGATAATATGCTTAGCGAAACAGAAAAAACTATAATTAAAACTCATGTCAAACAAGAGAATAATGAACCAGATTCAATAATAACTTTAATATTTTCTATTACTCAATCCTTTATAGGAGATCCTACCCTATTTAGAGAAAGAGTGGGAATACAATTATCAAATTTAAGATGTCCTACAATGACAGATTACCAATGGTATAAGGATATGTTTTTCTCAAAATTAATGTTAAGAGAAGATGCCTCGGCATCGTATTAGAAAGAGAGATTTGTAGAAGCCTTATCAACACTATTCTCTAAGAAAGTATTAGAAAATATAGAACAAAAACAAGGAGGAATTATAAATTATGATTCATTAACTTTTGGACAAATTCATAATATAATAGTAGACACTGGATTAAAAATATGTACTGATCATAAGATACAAAATCAATTACAAAAAGAAAAATTGTTTAATAAAAAAGAGTTGGGAACATTTTGTGAACAATATGGTATAGAAAAAATACAAGCCCCTAGTAGACAGATTAAAAGACAAATAAAGAGTAATAAGAAAAATAAACAAATTTCTGATAATAATAAACAAAACAATTCAACTAAGAAAAGATCAAATAGATTTCATAAGCAGAATCCTACAAATGCTAAACCTTTTCGAAATAATAATAATAATAAATATAAAATAGTATGTTGGAAATGTGGTCGTTATGGCCATAAAGCTGATACATGTAGATTAGAAAAGAAAATAAATACAATAGAAGATGAAACCTTAAAAACAAGATTAATGAAAATTCTAATACAATCAGAACCTGAAGAATCAGAGAGAGAAAAAACAGACGAAGAAAATACTCTAGATAATGAAATTTATCAATTAGATACAAGTTCAGAAGAATCAGATGAAGAGAATTATTGTTTAGGACCAGAACTATGCAATTGTTATAATTGTCAAACTCCTCAAATAAATGTTATAACCAAAGAACAAACTTATACTTTGATAGAAATAATAGAAAAACTAGAAGATGGACCATTAAGAAATAATTTTATTAAAAAATTAAATGATTTAGTAACCAAAATAGAAGAAAATAGAAACGTAGAAGTAAAACCTTTAGAAATCAAAGATGTTTTTAAAATGTTTAAACAACCACAAGTAACTATAAAAGATTTACAAGAAGAAATTAAAATATTAAAAAGAGAAATCGAAAAATTAAAACAAAATCAATCTATTTTAGAATTTAAATTAATAGAATTAGAAGGGAAAAACCTAATAGAAAAACAATGACAAACATCTGAACTAAAAATAGATCAAGAAATTTTTAATTTAGATCTTTTAGCACTTTTAACAGTATATAAATGGTATTGTAAAATAACTTTGATAGTTAAACAAGATAAGTTTGAACTAATAGCATTAATAGATTCAGGAGCAGATGTAAATTGTATTCAAGAAGGAATAATTCTTACAGAATATTACGAAAAGACAGCTGAAAGAGTTTCAAGTGCAAATGGAACTAAAATGGATATTCAATATAAATTATCTTACGAAAAAATTTGTACTAACAAAACATGTTTAACTACTTCATTTGTATTAATAAAGAATATGACAAATCAAATGATATTAGGAACCCCATTTTTAACACTTTTATATCCATTTAGTATTAATGATAAAGGAATAGTTAGTAATGCTATACCAAGAAAAACTATTGAATTTAAATTCTTACAAACACCTAGAATAAAAGAATTAAACCAACTTCAAGAAAAAAGTATATCCGAAATAAACATAATACAAAGAAAACAAAATCAGATAAAATTGTTAAATGAAGAAATCAGTTATAAAAAAATAGAACAACAATTAAAGACTACTAAAATACAAAATTTTATAAAAAATTTTGAAACAAAATTGAAAAAGAAATATGCGATACTAATCCAATAGTCTTCCATAATAGAAAGAAATATGAAATTTCTTTACCATATGAAGATAATTTTGATGAAACAAAAATTCCTACTAAGGCCAAACCTATTCAAATGAATCAAGAACAATTACAATACTGTAAACAAGAGTTAACAGAATATTTAAATAAAGGATTAATTAGAAATTCAAAATCTCCTTGGAGTTGCACAAGGTTTTATGTTAATAAGGCATCTGAGTAAGAAAGAGGAGCTCCCAGGTTAGTAATAAACTGTAAACCTTTAAATAAAGTATTAAAATGGATTAGGTATCCTATTCCAAATAAATAAGATTTAATTAAAAGACTGATACATGCTAAAATATTTTCAAATTTTGATATGAAATCAGGATATTATCAAATTTCTGTAAAAGAAGAAGATAGATACAAAACAGCTTTTGTAGTTCCTTTTGGACATTACGTATGGAATGTAATGCCACAAGGTTTAAAAAATGCTCCTAGTGAATTTCAAGAAATAATGAATAATATTTTTTTATCCTTACATGAACTTTTCAATAGTATATTTAGATGATGTCTTAATATTTTCTAAAAACATAACTGAACATATAAACCATTTAAATAAATTTATAGAATTAATAAAACAAAATGGATTGGTTGTATCAACAAAGAAAATGAAAATATTTCAAGAAAAAGTAAGATTTTTGGATTTGAAATATATCAAGGTAGTATAACTCCTATACAAAGATCTATTGAATTTGCTGATAAATTTCCAGATCAAATAAAAGATAAAAATCAATTACAAAGATTTTTAGAATGTCTCAATTATGTATCTGATTTTATTCCTAATATAAGAACCATATGTGCACCATTATATAAAAGATTAAGAAAAAATCCTCCAGAATAGAATGAAGAAATGACAGAAATAGTCAAAAAAGTAAAAGTTATTGTAAAAACTTTACCATGTTTAGGTATTCCAAATCTTAATTCAAAACTCATAGTTGAAACTGACGCCTCTGAATTAGGATATGGAGGAATATTAAAACAAGTTTTACCAAACTCTAAATCTGAACAGATTATCAGATATTATTCTGGTGTATGGCACCCAGCTCAACAAAAATATTCTACAGTCAAAAAAGAAATTTTAGCTATAGTATTATGTTTACAAAAATTTCAAGATGACCTTTTTAATAAAACCTTTTTAATAAGAACTAACTGTAAATCAGCCCCATCAGTTTTACAGAAAGATGTTAAGAATTTAGTATCTAAACATATCTTTGCAAGATGGCAAGCATTATTATCTAATTTTGATTTTACAATAGAACATATCAGAGGAGATAAAAATTATTTGCCTGACTATCTTTCTAGAGAATTTTTGCAGGACAAAAATGTCTAAGATGACCAGTGCAAACTATGTCAAAAAGAAGGAAGAACCTCCTTCACCATCAACACCTTCAAAAATAGATAAAGGGAAGTCTCCCATGACAGCCTTACAAATATTACAAAGTTCTTCAAAACCCATTACACATTCAGAAATAAACACACCCCGAGTTCTTACCAATCTTGGGAAACCAACTTTTACAAAATCACAAATTTCAAAACCTTCTCCAGAATCAAAATATTTTGACAAACCAGAGTATATACCAATATTACCAATTGAGCCAGAATGGTTCTCATTACCAAGACATGAAATAGCCTCAAAAATATTCCCAAAAGAGTGTCACTTTATCCCCTCTTCTTCACAACAAAGAAGAGAGTTCTATGAACTAATACTAATTGATACAAATTCAATCGAACTAACTCATCAACGAGATAGTTCAGACAATATCAGCTTTTCAAAAATGAAAATTATTAATATTATCAGCTTACAAGATTGGGGCCAACCTTTGGTCTCTTACAAGAAATTTACAATAGATTACCAACCTTCACAATATAATTATTTTGATTATGTACAAGGTTGGACAAATATCTTACACTTGAGACCCGCAAATCATTCATGGTTTTTGTGGTTTCAAAAAGGAATCTCATTAAAATTTCCCAAATGGTTTCATTTCTGGTTCCATGATTTTGGACCTGTACTTGAAATATTACCAGTAGAAGCAAAAGCCTCTTACCAATATTTTACCCATAATACAAATTTTATTCCAGAATTTCAACTTATTTCCTTCTTTGCAAGTTTTGGAGTATCCTGGATCATGTCCTAGGAATATACTTCAGCAAAATTGAATGAACAAATGTCTATACAAATCCTTTCAAGGAATGTAAAAGTAAAATGGTGGCCTAAGTTTAACCTTGAACTACTCTGTCAAAATACAATAGCTTAATGGTTACAAAGTCAGGGCCGTTTCCCAAAAAATACCAATATAGACAAAATACAAGCCTTCTTAGCTCAAAAGAGCCAACTAATGGCCCAATTAGCAGCAATAAAGTCTGAGGAAGAATTTAATAATTTATTAGCTACTATCTCTCCCAAAAATTAAGAAGATAAAGATAGAAGTCTAAACTTATTAGAAGATTTCGGATCAGAAGATTTTTTACCAGATAATGAAGATGATTGCTATGGGATAACTCTCCCATTCTCAGAACGATAAAAGCTATGACAAGACTATTAACAAGATAAGACTATCAACTGTAAAGAAGAAAAAGATGATTTGACAAAAGAAGCACGAAGACAAACAAACAAAAATCAGAATTTACAAAAGAAGCATCCAGCTGTAAAAAGACAAGATGATTTGATAAAAGAAGCATTATTAGCCAACAAGAAAAGACCGACAAGACTAAAAGAAGACTGAAAAGACAAAAGCAAACGTGACAAGATTTCAAGCTTATCCTTTCCTCGGCGCCAACGTTTTCCCGCCTAAGGAAAACAATCTACAATAGTAGTAGAAAGGTCTATATAAGAGAAAAAAATTGTAGAGGGAAGATATTCGGAAAAATTCGGAAACACATCCTTGTATTCTCTCTACATCTTTGTAACCTCTTTCAAAATATTGTTTCAATAGTTTTATATCATTCAGTGTATCATCAACTTCAAGATCATCAATAAAAGTTTATCAGCCAAATCTTCAACAAGTAAGATCTATCTTAATTTATGTTTATTTGTTTGCATTATTTTTAATTCTATATGCATTTCGATGTGAATGACCTTAGTGGTATCAGAGCCTTCGAATGATAAAAATTTTAAGAGGGGAGTAGTGGTACAGTGGTATAGTGGTATAAACCATGAATTTAATAATAATAATAATAATAATAATAATAATAATAATAAACATATAGAATTATTATTATTATTATTATTATTATTATATATTATATATTTAATTTCTTATTTTATTTATAAATTTTTAGTTTTGAATAAAATATAATTAATATTTAAGTAATTTCTATTTATTATAACAAAAAGAATTATAACATAATATACTAATATAATAATTAAATAATTAATAATAATAGAATTAAGAATATAAAAATATATTAATATAATATTATTATTTTATTTTTAAATTTTAGTTTGTTTAATTTTGATTGCGTCATATTCCTATTCAAAGACTTAACTATTTTTCAGCTTATTTAAATGTAATAAATATAATAATTTATTATTAAATAAATTTATAATTTAAACACATGCATGAATATTTTTAGTTTGAAATATAATATAATTTCTATTAATTATAAATAATAAAATTATAACATAATATATTAAGATAATAATATAATTAAGAATATAAAAAATATATTAATATAATATTATTATTTTGATTTTTAAATTTTAATACTTTTTTCACTTACATCGTAATGCATAGCAAATAATAATGCATAAAATAATGCATAAAATAAAATAGATCTTACTTGTTGAAAATTCTACTAATAACCTTTTATTGATGATCTTGGAGAACTTTGTTGATACAGATCAAAGAAATTTTTGATATAGGATTTGTAATGAAAGTAGGCAGAGATTGTTCAAAAGAAGTTACAAGGATATGTTTTCTGCGATGATCTTCTTCTTGCAATTTGTTAACCTTATATAGACTTTTTTCTATCACTATTCTAGATTCTTTTCCTTTAGGCGGGAAGACTTTGGCGCCAAGGAAGAGATAAGCTTGAAATCTTGTCATGCTTTCTTTTGTCTTTTCAATCTTCTTTTTATCTTGTCAGTCTTTTCTTGCTTGCCACTAATGCTTCTTTTGTCAATTCTGATTTTTTTTTTGTTTATCTCCGTGTTTCTTTTTGTCAAATCATCTTTTTCTTCTTTACAGCTGGTAGTCTTGTTTTGCTGATAGTCTTGTGTTGTCATAGCCTTTATTGTTTTGAGAATGGGAGAGTTATCCTGTAGCAATCATCTTTATTTTCTTGTAAAAAATCTTCAAATCCGAGGTCTTCTAACAAATTTGGACTTCTACTTTTATCTTCTGAATTTTTTGGAGAAATTGTAACTAGTAAATTATTAAATTCTTCCTCAGATTTTACTACTGCTAATTGGGCCATTAGTTGGCTTTTTTGAGCTAAGAAGGCTTGTGTTTTGTTTATATTGGTATTTTTTGAAAAACGACCCTGATTTTGTAACCATTGGGCTATTCTATTTTGACAGAGTAGCTCAAGATTAAATTTAGGTCACTGTTTTACTTTTATATTCCTTGAAAGGATCTGTATAGACATTTGTTCGTTCAATTTTGCTGAAGTATATTCCCAAAGACATAATCCAGGATACTCCAAAACTTGCAAAGAAGGAAATAAGTTGAAATTCTGGAATAAAATTTGTATTATGGGTAAAATATTGGTAAGAGGCTTTTGTTTCTACTGGTAGAATTTCAAGTACGGGTCTGAAGTCATGGAACCAGAAATGAAACTATTTCGGAAATTTTAATGAGATTCCTTTCCGAAACCACAAAAACCATGAATGATTTGCGGGTCTCAAATATAAGTTATTTGTCCAAGCTTGTACATAGTCAAAATAATTATATTGTGAAGGCTAGTATTCTATTGTAAATTTCTTGTAAGAGACCAAAGGTTGGCCCCAATCTTGTAAGCTAATAATATTAATAATTTTCATTTTTGAAAAACTAATATTGTCTGAACTATCTCGTTGATGAGTTAGTTCAATTGAATTTGTATCAATTAGTATTAGTTCATAGAACTCTTTTCTTTATTGTGAAGAAGAGGGGATGTAATGGTAATCTCTGGGAAATATTTTTGAAGCTATTTCGTGTCTTGGCAGAGAGAACCATTCTTGTTCAATTGGCAATATTGGAATGCATTCTGGTTTATCAAAATAATTAGATTCTGATGGTGATTTTGTAGTTTGTGATTTGGTAGAGATTGGTTTTCCAAGATTAATAAGATTTCTTGGACCACTTATTTCAAGGGGAGTTATAGGTTTTGGAGGACTTTGTAGTATTTGTAAAGCTGTCATAGGAGTTTTTCCTTTGTCTATTTTTGAAGGAGTTGATGGTGAAGGAGGTTCTTCCTTCTTTTTGGTATAATGAGCGCTGGTCATTTTAGACATTTTTGTCCTGCAAAAATTCTCTAGAAAGATAGTCAGGCAAATAATTTTTATCACCTTTTATATGTTCTATTGTAAAATCAAAATTTGATAATAATGCTTGCCATCTTGCAAAAATATGCTTGGATACTAAATTTTTAACATCTTTTTGTAGAACTGATGGGGCTGATTTACAGTCAGTTTTTGTTAAAAAAGTTTTATTAAAAAGGTCATCTTGAAATTTTTGTAAACATAGTACTATAGCTAAAATTTCTTTTTTAACCGTAGAATATTTTTGTTGAGCTGGATGCCATATACCAGAATAATATCTTATAATTTGTTCAGATTTGGAGTTTGGTAAAACTTGCTTTAATATTCCTCCATATCCTAACTCAGAGTCGTCGGTTTCAACTATGAGTTTTGAGTTAGGATTTGGAATACCTAAACATGGTAAAGTTTTTACAATATCTTTTACATTTTTGACTACTTCTGTCATTTCCTTATTCCATTCAGGAAGATTTTTCCTTAATCTTCTATATAATGGTGCACATATAGTTCTTATGTTAGGAATAAAATCGGATACATAATTAAGACATCTTAAAAATCTTTGTAAATGAGTTTTATCTTTTATTTCATCTGGAAATTTATTAGCAAATTCAAGATATCTTTGTATGGGGGTTATACTACCTTGATATATTTCAAATCCTAAAAATCTCACTTTTTCTTGAAATATTTTCATTTTTTTTGTTGATACTACGAGTTCATTTTGTTTTATTAATTCTATAAATTTATTTAAATGATTTATATGTGCAGTTATATTTTTAGAAAATATTAAAACATCATCTAGATATACTATTGAAAAATTCATATAGGGATAAAAAATATTATTCATTATTTCTTGAAATTCACTATGAGCATTTTTTAAACCTTGTGGCATTACATTCCATTCGTAATGTCCAAAAGGAACTACAAAAGCTGTTTTATATCTATCTTCTTCTTTTACAGAGATTTGATAATAACCTGATTTCATATCAAATTTCAAAAATATTTTAGCATGTATTAGTCTTTTAATTACATCTTGTTTATTTGGAATAGGATACCTAATCCATTTTAATACTTTATTTAAGGGCTTATAATTTATTACTAATCTGGGAGCTCCTCTTTCTTGTTCAGATGCTTTATTAACATAAAATCCTGTACAACTCCAAGGAGATTTTGAATTTCTAATTAATCCTTTATCTAAATATTCTTTTAATTCTTGTTTACAGTATTGTAATTGTTCTTGATTCATTTGAATAGGTTTGGGCTTATTAGGAATATTTGTTTCATTAAAATTATCTTCATATGGTAAAGAAATTTCATATTTTTTTCTATTATGAAAAGCTATAGAGTTAGTATCGCATATTTCTTTTTCGATTCTTATTTCAAAATTTTTTATAAGATTTTGTATTTTAGTAGTCTTTAATTGTTGTTCTATTTTTTTATAACTAATTTCCTCATTTAATAATTTTATCTAATTTTGTTTTCTTTGTATTATATTTACTTCGGATATACTTTTTTCTTGAAGTTGATTTAATTCTTTTATTCTAGGTGTTTTTAAAAATTTGAATTTTATAGTTTTTCCAGGTATAGCATTACTAATTATTCCTTTATCATTAATACTAAACAGATATAAAAGTGTTAAAAATGGAGTTCCTAATATTACTTGATTTGTCATATTTTTTATTAATACAAATAAGGTGGTTAAACATATTTTATTAGTACAAATTTTTCCGTAAGATAATTTATATTGAATATCCATTTTAGATCCGTTTGCACTTAATACTTTCTCAGCTGTTTTTTCATAATATTTTGTAGGAATTATTCCTTCTTGAATACAATTTATATCTGCTCCTGAATCTATTAATGCTATTAATTCAAACTTATCTTGTTTAACTATCAAAGTTATTTTGCAATACCATTTATGTACTGTTAATAGTGCTAAAAGGTTTAAATTAAAAATTTCTTGATCTATTTTTTTTTTCAGATGTTTCTCCCTGTTTTTCTATAAGTTTTTTCCTTCTAATTCTATCAGTTTGAATTCTAGGATAGATTGGTTTTGTTTTAATTCTTCTATTTCTCTTTTTAATATTTTAATTTCTTCTTGTAAATCTTTTATAGTTACTTGTGGTTGTTTAAACATTTTAAAAACATCTTTTATTTCTAAAGGTTTTACTTCTAAGTTCTTTTTCTCTTCTTTTTTAGTTACTAAATCATTTAATTTTTTAATAAAATCATTTCTTAATGGTCCATCTTCTAGTTTTTCTATTATTTCTATTAGGGTATAAGTTTGTTCTTTGGTTATAACATTTATTTAGGGAAGTTGACAATTATAACAATTACATAATCCTGGTCCTAGACAATAGTTTTCTTCTTCTGATTCTTCTGAACTTATATCTAATTGGTAGATTTCATTTTCTAGAGTATTTTTTTCGTCTGTTTTTTCTCTATCGGATTCTTCAGGTTCTGATTGTATTAAAATTTCCATTAATCTTGTTTTTAAGTTTTCATCTTCTATTGTATTTATTTTCTTCTCTAATTTACATATATCCGCTTTATGGCCATAACGACCACATTTCCAACACACTATTTTATATTTATTATTATTATTATTTCTCTAAAAAGGTTTAGTATCTGTAGTTTTTTGTTTATAAAATCTATTTGATCTTTTCTTAGTAGAATAATTTTGCTTATTATTATTAGAAATTTGTTTACTTTTCTTATTTCTTTTTATTTGTCTTTTGATTTGTCTACTAGGGGCTTGTATTTTTTCTATGCCATATTGTTCACAGAAAGTTCCTAATTCTTTTTTATTAAATAGTTTTTCTTTCTGTAACTGATTTTGTATTTTATGGTCAGTACATATTTTTAATCCAGTATCTACTATTATATTATGAATTTGTTCTAAAGTTAATAGATCATAATTTATTGTTCCTCCTTGTTTTTGTTCTATATTTTCTAATACTTTTTTAGAAAATAGTATTGGTAATGCGGTTATAAACCTTTCTTTCCAATATACTGCCGAAGCATCTTCTCTTAGCATTAATTTAGAGAAAAACATATCTTTATACCATTGATAATCTGTCATTGTTGGACATCTTAAATTTGCTAATTGAATTCCTACTCTTTCTCTGAATAAAGTAGGATTTCCTACAAAAGATTGAATTATTGAAAATATTAAAGTTATTATTGAATCTGGTTCATTATTTTCTTGTTTAACATGAGTCTTCATTATAGTTTTTTCTGTTTCACTAAGCATATTATCCCACCATCCTCTTAGTTGTCCAGTAAATCCTCATATAATAAAAGAACCTTCTAGACATTCAATAGATGGAACTAATATATCTGCAAAATTAAAAGGAATAGACAATATCAATCAACCAAAAATATCTATACCAATTTATGAAAACCAGTCTCATAATTATAGTCCGACTCCTTCTCAAATATTAAATACTATTACAAAATGCGAAAAATTTGAAATAGATAAAAATTGGATAAGAGAAGATATAAATGCAATATATAATAAAGATATAAAAATATGGTTCTTTAACAATTTTGATGAAGAAAAAAGAACTGAAATAAGAACTGAATTCTATAATTATTTAAGAGATTTACAAATTAATACTTATTTTTTCCATGGCTAAATCAATATTGTAATAAAAATAATATAGACTGTCCTTATTATACTATGAATCTTTTAAATAAAAATACTATAATTTGGAAGACTAATAATGGTAAAACTATAGAATCAGAATATCCACCCTTAGAAACAATAACAATAACTGTAGAAAATGAAGAAGTTTATGCAAGTCCTTATAAAAAGATTGATAGTTTGAGTACTAATCTAGAAAAGAAAGATATAGACAAAGTGCATCAATAACTTAATTACTCAAATACAATTTTAAATACTATGTCAAAATAGTTAGAACGTGTCAGGCTTCTAATTTATTATTGAGTAATCTATAATATTTTATACTTGTTCAATGTTAATTGAAGGATTATTTGATATTGGAATATATTTAGATGGAGTTTGAAATTATTATAAAAAAAAAAAAAAAAAAAATTATTTGAACAAGATCGTATGAGCAAGGTAATGAATAAAGGTAATGAACAGTGCAATCACAGATGAATTAACAGTAATGAATAAGGTAATCACAGATGTACAAGTACAATGAACAAGGCAACCGCGTATGAACAAGGTAATGAACAGTGCAAACCGCGTACAAACCGTGTATGAACAGTACAAACCGCGTATGTACAGTGACAGCTGACGTCATCGGTGACGTCACAGTGTACAGTACAAACCGCGTATGAACAGTGATAACCGCGTATGTACAGTGCGTGTACAGTGTTTTCCGGCATGAATAGTGCCCTGAACAGTATTTTCGGCGTGAACAGTAAATTTCGAAAATTTTCTATAAAAAGGGGGCTTCACACGAAATTTTCATTTCTTCACCTCTATCCAAGG
Organism: Abrus pulchellus subsp. cantoniensis; assembly: GCA_024086825.1. NCBI lineage: Eukaryota > Viridiplantae > Streptophyta > Magnoliopsida > Fabales > Fabaceae > Abrus > Abrus pulchellus. The sequence continues at coordinate 17,232,098 of CM044050.1, forward strand.
TTTTCAAAGGTTCTAAGGCCGAAAACCACCATTTCTCTCATACTAAACCTTCCTAAACTTAGATTTCTCGCCAGATCTGAGATTCTACATCTATTCTGAAGTATTGGAAGTAAGTTTCTTTAAGTTTGAAACTAGATTTACCGTTCGTTTCTCTTCTCCTTCTCTTTCTTATAGAAATTCATGGTGTTCTTAGGAGAAACTCCGTTCTAAAGCTGAATCTTCGGTGAATTTTTGTTATAATCAAGTAATATTCGGTAGATCTAGTGTGAATCATCTTTCTGAGGTAAGGGGAGTTTACTTTAACCTATGAACTATGTTTTGAACGGTTTAATATGTTATTTCAAGATCTTTTGATATGATTTTGTTAGATCTATTGAATAAAAGCTATTTTCTAAGTCAGAATCGTTGTTAAATTAGTTTAAAATGCTGAGATTTTGGCTGATCTATTATAAACTTGCCGTAGTTGAGCTGTTAAAATAATTTTGGTGGCGTGCATCATGCTGAGATATATGTTGTGCATCATTATAGAGCCGAGTTACATGTTTAGGTGGGTAGACATGTAACGGTAAGTTCATCTTTATTTCTTTGTCTTTGTCTTTGTCTGGATCCGAGATCTGGGAATGGGTCGCTCCCGACCGCTCTGCCTCCTTCTGGATTAATTAGGTCGTGAAACCAGTTGGAAACCGTTTTCATGCTGTGCATTAGATGGGCTGGAAATGCATGGGGTTATTGCTGTGAAAAATATTTTGCTCTATATATATATAATTTTATTTTATGTTTGGTAAGCTCACCCTTGCATTTCTTTCTATGTCGTTGTGTGCGTGTGTACTGCGATGATCGTACGGTGGTACGTGAGCAGATGTAGCAGGTGTTGCATCTACTTCACAGGCTGAGGGGCCAGTGAAGAAAAGTTAGAAGCTGGAGTTGAGTAATAATGCATTAGAGTCCTTTTTCTTTATATATGAGACCTCATGTCGAGGGAGTCACGTATTATAATTTTTTTTTTGTATTTTGAATATTATAAACTAAATGTAATATTATGTTGATCTGTTGGATATTTGTTGTAAGGAACTTCATTTTTACTTTGAATGAGAAGTGAATTTTTATACTTATATTCTCTATTATTTATCTATTTTTAAAATAAGTATGTGGTGTAGAAATAATGTTCTCGGTCCTTTATAAAAAAGGGGTCGTGACATTTTTAGTGGTATCAGAGCATGGTCTAGGTAAACCTACGGGGTGAGGTTGTTAGGCGTCAGTTGTGCATATTAAACATGTGAGTTTTAGCTGTGAATCATATATCATGATTTCTATTCATCAAGTTGTGAGGGAACGAGCTTGATCACCTCGATTCTCAGACATGATTGATGTAGGAAACTTGGTATATGATACTTGGGTGAGCTATAGGTGAGTTGTACTGTGTGAATAAGAGACTGTTAAGCTAAGCTGTAAATGATTGCTGAAATGAATGTGTTTGCTATGCTATGTGAATGTTGATATGTTGTTATGCTGAGTACTAAATTGATTAAATTTTTATGATATACTAAATATGAATATATCACTGTAAGCTGAATCTGTGAATATAGCTATGTGGTGATATTGCTTGAATATGTTAAACGTTAGTAATTTAAGCTAGTTTATATATTAGGATGGCTAGACCAAGAAGATCTGCTGCAAATCCTCCTCCCGCGATGTGAACCAAATGGCTCATGCCATGGAGGCCATGGCGACCACCGTTAGGCGTAGTCTAGATATGATTCAGCGAAGTCGCAAATCAAGCCGCTGCGACACGCAGCAGCTAGCCATCGCCTCGCACCTCTTCCCGAATACCATGGGTTGTCGAGTTCGAAGAATGATCCTCCTCAATTCACGGGAGTGGATGGACCGGATGTCTTCTTGAACTCTGGATCGTGGAGATTGAGAAGATCTTCCTAACCATGGGTTGCGCCGAGGAGAGAAAGGTGATATATGCTACGTATATGCCGATAGGGGATGCAGAGATGTGGTGGCACGGAGCTCGTACTATGCTAGAGGCCCGAGGTGAAGTCATTACTTGGGCTGTATTTAGAAGTAGTTTCCTGGGAAAGTTTTTCCCTTCTCATGTTCGTGCGCCAAAGAACGAGAGTTTCTAAACTTGGTGCAAGGAAACTCATCGGTCTATGAGTATGCAATACGGTTTGAGCGGCTCTACAGATTTTATTCTCACCCGACTTCAGAGGAGTGGAGATGTCGAGGTTTTCGGACGGGCCGAGAACCGACATAAAGAGGATTTTGATCCCACTCGGGATCACGGAGTTTGCCGACTTGGTGGATCAAGCCACCATTATAGAGAGTCTTAATGCAGAGGATGTTGGTGGAGTTGGGAAGGCTCCATCTAGTAGAGCTGCTAGCAGTTATGGTAATGGAGGTAAGGGCACTAAGAAGGGTCCCTACGGTCGGTCGCTACGCCAACGGCAGCCTCGATCATATCGATCAAGAGGATCGGCGGCATCGGCCCGGTGCCGGTAGGGCTGCTACTTCTACATTTCAGCCTAGGGGAGCAATTTCTTCTTCTCCTAGAGTCTCAAGGTGTCGCAGATTGTCGGATGTTTTAGGTGTGGTGGACCACACTATCTCGAGCCAGTGCCTGACCGATGTAAGAGTTTGCTTCTCGTGCCGGCAGCCCAGGGCACCTTGCAAGGGACTGTCCTACGCCTAGTAGGGCGCTTTCGTCTTCTGCTAGCGCCTTGCACGCTATTAGGCCTAAAGCAACTAGGGCTCCAACAACAACCAGATCGAGAGCGAGAGGGACGTGTATTCACTACTTCTGCATCAGAGGCAGCCCAGGCAACAGATCTTGTTCAAGGAACAGCGGTAGTGGCAGGTACTTTTCTTTCTGTATTATTTGATTCTGAGCCACACACTCTTTTATTGCGGACAATTGTGTGAGAAACTTAGGATTACCGGTGGGCGATCTAGGATGTGACTTAGTAGTATCGACACCTACTTTAAGTTCAATTAAGACTTCGACGGTTTGTGTTAGGTGTCCCATAGCAATTGAGGGACGAAGATACAAAGTAAATCTTATTTGTATCCCGATGTCAGGGTTAGATGTAATCCTGGGTATGGATTGGCTAACTGCTAATCGTGTGCTAATTGATTGTGGCGGAGGTGTTTAATCTTTCCCGAGCAGCAAGATTGTGTAGAATTGATTTCTACTCGCCAAGTAGAAACATCCTTAGCCGAGGGAGTATCTTGTTTTATTTTATTGGGAGTTATGAATGCGAAGTGGAGCAAAGCCTTCGCTAATACCGATAGTACGAGAATTCCCCGAGATTTTCCCGGAGGATATTCTGGAATACCTCCACGTAGAGAGGTAGAGTTTGCTATAGATTTGATTCTGGAGCGAGCCAGTGTCTGTAGTACCGTATAGAATGGCGCCAAAAGAGTTAATTGAGCTTAAGGAGCAGATCGAGGATCTAATGCGTAAACAGATGATTAGACCAAGTGTATCACCTTGGGGAGCCCCAGTTCTCTTGGTGAAAAAGAAAGACGGAAGTTCTAGATTATGTGTGGATTATCGCAAGTTGAATAAGTTGACAATTAAGAACAAGTACCCATTGCCGCGAATCGATGATTTGATGGACCAGCTGAGAGGTGCTAAGGTATTCTCTAAAATTGATTTGAAGTCCTGGGTACCATCAGATCCGAGTGAAGGATGAAGATATTCCTAAGACTGCTTTTCGCACTAGATATGGTCATTATGAGTATATAGTGATGCCTTTTGGAGTTACAAATGCTCCAGCTGTGTTTATGGACTACATGAATCGGATCTTTAGACCTTTCCTGGATCGATTTGTGGTAGTCTTTATTGATGATATTTTAATTTATTCTAGTTCGTCGAGGAACATGAAGAGCATTTGAGGACTGTACTTAATGTTTTAAGGGAAAAACAGTTGTATGCTAAACTGTCTAAGTGTGAGTTTTGGCTAGAGGAAGTGAAGTTCCTTGGTCATGTTATTTCAGCTAAAGGAATTGCAGTTGATCCTTCCAAAGTTGAAGCGGTGTTGCGGTGGGAAAGGCCGAAGACAGCCTCAGAGATTCGTAGTTTTGTGGGCCTAGCAGGTTACTACCGGAGATTTATAGAGAGATTCGCGAAGATAGCTGCACCATTAACACGGTTAACTCGCCGTGATCAACCCTTTGTGTGGACTGAGGAATGTGAGCAAAGCTTTAATGAGTTAAAACAGAGACTAACTTCTTCGCCGGTGTTGATTCTCCCTGATACTAGTCGACCGTTTGAGGTGTACTGTGATGCTTCTCATCAGGGATTGGGATGTGTGTTGATGCAAGATAAGAGAGTGGTAGCTTATGCATCTCGTCAATTGCGAACTCATGAGCGAAATTACCCGATTCATGACCTTGAGTTAGCTGCCGTAGTCTTTGCTCAAGGTGTGGCGACACTATCTTTATGGAGCTCAGTTCGATGTATATAGTGATCATAAGAGTCTGAAGTATTTATTTGATCAGCGAGAGTTAAATATGAGGCAGAGACGTTGGGTGGAATTCCTTAAGGATTATGATTTTCAGCTCCAATACCATCCAGAAAAGCTAACGTGGTGGCCGATGCATTAAGTAGAAATGTGATTCAGGCATTCTCCCTAAGAGTCAGTGAAACCCTTTTGGTAGAACAATTCCGAGACCTGAACATACATGTGGACTTATCACCCGAAAAGATTAGTTGTAGCCGAATTGTGGTGACTAATAATTTCTTACAGGAAATTAAAGATAAACAATTGTGGGATCCAATGTTATGTCGGATTGTATTTCTCTTAGGGACGAGATAAGACAAAGGGTTTCAGTAAAGGTGTTGATGGTATTCTCAGATGTCAAGGTCGAGTTTGTGTCCCTAGAGATACTGAATTAAAGAGAGCAATTCTAGAAAAAGGACATAAGGGTAGTCTCAACATTCATCCTGGTGTTACCAAGATGTATCAAGATTTAAAGCAGATGTTTTGGTGGCCAGGCATGAAGCGAGAGATAGCTGAGTTTGTTAAAGCCTCGCTTGACTTGTCAAAAGGCAAAAGCGGAGCATCAAAGCCCTCCAGGAGAGTTACAAACGATGGAAATTCCAGAGTGGAAGTGGGACCATGTGACTATGGACTTTGTGTCCCATCTACCTAGAACAGCTTAGGAATCATGATGCAGTGTGGGTCATAGTTGATAGGCTAACCAAGAGTGCACATTTCTTGCCAATTAACATGACCTTTAGCTTGGAGAAATTAGCAGAATTGTACATTAGAGAGATTGTCAGGTTGCATGGAGTACCTTCTAGTATTATCTCCGATAGGGATCCTCGATTCACTTCCCGCTTTGGCGTAGTTTCCAAGAATCTATGGGCACACAGTTGAGGTTGAGTTCGCATATCATCCGCAAACGTATGGTCAATCTGAGCGTACTATTCAAACCTTAGAAGACTTATTGCGGACTTGCATTGTAGAGCAGAGGAGTAATTGGGAGGATATGCTTCCTTTGGTAGAATTCACTTATAATAATAGCTATCATTCGAGTATAGATATGGCACCATTTGAAGCTCTGTATGGTAGAAGGTGTAGAACCCCTATCTGTTGGTTCCAAGATGGAGTACATTTGATGGTTGGACCTGAAATGCTGCAAGAAACTAAGGAGAAAGTTGAACTTATTAGAGAAAAGCTAAGAGCTACCCAAAGTCGACAGAAATCTTAGGCTGACCGACGCAGAAGATCCCTAGAATTTGAGGTTGGTGATCATGTATTCTTAAGAGTATCACGCACTACAGGTGTGGGGCGAGCCTTAAGAGCCAAGAAGTTAACACCTAAGTTCATAGGACCGTATCAGATATTACATCGTCGAGGACCAGTAGCCTATGAATTAGCGTTACCACCTCAGTTGTCTGGAATACATAATGTTTTCCATGTGTCGCAGTTAAAGAAGTATGTTCCAGATTTGTCTCATGTAATTGAGCCTGATGTTGTGGAGTTACGAGATGACTTGTCTGTGGAGGTCCCAGCTGCTCGTATCGAGGAAACTAGAGTTAAGAAACTTAGAGGTAAGTCTATTCGGTTAGTAAAGGTTGTTTGGGACCAAATAACTGGTGATGCCACATGGGAGTTAGAAGAAAGAATGAGAGAGTTGTACCCTCATCTTTTCTTTGGGGAATGAAATTTTCGAGGACGAAAATTTATTTTCGGGGGGAGAATTGTCAGGCTTCTAATTTATTATTGAGTAATCTATAATATTTTATACTTGTTCAATGTTAATTGAAGGATTATTTGATATTGGAATATATTTAGATGGAGTTTGAAATTATTATAAAAAAAAAAAAAAAAAAAAAAAAAATTATTTGAACAGTACCGTATGAACAGTGTAATGAATAAAGGTAATGAACAGTGCAACCGCGTATGAACAAGTAATGCAATGAGCAGACCGCGTATGTACGATAATGAATGAACAGTGCAACCGCGTATGAACAAGTGCAATGAACAGTGCAAACCGCGTACAAACCGTGTATGAACAAGTACAAACCGCGTATGTACATGATGGTGACGTCATCGGTGACGTCACAAAGCAGTACAAGACAAACCGCGTATGAACAAGTGATAACCGCGTATGTACGGTGCGTGTACAGTGTTTTCCGGCATGAATAGTGCCCTGAACAGTATTGTCGGCGTGAACAGTAAATTTCGAAAATTTTCTATAAAAAGGGGGCTTCACACGAAATTTTCATTTCTTCACCTCTATCCAAGGTTTTCAAAGGTTCTAAGGCCGAAAACCACCATTTCTCTCATACTAAACCTTCCTAAACTTAGATTTCTCGCGTATCCGAGATTCTACATCTATTCTGAAGTATTGGAAGTAAGTTTCTTTAAGTTTGAAACTAGATTTACCGTTCGTTTCTCTTCTCCTTCTCTTTCTTATAGAAATTCATGGTGTTCTTAGGAGAAACTCCGTTCTAAAGCTGAATCTTCGGTGAATTTTTGTTATAATCAAGTAATATTCGGTAGATCTAGTGTGAATCATCTTTCTCGAGGTAAGGGAGTTTACTTTAACCTATGAACTATGTTTTGAACGGTTTAATATGTTATTTCAAGATCTTTTGATATGATTTTGTTAGATCTATTGAATAAAAGCTATTTTCTAAGTCAGAATCGTTGTTAAATTAGTTTAAAATGCTGAGATTTTGGCTGATCTATTATAAACTTGCCGTAGTTGAGCTGTTAAAATAATTTTGGTGGCGTGCATCATGCTGAGATATATGTTGTGCATAATTTTAGAGCCGAGTTACATGTTTAGGTGGGTAGACATGTAACGGTAAGTTCATCTTTGAGCTTTGTCTTGTCTTGTCTGGATCCGGATCTGAATGGGTCGCTCCTGACCGGCTCGGTTCCTTCGGATTAATTAGGTCGTGAAACCGATTGAAACCGTTTTCATGCTGTGCATTAGATGGGCTGGAAATGCATGGGGTTATTGCTGTGAAAAATATTTTGCTCTATATATATATAATTTTATTTTATGTTTGGTAAGCTCACCCTTGCATTTCTTTCTATGTCGTTGTGTGCGTGTGTACTGCGATGATCGTACGGTGGTACGTGAGCAGATGTAGCAGGTGTTGCATCTACTTCACAGGCTGAGGGGCCAGTGAAGAAAAGTTAGAAGCTGGAGTTGAGTAATAATGCATTAGAGTCCTTTTTCTTTATATATGAGACCTCATGTCGAGGGAGTCACGTATTATAATTTTTTTTTTGTATTTTGAATATTATAAACTAAATGTAATATTATGTTGATCTGTTGGATATTTGTTGTAAGGAACTTCATTTTTACTTTGAATGAGAAGTGAATTTTTATACTTATATTCTCTATTATTTATCTATTTTTAAAATAAGTATGTGGTGTAGAAATAATGTTCTCGGTCCTTTATAAAAAAGGGGTCGTGACAGAACGAATAGAAAATAAATCAGAAAATTCTAATAGTGTAAAAATCCTAACTTATTTAGAAAAATCATTAACAAAATCTATAGAGTTATCTAAATCTACTATAGAAGAATTAAAAAAAAAAAGAATCGAATTAGATGTAGAAAAATTAAAAAATTAAATTTCAATGTAAAGAGTCACTAGTAGTAGCATTGAAGTAATTAGTAATTGTGGTTAAAAAAATGAACTTAATAAAAATGTATATATTAAACTTGCTTGATAACAAGGGTTTAATTAATAGTCAATGCCAATGGATTAAGAAATTGATACAATGAATTTATAGCATGTATGACTTGAAAAATATTAGAATCAATAGTACTTGGAAAGTAAGGTCTTTTGAATTGTATTTAAGACCCTTTCTTGAAATTAAAAAAAAAATTGATTGAATGTCTTGTCCTCTTATTTAAAAGTACATTGGTATAAATATTTTGTAGTCCTTTTCTTGTCTTTCTTAAATTTCTTTATTTTTATCATTTTAAGACATTAGTTTGATTTAAGATTTTTTTTATTAATTTTTTTTAGAAAATTATTTTAAAAAAAACTTAATTTAAAATTCTCACAAAATTGTGTAGTCAAATTAAGAGTTTTTAGAGTATAATTTTAAAGATTAAGTTTCATATTCTACAAATTTGAAATTATTTCTCAAAGCTAATGCTAGGAGAATTCAACATTAATAGTGTAATTTTTCTTTTTATTCTTTTATTTATTTTTTTTTATTTTCCTCTAAAAAATCATCATGAAAAACTCTAAACAATCAACTAATTTATTAACTCCTCTGTTAAGCTTTGATCTAAATTAAACTACTTTTAAAAATCATAAAATTACTTTTATTAAAAAAAGTGATTAAAAAAATAATTTTTAATCAATATTTTACTAATTTATTAACATATTTAATTTTACTAATTTTTAAAAAATGATTAAATCAATATTTTGTAAAAGTGTAATAGTTATGAGTTGATTACAAAATTTAAAGTTATTTACTTACCAGATAAATGAGTAAAAAAATAATTTTTTTATAAAGATAATAAATAAAATATTAGAATTTAGCAAATTCCTTACAAAAAGAGACTAAATAATACTTTTTCCATTTCAAAATTGTTGATTTAATGCATATATTAAGAAATCATTAATTGGTAGTAAAAATATTAATATAAACTTTTAGGACTTATTTTAAGTGATTAAATTTGATAAGTTTTTATTAAAATATTAATTAATGTAATTTTTTAAATAAAAAATATTACTTTGGATATATAAAATTAGTCTTAAAAGTTGCTATAAATAAAATTATAAAAAAATCATTAATTGATATAAAAATTATATCTTAACTAAAACACTTTAATCCTTTTTATTTTATTTATTTAGTTGGAATAATTTTAAATTATTTATTTATATAATTATTAAATTAAATAAAGATATGATTAAAAAATTGCATAAATTTGGAATTTTTAAAATGATAATAATTTTATTTTTAAAGGAATGGGTGAAGCCTAAAAAAGAAAAGGATTGTCACTAAGGAGTAAGAACTCTTATTACATTTTGAATAAAAATTTGTTTAAATAATTTTGGTAACTTTTAAGTCATGACAACCTTTCATATTGCTAACTTATTTATATACATTTTAGCTTTTTTTTTTTTTTTATTGTTTGTACATAAATAGTTTCTCGTTTATTATAAACTATAAAAATTATTCTATTTATTTAAACGATATCTTATATAGTTTTGCACAATTAAGTAATAGACTATATGTACCAAGAGGTTTAAAACAAATAATTTGAACTCAACATGTCTTTAGTATTGTCGCCTAGGTCATATAAATAATAAATACATTTCTAAACTTCATAAAAAAAAAATTTTGACTCTTGATTTTAAATCAATAAATACATTTGAATCTTATTTTAAAGAAAAGATAACTAAGACCCTTTTCACTAGATAAGGTAAAAGAATATGGTCTTGTAAACCTAAGACATAGTAATGTATGTGGATTTATGAAAACAATGACTAGATGTAGTTTTTATTACTTCATCATATTTGCTAATGATTTCAATAGATATAGATTTATGCATTTAATTAAATGAAATTAGAATACTTTAAAAACTCAAGTAATTTAAGAATGAAGTACAAAACTAACTTGACAAAACTACTAAAATATTTTGATTAGATTAAGGAGAAAATTATTTGACCTAACAATTTGATGACTATTTAAAAGTGTTGGATTGTCTCACAACTCACTTCTCTTGGAATACACTACTACAATTTCAGGATTTTTTTGCAAAATTTTCTGCAAAAAATAATAAAAAATTTGAAGAAAAACATATTTTATGCTAATTTTCCTGCAAATTTATTGTCACAAGAAAAAGTTTTGTGGGTAATTATTTCTATAAACAATCGGCGGGCAACTTTCTAAAAATTTTAGTAGGAATAAATTTGCAAATCCTTTCCTGCAAAAATAATTTGCAATAGAATCTCTTAAAAAATATACGAATAAATTCAAAGAAAATTTGCAAAAAATCTACAAGTAAACCTTTTCATAATTTTTTTAAAAAAAATTCAAGAAATTTTGCAAATAAATTTGTAAGTATTTTTTATTTTTTAAAAAAAATTGCAAGAAAATCTATAAATAAATTTCTTACAAATTTATCAACGAAAAAAATTTCTAAAAAAAAATTATAGAAAAAATTTATTAACTTTTTTTAGATGTAAGGGGTGGGGTTCATTATAAAAATTTGCAATGCTTACTGTTGATCAAACAAACTGAGGAAAAAACTTTAAACATTGACAGTAATTTTTTAAGAGATTCTATAAAAAATTATTTCGGTAAAAAATTAAATATAGTAATTATTTCTGTAAAAACTTTGCAATAGAATCTCTTAAAAAATATATGAATAAATTCAAATAAAAATTTGCAAAAAAATCTACAAGTAAAGTTTTTCATAAATTTTTTTAAAAAAAATTCAAGAAATTTTGCAAGTAAATTTGTAAGTATTTTTATTTTTTTTAAAAAAATTGCAAGAAAATATGTAAATAAATTTCTTGCAAATTTATCAACGAAAAAAATTTTTACGAAAAAATTTGTAGAAAAAATTTATTAACTTTTTTTAGGTGTAAGGGGTGGGGTTCATTATAAAAATTTGCAATGCTTACTCTTGATCAAACAAACTGAGGAAAAAACTTTCAACATTGACAGTAATTTCAAATATAGTATTTTTTACAGAAATTTTGCTAAGGAAGGTCTTGCCTTCCTCTTAGAGAGGTGACAAGCTCAACGATGGCTTTGTTTTTGCCTGAGTCACCTTTGTTAAGTTTTATCTCAGAAAGCTCTAGCACTCTCTTTTCTTCTTGTCTGATTCTATCTTAAGCCTCATATCACTTAATTTTCTTGCTTGTTTATTCTCTTTGATTATTACAGATTGCTCCATTATATGCAGGGCTAAAGTTTTTTTTTCTTTCAACTTTTGCAAATTTTTGTATTCATTTTCTTATCTATAGTTATGTGTTATGTATTAAAATGAGTATGTAAATATGTTGTGTATGCAGGTCATGTGACTACTGTAACATCCTGTATTTTGATTTAAATAAAATGAGATTTGTTAAAGTATAATTGGAATAGATTTGGATAGAATTTATATTTAAAAAAAAAAGTGAACAGTAAAACTGTCTATGAACAGTGTCGATGAACAGTAAAACCACCTATGAATAGTGAACCACGTATGAACAGTGAAACTGCCTATGTACAATAACCAATGATGTCATCAGTGACATCAACATAACATCATGGCTGACGTCACATCTGCGTACAATCCGTGTACAGTACGTTTGCACAATATTTTTGGCATAAACAGTGACCGCGAACAGTGTTTCCAACGTAAACAGTAAGGCGGTAAACAATGTTTCCGATGATAAACAGTAATTCCGGCGTCGAACAGTAAATTTTAAAAATTTTCTATAAAAAGAGAGTTTTAAACGAAATTTTCATTTCTTCACTCCTATCCAAGGTTCTCAAAGGTTCCAAGGCTATATCTTACCATTTTCTCCTATACTAAACCTCCTAAATTTAGATTTTTCTTCAGATATGTGATTCTACGTCTGTTCTAAAGGATTTTAAGTAAGTTTCTCTAAGTTTGAAGTTAGATTTACCATTCTTTCTCTTCTTTTTCTTTTTCTTACAGATGTTCATGGTATTTTTAGGAAAAACTCCGTTCTAGAGTTAAATCTTCGGTTAAATCCTTGTAAAAGCTTTGTTTTGAGGTAAGGGGCTCTACTTTATCATTTTGTTATGTTTATTACTTGTGTTCTTATAGATCTTATCATGTATGTGATTATATGTGGAATAATCCTTGTTTTATGAGAAATAATCGGTGAAAAGTGAGAATAATTGGCTGTTTATGTGATTTTATGATGAATACATGGTGAAAATATGATATTATGTTCAAATAGGGCATGATAAGGTATATTGAGGATGGTATGCTATGATTTTATGATTTTGTGATATGAAATATACAAAGAGATGGATGTTTCATGTTTGAATATACTTGAAAGAGTATGAGATGGAAAAAGGATATGATGTAAATAATTACAGAGATACACTGGAGGAGTGGAAGATGGAGACGATATGGGATATCTTGGGAAAATGTAGGGTGGTGAGTGACATTCGGGATTGTGCATGGAATATTGTGTTAGAATGCACTACATGGCCATACACTCGTTTTCCGACTTGACTCCTGACCATTACCTTTGCTAAGGGGCTGTCTATTGCATGCGTTGTATCCGTATTGCATTGGGCCATCCGGTGACTATTTACATGGATGTGTAAGACCTCAGGATAGAGGCATCGGATAACTGTGGCCACAGGGCGTGGTAAGCGCGGATAAAAGAAGGAAAAAGAAATTGTGAACCTGTGGAATACAATACATGTTGAGATGAGAACATGCTTTATATGACACTATGATATGTAATGCCATGATGTTTTCTTTAATTGTGATAAGATGTGTTTTGTGATGAATAAGTGTGATGTATAAGTGGTAGGGTAGAGGCTCACCCTTACACAATATTTTTCAGGGAACTAAGATGAATAGTACCAGGCTCACAGTGCATGGATGGATGAGAACTGCTATAGGACTTAGTTATTTTGAGTTATGTAATGGTTAATTTCAGTTCTATAGCATTCTTTTAAAATAGTTGTAAAACTACTATTTCTCTTTGTTGCTGATGAAAAGTTTAGAATCTTTGTTTTTCTAAAGTACTTATGAATTAATGAAATTTTACTTAATAAAACTTATATCATTTCATTGTTTCTTTCTCATTAGAGATTTTTTTAAAAGAAAAATATATTTTACCATTAAAATATTTATAAAAATTTATCGTATATTGAGGAAAGAAATATAAGGTGTTACAATTTTGGTATCAAAACAGTTCATCCAGACCAAACTGGGGTATGGGACTAACATGTCTATGTTGTGTAATAGATATACTAGAATATGATTTGATTATTTGCTAATATGACTTGTTAGATGTGAATTACCTTAACTAAATATATCTATGTATATGTGAATGATAGATTAATAAGTGATTTGAGTTTATTGCAAGATTAGAGCTATGACTGGTAGAGGTAGACCTGCTAGTGCTACAAATGAACTGCTGGAGCGCATGACCCAAGTCTTAGAGACTTTGGCACATAACCAGGAGGCTGAACCAGTCGAGTATAGAGGACTTTCTTCTTTTACTAAGCATAGCCCTCCAAAATTTGAAGAAAAGTTTGATCTTGAGGGAGCTCAGAGGTGGATAGCAGATGTGAAGAAGATTTTCCATGCCATGGGATGTAGAGAGGAGCATAAGGTAACTTATGCTACTTATATGCTTAGTACAGAAGCTGAGGACTGGTAGACATTTGCTAATCAAACTCTACTGCACGAAGATGGTTATATTCCTTGGAAGACATTCAAGGCAACTTTCCTGGAAAATTATTTTCCTAGAGATTTAAAGAAACAGAAGGCTAGGGAGTGCCTTGAGTTGAAACAAGGAAATATGTCTGTAGGTGAATATGCTGCTAAATTTCATGAATTGATGAAATATTGGCCTCATTATCAACATAATGATGGACAGGAAGATCTATGTGCTCAATTTGAACATGGGCTAAGGCCAGATATTCAAGTTGCCGTTAATCTATTCCAGTTGACAGATTTACCCATTCTAGTGAGTAAATGCAGATCCTGTGAGGTAAGATCGAAGGCCTCCAAGATTTTCTAGAGGACCTTACTCTAGTCCAAATCAATCTCAAGTGAAGGGGATTGTATCTCAAGAAGATAGTAGTTATGGTTCTGGTTCTTTCAGAAGGCTACTAAAAAGTTTCAAGTGTGGTGGACCTCATATTAAAAAGAATTGTCCTCAACTTCCACCAACATGTGACATTTGTGGAAAAATGGGACACTCTGCTAGTGTCTGTTGGTCTGCTCCACAAAAGAGTGGAAGCATGAGTGTGGAACAAAGATTTGAATCTAGAGCAAGCACCGGAACAAAGCCAAATGTGAAAGGCAAAGTTTTTGCTATGAGTGAAGCTGAGGCTTCAAAATCAAAGGAGCTTATTAGAGGTAAATGTATCATAAAAGACCGACTTGTAGATCTGTTATTTGATTCTGGTGATACTCATTCCTTTATTTCTATGGATTGTATGAGATGTCTAGAATTACCTATATCTGAATTGTCTTGTGATGTTATTGTATTTACTCCTACAGATAAGCCTGTCGCAACTTCTTCTGTGTGTTTAGGTTGTCCTGTGATGGTACATGGTAGGAGTTTTAGTATAGATTTGATTTGTTTACCTCTTTCCTAACTTGATGAAATTTTGGGAATGGATTGGTTGTCATCCAACCATGTTTTATTGGATTGTAAAGAGAAAGTTCTGATTTTTGGCACTAAAGTATCAGAAAGTGCTAGACTCTTAGGTCTAGATCCATTGAAAAATGTAATGAGTGCTAAGGCTTTCATGGTTCTATTTTCAATTGAGACTGAAAAGGAAATGAAGCCTGAGTATATCCCAGTGGTTAGAGATTTTTTAGAAGTTTTCCCTGATGATATTACTGATGATGTTACTATTGATCTCATTCCTGGAGCAAATCCTATTTCTGTTGCACCATATAGGATGTCACTAGTGGAGTTGGCTGAGGTAAAGAAACAAGTAGAAGAATTATTGCAGAAAAGGTTTGTAAGGCCAAGCGTGTCAGCTTGGGGAGCACCTGTTCTTTTGATGAAAAAGAAATATGAGAGCATGAGGATGTGTGTTGATTATAGGCAGTTGAATAAGGTAACAATAGAGAACAAGTATCCTATTCCTCGAATTGATGACTTGATGGATCAATTACGAGGAGCTTCCATATTTTCAAAGATTAATTTGCAATCTGGTTATCATCAGATCAGAGTCAAGAGTGAGGATATCCCCAAGACAGCGTTTAGAACCCGCTATGGCCACTATGAGTATCTAGTTATGCCATTTGGTGTGACTAATGCTTCTGCAGTATTCATAGACTACATGAATAGAATTTTTCATCAGTTTTTGGATAAATTTGTTGTAGTATTTATAGATGATATTCTGATTTATTCCAAGACTCATAAAGAACATGCAGAACACTTGAGAATTATTTTACAGATACTAAGAGAAAGACAGTTGTATGCAAAATTCTCTAAGTGTGAATTTTGGTTACCACAAATTCAATTTTTAGAACATGTGGTATTGAAAGATGGCATTATGGTGGATCCAGTAAAGGTGGAGGCAGTGGCTCAATGGCCAAGGCCTACTAATCCAACAGAAATTCACAGTTTTTTGGGACTAGCTGGCTATTATAGGAAATTCATTGAAGGATTTTCTAAAATAGTTTTTCCTTTGACGAAGTTAACAAGAAAAGGAAAGGAGTTTGTGTGGAATGAAGAGTGTGAAGCTAGTTTCCAAAAGCTGAAAGAAAAGTTAACATTTGCCCCTGTCTTAGTTTTGCCTAATCCAGAACAGAAGTTTGATATGTATTGTGATGCATCTGGGCAAGGGCCTGGTTGTGTCTTGATGCAGGATGGAAGGGTAGTTGCTTATGTTTGGAGGCAGTTGCATCCTCATGATTTGAGGTGTTTAGTGATCATAAAGTTTGAAGTATTTGTTTGATCAGAAAGAGCTAAATATAAGGTAGAGAAGGTGGATGGAATTTCTGAAGGATTATGATTTTACATTGTCTTATCATTCTGAGAAGGCAAATGTGATTGCTTATGCTTTAAGTAGGAAGTCCTTGCATATGGCAAGTATGATTGTGAAAGAATTAGAGTTGATTGAGAAGTTTCGAGATATGAATTTGGCAGTGGAGGTGCGACCTCAGCGTCTGTATCTTGGGACTTTGATAATCAATAATGATTTCTTGGTTAGGGTTCATGATGCCCAACAAGAAGATGTGTTCTTGCAGGAAATGATGAGGCAAAGGGGTGAAGGAAAAGATTTGGAGTTCCATTATGATGCAAATAGATTGATTAAGTTTAAGAACCGTGTGTGTATTCCTTCTAATGTGAGCTTAAGCAGATGATACTTGAGGAAACTCATAAAAGTAGAATGAGTTTTCATCCTGGTACGACAAAAATGTATCAAGATCTTCGTAAGAATTTTTGGTGGAATAGAATGAAGAAGGATGTGGCTGAGTATGTAGCAAAGTGTTTAACTTGTCAAAAGGCGAAGGTAGAACATCAACATTCACTAGGGATGTTGCAGCCATTAGAAATTCCTGAGTGGAAATGGGATAGTATTTCTATGAATTTTATGTCTGGTTTGCCAAGAACAAAGAGTAACCATGATGCAATTTGGGTGATAGTAGATAGATTGACTGAAGCAGCTCATTTTCTTTCCATTAATATGAAGTACAAGTTGGAGAAGCTAGCAGATATGTATGTGGGAGAGATAGTCAGATTGCATGGAGTGCCAACTAGTTTTGTGTCAGACAGAGATCTAAGGTTTACATCGAAATTTTGGGAGAGTTTGCAGAAAGCCTTGGGTACTAAGTTAAAACTTAGTTCAACTTATCATCCACAAATTAATGGTCAGACTAAAAGAACAATACAGTCTTTGGAGGATTTGTTGAGAGCTTGTGTGATGGAACAATAAGGAACTTCGGAGGAATGTCTACCTTTGGTAGAATTCACGTATAATAACAGTTATCATGCAAGCATTGGAATGGCTCTATTTGAGGCTCTGTATGGAAGGAAGTGCAGAACCCCTTTGTGTTGGTATGAAATTGGAGAAGCGATCCTATATGCGCCAGATATGGTTCAGAAGCAATATGAGCAAATCAAATTGATCAGAGAAAAGACGAAAATAGTACAAGATAGGCAAAGGAGTTATTATGATAAGAGGAGAAAACCTTTGGAGTTTCAGGTAAATGATCATCTATTTTTGAAAGTTTCACCTGTAATTAGAGTTGGAAGAGCTCTAAAATCCAAGAAGTTATATCCTAAGTTTATTGGGCCATTTGAAGTGCTAAGTAAAGTTGGTCCTGTTGCTTATGAGATTGCTTTGCCTCCAAATCTCTCAAACTTGCATCCTATATTTCATGTATCTCAGCTTAGAAAGTATATTCCTGACCCTACTCATGTGATAGAACTTGATCCTGTTTAAGTGAGAAAGAATTTGTCATATGATGTACAACTAGTGAAAATTGTTGATCGTCGTGTTAAGAAATTAAAGGGTAAGGACATTTCACTAGTTAAAGTAATATGGAATACTACTGATGAAGGAGATTCCACGTGGGAAATTGAAAATAAGATGAGAGAATTATATCCTTATCTTTTTGTAACTTAGCAAATTTTGGGTACGAAATTTCCTAAAGGAGGGGAGAATTGTAACATCATGCATTTTGATTTAAATAAAATGAGGTTTGTTAAAGCATAATTGGAATAGATTTGGATAGAATTTATATTTAAAAAAAATGAATAATAAAATCGCTTATAAACAGTAAATCGCGTATGAACAGTGAAACTGCCTATGTACAGTGACTGATGACGTCATCAGTGACAATAACATGACGTCATGGTTGATGTCACATCCACGTACAGTACGCGTACAGTACGTGTGCACAATATTTTTAGCATGAACAGTGACCGCTAACAGTGTTTCCAACATGAACAGTAAGGCGATGAACAATGTTTCCAACGATGAACAGTAATTATGGCGGTGAACAGTGAATTTTGAAAATTTTCTATAAAAAAGGGGGTTTTAGACGAAATTTTCATTTCTTCACTCCTATCTAAGGTTCTCAAAGGTTCTAAGGCTATATCTCACCATTTTCTCCCATACTGAACCTCTTAAACTTAAATTTTTCTTCAGATATGTGATTCTACGTCTGTTCTCAAGGATTTCAAGTAAGTTTCTCTAAGTTTGAAGTTAGATTTATCGTTCGTTTCTTTTCTTCTTCTTTTTCTTATAGATGTTCATGGTATTCTTAGGAAAAACTATGTTCTAGAGTTAACTCTTTGGTTAAATCCTTGTGAAAACTCTATTTTGAGGTAAGGGGGCTCTACTTTATCATTTTGTTATGTTTATTACTTGTATTCTCATAGATCTTGTCATGTATGTGATTATATGTGAAATAATCCTTGTTTTATGAGAAATAATCGGTCAAAAGTGAGAATATTTGACTGTTTATGTGATTTTATGATGAATACATAGTGAAAATGTGATATTATGTTTAAATAGGGCATGATAAGGTATATTGAGGATGGTATGCTATGATTTTATGATTTTGTGATATGAAATATACAAAGAGATGGATGTTTCATGTTTGAATATACTTGAAAGAGTATGAGATGGAAAAAGGATATGATGTAAATAGTTACAGAGATACATTGGAGGAGTGGAAGATGGAGACGATATGGGATATCTTGGGAAAATGTAGGGTAGTGAGTGACATTCGAGATTGTGCACGAAATATTGTGTTCGAATGCACCACATGGCCACACACTCATTTTCTGACTTGACTCCTGACCATTACCTTTGCTAAGGGGCTGTCTATTGCATGCATTGTATTCATATTGCATTGGGTCATCCGACGACTATTTACATAGATGTATAAGATCTCAGGATAGAGGCATCGGATAACTGTGGCCACAGGGCGCGGTAAGCGTGGATAAAAGAAGGAAAAATAAATTGTGAATCTGTGGAATACAATACGTGTTGAGATGAGAACATGCTTTATATGACACTATGATATGTAATACTATGATGTTTTCTTTAATTGTGGTAAGATGTGTTTTGTGATGAATATGTGTGATGTATGAGTGGTAGGGTAGAGACTCACCCTTACACAACATTTTTCAGGAAATCAGGATGAATAGTACTAGGCTCACAGTGCATGGATGGATGAGAACTGTATAGGACTTATTATTTTGAGTTATGTAATGGATAATTTCAGTTCTATAGCATTTTTTTAAAACAGTTGTAAAATTACTATTTCTCTTTGTTGCTGATGAAAACTTTAGAATCTTTGTTTTTCTAAAGTACTTATGAATTAATGAAATTTTACTTAATAAAACTTATATCATTTCATTGTTTTTTTCTCATTAGAGAGTTTTTAAAAGAAAAATATATTTTACCATTAAAATATTTATAAAAATTTATCGTATATTGAGGACACAGTACTCAAACCAAATTAGGCTAATGATTTCAACTCTCAAGTTCATGAAGTTTAGTATTAGAAAAATAAAAAGGCAATATTAATTATATCATTCTGAAAACAAAAAATCAAGTTCAAAGTGTTATCACATAAATAATCACTTGTCTTTATCTCTCTAAACAGAGGAAAGTATTAATTATTTGTTGCATTTGGCAGCACACCTTCCTTAGCCCTTCTTGGGTTGTCCTTTTCCTCATTGCTTCAACATTTCAAGCTTTGATAGGCAGAATAAAGAACAAGAATAGATGATAAATGTTATTGAATCAGTGGAAATTAATATTAGATAACTGGTAAAAGCTACCACATATTCTGAATGTGATTTAAGAGGGAAGTTTCCCTACTTATATAAATTATCATTACTCGAATGCATTTAATGCTAGATAATAGATCCAAATTCACTGTGAAAATCAAAAACATACTCTACCTAATTTATTAACATAAGGAGTACACTAGTGATTAGAGACTGACAAAAATATTCATCAACCACCATCTTCGATAGAAGATTATTTCAAACTTGTAAAGAAAGGTTATGCATCGAACCTGATTTTTCTATCATTTTATTTTAAAGCCATAAACTAACATTAAAGGCATATATAGTGGACATGAATACTAGACATACCTAGATTTTTTACTAATATTAAAGTTATACTACAAACAAATGGAAAGAAAAGAATTGTATACCTAGATTCCAATAATGGTCCTAAGGCAATCGATCGTGAGGGACATTAAATTTCAAGCCTATCCAACAGTGACCTGAAATATTAAGAAGCATCATTTGAATACTTTTACACAGTATAATGAAAAAGAGCATCCAACAAAAAAAATCAAATCATAAACGAGTAAGGTTTTCTGAAATATAGAAGCATTGCAAAAAAAAAAAACAAAGTAATAAAAGAGAAATTGGTATCCAATGAAGCTGTGAGAAAATGGCTTGGAGAGATTTAAGAAAAATGGCCTGAAAATGTGAAAAAAATGGAGAGAATTGAGAAGCTGGAACTGTGAGCGGGAGGTTAGTGCGAGCGGGAGAGGATGAAAAACAAAATGTGTGAACTTTTGTTTTCACTTCGATTTTTATTTTTGTAGGTAGAATTTTTTATTTTTATAAAATTAATAATTTAATAGTATATATAATATATTACTTTTTATTTTAATATTTAATAAAATATATTAATACCCACTTATAATTTCAATAATAATAAATATTTATTTTAATAAAATTATATGAAAGTTAATATATAATTTTTTTTACATAAATACTAAAATAATAAATAAATTATGTAAAAAATTAAAATTATTATTTAACTTAAAACCAATTAATAACTTTTGTCAATATAAAATATTTTTTATTTATATTAATATAAAATTTTCTTAAATTATTTGTATGTATTTTCAAATTGTTTTATATTTTAAAAAAATTAATTTTATTTTTTTTTGTAATGAGAAAATTAGTTAATTAATTTTTTGTGAATAAATGATATTTTTTATATTAAATTTGAAAAATATATTTTTTACGAATTTTGTGGCAAATATTTTTTACACTAATTTTGGCAATAAAATTTATTAAATTATTAAGTTTTCTTACAAATTTGCATACAAGTTTTCCTACAAATTGGTATTACTTAGGTGTTTAAGAACCTCATTAGGGAGTTGGGCCCTAAGTAAGCCCAATTATTTTGTCTTTAAATAGAAGTTATGACTTCATGTAGGGAAGCTCTTCTCTTATTTTTTAGAATTCAAAAAGTCTCTGTTCTAAATTCTTTCTTCTCCTCTATTTTATTTTCGTCTCTCTATTTTCCATCTTGTCGTATTTTTCTGGTTTTGGCTGAAGCAAGCATGATTAAGAAGTAAGGCTAATCCATCAATCGGTTCAAGGTTTCAAGAATTACATTGCATTTGAGTTTCCAATTAGGTTCTATCGAATTCTCTCCCTTACTCCTCTTTTCTGATTAGGATAATTACGTTTTTCATTATATTGAATTTTCGTTTCCAACCTAAACAGAGAATGAGAATTTCAGATTTGAAATAAATAAATTCACCTAATTCAATCAATCAATTGTTCTGAATTTCGTTAGAGCACTGGATTTGCGATTGCAGTTCTCGTTTTAATGGAATTCATAATCTAGATTTAGATTTCAGATTGTTAATGTCGAATTGAATAAGTGTTGATTGGAAATACGTTGAAATTGTATTCGTGTAAAAATAAGAATTACATTGTAGTAATTGAGATCTTGAATTGGTTGAAGTTCATATTTCGTTGGAATTATTCTTTGTTCTTTTCTGTTGTTCATAATTTAATTCAAAACAATCCTCTCCCAAGCTAAACTGAAACTGTATGATGGAACCAGAAACAGAATGCATTTTATGTCCTTGTGAGATGACCTAGGTTTACTCCTTCTATTGCAAAATTGTTAAGAAAATCTAGTTTATTTGATACCATTATGACGTGGTTATCAAAATGGCATCGTTGCCAAGGACATAAGTCATTTTGTTTTTATTTTATCATGTGTACTAACTGATTCTGTTCTCTGTGTTTGTGCTACATTTCATCTGTGTTACATTTCATCGTGCATTTTGTTCGTGTATTCCATTCTGCGTATTGTGTTTTTGTTCATTTGCAAATTCTGTTCTTGTGTAATTGATTATGTGATTTGTTTGTTCACGCATTCTGTTTTACAATTTTGAGAGCATTCTGTAATTTGATGTTTGCTTTCTTCAATAAGTATTTCGTGTTTCTTTTACAGTTTTTCAATTTTAATTTTGCAATTCAATTCGTATGTGTGTGTCGATCAATTTGTGTTTTAGTGTTTAGTTGTGTTCCTTTGATTGTCTATTCCATTATTTCATTGTAATTCAATTTGCAATTAAGTGTGTGAATTAGTTCCATTATGTGTGGTTCAATTGTGTGTGGCTGCATGCGAAAAACAGAGGAGTAGTAGGAATAGAAAACATAGGTGCTGCATATTTTGCTATCAGATTTTACTGTTCCATTAGTACTGTTCATGCACTATTCATCAGATTTTGAAAAATTCCAAAAAAATAACTAGAGATCAAATTTTGATTTGAATTTTGTGTCCACATTTCTTTTGGTGTCTATTAGTGTTTAGAGTTAGTAGATTGCAAAAATCATTAATAGAAAAAGAGATACATCTTGGTGACAAAGAAAATTTTTGTGAAACTTTAAAGTGGCATAACTTTTGCTAGAGAACTCCAAATTGAGCTTATTGCATATGCATTTTGGGTAGAAAAAAATTTTCTTTGCAATGTAATGAACATTTTTGGTTGAGGCAGCTCAGAATTTCAAAAATCGCCTATTTTCTAAAAGTTTTTTTTTATTTTTTAGCATTTATTGACCTATTTTTCTTGATTTTTGGCTTTTATTTTCTATAGTAAATCAATTAAAAAAAATCTAAAATTTTTTGTGGTGTTTTCCTATACCAAAAGGAGATTTATCATGGTCCCACTTCATTCATATCTTGCATTTTGATGGTACTTGCTTTGTAAACTGACTTTGTGTATTCATTGAGTACTTGTTGTTCTTGTTGGTTCTAACCTTGCATTACCAGGGCTAACCCTAGTGTATTGAATGAACCTGATCCTGAAATAGAAAGAACACTTCATAGGATAAGAGCTAGCAAAAATAGTGGTAGTGTACTTGGTGATTCTGAAACTGTTAATCCTACTATTAGTGAATCTGAGATTAAAATTGAGGACAAGGCTAATAACCCTGAGCTAAATTTGAAGGAATTGGCCACACCTAATGTTGTGTATCAGTCATGGTGTGTCCAATATCCTGAAGATGAAACAACTTCTTATGAGCTTAAATCTGGACTTATCTATTTGTTGCCAAAGTTTCATGGACTTGCAGGTGAAGATCCTCATAAGCATTTAAAAGAGTTCCATGTGGTGTGTTCCACCATGAGACCTCAGGGAGTGCCTGAAGACCATGTCAAGATGAAAGCATTTCCTTTCTCTCTGGATGATGTTGTAAAAGATTGGCTTTACTTCTTACCTTCAACATCACTACATAGAATCAAATGAAGAGGTTATTTCTGGAGAAATTCTTCCCTGCCTCTAGAACTGCAGTGATAAGGAAAGAGATTTGTGATATAAGGCAGCTGAATGGAGAGACTTTGTATGACTACTGGGAGAGATTCAATAAGCTCTGTGCTACCTGTCCCCACCATCAAATAAGTGAGCAATTACTAATTCAACATTTTTATAAAGTATTAACTTTGATGGATTGAAGTATGATAGATGCAGCGAATGGAGGAGCATTAATGGATAAGACACCATAGGCTGCAAGGCAATTTATTACAAATATGTCAGCCAACACTCAACTTATTACTTGGTGCTAGTACTAGTGCTGTTTATGATGTGGAAAATCAGAGACTAGAAAACAAAATCAACAAGTTGACCACCATGGTGAGGCATTTGGCAATTTATCAACAACAACAAGCAAGTGCAGCAATTGATCAACAACAATAAGCAAGTGCACCAAAACTAATGATTTTAAAGTTGTTTTGGATTTTGTTAGATCTAACAAACTTTGCAAGTTTGGTGTGCCTAAAGCCATTATCAGTGATAGGGGAAGCCATTTCTGCAATAGAGCATGCAAACTTTACTGCATAAGTATGGGGTTGTGCATCAAGTGTCTACAGCTTATCATCCCCAAACTAATGAACAAGCCGAGATTTTTAACAGGAAAATCAAGCAGATTTTGCAGAAGATAGTGCACTCCAATAGAAAGGAATGGAGCAAATTTTCGAAGGATGCACTTTGGGCCCATAGGACGGCTTACCGGATACCGATTGGGATGTCTCCTTATAGGATTGTGTTTGGTAAAGTATGTCATCTACCTGTTGAGATTGAGCATAAAGCATATTGGGCGGCAAGACAATGTAACTTAGAGTTTGAACAAGAGGGTATGGAAAGGAGGCTTCAATTACAACAACTTGAGGAGCTTCGTTTGGAAGCCTATGAGAACTCAAAAATATACAAGGAAAAAGTCAAACGCTTTCATGATAGACATATTTTGAGAAAGGAGTTCAAAGCGGGCCAACAAGTTCTTTTGTTCAATTTTCGCCTAAAACTTATAGCCGGTAAACTTAGATCTAGATGGGATGGTCCTTTTGTTGTTACTAATGTGTTTTTCCATGGTGCAGTTGAAATTAAGAATGAAGTCACTAGTAGCATTTTCAAGGTCAATGGACCTCAACTCAAGAAATTTCATCAAAGTCCAAAGTTGGAGGAAAAAATTGTAGAAAGCATGTCCTTGGAAGCACAAACTCTTGGACCTTGAGGGAGTTCTTTCCCCATTCTGTATTCTTTGAAATTGTCTTTGTTGTTTGGCTGCATTGAGGACAATGTAACTTTTAAGTGTGGGGGAAGTTGCATGCAAAATTGTGTTGCTGTTTTCTGTTTTTCAATTTTTTTTTCTGCTGTGTTGTTGCTGTTTTTAGTTTTCTGCTATTTTTGCTTTGCTGTTTACAGTTTTTGTCTTTCTCTGCTGCAGTTTTCATTTTCTGTTTTCTATTTTTCATTTTTTGCTGTTTTTGCTTTGCTGTTTGCAGTTTTTGTTTTTGTTTTTGTTTTTTGTTGCAAATTTTGCTGCTGTTTTTTATTTTCAAATTTTGCAATTTTCTGTATTGAATTTTTGCTGTTTTTGTGCTTCTATTTTTCTGTTTTGATGATGTTTTGTTGGATTAGTTACACAAATTTTCATTCTTTCTTTTTAATTTCTAGATGTAGGAATTGTGAAAATTGTTACACCATTTTTAGTTGATATGTTGCAATACTTGATATGAGTAATTTTTACATTTTTAGTTGAGCAAGTTGCTTGAAAATTTTGAGTTTGATTCATTAATGATAGAATATGAACCTTGTGAGAATTTTGAGCATATTTTGCTTCTTTCTTGTGTGATTTCACTCATGTTGCTAGATTACCTTTGGTTTTGCCTTGTATCTTTTTAAAGCTTTTTGTCACATGCATTATTGATATGATTTAGGCCTTTCTTCAAATTCTAGCTACTTTGCCAAATTGACTTACCTTGCATTGATTCCTCTTGTTTACCCCCTTTGGGCCTTTATAACCCTTCCTTGATTTTAGCTCATTATAGGCCGTATAGTGAAAAACCATGATGTTCCATAACCTT
The DNA here is from genome assembly GCA_024086825.1 of Abrus pulchellus subsp. cantoniensis. Taxonomy (NCBI): domain Eukaryota; kingdom Viridiplantae; phylum Streptophyta; class Magnoliopsida; order Fabales; family Fabaceae; genus Abrus; species Abrus pulchellus. The sequence goes on from CM044050.1 coordinate 17,257,926, forward strand.
AGGGATTATAGAAGCTTTGGAATTATTTTGGGAATAGGTCTTTAATAAGTGTGGGGGTGCCTCTAGGAAATATTTCTATATTGTGGATATTGAGTTGTTTGATATTCTAAAAAAAAAAAAAAGCAAAGCAAAACAAAGCAAAGCAAAAGAAAAAACAATATATATATATATATAATAAAATAAAATAAAATTGTGGCAAACCATAGGAGGTTTAGGAGATTTTTTTCTAGGGGTAATCTTTTTGCTTATTTGAACTTATTCTCCATTGCTCTTTTCTCTTTGGTTGTTTAAGCCTCAATGTCTTTTTCATCTAACCTTTACCTTGGCCACATTACAAGCTAAATAAAAGTCCTTTTAATCTTTAATAGCATGTGTTTCAAGTTGTGAAAATTAGAAGTTTGTCAAAGCTTGAGTGTGCTAGTTTTCATGTTGTGTTGAATGTAAATACTAGCCAAAAAACAATAATAAATAAAAATATTTGAGAGTTGAGAGCTATACACTATCTTGTGAGGTTCTATCATTTTTGAATCTTTCTTTATTTTGACTTGTCTTCTTGCTTACTTTTAATGTCATTTGTATCTCATTGATTGTTTGTTACCTTAATTCTAGAAATGTTTGTTCTCTTTCTTTATTCTTTGCATTGGAAATTCATTAGAAAGTTCTGAAAATTTTGTAAATACTTCTTGTTGTTTTCAAAGTTTTGCCCCAAAGTTCAAATGATTAAGTGTGGGGGTATTTGATAGTCATATTTTAGTACATCTTTCTCTCCATGTTTTTGGTTTAATTAAATCTCACTAGTGTACTATTTTGATGTGTTAGTTTAGATTTGTGTTAGTAGGTCATTTAGGATTTAAATGTAAATCTTTCTTAATTCCTGCTATAATTTCTTGTTTTGACACAGTTTCTTGCAAAGACCATATCTAGAGCTACACTACTCAGAATTGAACAAAATTTGTGTCCCTGGAAAGATAAGAGAAAGATCTACAACTTCTCTGCAGGGAGAAAAGTCCGGTTCGAGCATCTTCAGGCCCAAAATTGTGTCACAATGTTGCGGCCCTGCACTAAAATTTTCAGAATTTGATTGTATTATTGATATTACTTAGTTAGGTGTTTAGGAACCTCATTAAGGAGTTGGGCCCTAATTAAGCCCAATTATTTTGTCTTTAAATAGAGGTTATGACTTCATGTACGGAAGCTCTTCCCTCATTTTTTAGAATTCAAAGTCTCTGTTCTAAATTCTTTCTTCTCCTCTCTTTTATTTTCTTCTCTCTATCTTCCATCTTCTCGTCTTTTTCTGATTTTGGCCAAAGCAAGCATGATTATGAAGCAAGGCTAATCCATCAATCGGTTCAAGGTTTCAAGAATTACATTGCATTTGAGTTTCGAATTAGGTTCTATCGAATTCTTTCCCTTATTCCTCTTGAATTGGTTGAAGTTCATTTTTCGTTGAAATTATTCTTCGTTTTTTTCTGTTGTTTACAATTTAATTCAAAACAATTCTCCCCAAGCTAACTTGAAACTGTATGATGGAACCAAAAACAGAATGCATTTTATGTCCTTGTGAGATGACCTAGGTTTACTCCTTCTATTGCAAAATTGTTAAGAAAATTTAGTTTATTTGATACCATTATGACGTGGTTATCAGAAATTTCATTTCATTTCAAAACTCACATTCCTCTATTATTTTCTCTTAACTCTCTCTTTCCTATTATAGAGAAAAACTTTGAAAACTCTGAAACTACACCAAATTCGAGCAAACTTTGACTCCACAGAATCATTGATGAGTATTGTAGAGCTTGAAATCCTCATTCTTACTTCTAGCTTCTCTATTTCTTATTTACTCAAAGAATACTCTTTTCTGTAAAGTGTAGAACTACCTTGATCCGTGAATCATCTTTTTTTCATTTTTTTCTTCACCAAACTTGTCTTTTAAGGTACGGAGAGCTTTATCTTGTTAATAAGAAAGTGATGTGTTTGTATTCATGAAAATGTTGTGATGAAATGTTTGATTTTGAGTATATGCTAAATTAGAACATGTTTTTATTATGTTTGAAGCATGTGTGTGGTGTTTGATGATATGTATAGTTCTTATTCTAAGTGTATATGCATGTATGTAATGGGCTGAGTTTGAGGGTGACCTACTCTCGACAATGATTGATTAATTTATAATGTACTAATGAACTAGAGTAAAATAGAGAGATGAGATAGGAATATGGAAAGAAAAATAAAATGAGAAAGGAATACAATAAGGATGAGTATTGATAATTTAGAGGTGCATTAGGACTGTGAAAGATATAGACGACTAAGAAGTCTTGAAGAAATGAGGGTGGTAGATGCTCCCCTTGAATTGCGCAAAATAAATTAGAGTAGGAGCACTACAGGCCTCACACTCATTTCCTGATTGATACTCTTGACCATACTTTTGCTAAAAAGGGTCGAGTCGGCAGACATTGTATTCGTGTAGCTGCGGCTACCCAACAACTATCTATGTTAAGGAAGACCTCGAGGGATCCCATAAGCAGTGAAAGTGTGAGATAAAAGTTTTAAGTATTAATAGACATAAAATAGAATAAGTTAAATAATTGATAATCTTGTTATATGATGATTTGTAGTATTTTCTTGGTTGTATCGTTGATTTAATTGTGTATGCATGCTTGGTAATAAAAATAAAGACTTATCCTTACATAAATATTTTAGGGGATCAAGATGACAACACTTAGAGAAAGCATTAGGCTCATATATAGTTTTGTACAATGTAGGTTGAACTATGTATTTAATGAATACCATAGGTTTTGTTATTTTAAGTTAGCCTTATATGTTGATGATGTACCCCGTAATATTATTGTTATATATGGAACTATCTTATAGTGTTCCTTTCAATTTTTCTACGAATAATAGAATTCATCATACCCTGTGTATACACCTTTATCATGGTATAGTTAGAACCCTGACAACTATAACCTACTTGTTTACATATTATGAACACGATCACCTTGGAAGGCCATCTCGATGTATTTTTGAACGGATTACTGGTACACTAGTTAGTGCAGATTCAGGCGATCTATATCTCGGATCAAAATCATAGAGGAATGGCATGTAGATGACTAGTATATTCTTTTAGTCTTTTTTGTGGATAGACTGCTCACTAGAACTTGTTATATTTTTGTAGTTTGTAAATATTATAAATGAGTCATAATGTATTTTAATGTAAATTTTGCTAATGTTAAATCTTTGTAAATTTGTTAGAACAATATATGTATATATTGATGTTATGTCAATACTTTTTCTTAAATTTGTTTAATTTTTATTACTTTGTATTTAAGTTTTTAAAAATTTAAAAATAAGTAAAATGCTTTATAATTCTGTATATTATTTTGGCTGATAAATAGATTTAATTTAATTCTTTCTTATTAACTATATAACTACAGACATGATTTGTTAACAACTGGTTTTAAACTAAATTGTATTTCATCTAATGTTATTATAAATATACCAAATGAGATATGAATTGGAAAATCACCTAGTATGTATTTCATAAAGATTTGGAGTTATGAAATGTCAAGTTTCTAATAAACTAAGAACCAAGTGCAAAAATGACAATTTTATGAAATACCAACTAAAGGTTATTACTTCTATAATATATTAAAAGGCAAAGTATTTGTTGTTAGGATTATTGTATGTTGGAGATAGTTTATCTTTATGATAATGAGAAGAAAATACAACTTAAAGAAACTTAAGAATCACATAATTACAATGAGCTTTCAACAAAGCTAAAGTAAATGTCACAGTGTTGTGGAACTTATACAAAATATTGTAGAGTTATTAACTCAAGTAGTACAAGAATTGTGTAGGTCAAATGATGAATGTCACAAGTTTTGGAGATATGAATTTTTCATAACTCAATAACGAAATATCTTACTAATGTGTCAAAATAAACCAATGACATACTAAGAAGTTATATTAAACTTAAAATATGATAAATGACTTGAAGCCATGAGATAAAAAAAATGGAAATGTACATTAATTAGTTATGGACCTTAATTAACTCACTTGAAGGGGTAAAACCCTTTAAGTTCAAGTAGATTTTCAAAAAGAAAACTAACATGGATAGTAATATGAGTACCTTTAAGGTACAATTAGTAGCTAAAGGTTTAAAACAAATTCATAATGTAGACTATGGTGAGATTTTTCCTCCAATTAAACTCATTTGAATTGTGTTTGTCATTACAACATACCATGATTATAAAATATAACAAATAGATGTTAAGACTATTTTCATATATGAAATCTTCTTAGAGATGTATATATTATACAAACTAGAGACTTTATTAAAACTAAAGATGCTATATAAAGGTATATAAATGATAATGTTATATTATGAATTGAACTGAAGCAAGCTTCAAGAAAAAGACAATTTATGTTAAAAAAAATTATTGAAAACATAAATATTGCATTATAATTATTTTTATAGGATAATTTATTTTTTATTTTTGTAAAATTTAATATTTTTATAGGCATAAAATAACCATATAAATTTATTTTACAATTAAAAATACATTGAAAATATGGTTGGACAAAATTTTCATTATTCTCTTTTGGACTATTTTGGACAAAAATAATAGTTTAAAAAATATATTCATTTCTTGAAATTAAAATATAAAAGCATGCAACAACTTTATGTTTACAATTCATGAATAATATAATCACATTGTAAAAACAATTAAAATCATAAAAGAAAATAAGTTTTCCCTTACGCTAACCATGAATAGTTGATATGTTTATACATTTTAAAGTGTTCCATGGTAGGATGAGAATCATCTGTTAACTTCTTTCTCACCATAGCAAACACTATTGGATGTTATCTCCTTGTGATAGTGAAGAAGGTGCATTGAAATATAATAGGTCTCATTCTTACCAATTCACCAAAAGACATCTCATCAACACACAAACTGCAAAGTTGAGAAATGTTTTACCAAAGTTGTGCTATTGTTCTAAGTAGCTAGCAATGTCACATAGTTTTTTGTTGCATAGTTTAAATATTATAATATACATGATTAGTCTATTTATCTATGAGTAAGTATTCTTATAATAAGTATGTATGCTCCTTTTTGTTGCATAAAGTTAAGAGTTTTGTCACAAAATCTTTTATTTTATAGAATTGTTAAATGATAAAAACTATTTTAATTTTCATGTCTTAATAAGTAAAATAGAAAACAAAAATAAATTTAAAAAAAAATAAGAAAGTCAAGTTTGACCCATGATTAATTTCAAAATCCTAAATATACTAATAACAAAGTTGATCATATTTTAATTTTATTTAATTTAATTTCTACATACATGTAAAACTATGTTTTGCCTATGTTACAATAATGGTCAGAATGAAAAATTACAAAGTAAGTCTACATGGTGCCTATACTATCAAATCCATGACTTTAACTCATAATTGATTTAATTAATACTGAATTAAATTTGCATTATTATATCAAAATTTATAGATTTAAGCAATATTATCTTTATAATATCTTCTCTTTTATTTTCCCAAAAAAAAAGTAATAGAATAATAAATCTAAACACCAATGTTTATAAATATTCATTATCATTTAGAATTACAATTAAATTATAATCTAATAAAATGAAACCTCACTCCAAAAAATAACAAAGTTATAAAACATCAAATAATGAAGCTTCAGAGTTGAAAAAAATATAATTTTAATTATAAATAAGGTAAAGGAACTTAAAGAAGATTATAAAAAGATAACATGATATAATAATATTATAGTCTAGATAAACTTGTATGTAAATTATCTTTACATAAAAAAAATATTAAAAAATGTTGAATCAAAGCACAAAAAATTCTTAGATTTTTTTCTTTATTTCTTGTGACAAATTGGTAAGCCTTAAAGACTAATAGATTTAAAGCAAAAAAATTAGGACAAAGTAGGAAAAAATATGGCAAAATACAGAAAACAAATTATATTCCTTACTAATAAAGCTAAGAATTTAGATATAAATGATTTTTTCAACTATATAGAGAGCCATATGAAAACTATGACATTCATATGAATATCAAAATTATATCAAATAAATGTCTTTTAACTATGATAATATAAATTTTTTTTTGTCTTGATAGTAGTAAAAGTTTTCCTGTTCGTAGAAAAATAAACTAAAACAAAAATGAAAAATATTAGTATCAATAGGATACAATATTACTAATTTATCAATTTTAACTTATAATTTAAAAAATTATGATAAGATTTCTATTTTTGTTGCATATACAAAAATGTAACATTTTTCCAGTCATACAAAATATATATTTATTACTAAAATTATTTAAAAATATATTACAAAAAGAGAATGTAAAGACCTATTCTTATTGCAAATATGTTCTGACCTATTCTCACTTATTGTCCTAAGGCGAAAAAAAAAAGGGACAAGAGAGAAAAACCAACTCACCATAAAGAAGCAATATCAAAATACAAATTGGTATCTAATATATAGAGCAAATAATGCACATACACTTAGAGATAAATGTATATTTATTGAATTAAAATTAGATATTATAAAGGATGAATATCTTATAGCATAGAGCATTTGCTCCTATAATGAGCTATTGGTCTTTACCTATAATAAACAAAAAGAAAATATTCTCTTATTCCTTGTATACATATATTACTCCTTTCTTAATAATTAAAAACAAACATTCACTAATGGAACTCTAGCATATTCTTTTCCTCCACCACTTTAGTATTCTTCTTACTTTTTTATTCTTATTTCTCCTAGTATACCCCTTTACACCTTAGTGTCATTAGTTGTTTGGTAAACTAATTAATTCTATGAGCTTATATTTGCATTAGAGAACCTATTAATGCCCTTTCCTTCAATAACAATTTTGTCCTCAAGTTTACATTGTGAGAATTGATTTTTTATTGTGCATTCCCTTTTCCAAGTTGCTTTTTTAAAAGGTTTTCACTTCTATTTGATGAGTAATTAGTTTGTGATCTCCCTACACTTCTTGATTTGCTTAAAAACTAGAACTATCAAAGGTAAAGCAGTTCTTGAAAATCCTCATATAAACCATGAGACACTTCTTGCACCTAATAAAATCCAAATGTTTTCTTCAACAAACACATGAAAAATAGGGTGGATTCTAAATTTTGCAAGCAATTGAAGTTTATATGCTGCAACACCAATTTGTTGAAGAATTTTGTAAGGTTCATAATATTGAGCAACCAATTATAGTTGATTCTTGAAGTAATAGATTGTTGTCCATGGGTTTCAACTTGAGGATCACTCATTCTTTTACTATAAAATTTCTCTCTTGCCTCTTAGTGTCAACTTGACTCTTTACTTTACTTTGAGTCTAAGTAGATAATGTTTTAACTGTCTTAGTGCTTAGTTAAACAATTGACACTCTAGTTTCTCCTTGCAAAAATTAAATAATTGCAAGTGAATTCCTTCTATACACTGCCTCAAATGAGATTTCACCAGTGGACTCATAATATGTAGTATTATATTAGTACTCAACCTAATACAACCATTGTGCCTAATTCTTAGGTTGATTAACAATAAAACACTTCAAATAAGTCTCTAACCACCTCATATACATTTAAAAAAATTCTAATTTTTAAAGTTAACCTAATATTACACAATGACTTTATGTATTTCAAAAGTTTATTGGAGTTAAATTTATTTTAAGTTTATTGAGATAAGATTTTGAGATATATTTCAACTTAGTAAGTATGTATCTACTATAACAAACAATTACTCAGTTTTAATAAACATTTTAAATAAAATCATAAATTGTGAACTACATTTTCTTTCTTATTCTATCTTTCTCTTCTTCGTGATCCTTCAGCTTATCTTTTCTTCCAACTATTTTCTTCCATGATTGAATTAACAATAATTATATTTCTAAGAGTTCATAAACTTGAATTTATCTTTGGAGAGTGTATTAAATCATAAAAGCCATCGTCTAACGTTTTCAAATTAATTATTCTAATATTATTTTTGCAATTACAATTTAATATCATCAGTGATCTTAGTCTGACCATTTGTCTAGTAATAGTAAACAAAACTTATTTTGAGCTATGTTTCTTACATTTTAAAAAAGGTCCTTTTAGAAATAACTCACAAAAATAGGATCTTTATCATTAAAAATTGTGGTTGAAACCCAAGCAATCTAATAACCTATTTAGTGAACATCTCAACTAGACTTCTTATAGTGTAAGGATATTTTAGAGCTATAAAATTACTATAATTAGAGAGCTTATCATTTACTAAAAATAACCTTATACCCCTTGAACTTTGGTATATTTGTAAAGAAATTTATAAAGATTTACTCCAATACTTTGTCAAGTATGTTCAGTGGCTGTAACAATCTTCTTGAAAAACTAGCATTGTACCTTTGTCTTTACATATGTCACAATTTCTCACAAATTCCTCTATCACTTCTTTAATTTCTAACCAATATAAATTTGCAACAATCCGCATATAGATTCTATAGAACCTTAAATGTCCTCCATGAGTAGTGTGATACTTTTGTAATAATTTGAGAATTCAACCTGATTTGCTAGAAATAACAAGCTTATCCTTAAAATTCAAGATACTATTGTTATGAAGAACATGCTCTTGATGCTTCATCCTATTACAAGCCACTAATGGTCTTCTTAATTTGTTCATCTTGGTGTTCCTTTTCTTTCAATAGTTGACTATCTAACCATACATGACAGTGTATCATGCTATGCATTTCTCCTAATTCATACATCTTAGATAATGCATTTGCTCACATGTTTTCTGCCATAGACTTATAGACTATTTTGAATATGTACCTTAATACCAGTTTTTGTTGATCCAAAGTTAAAATTTTTCTTTTGTTAAAGTTGCTTCAAACTTTTTTTATCAATGTAAAATATGAATTCTTTACCCAACAAATATAGTTTCTAATGCTATATTACCAATTATGCTTCCATCAGCTCCTTCTCATAGGTAGATTTGGTTAGATTCCTTTCCTTTGAAGCCTTACTGAATTAAGAGATGAATTTTCCATTTTTGTATCAAAATGGTACCGATTCATTAACCAAAAGAATTACTTTATAGGATGAATTCTTAACTAAAATTAAGGCCAACACTAAGGCAATTTTCATCTTCTATTTTAAAATTACAAAGATTACCTAAGTCTTAGCATTCCACTTGAATCTATCTTTTTTGTCAAGTTAGCCAATGACTTTGATAATTTTCTAAAATCTGTGATAAATTTTTAGTAACAATTGATTAATTCAAGGAATCTTCTAATCTTTTTTACATTTTTTTTGGGTTGGTCAGTCTAACACTATTAATTTTCTCTTGATTGATGAAAACACCCTCTTAAGATATCACACGTGTTAAGTATTTTATGGATAATGTGGCAAAATGACATTTTTTCCTATTATCTGTCAAGTTTTTTTCTCCCAATATAAATTGTAATCACATTATCAAAGAAAACTAATATGAATCTTCTAAACGTAGGTCTAAACACATAAGGTTAAAAGGCATCACTAAATACTTGTAGTGAGCCTCATGTGTTCTAAATGTTGTTTTGAAATGTCTTCTTCCTTCATTCTCACTTGATGGTATCTTGATTTCAAATACAACTTAGCAAAATATTTTGCCTCTATGAATCTCATGCAGTAACTTATCAATGATTGGAAGAGGAAATTTATTAGATATAGTTACCTTGTTTAGTGCCCGATAATGCACACATATTTAGCAAGTCTCATCTTTCTTCTTTTTCAAGTTTACTATGCTAGAGAAAACACTATTGTTGTGTCTAATTGCTCTATTCTCCATTAACTCAACTACTGGTATCTTTTAATCTACTACTATTTCTCGTAATGAAGTCAACCAAGGTTTGTCAAGCACCTTGTCAATTCCATCCAAATTAAACAAATAAACATCCACTATAAATTCTTCATAATTCATGTCCATCTTTATCTCTCTACACACTCCATTGGCCTTAGCCTGATAGTTATTCCTTAACAAAATTTTGATACACTTGGTTCTTTCCGTAAGTCATCTCACAAACCACCACCGATGATATATAAATGAAATTGTTAGTAAATTCACTATCTATCACTATTAACATAGGTAACTCCACTTATTTCTCCTCTCAATTTTACAGTTTTGGGTTGATACCTCTTTTTAATACATAAAGTTTTCAAATTGATTTTGCTACATTCTTCATTCACTCCATCACATTCCCCTATCTCTTTTGCCAAAAACTCATCAGCCATATCTTCTTCCTCACCTTCATCACCAATGATTCTCATAGTTGTCCAGACATTGATGTAAGGGATGATAGGGGCCACCACACTTATAACAATCTTTTTTGCTTCCTATTTATCAATTCTTAGTATGAAAGATGCCTAAGCCTTCTATCTTATTGTCCTCCTTGTCTTTTTTTTTTTCCTAATTAACTCATTGTATTGTATAATCTTTTTTTATTGTTAGAGTTCTTAGACCTACTTGAATGATCTTTTCTATTAGATCAATCTTAAACCTAATGATTATCGCTTTTTTTAAAGAGATTTGAATTAGACCATAAATTGTTTTGAGACCCAAACCCACCATGTGGTTCCAATCTCCTAGTAGGACTTCTTGATATTCTCTTTCCACAAACTTATAGTTCTACCACACGAATCAAGTTTAGTAATCATGATCATGGAATCGGTCCCTGTACTCGTAGGCTTTATACTCTTCTTTTAATATCTTTTTTTAAATAATAGATAAAATATCTAAATTACTAATCATTCAGCAGGTCAGACTAGTTTGATGCAAACTAGTATCAACTACACATAATAAGTAATACCACATTGACAAATTAGGTAATATATTGAATTGAAATTATAAATTACAAAGAACAAATATCCTACTATAACACTTTAATTTAATTTTCTAAAAGAAATAAATTTCACAAAATAGGAGTCACAAAATTTCATTCAAATAGTTTTTCAATGCACAATTTCCTTAAAGTATTTCAAAATAAGGATGAATTACAAATTTAAATCAATCATTGCTACAATACTTAAGTAATACATTTCAGTTCCAAAAATAAATATTCTAAGCCCTATAACAGTGTCATTCATCCCTTCACTGAGCCTGGTGCTGATTATCTTGGTCACCTGAAAAATAAATGTAAGGGCGAATACTCCACATTATCAAACACACACAAGCATAGAGTCCCACCTGACATGCTTTCACACATTCTCAACATATTTCATATCATTCATCAGCAAACTCAAAGCAATGATTTAAATATTACATTCTCATTCATACACAGGTGCGCTCACTGCACAATCAAATAATTTACGCATAAGTGCGCTCACTGTACCATCAATCATTTCACACCCACACGTGCACTCACTGCACGTAGCTATGCTCACTATGACTCTGTGATAATAGATTCTTGATGCCCTCAACCTCAGGAAATTACTCAGTTTATACCACGGATAGTCGTCGGATAACTCCTGCTCCACAGATACAACGTGTGAAGTATTAAGCCCCTAAGCAAAGGTGTTAATCAGAGGCTAAATCAAGTGGATAGTATGTGACCTGTGGTGCACCCACGCTCACTGTTGGTGTCACTATCACCCTCTTTTTTCCAAAGTATTTATATTGCCCCATCTTTCACACCTCTAGTGTATCACTGAACCATTCATGTCTTTCAACATATTCAAACACATTCACATTCACATTTCATCATGCCTTCCACACACACATTTCATTTATCTCATATTATTCATTCTCAATCAAAGGCACAAACATCTACATAATATTCAACCACACAATTTTATCACAATCTCTCTACAATCATTCATTTCATCACACACAATACCTACCACATTTACCATATTATACTTAAACATCAATTACACTATTTCTATTCTAACTTTACCACAATCAAGTCATTTTATCATACATTGTACACAAACACATAATATTTTCCTTCACAATCCATACCCATCACTTCATTTTCATTAAAACGGATTCAAGGCACAAAGAGATAGGGTAGAGTCCACCCTTACCTCAAATTGAAGACCCAACATGAAATCTATAATCAAAGTGCTCCTTACACGAACTTTGGTCTTAAATATAAGGAAAATCCTATGAGAAACCGAGAAATCAAAGAAAGAGATGAAAACTCGAAAACTCTAACTCATAAACTTACTTTCAAACACTTCAAACACAACCTCAACCATCAATCTTACACTCAAACGACTTTAGAGGTAGTTTAAACAGTGAAATAGGATTGAGAGTTGAGAAAATCGAAGAAAGTTTGAAGAGAGGGATGAGAAATGAGCTTCCCAAATCCTAAATCCCTTAAATACCCTTTTGGTCACTACACTCTCGCTTCATCGAGCCAACAACAACACTCTCTCTCGCTACAATAAAAATATCAGAGAAAACTACACTTTGATTTCTGCAGAATCTCGCTACAACGAGACTGCATCCAAAATTACATCCCTCTCTGTTGCCTTCTTGCTACAGCAAAAATGCAACAGAATCATCTCCTTCTCTCAAGACTCTCTTGCTACAGTAAGAGCACTACAAACTCATGCTCTACGCTTAGGACCTTCTCGTTACTGCGAGAATGCCTATGCAACACACACTTAGCCTATTCTCCAATCAACAAAATCAATCACAAGTCAATTATCCTTATCCAATTCACATATATTCTCACACATGTATTCACATCATCACACAATCAAACATATATATCCATATCATCATATTCACATCCAACTCATCACACAATCAAATGCACATCCAAACATCAATTCACCTATATAAGTATATATTAATAATCAAACAACATTACAAAATTTGGGGCGTTACACCTACTACCACAAGGCATTGCTCTTATAGAGGGCTACTACTCTTTACTCATAACAACCAAAAAGAAAATATTCTTTTCTCCTTTGTACACATACCTAACTCCTTTCTTTATAATTGAAAATAAATCTCCACTAATTAACTTCTAACATATTCTTTTTCCCAGTCACTTTAGCCTCCCTCTTAATTCCTTTCCTATTTCTCCTAGTATACACTCTCCACACCTTAGGTTAATTGCTAATTAATTCTTAGGGTCATAATTCGCATTAGAGGACTTATCACATCACTTCTTTGTCAAGAAGAAATAAGAACAATTAAATAAAATAAAATAAAATTATCGTTAACAAACATAAAACAAGAAAAAGAACAATAAAGTGGAGAGATATTTACACAAGCTTATCAATGACAATTAAGTAAACTAAACCATAATTAAAAAATTATATAATAATACTAAAGTAATAATTATAGGAAAAACTAAATTAAATTGTTAAGTCTATTTGGGTGGTAGTAAAATGAAAGGGTAAAAGAAGTGTAACAAAATATAAAATTAGTTATTTTATTAGTGATATTATAAAATTATGAAAAAAAAAGTTAACAAAAACATTTACATAATAAGTAGTATTGTGTTAGATTACAAAATAATAATATTTTAAAGCATCAATAATCTGTATATAAATATAATATTAAGAAAGTGTAAAAGATCTAATGATGTGAATAACATGTGACTTTTGGAATAGAGTTTAAAAAAAACAAAATGAATTAAGGAGAGATTGAAGCATGACAGAAAATTTTTAATAAAGTTTGTGAAAAATTTATAAACAAACTAATAATTTATTCTCAAAATTTTAAATTTATAATAAATCAAAGTCAAACTTTATATTTGACTTATTTAATTAAATAAATTATGTTAAATATTTATTTTATTATCTTAAGTCAAGATTAAATATTAAGTACTTAGCTTGATTCAACTCATTTACATTCTTAATTATAGCTAGCGAAAATAAATTATTTTTAAACAAATATAGTTACTTTAATAAAATGAAGCATTTTTTTTAACAAAATAACATTGTTTTAATGAAGCAGGCCATCAAAATACTAAAGTAAGGCCCAAAATGAAGAACCGAAGGCCCATTGATTTTGTAGAAGGAAGCCACGTTCCTTTGTTTTGTGAAAGGGAAGGAACGCAGCAGGAGAGAGAGAGAGAGAATGGAAAGCAGCAACAAAGAGGAGGCAGAAATAGAGAAAGTAGAATTCGATGGTTCGGAGATTGAGTACGTGAGTTACTGTGGCGAACATCACCTCCCTCTCATAATGAACCTCGTCGACCAAGAACTCAGCGAACCTTACTCCATCTTCACCTACCGTTACTTCGTCTACCTCTGGCCTCAGCTTTCTTTCCTGGTTCCTATTCCTTCCACTTCTCACTTTTTTATGATCCCACTCCTTTTCCTCTTCTTTTTTATTCTCTGTTTGCGGTTCGTTTTAGGCGTTCCACAAGGGTAAATGTGTGGGCACGGTGGTGTGTAAGATGGGGGAACACCGTAACACTTTCAGAGGCTACATTGCCATGTTGGTTGTAATCAAGCCCTACAGAGGACGAGGCATTGGTAATTCATTTTTTATGCTTTCTTTTTTCTCTTAATTTTTATTTGGAAAAACAGAAACATTAGTTAGGAAATCAGTGGAAAATTTGGGCAAGTTAGATGGTTGTTGGCTCAACTTGTTTATTTTAAAGAAATTTTCACTTGTTTTCGCCCACTTATTGTTGTATAGCTTTTGAAAAGGAAAAAAAAAAACTGGTTCTCGAAACATGTTCTTAATGGTTGATATTTTTATGTGTTAATTATCTGTTTTTGCAATGTGATTATTAGAAATTCTAGAAATTGTTGGTGCTATGTTGCTAATGTTTGGCTTTTGCTTAATTTTTCTACAGCTACAGAACTTGTTACTAGGTCTATCAAGGTGATGATGGAATCAGGCTGTGAAGAGGTATGTTTGTGTGTGTTTGTGTGTGTAACTATGTGCTGTTGTATGCCAATGTTCTGTAGTTTAGACATGTGGGAAGGAACGAAGGCTGAGAAATAGAGAAGTTTTCTAGTTTCCTTGTTGATTGGTACTTGGTATGTATGAACAACTAAAAACGTGAGATATAATTTTTTTTCTTTGCTTTCTTCTTAATGACAGAACTTAAGAGGATTGGATAATTGTTATATATTTAGTTTCAAGTCATGTTTTCATATGAATATGATGATCTCATCTTAGAAAAAAACACTTTAGGTATACTGGTCCAATTATTACTGCGTTGATGGAATGAAAATGTAAACTCTCAATTATTAGTTCTTGCTTTTCATTGTCAGGCACTCTTTTATCTTCTTTTCCTTTTCATTTGTTTTACCTTTAATCTTATGATAGAAACTAAATTCTGCATAATATTCAGCTTAAAGGAATGGAGCACAGCTCCTCACAGCATATAGAAATCTCTGATAAGCCAGAGAAATACAGACCCAAAAACACAGAAACAAAACTAGAAAGAAAAGCCGGAGAAACTCAAGAACAAAATGGGAATGAACACTATAGGACAGTGCCCACACCTTCCCAGGCCAAGGCCACCTTCGCTACCCAAAATGCTCAGATAGCCCCTCACGTTCCAGTCTGTCTGCTGTATGATTTTATGATTTCCCTCATCATTACACTTGTGATTCTCCTATTCTCTCACTCCAATCTCCTTTTGCTAGTTGTGCATTCCGTTAAGCATTCCTATGTCTTCCAACCAATTTTTCCTCTCCTTCGCTCCCCTTTTTCATCAAAGTCCCATACTGTTCCTTTTTTTTTGCCTCCTCTTCTCTCATACACCAACATGCATTTACTAATATTGTGCCAATTTTTCTGTTTCTTTCCTCTCCTATGTTCATGGGTTAATGGTCCATCATCTTACCTTACAATCAATTGCATTATACAGAGAAAATGGAGTAACATTGAACAAAAGTTGAAATAGAAACTGAGAGTTTAAACTGTGATTATTGTTGAACTTTGCTGATTTGGATATTGTCTTAGATGAGAAAACAAGGCGTGGGCACTGTGGTATAGGAGGGCAGGACAGGCCAAGAACTTGAATGTACAAAAGAATATCAAAATTCTTTTTCTTCTTGAAGTTACTTTTTCTCGATGTGACAATTTATCTTAGTACTAGTAGCTGGTTCCAATATGAGACTAAAACTACTTGCTAAAAGAAAGATTTGAGTATCAAATATTCTAGGTATCTAGTTTACTAAAGCCTACCTAAATGCACTTCAAAATGGTAAGGTGTTTGTTTACCATCTGCTTCTAAAGCTGAGTCAAATATTCCCACGAGAATTAGGTCCATGTTATAGAGTTGTTTGCTGCATTTCCTGGTTCTTTAATCTTCATTAAAAAATCCTGGATTAAATCAGTGCCTATTAAAAGATCGATTATGTTGCTTTCTGTTCTCTTCTATTTTGTTTGATAAAACCACCCTTGGAATGGTGTATTTTCCACTGGTCATTTGTTATAACTTATAACCCTTGTTGAAAAAATTTATATTTTTCTATATTGAGTGCCAACAGCTAATGAGGAGATTATATCATTTTGAGGTAACTAATAATACTGCCATGAGATAATTTTGATTCATGTGTTGCAAGGAAAAAGACTAGTACGCCTGGAGTTAGGGAGTGTATATTGCTACTCCAAAATGTCTATTGCCACTCCTTATTTAAGAATTTTTCATTTATATATTGTTATTATTATTAATTTAACTAACAAATGGAAAGAGTATTCTATATAAAATTATTTAAAAAGGTGCGATAATAGGTATTTTGGAGTGGCATTAGACTCGCTCATGGAGTTATATTGAATATTTATGTACACTTAGCTTAAGCTAAAACTGTTTAGAATTTGGGCTCTAAAGGTCAAACTTAATAGCTAGACTATAATAGGAAGTGCTGGGAATCAAAGGAGGGAGCATGTTGATTCCATTCTTGTTATTTTTCTTTGTACAGGTTACATTGGAAGCGGAAGTAACAAATAAAGGAGCACTGGCACTGTATGGTCGCCTTGGCTTTATTAGGGCTAAGCGGCTCTTTCACTACTATTTGAATGGAGTTGATGCTTTCCGTCTGAAACTCTTATTTCCACGCTCAGAGTTACACCCTTCTCTGCCTTTGATGGCAGATAAATACGAGAGCCACATGCAAAGTGAGCATGGTAATTCACCATTTAAAGAATGATTTAATTTCATCGATGGATTTTGTATTTTTGAGAAATGGTTGTTCTAACATGAGCTTAAGGACACAATAAAAATTATATATGATATTTTTATTAAAAATTGTAGGATTTAATGTATTGATAATATTAAATGTTATAATTTTTTTAGAAAAATATTTTTTTCGTGGCATTTGGCATGTATTTAATAATCGATTAAGATAAACTTTGAGCTTAGTGCTATATAAATTAATCATGCATGTATAGAAAAAAAAAAAAATCAGGTGCTTGGGGATCAATGCTCAATTTTTCGAAGGACGAGATTTAAAGATCTTTGTCAATATTTGTAATTATTTTCACAAACCATTGACGTGTTTTTAAAAGAGGTTTTTTTTTTTTTTTTTTTCCAATATTGAATAGTATAGGAATAGAGGAGTGCAAACTTGATTTATCCTCTTTTGATTATCAATCATTCGTAACTTATGCTCAACTTTTAAGCATAGCATGAAACTGTTTAATATAACAAATGTTATAATATTCAATGACAACTTTGATATATAATACTTAAATTTAAAATTATTTTCTTAAGAATTTTTCACTCTTACAACGATTATTTCTTCTCTTGCTAAATTAACAAGAAAAAAAAAACTTTAAAAGAAGCACTCTTCATAAAATGAATAATACAAGTTGCAATTCTATAGGCAAAAGATGTGAACAATGAACTTTAAATGTTTTTCTGTTGTTTTTTATTTTTTGTGTTTAAACAAACTCTCTAAGGTTCATTTAAATAGTTGAAAAACATTTATATTTGAATAGGTATGAAAAAGAATTATTATTATTATTTGTTAAAAGTGTAAATAATTTGACATAAATGTATGATCTAATTGTGTAGATGAGTTTCCTAATCAATTAAAATCTTTCTAAAATTATTTGATCATAAAATATAAGTCTTATTAATTAGACATAATGTCTAACATTTGCAATGAATTCATAATCAAACTAATCAATTAGAAAAATTCCTAATAAGTAGGCAATGTTGTCAACCTAAATTAAAGTTCTAGAAGCTCACTAATTTAGTTAGGTTAAGTCTCCTAATAAATTTAATCAAATTTTGTCACTAAATACTCGAAAAATAGAATTAGGATAATTGATTAAGTGTATTAGAATACTTTATGAAATCAATTTTGTAGTATAAAAGCACTAAAAATCCAATTAATTTGGTTTAAAAAGCATGTTGCTTAGATTTTGAAAACCATTTTGATGTAAGAATTTATGCAAGAAATATAAATTATCTTGGAAGTGATGACCTAATTCTATAAAATATAATTTTTTTAAATTAATAGAACCATTTATGTTAGCTTATCAATGTACAAGCTTATTATCTTTTATAAATATAATCATAAGCCTTTTAACTATGTATTATCGCTTGAAATTTTGACTTTCGTCATCAATCATCAATTCACATCTACAATTATTTCTAATATTCATTACTTGCTAAACATTCATCTATTTGTCATCATCAAAATTCCAAAATACACATAAACAAATATAATATCTCAAATTTTTTTTTTTATAACAAACTTCTCTTTAAGAATAAGTTTAGCATAAAATAATACACACAAGTAATCATGACATAAAGCATATTTGTCTCATATATATACTACCCCTAACTAATGCAATTCTCCCCTTTAATAAATTAATGTATTCATTCATTGAATTTTGCAAATATTATCTATGTCATAGTTACTCACATGTATTAAAAAGGAATTACTAGCATAATATTTCAAGACTAGAAATTTTATAAGGTTGAGTTTGTAAGCTTATGAAATATACAAGAATGAGAGTTGTATTTGCATCTTTTTCATTCGCTCTTGCACTTTCCCTTTTAGAAGATCAAACTTTGCTTCTCTACTTGTACTTGTTCTTGTTTGTTTTTTTTTTTTTTTTTTTTTTCTTTTTTAGCAATGACCCTAAAGGCATTTTGATAAATCCATATTTTGATGAATTTTTAGTTAGTTTTCTAAGATCTTTTTAATAAGAAAGAGTAATTTGGAAGATGAAAATTGCACAAAAATATATAATTATTCAACAAATTTAATTTTTGTTTTTAGTAATTCAAACTGTTTGGATTTAATAGAATTCTTATGTAATTTTATAGTTGAACTAGTTTTGCAAGAGACTCTAAGCAAAAACATGAGTTAGAGGCATTAAGAGGTCAATTGGGCCAAGTGTTGTCACTTTTTGTACAAAAAGTGAGAACTCTGTAGGTTAATAAGCAACAATACCCTACGCATAGCTACTTTCAGTGCAACAAGAAGTAGGTAGTTCAAAGACTTGGAAAGGAAATTCCTAATGAAAGTAGTCACTTTTGGGTTTAAGAGTAGATAATATAGAGATATTGATGCAAGAACATAGTGCACATAACTACTTTTTATGGTGAAAGTAATCACTTTATAGGCTTTTGGGGAGAAAAGTTGTGCATGTAGCTACTTTCAGAAGTAAAAGTGGCAACTACAGAAACTTTATTGAAGAAATGTCATGCATTTAAACACTTTCAATATTACAAGTTTTTTTAAGATATAATAATATAATTTAATATGTTTGATATAGTTCAAATTTCATAAGAATATATTTAATATAGCTTTTATTTGATGTTTTGATGTAGTAATATGATTTAACATATTTTTTTCAATGAATGTTTTTTAGAAAAAATTTACAAATATGAATCAAGTATATATCTATAACAAGAGATATGTACTCAAGGTCCATTTGCCTATGTTTTATGAATTCAAGAACATTATGGCCATGTTTGAAGTTGGGATCCTTGTCCATCTTAAGTTTTTCAATATTCTTCTCGTTTATGTAGTAAAATCTTTTGTCTCTTCTTTTTTACAAGGATATACAAAATCAAGTTAGTGTATTAAAATCATAAGAGAATGAACAAAATAAAAAAAAAATAACAAACATAATAAAATTTAATGTAATAATAATTTTTTTATTTAAAATTTTCAAGGTAAATACTTTTAGACTTGACTGTTTCAAACTTTATCGATAATACTTTTAATTTGAATTATTTTATTAATATAACATATAAAGTTTATTATTGCTTAAATTTTTAATTTGATCTTATTTACTACATTTTAGGATTCTAATCAAGAAAGTACCATCCAACTAATGTATTGATCATTTTTCTATAAATTCTAAACTTAAAAAGTGTTTAAGAACAAGAAGTAGTTCATTTATAAAATAATGACATGATATATTTTGTTTTAATTAAAACATGTTAGAGTTCATACATTTTGAGATATATGACTATTTGTTTGTTATAAGTGTCTTAATGTTCATCTTGAAAGAATAGTTCATTACATTATGAGTTATTAATATAACTATTGGTTTAGTATATGAACTAATGACATAGCATATTTTATTTTAACTGGAATATTATTAGTCTTACATTATGAAATTTTGATATATGATTATTAGTTTGATATAAGTGTCTTAATGTTTTTTTAATTTGTTTTTATATTTATTAATTAGAAGTAAAATATTTCTAGTAGAGTAAAAAATTAATCACAATTACAATTATAAATTGCAAAAGAAAAAAAAAGTTATCTATAGTTTAAATTATACATGTTAAATTTAGGTTAATAAAAATTAGTTCAAAATTACATGTAATTGTAATTTTTTAATATGCATATATTTAACAAAGGGAGGGAAGTTGAACTACAAGTAATTCACTAGAGTTTTTAAACTGCAAGCAATCAACATAAATTTTTAAACCTTAAGTAATTAATTAGAGTTTTAAAATCACAAATAATTAATAGAGGTTTAGAAATTTGTTTGCCACAATTTGATTACCTACATGATAGATAATAACAGAAAATGGAAGTTTAAATTCTTGTTAATATCAACAACAGGTAAAATTATAAATTCTCGGAGTATGAATTCTCATTTTTTTTATTTAAATACATGAAGTTTTAAAATGTTTTTACTATTAAATAATAAATATTATAAATATGTTATACGTAATAAAATACTTATATAATTGCATTATTTTAGCTAACTGTCTATTGTATTTAATAAATATAGTATTCAATGCAACATTAATAAGATAATATAGTCAATTTTATTATTATTATTTTTTTTTTATTATTATTATTATTATTATTTTGAAAACATGCAAAAATGTGGGTTATACCTATCAATTATTTTAACCATGTCAACTCTCATGTTTTTTAAATATTTTTTTAAATTTCAATGATTATTATAAATTCAGTATAATTAGCTCTCATACTAAAGGAAACACTATAGTTTTTTAGTTATTTTTGTAAACGTTAATAATTATGAATTTGAATATAAATTAATATATACATAGAATATTAAATAGTAGTTTGCAATTAATTTTAAATATCAATAGTCATGAATAAATTAAGTTTATACACATGTCATTTATTTTTACTATTTTAATTCTCATTATTTACTTTTTTAAATTAGTATTTTATAAATTTCAACTATTGTTTTGAATTAAATTTAACTAACTCTGATTAGTTTTTTTTTATTAAAATTTTGATAATATTATTTTATTTTAATAATTATGAATTCTAATATACATACTTAAGAGTTTTAAATAGTAGTCACTACAAAAAAATTGTGATTGTTACTGGCGGTTAAAATTTTAAGAAATAATTATTAATCAATAATTATTATTATTAATATACTATATTTAATAAATATAGGATTTAATTCTATTATATGAGTTTATTGTATAATATATTTTATAAATATATTATTAATGTTACATATTTAGTTGTCTAGTGTAATCAGTTTTGCTTATATTAATATGCATATAGATTTTTATACAATTTTATAACTATAAATTAAATTTAATGATGAATTTCACGATAAATACATGAAGTATTAATAATAAATAAACATCAATATTTATTAAGAATAAATTTAAAGTATAAGAGATATTTTATCTCGTTATAATTTTAAAAAGAATTAATAATACATATAAAAGAATCATTAATCTAATTTACATGTATAATGATCTTCTTAAAGACTTTGCTGCAAGCCACTCTCAAGATACATATCTCAAATATTTAGACTGAACTTTGATCCCGTCATAGAATTGTTTTTCATAAATTTAGAATGAGTCGTAACTTGGAATTGAAACTGTGCTTCTTCCTCTTCGCCTTATGAAGTACACTTTTAACATTAATTCTTTCATGCACTACTGTCTCAACAACATTATTAAATTGAAGAGAATAATATTAATTTTTTCATGCACTATCGCCTCAATAACAATATTGAATTGAAGAAAATCTAATCCTTAACTCGATATGTGATTAACCTA
This sequence comes from Abrus pulchellus subsp. cantoniensis, assembly GCA_024086825.1. Lineage (NCBI taxonomy): Eukaryota > Viridiplantae > Streptophyta > Magnoliopsida > Fabales > Fabaceae > Abrus > Abrus pulchellus. Next base: position 17,280,367 of record CM044050.1, read on the forward strand.
TCATCAGATTCTCTAATACTTTTTTTTACCAAATCCTTACCTCCTTTAATCCCTTATCAATAATATCCAGTTATTATAATTTTTTATCAGCTTTCATGTATCACCAATTCTCTTTTTTATAAATTTTAACCAACAAAAATATACATTTATAAATATGATCTTTAATTGTATTATTTTAGTTTTATGTATGTTCTGTCTAATAAATATAGTATTGAATGTTCCATTAATAAAATATTACAAAAACAATTAGTTTATATACATAGATAGTTAATATTAGCTATATATATTGGTAACTTTGATAAACTTAAACTAAAACATAAATTTAAATATGAATTTCTGTAAAATACATGAAGTATCAAATATTTATTTTCATTTATTATTAATTATTATAAATATATTATATTCATTGAATATAGTATTTAATTATATTATTTTAATTTACGATGTATTATATTTCGTAAACATGATATTATGATATACAGAAGATTAAAGCAGAATAAAAAAGATTATCAATTAAAAATATGTTAAATTTTAAATGAAAAATGTCTACACTAGACATGTAATTTAAACAATGCCTAAGCCTATATTAAATAAAAGTATTCTAATTAAGGGGACGTAATCTAATTTACAGTGCTTATAATATCATACTTTATCAATTTAGTAATTTTATAAGAAACATATTTATTAATGTATTAAAAATATATATTACATAATATTTTATTTTTGTATTATTAAAACTAAAATAGACACACAAATGGGTTAGGTTGATTAATATTTAGTGTCAAATTATACTGATTGTAGATAAATTTATAAAATATAAATTATAATATTTTTTATAGTCATTAATAGAATAATTACAATAAATAATATATAGTCACAAATTTCGTTTTACAGATTTTTTTAAAAATTTTGTTTAAAATTTTTTAATTTTTAGTGACTCTAATTGTTCTTTAATTTTTTTTATGTTTAATTTCTTTATTAAGAAATTATTTTTTCTATTTATCATATTTATTTCTTTTATAAAATATTCTTGTAATAAAATCTTTAATTCTTGTTTTTATAATAAATAAAATTATGATTTTAAAATATATAATTACTAAATTGTAAAAGTTAGACTAACATTTAATGATGTCTTTATATGTTAGTTTATTTTTAGTATTTATTTTAATGGGTAACTTAATAAAAAGAATCAATTCAATTGATGAATATTTTAACTTTTATCTTTAACTAATTTTAAATTAATTTATCTGCTAACTTTAACCCGCACACTGTATGTAACGAACACAAGATTGCTAGCATTTATCACAGAAAAATAAAGAATTTTTTCTATTAAATATTAAAAAGAAATAATCTTGTAATAAATGTAACATTCTCACCTTATTATTATATCTTATTTTAAATTAGCATAATTTAAAATTTTTAGAAGTTATAGTAAGTTTTGCTTAAGCAAGACTGAGTTTTCTAGATTAAATGTTTTAAAACATTCTCACTCAGACAAAAATGGATAATACCGTCCCAACTGTTTTCTAACCTAGGCAAAAAGGTATAAGGGGACATGAAAGCTCTTTAGATCTAATCTCACTTAGGCGAGAAAGGATTTCGCTTATGCGAGATTATCATAAACCTATGTAAAAAATTTTATCTGGTGTTCCTGCTCAAGCGAGAATGCGTCTCGCTCAAGCAAGAATTAGTAGGCCAAAAAAGGTATTTAAGAAATCTCTTTGTTCTAAAACTTATATTGTAAACCAAGTAACTCCTTCTCACTTTTCTGTCTATTCTATCACTTCTTTCTTCAGAGAAACCTCTTCCAAACTTCAAACTACCTTCAAATCTGAGCCCGAACTTCTATTCAACTCGACCTCTAGTAAGTTCCTCAAAGTTGAGTTCTTCAATCTTGTTTTTATTCCCCAAATTTTCTCCTTTCTCAAAAGTGTCTTATTTTGTAATAAATAAAAACTATTTGATCTTTTGGACAATATCTTCTTTGAACTTTCTAACAAATCTTCTCATTGAGCTAGGGAGAATCCTATCCTATCAATGAATCTTGAATATATATATATATATATATATATATATATATATATATATATATATATATATATGCATGTATGTGTGTGTGTGAGTGTGTGTTCATTTGTAAGATGATGTACTTTCTTTTATTTTGGAAAATATTTCTCTAAGTACTTGAGATTCTAGTTGTTTGTTTAAAGTAATGAATGAATTGATGTATATTTGGTTGTTCTCTTAATGATATGAAATATATGTATTGAAAATATACATTTTGGACTGAGTCTAGAGATGTTTGACCTTTTGCATGATTACATGATTTTATGAAAGAAGATAAAAAGGGTAAAATTTTATTATTATGAGAAAAGAATAGGATTAAAGTTGTGTCATTATGAAAGGTAATAAGAATATGTATAGATAATTATAGAGATACACTGAGAGTATGAGAGACGGAGATGATTTCAAAAATCTAGGAAAAATATAGAGTGATGAATGCCTTTCATTAATTGCGCTTAGTTAATGAGTACAAAAACATCACAAGCTCACTCATTGCCTGAAACTTCTGATCATATTTTGCTAAAAGGGGTCACGTTGGCAAACCTTGTATCTGTGATTGCGAAAGCTAATTAGTAATTATTTATACACGTGCAAGACCTCAAAAAATCTTAGGAGTAATGATTTATTGAAATAAGGGCCTAAAGAAAAATAAGAGTTATAATAAAATGCGATCATAATATGTGAAAAATATTGTATACATATTAGTGATATGGTTGATAAACTTATTGTTATGAATTAATTGGTATGTGATTTAAATGTGTGTGTTGAAATTATTCAATTGATTTTATTCTTGATTTAGTGGTGAGGAGAAAAGCTCGTCTCTACTAACATTTTTAGGAAACAAAGATGACCATCTACTAGTGATCCATTAGACTAGCTAAATGTACCATAGATAGTAAGTTAAATTAAGTATTTAGAGAGTGGCAAAGAGTTTGCTACTATATATATATATATAGACACACACACACATAATAATAATCGATATTACAAAAATCTGGGGCGTTACAGTACCCTACAATGATTTCTACTGTAATTACATTATCAATTCCATGTTCATTATCTATTATGTGTGTGTCTATATATATATATATATATGAATGGATGTTAGAGTGTGCACTTGATTGCATAATGATGATGTCGATGTGTATGAATGCATGTGAGTGAGTGAGTATAATTGTAGTTGTATATGATTGGGTTGGATTGTTTGGGCTGAAAAAATAGGTGAAGGGTGTAATACTGGGGTATCCTTGCTATAGTGAGAGAGCCCTAGGAGGAAGGCGTGAAACTGTCTCCGTCTCGCTACAACAAGAGGTCTCTCGCTGCAGCGATAAAACGACAATTTAGAGTGCATTTCCGGGTGCAGTTTCGCTGTAGCGAGATTCTGCAAAAACTAAAATGCAATTCCTTCTGAGATTTTTGCTATGGCATCCCTCGCTGCAATGAGAATATCTCGCTATAGCGAGAGCGTTCTGACTAGAAAGGGATTTAAAGGGCTCAAGGTTTGGAAAAGATTCATTTCTCACTTTTCCTTTGAGATTTCTTCGATTCCCTCACTTCCAAACCCTGTTTCACCGATTAAATTGCCTCTATGCCACTTAGGAGCAAGATTGAAGGTTGGATTTGTGTAGGGAACGCTTAGAGGTGAGTTTTAATGGTTAGAATTTTGGTTTCTCATCCCCATCCTCTGATTTCTCGATTTTCCTAGGTTCTCATGAGGTTCTTGCATATATTTAGGTCAAAGTTTGTGTAGGGGAGCGCCTACCTTATTGTTTTGGTGTGTGGGTCTTCACTTGAGGTAAGGAGAGACTCTACCCTATCTCTTTATGTTTAATTTACCGTTTATTTTGTTAAATGTTACAATGTGACTGAGATAGAGAGTAGGAGATGTGTGATGTGATAGAAATTATTGCTTGTTGAGTATTATGTGGTTTGATTTCAGGGTTGAGATACCCTCAATTGAGAATGTAAATGTGAATGTGTGGAAAATGATGTGTAATGAAATGTGGGTACTTATGTTGTGTGTTAAAAAAGGAATGTGGGCCTATGTGCTGTGTAATGTGAATAAATGTGGGCAATGTATGCCATATGCGAATATAAATATTGTGTGTAATTGAAAATGTGTGTCTGAATGGGGCGTGTTGAACGCTATTGTAATGATGCTATGAATGGTTAAGTGATACACTGGAGGTATGGAAGATGGGGACAGTAGAAATATCTTGGGAAAGAGAAAGTGGTGGTGACACCAACAGTGAGCATGGATGCACCATGGACCATACACTCTCCTCTTGATTAGACCTCTAACCACTACCTTTGCTGAGCGACCCATGACTGCCCACGCAGTATTCATGAGGCGGAGGTAATCGGCGACCATTCATGGTGTGAAACTGTGGTCACAGTACCACCACAGTGAGCGTGGCTAGGTGCGGCAAGCGCACCTGTGTGAACTGTTGGTGCAGTAAGTGCATCGATCATGTTTTGAATTGGAATAGATAATGAATGATGATTGTGGTTGAGATTGAGATACTTGTATTATGAATGCATGATTTAAAATATGTTAGTAAATGTGTAGTATTTGAGGTGAGTTTTTATGTTTATATGTGTTAGATAGTGTACAATACTTGCCCTTACATTTATTTTTCAGGTGACCAAGACGATTAGAACCAGATTTAGTGAAGGAATGATGAACTGTTATAGGACATAGATGGTATTTTAAAATTATGATGTAACTTATTAGTCTTGTACCAATCTTTGATATAAATTTGTAATTCTTTATTGTTTTGAATTGTTTTATAAAGCTCTATGATAGGATCTTTATTTAAATGAAAATTTTATTACTCCCATTTTATGAAATTATTACTCAAAAATTAATTTAAGGTGTTACAGGTATTGTATTCCCTTTCCTTACCCTATTAGTGGTTTAATCTATCATACTCTCAGCTCGTATGTATATAAAAGAACAATTCATACATAAGAGGCTATAAACTTATGTTTATACTTTCCACCATCGTTACCATCTTGGAATATCAGTCCATTTTAGTCATTGCAAACGTTAGATATTTTTATGAAAATGACTTGACATCGAAAGAGTTAGAAAAAATAGAGAATTGATTTATGAATAATAACTAGGATCATATTCTTAGTATTTTGGTATGAAAATAGATTGCTTTATAGGACTTATTGTTTTTTGATATTGTAATTATATAAATTAAGTTCTAATGTATTTTGGATAATGACTTGTACATATCAAACTTCTATATTTAAATGATATATAATACACATGTTTCATTAATGCTAAGTGTAAATGTATAATTTGATAATAAATATTTATTCATACTTTATTTTTATTATTGTGTATATCATTAAAGTTATTTTTTATTGAATAATAAAAATAATTTAAAAATTTTTATAAATTTTCCCACTAAAAATATAAAAAAATTGCTTAATTTTTTGTTTCAATATAAACTATTTAAAAGTTTAAATAATAAAATAAATGCGTTGCAATAAACATCGATAACTGTTACCAGATAGAATAATAAATTATTAGATTAGACAGCATTTATACCAACATGAAAGTATAAAAAATTCTTAAATTGGAAGTCTAATTAAGAAAGAAAAAAGAAACAGTCCGATTAAAAAAAAAGTCGGTTTCAGATTATAAATCGAATAATAAAGTATCAGATAAAATCCGTTGAAAAAATGGTCACTTCAACAAAACTCCAAAACTGGATTTTAATATACCTGCCATAAAAAGATAAGATTTTAAATTAGGTAGCACCGAATCAGTCCTATATATTCATACCTTCATCTTACATTGTATTCACATAACTAGGTATTACATTCTACTTGTCTCTAAAAAGATGACAAACTTGTCCAGAATTCCTCCTACATCGGTCCTAATCGGAGTTGCTCTTTTAGCACTGTTCACTGGCAATGCTAAAATAATCGCAACTCGCTCTCTTCAATCCACACAACTTCAAACAGGTTCTGATAATAACAATGATCGTATTTCAAGAGAAGCTTCTGCATATCACAGGTTCTTGCAGCCAAGCAGCACTAATGGTGTTTTAAGACAAAGTCCTGCAGGTCCAAATCCAATCCATGATGATAATGTTTTAAGATCTAACATTGTTGATTCTATTCTAAGAGAAAGTCCAGGAGGTCCAGATCCTATTCATCACTTTTCTTTTGAAAGAAGTAAAATTAATCATGTTTTAGGAAAGAATGTGGAAAGTTCAAAGCCAAATCACCACAGTTCTATTCATCATCCTTCCTTACAGCCCAATGTCAATCAAATTGCAAGAGAGAACCATGGTGGTTCAGATCAAATCCGTGACAAATCTATCCATTCATGAATAATGATCATGAATAATGATGTGATCAAATAAGCCTTATAAAAACTTGTTCCTTTTGGACTTGTTTATGTCTGTATTGTTAATAAAAAAACTGAACTTTACCTGTGTATATTTCTTTGATTCTTTCTTTTTTTAATTTAATCATTTTATATTTGTTAAAGACAACCTAAATTAAAATGATATTATTTATCATCGTATTTTTAATATTAGATAAATATAATATTTTTACAAAAATTAAAAAACTTATTTAGCTTTAAAATATTTTCAATAATAACTTTAAAGTTAGATTAACATAATTTTTTTAATATATTAGTTAAAAAAATAGATATCATTTTTTTGTTTAAATTTATTCAAGTCCCTATGTTTCTTTGCAAGATTTTGATTTTATTCCTTAATTTATCTAAATTCATCACTTTTGATGCATTATAACAAAAAATTAAATACATGATACAATAAATTTATGCATGAAATTTTCTGAGTTAACTACATCATTGCTAATGATAAAAAAATGTTGAATTTAGAAAAAAAAAATTGGACACTGAAAAAAAAATACTTTCTAAGAGCTAAAATTAAAATCTTACAAAAATATAATAATTATATCCATAATAAAAGCTTATTTTTATAATATAATTATATTATAATCATAATGAAATAATTATCGCTCTTATTATATTAGTACAATTATTTTATTTTAGTTTAATTGTTTGTAGCTAGTAATAATAGTTATTCATTATATTAATACCAAATAAATATATTATAAATAATACTTATAATAATATTAAGCGCACGATATATATAAAAGTTATATTTATTTTTATAATATTTAATAATTTTATTAGATATTTGATCTTAAAATTAATTGTTAGATTAAAAGTTATAAGAACAAAAATTGTCTGAAAATTTTGATTTATTAAAAATTATTTAATGCTTAATTTATTTAAATCAAAATTAATGTAATATATACTTGTAAAATTTATCAAAATAAAGATATTTTTATCACATTCTTATAATTGTTCAATTTTAATAAAATTTGACACAAATAAGTAAGATAATATATAATTATAATTTAATGGTTAAATTAATAAAAATTATATTTTAAAAAAAGTTATTGACAATGTAAAAGTAAACAATACTTATACTGATATAATTTGGTCTCTCCACACATGCACGTATCTAGGTATGTAGATTTATTTTTAGTATATCAAAATATACAAAATTTTAATTTTGGTTCAATTCAATTTATTTGGTGGTTTTAGTTTCTAAATTTTCAAAAATTGTTGGTTTTAATCCTTTTACTTATGTGATTTCAAGAAAAACCAACATGTGCGACAAAAAATTAACATGTAGCAATATTTGAGTTAGCAGTGTTATCAATTAATAGTGATAGGGTGAGCAAGCTTGTGGAGATGGACGTGACTACCATGAAGGTTCTACGACTAGGTGGCAACGGCGGTGACATGAGAAAATATGAAATATGAACTAATATCATTATGAATATTGTTGTGAATATTACAAAGAAATAAAATCACATAATATCCATTTACAATCATAGGTTATAAATACATATTGATATCAATGAGAATATTATTATGAATATTGTAAAGAAAATAAATCATAATTACAAGTTATACCATTGAGAAAATGAAAATTACTTGATTTTGTGTGAATTTATTCTTTGATTTGGTATCTATTTCCTTCTTCTCATGCTTTGCTTCTCTGGTTTTAATTTTTTTTAATTATTCATTTTTCTTTTTCTTTGATCCTCTATTTCTTCAAAGCTTTACTTTCTCTCTTTTTTTGTCAATTTTTATTTTTCATGTTGCTCAGTTTTTTATTCTCTTGTATTTTTGTGTTTCGACTTTAAACTTTTCTTTTTTTTATGTAAAAAAATTTGTTTTATTCCAGATTTTTCAAGACCAATTTTTACTTTTTAGAAAAATAAAATTTTTTATTCTCTTTTTTGGTATAAAAAGACCATAAAATTAGCATTAAAAAAAAGAATTAAAAGAATTAAATATTCACAATTGTCCTCTTTATTTAGCTTTTATCAAATAATATATATATATATATATATATATTTATTAATAAAAATTTAGTAAAAAAATAATCAATTTTGTCTGAAACCGATTAGTTTATAAAAACATCAAAGATAAGCATGGTAAGCATATGGTACTAAAGGAAACACAGAGAAGAATTAAAACAAAGAAATGTAAAGAATTGCAAGTCATATGATGGTTTTAGAATAGGAAACTTAAAAGAGGTAAGTAGATGTTGCCCTTTAAATGAAAAATAAAGATTGACATGTAAATATTAGGCTTAAATAGAAGAGTAAAATGTGTCCGTTAAGTTAAGTTTTGGCCTTCAAAGAATATGTTAAGGGTCTAGTCAATTCTTGATTTTAATATATATATATATATATATATATATATATATATATATATATATATATAAGTCAATCATATTCTAAACTTTGACAGAAAAATAATATATAAAAATAAATGGGTAAACTAGTTTCATAACTTTGACCAAACAAGTAAATAGAACAATCATATTCTAACAGTCAATAAAAGTATACAGGAGTTAGCTAAATTATGGCCTTTAACAAAAAGTAGAAGGGTTAAGGACCCTTACCTAAAATCAGGAACATTGTCTAAAAATGAATTTGGACTAATTTGGTTTTGTCCAACAAAAAAGGATATTTGTCTAAAAAAAAGATTTTTTTATATTTTTAAATTATTTTTATTTATTGCATATGATAAATAATAATAATATAAAATAAAAAATTTAAATATATTTTATTTTATCATTATTGTTATATTAATGTATCTTGTTGAGTTATAATTTTTAATTTCTTTAATATAATAAAAAATGGAATAAAATAATTATTAATTCTTAAAAATTAAAATAATATACTCATTCCCATATTATTTATTATTTTCTATTTTTAATAATTTTCTTTAGTTAATATATTTAGTATTTATTTTTTTAGGTTATAAATTTTAGTATTTGCATATATAAATGATAATGATAGGACGAATATAGTAACATGAAAAATTAGAATCTTCTTTATAACGTGTGTGAAATTTTAATGTTTTTATTTTATTTAATTATTCAATTATCATGTTTGTTTATTTATACTTTTATTCTACGATAATTTTATTTTTGTGTAAGGTCGATAAATTTGATTTAGATTTTTGTATTCTTTCTTTATTTCATAATCAGTAAATAATATGTAATTTTTTAAATCATAACAAATAAATCAAATTTATAGAATGAGTTATAACATTAAGTATAACTTTTTTATAGTAATATGTTATAAGTTACATTACTGGAAGTCTTATATGAAATAAAGTTAATGTGTAGAGACTTTATCTTTATATATAATAAATTGATAAAATATATGTATATTAACATTATTTTAAATTTTATATGTTATCAATATATTTAAAAATTAAATATTATTCTTAAAATTAATCAATTATATACTCATTTTGTTTAATTTGATTTTTACTTAAATTTCCTTTATAGTTATTAAATAATATAAGTTTATCTTGAAATTAAATTATGTTTCATTTTCAATTAATTGAGTAATTATTAAATTAAAGTATATTTTTATTTTCTTTTTTAAAATTTTTTTATCCGTTTATTAGTTAAATTAAAAAAGTTCATTAAATAAATAAAATAATTTATAATATTAATGTATAATATCTTTACATTTAGGCATTATACATCATTAAAATTTCTGTGTGATTTACATAAATTTATTTTTTTAAGTTAAATAATATTATTATTGAATCAATCATGTATTTTATCACTTAAAATATACTTTTTATATATTTTTTCTTTGATTATCAAATAATTAATTTATTATTTTACTAACTACATTACAATTATTTTCACCTTGTTAACATAATAATTTGATTATTTTCAGTTAATTAAATAATTATTTTATTATTTAATTCAAACATCTTTTAAATATTCTCACATCTAATTATCAAATGATTAAGTTATCAAATTTTTAATTAAATTTAAATTATATTATTATAATAATTTATAATGTTAATATATAACATCTCTGCTCTTCAAGTATTATAAATTTGTCAAAACTTACATATATTAAAGTTACTTTAAATCTTATGAAAATTAATTTATTTAAAATTTTAATTTCTTAAACATTTATTTTATTAATTAACTAAAATATACTTTCTATTTTATAAATAAATTTTATGACATAAATAATTATGATTTAATCTTTTAATATAAATAATTAAGTATTTAGTTACTTGACATTATTTTTCATACAATATTTTATAATACCAATATATCATTTAGTTGCTTTTAGATTGTTGAATAAGTGGTTAAAGATTTATTAATAACTTAAATTGTTTTAAATTTGTTGCAATACAAATTTTCAACTTAAAGTATAAATTTAAATATTATTTTTTTTATTTGTATCAATTTATAATATAAATGTGTAATCTGTCTTTTTTTTATATTATTTATTGTAGAATAATATTTATAACAATATTATCTTTTATTTTAAATATTATAATTTTTTAAAAATAATTTTATCTTAAAATAATTTTATTTATTATTAAAATTAAAATTAACAAAATTTTTCTATTATTTCTAGATAAAACTAGATGATTTTAAATTTTCTATTACATTTAAAAATATGTAACAGTGAGAATCGAATCTGTTAAGTGAAAAAAAATTAAAATAAATATTTCTTATTTTTAAAATAGTAATTAATATTTTAATAAATAAATTTTCTTTAAAATAGATTTTTGGCAATTTTTTTAAAAAAACATTTATTTTAATTGATAATTTTTAAAGTTTTGTCATCCCGTTGCAACCTATTGCAACACGCGCCTCCCTCACTTTCTCCCGTCCTCTCTTCCTCTTGAAGTTGGGTGTCGCTGTTGCTCATTGCCCCTTGTGCTTGGCATCGACATTGCGCCTCTATAGGTTTGTTGACCCTGCACTCGCATTTGCGCTTTGACCTTCCTCTCCTTATAGCTCTATTTCTATAATTTTTGTTTTTAAAACATATTGGTGGGTCAACCCACAACCCATCCCTAAACGAGGCAGGTTGCATGTTTCAGGTCAATTTTTAAAATGGACTAACCCAACACAACACACTTTTAAATGCGGGTTGGGACGAGTTAAGGCAAATCAGCTCTTTTGACATCCTAAATAAAAAAAATTTAAATAAGTAAATAATCTTTAAAAATATATTATATCTTAGAATTAGTCTTTATACATTTTTTTTCTTAATGAATTTAGTCCTGTAATTTTATTTTTTTTTTAAAAAATAGTCCTTATCATTAAATAAGAGTCATCAAATAATGACTATACAAACTTATAATGTGAATGTTAGCTTCAAACATAATAAAATTTAAATAAATAATTAGTCATTAAAAATATATTTTTTTAGATTTATTTTTTATTAAATTATTATTTTTATTTTAGTCCTATACAAATATACATCTTAGAATTAGACTCAACTTTTTTTTAGTCTTGTAAAATTTTAAATAAGATAATTTTTGAATTCTCATCCGTTTTAATCTGGATTCGACCTGAGTTGTGTACCTGAATGTGGTGGGTGAGTCTACTACTGAAGATTTTTTACATACACAAGAGTTCAAACTCGAAACCTTGCTTAAGCGATATCGAGTCGCTTACTACTCAGACCAACTTCCGTTAGTTAAATAAGATAATTTTCCATCAATACATTTAATACTAAAGTATTTCATTATTTGAAATCAATCAATGTGCAACTTTTTAAAGTTTCCTAATTTCTATGTTTTTATTCTTATGAGAAAAGAGTTTATATTCTTTTTGTTCAAGATAAAATTAGGTATGATTAGAGTAAGCCTTCTAATCTCATACATAATAGATAATCTTGTATTATTTCAATTGATGAAAAATATAAATAGACTTTGAAAGAATACAATAAAATAAATTTTTTTATCTCACACAATACAACTTTTTCTGACTAAATTTTCTTTTAAAAAATAATATTTTGTCCTCAGATGAAACTAACTTGTTAAGTATTTTTAGGATAAAAAAATGAGGTATAAGATGCTAATTAAATAAAAAATATTGATTGAAGATATACAAGTAGACTTTATTTTAAAAAAAACAAAATTTTATAGGACTAAAACTAAAATAAATATTTAATATAGACTAATTACTTATAAAAGTTTTATCATATTTGAAGCCAATATTCCACTTGACAAGTATGACATGGCAACTCTTAGTTAATAGTAAGGATTATTTTTAAAAATAATATAAAGACTAATTTTAAAAGAGGGTATAATTTTAGAGACTATTTACTTATTTTGCATAGTATAATTTTTTAAAATAAATAAATATAAATTAAAAGTTATAATAACATTACTCAAAAAAAATTATTCAATTAAAAATAAAACATTGAGCTTAATCCATGTATGCTATAAATTTGAAATCCAATTTATCATTGAAAAAAAATAATTGATTAAAATGCAATAATAAATGTAAGAGAAACAATTCAAACTTATCATTTAAATTTATCAACATTGAAAAATAAACAAAATTAACTGAAATACAATAATAAATGTAAGAAACAATTCAAATTTAAAATTTAATTTTATCAACATTAAAAAAATTATTAATTGATTCAAGTGCAATAATAAATATAAGAAACAATTCAAAATTTAAATTTAAATTTAAATTTATTATCATTAAAAAAATAAAAAAGTATTTAATTTACTGAAGTGCAATAATAATAAATGTAAGAAACAATTAAAATTTGAAAGTTAAAATCTATCAGCATTGAAAAATAAAAAATTTGTTTCATTTATTGAAGTACAACAATAAATATGAGTAAGACTTCAACCATTCTATTTATAATATTAATAAAAATTAAATAAAAATTGATATTAATAAAAGGGAGAAAGAATAGTGCAGTCATCCAGAAACTGTCCTGAAACTTTCCCCGAAATGAATTTTTAAATTTATATATTATGGGTGGACAGGTTAGCTTTTTCTTACGCTGTATTCACATAGCTAATAATTGCTCAGATTTTATATTATTATATAATCACATATTATCATATTGACAAAAATGACTAATTTTAATAATAATCATTTTAAAAATTATATTTGTTACAAAGTTTAATTGATTGTTAGTGTAATTTTTTTTATGATACATCAAAATTACATCATAAATGATTTAATATTTAATTATTAAAACAACCATAAAGTTGAGTTTACAATATAAAATAAGATTAACTATAAATGAAAAATTAAAAAATTTAAAGGATTTTCTCCTTTCTTGCATAAGAAGTTAAATAAAAATCAATTTATATTATGCAAAGAAATATATAATAAATTTTTTTATATTTTAGCAAAAGAAATTAATTATCATATCATAAATAAACATTTTTTATTTTATATTTAATATTATAATAGTTTAATATTATATTAATACTTGTATTTATATGTATAGTAATTGAAAAATATATTATAATTGAAGAAATATAAAAGTGAGAAAAAATTGAAAAAATAATAGTCAAAAACTCAAAATTGAGATACAATTTTACAATTAAAAATTAGAGGTAAAATCTTGCTTTCCTATATATATATTTTAGCTTATCTTACTTTGTATTCACATGGCTAGCAACTTGTCAGATTTTATTTATAAAAGAATATTTATTAATATTTTTATTTTAATTGTAAAAAAAAATACATTGATAATACATCCAAAATATATCCATAAATTATTTCATATTTAGTTCTTAAAAAATTCGTAAAGTTAACCTTATAATATAAAAATAGATAAACTATATATGAAAAAATTGTTTAAAATATTGAAAGTACTATCTTCTTCTGCATAAAAATTTAAAGAAAAATCAATTTGTCTTATGCTTAAAGAAATATATAATAATTTTTTTATATTATATTAGCTGAATGGAGAGACTTTGTATGACTGCTGGGAGAGATTCAACAACTTGTGTGCTATCTGTTCCCACTATCAAATAAGTGAGCAATTACTAATTCAATATTTTTATGAGGGACTAACTTTAATGGATAAGAGTATGATAGATGCTGCAAGTGGAGGAGCATTGATGGATAAGACACCACAGGCTGCAAGGTAACTTATTACAAACATGGCAGCCAACACTCAACAATTCAGATTCAGAAGAGCTGCTAAGGGAGTGAATGAGGTAGCACTTGGTGCTGGGACTAGTGCTGTTTATGGTGTGGAAAATCATAGGCTGAAAAACAAAATCAACGAGTTGACCACCATGGTGAGCCATTTGGCAATTGGTCAACAACAAGCAAGTGCAGTAAGTAAGCAACCAGCAAGAGTCTGTGGCATATGTACTTCCACTGAGCACCCTACAGATGCATGCCCTACCTTGCAAGAGACAGATGCGAATGTTTCTGGAATCTACACCAACCAACAGCAGCAATATAGATCTCCAAATCAGCAGCAGTAGCAGAATTATAACCCATACTCCCAGACATATAACTCAGGTTGGAGAGATTATCCAAACCTGAAATGGGGGCAGCAGCAACAACAAAGTCAACAACCTTCATTTCAACCTGCTGTAGGTAAATATTAGCCTCTATTCAGGCAACAGCCACATCCATCACCCCCTCCTACACAAAGAAGTGAGCCATCATTCCAGGAGATGATGCAACAAATGGCTACAAACAACCTGCAGTTCCAACAAAACATGCAAGCAACTGTTCAGGATTTGAAGATTCAGGTTGGACAGCTAGGAACTCAATTGAGTCAGATTCAGTCTCAAGATCCCAGTAATCTGCCTTCTTAAACAGTCATGAATCCAAAGAGAAATGTGAGTGCTATTATATTGCAAAGTGGAAAAGAGTTACCAGCAGTTGCAGCTGCAGCACCAGATTCTGAAAATAATAGTGATGCAACCACTGAGAAACATGATCCACTGCCCTTCCTAAACAGACCAGCAGCAACAAGAAAAAAACTAGAGTTGGATAATGAGTTGCTGGACATGTTCAGCAGAATAGAAGTAAATATTCCTCTCCTTGATGCCATCCGACAAGTTCCAAAATATGCAAAGTTTTTAAAGGAATTGTGTATTAACAAGAGGAAGCTAAAGGGTAATGAGGGAGTGAGTATAGGAAAAAATGGTTCTACATTTCACCAGAATAAGAATGTGTCTGCAATCATTCCACAAGAATTGCTCCCTAAGTTACCACAGAAGTGCAAAGATCCAGGAACTTTCACCATCCCTTGTACTATTGGAGAGAAATTTTTTACAAATGCTATGCTGGATTTAGGTGCTTCAATTAATGTTATGCCTGCATCTATTTTTAGATCATTGGAGATTTGATTCCTACAGGAATTGTAGTCCAGCTAGCTAACAAAAGCACTGTGTAGCCACTTGGTGTCGTGGAAGATGTTCTTGTCAAAGTTGAGGACCTCCTTTTTCCTGCTGATTTTTATATTCTAGATATATATATCATGATGACCTGCCCAGCTATGCAACATTGATCCTTGGGAGACCATTCTTGAGGACGGTGCGAACAAAGATAGATGTGCATGCAGGGACCTTTTCTATGGATTTTGGTGACAATTTGGTGCAGTTCAACATTTTTTAGGCAATGAGACACCAACAGAGAACCATTTTACTTTCAGTTTGGATGTTATTGATTTACTTGTTGATGATAGCACAAATTTAGATGATTTGTTTGCTGATTTCGCAGATTCCACTAACCCATCCTGTACTTGGGATGATTCATCTGTGTAATGCTTGTAGTGTTGATGTTGCAGGTGCAGCAGATATAGTTACACCAGTAGATGTTTCAACACTAGTAGTTGACCTATCTCCACCTCCATCAGTAGAGCTTAAGCCTTTGCATGCACATCTGAAGTATGCTTACTTAGAGGACAACCAACGACTTCTTGTCATTATAGCTCGTGATCTCAAATCTGATCAAGAGGAGAGATTACTACAGGTTTTGAGATATCATAGGAAGGCCATTGGTTAGACTCTTGCTGACCTTCCTAGGATTAGTCCTGCTATTTGTATACACCAAATTTTATTGGAGGATGAGTTTTGACCTGTGAGACAGCCACAGAGATGACTTAATCCTACTATTTTATATGTTATGAAGAAGGAGGTCACAAAGCTACTGGCAGCAGGTATTATTTATTCCATTTCTGACAGTAAGTGGGTTAGTCTTGTGCAGGTGGTCCCAAAGAAGACTAGGATGACTGTGGTGAAGAACCAGAATGATGAGTTGGTTCCAACCAGAGTTCAAAACAGTTGGCGAGTTTGTGTAGATTACAGAAGACTTAACCAGGCTACTCGCAAGGATCATTTCCCTCTTCCATTCATCGATCAGATTTTGGAGAGGCTGGCAGGTAAATCCTATTACTGTTTTTTAGATTGATTTTCTGGATATATGCAGGTTCATATTGCACCAGAAGACCAGCCCACAAGACCACATTCACCTGCCTATTTGGCACATTTGCTTACACCAGGATGCCATTTGGTTTGTGCAACGCTCCGGGCACCTTTTAGAGGTGTATGATGAGTATATTTTTTGACCTTTTAGAGAGTTGCATGAAGGTATTTATAGACAATTTTACTGTCTATGGTTCTTCATTTGATGCATGTCTAGAGAATTTATCTAAGGTGTTACATAGGTGCATCCAAACTAACCTGTGTTAAATTTTGAGAAGTGATATTTTTTTGTCACACAGGGTATAGTCTTGGGTCACTTAGTCTCCAGTCAGGATATTCAGGTTGATAAGGCTAAAATTGATATCATTGCTTCTCTACCTTACCCCACTTCTGTGCGAGAAGTGCGTTCCTTCTTTGAACATGCAGGTTTTTACAGGAAATTTATACAAGACTTCAGCAATATTACACTGCCATTGTCCAAGCTTTTGCAGAAATAGGTATAGTTTATTTTCAATCAACCTTGTCAGCTAGCTTTTCAGGAGCTGAAGAGGCGGCTTACCACCACACCTATTGTTCAACCACCTAATTGGGAGCTTCCTTTCGAGCTCATATGCGACGCATCCAACTTTGCACTTGGAGCTGTTTTAGCTCAACGAGTTGAGAGGCTTTCTCATGTTATAGCTTATGCTTCTCGCACATTGGATGCAGCTCAAGTTAATTACACCACTACTGAAAAGAACTTCTCGCTATTGTATTTGCTTTAGAAAAAATTCGTTCATATTTGCTAGGCTCTAGGATATTGTGTTTTCTAACCATGCAGGTTTGAAATTTCTATTAAAGAAGTTCGATGCTAAATCCAGATTGATCAGGTGGATGCTTCTTCTTCAAGAGTTTGATATGGAGATCAGAGATAGGAGTGGTGCAGAGAATTTAGTAGCAGACCACTTGAGTAGAATTGAAGGGGGAATTTTGATCCCTTTCCGATTAGAGATGATTTTTCTTAGGATCAGTTGATGCAGTTACATGATATTAATCCTTGATTTGCTGATATTGTGAATTACCTAGTTGCAGGTGTTTTTCCTACAGATGCATCTAGAGCACAGATAGCCAAACTGAAAAGTGAAGCTAAATACTATATTTGGGATAACCCTTATTTGTGGCAATTTTGCAGTGAC
The DNA here is from genome assembly GCA_024086825.1 of Abrus pulchellus subsp. cantoniensis. Taxonomy (NCBI): domain Eukaryota; kingdom Viridiplantae; phylum Streptophyta; class Magnoliopsida; order Fabales; family Fabaceae; genus Abrus; species Abrus pulchellus. The sequence continues at coordinate 17,298,397 of CM044050.1, forward strand.
CAGGTGATCCGTAGGTGCATTCCAGATCAAGAAATTCATTCTGTGCTTCAATTTTGTCATAGTTCACCTGTTGGAGGACATTATAGATCATATAGGACAGCTAGGAAGGTGTTGGAGAGTGGGTTTTACTGGCCTACCATTTTCAGAGATGCAAATCAGATCTCTAACACCTGTGAGCAATGTGAGAGAGTAGGAATGGCCATTACACAGAGACATGAGATGCTCCAGCAGCCGATCATTTTCTATGAGGTTTTTGATGTTTGGGGTATTGATTTTATGGGTCCATTTCCTGCATCTTTTGGTTACACATTTATTTTAATAGCTGTTGATTATGTTTCCAAATGGGTTGAGGCTAAGGCCACCAAAACTAATGATTCTAAAGTTGTGGATTTTGTTAGATCTAACATTTTTTGCAGGTTTAGTGTGCCTAAAGCCATTATCAGTGATAGGGGAAGCCATTTCTGCAATAGAAGCATGCAAGCTTTGCTTCATAAGTATGGGGTTATGCATCGAGTGTCTACAGCTTATCATCCCCAAACTAATGGATAACCCAAGGTTTTTAACAAAGAAATTAAGCAGATTTTGCAGAAGATAGTGCACCCCAATAGAAAAGATTGGAGCAAATTTTTGGATAATGCTATTTGTGCCCATAGGACGGCTTACCAGACACCAATTAGGATGTCTCCTTACAGGATTGTGTTTGGTAAAGCATGTCATCTGCCTGTTGAGATTGAGCATAGAGCATATTGGGCGGTGAGACATTGTAACTTGGAGTTTGAACAAGTGTGTATGGAAAGGAAGCTTCAATTACAACAACTTGAGGAGCTTCATTTGGAAGCCTATAAGAACTCCAAAATATACAAGGAAAAAGTCAAACGCTTTCATGATAGACATATTTTGAGAAAGGAGTTCAAAGTGGGCCAACAAGTGCTTTTGTTCAATTCCCGCCTAAAACTTATAGCCGGTAAACTTAGATCTAGATGGGATGGTCCTTTTGTTGTTACTAATGTGTTTTCCCATGGTGCAGTTAAAATTAAGAATGAAGTCACCGGTACCATTTTCAAGGTCAATAGACATCAACTCCAGGAATTTCATCAAAGTCCAAAGTTGGAGGAGGAAATTGTAGAAAACATGTCCTTGGAAGCACCAACTCTTGGACCTTGAGAGAGTTCTTTCCCCATTCTGTACTCTTTGAAATTGTCTTTGTTGTTTGGCTGCATTAAGAACAACGCAATTTTTAAGTGTGGAGGGAGTTGCATGGATAATTGTGTTGCTGTTTTCATTTTTTCTGTTGTTGTTGTTTTCAATTTTTTGCTATTTTTGTTTTGCTGTTTGTAGCTTTTGTTTTTCTCTGCTACATTTTTTGTTTTCTATTTTTTTTAATTTTCTGCTGTTTTTGTTTTGTTGTTTGCAGTTTTCATTTTTCTCTGCTGCGGTTTTTGTTTTCTGTTTTTTTTTATTTTTCATTTTCTACTGTTTTTGCTTTGCTATTTGCAGTTTTTGTTTTTCTCTGCTACAGTTTTTGTTTCTGTTACAATTTTTGTTTTTTCTGCTGCTGTTTTTCAAATTCTACAGTTTTCTGTATTGAATTTTTGCTGTTTTTGTGCTTCTATTTTTCTGTTTAGATGATGTTTTGTTGGAGTAGTTACATACATTTTCATTCTTTCTTTTTAATTTCTAGATGTAGGAATTGTGAAAGTTGTTATACCATTTTTAGTTGATAGGTTGCAATACTTGATATGAGTCATTTTTATATTTTTAGTTGAACAAATTGCTTAAAAAATTTGAGTTTGATTCATTAATGATAAAATATAAACCTTGTGAGAATTTTGAGCATATTTTGCTTCTTTCTTGTGTGATTTCACTCATGTTGTTAGATTATCTTTGGTTTTGCCTTGTATCTTTTTGAAGCTTCTTGTCATATGCATTATTGAAATGATTTAAGCTTTTCTTCAAATTGTAGCTACTTTGCCAAATTGACTTACCTTGCATTGATTCATCTTGTTTACCCCTTTGGGCCTTTATAATCCTTCCTTGATTTTAGCTCATTATAGGCCATATAGTGGAAAACCATGATGTTCCATAACCTTAGGAATTATAGGAGCTTTAGAATTGTTTTATGAATGGGTCTTTAATAAGTGTGGGGGTGCCTCTAGGAAATACTTCTATATTATGGATATTAAGTTGTTTGGTATTATAAAAAAAAAAAAAAACAAAGCAAAGCAAAACAAAGCAAAAGAAAAACAATATATATATATATAATAAAAATAAAAAGTGGCAAACCATAGGGTTTAGGAGATTTTTCTAGGGGTAATCTTTTTACTTATTTGAACTTATTCCCCATTGCTCCTCTTTTCTCTTTGGTTGTTTAAGCCTCAATGTCTTTTTCATCTAACCTTTACCTTGGCCACATTACAAGCTAAATAAAAGTCCTTTTGATCTTTAATAGCATGTGTTTCAAGTTGTGGAAATTAGAAGCTTGTCAAAGCTTGAGTGTGCTAGTTTTCATGTTGTGTTGAGTGTAAATACTAGCAAAAAAAAAATATTTGAGAGTTGAGAGCTATACGTTATCTTGTAAGATTCTATTATTTTTGAATCTTTCTTTATTTTGACTTGTCTTCTTGCTTACTTTTAATGTCATTTGTGTCTCATTGATTGTTTGTTGCCTTGATTCTAGAAATGTTTGTTTTCTTTCTTTATTCTTTACATTGAAAATTCATTGGAAAGTTCTAAAAATGTTGTAAATACTTCTTGTTGTTTTTAAAAGTTTTGCCCCGGAGTGCAAAGGATTAAGTGTGGGGGTATTTGATAGTCATATTTTAGTACATCTTTCTCTTCATGTTTTTGGTTTAATTGAGTCTCATTAGTGTACTATTTTGATGTATTAGTTTAGATTTGTGTTAGTAAGTCATATAGGATTTAAATGTAAATCTTTCTTAATTCCCGCCATAATTTCTTATTTTTACACAGTTTCTTTCAAAGACCATATCTTGAGCTACACTACTCAGAATTAAACAAAATTTGTGTCCCTGGAAAGATAAGAGAGAGGTCTACAACTTCTCTGTTGGGAAAAAAGTCTGATTCAAGCATCTTCAGACCCAAAAATTCGTCACAATGTTGCGGCCCTGCAATGATATTTTCAAAATTTGATTATATTGTTGACATTACTTAGTTAGGTGTTTAGGAACCTCATTAGGGAGTTGGGCCTTAATTAAAGCCCAGTTATTTTGTCTTTAAATAGAGGTTATGACTTCATGTAAAAAATCTTTTTTCCTCACTTTTTTTAGAATTCAAAAAGTCTCTATTCTAAATTCTTTCTTCTCCTCTCTTTTATTTTCGTCTCTCTACCTTCCGTCTTCTCGTATTTTGTAGTTTTAGCCGAAGCAATCATGATCATGAAGTAAGGTTAATCCATCAATCGGTTCAAGGTTTCAACAACTACTTTGCATTTGAGTTTCGGATTAGGTTCTATCGAATTCTCTCCTTTCCTCCTCTTTTCTGATTAGGATAATTATGTTTTTCATGATATTGAATTTTCGTTTGCATCCTAATCAGAGAATGAGAATTTCAGATTTGAAATAAATGAATTCACCTAATTCAATTAATCAATTGTTTTGAATTTTGTTAGAGCATTGGATTTGCGATTGCAGTTCTTATTTTGATGGAATTCATAATCTAGATTTAGATTTCGGATTGTTAATGTCGGATGAATTAGTGCTGATTGGAAATTCATTGGAATTGTATTCGTGTAACAATGAAAATTGCATTGTAGTGATTGAGATCTTGAATTGGTTGAAGTTCATATTTCTTTGGAATTATTCTTTGTTCTTTTCTGTTGTTTATAATTTAATTCAAAACAATCCTCCCCTACGCTAACCTGAAACTATATGATGGAACAAAAAACAGAATGCATTTTATGTCCTTGTGAGACAACCTAGGTTTACTCCTTCTATTGCAAAATTGTTGAGAAAATCTAGTTTATTTGATACCATTGCAACGTGGTTATCAACTGTCTATAAATGATTACAGATATTGTATAATACACGTGTGAACTAGATGAAATAGGACTATATGTACTTTGGATATGATTTAATAAAATGAATAGGGTAAAAGAGATGAAGGAAACTTAATAAATAGTGAAAGTTATTAATGAGATCTATGTGAATACCATGTAAAAAATGTTGAGAAAGTGTAAGAAAAGATAAAGAGGAACTAACTGATATATGTGTCACAAAGACACCAATTGATGCGATTACAATATATGTGTTATAATACATCGACAAATGATGTACCATGTTTGATACGATTATAGTATTGGGATAGTACGATTGTGATGTGTCATGCTTGAGTTACTGTTTTGATACTTTAGAGATACACTGGGTATAGAGTCTGGAAGAAATTTCAGAAAATCTGGAGAAAATAAGGGTGATGAATGCTAATAGCTTATGTGTACATGATTGACAGCGAAAGCATTCATAGGCCTTACACTCATTTCATGACTAATTCTCCTGACTATACATTTGTTATGAATACCTAATAAAGCACACGTTGTATCCGTGTGTAGTGGTGGACGACGACTATCCATGCTGGCATAAGTCCATCATAACTATACATGATTCATCATTTGGTTTTCTTTTATATTATGTCTAGTTTCCATAGTTAAGGCTATGATGAATCATCTGTATGACTCTATGTGACCTATATGCTTAATAATAATTTCAATTTCTTTTCTTAATAGGTGTTTATCCTATTGCTCTATACTTGTATGTTCAAAATTTATAATTCTCAAATATACCATAATTAATTATACTGTAGGTGACTGTACCATGTATAGTTAATGGATCTATAGAGTAAAACGAGAAAAAGGATTAGGTGGATCAAGCTTAGCTATTCTCTTTTAATCATTATTAAATTAATAGTTTGTAAACTTTTTATGTTTTCTCTTTCTTTTATCTTGCATGACTATTGGAGATAACAACTTAGAGAAAAGACAGTTAACATTGCATGACCATTCACTATTACTAGATTTAATATAATTAGTTGGCAATCATAAAGAAATAAGAATTAGAATTAATCAAAAGTAAATATAGAGAAGTGTAAAGATGAAATCATATGCCCTATGTTCTTTTCCATTAGTTTATCGTAAGAAGTTACGTTATTTTAAATATTTTCTTAATTACTTTTATATTTGAATTATTTTTTTATTTAATTTTATATCCTTTAAATTCAAATAATTAAACTAAAAAATTTTAGTATTTAGAAACAATCTTTATGAGATGATATTTTAGGAGTTTATTTTAGAACCCTGATACACTTGCCCACAAACAATATATAAAAATCAGAGTCTTAAATTAAAATTTCCTCCTCTTTTAAAATTTCAAATAATTATTTTAGTAAATAATTTCTCATATCTTTTAAAATTAAAATAGAAAAATTTTTATTTTGAAGTTTGATAAATATTTTTAAAATTATAATAAATTTTTATAATTAAGTTAAGATAATGAATTATTCAAGTAAACAACATACTCTCAATCTGTATATATATTAGTAAGGTGATTCGTGCGATGCACAGATATGTTATTACGTCATAATATAATATTATAATTATTAATTATAAAGTTTAAATTATTTTAAAGTTTAAAATTAATTAATAGATATGAATTACTATTAATAAAAACTAATTATTATCCTCCCTTAAACATTGTAAAAATAAATGTATTAATATGTTAATATTAAAGTTACAAAAAAATGTGTAAATATGTTAATCACATTAAATTAAAATTTAAAATAAATTATTAATATTAAAATTTAAAAATATTTTAAACTTTACATGAATAATGCATTAATATATTAATTTTAAAGTTATAAAAAAATAAGTAAATATGTTAATTGTATTAAATTAATATTAATTCTTATGCATTCTATTGTTGCATGACTTTTTAAATTTATAAACTCATTAATTCTTATTCATTCATTCTATTATTCCTTATTAATCAAATACCAATTATCAGTTTCAAATAATAAAAGTTAAATTAAACCATTAATATTAAAAACAAAATTACATTAAACTTTACAAAAATAAATGCATTAATATGTTAATATTAAAGTTACAAAAAAAATATGTAAATATGTTAATTGCACTAAATTAATATAGTTGTGAAGGCAAATTCTCAAACTCGTCTACTTTTATATATAAGTTTTTTTCTATTTAAAAACTTTATTCTTTGTAATAATGTAACTTATATAAGGGTGCTTATCATGTTAAAAGAATATATGATCATTAAGTTTTAAAATAAAATATTGATTTCAACTTAATGAATTTTATAATAGTTTACCTATAATATATGCTAGCACTATACACAGTCAAGAGTTTTATAAATAATTTATCAGCAATATATGCATGCTATACACATAGTCAAGAGTTTAAGAGTTTTCTAATTATTTTTATCAGCTAGTTTAGTTATGTAACAACTATAGTAATATTATTAGTTGGATTAGTTTTAATACTTAAATGAGCATAAACTGCCTTATTTGCAATAACCAAAGTAATATAAGAAATGCATTTCATAATGAAGGACTTAAATTAAAATGTACTCAGAATTTTTTTAAAAGAATTTAAAAGTTAAATTCATATATTCAAAAATTTGTGCACTCACATATTGAAGAAAAAAAATTATTTGCAAAGAACATCTTAATGCATCAAATTTATGAAAATTAAACATTTACTTCTTTCTTAATGATAGTTTTCTTCAAAGGATTAGTGCTTGAACCTTGTGTTTATGACTAAGAACTAATGAACTCATTTCATCTTCATTCATTAACACTTCGCAGGGTTCCTTCGGCAGGAGTTACTTTAATAGAAACTATTTGGTAATCCTAACATAATTTAAATAATAATCAACATTTGAACTAATACTTTTTAAAATATTGTTAGTCATTTGAAGTCAATTCATTTACTACCTTCGTAATATCAATTATTTGTTTATCTTTAATATTGTTAATGGTTAAGCCAACACCTTCATTCAAGTTTTCAATAGTGTAATATTTTCTTTATTAGAGATTTACAGTCTTTCCAATGAATTGTGATAGCAAATTTTTAAATATTGTAAAATAAGCAGATCCAATTGGCATGTTTCTTCTTAACATTGTATAAAACTCAATTGGCATGTAAATTTGCTTGAGTAATTTCAACTTTAAATAGAAAGAATTTAAGCAATATTGCATCAATCTTAGGAGGAAATTCACTATTCACATTTGCCTATAAGAGTAGAAAACTATTTTAAAAATATTATAGATTAAAACAAATATAAATAATTAAATGAAAGCAATATTAACACAATTCACCTCAGTCATTTCGGTTTTCAATTATTTTGCAGTCTTTCCAACAAATTATGATAGCGAATTTTTAAATATTGTAAAAGAAGCATATCCAATAAGATCCATAACATTAACATGCAGCTTAAACCTACAAAAAAGAATTGGTGATAAATACACTAAAAATTTTACTAAATTAAATTTAAATAAAATAGTTTATAAGTAATAATGTTTGTACCTGGGAGTAGGAATAATGTATCTCTCAAAATTTTCACAAAAAAACTTATGTCAATTTTCTTTCGGCTTCTTGAAACACTTGTTACATGAGTCACATTTCTATCCCTTCTCATATTCAATTTTAGTAACTTGGGCTAGAACAATAGCAAATCCAACATTTTTAAAACAAAACTTCAAATTATGATTTTTATAGATTTTAAAAAGAATTATCTACATTTTAGTTGATTATTTTAATACAAAACATACGCAATTTGTTTCAATTGTTTCATGTATATTCATTCTTTGACCTTGGAGTAAATCTTCCTCCATTAAAATAAAAGAGTACCTAGACATCTAACTTAATACTTGAGTTGTACCTGTATCATTATGAAATATTGAGAGAAAATGAAGGAATTAAATTAAATAATAAGAAATTATTATGCACTTTGACTAAAAAAATTTAACAGCTTCACATTTTCATCGATTAAAATCATGTTCATGTTATTGACCTGACTTTTATTTTTAAACTCAGAAGAAAACCACCAACGAATGATTCAAACCGTTATCCTCTAATTTGTCAGGCTTGTGATTTATTATTGAGTAATCTATAATATTTTATACTTGTTAAATGTCAATTGAAGGGTTATTTGGTATTGGAATAAATTTAGATGGAGTTTTAAATTATTAAAAAAAAAAAGTGAACAGTACTGTATGGACAATGTCAAATGAATAGTAAAACTGCCTATAAACAGTACAAACCGCGTACAAACCGTGTATGAACAATAAAAACCGCATATGTATAGTGGCTGCTGACGTAATCAGTGACATCATCCTGACGTCATGGCTAACGTCACATACGCGTACAGTGCGTGTACAGTACGCGTGCACAGTATTTCTGGCATAGAGTCGAATAATATTGCATCAAAGTCCTTTTTTCTTATATTTTGAGACCTTATATAGAGGGAGCTACGTAGTATAATTTTGGGTATTTTTGAATATTATGAACTAAATGTAATATTATGTGATTTTATTGGATATTTGTTGTAAGAAACTTTGCTTTATTTTGAATGAGAAGTGAATTTTATTCTTATATTTTCTATTATTTATTTATCTTAAATAAGTATGTAATGTAGAAACAATGTTCTTGGTTCCTTATAAAAGGGGTCGTGACATTTTAGTGGTATCAGAGCATGGTCTAGGTAAACCTACGGGGTGAGGTTGTTAGGCGTCAATTGTGCATATTAGACATGTGAGTTTTAGCTGTGAATCATATATCATGATTTCTATTCATCAAGATGTGAGGGAACGAGCTTGATCACCTCGACTATCAAACATGACTGATGTAGGAAACTTGGTATATGATACTTGGGTGAGCTATAGGTGAGTCGTACTGCGTGAATAAGAGGCTGTTAAGCTAAGTTGTAAATGATTGCTGAGATAAATGTGTTTGCTATGCTATGTGAATGCTGATATGTTGTTATGCTCAGTGTTAAATTAATTAAATTGTTATGATATACTAAATATGAAATATCACTGTAAGCTGAATCTGTGAATATAGCTATGTGGTGGTATTGCTGAATGTGTTAAACGTTAGTAATCTAAGCTAGCTATATATTAGGATGGCTAGACCAAGAAGATCTGCTGCATATCCTCCTCCTGCTGATGTGAACCAAATGGCTCACGCCATGGAGGCCATGGCAGCCACTGTTAGGCAGAGTCTAGATCTGATTCAGCAGCAGCAAGTTGCAAATCAAGCCGCTGCTTCAGCACAGGCAGCAGCAGCTACTACCTCAGCTGCACCTCCTCCTGAATACCATGGGTTGTCAGAGTTCAGGAAGAATGATCCTCCTCAATTCACGGGAGTGGATGGACCAGATGCTGCTGAACTCTGGATCAGGGAGATTGAGAAGATCTTTTTAACCATAGGTTGCGCCGATGAGAGGAAGGTGTTATATGCTATGTATATGCTGACAGGGGATGCAGAGATGTGGTGGCACGGAGCTCGTGCTATGTTGGAGGCCCGAGGTGAATTCATCACTTGGGCTTATTTAGAAGTAGTTTTCTGGAAAAGTTTTTCCCTTCTCATGTTCGTGCTGCCAAAAAGCGGGAGTTTCTAAACTTGGTGCAGAAAAACTCATCAGTCTATAAGTATGTAATACAGTTTGAACAACTTTATAGATTTTATTCTCACCCGACCTCATAAGAGTGGAGATGTCAGAGATTTTTAGACGGGCTGAGAACTTACATAAAGAGGATTTTGATCCCATTCAAGATCACGAACTTTGCTGACCTAGTAGATCAAGCCACCATTATAGAGAGTCTTAATGCAGAGGATGTTGGTGGAGTTGGGAAGGCTCCATCTAGCAGAGCCGCTAGCAGTTATGGTAATGGAGGTAAGGGTACTAAGAAAGACCCCTACAGTCAGTCGTTACGCCAACAGCAGTCTCGACCATCTCAGTGGAGGGGATCGGCACCATCAGTCTCGGTGCTAGTAGGGACTGCTACTTCTGCATTTCAGCTTAGGGGAGCAACTTCTTCTGCTCCTAGAGCCTCAACGCCGCAGATTGACAGATGTTTCAGGTGTGGTGGGCCACACTACCTAAGCCAGTGCCCACAGACTGATGTCAGAGTTTGCTTCTCGTGCCAGCAGTCAGGGCACCTTACTAGGAACTGTCCTACACCTAGTGGGGCAGTTTCGTTTTCTGCTAGCGCTTTGCACGCTGTTAGACCTAAAGCGACTCGGGCTTCAACGACAACCAGATCGAGAGCAGAAGGACATGTATTCACTACTTTTGCATCAGAAGCAGCCCAGGTGACAGATCTCGTTTAGGGGACAGCGGTAGTGGTAGGTATTTCTCTTTCTGTATTGTTTGATTCTAGAGCCACACACTCTTTTATTGCAGACATTTGTGTGAGAAACTTAGGTTTACCAGTGAGCGATCTAGGATGTGAATTGGTAGTATCGACACCTACTTTAATTTTGATTAATACTTTGACGGTTTATGTTAGGTGTCCCATAGTAATTAAGGGATAAAAGTACAAAGTAAATCTAATTTGTATCCCGATGTCAGGGTTAGATGTAATCCTGGATATGAATTGGCTAACTGTCAATCGTGTGCTAATTGATTGTGGCCGAAAGTGTTTAATTTTTTCTGAGTAGCAAGGTTGTGTGTAATTAATTTCTACTCGCCAAGTAGAAACATCCTTAGGTAAGGGAGTATCTTGTTTTGTTTTGTTGGGAGTTATGAATGCAGAAGTGGAGCAAAGCCTTCAGTCAATACCAGTAGTACGGGAATTTCCTGAGATTTTTTCAGAGGATATTCATGAAATACCTCCACCTAGAGAGGTGGAGTTTTCTATAAATTTGATTCCTGGAGCTGAGCCAGTGTCTGTAGCACCTTACAAAATGGCGCTGAAAGAGTTGATGGAGCTTAAGGAGCAGATCAAGGACCTAATGCGGAAACAGATGATTAGGCAGAGTGTATCACCTTGGGGAGCACCAGTTCTCTTAGTGAAAAAGAAGGACGAGAGTTCTAGATTATGTGTTGATTATCGCAAGTTGAATAAGTTGATGATTAAGAATAAGTACCTGTTGCCGCAAATCGATAATTTGATGGACCAGCTGAGAGGTGCTAAGGTATTCTCTAAGATTGATTTGAAGTCTGGATACCATTAGATCTGAGTGAAGGATGAAGATATTCCTAAGACTGCTTTTCGCACTAGATATAGCCATTATGAGTATATAGTGATGCCCTTTGGAGTCACAAATGCTCCAGCTGTGTTTATGGACTACATGAATCGGATCTTTAGACCTTTCCTGGATCGATATGTGGTAGTCTTTATTGATGATATTTTAATTTATTCTAGTTGGTCAGATGAACATGCAGAGCATTTGAGGACTGTACTTAGTGTTTTAAGGGAGAAACAGTTGTATGCTAAATTGTCTAAATGTGAGTTTTGGCTAGAGGAAGTGAAATTCCTTAGACATGTTATTTCAGCTAAAAGAATTGTGGTTGATCCTTCCAAAGTTGAAGCAATGTTGCAGTGGGAAAGGCCGAAGACAGCCACAGAGATTCGTAGTTTTATGGGCCTAACAGGTTACTACTTGAGATTTATAGAGGAATTTGCGAAAATAGCTACATCATTAACACGGTTAACTTACCGTGATCAACCCTTTGTATGGACTGAGGAATGTGAGCAAAGCTTTAATGAGTTATAGCAGAAACTAACTTCCTCACCCGTGTTGATTCTCCCTGATACTAATCAACTGTTTGAGGTGTATTGGGATGCTTCCCATCAGAGATTAGGATGTGTGTTAATGCAAGATAAGAGAATGGTAGCTTATGCATCTTGCCAATTGCGAACTCATGAGTGAAATTACCTGATTCATGACCTTGAGTTAGCTGATGTAGTCTTTGCTCTGAAGATGTGGCGACACTATCTTTATGGAACTTAGTTTGATGTGTATAGTGATCACAAGAGTCTGAAGTATTTATTTGATCAGCGAGAGTTAAATATGAGGCAGAGATGTTGAGTAGAATTCCTTAAAGATTATGATTTTCAGCTCCAATACCATCCAAGAAAAGCTAACGTGGTGGCTGATGCATTAAGTAGGAATGTGGTTCAGGCATTCTCCTTAAGAGTCAGTGAAACCCTTTTGGTAGAACAATTTCGAGACCTGAACATACATGTGGACTTATCACCTGAAAAGATTAGTTGCAGTCGAATTGTGGTGACTAATAATTTCTTACAGGAAATTAAAGACAAACAACTGTGCGATCCGATGTTATGTCAGATTGTATTTATCTTGGGGACAGGTAAGACAAAGGATTTTAGTAAATGTGCTAATGGTATTCTCAGATGTCAAGATCGAGTTTGTGTCCCTAGAGATACTAAACTAAAGAGAGCAATTCTAGAAGAAGGACATAAGGGTAATCTCAACATTCATCCTAGTGTTACCAAGATGTATCAAGATTTAAAGCAAATGTTTTGGTGGCCAGGCATAAAGCAAGAGATAGCTGAGTTTGCTAAAGCCTGTTTGACTTGCCAGAAGGCAAAAGCAAAGCACCAGAGTCCTCCAGGAGAGTTGCAGATGATGGAAATTCACAGAGTGGAAGTGGGACCATGTGACTATGGATTTTGTATCCCATTTATCTAGAACAGTTAGAAATCACAATGTCGTGTGGGTCATAGTTGATAGGCTAACTAAGAGTGCGTATTTCTTGCCAATTAACATGACCTTTAGCTTGGAGAAATTAGAGAGACTGTCAAGTTACATGGAGTACCTTCTAGTATTATCTCTGATAGGGATCTTCGATTCACTTCCCAGTTTTGGCAGAGTTTCCAAGAAGCTATGGGCACACAGTTAAGGTTGAGTTCTGCATATCATCCGCAGACAGATGGCCAATCTGAGCGTACTATTCAGACCTTAGAAGACTTATTGCAGACTTGTATTGTAGAGTAGAGGAGTAATTGGGAGGATATACTTCCTTTGGTAGAATTCACTTATAATAATAGCTATCATTCGAGTATAGATATGGCACCATTTGAGGCTTTGTATGACATAAGTTGTAGAACCCCTATCTGTTGGTTCCAAGATAGAGTACATTTGATGGTTGGGCCTGAAATGCTACAAGAAACTAAGAAGAAAGTTGAACTTATTAGAGAAAAGCTGAAAGCTACGCAGAGTCGACTAAAATCTTATGCTGACCGACACAGAAGATCCTTAGAGTTTGAGGTAGGTGATCACGTATTCCTGAGAGTGTCACGCACTATAGGTGTGGGACGAGCCTTAAGAGCCAAGAAGTTAACACCTAAGTTTATAGGACCATATCAGATATTACATCGTAGAGAACCAGTAGCCTATGAATTAGTGCTACCACCTCAATTGTCTAGAATACATAATGTTTTTCATGTGTCGCAGCTAAGGAAGTATGTTCCAGATTCGTCTCTTGTAATCAAGCCTGATGTTGTAGAGTTACGAGATGATTTGTCTGTGGAGGTCCTAGCTGCTCGTATAGAGGAAACTAGAGTTAAGGAACTTAGAGGCAAATCTATTCGGTTAGTAAAGGATGTTTAGGACCGAGTAACTGGTGATGCCACATGGGAGTTAGAGGAAAGAATGAGATAGTTGTACCCTCATCTTTTCTCTGAGAGATGAAATTTTTTAGAACAAAAATTTATTTTTGGAAGGAGAATTGTCAGGCTTGTGATTTATTATTGAGTAATCTATAATCTTTTATACTTTTTAAATGTTAATTAAAGGATTATTTGGTATTGGAATAAATTTAGATGGAGTTTTAAATTATTAAAAAAAAAAAAGTGAACAGTGTCGAATGAACAGTAAAAACTGCCTATGAACAGAACAAACCGTGTATGAACAGTAAAAAATGCGTATGTACAGTGACTGTTGATGTCATCAGTGACATCATCCTGACGTCACATACGCGTATAGTGCATGTACAGTACACGTGCACAGTGTTTCTGCGTGAATAGTGCTCAGAACAGTGTTTTCAGCGTGAACAATAAAGCAGTGAACAGTAAATTTCAAAAATTTTCGGCTTCACATGAAATTTTCATTTCTTCACTCCTCTCCAAGGTTCTCAAAGGTTTTAAGGCCAAATACCACCATTTTCTCTCATATTAAACCCTCCTAAACTTAATTTTTTCGTCAGATCTGAGATTCTATGTCTATTCTAAAGGATTTGAAGTAAGTTTCTTTAAGTTTGAAGCTAGATTTACCGTTCATTTCTCTTCTCCTTCTCCTTCTCATAGAAGTTCATGGTGTTCTTAGGAGAAACTTTGTTCTAAAGCCAAATCTTTGGTGAATCTTGCTATAAAATAAGTAATATTTGGAAGATCTAGTGTGAATCATCGTTCTGAAGTAAGAGGAGTTTACTTTAACCTATGAATTACGTTTTGAACGGTTTAATATGCTATTTCAAGATGTTTTGATATGAATTTGTTAGATCTATTGAATAAAAGCTATTTTCTAAGCTGTAACTGCTGTTAATTGATTTAAAATGCTCAGATTTTGGCTGATCTATTATAAACTTGCCTTAGCTAAGCTGTTAAAATAATTTTGGCGGTGTGCATCATGCTGAGATATATGTTTTGCATCATTATAGAGCTGAGTTAGATGTTTAGATGGGTAGACGTGTAACGGTAAGTTCATGCTGAGTTGTTGTGCTGTCTGGATCCAGATACCAGAATGGATCGCTCCCGGACCAGTTCGGTTTCTTCTGGATTACTTAAGCTGTGAAACCAGTTGAAAACCGTTTTCATGCTGTGCGTTAGATGGGCTAATAATGCATGGGGCTGTTGTTGTGAATAATGTTTTTGTTATATATATACGATTTTAGTATATTTTGTAAGCTCACCCTTGCATTTCTTTCTATGTCGTTGTGTGCGTATGTACTGCGATGATCGTACGATAGTACGTGAGCAAATGTAGCAGGTGTTGCATCTACTTCACAAGCTGAGGAGCCAGTGAAGAAATGTTAGAAGCTGGAGTCGAGTAATATTGCATCAAAGTCTTTTTTTTCTTATATTTTGAGACCTTATGTAGAGGGGCTACGTAGTATAATTTTGGGTATTTTGAATATTATGAACTAAATGTAATATTATGTGGTTTTATTGGATATTTGTTGTAAGAAACTTTGCTTTATTTTGAATAAGAAATGAATTTTATACTTATATTCTCTATTATTTATTTATCTTAAAAAGTGTGTAATGTAGAAACAACGTTCTCGGTTCCTTATAAAAGGGGTCATGACATAATTCACCTTCCTAGGTCGTATTTCAGAAAACATTGAAATCGTAGGTACCATTTTGTTGAAATATTATTTTAAACAAACAACTTGTACTCACTTTTATAAATAAAATACAATTTTTTTCTCTTTATTAAATGTTTTACATTTGTCCATATAGCTCTCATGCACCATTTAACTGTATTTATAATACAGTATAACACCTTGATTTATTTTTAAATAATTTCTAATAAGACATCTTTGTATTAAAATGAGAATAATAAAATTTTATTTTGAATAGTTCCAAATACAGGGTTTTAATAAAGTATTTCAAAATATGGGATGGGTTACAAGTTCGAATCAAAATAAAGTTATAGTACCTATTTAATACATCACAATTTTAAAAAAAATAATTTTTATGTCCTATAGCAATATCATCCATCCTTTAACTAAGCTTGATGTTGATTGTCTTAGTTATAGTAATATCATCCTTCCTTTTACTGATCTTGATGTTGATCATCTTGGTTACCTGAAAAATAAATATAAGGGTGAGTACTCTACACTGTCACATACATACACACAAACATAAAGGCTTGTCTTGCCTATTTTACAATCATCCCTAATATGATAAGATTACATTTTAAACATGCATTAATCCATTCCTTTCAACAACACACACCTCATATTCACACATCAAACATGTTACGGTGCGCTCACTATACCTTTAATTAATTCATACACACGTGCGTTCACTGCATGTTAGTTATACTCACTGTGGCATTGTGATCACAGTTTTCTGATGCTCTCAACCTCAGAGATTTATTCAATTTCTCACTATGGATAGTCGTCAGTTAGCCCCCACCTCACAGATACAAGATGTGGGGTCATGGACCTCTTAACAAAGGTATTGGTCAGAGAATGAGTCAGGAGAAGAGTGTGTGGCATGTGATGCACCCACGCTCACTGTTGGTGTCATTTGATTATACATAATATATTATTAAAATTATATAATATATTATTAAAATTATATACTTTTATACAAAACTCAATTACAATTAAAATCATTTGATTATACATAATATATTAAAATATAACATGCATGACTTTTCAAATTCATTCCATTATTCCATGACCTTTCAAATATATAAACCTATTAATTTGCAAAAATAAATGCATTGATACATTAATATAAGAGTTACAAAAAAACAGATAAATATGTTAGTTGCACTAAATTAATACAATTGTGAATGCAAACTTCCCTGCAAAATTCAGAATAATTGCATTAATATATTAATATTAAAGTTACAAAAAAAAGATAAATAGGTTAATTACATTAAATTAATGCAGTTGTGAAGGCAAATTTTCCTCTAAAACTCATATACTTTTATATATCTATAATATATACAATTGAGTATCTTTTTATAGAAAGTTTGATGAGGTGTCGGCACCTCATGAAAAGCTTCTCCAGCATTCTTCTTTATCTATTTCTATTCTTAGAAACTTTATTCTACTTTAGATTTCAAATTTTAAATTTTAAATTATGAAAAAGTAATAATTACATCTTGACAATGTCATTTATTATTTGTCATTTTCTATACTGGCATGTTATCTTGGCAAGATGTATTAGAACTCATTCCAATAACTAATAGAGGAAAGGAAACTCAATGAACACCCAAAAAAATAAATAAAACCTATCACCAAATAGTCTATTGAAAATTTAAAATCAAGTTTATGTGCTATGTGGTATTAAAGCTCTTTCTACCTACCATTACAAACTTTTACAAGTGAATAGAAGAAGAGGTAACTAGCGAGTTTTATTTCTTCTGTCATCATGTTTGGTTATCCTTTATTTTATTACTTTTTCATATTTGGTTTACCCTTCTTTACTTTTTTTTTACATATTAGGTTCTATCAATGGATTTTACTGTGAACTTTCCTTTCAACATTTTCTTACCTTCTGCTTTCGCAAATAATCTTTCAAATGAAATCACAAAGTAACATTACGCATAATTCTTATATTCCTTTTCTATAGTATAAATTTGAAATCAGTTTTATGTACTCTGTTATCTTAAAGCACTTTTGCCTACCATTACAAACATTTGCAAGTGAATAAAAGAAAAGTCAAGCAATGAAGTCAGGGTATCATTTGCATTTTGCTTTATCGTGTCTTTATAATTTGTTCTTCCTTCTTCACATCATTTGAAATCAATTTGGTGTGTCTGACTCCATTGCTCTTTCTTTCACATTTACAAACCTTGCAGATAAATAGATGAAATATTAACCAATATAAGTTAGGTGTAATTTATATTTTATTTTTGTATGCATTTATGTTTGGTTTATTCTTATTCATATTGTAACTGTATAAACACCCTAAAAAATAAGTTCAATCAACACTAGCAGTAACGTCTCTCAACTCTCTTTTTTATTAACTTTGTGTACTTTACGGTTCTGCTATTTTGCATCCTTGATGATAAATCTTACATTTGAATAGAAGAAAAGCTTAAGAAAGCAAACTCAGGTATCATCTCCATTTTTTTTCTTACACCTTCATGTATGGTTTATACTTCTTCTTCCTCTTTCATTTTTTATTACTTCCTTTTTCTTTTATATGATTTATAAAGCATTATCGTTTTTTTATATTTTGCTTGCTTACACACCATTGTTATGTGATAAGTCTGTAATTAAGCCCTCTTTTATAGTCTATTTATTCATATTTGACATTTATTTGAATTGGGTTTTACACTAATTTAGTTATTAATTACGTAGTTTGATATAAAGAGGCCACAAGTATATTTTGGGCGCATTTTAGGTCCAAATTGCTGGAAGATTAGAGCTTCGCAGCAATCAGCACGCCTAGACCCATTCAATAAGCACAAGGGTGCTTCGAGCCCATGCAAGACCGTGCTCATCTACGAAAAGCCCAATAATAAAGAGTTTTTAGGGTTTTCAAACCCTATTAAAGGAAGACTTGATGCACCATTGAAGACATCTTTGACACACCGTTTTTGACATCTTGTCTTTGGCTTTGGAATACACCTCTCATCTCGTCTCTCTTGCACGGGACCCTTGGCACATGCTTGGCGAGATTTGGAGCTTCGAGTGACCGTACTTGAAGACTGAGAACTTATCTCATTCTAGTTTGCTTTTCTTTATGGCTTTATTAATGAATGTTTTAGTTCTTTTCTTTAGCATGAGTAACTAAGTCCATAGCTAGGGATATGGGAACTATTGTTTATGAATTTATGGAATTTTGATGTTTGAACCTTAATTTGATTTCTGTTATGTGATTAGATTTTATCCTATTGCGCTTCTTTCTTAATCCTAATTAATTATATCATCAGACGACCGTACCTCGATTAATTAATAGATTTATAGGGTAAAACGAGACAAAGGATCAGGTGGACCAAACCAATCTTTCTCTTCTAATCGTTATTAAATTAACAAGTTCATAGGTTCCTTAAGCTTTCTTAAGTTGATGTCTTGCATGACCATTGGGAATGTTAATTTAGAGAAAAAATATTAATATTGCATGATCATTGGGTATTAATAGTTTTCGTATGAATGATTGGTAATCACAAGGAAATTAGATTTAGATCTAAATAGAAAAATAACGTAAAGGATTGAATGAGAACACTCATACGCCCTAGGTTTCTCTCTGATAAGTTTAACCAAGACGTGCGATGTATTCTTGCTTTTAGTTTTATAATTGATTTTATAAATTCTTGTTTTTAATTAATTTCGTATCTTTGAAACTTAAACAATTGAATTAAGAAATTCTTAGTAATTGAAAATCAATTCTTGTGGGACGATATTTTGGGAACTAAAT